>OY288270.1:64880883-67280883 GCA_958450335.1 Hibiscus tridactylites | reverse complement strand
TCTCCATTTAGGAAAGCTGTTTTAACATACATTTGATGTACTTGTAGATTTCGCAGAGCAACTATTGCGAGTATCATCCTTATGGATGCTATTTTTGATACATGGGAAAATGTATCGAAGTAATCAAGGCCTTTTTTTGTCGGTATCCATTGATTACCAACCTTGCCTTGTACTTATCAATTGTTCCATCTGCTTTTATTTTCCTTTTAAAAATCCATTTTGAATTTAGTGGTTTAATTCCAAGAGGAAGGTCCACTAATTCCCATGTATGGTTTTGCATGATGGAATTAATTTCGCTCTTAATGGCATCTTTCCATATGGTGCCTTCAGAGGAGCGTATAGTATCACTATACGTTAGAGGTTCAGCCTCCAGCATAAAGGTTAAGATATCAGATCCGAAGGATTTTTCTACCCTTGCTCGTTTGCTCCTTCTTGGCTCTATTTCATTTTCAGCCTCTTGTTGATCACTTGGAATCATTTCATCCAAAGTTTGTTCCATTGAACTTTGATCAAGTTCCCTAGATTTATAAGGGAATGTATTTTCAAAGAATGATGCATTCTTTGATTCCATTATCATGTTCTTGTGAATCTCAGGATTTTTTGATTCATACACAAGAAATCAATAAACATTGATATGTTCAGCATAGCCAATAAAAATACAATCCACGGTTTTTGGACCTATTTTCATTTGTTTTGGTAATGAAGGCATTACCTTGGCAAGACACCCCCACATTTTCAAGTGTTTATAGGAAGGCTTTCGACCTTTCCAGAACTCATATGGTGTCTTATCATTTTCCTTTCGAGGAACCTTATTCAAAAGGTAATTAGCCGAAAGAACTGCTTCCCCCACATGTTCTGTGGTAACCCAGAGCTTCCTAACAAAACATTCATCATTTCTTTTAGAGTCTGATCTTTGCGTTCGGCTACTCCATTAGATTGGGGAGAATATGGTGGTGTTACTTCATGAATAATTCCATGTTGTGAACAATATTCACCAAATGGATTAACATATTCACCACCACGATCACTTCTTACCACCTTAATCATTTTATTAAGTCGGTTTTCGACTTCTTTCTTATAGAGTATAAATTTCTCTATAGCTTCGTCTTTGCTTTTAAGCAAATATACATAGCAATACTTTGTGCTATCATCAATGAAGGTAATAAAATATTTATTTCCTCCTTTAGTTTGAACAAATTTCAAATCACATACATCGCTATGTATTAGATCAAGTGGTTCTGTACTTCTTTCAATTGTTTGAAATGAAGACCTTGTTAATTTTGCTTCTACACACGTTTCACATTTATGGTTATAATTAATATGAAATGAAGGGATGTATTCCAAGTTAATTAACCTACGTAAGGTATCATAATTAACATGTCCAAGTCTACCATGCCATAAATTAAATGATTCGAGCATGTAAACAGAAGAAGAATCTACATTCTTATTCTTTATTTTGGATTTTACAGAGATAGCATTGAGTTTCCACATTCCATTCAATACATATCCCCTACCCACAAACATCCCCCATTTTGACAGAATTAACTTTTAGGACTCGAAAACCATTTTAAAACTGTGAACACTTAAAAGTGTTCCAGAAACAAGGTTTTTGCGTACGTCAGGCATGTACAATACATTCTGCAGCTTGAGTTCTTTTCCAGAAGTCATCTTCAAGATCATTGTTCCCTTCTCTTTGATCTTGGAAGTCGCAACATTTCCCATGTAGAGCTTCTCCCCATTGTCGCAAGGTATCAGCTCAGAGAAAGAGTTCTCTTCACAACATATATGGCGTGTGGCTCCAGTGTCAAGCCACATTCCCTCGGGTTAGAGTCAACCAGGTTGACTTTAGAAATCACCGCGCATAGATCTTCATCCTCCATAGCATTGGCCTCCTTGGCTCTGGCTCTTTTCGGATGTCTGCATTCAGAGGACCTGTGCCCCACCTTGCCACAGTTGAAGCACGACCCTTTGAATTTCTCCTTTTTGGAGACTCCGCCATTAGGCCTCAGATTTGTCTTGGCCTGGTGATGTTGAGGTTGCTTACCCTTCTTAACTTCGACAACATTTGCCTTGGCCTCTTTGAAAGTAAGTTTCCTGGCATTACCTCTGTTGTCCTCTTCAATTCGAAGTTTGGTAATCAGTTCTTCCACTGACATTTCCTTCCTCTTGTGCTTCAAATAATTTTTGAAGTCATTCCATCCGGGAGGCAGCTTTTCCGTGATGGCAGCTACTTGAAAAGATTCACTGATAGTCATCCCTTCTGCAAGAATTCCATGAATGATTAGTTGGAATTCTTCAACTTGATTTACTACTGGTTTTGAATCAACCATAGTAAAGTTCAAAAATTTGGCTACTAAAAACTTTTTAGCCCCAGCATCCTCTACTTTGTACTTATTATCCAGTGTTGCCCATAGCTGTTTTGCTGTTTTGTACATATCATATACCGGATACAACGAGTCTTGTCGTCCGTTGAGGATGTAGTTTCGACATAGAAAGTCGGCATTGTTCCAAGACTCTGTGATACTAAAGGCGTTGAGATCATCCACCTCTCCTTCTTCATCCCCTACGGCGACAACTGGGGGATCTTCTTTTAAATACTTTGCCAGATTATGCATGGTTAGATAGAACAGCATCTTCTGTTACCATGTCTTAAAATTATGTCCGCAAAATTTCGACGGCTTCTCATTGTGACTCATTGCCACTGCCGTTGCATTCAGATTCGGTATCGGATGTTTCGAAGTCTGTGCAGGTACAAGGACCTTAGTAGTAGAATCGATAGAATCTCCAATAGTCATTGTTTCTGTTCAAAAGAAACAAAGAGGAATTAAAATAAATTCTAATAAACAGAAAATTAGTTTCTCGTTTATTACCGACAATTTTTGTAACCAGATTTGTCCAACTTTGAGATTTTAGCAAATCCGTTAAAAAGGCGGGATGAATCCTCAAACCAATTTATTTGCTATCTCTATCATGAATATATCGTCTCGAATTAGAAGAAAGGTAGAAAAATATTTGTCTTAAGATTGTTACAATGTAATCAATCCAAGACGATAATAATAAAAAATAAAAGAAACAACTTTAATCAAATAAGTAAGAAGAGAAGAATTATAAAACCATATTAAAGTCGAGGCCCGCGAAGAGCAGTTTCCTTAAGACAAATTTCGACCACTCAGCGGTGCTTGAGTTTGGTTGGTCGTTCGTCTCCCAAGATACAACAACAAGAAGATCTTCGACAGAAGCACGAACTGAAGAGATCTCGGACTAGAGCCTTGTCTTAGCCTATCACTGGGATAAAAGAAAACGAGAGAGAAAACAATTTTTGGAGTGCTTTGAAACTGAGGAGAAGCATGGTTTATATAGGGGAGTGGAGGAGAAAAAATATGGAAGGTAAATATTCTGAATTAAAGCCATTAACTTTGTATCCGAGCAAAATCGGAAATAATCAATTAATGCCTTATTTAAACAGATATATTTCTTATGAATTGATTTTAATATCTTTTAATATCCGATTTAATGAAAGTCACAAAATTTTCTATTAAATTCAGAATATTCAAAAAGATATGTTGTATATAAGGAAAAATTTAAGTCGAAGTGGGCAAAATATCCGTAGGTCCTAAGTAGAACCCGATCGGTTCGGACATTCGCGTCGCCCACGACGTGCGAGCGCGCCCCAACCCGAATGGGTTCGACGAGCTTCGATGTGCACCGCTTACGCCCACGCGTGAGGCATAGTGTTCATTCAAGTCATTCAATGATTTCCAAGTGAGTTGGTGTATTTAAACCATTCCCAAGCTTGTTATCCCACCCATGTGGGATAAGGGGTTCATATTTTCCTTAACACAATTCATAACAACCTCACTTTGAGCATCAATTTCTCATTCATTTCTCAACCGTTTTGAGCATATGAGATGTCGTTGTAAAAGTCTCATGGAGTAGAATATAAATTAATAAATTCATCATTCGAACCTCCACCTTTACCACTAGAAAATATGGCTCAAAGTTTCCAATTTCTCACATTTTTCCAACAATCCCCCACATGAATGAAATTGATGATTTTATCAAAATATTTTGACTCAATGTGGTGATAGGATCTACGATTGATAGTTGCATAGGAAAGGTAGGTTTCCTCCTTTGAATCTTCCCTTGTGAAAGTATATTTACTTTACTAGCTAATTAGTAGACGTGATGTCCTTGAACTGTTCAGTTGTTTGTGTAAACGATGATATACTTCACACAACTACCTTTCTGACAAGAGTGTTAGTTCTCATGGTTATGTCCATATGGTCGTGGACATCGCCTGGTTCTGCAAGAGTTTGAAAGAACTATGCCCAATAGTATCCTTGAAGCGACCCCACTTCATTCTTACATAGGTGACTTATGTTTCTCGGCTCACTGAAGAATACAATGGTCATTAAAAGCTTTGCTTAACCTATAACGTTTTTTATCACTGTTTGTATCATAGGAATAGACTTGGGGGAAATCCCCCACAGTGATCACACAGGTCTATGTAATTAGGTGTCCCTTTGAACCTAGATCTTGGGATCTCCAGTCAACTAGGTAGGGTTTTCCTTCACATAGTGCCTTTACTTCTCAACTTGATCTCGATTCAATCCTTTGGTTAGTGGATCAACAATGTTATCCTTTGATTTTATAAAGTCAATAGAGATAACTCCATTTGAGATCAGTTGTCTGACGGTGTTATGTCGACGGCGCATATGCCTTGACTTACCGTTATACATGAAACTCTGTGCCCTAGCAATTGTTGCTTGATTGTCACAGTGTATACATACTGTGTGCACATGTTTCGACAATTCAGGGATATCCTCAAGGAATTGATGAAGCCATTCTGTTTCTTCTCCAGATTTGTCTAGAGTAACAAACTCAGATTCCATTGTGGATCTGGTTATAATAGTTTGTCTTGAGGATTTCCATAACACGACTCCTCCCCCCCCAAAGTGAATACATATCCACTTGTGCCTTTGCTATCTTGAATATCAGATATCCAACTGGCATCAGAGTATCCTTCTAAGACAGCGGGGTCTCTGAAATAATGCAGTCCGTAGTCCCGAGTATATCTTAGATATCTCAGTATTCTCACAATTGCTTTCCAGTGATCTTTCCCTGGATTGCTTGTGAATCTGCTTAAACTACTCACAGTAAAAGTGATATCTGGTCTAGTGCAGCTCATGAGATACATTAAGCTGCCTATGACTCTTGCATATTTCACTTGGTGGATACTTTCCCTACGATTCTTTGATAGATGTGAACAAGGATCTAACGGAGTTAAGGCTATGTCAGAATCCTCCTTATTAAATTTCTCAAGAATCTTATCCACATAGTGTGACTGACTTAATATGAGACCCTCTGGTGACCTTTTGATTTGGATGCCTAGAATCGTATTGGCCAGTCCCATATCTTTCATGTCAAATTTCGAATTTAACATGTTTTTTGTACGTTTTACCATTTCATTGTTGCTTCTAACAATAAGTATGTCATCAACATATAAACATAGGATGACATATCCAATGTCTATAGTTTTGACATATATACATTTGTCACACTCATTTATTTTAAAACCATTTGTCATCATGACATTATCAAATTTCTCATGCCATTGTTTTAGTGCTTGTTTAAGTTCATACAGGGACTTAACCAATCTGCATACTTTCCTTTCTTGACCTGAAACTACATAACCCTCATGTTGTTACATGTAAATTTCTTTATCAAGATCTCCATTTAGGAAAGTTGTTTTAATATCCATTTGTACTTTTAGATTTCGCAGAGCAGCTATTGCGAGTATCATCCTTATGGATGTTATTCTTGATACAGGGGAAAATGTATCGAAGTAATCAAGGCCTTCTTTTTGTCGGTATCCTTTGATTACTAACCTTGCCTTGTACTTATCAATTGTTCCATCTTCTTTTATTTTCCTTTTAAAAATCCATTTTGAATTTAGTGGTTTAATTCCAGGAGGAAGGTCCACTAATTCCCATGTATGGTTTTGCATGATGGAATTAATTTCTCTCTTAATGGCATCTTTCCATATGGTGCCTTCAGAGGAGCGTATAGCATCACTATACGTTAGAGGTTCAGCCTCCAGCATAAAGGTTAAGATATCAGATCCGAAGGATTTTTCTACCCTTGCTCGTTTGCTCCTTCTTGGCTTTATTTCATTTTCAGCCTCTTGTTGATCACTTGGAATCATTTCATCCAAAGTTTGTTCCGTTGAACTTTGATCAAGTTCCCTAGATTTATAAGGGAATGTATTTTCGTAGAATGATGCATTCTTTGATTCCATTATCGTGTTCTTGTGAATCTCGGGATTTTTTTATTCATACACAAGAAATCGATAAGCATTGCTATGTTCAGCATAGCCAATAAAAATACAATCCACGGTTTTTTGACATATTTTCATTTGTTTTGGTAATGGAGCCATTACCTTGGCAAGACACCCCACATTTTCTAGTGTTTATAGGAAGGCTTTCGACCTTTCCACAACTCATATGGTGTCTTATCCTTTTTCCTTTCAAAGAACCTTATTCAAAAGGTAATTAGTCGAAAAAAACCACTTCACCCGACCAGTCCAAACATTCACGTCGCCCACGATGTGGGAGCGTGCCCCAACACGAATAGGTTCGACGAGCTTCAATTTGCCCCCCCTACGCCTGCGCGCGAGGCATAGTGTTCATTCATGTCACTCAATGACTTGCAAGTGAGTTGGTGTATTTAAACCATTCTCAAGCTTGTTATCCCACCCATGTGGGATAAGGGGTTCATATTTTCCTTAACACAATTTGTTGAGTTGATCACACAATTGCAAATGGCCAAGAGGGGGGTGAATTGGCAATTAAAAATTTGGTGGGAGGTATGAGTGAAAATTAATAGATGACACAAGTGGTTAGAGTGGTTCAAGTTCTCCAAATGAACTCTACATCCACTACCTTAGTTCCCACTAAGGATTTTCTACCAATTCACTACTTGAATTCTTCCCCTTTTCTTGGATGAGGAGGTAACCTTACAAATTGATTAAGCTTTCTACCCAAAGCTTAATCAACTCAATTTAAAAAGAGAAGGATTTGGTAAACTCAAACAATTCCTCTAAAAGGATAAATGTTTACCCAAATACAATTTCAAACTCCCCAGACTCACAATACAAGATAACAAATAAAATCACTAGAGTTGGGTACAAGAATTTGACTTTGAAGAGCACTAGGGTTTGGATTTTTTTTTGCTTTGATGATGCTTGTAGGTTCAATAGTTGTTGCTTGGTCAATTGAAGGTTGTTTTTATACCCTTGCATTGATTTCTAGCCGTTTGGGTAGTTGGGATCATCAATAGAGCCGTTGTGAGCATTTTTCCCGCAATAAATGCAGCTTTGTAGCCTACCGTATCGGTACTCGGGAAGGGCATATCGATACCTGCATCAAAGAGGAAAAAGTCGTTGTGCCTGAAAACAGAGTGTATCGATACGCATAGAAGGCGTACCGGTACAGTTTTAAGGGGCGTATCGGTACGGAAGGCCGTATCGATACGGTCTTTGCTCACTGGAATCCCAAGTCAAGTTTTCATAAAAAGCGTATCGATACGCATACCAATCGTATCGATACGGTATAACGGTCTTTTAAAAATTGGGAAACCAACCAACTGACAAGTAACGGTCTAAAAATTAAATGCTCAGATTTTTCAAAGATATGCTTATCGTATCGATACGGTTGCAAAGCGTATCAGTACGGTTTCATGAAAAGAGTTGCCCAGATGAATATCGTATCGATACAGTTGCAAGGCGTATCGGTACGGTAAGTCCATTAAAATTCCAGTGGCAGAAGAGGGTATCGATACGCATAGGGGTATCGATACGCATGGGCGTCTTTGTATACTTTGGTTTAAAAATCAAAATTCCAATAGCCAAATAGGATATCGATACGCCTAAGGGTATCGATACGGATGGGCGTTTTTGCATAGTTAGGCTTGAAAAACATAGGAAAAGGCTTAGAGAATTTATATGTTTAAGAACTTGTCTTTAAGTATTATTTTGTTTAAAAATACTTGTCAATTTGTGAGACTTTAAAGAGTACTTAAAAATTTATTGTTTTGCAAATTGGTCCTTAAGATTATGTGTTATATCAAAATCAATTTTAGTTTCACAATCTCCCCCTTTTTGATATAACAAAACCATAAATAAATTTTTAAGTTTTTGAAACCTTGAAAAGCTTTCTCCCCCTTACTTTAAGATAGATTTTCAAAAATAAAACATTGACTCTATGATCCTTATCCTTCTCCCCCTTTTTGTTAGATCAAACAGAATACAAGGATAATAGCAACATAATAGCAACAATAATTCATTAAACTTAAAGCAATCATAAGAGTTCAAATGCATAAACTTCAAATTAAACATAATAGTTCAAATGCATAAACTTCAAAGCAACCATCATAATCCAAACTTTAAAATCCTAAAAACATAGATAATAGGCATAAACTTCAAATCCTAAAAACAAGAGTGCAATAACATATATAAAAGACTAAATGCCCTAAGATGAGATGCATGAACTACTCGTCCCCTTCTTCATCATCATCGTCCTCGTCATCTTCTTCTTAATCTTCTTGAGAGGGTTGATTCCTTCGGTTTTGGTTGAGCCAAGCACCATGGAAGGCGGTAAGAGAAATATCCATAGAGTTTTGGCGAGAAGCCATGGTGTCCATCTTCTTCTCCATACCTTTGACGCGATCTTCTAAGGATGTGAATTGAGTATCCACCGCGGTGAACTTCTCATTTAGGAAAGTCATAAGAGTATTCATGGAGGAGGAATCAAACGAAGCACGGTGAGAGCTCAAAGAAGAACGAGAGGCATCGACCGGAGCATCTTGTGGAGGATCTTGAGTGTTGCGAACCCATTCATTACCAACATAAGTAAAACCGGTACGAGCTAGAGAACGTTCATCTATGGGTAGGCCAAGGGTTTCAGGAAAGTCATGTGAACAATCAATGCCAAGGGAATTAAGGAGATAACTCAAAGTCGTTGAGTGGTAAAAGGATGAGACTTGTTTGGTGTGACGGTGTTGAACTAAAAAGACAAGGTCGGCAAACATAATTTGACAAAGATTTGGACGATGACCTTCTCTAAAACACCTAAGCGAAAAATCATCTGTTTGACGAATAGTTGAATATTTCCCACCTGATGGACGTAGGAACCAAGATATAAGAAGATGAAGGATGCGGTCATGAGCATTTAAAACTTTTGTTGAGCCTAAAGGACCCGTACCCAAGGATTTTTCATCATCAATACCAATATCTTCAAAACCAAAGGCATTACATAAAATTTTTTGATCAATTTGAAAGGTTTTGCCCATAACAGAAGATTCAATGGCAATGACATTCTCCCTAGCTTCATCATGAACACATACAGCATTAGAAAAGAATACGATGACTAGATTCCTATATAGGAGGGGAGGAATGCTCAAAAAAGGTAAAAACTTACATTGCATAATCAAAAATAGGTATTGGAATTTGAACCGGGCAGAATTTAAAAACGGGATTGACACGACACGTTCTTCCCTAAGATTCATTCCTTGAAAAAGTTTATATCGTTCTATATCAATGGCATCGGGAAAACTTAATTGGATGATATAAGGAAGGTTAGGTGTAGGATTACCCTCGACATCCTCATTAGGATTGGAAGTAGAACGATGACGCTTAGTTCCCTTTTTTGGTGCCATAACCCTGAAAAACACATCAAAAAAGTGATTCGAATATGTATGCGATTAACATCCTATTCAATCCAATAAATTCTAATAATTCAAGGTAATTGTAAAAAGAATTGTAATTTTAAAGAGATATTTACAATTCCCAAAAAATTAAAAGAAAACAAATTTAAAAAATTCGAATAGAGAATATATTCGAATAAAAAATTTTGATTTTTGGAAAAAAATTTATGAAGAAGTTGAACCCATAATAATCAAACATGTTTTGTACAAAAATTCAATTGAAACAATAATAAAAATTAAACGAAAATCAAAGAAAATAGAAAAGAGGAGTTTTATACCTTGAATCTTTGATTGGATGAAAGAGGTGATGTGAATGCACAAGATTTGATGACAAAGCTTAGCCTTGATGTGTAGATTAAAAACCCTCAAAAAAAATTTAAGATTGATGGTAAAATTTGAAGGATTGAGGGGGTTTTTATAGGGTATTGTGGCTAGAGTTTTGGAGAGAAAATAGGGGTTTTGTGTTTTTAAAGTTTTTGAAAAATAGCAGCCCTAAATAGCCTCTCCGTCGAGACCGTATCGATACGCTATACACGCGTATCGATACCCTTTAACCCTAATTTGATATTCGTTGTTACTACCGTATCGATACGCGGGGCCGTATCGATACGCTTGGCTTTGACTATTTCCCTTGACTTTAACCGTATCGATACGAAGGGTCGTATCGATACGCGTTCATCTTCAAAGATTCCCAGTTATCAACCCGTATTGATACGCTTCAGCCGTATCGATACACCTTTACCAGATTAGGCATTTTTGACAGATTTAAGTGCAAAAATCCAATTTGAAACGTCCCTAAATGCATGTACATGTCCTATGAACAAGTTTTAATGGCTAAACTTAATGCATACTCCCCCTAGCAACATGCATAGAAGCAAAAAGAACAAAATTAACACAAGCATGAATCACAAACAATTTCAAGCAAATTTTTGACATTTTGGGACCTAAAAGGGGTCAAGAAAGGCTAGTTAAACCTAACTCTCTCCTAAGGGTCCAAAAGCGCTCTTTATCTAAAGGTTTTGTAAATATATCCGCTAATTGGTTCAAGGTGTCAACAAACTCTATAACAACATCATTTTTTAAAACATGATCTCTAATGAAATGATGTCTAATTTCTATGTGTTTAGTTCTAAAGTGTTGGATGGGATTCTTAGTGAGACAAATGACACTAGTGTTGTCAACCCTAAGGGGTATGGTTTCTATTTCAACACCATAATCTAAGAGTTGTTGCTTCATCCAAAGGACTTGAGCACAACAACTCCCTAAGGATATGTACTCCGTTTCGGTGGTAGATAAGGCTACGCTATTTTGTTTCTTAGAGAACCAAGATACGAGCATACTACCTAAGAATTGGCATATCCCGGAAGTACTTTTCCTATCTATCTTACATCCCCCATAATCCGCATCTGAATACACATGAAGGCTAAAGGAAGAATCTTTAGGATACCAAAGGCCTAAGGTAGGTGTGTCTCTAAGGTATCTAAAAATTCTCTTAATGGAAACTAAGTGTGATTCTCTAGGACTAGCTTGAAACCTAGCACACAAGCAAACACTAAACATGATATCCGGTCTACTTGCGGTAAGGTAAAGCAAAGAACCTATCACAGATCTATAAAGCTTAGAATCAACATACTTACCTCCTTCATCTTTGTCAAGCTTTATGGAAGAACTCATAGGTGTGGCTTGAGGTTTTGCATTCTCCAAGACGAACTTTTTGAGCATATCATTCACGTACTTAGCTTGATTTATGAAGGTGTCATCTTTCCTTTGTTTGATTTGGAGTCCCAAAAAGAATGAGAGCTCCCCCATCATGCTCATCTCGAACTCACCTTGCATTAGCTTAGAAAATTCTTTACAATAACACTCATTAGTAGAACCAAAAATGATATCATCAACATAGATTTGTACTACTAAGATGTCATTGTTATATCTTTTTATGAAGAGTGTAGTATCCACCTTTCCTTTTTCAAAACCCTTTTCAATTAAGAAATTTGAAAGTCTCTCATACCAAGCTCTAGGAGCTTGTTTTAAACCATAAAGAGCTTTTGTTAGTTTAAACACATGGTTTGGAAATTTTGAATCCTCAAAACCCGGTGGTTGTTCAACATACACTTCTTCATTTATAAAACCATTTAAAAAGGCACTTTTCACATCCATTTGAAAAAGCTTGAAATTATTATAACATGCAAATGCTAAAAGCATCCTAATGGCTTCCATCCTAGCTACGGGTGCATATGTCTCATCAAAATCAATTCCATCTTCTTGGGTATAGCCTTGAGCAACAAGTCTAGCCTTGTTTCTCACTATATTACCACTTTCATCTAATTTATTCCTAAATACCCATTTAGTTCCTATAGTAGATTGATTACTAGGCCTTTCAACTAATGTCCAAACTTTACTTCTCTCAAATTGATTTAATTCCTCTTGCATGGCCAAAATCCAAAAATCATCTTTTAAAGCTTCTTTAATATTTTTAGGCTCAATGCATGAAAAAAATGCAACATGGTTCATTAATTTGAGAGAGGATCTAGTAGTTACCCCTTTGGATGGATCACCCAAGATTTCACCACCTTTGACATAGTTGAACTCCCTTGGGTAAGACACCTCATTTTCCTCAAGAGCCAAGTCCTTCAAGGCTTCAAGAGGTGGATCTTGTGTATCCTCATCTTTAGTTGGAACCTCATCACAAGATTCCTTCCTCGGAAGGAGGCTATCATCGAAAACAACATATATAGACTCTTCAACTACTAGAGTTCTTTTATTAAATACACGATAGGCTTTAGAGTTTAAAGAGTATCCTAAGAAAATAGCTTCATCACTTTTAGCATCAAATTTACCTAATTTTTCTTTACCATTATTCAAAACAAAACACTTGCAACCAAAAGGATGAAAATAGCTAATGTTAGGCTTCTTAGATTTTAAAATCTCATAAGGTGTTTTCTTCAAAATCGGCCAAATCATTACTCGATTTATAATATAGCAAGCGGTATTTGTGGCTTCCGCCCAAAAATATTTAGGTAAATTATTTTCGCAAAGCATGGTTCTAGCCATTTCTTCTAAAGTTCGATTTTTCCTCTCAACTACCCCATTTTGTTGAGGAGTGCGAGGTGCGGAAAAATTGTGGCTAATCCCATTTTCATTTAAAAACTCATCAAAACCTAGATTTTAAAATTCGGTTCCATGATCACTTCTAATGTGAGAAATTTTAAGTTCAAGATCATTTTGAGTTATTTTAGAAAATGTGATGAACTTTTCTAAAGCCTCATCTTTTGTACTTAAAAATAGAACCCAAGTAAACCCAGAATAGTCATCTACAAGCACAAAAGCATATGATTTACCACCCAAGCTCATAGTTCTAATAGGCCCAAAAAGATCCATATGAATCAATTGCAAACATCTACTAGTAGAGACATCATTAATGGATTTAAATGAAGTTCTATGTTGTTTACCCTTTGAACATGCATCACAAATTTTATCATTAGAAAATTTAAGTTTGGGTAAACCTCTAACTAGATTAAGGGAAATTAATTTCTCTAAGACACTCATGCTAGCATGTCCTAATTTTCTATGCCAAAGCCATGAGTCATGTTCATCATGTGCAACTAAGCATGTATGAGATGAATAGATGTCATCTAAATGCACCATGTATATATTGCCTATTCTATGTCCTATGAGCATTAGTTGATTTGTTTTAATGTTTACAATTTTGCAACCACTTTTATCAAATAAAACATTAAACTCATTATCACATAATTGACTAATGCTCAATAAATTATGTTTAAGACCGTTGACATACAAAACATTTTCAATGAAAATAGAAGAGTGATTACCAATGGAGCCTATTCCTTCAATGTGGCCTTTAGAGTTGTCACCGAAAGTTACCACTCCACCACTCTTTGGCTTTAGTTCAACGAATCTACTTTTGTCACCGGTCATATGTCTTGAGCATCTACTATCAAGGTACCATGAGTTTTGGCTTGAAGCTTTGGCCTTGTAGCAATGCTCCCCCTACAAACAAAGAAATTAGGCCTTGATTTTTGGTACCCAAATCATTTTGGGTCCATGTGTGTTAGCCTTCAAAATTTTGGTTCCCTTAGGAATCCAAGAAGCAATAGCATTCATATTATTAGAAATAATGAGTTCCTTAGGAACCCAAACACTCCTAACCTTTTGACCTCTAGATTTCTTATAATAATTTCTTTGTTTAGGAATAAAAGGTTTTCTTTTTACATATTGGGATTTAGAAGTGTTTCCTTTTTCAAAATTGTTTTTCCCAATAGCAATTGATGTTTTAAGATTATCCACTTCCTTTGTGTGATAATCTTGAAAATCGGAAAGAAGTTTTTCAAGTTCAAGATTTTTCGTTTTAAGATCATTTGAAAGATTTACTAAAAACAAAACTTTTTTTCCAATTCGGAGTTAGTTTTTGAAAATGTCTCATTTTGATTTTTCGAATCGAAAATGGTTTTCTTGTTTTTCAAAATGGATTCTTTATATTTTCCTACTAACTCATCGTAAACCTCTTGCAATTCATCATAAGCATCTTGAAGCTCATCAAAAGTAAAATCAAAATTAGATAAGTTAGAATTTACCTTTGGTTCATCATCAATGGCCATGGGACATAGATTGGCCACTTCCTCCTCTTCCTCGGATGACTCATCGTCACTCCAAGTTGCTATTTGAGCTTTGAGCTTGTTCTTCTTCCCAAAGCTCTTCCTCTTCAATTGAGGACATTCGGAACGGATGTGACCGGGCTTTTTGCATTCATAGCAAGTGATTTGGCCCTTCTCCTCTTCCTTACTCTTACTTTTGAAGTCTCCTTTTCTAATAAACTTTCTCCCACGATTGGACTTCATGAAGCGAGTGAACCGTTTGGCCAACATGTCCATCTCCTCATCTTCATCTTCACTTAAATCGCTTTCTTGACATGAAGCTTTAAGAGCGATTCCAACCTTCTTCTTCTCAACATCCTTCTTCTCAACCATTTTCTTCTCTTCTTCTCTTCCCTTCCTCATGATCTCATGGGTGAGTAGAGATCCAACAAGAGCATCAAGCTTGAGATTCTTCAAATCTCGAGCTTCAATAACAGCCGTTCTCTTGCCATCCCATGACTCCAGAAGAGAGTACAACAATTTCCTCACTAGTTTGTCTTCGGGGATGATCTCGTCGAACCCCTTCAATCCGTTGACAATGACCAAGAATCGATCAAACATCTTGGAGACACTTTCATCGGGATCCATCTTGAAGTTTTCATAGCTTAGATTGAGTAGCCTAATCTTTGTCTCCTTGACATCACTAGTTCCCTCATATGTTGTCTCGAGGGTATCCCAAACCTCCTTGGCATTTTCGGTTGAAGACACCTTGGAGTAGATATCCGGACCAAGTGCACAAAATATCACATGAAGAGCTTTGTCATTCACTTACATCCTTCTTCGTTCACCATCCGTCATTTCGGCTTTTACTTTTGGGACAAGTCTTGCTTCTCCATCTCTCTTCATAAGAATGTATGGACCTTCTTCAACCACATCTCACATCATGTAGTCGGTGGACTTGATAAAGAGCCTCATCCTATTCTTCCAATATGGGTAGTTATCCTCATTGAAGAATGGTGGCTTGGTGGTAGATTGGGACTCATAGAAGTTGGAGTTGGAGGTGGATGTCATTGCTTGACTAGTTGTTGATCAAACTCTCCTAGAATCGACTCAAAAGGGTTGTAATCCTTCCAATGAGTGTAGCTCTGATACCAATTGTTGAGTTGATCACACAATTGCAAATGGCCAAGAGAGGGGTGAATTGGCAATTAAAAATTTGGTGGGAGGTATGAGTGAAAATTAAAAGATGAGACAAGTGGTTAGAGTGGTTCAAGTTCTCCAAATGAACTCTACATCCACTACCTTAGTTCCCACTAAGGATTTTCAACCAATTCACTACTTAAATTCTTCCCCTTTTCTTGGATGAGGACGTAACCTTACAAATTGATTAAGCTTTCTACCCAAAGCTTAATCCACTCAATTTACAAAGAGAAGGATTTGGTAAACTCAAACAATTCCTCTCAAAGAATAAATGTTTACCCAAATACAATTTCAAACTCCCCAAACTCACAATACAAGATAACAAATAAAATCACTAGAGTTGGGTACAAGAATTTGACTTTGAATAGCACTAGGGTTTGGATTTTTTTTTTGCTTTGATGATGCTTGTAGGTTCAATAGTTGTTGCTTGGTCAATTAAAGCTTGTTTTTATACCCTTGCATTGATTTCTAGCCGTTTGGGTAGTTGGGATCATCAATAGAGTCGTTGTGAGCATTTTTCCCGCAATAAATGCAACTCTGTAGCCTACCGTATCGGTACTCGGGAAGGGCGTATCGATACCTGCATCAAAGAGGAAAGAGCTGTTGTGCTTGAAAACAGAGCGTATCGATACGCATAGAAGGCGTACCGGTACGGTTTTAAGGGGCGTATCGGTACGGAAGGCCGTATCGATACGGTCTTTGTTCACTAGAATCCCAAGTCAAGTTTTCATAAAAAGCGTATCGATATACATACCAAGCGTATCGGTACGGTATAACGGTCTTTTAAAAATTGGGAAACCAACCAACTGACAAGTAACGGTCTAAAAATTAAATGCTCAGATTTTTCAAAGATATGCTTATCGTATCGATACGGTTGCAAAGCGTATCAGTACGGTTTCATGAAAAGAGTTGCCCAAATGAATATCGTATCGATACGGTTGCAAGGCGTATCGGTACGGTAAGTCCATTAAAATTCCAGTGGCAGAAGAGGGTATCGATACGTATAGGGGTATCGATACGCATGGGCGTCTTTGTATACTTTGGTTTAAAAATCAAAATTCTAGTAGCCAAATAGGGTATCGATACGCCTAAGGGTATCGATACGCCTGCATTTTTGCATAGTTAGGCTTGAAAAACATAGGAAAAGACTTAGAGAATTTATATGTTTAAGAACTTGTCTTTAAGTATTATTTTGTTTAAAAATACTTGTCAATTTGTGAGACTTTAAAGAGTACTTAAAAATTTATTGTTTTGCAAATTGGTCCTTAAGATTATGTGTTATATCAAAATCAATTTTAGTTTCACACAATTCATAACAACCTCACTTTGAGCATCAATTTCTCATTCATTTCTCAACCGTTTTGAGCATATGAGATACCGTTGTAAAGGTCTCATGGAGTAGAATGTAAATTGAGAAATTTATCATTCGAACCTCCACCTTTACCACTAGAAAATATGGCTCAAAGTTTTCAATTTCTCACATTTTTCCAACAGAAATAATCATTGAACAACAAAAGATGTGATCCATATCCTCCATCGCAGCCCCACAAGAGGAACAGCTGCTATTAGGGATGGGCACGGGTCGGGTAGGGTCGGGTTTTTGGCCCACCCGCACCCGACCCGAAAATAAACACCCTAAACCCGCACCCGACCTGACCCGGTAATATTCTTTAAAAAATTCGACCCGACCCGACCCGAAAATAAATATGCTAAATCCGACCCCGACCCGACCCGACCCGAAATATATAAAATAAATTAATTTTAGGGACCTAATTGTAAAAAAATAATTTTAAGGGACTTAATTGTAAAAAACTATAATTTAAAGGACTAAATTATAAATAAAAATTCAATTTTAAGGACTTAATTAAAATATATATATATAGAGGGGTATTATTATAAATATCCCTAAAAAATTAGGGGAAAATTACACTATTAGTCCCGGGTCGGGTCGGATATTTTCCACCCTAAACCCGAACCCGACCCGAGTATACTTTTAGCAAAAACCCGATCCGACCCGACCCGAACCCGATTTTTTCATTAAAAAATCTGAACCGATCGGGCCGGGTCGGGTCGGAACCCGTCGGATCCGGGTAAAATGCCCATCCCTAGCTGCTATGACGCCGAACACGTTCCATGTTAATCAATATTCTCCCTAGGCAAACTAGCCATAAGAATGTTTGAACCTTTGAAAGCCTTCGAAACTTGGCTAACACTGTCCAAATAGAGTTACTTTGTACATCCGGAACTCTCATACGCCGATTTCACCCAGTATTCTTTGTTGCTGATCAGTTTCCGGCTGGGGAAATCTCTTAAAGATGAATTGCTAGGGGCTTTCCCAATATTAATTATAAATACTTTAGATTTTGTATTAAAAAATTGTTATGCAATATCTTCTTTCAAATTTTATATTTATAGCCATACGAAATAAATATCATATAAAACTCTAATCCTTATAACCATTAATCATAATAAGTACATCAAACTTATGTTGAATAAATAAAATTCTAATTATAATGAACATATACGTAAATAAATATTCATAACATCTTTGAAAGTGTTAAATACCCCTAAAGTAATTCCCCCCCCCCCCCCCCTGCTTACTTGTCACATTTTAATTCCACATTCTGAATTTGGACTTTTATGATTTTCAGTTAAATTCATCGATGTCAAAGTATGTTTTAAATATCTTTATTGTTTTACTCGATATTAATTTTTTTATTCCAATTTAATCTTATTTAATAATTACAAGTGATATGATGTCTTCCTCACATTCTCAAATTGTATGCAACAGATAATTGTTGTTATGTTACCAGAAAAGATAATTGTTATCTTTCAAACACTATAATTTATAGGAAAAGAGAAGGAAGAATTTACTGAAAACTCCCATGTTTACGCTATGATAGATTCTAAACACGATATATTTCACAAAAACAGATTTACAGTATATACATACATATGTATATATGTGGAGGTCCCATTTCTCATGAGCAACAGGCTTTCAAAATGTCCTCAATCTCAGGATCATCCCCTGCTTCTTTATCCTGCCAAGTTAAATGGATTTCGAAGCCAATGTTAGGGACAAGATGGCTGTGAATCAATGACTGGTTTCAGATGAAATAGTTGGTAAATTTCCCACAAAATCTTGTGGCGTTTGGATTTTTGTAATCTTTTCAGCTAACATACCTTGTGAATGTATAAAACGTTCTTTTTGCCAGGACCTGCTACTAAAATTCCACCTTGCTGCCTGCAGTGGGGAAAAAAACAATAATAATAATGTGTACAAGTTAACACTTAAACAGTCTTTGTGCAACGCTGGATAAATTAAACCGAGGCAGACAATCATTGTTATCATGCAGATTTAATCTTTTGCATAAATTGAAGGAAGTGACAAGATTGAAGTTTTCTACTATGACATGCAGGAAGCACTGTAGAATCCTTCACAATATCCCTTGTTTTTTTGTACTAATGTGTGATGTGTACACGAAAAAGAGTTGAAAGATTGAAGTAAAAGTTTTAAGTTCATCCCACAGGAAACAGTTTTCGCAGATGTATATATCTTATGCAAGATTAGCTTGTGAATCTCAGTGTTGATTCATATCGTGATGAAATGATCGACATACCAGCCACCTCTCTTGACAGTGTCTTCCTCGAATGAAAGCTTCCAGTCTTGTCGGTAGCCTTCCATGTACAACTGTATTATCTTAAGACCTGCCTGCCGGTCAAGAAAATAACTCAATGACAGAAATCCAAAATCATTTCTAACAAACCAAAGCCATTAATTGTACAATGCTTTCTTTTTTTACATACTTTGGGGGTAAATGTGGTTGTAGCCCCAGAAACAAATCTTAATGCATCGTATGACGAGTGCCTCGGATCTGCATAAACTTCTGAACCAAAACCAAGATAAAAACAACATTTAGTGCCAATATGCAATAACAAGATATCAAACTATATGCAGGAGCAGCAGGAGAGGATTTTTCGTACCTCCTTTGAATTTAGTTTGCTCTGCAAATGTTTTCGCCTGCATCGGATAATAGCATTAGTCATAACAACTATCCAGCCTAGTTCATATTTTTCATGCATGATTGTCTTCAGCAGCCTTATGTACTGATAAGGTCCAGAACGGTGAAATTGCCAAGTAAAATTTCATGGAAACATTCAATTATATTTATCCTACTACATGAGGAAAAGAATACATAAGCCACCAAATTAAAACAAGCTACAAATGTAATCAATTTCACGCATTGTTCGAGCACTTGCCTGTTCAATGCTTCCAGGCCCAATTAAAACAAGTGCAGCACCTGCTTTGTCCATAACATCCTGCCATGGTACTCGGTAAAAATCAGAGTCGGGTGGGTTTTCGAGTTCGGGTTGATTTGTTTGCAGTAGTTTACCTTCTTGGAGGCAAGATAATCAGCCCGTTTGCGGCAAAAAACACATCTAAAAGCAATGAAAGACTAAGAAGTATTAGGAATCTTAAGTTAAAGCTTCAAGTTAATACACTACAGAAAAAGATTCAAGTCATAATAATCACCCAAAATGGCGAGCAAAAGCTACAACAGCTTTCCTGTCTTTCCACAAATCAGAAATGGGAATTTCATTTCCGTTCAGATCAAACACTTTGACCGTATCCAACAAATCAACAGTATCTTCACTCACAGAGGAAGATTCGAGTCCTGTTAACAAAACCAACCGATTTCAAGCTAAAACCCTTTTATCAGCTTCAGATTAAAACACAAAACTTGGAGAAACTAGAGGAGGAATTATAAAATTGAAAAGAAAAAAAAAACTGATACTTTCCGGTAGAGCCAGAGATGGCGGAGACGACTGGCAGATTCCGTTGAGTGGAGATTTTATTCTCGTTTATACGGTGTTTGAGACCGAATGTGGATGGTTGGTTGAGAAATAGGCGTGGGGAAAGGTGGTTGTGGTTCCCGTTGGATTGGAAAGTGTTTGGCAAAAGACTTGCGGAGATAGAAATCGCCATGTTAGTGAACTGCGATTACTAATTCGTTACAGAGAAAATAAGAAAGAAAATTGCAGTGAAGTGAGAACCGTTGGTTATTTTATGGCAGCCGTTCTAACACGTGACAACAGATTAGCGACTATAATTAAACCATGTGCATGGATACCGTTCAATAACGTTGGGACATGATTTATATTATTATGCCCTAGTCCCTGTATTTTGTACACTTTTGAAACTTAGTCTCTTTGCTTCTATTTCGATTAAAAAAAAACCCTCTCCAATCCCTCGAATTCTGATATTGAACAAATTGGTACTATAAAAATAAGAGCAATAATTGTGTCAAACTCGATAGTGAACCACTAAAGATAATTAATCACAACTCTAATGTATTCCGTCAAATTTTACAATTTTTTTATTAATATACTAACAAAATTAACTCTCAATGTTTATATATTATGCCAATTTAATCTTATTCTTAACAATTGAACAAATTCAGCACTCAACATGTTACAAACATACCTTAAGCTTACAATTCATCCATGGTGATTCATCTAACATCACTGGCAGAGTCGGAAGTAATTGACAACACTTAAAAAAATTGACACCGGTTTAAAAAATAATCGAGATTCTTTAAAGAAAATTGACACTTACCATTTAACTCTACCTGTTTTAAATAAAATATGAGTCAACACCCAAAATTCTAACACCGCAACCTAAAATTTCTGACTCCTCCCCTATCTAGCATAGCCAAAGCAAGAAAGGGAATAATCTCGAGCCCTAAACAAGTCATAATATAAGAAGTATACATAAAAGTGCACTCACCTCAACTCCAAACTATTCAAAACACAAACCTAAATCTCCCTAGACTTCAATCTACAAGCTTTTCTCCTTCCATTTGAAATCACACCTTCAACCTCACAGGCTTCAAAGAATAATTTAAATACAAAAGTTATTATTTGTCATAAAGAACATTTTAAATGCAGCGAGTGTTCCGTGCATCACACGGGTTGAAACTAGCATCTAGTCAAAATCAGAAGTAGAGAAACTTTTAAGACAGTTGCTAAAACTCATGCTTGTGGTTGCGAAACACAAACCAACAAACACTAACGAATAGTCGAATACGGTTTTACACTGGCTACAAAAGCTGTAAAAAAATTAGAGTAAACACCTTCCAAAAAAGGATCCCAACGAGAAATTTATAGCCATATCCAAACTCTATATTTACAGCCAATAAGCACTAACAAATTCTTGGCTTGTGCTATTATCAAAGTCAATAGCACTAATATTCAAAGTTCTAAATAGCATAAGCAGGCAGCAACAATTATTTGCATCATACAACATTTGTTTCAAATTCAAATCAGACCAAGATTGCAACTTCCTAATGAAGATCATGATGATAAGCCGCTCACTCAAGAAAGTTAACATCAATGAAACCATAGGATAGGACAGAAAATTGCTGGAAAGTCCCAGTTCTTGTGCCATCTGAATAACCTGCTCACCAAGGTTGCATGGTCTGCTTTCAAGTTTTCAGAAAATTCCAACTTCTCCTCAGACTACTCATCCATCCAAAATCGATTAAAGGTTGTCCATATTGTAGTTTTATAAGGTGCCTTCGATATGGGATTAGAATATTTTTCAGACCTGCCATTCATTGAGTAGAGCACTGAGAACAAAAATACTAATTCAACACAGCCAAAAAAGAACATCATCCGATCAATATCTTCACCGCGTTCATTGCAAGATTGGCCTCAAAAACACGGGACAGGAAGCAGTAAACAGAGAAAAATTGCATATAGTTTCTTTTCTATTTCCTTTCCCTATACACACCTCACACACATATAATTATGTTAAAGCACACTGAATACAAGGCATACCTGTGGTGCACATTATCTTGTAAAGTTGAGCAATATAGGGATCACCTCTTGTGCTCATATGAGGTCTCTCCAAGCATTCTAGAAATGCTAAATCAGCTTTTAAAAGTTTTTCCTGGTCATGAGTATCATAACCAATATCGTGACAATAGCAGCAAAAATCTAACCAATCAATTGGCCTTTTATCCCAAACAAGGGATCCACCTTCTTTCCCACTTGACCAATTAGGACCACAATAATGCCCATAACGTGGAATTAACTTCGAAACGAAGGCCCTACCACCTGTATGCCATGAAACCTTACAAACATATGGCCTAAACCGGATAGGAGTGGGAGACTCAATAACCCGATTTTGCCGTGCGCGCCTTTTTAATCCCTTGTTTATAGTGGTTGGAGTTCGATTTCTATCATTACCATTCACTGCCTTAGGAGGAACAGAAACTAGAGTCCATCCCCAGAGCCTGATCTCAAAACTAGATTTTTGTTTAGGTTCTATGGAAGCACCTTTAGAAGCAAAAGTCGTATCTGAATCCCTTTTGAGATCAACACCAAACCATGGAATGCTAAGGAATCCAAAGTTCATTGTTCGCAAACACAAGATGCCACCATACTACAAATCACAGCCAGCACAAGGTAACTCAAACATATTGCCTGATAAAACAAAATTATATAAAAATGTAATTTCATTAAGAAACGCATAAACATAACAGTTTCTTTAAATGCTAAACGGAGTTCTCATCAATTAATAGAGATAAAACAGTACCGACAATCACATAAACATCCAACAAAATGAATGCAGTGTTTTCAGCATAAAAGTTTTGCTTAACAACACAAATCATCAATCACAATTCCAGATATTTAAAACCAAAGAGAAATGTCACAGATTAAAAATAAAATAAAACATGAAGCACAATCCCTAAATAAACACTGAATCCTTCATAAAAACAATACAAACTGTAAAGAAACCAAAATTATAAGATTGAAATTTTCGCTTCCCAATAAGACTGAAATTTAACCATTATTTTTCCTCCAAAGATGTGTTTGAAACAACGTGAAAATAGAATTCACATGTTTAACATGGATTGTACATGAATTACACAAAATTTTATGGAATCTAATAATCTATTCCAAAAAGGTAATTACCAAAATATTCCGAGCTTTGAGAGTTTAAGTGAAAGTTTTATGTCAACAAATTCAGGATTTATTACCTTTTTATCTATTACTTTTGTTTCAAAATAATAATAATAATTATGATTTTGCAACCAAAGAAGAAGAGAATGGTAATATTCATTGGCCCTTCCAAAGTCACGATAATGGTAATATTCAATTTTGGGCAGGTTAGGTTCATCAAAAAAATTCCCTGAAATTGATCTTAGTATTTTGAAGATAAAATTCCACAACCAGAAAACATACATCCAAAGGCTAAATCAAAGTGTCAAAAGCATTAGAACGCACAATACCTAATAATCAATTCAGAGGGAAAAAAAGAATATCGCGGATTACAAGAACCTAAGATAAAATCATAATCGGCTTTGATTCAAATCTTTTATAATTAATCATTGATTTGGAAATACCAGCAAGGACTAAATTAAATTAAATTATCTCAAAGCACTGTGTTACTTTCTGAGCAGCCAAACAAGTTACAAATTAAAATAATAGATGACCTTAAAAAATTTCGAATCAACAGAATTAGAAAGAGAGAAAAGCTGAATGAATTCAAAAAATAAATTGGAAATGTAGATCATCGCAGAAAAGAACATACCTAAGCAGATTAAAATATAAATTAGTGAATAGAGAGAAACAAGGCGCCTGAATTAGCTGAACCGAAGAAATATATGTCATGTATCTGAGTGAAGAAGTGAAGACGAGAAAGAAAGGAAAGGAATTGGGAATTGGGAATTGATGAACTAATGGAAGATGCTGGTAACGAGACTGGTTTATTGGGTTGGTCCGAGTACGCAGGCCCAAGTGGAGCAATTGACCCAAAGTTGGTCGTATTTCAAAACAAAAATGAAAATCCCCATAAAAACTCAAACTTTTATCAAACACTAATTTTTAAAAGTGTGTAGTTTTAAAATCTAAAACCATGGATAGATAGAGAATGAAGAGGAGAGTTAGAAATTGTTTTTACCTCTCAAAATGGTCTTGAAATAGAGTTGAAAATCAATGGAACAGTAGATAAGACTTTGGGGGTTTTGAGATGGGTTTAACGTTGGTGGGGAGGTAGGGAGGAGAGAAAACAACTTTATTTTCTTTTATTTTTTAACTATTCAAAAGTTGTCATCCTTTTAAATTCTTTAGGGTCAAATTACCTCTTTGGTCCCTCCCCTTTTTATTAAAGCCTAATTAGATCCTAATTAGGGTTGAATTGATTTAATTTAATTTTACCGACTCGGACCACAAACCCGACTAACTCCTAACTCCAAAACACGGACGTTACAGGACCTCTATTTATAGGCTGGTTTGCATGGACAGAAATGTCATTACACTATCCAAATTAATACAGATTTATATCTGTATAACTTCAATATAAATATGTTGTAACAGCTGTTGTTACCACTTGAATCTGACTGGAAAAACAATCTAAATTCAACACTGGAACAAACTGTATATTCAAATAAATTTGAATAAATAGATTGTTCGAAACAGCATTGGATCAAAATGTTCAAATTCGAATTTAATCAAAAAATAAATTTTGAATTCGAACAGATTTTCAAAGCCTATAAATAAGTAGAAAAATTCTTTCACATAATCTGTTGTTCTTAAGAAAATTCTACACAAATTTTCTCCAAAAAGATAATATTCGTTCGCGTACGTGTCGAAGACACATGTTACTCGAGCCCGAGCCCAAGCCGAGCCGACCAGGCGGCGGCGCGCGAGGACTTCCCTTGTTCTTTCCCACTCAACAAGAGAGGGAGGAAACATGGGTATAAATACCCTTCACAAACCATTTTTCCAACCGATGTGGGATATAGCCTTTGTAACACTATGAGCATTACCAACATTCCTCCACTAATGCGAAAGAATTCATATGTATCTCAAACACAGACCTTCTCAGAAGAGCAATAGCGGAAATAGGTTCTTAAGCACTAGTGAACATATCTTGAACTAGTACATAGTGATGATGAGCGATCATTTTCTTAGATAAGTGAAACTAGTCTTGAACTTTCTAAGATATGGGTAAACTCATAACAAACAACTAACTCCTTCATCCACTGAAGTTCTCAATGTGTAAGATATATATACACAAGTGTATATTTGGCCATCTTACCTCAGGATTCTAGTAAGTGTATTAGAAAAAACGGCCCAACGTTTTTCACAGAAGGTGGCTAATCCTTCTCACTCACATAGGTTATTTCATCAAGTTTATCTCGATATAAACCACCCTGAAATCGGGCTATGAAATAATTAAGAACCATTTGTAATGGCTCAACCTCTTAGATATATGATGATTTCTTCAAGTTCATTTAAAATGGACCACCCAATCTTGGGATAAAAAATCATTAAGAATAAATATTCAACTTCATTATCGGTGAATTCAAAATGTCATTCTCAATAGGATCATTCAAACTTTGAATTCATTAAGAGTTTCTTGAAACTCAACCTTTTCTGGCGGTAAGTTTATCTTATCCTTCTCAATAGGACAACACATTCAGACTTGTGTTATGAACTTATTAAGAATAAGTATTCAACCATGATTCGGTAAATTCATTAAGTCTTTCTCATAAAGATCACCCAAAACCTGGGCTATGAATTTATTAAGGGTAATAGTACTCAACCTGGGCATGTACATTATTCGTCATAGGGATAGGTAGTGAGAAATGTACACTATGAGTCTTTCCATGGTTTCGTTTGACCACATTGAACTTAGATAACTAAGTTGGGTATCCACCATGAATTCCTCAACCAATGGGCTTTAAACCCATCCCCCTCGACGAATCTAGGACCAACTTTCGACTTAACCATATGGTAAGCGGATCTGCTAGGTTCTTTTCGACTTCACATACTCTAAAGAGAGTACTCCATTCCTTATTAAGTGTCTAATAGATTCATGTCTTATGCAAATGTGCCTCTTTTTACCATTGTAAACTTGACTCTTAGCAACACAAATCGCAGCTTGTGAATCACATAACAAGGAAACATGAGGAGTCGGACTTCCCCACAACAGAATATCGGCTGACAAACTCCTTAGCCACTCAGCTTCTTGCCCAGCTAAGTCAAGAGCTATAAACTCTGACTCCATAGTAGAGCAAGCAATACAAGTATGTTTTGAAGACTTCCAAGAAATTGTTGCTCCTCTCAAAGTAAAAACATACCCACTCGTAGAGCTTACTTTATCACTATCAGAGATCCAATTGGCGTTACAATATCCTTCTAAAGTAACAGGAAATCCAACAAACACAAGTCTCTAGTCCATTATACCCTTAAGGTACTTAAGTAAGCGTCTAAGAGCAACTCAGTGCTCACCACTAGGGTTATGAATATATCTACTAAGTCTGCTTATAGCATAGCAATATATGGCCGAGTATAGTTCATTAAGAACATCAGACTTCCAATTATCTTGGCATATTCCGTTTGAGAAACGCTACTTCCTTTATTCTTAAAGAGATGTATGCTAGTGTCATAAGGAGTTCGAACATGGATGACATCAAAACTGTCAAATTTCTTTAACACTTTCTCGATATAGTGTGTCTGACTTAAAGAAAAACCCTTTTTAGTTTTGGTTACTTTTACTCCTAAGATTACATCGACTTCTCCCAAGTCAGTCATCTCAAACTTAGTGGACAAGAAACTCTTTGTTTTGTTAATGGACTCAATGCTAGTACTAAAAATCAACATGTCGTCAACATACAAGCTTATGATGACACAATCAGTACCAAACATCCTCGAATACACGCATGCATCCGAACCATTCATAACAAAACCAAAACTAAGGATGGTTTTATAAAATTTCTCATACCATTGTTTAGGAGCTTGCTTCAGGCCATAAAGTGACTTTTTAAGTCTACAAACTTTGTCTTCCATACCAGGCGCCTCGAAGCCAAGAGGTTGCTCTATATAGATCTCCTCATCTAGATCCTCATTCAAAAATACAGTTTTTACATTCATTTGATGTACTTGCAACTTGTGAATGGAGGCTAGTGCAAACAATGCACGGATCGTTGAGATTTTAGTAACAGGAGAATAAGTATCAAATAAGTCTTGACCAAATCTTTGAGTGAACCCTTTGACTACTAGCTTTGCTTTATAGCTCTGGATAGAACCATATGGTCTAAGTTTCTTTCGAAATGCCCATTTACCGTTGATGGTTTTAAATCCTCTAGGCAAGTAAACTAATTCCCAAGTATGATTAGACATTATTGATTCTATTTCATCTTTTATAGCGCTTTTCCAGAAACTAGCATCAATAGATCGTATAGCTTCTTCGTAAGTTTTAGGATCCTCATCTAACAAATAAGCTTGAGCTATAGGATCGGATAGGGTGTCTAAATCATTTATCTCGGAAATAAAGGAATTTATGAAGTCTGGTCTAAAAGAGGTTTCAACTCTTTGACTCTTACTTCTTCTAGGCTTAAATTCAATCTCTTGAGAAGACCTAGTAGGCACACTAGAAGAAGTGGAAGGCAAGTTTTCTATTTGTGTTTCAACACTTAATCTAGGTTTCTTGAGAGGAAAGATATCTTCAAAGAAAACAACATCCCTAGATTCACAAATAGAAGAATCTTGTAAAGTCATGAATCTATATGCAGCATTGTTAGAAGCATATCCTATAAACACTGCATCAACGATCTTAGGTCAAATGGTGGACTTCTTAAAGTCTGGTAACCCCACTTTGGCCAGACACCCTCACACTTTCAGGTATTGTAAATTTGGGGCATACCCTTTCTGTAATTCGTATGGGGTAGAATCAATTTTCTTATGAGGTACTCGATTTAAAATATGATTAGCCGATAGAATGGCTTCCCCCACATGTTGTCGGACAACTTAGAACTTATCAACAATGAGTTCATCATCTCTTTTAAAGTTTTGTTTTTCCTCTCGGCTATATCGTTCTGTTGAGGAAAATAAAGGGCTGAAGTTTCATGTATTATGACATTAGTCTCACAAACCTCTTTTAGAAAATTAGATCCATATTTACTTCCTCTATCTGACCTAACACGTTTTATTCTCCTATCTAACTGATTTTCAACTTCTGCCTTATAAATAAGAAAGAAGTTTTCAGCTTCATCTTTAGTTCTTAGGAGATAAACTTTTGTATATCTAGAGATGTCATCTACACAAGTTATGTAGTAGTTTTTTTGTCCTTTACTTTCAGTGTTTCTAAAGTCTGCTAGATCAATATGTATAAGTTCTAACAGTTCAGTCTTTCTTTTAGAAACAATTTTAAAGGTAAGTTTAGCATGCTTAGCTTCTACACAAACTTCACATTTATTATAGTTTGTTATGTCTAGTTTAGGAAGAATATTCATATTCATCATTTTCTTTAAGGATTGAATATTTACGTGTCCTAATCTAGCATGCCACATATCAACAGACTCAACAATATAAGCAGAAGTGGTAGCTTTATTTTCATTAAGTTGAGTTTCTATGACAAATAAATCTTCACTTAGAAAACCTTTCCCGGCATAATCACCATTACGGGAAAGTACAAGTTTATTTGCCTCAAAAACTAACTTAATGCCTACCTTATTTAAGAGGCCACCACTGATCAGATTTCTACGTATGGCATGCACATATGGGACATTGTTAAGGGCCAAAGTTTTACCGGAAGTCAGCTTGAGTAAAACCTTGCCTTTGCCCATCACTTGAGAGCTGCTGGAGTTTCCCATGTACACACGTTCACCATTTTTCACGTCCTCGAACTCGGTGAAGAACTCATTCCTTGCGCAGAAATACGAGAAGCTCTGGTGTCCACGACCCACTTAGTGTTCTTCTCTATAAGGTTGACCTCCGAAACCACCGCGACAATGACATCATCATCCATGTCCTCCGCCACATGCATGTGTAGTCTAGTCTCGTTCTGGCGGTCCAAATGATGCTGACATTGGTGCGCCTTGTGACTAGCTTGCTCGCACGCGTAGCACTTCATGGTTTTTGCGCCTGGCTTGGCCTTAACCGGTTTCTTGAAGTTGTTAGTCTTCTATGGTTTGGGCTTTTTGCTCTGAAGGCCTTTCTTAAAGGGCTTTTTGCTCTGAAGGCCTTTCTTAAAGGGCTTTTTGGACCCTGAAGTACCACTAGACTCAACTAAATTAGATTTAAAAGATAAGTGACTAAAGTTATTAGTAACCTTATCTTTCAAATGGTTGGCCTCTTCGATTTTCATGTGACCGGTCAGCTCCTGAGGTGGTATGTCTTTTTTCTTGTGCTTGAGAGAGTTGCGATAATCGGACCAGGACTTTGGCAACTTCTCGATCAGGACATTTGCTTGCAGAACCTCACACATTTGCATGCCTTCCGCGATGATGTCCGAGACAAGATTCTCGTAGTCATGGACTTGGTCCATGATGGGCTTGTTATCAGTTATCTGGAATCTCAACCACTCGCCCACGACGTACTTTTTTATCCCCGTGTCATCAGTGCCATACTTTGTATCCAAAGAATCCCATATCACCTTTGCACTCCTCTCCTTAAGGTACATGTCAATTAGGTTGTTGGACATGTGACTTAGAAGATGGCCACAAATCGTCTTATTGTCCTTCTCATACTTGGCAAAGGTGGCGGCAACAAGATCATCGGTGGCAGCATCATTCTGCCCTTGGTTATCGGCAGGGACAACAACAGTAGGGGCAGACACGAGTGGTGGTTCGGTGAGCAGCACATAGTCAAGGTCCAAATGCTCGAAGAAAATTAGGATGCGTTGGGACCACCTTCGATAATTGCTACCATCCAACGCATCAAGCTTGAAGAGGTCTGGGATGAGCTTGCTAAGTAGTGCAGATGAGGAAGCCATTTTGCAGAATCGGAGAAATTTTGTTTCTAAATTGTTGGTGAAAATGACTGCAAAACGGGTTGATTAGCAGTGACTGGAAATGATAAAAATAGAAATGAAAGTAGGATGAACCATGTCGTGGTACGTTGGTCACTGCCTTAGAAACAAATCTGCCCTCAACAGTGTAGTCGCTTCACAGGCAGAATGTCCCACGAGGTGAACAAGGACGCTCCAAGAATCGTACACTCGACTCCGGAGTAAACAACGGCGGTACTGCTACTTCAGACGATGGAGGAAAGCATAGAGCTTTTGAGAGTGTTTGTTGTGTGTTTGATGCATCAAAATGTAGCATGAAGGACCTCTATTTCTAGGCTGGTTTGCATGGACAAAAATGTCATTACATTGTCCAAATTAATACATATTTATATCTGTATAACTGCAATATAAATATGATGTAACAGTTGCAGTAACAGCCTCCATAACAGCATATTAATCTTGTAATAAACATCTGTTGTTACAACTTGAATGATTTGGAAAAACAGTCTGGAAAAGACTGTATATTCGAATGAATAGACTATTCGAAATAGATCAAAACGTTCAGATTCGAATTTAATCAAAAAATAAATTCTGAATTCGAACAAATTTTCAAAGCCTATAAATAAGTAGAAAAAATTCTTTCACATAATCTTTTGTCCAAAAAGATAATATCCGCGCGCGTACGTGTCAAAGACACGTGTTACTCGAGCCCGAGCCCGAGCCGGCCGGACGGCGGCGGCACGCGAGGACTTCCCTTGTTCTTTCCCACTCAACAAGGGAGGGGGGAAACATGGGTATAAATACGCTTCACAAACCATTTTCCCAACCAATTTGTGATATAGCCTTTGTAACACTATGACCATTACCAGTGGCGGATCCAGAAAATTTTTTCAGGGTGGGCACATATGTACTTATAACATAAAATTTTTTAAAGATAGAACAATTAATAATATTTTAATAATAATAAGAAGTCTTACAAAAAATATAACTAAAAATAAATTTTACAATTCTTCTCTTCTATGCCTCATTTTTTGATATCGTTGTATGATTTTCTCATTGTCTACATTATCAAACACACTTTTCTCAATAAAAGTAATTAAACAATCATTCAACCATTCATCTCCCATACGGTTGCGTATTCGATTCTTTATAAAGTGCATCGCAGAGAATGTTCTTTCCACTGTTGCGGTTGCCACGGGTAGAACCAAAGCTAACTTCAAAAGTAAATATACAAGTGGGTACACAACATGCTTCATTGTCTCAACCATTTTTTCAGATAAATCAGAAAGTCCTTTTAGATCACAAAATCTTTTATCTGAACGAACATCAACAATATAATTCTCAAGCTGACAATCAAGCAACATAAGATCTCCTGCAGAAAATTCATATGGATAAAATTGGGCAAGACGAATCAACTTTTTCTTATCAAAAGAAATATACAAGTCTCTTGGACTCAAGCAAGCCACACAAAGAAGCAACTCAGTATTTGTCAGAAAAACGATTATTAAGCTCTTGAAGTTGCCTATCAATCACCTGATAAAATAATTCAACCTGAAAATGATGCAAATTTGAAACTTCTTGACCTTTTCTCCTAGACCTCCCTTGAACAACAAATACATCTTCCATCTTTGGAATACTAATGTTATTCTTTTCACAAAACAAAGAAACTTCTTCAAGTAAAGATTGTCATCCCACATCTCTCATCATTTGTAATCGTTGCTTGGACACACTAACTAACTGCATAGCATTCACAATGTCTTGGTCATTTCGTTGCAATGCTTGAGATAATTCACTAGTAACCCCCAATATATTTTTCATCAAGTGCAAATTAAACACAAACTCAAAAGACTGTAAAAAACTCAACAACATACAAGCTTCAGCTCTTTGCTCTGAGTGTGTTCCATCTTCCTCAATAATTTCAAGCACATCCATCATAGATGAAAACATTGTAATCAAGCTAACAACAGTTTTATAATGTGAACCCCACCGAGTATCTCCAGCTCTCTTTATAACACTTTCTTGATTTAATCCACGGCCACTGAATATTTCACCACTTTGTAATGCTTCTCTTACCTTAATCATTTGACTAGACTGAAGAATTTCTTTTCTCTTACATGAAGCACCAACCACATTAACCACATTAGCAACCAAATTAAAAAGGAATGCAACTTCAACTTGTTTTTTAGCAACAGCAACAAGTGCTAATTGAAGCTGATGTGCAAAACAATGAACATAAAAAGCACACTCATTATTTCTTAGAATCAAAGTTTTAAGCCCATTAAATTTCCCTTGCATATTACTTGCTCCGTCATAACCTTGTCCTCTTATTCTTGAAAAACATAATCCATGAGTTGCAAACACATCTTCAAGAGCATTCATAAGTGAAGCAGTAGAAGTATTAGAAACATGAACAAGACACAAAAATCGTTCAACAACTCTTCCTTTCTTATCTACATAGCGTAAAACGATAGCCATTTGCTCTTTAATAGATACATCACGAGACTCATCTATCAAAATAGCAAAAAATTCATTTCCAAGATCATCAATAATTGCACAAGTAGTCTCACTAGCAGCTGCACTAACAATATCTTTTTGTATAGTCGGTGCTACTAGTTTAAGATTGCCACGAGCATTTTTGAAAACTTTATCAATAGTTTCATTATGATTAGCAAGAAACTGCAATAACTCTAGAAAGTTACCTTGATTGCAAGAATCATGAGACTCGTCATGTCCACGGAAAGCTAATCCTTGTCGCAAAAGAAATCGAACGCAATCAACTGTAGCTGTAAGATGAGTCCGATATTCTTGTTTGGCTTGATTAGATTGCTTTGTAATGGCAACTTCAACATGTTGCTTCTGATTCATTAGGGCTTCACATTTTCTCCAAGCTACATTATGAGCACTATTAGGACCTCCGACATGAAGTTGCAATCTGCTTTTATCTTTCCAATTCTTAAATCCATCAACAACAAATGTATCACCTCCCCCTTGGTCTCCTCTAGATTCAGGTCTCATAAGGTAACAATGTAAACAAAATGCTGCATCTTTGGATACACTATATTCTAACCAACTTTTATGCTCTTCGAACCACTTAGGATTGAAACTTCGTAATTTATCATTATACTTCTTCTTAGAAAACTTGTGTTCTTTTGGTTGGCAAGGACCTTTCAACAAATAAGCTCTTCTAAGTTCGTCACGATCATTAGGATGATATTCTATAATCTTTGGTCTTTTTCCGGGATCACCTTGAAGATTTTTCAAGTCAACTTGTAAAAAAGTTTTCTTTACCGAACATGGATCTTCTAGCTCTGTTGTTGCCTTCCTTTTATAATACATATCCATGCCTAAACAAAAAAAATAGAATTAGTTAAAATGTGATATAAAAAAACACATATAATATAAAATGCAAGTGACAACAGTTGTTTGTATTTAACTTGGTAAATTATAGAACACAAGAGTATGTATAACCATATTAAATTATAAGTTCCAACATAACTACGCTTACAAATCAGTTTGAAAAGATCGGGACACCTAAAAAACATATTAATTAATAATTGACACTTCAATTTTCTTCTAGGGTTAAAATACAATCTTACTATTTATCAAAGCCCTTAAGATACTCAAAAGTTAAAAGCTATTAAGCAACTAAAACCTTTTGGAACTAACAATAGAAAACTTACTCTGCTATGACTATTACAAAAAAAATTCATAATAATAAACTATTGCAAACAATGAAACAAGCATCCGGAGAAAAGTGATGCAAACTAACATAAATTAATAATTAATTATGAAACAATTAAAAGAAAAAATTAACGGTGACAAAATTTTAAGACTCCAAAAAATAAAGTAAATAAATAGAAATCTTAGAATCTTAGATAATAACAAAAATGGATAGAAAAACCATACTTGTAAACGATGAAAATGTGGCGCAAGCGAGAATCAAACAAGTTAGTAGATAACCTTGAAGGGATTGTGGATATCTCTATTTGGTGATTAAAAATTGAAAATTGGAGGATTGGGTGAAAACTTACTCAATACGCTTAAGAAATGAAAAAAATAAAGTTAAAATTAGGTTTGGGGGAGTTTGGCAGATAAGAGACACCAAACATTTCTTTTTATTTAAATTTTTTAAAAAATAAATATTATATAAAACCCACAGCCCGATTATGGCCCAATACACTATTTGTAATTTTCCTACTCATTTTCAAACTTTCTGACTCTTTAGTCAGTTGGTCTTGATTTTTTCTTTTTTTTTCCGTTTCATTTTAACACAAGTGAGGGAAATTCATGTACAGCAGGGTCTAGGGTGGGCACTAACAATTTTCAGGGTGGGCACCTGTATATAAAATAAATATTTAATAAATAATTTTTTTTTTCAGGGTGGGCCCCTGCCCACCCTCTCCACTATATAAATCCGCCACTGACCATTACCAACATTAAAGGTGGTCATTTCTCCCAACATGGCGTCGTCAGAAACGGCAAATGACGTGTCAGCCGAACGTTGATTTCGCATTCGCCGTTCGTCTACACGCCGTTTACCGTTTCTGACGACGCCATATTAGGGAAAATAATTGTCTTGGCCCGACGACCACATGGGTGTGCTCAGGCGCGGCGATCGGTGCCGGAAGCGTCGACGATTTGAGGGGTGTGTTTGAGATTTTTTAAGGATTTGAGGACTATTTTGCAAAAATTCAAAATTTTGAGATTTTTTGAAAAGTTTAAAAAAATATAAAAATTGTTCTAAGTTTTAAATTTTGAAAATAAAAATAAAATAAACATGTCATGTTTCAAGCATTGATTGGTTAACAGTTTTTTAACATCTTTTTAACGGTCAAACGCCTAAAATTGTAACATTGTAAACTTTAAGCACCTAAAATTATAACGGTTGAAACTTTAGGCACCTAAAGTTCAAAAGAAAGATACCTTGAAAGTTCAAAAGGAAGATACCTTGGGCAATTATTTTTTTATTTAAACCTTCTTAAAACTACAAACATGCCAAAACCTCTATAAAGATTAAATAATTGCACTCCAAACTCCATCGGCTTGTTTCTTGCCAATAAATATTCTTCCTTCTATCTCTAGTTCTCTATTCTCTCTCTAAAAACTCAAAATTTAGCCAGTCATATGTCACCTTCTACGTTGTGAGCCATCATCATTCGATTGCCGTCGATGCTAGCCATTCAATATCAAATTTCACCGAATGACTCACATTGACATGCTAAGTTTAAATCAAGTAATTGTTTTGTCAGAAAACGTTTTGAACCCCTCGAATTTAGTTTAAAACCTTTCGACTACTCATTTTTTATTTACTATTTTGATCTTAGATCGTGACTAGTCAAATTGTTAGATATTGACATGAATTTAAATTGATAATAAAATTAGTTTTATTGTAATTCTAGTGGTGGAAAAATACTTGCTAATTAGGTTTATATACCTAAGCGTTTTAATTAGATGAAGAGCGAAAAAATCACAAGAAGAGAGAATGAGAATTTCTCAGATCGTGACTAGTCAAGTTGTTAGATATATTCGGTTCGTTTATGTTCACTAGCAAGCTCGTTTATTAGCTTGTTTACCTGATTCTTCTTTATATATATATAAATATATATATATATATATATATATATATATATATATATATTTACATTTTAAATATTGGTGAATGTAGAGAATAAATTGAACACGCAGTAAACTTTATAGTTGAGAGTCTGTGAAGCCTAAGGAGCTTAGGAATAGTTGTGTAATTTTATCATTTTGGCGAACATATAACAAACACTTTCAAAAATAAACAAACGAACACGAACATGATATTAAAAATGTAAACAAACATGAATAAAAAATGAATACCTTCAAAAATAAATAAATGAACACGAACATATATTTGTTCGTTCAAACTCGGTTCATTTACACTCGTAATTGGATCTATAATGAGGATTTGGGCCAAATATTGTTGGACTTGAATTAAGTTGAGGTCCAAACTCATGGTTTGGGTTTCAATTTGGGCCTAGACTCGGATCCGGACGAAATGGGTTACTGACAGTGTCCTATAGTTGGAAGAATATCTGAATGGTTTAGGCAAAGTTTTACTCATTATTGTAATTTTCTGTGAAAGGTCGTGTCTATTCCACATTGGTGCCGGGCAACTCGCAACTTCATCCAAACTTTACAAAAAAATAGTTAAAAAATATATTTGGGGAAACCGGAGCATGGTACAAACTACAAAGACACCAATATCCAAAGCTAAATTTACTATTTTAAATGACGTCTGCGTCGTAGAATGTTGTTGTGTTGTCCAACTTTGATGGAGGAAGAGAAAAAATTGGCATGTCTGTATTATTAATTATTCAAGGGTAAACTATATAAATGATCATCAAAGTGGATTTATTTTAGTCATTGTATTTTTAAAATATTCGATAAGGCCATTGTATTTTTAGTCATTGTATTATTAATTATTCAATCTAATAAAAATTGGGTAAACTACACCAATCATCACCCAACTTTCTTCTCACTCCTATTTTAGTCACTAAAGTTTAAAATTTTTTAATTTAATAACTTAACTTTCGAATTATTCATATTTTTGTCACTCTCAAATGACATGTTTATACAATTTTTTTTTTTGAAAAATCCTTACGAATTATTTTGGTTAATTGGTAAATTCAGGTTATTCAATTCTCGATCTTATATTGTCCAATTAAATCAGATAATCGATTAACCAGTTAATCAAAATATTTAATTATGGAAATGTTTTTTTTTACTTTGTTTATTAAAATATCAAATATGATAATATGTTAAATTTAATAACTGTTCGGTTGTGATAAAAGTGTACAAACAACTAGAAAGTCAAAAATTGAAAGTTCACACCTATTAATCCTACCCAGAGCCAAAACATTTTAAAAAAATCAGAAGGGTATCAAAATTACTAGACTATAAGATATTGTAATGCATAAATTTTAGAAATATTGTATATAATAGATGAGATCGATTAATCAATTTTGCTTAAAACTGTGAACCATAATCGAATCAAAATAATTTATTTTAAAAATTTGCACCGAAATCGGGTTCGATTAATCCTCAAAATTTATTTTGGTTAATTGCTAATTACAGATTATTTAATTATCGATCTTATATTGTAGCAATTAAATTGGATAATCGATTGACCGGTTAATTGAAATATTTGATTCGAGTAATAATTTTTTTACTTTTCTTATTAAAATATTAAACATGGTAATATGACAAATTTAATAAGCAAATTAAAAAAATTATTACCCGAATTTTTTAAAAGGATAAATCGAATTTTTCTATTTGTATAACCATGTCATTTGGTCAAAATATGAACAATTCGAAAGTTAAGTTATTAAGTTGAAAAATGTTAAAATCTAGTGACCAAAATAGGAATGAGAAGAAAGTTTACTGATGATTGATGTAGTTTACCCATTTTTATTAAGGAAAAACGAACTTCAACTTCTAACGGAAGGTAATGGGAGGGACCATATTAAAATCGAATTAAAAGTTGGGTGATCTTATTGAATATTTTAAAAGTATGGTGACCAAAATGAATCTACCCCAACAGTTCAATGACCATTTATGTAATTTACCCTATTAATTATTCAACTTTCATTTAAAAAATAGTACCTTTCAGTTTCACTACTATTTTTATTTGATTATTAGGTACTATTGTTTTCTAACTATTTATTTAGAGTTTATTTCTCAAATCTAACTGGTTCTATTAAACGAAAATTATAATAATAACATTTTAGTTTGAGGGTGTAATGAGCCCCTAGACTTTTTTGGGAAATTAAGCCCCTATTTTTTTTATCTAATTAAGTTATTGAAAAAAAAAACCAATCAATTAAGACTTTTAACCAATTTTGATTATTAAATTTTGTCCGTTTTTTCTTTAGATATTACTGGTCATAATACACTACAATTCTATCACGTTACATTTATATTTTTTTTCAAAAAAATATTTTTTTATAAATGTAACACCCGGGTTTAGGGGTCGGGTGAAAATAATATTTAAATAATATTTTGAGTCTCGGTTTATGATTAAAATAATATTATATATTATTTGGACTTTGTGATTTCAAGGCAAACATTTTATGATTGGACTAAATTGAAATGAAACTCAAAGTACATGGATTTTAAAGTAAAGGAGAATTGCCATCTCATTAATGGTATTTTCGTAATAAAATGGACTTCAATTTAAAAAGCCCCTTTTCAATTAAAACACCATTTTTGTCATCTTTTTCACTATTCCTCTTCTACATTTCAACGACAAAGAGAAGCTCCCCTCCATTTCCACTATTCCATTTCCTTGCTTCTTCGTTTTGGCTCGGTTTTGAAAGGTAACTTCATTTCCAACTTGCTCTCATCTTTCTCTCTTTAAAAGTACAACTAGTTTTCATTTTGGTCCAATATTTAGAATTTGAGTTTTTGGGGGATTTGAATAAAAATGATATCTTTATTGTTTTTAACTAAATGTTTTGATTTAATAATGTTAGATATGATGTTTATGAACCAAATGGTCCAACATATATGATTTTAAAGTGTTTTGTTAACATTCCCGAATTTAGGTTTTGTGGGGGTTTTGGAGGGTTTTAGAATGGTTTTTGGGGTTTTTTTAGGTTGGAATTTGTGGGCTGAGGTTAGTATTATGTTGGGGGTTGTTTTGGAATCATTTGGAAGTGTTAAAAGTGTTGAAATCATGAGTTTTGATTGAGGTTTGTTGGCTGCTCGAGATTGTGGTTTTTGGGGGTTGTCCATGGCTTGAATTCTTGTGTTTGATGTTTGAATAGTATTCCGGGTTAGTTATATTGATGTATGAGCTTATTTGAGGTTGTTTGGATTGTGTTGAGTTGTTTAAAGACAAGGACGTGTGTTGGTGAAGCCTCGGGAGTGAATCTGAAAGCTTGAAGCTATTGCTTGCTTGATAGTTGAGCTTGGAAGTGAAGGTGAGTGGTTTAATGTTTTCAAAATGGTCTTTGAATAATTGGTTCAAGCATGTGGACTAGGTTGGGCTTGGTAGACCCACCTAGAGTTAGGATTAGAGTGGTAGCCTAATCCTAAGCTTTAACTAGAAACTTTGGTAGAACTCTTTAATTGATGTTATTGCCTCATGATGATATGTGTTTATGGTGTTATGTATAATGTGTTATACATGAATGTTGAGGCATGGTTGTGATGCATTGATATATGCATGAGGTATGGGCATGATGTTAATCATGGTGAGTATGTGCTAAGCACGGAAGTTGTTATTGAATGATTTTGTGGATTGTGTTAGTATTAGCACTAGTATGCTTGGGTACAAATGATCGATCATTAGGATGTTAGTGTGCACACGAGAGTCAAATGCGCGTGTGGTCTTGATGATGGTAGTCATCAAGATGGAGTACGGGTTCGCCCGGAAATTCTTCTTGTGTGTATGATAGTCGGTGATGAGTGTAATCCCATCGACGGGGCGTGAGAATGAGTGGAATCCCCTCAGCGAGAACGGTGATGAGTGTAATCCCACCGTGAGGTAAAGTTGTTGTTGGATGTGAGTTCCAACGTGTTTATCCGCGTATTCGAGTCATAGCTAGGTGCCAATATGAGTTGATATGTGTATCAATGTGAAATGAAATGTGATTCCAACTGGATTAATACATGTGTTTACATATGTTGTGGATTGAGCTTGTGGAGCATGACATATCATTGGATAATTGTTCACGCGTCATGTATATTTGGCTCATGTGGATCGAAGGTGAGAACATGCATTTACCTTGTTGTGCTCGTGCTTGGACCCTGCATTGTCGAGGTTTGTTTTTAAAGAGCTTACCCTCACTAAGATTTATGCTTACGCTCTCTTTTTTTCGACAATGCAGATCCATAGTTCGTGGGTTGTTAGCGCAAGAGGAGGGCCCCCAAGTGTGCTTGTTGGCTTTTTAGTTTATCAAGTATGAATTTTAAGTTATGAACATGTAATAGTTAAGCAATGGGATTTGTGCTATTGATGGATATTGTTGGTTGTTCAGGAGCATGTTTAGACTCCTTATTATGTTGATTTTTGTGTGGCTTGTTGATGCCATGTTTGGATTGTGAAACCATGCCTTATTTGCTTACCATGTATGTTAGCCTTGTGCCTTTTGAGGATGCCTAAGTGTATGGTTGTTGAAGCATGAACTCTTAAGTGCTTGTATGCCTCATTTTGAATGAATACATGAATTCCTTGGTTGAATGATGTTTGTTCATGTTGGATGCTTCGTATGTTTAGGTTTTGGTTGATAAGTGTTGTATGTATGTTTGAGTGTGGCTAGAGAAGTCTCGAAATGCATTTAGAGTTGAGTTTCGTGCTGTTTTGTTGCAATTTAGTGTCTTGCAGTGCAGGGCGTATCGGTACGCCTAAGGGCCGTATCGATACGGTCCTACACTCTGGGACACATAATGGGCTAGGGGTACCGATACTCGGGGGTGTATCGATACGCCCAAAGCTCACTGGAATTCTGAGATTTTCAGGAGACTTTGGCGTATCGGTACGGTATCTTAGAGTATCGGTACGGTTTTATCTTGTTGACCACGAGATGTTGACCGAGAAGGGCGTATCGATATGCTCAAGGGCTGTATCGATACGGTCTTCCTGTGTTGACTGTTGGTCGTTGACTTGGTCAAGGCGTATCGATACCCTCTCTTAGAGTATCGATACGGCCTGCTTTAAAAAGATAAAATGAGTTGTTTAACTTGTTGTGTTGGGATCGGTTGTGTTTCTTCCTTGTTGTTTTCCGCTGCCGTGATCACTTAAGTAACGATATGCCTTTAGACAAGATTAAATTAAAAGAAATTTTCTAGGGTTGCTAACCGAGGTGGGACCTTAACGAGTTTCTCTTCGGTTTTCCCCGTGTAGCCTACTCGGACCGGTCATCCGACTAGACTAGGACGAGGGGGTTACACTTGTTGGTATCAGAGCCTAAGGTTACCGAGACCTTGGGCTGGTAAGTGAGGTAAGTTGTGTTTTATGATTAATATGCACGGTGGTTGCTTGCTTGTCAAGTATGCTCGTTGTTTTGTTTAAAGCATGATGTTTAGAGTCCCGTTGCTACTATTACATCGGAAAAAGGATTTTTAAAGTGAGGGAAACGTACTTGAGCCACTTGGAGCCCTTGCCTTGCTAACCCAATCTTGTATGTTTTGTTGTTGTGGTTGTAGTTATTATCTGTAAGAGCGATGTCGAGGATGAGAGGTAGGCCGAGGGTGGTTCGTCAGGAACCACATGTTGCGGCTCCTGTTAATGAGCCGGTGGCTGGAGTTGAGGCTCATGTAGTGGAGCCTGATGCGGGAATTGGAGCTCCTCCACCACCTCCACCACCACCACCTCCTCAGCCTATAGTGGGAGGCGAGGATGGAGCTGAAGAAGAGGGACCTCAGGGTGGCTAGGGTGGTCAAGGTCCGGCCGGAATTGATATGGCTCCGCTTGTGCTAGCTATAGCGGGAGCATTTCAGGTCGCAGTTGCCGGAGCTCAGGCTGCAGCTCAGCCTAGGGGTGACGATGCTAGTTTACCGTTAGAGAGGCTCCGTAGTCTAAGGGCTGAAGAGTTCAGAGGGTCTACATCGGAGAGGTCTGAGTTGTGGTTAGCGAAGACCGTTCGCATCTTAGCTCAGATGGGTTGTGTGGGTGCTCGCAGATTGGGTTGTGTGATCTCTTTGCTTCAGGGTGATACCTACACCTGGTGGGTCACCATTACTACCGGAGTTCCAGAGGCTGAGATAGGTTAGAATTTCTTTGAGTCTGCATTCAAAAAGAGATACTTGGGTCCGAGGTATCTAGATGAGAAGAAGCGAGAGTTTATGGCTCTTGTTCAGGGAGAGGCTTCTATGACTGACTACGAGATCCGCTTTGTTCGTTTGAGTTAGTATGCCCCAGAGTTAGTTCCTATTGAGAGGGACTGTTGTAACCGATTCAGATATGGGCTTCATAAGGAAGTTAAGAGGTATACCTTAGCTTCAGTTTACTCAGATTTTGATGTCTTGGTTGCTAGTGCCAAGGACATTGAGCATAGCTTGGGGCTGACCAAGCGTTCTGGAGGTTCTAGTTCTGGTAAGAGACATAACAACTTTGACCGTGGGGATGCCAAGAGGCATAGAGGCGGTGGACAACAGTTTGACCATAGACGTGGTGGTGACCACCATGGTAGAGGCCACCAGGGCCATAGAGGAGGAGGGCGTTTGCCCGAGTGTGCACGTTGTAGGAGACAACATTCTGGTGAGTGTTGGGATAACTTCCATGCTTGTTGGAACTGTGGTTTGAGGGACCACTTTAGGAGGGAGTGTCCGCATCAGGCGGCACAGGCACCGAACATAGCTCAGGCTCCTGCAAGGGCCAATGATTTTCAGAGAGGCCGTGGGCGCGGTCGTGGCTACTTCCAGCCTAGGGCTGATGCACCTAGGGTAGATGCTTAGAGGAACCTTGCTCATGTTGTGGCAGTGCAGCCAGAGGCAAGAGGACCAGCGAGAGTTTATGCCCAGAAAGAGGCCGGGAACGACACTAATGTGATAACAGGTAATTTTGAGTTACAGTCTATGTCTTTGCTTTCTTTGGTTGATTCGGGTTCTACACATTCCTACATTTTGAGTGAGCATGCACGGAAGTTAGATATACCTGTTGAGATCTTAGATGTAGGTATGCATGTGACTAGTTCTTTTGGTGAGACAGTTGTGGTTAGACGTATGTATAGGAGATGTCCGCTGAAGATTCAGGGTCATGTGTTTTCTGTTGATATGATGGAGCTTCTTTTTATGGTTTTGATATTATTTTGGGTATGGACTGGTTAATTGAGCACCGAGCTAGTGTGGATTTTGAGACGAATAGGATTTCTTTGAAACTTTCTGATGACTACGAGGTAGTAGTAGTAGGCGAGAACATTAAGTTCTTGTCTAATGTTGTGTCAGCTTTAGAGGCTCATAGGTTGATGGATTCCGGATGTGGGGCTTACTTAGCTTATGTGATGAATCCGAATATGAGTGAGGCTAGACCGAAAGATATTAGAACAATTTGTGATTTTCCGGATGTGTTTAATGAAGAGTTACCAGGTTTGTCTCCTGACAGAGATGTTGAGTTTGTGATTGAGACTGTTTCAGGGTCTACTCCAGTTTCTATAGCTCTGTATCGTATGGCTCCGAAGGAGTTGAAAGAATTGAAGAGTCAGCTGCAAGAGTTATTAGATCGTGGTTTCATTAGGCCTAGTAGTTCTCCTTGGGGTGCTCCCGTGTTGTTTGTAAAGAAGAAAGATGGTAGTATGCGTATGTGTATTGACTACAGGCAGTTGAATCAGTTGACTGTGAAGAACAAATATCTGTTGCCTCGTATAAATGATTTGTTTGATCAGTTGAGAGGTGCTTCAGTGTTCTCGAAGATAGATTTGAGATCAGGGTACTATCAGTTGAAAGTAAAAGAGTGTGATGTTCCGAAGACAGCTTTCAGGACTAGATATGGTCACTATGAGTTCCTTGTGATGCCGTTTGGGCTCACGAATGCACCTACAGCATTAATGGATATGATGAACAGAATTTTTAGAGACTATCTAGACCGTTTTGTAGTTGTTTTCATTGATAATATTCTTGTGTACTCGAGATCAGAAGAAGAGCACGATGAACACTTGAGATTTGTTTTACAGAGATTGTTGAGCAATCAGTTGTATGCGAAGCTTAGCAAATGCGAGTTCTAGATTCGAGAGGTTGTCCTGGAAAGCTACATGTTTGTCCTGGAAAGCTAGAAATTTTAGCTTTTAAAAAATACTTTTCAAACCAAGCTGAAAAGCATGTTTGTCCTGAAAGCTACATGTTTTTCATTGCTTTTGGTCTCAAACTAGCTTCAAAAGCTGGTTTAAAAAGCAATACAAAGTGTAGTATGAGTTGATGTCACATGTTAACTAGACACCGATTCAATTATAAAAACACTAAAATATATTTTAAAATACTTAAAAAAATAATTATAATAATATTTTTATTTATTTAAATCAAATATCAAATTAATCATTCATTAAATAAAATTTTATAAAATGTTTTTATCTGATAAATTTAATTTAATTAAATTGTTAAGTAATCAGGATAAATTGAAATTTTAATTTAATTGATTTTGTTTGTGACGTGTCATCAACAGTTGCTGTGATTTACAAAGCACAAGGGCATTCTTAATTCCGTGTAACACACTCACGCGGTATCACCTAGATATTTTCCATAAGCCAAATTTGCGGATAATTTTGTCATTTTGTAATAACAAGGCTACTTCCGTCATTTTACGCAACAAACCTTAACGTCGTCACGACCAGACTTCAACAATAACGGCATAAGCCCAACGGATTCCTAGAACTGAGCGACGCAGCCTTTGACGGCCGTGAAAACGACGTAACCTCCCGTCTCGATATTCCCCACCTCTTCACACGCCACGTGTCGCACCCGAGATTTCCAAGATCTTTAGAGATGCTATACACACTCGAGCTCCCGGCTTTTGATTTTGTCCAGCTCCGTAACCCCATCGGCCTCCCAACATTTTATCCACGTGGAAATATCGCCGTCCTACGTGGAATTTCCGGAACGTTCCATTCATCCATTTATCCACGTCAGCACGGCTGGGCTCGTCTAAAATAGTATCTTCTTACCTCTCGCGTCGCCCAAACATAAGGTCGTCTCCTTCCGACTCGCTCTAATTTCTCAGACAGTCAATTTATTTTCTTTAAAAGAAATCTAATCTGCAATAAATTTCCAGAAATTTTGGGTATTAAACTGAGAATTTTCGTTTTAATGTAAAATTTACGCTTCGAAATAATTTTTTTTGCTTAATTTTTGCGCAATGTTATTTTTAAATTCAAACATGTTTTCGATCCGGCTGAACAATGGTGGTTGGTTGAAGCTTTGCTGACGAGTATCTTCATTGTAATACCTGTAAGCTCTTTAGCTTTATCTCATATTTGAATTGTTTCCTTTTATTGAATTCCATTACTTTTTGTCATAGATTTTATGTTTTGATCTGCAAAGAAATTTTTAGCTGTAGAATATTCAAAAACTTCAAATCAGTAGTTTACTTATAATTGTCTATATCTTTTGATTAGGTTTGTGTTAGTAGTAGAAAAGCTTTGCTTTAATTTTAGGTGCTTGATATTAGGGTTTTGGCATAGAAGTCTTTAAAACTTTTACTTATTTATTTTAATAATTTAAAATTAACTTGTGGTTACATGTTTATATCTAAGATTAAGCTTGTTTTGTAGTATAACGGGGTTGTTCCTTAAAACGAGGAAAATATCGGGAGTTTTACTTAGTTGAACTTAATGGTTGGATTCTGGTTGATTAGTTTGATGGGATACTCCTGTTGTTTTCTACAGGGTGCAAGCAGCTTAGGGAGTATAGAGTTGGTTTCTGAAGATTAAAAGGAGTAAACCTTTTTGTCGTGGTGTTTTTTCTTTTAACTTTTTAGTTATGGATCTCCTTTGTGATTTGCTCGTGTTTTAGGTCGAACTGTCTGTATTTGCAGAGGTTTGCCTTTTCGAAGACAAGCTATGTACTATTTATTTTTGAATTTGAGGATTTCACTCTACCAACCTTGGACTGCCCTTATTGTTGTTACTGGTTTTTTCTAATCTGATTTACAGGTTAGTGCCTAGATGAATGTGGATAGTGATGGTGAAAAGGGTTTGCGGGAACTAAATCATCGGCACTACGATGGTAACAAGAGAACTACAAATGGTGTCGTTGCTGAGGAACATGTGATGCTGGAAGAAGACGATCCAAAAGTTAACGAGATTGCACAAAATGTGAAAGATGGTGGTATTGGGGCTGCTCAGGCTCCAGCCATGCGGCAAATGGCACAGCAACACCCTCAAAGTGCAATGTGTTACTGGCAGAGGTTTCTGCATCTAACAACGGTTACAGTTCTGCTTGTAGAAAATGATGATTCTACTCGCCATGTTGTCACTGCCCTTCTGCGCAATTGCTGTTATGATGGTGAGTGACTCATCTTTCAAGGATCTGACACTTTTTTGGCTGAACAGTTACAAAAATACAGATTTATGCCTTAGAGTATCTTGGATATTGTTGTCATGGTTTCAAGGTTATTCACATTATTCTATAAATTATTAAATTTCTCATACATGCCACATGGAAGGAGAGCTGATTTCTCAACTAGACTGGTTTGATAATTAAGTTCTCTAATATTATATATATTGCTTGTTGAGAGCCAAATTAAGCTGATTTCTCTAATATATTTATATTGCTTGAAGTGAGAAGTTTTCTTATTGTACTTTGCATCTTGTCCATTCTAAGTATCAATAGACTCGGTATTTGGTTAGATTTTAATGATGAGATTTTACAATACCTATTTATCTCTTACCAGTTATTTCATGTTTGATTATCTTTTCTTCTTGATATAAGAGACATATTTATTAATATGTGCTACAAGCTTCTTCCATTCTGGAACACTCAACTTATCAATTATCTGGTGAAATATATGGGACGATATAGCCTATGCTAACCTAAATATTCACTTGATTTTCCCAGTTATTGAAGCTGGAAATGTATTACAAGCATGGAAGATACTAGAAGATTTAACCAATCATATTGATCTTATATTGGCTGAGGTGGGAATGCCTTCCTTATCCGGCCTTGTTCTTTTGAGCAAGATTATGAGCCACAAATCACGTAAAAATGTTCCTGTGATCAGTAAGCCTCCAGTCTCTTCTGCATTTTGTTGATTGTTCTAGCATTTCACTCTTGCTTTCACTTTGAAGTCTTTCAAGTAGATACTTTTAACTACTATTTTTGATGATATCTTCATGCAGTGATGTCATCTCAGGATTCAATGAATCTAGTCTTTAAGTGTTTGTCAAAAGGTGCCGTTGACTTTTTAGTGAAGCCTATTCGAAAGAATGAGCTTAAGAACCTTTGGCAGCATGTTTGGAGGAGATGCCATAGTGTGAGTCGTTAACTTCCTACTTCAGATTTAGATTCCCTGTTACAAGTAGAGATTACAAACTATGTACTAGGCCTAGCAAATTTTTCTTCTTCTTTCCTGTTTTATTTTCGAGAAAATAGATAAAACATTTGAGATTAAAAGCATATTCCATTAGTAATTTTTCAATTGTATGAAGAAGGTAACATCTAAGACCATTATTGACTAGGAGAATTTCTACTTGTACTAGTTCGTTAAAAAAAGCAGAGAGAGGGAGAGAGATTTGATTAAATTTTATGTTTTCATGGTTTTCTTTGCCAAGTGATTGATTTTCTGCTCCCTCAGTCTAGTGGTAGTGGAAGTGAGAGTGGAACACAAACTCAAAAATCTGTGAGATCAAAAAGTGTTGAGAAGTCCGACAATAACAGTGGCAGCAATGATGAGGACAATAATGGGACTTATGGTCTAAATGTTGGAGATGGTAGTGATGACGGGAGTGGCACTCAGGTATTATAAATCTGTCCTTCAGTTGCATGGTATTTTTTTTATGAGGTTAATATCTAGAGGTCAAATTTAGGCCTTAGATTGCTCTGAACTATATAGTTAGCACTTAACAAATTGATTTCTAAACTGCTATTCTTTCATTGATTTATGTCATACTGCAGAGAGGATGTTTTTCTCTGTTTATAGTAATTTATAATATTTAAATATATTTGTTTTTAATTGTAATCGTTCATTCACGTTTAACTTAAGGCATAATGTTTTACTAAAACCACAATAGCATGAGATGAGTTCTATAAGTTATGGATTACATTAAGCTCTGCTTGTGCTGATCTCTGCTTTGGAAATGATGTACATATTCTCAAGAAAAGTGAGCTGTTTGATTTCGGATCAAAATATTTGAGTAGCTCATTCTACTGCTTAGAAGGTTGTTTATATGAAAGAAAAAACAAGTTGGTTCTGATCTCCAATACTCCAATAGGTATTATGGATTAGCTATAGCAGACTTTTCTTCTCCTTCTTCTCCCAAGCTCTTCCATTCTTGATAGGCTTTCCCTAGGTGGCTCTATTTTAGTCTTAGATTTCCACTAATAATATTTAGTGACAAAATGCAACTTTGATATCCATTTAAAAACTTCAGCCTTAATCCAAAAATTTTATGGTAGTCTGCACGAATTATTTTATTCATTCCAAGTTAGGGCTAATCATGTACAAATGTAACATCCTCCTAATCACTTTTTGGTATTTGAGCTTTGTCCTCTAATTCCTCATCCTTAATGGTTGAACTTCATTGCCCTCGAAACTTGGATGAAAAGTTCATAAAGTTGTTAGAAACTTGGTATATGTAGTGGAAAGCTATCCGTGTATTTTCTTTTTGCAGAATTCTTGGACAAAACAAGCAGTAGAAGTAGACAGCCCCCGTCTAGTCTCACCCTCAGATAAAGTTGCTGAGTGCCCTGATAGTACGTGTGCGCAAGTTGTCCATTCAAATGCAGAAGCATCTGGGAACAAAGGGGTGCCAGTGGCTACAGCAAGGGGGTGCCAAGAACGAGATGAACAGCTTGGTAAACATGAATTTCAAATGTGTAGCTTGAAGTAGGTTTGAATTGAGTCAATTGAGCTCAACAGTAAGAAACTTGAGCTCAATTTGAAACTTGAGGCTTGATACTTGGTTCAAGCTCGATTCTAGATAAAAATTGAACTGCTTGAGTTTGCTCAATTAAGCTTGTGTATCTAATAAAGACGAGTTCATTTCCCATACTTGACTTAAAATTTGATTGTTTGTATTAGAACTTGTACTCGAGTTCGAATTGAGATGTTTCTGATACTAAATAAAACAATAAATATACATTAAAAATAAAATGAAAGGTTTGATTAGGCAGGGGAATTGCTCTAGCTGAGCTTTAAGTTTCTCAGAGTCTGCTCCTTAAATAGCTTTAGCTGCTTGAGCTTACATGAAAATGACCAAACTGAATTTAAGTTTTTGTTGAGCTGAACCAAGAAGCTTGCAAGCACAGTCTTATTTACACCCTTAGCTTGAAACATATCATGCTGGTCGCCAACATCTTTAATCTTTAGTGCGTTTTACTTTTCTTTCATTTCATGGTAAAACTTCCATGTCTCTCTTCACTTCTTTTAGCCTTTTGTGATCCTTTCTATTGCAGACAACGTTGCAATGGGCAAAGACCTGCGTTTAGACCTGCCTAGAAATTTAGATTTACAACTAGAGTGTCCAGTTGAGGTTCCAATCAGAAAAGTTGGAACAAAACAGATTAACCAGCTTGAGATGAGCTCCAGTAAGTTCAATGAACAGATTGATAAAAGGCAGCTGGACCTCAACAGTGAAGTCCCGTTCAGCAATCAGAAGTCTGAAGCTGCTAATCAAACAGGCATTACATCTCTGACATCTGATCTTAAGAAGGAAATTGCCGAGTACGAGGCTTCAAACAGGCTTTCCAAAATCTCGGATGGCAATGATAAAACTGTCGATGATTCTAAAGAACTACCATCTACTGAACTTGGGTCGAAGAGACTTAGAGTAGTTAAAGATGCTGGGACTGTAGTTACGGATGAGCGGAATGTCTTGAGACGTTCAGACTCCTCTGCCTTCTCAAGGTATAAACTAGACTTATGCATAGGAAAATTCACCTAAACGGAATCCCAGAAAAGTATTCCACAAATATTTGTTGAATTCTGATTAGTTTTGACCATTATTCTATTACCTGCAGGTATAATACTGCAACAAATGCAAATAAGGTTCCTGTTGTCAACACTGGAAGTTCGTTTGCACTTGATAATGATTTAGAACTGACTAGAAAAGGATCAGTATGTGATAATCGTTTTCATTTGGTTAATGGCCTTCCCAATCAAAGCTCAAATGCCGGTAGCAATAACATTGATATGGGCTCCACGACTAACAATGCTTCTGCCAAGGCGGCAGTTGAGAAGAATAAGTCAGCTGTTTTCCAACCTATGACAAATGACCTTTTAAGTGGTGCTCATAAAGTTGTATTAGACAAGGGCGATGATGTAACTACTACAGCAGGACCGGCGCAACCTAGAGGGACTCACCAAGAATTGCAAACGCAATGCCCCTCAAACCATTACGATCAACATCGCCATCTTACTCACGGTATGCAGCAGCAGCCACAAGAACATGATTTGTCTTTGAAAAAATTAGCTGCAGATGCTCCTCATTGTGGATCGTCGAATATGTTGGGTGGGCTTGTTGAAGGAAATGCTGGTAATTACAGTGTCAATGGAAGTGCCTCGGGTAGTAACCATGGAAGCAATGGGCCAAATGGAAGTAGCAATGCAGTCAATACTATCGGGACAAACATGGGAAGTGACAACGGAATAGCTGGGAAAAGTGGAAGTGGTGATGCGAGTGGCAGCGGGAGTGGGAGTGGCAGCAAAGCAGACCAGAGCAAGTCTGCTCATAGGGAAGCTGCATTGACCAAATTTCGTCAGAAAAGGAAAGAGAGATGCTTCCAGAAAAAGGTAATAACATTGAGGTGTTTATGATAAATACGCGAAGTAGACGAAATCTACCTTAAAAATCTTCAAGCCAATAGCTCATGTAATGCCATTTATTTCTGACATGCACATATTACATGCATGAGAATCATTTAAACACAAGATTATGTTTTAAATTTCCAGTTTGACCAAGGAAAAACTGGTTGCTCCCCTTGTATTTTACAGAAGCATAGGCTCATCTCACGAGTTTGTTGAAGATAAATAGTAGAATGCTACTTCTGTTTTGTTTTTTCAACAGTTGGAGCTGATTAATTTCAGACTCAGAGTAACTATTTTTCTTAATACTTTGGCTTTTTACAGGTTCGGTACCAAAGCAGGAAACGACTAGCAGAACAACGACCTCGCATCAAAGGGCAGTTCGTGCGGCAAACACCGAACAACAATGACCAAGTATCCGAAGGCAATTCGTGTGATAAATAGTGAAGAAAACAAGCAGAACAAGAGATAAATCAAATCCTCTTGCTGATACCGCAAAGTGACTGGTCTAGATTATTGACAATGTTAGACTTGCTGAACTGTGTTTTATTGCTCTAGACCTTCCTTTTCTTTTTGTATAATTTGTTGTTCAGAGACTTTAATTGTACATTAGGGGAACCGGAGAAGATAGAAGACTTCTATAATTAGACCCCATTTGATTTGGTGTGCTGGATTCATGAACATCGTTGAACAATAGGGTGCTTTGAAAACCTTTTTAATCATGTTCTATCGGTAACGTCCTGGTGTTCTTTTAACCATTATTTCATCCTCAAATCATCCTTGGAAATTCGAAATGAAATACTTTTTTTGGATAAGTAAAATGAATTACTTTTAAGTGTGGTATGATTGCCATTTGAAGCCATCGGCCATCCCAAATACCAATATCCACGAAAATCGGAATTGGCCCAAGTGTTCTTGGAAGAAAAAATACACGCATAATGTCAGAAAATACCTCTAACGTTTGATTAAATAGTCATTTTGATATTATTTTTTGAAGTAATTTAACACTTAACGTTTTATTTTGGGTCAAAATAACATTTCTATGGATGAAAACTGTTAGTCAACTAACAGTCAACAACTTGAAATGACTTGACAGAATGACACGTCAATAAAAAAATAATTTTATGTTTTATATGATTTTATAAAATTATTTTTCGACTGACGTGATGTTCATTCAGGTCAACACCTTTGTCTATATGAAATTGTTATGTCAACGTGCACTGCCATATAAATTTGTCGGGTAGGGGGACTATTTTGACCCGAAATAAATTTTTGAGAATTAAATTATTTCAAAAAAATGAATATGAGCCAAAGTGACTATTTAGTCAAAAGTTAAGGACATTTTTTATGCCAAAAATATATGAATTTTTATATTTTCATTTGAATAATTATTTGGTGCGCTGTTTGATGTTTCAAGGGGATCATTCAGGGACATACTTTCGTTCACTCGATAAGTATGACGTGCAGAACTTGAAAGGGACGCTTCCTGATCAAGTCAGCCTTTGTTCACTGTTGATCTGTTTAAGATAAAACAAGCAACGTGTCAGTTTTTAAGCCACAACATGATCTTTCAAGCCATAGGTCGAAATCGTAGGGCATAGCGGATGCCCATAGTTGACCCCCACCTTTTTCAAAAAAAAAATTATTAAATAAAAGAAATGATTGGATTACAAAAGAAGACTCACCCACACCATCAATTGGGGCGGTAGAGGTCGTCTCGATAGTGTGCCTAAGACACGTACCTTAACTAGTGGATCATCCCAAACTCTGCCATTTGTCCACTCCTACATGTATGCAAAAAAAATGATCCGAGTAGACATTGACTTGCTTGAAAAGAAGACATTTTTTCCCTAACCAAAAAAATGCTTGAGATGCTGACATTTTTCTAAAACATTACAGTGTTTAAAATGAAGACACTTATTCTTTATTAAGTCATGAGGCCTCACACATGATCGGTCCCAACGCAATTACTCGGTTGTGGCCGAAGACAAGAAATGACCACAACATTCTCTCCTACCTAACTTGTCGACGTCCTCGTCGACTAGGTATTCTTGAACTCTTTAGTCAAATTGAATTACTACAAATGTCTTCTCGTTATCCCTTAAAAGGATAGTAGCTGCGACCGCCCCGAGATAATCTCCCCTAAAACATCAAATGACTTTCTGAATGAGGTAGAATAGCTTGAGATAGTATCATGAAGTACAATCTCAATACAACATTATAGAAGCTATTGTATAGTTAATGTTTTCTTTCCACGGTCCGATTTTGATAATCACCTTCTTAGGTCTTTCACATGTTGCCAAAGCCGCAAAAATTACTGTCTTCATTCGCTTGGCAACATGTAAAAGTGCTAAGAAGGTGATGACCAAGATTAGACCATCGATTATACAGTGACTCCTGTAGATGACTATGATGTTGTCTTAAGATTGGACTTCATGATATTATCTCAGGCTATTCTACCTCATTTATAAAGTCATTTGATGTTTCAAGGAGATCATCAAGGGGCGGTCGTAACTACTATCCTTCCAAAGAATAACGAGAAGATATTGCAATAATTCAAGTTGACTAAAGAGTTCAAGAATACCCAATCGATGTCTACAAATTAGGTAGAGGAGAATGTTGTGGTCATCCCATATTTTCGGCCACAACTGAGTAGTTGCGTCAAGACTAACCATGTGTGAGGCCTTATGGCTTGGTAAAGAACAAGTGTCTTCACTTCAAACATTGTAATATTTTAGAAAAAGTGTCGGCATCTCAAGCATTTTTCTGGTTAGGGAAAAAGTGTCTTCTTTTCAAAAGAAAAAAAAAATATCTACTGGTTAAGGTACGTGTCTTAGGCACACCAGTAAGACAGCCCGTACCGCCCCAATCGATGGTGTGAGTGAGTCTTCTTTTGTAACCCTATTATTTTTTATTTAATAAAATTATTTTTTTCTTTCGAAAAAGGTGGGGGTCTGACTACGGGGCATCCGATATGCTCTATGGTTTCGACTTGTGACTTGAAGCATGGATGAACTCAGAAGGGGTTGGAAGGGGCAGTTGCCCCCCTTTAAAAAATTAAAATGCATATACCATTTAGAAATTATTTAAAAATTTTCTATTGAAAATCTATTTTCGCATCCTAAAATTTTATAAGTTCGCCCCCTTAAAATTGTATAGGTTTACCCATCCTAACATAAAATTATGTGTCTGTCCCTAACTTGAATGATCATGTCATTTGAATAATTATTTGATGTGCTGTTGATATAATTTATCTTTTTCCATGCACCAATTCTAATGAAGCTGAAATCATTTAAGAATGATATTTCATTTTTAAATGTCAGTGGAGATTTTTTGTATATACAAGACTTTTTGTATACATAAGACTTTAAATTCAAATTTGCTTTAACAATACTAAATTATTTATCATTTGGACCAACCTATTACATTTAATTGCCTGGTATATAACATGTATTTCAAGGAACGACGAAAAAGTATATATGGAGAAATCCTGCATTGAGATCATATAAATATTACTTATCATGTAGATGTGATATGATATGTACACTTGTCATTTTCATAAATTTTATCAAAGGGGAATTCAAACTACAGTAAAACCTTTATAAATTAATATTTTTGGGATTATAAAATTTTATTAATTTAAAGATATTGATATATCGATAAATTAATAATTTATTAATTAAAAGAAAAAATTTCAATTCAGCAAATATAAATTTGATAAAGATATTGTGCGAATAAATTGTAAATTGTACATAATATTTCAATTAATTAAAAATAAGTAGATTTATATATATGTTATTAAATATATTCATGCATCAAATTATTTATATCTAACTAGACTAATGCATGTACTTAATAATTCATTGTTTCAATTTAATATTGTATTCATGAATTTACGAATTCATTAAAACTAATTGAATATATTCATGTATTCATGAATTTATGAATTCATTTAAACAGATTACAATAAATTCATATTTTAGCAAGTTAACAAAGTAGTAATTGTAATATTTATGAATTATTAATTTATAATTTTGATGGGACCTTTATATTTATAAAGGAGATCTCTAAAAAATTATTATATTATCATCTTATCGAATTTAATGATTTTTTACATTGGCCCAAGTTGGGACCAAAAATTTTTATTATTTAATAAAGTTTATTATGGGGAATTGGTTTGAATATTCCCTTTTGGGAATTTATTGGGGAAAATAACCCCCAAAGATTCATATTGGGAAAAATACCCCCCTTTCATGCCATGTAGGACGAATTCGCGTCCTGGGGAAAGCGAATTTAGAATTCGCGTCCTGCAGGACGCGAATTCCTGAGACGTTTCAGTGAAAAGGGAATTCGCGTTTTGCAAAACGCGAATTCAACGATTTATTGCTGCCCCCACGAGAAATTCAACATGAAATTAAATTAAAACCAATATAAGATGTTTAGGTAGCAATATTTGTGATCGAATAACGGATTATCGGGGTACCCGATTAAAATTTTTGAACTATAACAGTGTCGTATTGAAACATATCTTTAAGATGGTGTGAAGATACGAGCGTATATAATATCCTAAGATGTGGGAAAATGACCTAGAAATAGGCAAGTAACAATGTTTTAAAAGGAAACATTATCGTATAGGCATGTTTAAATGCATTTTACGGTGTGTTTCGAACTTTTTTTTGGTTTTTCCTAAGTTTGGAGATAAAGATCTGCAGCTTAATTTTACAGTGGTGCTAAAGTTCTGAGGAAGACGGTGTCCGAAAATGTGAGAAAATTGTGTTAAAAATGCTATCAAAGTAACATTTTTGAAGCAAAAAATGTGTCGATAGGCATGTTTTTTTTTTAAATTTAAAGGGCCTCGTTAAAAAACCCCTCTAAACCTATGTAGGGGGAAAAGAGTGCCCATAAGATTTATTAAATTACCAGATAATAGAAGTTCACAAATCAAAAAAGAGTACACAATGGTTGATCTAGTTAATTCGGGGGCCGGTCCTAAGAGGGCATTTCCTAATATCATGTCCTGTGTTCCCACATTTACTGCACCTCCTAGGTTGTCCGGTCTTTTCTCTCGGAACCATATCTTCGGCACAATGAATCCTCGTTGATGGTGGCCGGCCTTTTTTCTTTCGTCGCAGGGAGGGATCTGGGCATATCTTTGGTTCGTTGCTGATTATACGACGGTCACGTGCATTTCCGATCGGAGGGAACTCGTTTCGGTAAACCTTGAAAACGGTTTCGAGCCTGTAGACCGGATCAATGAGTGTCGTTGCATCAAAATGAACCGATGCACATGCTGCGAAAGCATGCGAACACGGGAACTTGAACGTCTGGAACTCCCCGCAATCGCACGTTCGTTTTTGCAAATCAACCACGTAGGTGTATTGCATTATTCCTTGTAGCGGTTCAGAAAATTGCGTGACCTCAAAGATGTGTTCCCGACGAGAGAAGCACAACGCACCCATCGAGTTAGCATGCGCAATGGACGCTTGGATTTTGTCGGCGAGATCTGGATTAAATATGCGACCAGCTGCCATCCAGTTCATTGCTTGTTTGCCGAGGGTTGCGAAAAGGGTTGCCAATCGGTAATATGTTGCTTTGACAACGGACGTGATAGGTAAATGGCGCGTTCCCTTAAGAGACGAATTGATCGCCTCAGCCAAGTTTGTTGTCATATGGCCGCATCGACGACCCCCGTCATAACATCGCAACCATTTCTCCTTCGGTATCTCCATAAGATAGTTATACCCGAATGGATTCCTCAATTGCAACTCCTCCAACAGCTCTTCCACTTGATTAACTCGGTGTGCGTTGCCTGTTGAATAAGACATGCAAAAATAGTTAATTGGTAATAATATGAAATTGGTGGACGTAGAATAACAAAATGAAATGGTTGCATACCCATACGGAGAACCATTATACGTTCATCCTCGTTCTTGAACCTCTGATAGTAGTTTGTTGCTATATGCCGCAAACAATACCGGTGATGTATGTATGGGGGTTTCCATGAATCTCCCAAACGTTGAATTGCTCCCCAAATCCCTGCGCCTCTATCTGAAATAATAGCTAGGCCATCTTCACGTGTACGCAAAACCCGACGCATGACATACTTGCGGAGGTTGTAAAGGAAAAACTCCCAAGAAGGTATATTTTCCTTTTCAACAATCGCAAAAGCAACTGGGATACATTTTCTGTTGCCATCCTGGGCAACTGCAATTAGCAATATCTGTGTGTATCTGCCATATAAAAATGTACCGTCGATCTGCAGCATAGGTTTGCAGTGACGGAAAGCTTTTATGCATTGGGGGAACGTCCAGAAAAGTCGATGAAATTCGACCTCCCCTGGTACAACACGATCGTTGTAGTACTTCGGAACAGTCTCCAATTCCACAATTGTCCCTAGATTGTATTCCTGCATAACTTGAAGCCATGATCGCAGATCGTTGTATGATAGCTCCCATTGCCCGTACAGTGTTTCGATGGCTCGATATCTTGCATACCATGCCTTATCGTAATTGACGGTGTACTTGTAAATGGATTTGATGGCAGCTATACACACTGGCACAGATACACGTGGGTTTGCTTTCACGAGTGGAAGGATTGCATCGGAAAGTACGTGTACATCCAAGTTAGGATGGTCTTGGCTGAGGCTCCCAACGGAGCATGTGTGAGGCCCTGTATATCTCGTTATTTTCCACAGGTTATTCAGCCTTTTCAATTGCGACACACGAACCCTCCATTTACATCCTGCAGACTTGTGAGGACACTCTGCAATATATTTCCTGGCCTCGGTCTTCCAAACGGTGGATGTAACTGAGCGCTGAATGTTGTAATGCTTGATGGCAGCCTCCGCGAGCTTTTTTGTCCTGAAGACCATTCCAGCATGTAGCTCAGTCGAACCCACATTCCATTGGTTGAACTGGTCTAATTGTGGATGTTCTGGGAATTCAGTATCGAAGAAGCCATCCATATCCACTGTTGTGAAGTGCGAAGGTGGGTCGTAATATGTTGCGCAACTGGTTGGTCCATGCAGTTGCGTCGAACGAACATCATTGTCCTCATCATCCTCAGAAGAGTTTTCTGCGCTCTCCTCTGATTCCACCGGCTCGTCAATGTCTGATGGTTCAGAAGGAAATAGACCCATCTCGTCACCATCAGGCCCAATCTCTGTACGCGGCTCTTCATCAGAAAGCGCATCATGAAACTGGAAAAGTTCTGCGTCATCATAAACCTGTGCGTGAACAGGTTCTGAAGTCATAACCGGATCGACAGTAGCGGCGGTTGAATGTCTCCCCGCTGAGAACATATCATCCACATTTCGGTGACTTGGGATGTATGTTGAGTGGCACCCGGTAGAGAAATCATCGAACGAGTTAAACTGTTCATTGTACGTTGAAGACGCCGTGTATGGAATGTGTGTTGAGTGGCGCCCCGTAGAGAAATCATCATAGTTTGGAACGTATGGACTGTATGACGACTCTTGGGTTGGTGGCAAGTTAAGGTCAAATTCGAACCGTGGAACGGAAGAACGTCGTTGCCGCGAAGATGAAGACGATGAAGCTTCATCGGTTCTTGTTTGAAGAAGGTTGAAGTCACGTCGTAAACTCGATGTCGGACTAATAGCATTTGGATTGAACTCGAGATTTCCTCGTAACCAATTTGGTACCACATTTTGAGCAGCAACGTGACCTTCAGCAAATGTTACAAATAGCTCCATGGCCCATCCCATTGAGTACTGGCTATGTGTATCTATCATCATTTCTACAGAACTGTCGTCTTCCACATCGAATATTGTGTAATATAGTGGCTCTATCGACGTTGGACATCGATACTTCAAAGACTGCAACTCCCTTCCGGAGCGATTGGGAACCTTCCTGGATATTAAGGTCGTAAGCGACTGGAACGTTGATCGTCTTGGAATGTTGATCGTAACAGTATTTTCAGATTGAAATATGATCCCAATGTATGAATCGGGGACCATCTGACCATCGTAGTATACTATAGCTTGAATTCTCGGTGCCATTTCTGAAAATCGAAGAGCTTTGTGATTCTTAAGTTTTGTTTGGGTGCATCTACAAATTCTGCACCCCTCAATTATAAATAGAAATGTGTCTGGTAAAGCATTGGTGAATTCTGTAGCAATAATTTTTGAGTTGTCAGCCCAAAGCCCGGTAAAGCCTGGTAAACAGAGCAATAATTTTAAAATTCGCGTTTTGGAAAACGCGAATTTTAAAATTATTGCTCTGTTTACCAGGCTTTACCGGGCTTTGGGCTGACAAAGTCAATTATTTGTACTGAATTCGCGTTCTGTAGGACGCGAATTCAGTAGATTCCAACAGAATTCGCGTTTTACAAAACGCGAATTCAGTACATATAATGACTTTGTCAGCCCAAAGCCCGGTAAAGCCTGGTAAACAGAGCAATAATTTTAAAATTCGCGTTTTGGAAAACGCGAATTTTAAAATTATTGCTCTGTTTACCAGGCTTTACCGGGCTTTGGGCTGACAAATGCATTATGATGAAACCGCGTTTCTAACACGCAAATAGGTCCCTGCATGCCTACACCCTGTATAAATAGGTTGTATTTCTGCCTTAGCATCCCATCAAACTTTTTACTTTCCTATCTTCACGAGATTTCTTTATTTCTACCTTTCTGAAAGAGAAAATGGCTCGATATTCAGCTACTGTATTTTTTCGTGGAACATACTTCTACACATCTTTTAGTGAAACGATCACAAGAAATGAATTATTTGAGTTGATCTCAAAACGAGTTAAAGAGTCGACCAGCGCAAAAATAGAGGCCTTGCAAGTGAAAGTACCAGTCAATGAGCCCGGCCCCGAGGAACATTATATGCTAACACTGTCAGATAAGAAAGATATGCGAAAGATGTTTCGGGCATACAAACGTGCTGGGGGAACAAACATCGAGCTTAGCGTGAAATTTGATGACGGATCAAGTTCTTCAACAAATGTGGTAGCTGTCCAAGACGAGAATGCGTTAGCTGACGAAGACGAGAATGAGTTAGCTAGTCCAGACGAGAATGACATGTTCTTAAAATTTTATCAGAGACGGCAGGAGAAAGAACAAATAATTGAGGAACTAAACTTAACGTCTGACATAAGTACCGACTACGATTAGTATTGTAATTTTGATTAAGTTATGTAAGTTAATTATCTTGCGTACTTGTATTTTGTGAACTCGGTGCTTTCTATGTTGTGCTTTCGATGTAAGTTTTTAAATATAAAAGTATCAATTAATAATTCTGAATATATAATGTTTTAATTAAGAAAATATAAATCAACATTACTTATTTCGAAAAACATAGAAAAAATATAACTACTACATATGTCTATGTCCGCCGGTACCACAATTTGGTGGACGTCGAGTACGACCCTGATTGCGTCGAACGGGTTGAACCGGAACCTGTTGAGGATCATGATCTGGCTCGTTAACGTCGTCGTCTCCAGAATAGAACAACGACTGTTGAGGTGTGTGCTGAACGAACCCGGGGCCCGAAATATCATAAGGCCGAGCATGAAACGGGTATGGGGCACAAGCAGAGGGAACAGTGGAACTCGAAGATCCGCCAGGAAATAACCCGTACGTAGTCGGTACCGAAGATCCACCCATCATTCCCACAATAGGAGTGAAAAAGCCTTCCGTCGGACTCGGGGGCCTCGGCTGAATCATCAACTGGGTGCAGCCCTGGGGGCGAATCGGATCGGTGGCTCTAGAGGATGAAGCACCTGCTCCCCTTCGACGTTGCGATCCACCTGCTCCGCTCGTACGATGAGTCCGGGGGCGGTTGCGCTGAACAGGCTCAAACACAGCTGCTTGTTCTTCCGGAGTGAGGAGATATGGTTTCCCACTACCAAAGAACCATGCAAAGTAATTACTGCTCACCATAGGCTCATCAAACATCCGGTACTCATTCAGTGCTTGCCGCTGAAGCCTATCCTGCCACTGTGCAATCCATTGCACATGTTTCACCGACCAGTCCACCTACCACAAAATATCAACAAAATTATTATTTATAAATTGTAAAGTAAGTATAAATCGATAACTATTAAATTAAATTTAATTATTATACCTCAAGTTTTCCTTGTCGGGTGATCCTATGTAAGTCGTCCAAATTAGGAGGATCTATCGGAATTGTTTGCAGACGACCGAACTGGCGTTGGACGCGATCAACCGGATGCCACTCAACTACAGCGTACCAGATGAGAGGTACCATGGCCGTCCAAGCGGAAACCGTCTCATGATCAAAATTAGGCAGACAATCATTGATATCCGAATTAGAGTACGGGGTCCACAAAAACTGTAAATTAAATATAGAAATAATTAAAAACAAGTAAACTAAACTATATTCATATTAAACTTCAACTTAATATAAAATTAAAATATTTACCTCATTTGCAGATTTCGTGTCAATTTTTTGCCTAATAGAATGCATCATAGTCGGAATCCCAACATGAGTTAGAGCATGGAACCACCTACATAACATCAAAAATATAATTTTAATATTTAAAAAATAAATATTAGGAAAATAACCAATTTATAAATAAAATTTAGTTAAGATTATTTTCCTTACCGCAAACATAGTGGATACGAATAGTCTGCTGGCGCGGACAAGTCAGGGCATAAAAATGGCATTCTAAACCACGCCCAAGACTGAAGTAGCAAAAGACATCCTCCGATGTCGTGTCGATCAGCACTCGCAGCCTTGCACAACTCCCTATACAGAAATGCAAGTACTGCCGAACCCCAACTTAATTTACCAGCCTCTTCAAAATCCCGCAAGTGCCGCAACCACAACATGTGAACCTTGTTGCGAGTTTTGTCGGCCACCAAAATTCCCCCGAGGATCTGTAAGATATAGGCCCGAGCATATGCCTAAAATATAACGAAAAAAATATTAAAATATAATAATTTTATAATTTTATTACTACTAATAAAAAAATATTTTTTTTTACCTTCTTCACATCTTCATTGGCTCCAGCAGGCAAATTAGCGAATTCCGTACGCAACCACGTCAGAGTCACACATCCGCCCCGTAGTTTTTCTGGCTTATCCCCTAACAAGTCCATACATAAGCCGTCCCAATCGTCACTGGCGGCACCAGTGATAGCCTCCCCATCTACAGGCAGGCCAAGAATATGCGACACATCTTCTAATGTGATGGTCGCCTCACCACATGGTAAGTGGAAGGTATGTGTCTCTGGCCTCCACCTCTCCACAAGCGCGTTGATTAAATCAACGTCTAATTTCGCACCTCCTCCATGAATTTTCGCCACATGTCCAAATCCGGCTTCGGCTATGTACTCAGCTAGAAGAGGATCCGGGGGCACCCTCATCCGTGTGATATAAACCTCCAATCGACGTTCTTCTCCATTCTACAAATAATTAATGACACACACATATTAACAATCACATATTATATCACAATTTTTTATAGTGTACAATAAAATACTAAACATATTCTAATTTTACTAATTTTTAATCTATAAGTCAATACCAAAAATATATTCGAATTTAACTAATTTTCTTAGTCTAAAAATAAATACTATTAACATATTCGAATTTAACTAATTTTTTTAGTCTAAAAATAAAATCTAAAAACATATTCGAATTTAACTAATTTTCTTACTCTAAAAATAAATACTATTAACATATTCGAATTTAAATAATTTTCTTAGTCTAAAAATAAAATCTAAAGACATATTCGAATTTAATTAATTTTCTTAGTCTATAAATAAAATCTAAACCCATATTCGAATTTAATTAATTTTCTTAGTCAATAAATAAATACTATTAACATATTCGAATTTAACTAATTTTCTTACTCTAAAAATAAAATCTAAAGACATATTTGAATTTAACTAACATTCTTAGTCTAAAAATAAATATTATTAACATATTCGAATTTAACTAATTTTCTTAGTCTAAAAATAATATCTAGAGACATATTCGAATTTAACTAACATTCTTAGTCTAAAAATAAATATTATTAACATATTCGAATTTAACTAATTTTCTTAGTCTAAAAACAATATCTAAAGACATATTCGAATTTAACTAACATTCTTAGTATAAAAATAAATACTATTAACATATTCGAATTTAACTAATTTTCTTATTCTAAAAATATAATCTAAAGACATATTCGAATTTAACTAATTTTCTTAGTCTAATAATAAATACTATTAACATATTCGAATCTAACTAATTTTCTTACTCTAAAAATAAATATTATTCACATATTCAAATCATGCCGGCAACACTAAATTAAATTTACATATTCGAATTAAAATAATAAAAAACTTACATTAAGTCGGCGATAGTTGGATACGTGGCCTTCTTCTAATCTTAGCAAACCCGCCATAATTCTTCAAAACTCTTCAAAAACTCTTGAAACTCTTCAAATCCTCTTCAAAATTTTGGGAGAGAATGAAAATTCTCTCCCAACTCCACTGCTTTTATAGAGAAAACGGACGCTGGGGGTTATGAATTCAAACCGAATTCGCGTTCTGCAGAACGCGAATTCATTATAATAAATAGAATTCGCGTCCTGCAGAACGCGAATTCTATTTCCCCAACCGTCCGCATTTATTCGCAATTTACTGCGATAATTTGAATAAAATCTCGTGGAATTCGCGTTTTGCAGAACGCGAATTCCCTTTTCCACTGAAACGGCGCAGTAATTCGCGTCCTGCAGGACGCGAATATTGAATTCGCTTTCTCCAGGACGCGAATTCGTCCTACATGGCATGAAAGGGGGGTATTTTTCCCAATATGAATCTTTGGGGGTTATTTTCCTCAATAAATTCCCAAAAGGGAATATTCAGACCAATTCATAGTTTATTAACCTATGAAGCACATGTACGACACTTGAAGGCCGTCCTACGTACTTGATATATCTTCAAGACAGGTATAGGTTAGGTACGACTTGAGTATGTATCGAGAACGTCCCATATTTATAGAATACAGTTAAAAATTACTTGAGTATGTTGAAAGATCGAAAGAGACTTGTCGAAGACGCGGTTGGGAGTGTACACACGTAACCAACTTTCAATGGCAGTGAAAGACAAAATCCCTACCTAAAGTGAAGAAGAAAAATTGCAGGAAAAAAAGTTTTTTTTGAGATAAATTACCGAAGAAGGAAGAAGAAGAACCCGTGAAAAAAGAAAAAAATATCTTTATTTTATAATAGGTAATCTACATAAATGACCACCATATTATTGAGTCGCGATTTGACCACTTTATTTTTTTCGAAGCAATTAAACCACCATACTATTAAATTGGATGCAATTTGACCACCAGCCGTTAGAGGTTAACAGAAGGGTGAGTGGTAGTTAAAAAAATAAGGGTATAAATATATATTTGGTCATCGTTACTTATACACTCTATTAATTTGATCATAATTTTAATTTAATAAAATAAATAAATTATTTAATTATTTGGTGTCATATGTCACTACCTTATTGAAGGACTTTAATTATTTTTATTTATCTTAATTAATTAATTTCCCCTTCCAATCTAATTGTGACACGTGTCACATGATTGGAGAAGGGAAATTGAAAGCAAAAAATTAGGGGTGGGGGAATCAATCTAGGGTTGGATTGGTGGAAAGAAGATGGGCTTGCCACTAAGCCAAATTTACTTTTATGATATGAAGTACCACATATAGTATATGTTTATATTGTTATTAATACCTGGAAAAATTAAAAGTAACAAAATTAAAGTTAAGAGGATTCAAACCAAGACTCCATTGGTGGAAAGAAACATGTGCTTGCCACTAGGCCAAGCTTATTTTTGTGATATGAAGTACAACATATAATATATCTGTTATATTACTGTTAATGCATAGAAAATTGAAGAAATGTAGTTTTAGGAAACTCGAACACAACATACTTATGATGCATAAAAACATCTAACCCAATTAAATAAATCTAATAATTAAATTAAAATTAACAATATTTTATATATATTTTAAATTATATTTAGTGCACAATTAAATAAAAAATTTAAAATTATATTAATTTTATTTAGCGAATCTAAATTCACGAGCATAATTCAATCAATTTAATAAAATTTTAAAATTTTTATTTTAATCGTGCACTAAATATAATTTAAAATATATACAGAATATTGTTAATTTTAATTTAATTATTAGATTTATTTAATTGAGTTAAATGTTTTTATGCAAGTATGTTGTGTTCGAGTTCCCTAAAACCGCAGTTCCTCCATTTCCATGCATTAACCGTAATATAACACATATATTATATGTTGTACTTCATATCACAAAAAATAAGCTTGGCTTAGTGGCAAGCACATCTTTCTTTCCACCAATAGAGCCTTGGTTTGAATTCCCTCAGCCCCAATTTTTTTACTTTCAATTTTTCTAGTCATTAATAACAATATAAACATATATCATATGTGATACTTCATATCACAAAAGTAAGCTTGACCTAGTAGTAAGCCCAGCTTCATATCACAACCTGATTGGAGGGAGAAATTAATTAATTAAATAAAATAAAAATAATTAAAGTCCTCCAATAAGGTGGTGACATGTGTCATCAAATAATTAATTTATTTTATTAAATTAAATTTTAAATCAAATTAATAGAGTGTATAAGTAATGAGGGTCAAATGTGTAATTATAGCCTTATTTTTTCAACTGCCATGTTACCCTTTTGTTAACCTCTAGCGGCTGGTGGTCAAATTACATCCAATTTAATAATATAATAGTTTAATTACTTCGGAAAAAAATAAAGTGGTTAAATCGCGACTTTTCTAATAACATAATCATTTATGTAATTTATTCTTTTATAATTTATTTCTCTTCTTGAACCCAAAAATGTTTTAATGACCACTTTCTTGCTTTAATTACTTAACAGTTCTTTTTAGAAATTAGGGTTTTTTTTTTACTTTTAACTTTTTTATTAGGAATTTGTTATTATTATTTTTTATTTTTATAAAAACAACTATATTATTAATTTTGTGACTCAAACTTTTAATTTAGATTAGGAATCTAATTTTAATACTAATTTTGATGTAAATTAATTTTGTTACTAAACGATATAAGCACAGTAAGCCATAGGCAATTCTTACAATTCTTTTTGGAATTATGAACTTTATTTTGAATTTTAATGATATTATTATTATTATTAGAATTTATTTTATATTTGCCTTTTCTCGTCCCCATATTGGAACATAGAAATTGACTAGTCTAGCTAGATACATGAAATAGCTGTTTTCCTATGTACATGAAATTTCAATCCTACTCACAAAATAAGCAGATGCCTTATTTTCTAATTTCTAGTACATTTATTCCATACACTGAATGCATGAAATATAGAATGATTGAACCAATTGCCAGATTGGAAAGTGCGATCTTAAATAAAAGTCTTTTGTTTACTGAATAAAACTGCAATATGCTGCTACACATTTGATTATATTCAACCCCATCTACTTCTGCAAGTCTTCCTAGGGTTCAGATTGTTACATCACACAATTTGACCCTTTTCTTATACGTAATTGCCAGTATAATTTGACCCTTTTCTTATAGGTAATTGCCAGTATATTCATGATACAAATGAGGCAAAAGAGCAATAAAATACCAGAACAGATGCAGATAGCGGAGGACTAGTTCAAAAGCGGGTGTTCATTTACAGAGTTGGTTTCTTCCAAGGTTGTGCTAGGGTTGGATTTTCGGTGAGTTGACTCCTCAAAATCGGGTTTGGCCTGCTATGTCAAATCCAAGTTTAGAAGCTTCAAACAAAGGTTATTGAAATTAGGTGAGGCAACATTAGAAAATGTCTAAACAATTGTAGCCACTATTAACTCTACTTCAAGGAAACGAGTTGATATTTTCACATTTTGCAGTTATAGGGTTATAGCTCCAAAACAGTTAAAGTAAAATATATCATCTCAGATGTAAATGTATAATAGAAATCAAGGACTGGTAGACTAGTAAGGCCTTATTTGCAGATAAGAGCGACCAAAACATGGTAATGTAAATATTCACCTTGTTCTTGTCACGCCAGCCAAGTCCGAATGACAACAGCCCTGCCTTTCTTCTGGGACTATCCAGTGTAGCATGCGGTGTCCTACAAAAACATGAATCTTTGTAAGAGGAAGGACATTAGAAAATGGATTTAAGTACCTATGCTCTTTGTTTTTTACATAGACGGCTATTACTCTTCATCAGAATCAAGTGGATTGAAAATTTATCAAAACATTTTGAATAAGTGGAAGGGCATACAGAAAAGGTAAATATGTGTCATAATATTAGAATCAATGTTAGAAGAGTACGGTTCTTAAAATGTTACTCACCGTGGAGAAGATAACGCTTCAGCTTGGCCACTTTCATATTTCAAGGTAGCCTCCAACATTGATTCTGCCATTACGATCCTCTTCTCCATCCGAGCAATAGAATCCATAGCCTTCTCATATTTTTCCTGAAAATGTATGTTTTTTGTTGAGGATAAATATAGTCCCGAAAGAAAGAAGGAAAATAATACACTCTACTCGTGGGATGTTGAATATGATCAGAGCACAGAAAAGATGGTAGCAATCAGACGTGGCACCTCAGTTAGGAATAAGACATACCTCATTTATTATGCTGAAAGACTTTGAAATAGTAAAAGAAGATACAACATATCATAAGATAAGAAAACAATTTCCAAGAATGTGTTGTCTAGCATGAATCTCAACTGACAAACAGAATCAATGGAAACAATATGAAATCTATTTGTTGACAATATCCATGGTAGCAATTACATCAAGAACAGAAGAGAACCTGAAGCATGGTAACTGCAAATCTCTGCGCAGCTGCATCTTTCTCCACGTTCCTGCGAGCATCTTCAGTTATCCTTTGCTCTTGCTCCATCCGTGCCAAAACCTGTAACACATAGAACCTAAAAATCACTCGAAAGCTCAAAATAGAATAAGAATTATGCATTAGAGAAGGGAAAAAACTATAACTTAAGCATGGCAGCTTCCTGTTCTTTCTTATCAGCAAGAGCTTGGTGTAGATCAGCCACTTCTAGTTCTAACTGTTCAATCTGTTGCATTATTAATAAACTTCAAATCCTGCATGCAACTTGAGTGACCAGAAGCTTACATGGACAAAGTTGAAGTACTGCCAATGACCAAAAGATGTGCCGGGAAGGTCTAAAATAATCAAGCAAATAATTTTACATCTTACCTTTGCACTCAATAGCCGTCTGTTATCTTCTTTGACCAACTCCACAAGAGTTGCCTCTAGCTCCTCAGCTCTGGAAAAGAACATGAACCACAGTTACAGGTAAAAGGATTGGTTATAGAAGCTGTTGACAGTTCACGTTGATAGCTCATCAATTTATTAGTATCCAGATCTCTAGGAGTTAGTATCATTTCCTGAGTTCTTGCTACCTAATTTCTAGTAATTTATAGATTCCAAGCATTAGAATGGGATAGTTTCTTGTATATAAATATCCTAGAATTCCTTAAAGAAATGCAATAATAGCGAATTCCTTTTTGTTCTCCTTTACAGAGGTTCTTTCTATTTCTGTTTTTATGATATCAAAGCGTTTCAGTTCCATTGGTTGCTTGACATGTGCAAAGTTAACCAAATGAAGGAGAAGTAGGTTGCTCAACTTGGGGTCTATGGTCATATCATAGTTGATGAAATTTGGTTAATCTTGTTCTATGACGCGTTGTTCCATAGCGATACTCTTCTTGATGCAATTTGTTCAGGTGTTTCTCAACATAGTTGTTCCTATTAGAAGATATTCTGAGCGTTAGTTGTTCTCAACATAGTTCCATAGCTATCTTGAACAAAGCAACCCCCGAAAATGATAATTGGCGAACATGGTTCTTAGTGTTTCACTTTTAAAGGCTGAAAAGGTAATATAGCACATGAAAATGCTCAACAACATCGGGAAGGCTAAATACCATGGTTCACTAGAAAGAGGGATTTTCTATTAAACGGTGCAATCCTTTCATATTAAATATAAGTTCACAAACGATACGAATTGGCTGTAAAATAAATTGCAGGTCTGAAACAGCACTACTTGAACTAGATTCAGTTACTATAATGCCATCAACGAGTAAAGCAGAGCCACATGCAGGGATGGACCACATTTGGTGTGTGTATCAATCACTTCTTAGGTCCCTAGTAGTTTTGAAACTATGGAAATTAAGCCCTGGCCACCCACCCAATCTTTTAGGTTCAGTTATTTTTTAGGTCCCTATTAGTTTTGAAATTATGCAAATTAAACCTTGTCTCCATTTTTTTCGGTTTAAATATTTAGATCCCTATCAATTTTAAATTGATGGATTTAACAATGAGATCCCAACCCCTTATTTAATTACTATTTATATCCCTCCTCTCCGATGTTTCATCCTGACCTATCCCTGGCCACAAACAAAAAATTTGAGAAAGTAGAAAATACTAACTGGAGTACAGCAGCTCTTTTTTCTTCAAGCAACCTACACAACTCGAACTTCATCCAGTCAACCTGCATGTAAACGGTTAACGATGGAAATTTGAAGAAAGCTGCACAAGAATTATTCATATCCGTCAGATAAATTACAAGTGAAACACCCTAGAAACCTTGAAAAAGTTCAGTGAGAATAAACCTTGAAGATTGGTTATAAGAAAAGAACTTTAAGCGTTCAGTAAGTCATATGATGAATTTGTCCATAAATCAACATTCAAGAGAGTTCATGCATTGTTCAGTCAATGTACTTATTTAAGCCGATGTCGGTCATACTAATTCTTTGCTTTTTTGAGGGTCGGCAAATCGGGCAGCTCAAAACCAGCATTTGGTTAAAGTTTATACGGTGAAAAAGTAGGCAAAAATCAACAACTCATGGAAATTATTAAATCAGTTGCTTAAACACATATGCGGACCCTTACAGCATAAAACAGGTATCGTTCACGAATGACTACCTGAAACATGATAAACGAAGTGTGCAAATGCAAAGAAGAAAAAGAGAAGTACCTGCTCCTGATTATCTGGTAGAGAACCAACTGAATCTGCACTGAAGCTACAAAGCAATTGATCCAGATTAGAGGAATGGGACTCCAACTTAAATTGATCTCCATCAGCTAAATCTTCAACTGGCTTAGCTTCTTCCAGCAGTGATCCACGATCGGCTTTTACACAATACTGTGTATATGCAAGTCCTTTTGAATTTTTCAAAACGCGGCCTCTTTTTGTTTTTTCCTCAACATCCAGTAGCACAGTTGGTCTATGCTTGTCTCTCAGCTCTTGTAATTTGGCATCAGTCACAGCCACAAAACCCATGCAGGCAGTCAAAACAAGTTGGCTGCTGTCAAATGTTGAGCCAGCAAGGGATTGCAGTAAAGTGATGGCATCCCCGGCATCCTTAGTTGTAATTAAGGCTGGACCTACAGTAAACTTTAGGTAACTAGACTGCCTTTTGAATTCCTCATCCACATTTATGCTTCAGATATTTCAAAAATTATAAAATCTTGATACCATATAATTCCATTAATGCAAGGGCTGTGCGAAATAGCATAACACGATTTCCTTCAAATAGAAGTACATCCCAAATGCGAAGAACTGGAGAGCAAGAATCCATTACAAGGTAAACATGGTTACTGATAAAGAGAGTGCACGGCGCTTAAACTTGCGGCAAACATTAAATCTTACCACTTTCCCAAGGAAGGGTATTAATAAAAATGGAAAGAAACCAAGGTGCACATATCCATGCCACCTGCACTCCCAAATAATCCAGATGATTGACTGCACAAGAAGCATAGATGAAATAAAATCACCAATATTATTTCATGTAAAGCATGAGAATATAATTTATAAAGAGAATGAATGTTGAAAGGAACAAACCCAATTTGGGAAATCTTTCACGCATCAACTCGTCAAATACAAGCTGGTCAACCTATGAAAATAGAAATATGTAGAATCACAAGTTGTAAATTGGAAAATCTCTTTAAAAATACTACAATATTAGCATTTTGGTGAACATGAAGATAGAAGGAACATGGAATATCATAAAAAACAAAAGACGTAAAAAAAAAGAGAAAAAAAACCTGATATTCTATCATTCCCTCTGTATGGTAACAGTCAAAGTAATCATCAATAATGGTCACCAAGGCCCTGAGAATACATTTAAGAAATCACTTTAAGGATGACCTAGCTATTCTTGTATCATGAGTATGCATGTGTTTATCGATGCCTTTGTATAACAAGCAGCACAAGAGAAAAAGATGACCGTGTTTAGAAAGGCGACACCGTTTTCATTTTGCATGAAAAAATAAATTATTTTTAGCACCATTAGACAAAAGTTGGCCGAAAAAGCTTATGCATGCCCAAAATCATTCTAGGGATAGAAATAGCCACTTTCAGAAATTCATTATTTTATAGAAAGCTATCTGAACTTACCAAAAGGCATTTTCCTCTGGCATCACAAGTAACAATAATCCAGCAAAGAAATTCATTGCCTGCATGTGTTTGATGTCAACTTAGATGACAAGAATAAGTACAAGGAGTGCCTGATTATTAAAAATATCAATCACTTTTGAAATGGGACTGTTAAGATTCATTAAGAGCAAATTTAAATCCTAGGTAAAGTCGATGACATACTGGATGTTAGGTCTTTCAAGTTGCACACTTACACTTAAAGTTCATGTTTACAACTTTTTTCTGGCAAAACAGATTTAGCAGGGAAAAGTCTCATATTCTTCTTACCCACTACTTTGGAGCAATTTGATCAACTTGTTAGGCTAAAAACGTTTAATGTTACATAAGCACAACCATAATTTTAGAAGATTAGATTTGTTCTTGAGGACCATGATTTTTCAATCAACAAAATAATGACCCTCACCTCTTGGTGCCGTGCTTACAAAGCAACGGCATGACTGAAACGAAGGAGACGATAAGAAATTGGATAAATTTCTCTATAAATCTAAAGAAATTTTCTTACATTAGAAAGAACACAAGAGTGAAGATAGAACTAGTGTGAGTGAGAGAGGAAGTGCTGTACTACAGATGGACACTTGTGAAAGTTACAACTTACAAGTAGGTTTCTAATGATAAAGGATAAGAAAATTGCCATATATGGGACGAGTTTAAAAGAGAGACACCAATTAAAATTAATACTAATCGTTAGTATCGGTTGAACACATTTTAGAGGAAAAAAAAGATTCAGTTGATCAGTTACCTGACAGTACCCAACAGAGGGGTTATGTCGAGCATATGCTAAAAGTAAACGCCTCAAGGAATCCCTATTCAGAGTTGGATGACCGGGAAAAGTCCGCAATAAATCCTGAAAAGATATGCAGAAGAATTAGCCTAGGGAGAAATGCAAAAGTAATATAAAGCAAAAGATGTAGAACCTATGAATTGATAACATTGAACTATAAAATCTAAGGTGCATGCATCTAATGACCTTCTCAATCTGCTTCCTCCATTTTCTCAACACATCAGATGAGTTGCTACGATGATCATCGTTTTCTTGAGCCAGCAAGTCCTCATAATATGTTTCCACTCGTCGTGCCTTGACACCTATAAAAGCTTGCCAGACCTGCAAATGCAATGACCATATTATAGAAAACAGGGCATTTTTCGACAAATAAATGACAAGACAATAACAAACTGAGAAGTTTCAACCTCACCTCCCCTCGTAGATCCTTCGATACTCCTCCATGGACAAGGCTTTCCAACTCTTGTTTCCAAGGAAAAAAGGATTCTTGAGAGTCCTCATTGCCTGCATTACTTTCTTTCCCATCGAAGATCTCATCAACACAGACCTTCTCCTCAAACTCATCCTCTTCTGGAGATCTTGCCTCTTTTATTGATGGAAGATGGTCTCCACTTTCATTCACATTTTTATTTTTCATATTATTTCCTTTCTTAACCCTTGAATTCATCATATTCTCAATGCAACAAAGGACTGGTCTACTCTTAGCCCATCCTTCAGCTTTACTTGTCTTTGCATGATGTTCAAGGAAGATCTTCCATTTCTCCGATCTTTCCTCTTCCTCTTCCTGGTATGACAAATTACCATATCAATTTACCCAATAAACATAATGAACTACACACAATACATTCGGGACATTCTTTCGAGTAAATACAAGAACTAAACCTATAAAGAAACTCGTACCTTGTAGATATTAAGGTATTGTCGATATGTTTGTATGTGTTGCGGTCTGACAGCAAATCCATAGGCATCCCTAACCACATTATTGCGCAAATATTCAAATGCATATTAAACCCATGATTACTCAAAAACAAAGAAGAATTTGGAAAAGGAAATCATAAAAGAAGACCCGTCGCTCAAAGATCCTGACCAGTGACTATAATAAACAAGTTGGATATCAGACTGACTTGAAATTTAGACCAAAAACAGCAAGATTTACTGGAATCGCCCTTCAATGAAAGAAATTAAAAAAATCCATCTAAAATTAAACCAAAAACTCTACGTTCATTTTATTCGAAAATGCACAAACCTAATCAAAAGAAAAATTAATAAGAGCTTGAAAAAAAGGTTACGTTTGTTTTTTCCTAACTGAAACAGTAGAAAACTAAAACTAAGAAACTTTCAAATTAATAAAAAAAAAAAATCAAGCTTTAATAAGCAAATGTAGGAACAACAAAACTGAAGTACCTCATTGGTTCGAGAGATTGAAGGAGATTCGAGTTCGAGTCCATCATTTTCAGGATGATCAACGGCTGGAATTGATTTCTTCTTTTCCTAATTTTTGTATGATCAACAAAAATTCAAGTTTAATTCGTTTGATTCGGAAGATCTATGAATATTGCTTGATTTCTGCTAACAGAAAATTCATTTTTTTCAACAACAAAAATCTGGTGAGTAAGCTCCTAGTCGAAGCTGCTGGGTTTGGTCCTAGTCGTTACAGATTGGCAGGGGTTAATTTAGCGGGCTTTTTGTTCAAGCCGATGTTAAATGACGTGTACGACAATGGTGATTTTGTTTTGCCACGTGAACAAATTTGAAGCGGTAGATTTAGAGGAGCGCTTAACTGTGAGGCACAGATGGGTAAGGTTAGGTTTGACTGTATAAGTTTGACTAAATAGGGTCCACTATGGGCTATGGCATCTGAACCGTCAGTTAATCATTTAAGTCCACGTTGTCTTGTCTTGTCACAATAAATTATCATCTGTTGTACACTGTTCAAAACTAATAAATGCGGAAATATTTACCTTAATATTACTTTTCACTTTTTTTTATTTTCAAAAATAGGAATCCACCAAATTATTTACAGTATTAGGGATGTTTACTGTTCAAAAGTAGAAGACCATCAGAGCACAACCTGACTTTGAACAGTGTTTTCCAAGCTGGAATACTGTTCAAAATCGGACTACTTCTCCCCATTTTGAAGAGACCACGATGCCATGTGGCGAACGCTAGGAGACTCGGGCACTGCTTAAAGTCGGACTACCCACCCCCGACTTTGAACAGTGCACCGAATAATGGTGCGGGTGGCAGGGTTCACGGGTTGGCAGCTTAAAAAAAATTTATTTATTTTATTTTTATTGGTTGATTGAGTGGTAGGGGCAGCTTTAATTTTTTTTATTTGTGTTTTTTTATTGGTTGATTGGGAGGTGACTAAAATTAATTTGTTTATAAATCGAATATAGGTGATTAAAAAAATAATGAAATATCCAAGTGTAAATTAATATAGGTGATTATAAATCGAATCTAATTTTTTTTAATTGTGTGTGCAGGCTTTTAAGTTTGAATCTATTTTTTTTAATTGGGTGAATAGGAGGTGTAGGTGCATGGGTTGACTGGATTTGGAGGTTTGGTTGGATAAATAAAAGGTGATATTTTTTATTTTAATTTTGGATCGAATATAAAATAATAAGTAATTATTATTTGAATATTAAATATTATAAATATGAGATCATAATTTTTATTTATATTTGAAAAAATATTTTACACTAATTATGTACTAAAATATAACTTAATTTGTAATCAAGTGATCAATCTTTTCAGACTGAAAAAATATTCGAATAATTATTTTAATTAATATTTTTTAATATGATTTAAAATATTTTTAATTGATATAGGTGCATGTGTAGGGTTTTCAGTGATGTGAAATAATAGTGGTGTAGGTGCAGATATAGGGTTTCAGTGATGTGAAATAATAGTGGTGTAGGTGCAAGTGTAGGGTTTCAGTGATGTGATATAAGTGCAGGTGTAGGTGCAGATGTAGGTTTCAGTGATGTGAAATAATAGTGGTGTAGGTGCAGGTGTAGGATTTCAGTGATGTGATATAGGTGCAGGTGTAGGTGCAGATGTAGGTTTCAGTGATGTGAAATAATAGTGATGTAGGTGCAGATATAGGGTTTCAGTGATGTGATATAGGTGCAGGTGTAGGTTTTAGTGATGTGAAATAATAGTGGCGTAGGTGCAGGTGTAGGTTAGTAAAAAAATTAATTGTTAAATAATTTTAAATTATGTACGGGTAGTGTAGTTTTTTTATTGTAAATCTGTTAGTGAATATTAAATTTTGTGTAGGGGTATTATAGGAAAATATTCAAGTTGGATTTTATTTTAAATAGCTTCATTTAGTGTTGAAGAATGTAGTTTGATAGAAAACCGTTTAAGTTATATTTGAGTAAAGAGAGAGAAGAAGAAGAAGAAGAAGAAGAAGAAGAAGAAGAAGAAGAAGAAGAAAAAGAAGAAGAAGAAGAAGAAGAAGAAGAAGAAGAAGAAGAAGAAGAAGAAAAAGAAGAAGAAGAAAGTTGGAAGAAAAAAATGTAAGTTTTTTGAAATATTTTTTTATCTGTAGATTTTTTATGTTATTTGAAAATTAATTGTAAAATATTTTTTTGAATATGTAGAGAAAATGAGCAACAAGTGTTGTTTTGTGACTGTCCATTACAACGGACAAAAGGTAAAATCTGATGTTGGTGTCGTATTTCATTCGGAGAGGCCTACGAAGATGAGAATTAACAAAGAAATCACAATTTGAGTATTGGAAGAGGAGATATCGGAAAAAAATTGGAGCTCCGATTCATAGTTTGCAGTACCGGTGGATGACATGTTCGAATCCAGTCATATATTCCGCGATTGATCTCGAAGATAATGAAGATGTGGAAGTTATGATCGCAGAGCATGAGTCAATGGGAATTCGAAATGTCGAGATGTTTGCCACGATGCTTGATATTCCCGACCCCTCTAGAAATGCAACCGGGGAATCTAGTCAAATGGGTGTCGGTAACGAAATTGATATGTCCGGAGGCAGTTTTGTTGCAATGTTGGCAACTGGGACATCTAGTGGATTTCATGAAGGTGGGTCGTCAACATATGATCCATCGTACGGACCGACTGTTGATGTTGATGCTAATATTGCACTTGGGCGTGGCCGGTGGGGAGAATCATTAGAAGATTCCAGCGAAGATGAAGATATTGGGGATCCTGATTTGTTCCCGAATAACGATGGTCAAGCCCCTGACTTCGGTGTTGGAGAATTTGTTCCGACCGGGGGCGACATTACATTATACGAAGCTCCTGCTCATATGCACTCGGTGGATTTTGATGCGATGAGGGCGCCACAATTTCCAGATATGCCCTAAATAAGTTCTAGTCAGAATGGCGACTTGGCTGAGGGGCTGGAATTTAAGGCAAAGGACGAAGCTATATTGGCAATTAAAGAGTATAATATCAGACAATATGTAGATTATGCGGTTGCTGAATCCAACACAAAAACTTTCCTTGCGAAGTGTGTGAAGTACGGAGCAGGGTGCAACTGGAAGATTCGTATAACGAAGCTTAAGAAGAGTGGTCGTTGGGAGGTCACGAAGTACAATGGCGGTCACACATGTTTACGAACAGCCATCGACCAGGACCACAAGAAATTGGACTCCAGCGTAATAAGCCATCACGTGATGAAGTTGGTCGAAGCAAATCCAAGGGTTCCAGTTTCAACCATTCAAGCAACTGTTGCACAACTATTTCAATATCAAATACAATACATGAAGAGGTGGCGTGCAAGGGAAAAGACATTGAATTCAGTGTACGGTGATTATGAAAGATCGTATAATGAGTTACCAGCGTTGTTGATGGCAATGACACAGTTCATCCCATGCACCATAGTCAGGTATCAAACAAAAGATGCGTATGACCGACAAGGGCAATTGCTTCAAGGGTATAAATTTTTCCATCGACTGTTCTGGGCTTTCAAGCCATGCAATGACGGCTTTCCGTATTGTAAGCGTATGATCCAAGTGGATGGAACGTGGCTTTACGGGAAATACTCTCACATACTACTGGTTGCCGTTATGCAAGATGGTGAGAACAATGTCATTCCGATTGCATTCGCAATTGTTGAAGGGGAAACTGTTGAAGCTTGGGATTTCTTTTTGACAAATTTGCGTGAGCATGTGGTCCGCCAAGACGGGGTTTGTATTATCTCTGATCGAGGGACGAGTATCAAAGCAGTAATTAATCGAGAGGGAAGTCGTTGGACACCTCCCTATGCATACCCTGCATACTGTGTTCGTCACATCGGAAAGAATGCCGTTGAAAAATTCAAAAATCAGTACCTTCGCAGTGAGATTATGACGATGGGTAAGTATCATTCTTTCAAATTAAGTTATATATATGTATGCAGTGATGTGTTTTGATTTATGTCGATGCTAAGTCGAACAATAATTATGGCACAGGGTATCAATTACTACGGCCAGAATTTGAAAGGAAGATGGCGGGGTTAATGAAATATGGCGAGCGTGTTTGGAGTTGGGCCAACAGCATCGAGAGAGAGAGAGATGGGCCCAATCATATGATGAAGGTGGTAGACGATACGGGCAAATGACTACCAACCTTGTGGAGTGCATTAATGGAGTACTCAAAGAGTCGCGTCATCTTTCAATAGCCAGCTTGGTAACCGAGACATACTACCGTTTGGCTAAGATTTGGGCCGTCAAAGGGAAGAAGGTGCAGGCAGCTTTAAATAGTGGACAACTATTTCCGGAGAAAATGGTTGAAAAAATGGATGCAAATGTGACGAGGGCAACGACGTTGGTGGTTCACGCATTCAACCGCCATTATCAGACTTTCGATGTTATTGCTTCCAGATCCTGACACGGAGCCCCCCACTCGAACGTATTTCGAGTAGATTTCACACGTAACTGGTGTGACTGTGGCGAGTTCCAAGCGTGGCGATATCCATGTGCTCATGCAGTTGCAGCATGTTTGTTCGTCAACGTTGACCCGTACACATTTGTTGACCCATGCTTCAGACTCAGCCAGATATTAGAAATTTACAAAATTGAGTTCCCACCTATCCCGAATTCTATGTATTGGCCGCCAGTGGAGCATGATAAATGGTTACCGGATCCGACACTACGTAGAAAGCCAACTAGGCGACCTAGATCGACTCGGATCTACACGAGTATGGATCTTCCTGACAAAGAGAAAGGCTAACGCAAGAGATGCAGCATATGTAGGGGTGAAGGCCATTCGAAATCAAAATGTCCCAATGAACCAAGATATGTGGCCATGCCTCAATGATTATTTGCGGATTATACTTGAATTCAGGAAATATAATGTTTGCATTTAAAATATTGTCTGAATTGATTTACTACGCTTTTCACTATTTAGTGACCATTTCGTAAAGTATTAAAAACAGTTTTTATTCGAATTCATCTACCAAACGATTTCCAAAAATTACCAAATTTTAACAGAAACCTTAAAAACAATATTTCTAATAGAATACAAAATTTTAGAACGTTTCAAATTCATTTACTACGTTTTCACTATTTAGTGACCATTTCGTAAAGTATTAAAAACTGTTTTTATTCGAATTCGTGTACCAAACGATTTCCAAAAATTACCAAATTTTAACAGAAACCTTAAAAACAAATTTTCTAATAGAATACAAAATTTTAGAACGTTTCAATTTCATTTACTACGTTTTTAACTATTTAGTGACCATTTCGTAAAGTATTAAAAACTGTTTTTATTCGAATTCAACTCCAAACGATTTCCAAAAATTACCAAATTTTAACAGAAACCTTAAAAACAATATTTCTAATAGCATACAAAATTTTAGAACGTTTCAAATTCATTTACTACGTTTTCACTATTTTACCGAAAATATACCATTTATATCATATTTTAACCAAACAACGAACGAATAATAATAAATAAAAAAATAAAACACATAGTGAAAATTCAATATTCAAATTCAATCAGTACTCTAAGTTATTACACAAATAAAGATAACATCGCATCCGCTTACGTAATTTTTGACAATGAGCGGATATGGTCGAAAAATATGTGTGTTTTTTGGTCCTCTTACGTTGTGGCCTCAATTCTTCCTCAAGAACCTCTTCACCATCCACCTCTCCAGCATCCTCCTCATTCACCGAGGGCATAGGAGGCGGTGTTCTGTACGTGTCCACGCAACCCGTGGAGTAACGAGGTAAAAACTCTGGTGAATTCAGGAAATCTTGTATTTCCTGAAAATCCATGCTCCGTTCAAAGTTTGAGTAACGAGGTAACTGTTGAGGAATAAACTCGAGTGTGCATAAATCAACATCAGCAAACTCGTGAGTATCGGAGGAGCTCTGGTCCACTTCTCCTGCATGATGTGTTTGGGTCGGTTCTTTTTCCCAAAGAACTGGCGAGCGCACTGGATGTTCCCAAGTTGTTGGCCAACCTTCAGAATTTTGAGACCAAACGAGATTTTGAGATGCGGCCGCTGCTGCTGTCTTGGAAGACTCAGCTTTACCGCCATATTTTTTCTTAAATGTTTTACATTGTTCCCGTTCTTCGACCGAAGTTAGGTAAGGCTTTCTATTATTAAAAAAATAAATCAGGTACTCTGACCTCTGAAAATCAAAACCGTCCTCTTCGATTTCGGCGCAAAATGGTATCGTTGAATTTCTGTTGTTCCACATCGTAACGTACTCAGCGTGTATGACTTCCCACGGAACATCTGCCCTGCCGCGTCCATCATAATTGTGCAAATAATCATGCTGAGTGTGTGGAAACGAAATAGGCTGGTGGAAGCCAAATTGCCTAAGCACCCTGTCGGCAAAGTGGAACTCAACAATCGCAAAGTGGATCAACGGTGTAACCGTACACCACATGTCAGAATCCTTCAACAGTTCATCTGGTACAAATATGCGATCATCGTAGTACGCCATCCAAATAAACTGCAAAAATAATGATTATTATTATCAGACCTAACTATAATGTAAAAAAAACTATTAATTTATATCTATCTTACTAAATTGTTAAAAATATAGTTAACCACATACCCGCTCCTGACAATACAAATCAATTTTCGCTCTAAACACCTTCAAGTTGTTGTTCGCCAATCCCGTGTGCGCTTTTTTTCTCGCACCATCTGCATACAATTCACAATTAATGTTTCAATTAATAAAAAATAATTTAATATTAACAAAAAATTAAACTTACAATCAAGATAATTACCTGGCGACAAGAGGGAACTGTACCGGTGTTCGAGTAATCGGTGTCCAGAACGGAAGTCGCTGCCAAGCCCATGCTTGCAGCAACAACAAACATCCACCAATACCTCGAACCTTACGACCATTATCTATTTTAGCGCCCTTGCACAACTCACAATACAAGAACGCTAGTATGGCCGATCCCCAACTATATTGAGCAGCTTCCCACGGGTACCTCAAAAAGCGTAGATACCGTGTATGTACAAGATTGCCAGATTTATCCGGCATCAATATACCGCCAATGAGCTGCAGAATATAAGCTCGACTGGCATTATAAACCGCATCAATCGAACTATATTCATTGAGATTGAATTCTTTTTGCAACCAACTCAGTTTCACGCGACTTCCTGACAAATTTGATTTGTCCGGCACCTTCCCGAGAAAATAACCGCAAAGTGCTTCAGGTCTAACTTCAGTCTGGTCGATCGAAGGTTCCCCGGTCAATGGTGCCCCGATCAATGGTGCCCCGTTTACCGGCACCCCAATAAGCATGACCACGTCTTCAAGTGTGATCGTGCATTCCCCACACGGCATATGGAATGTATGGGTTTCCGGCCTCCAACGCTCAATTAGAGCAGCAATCAACCCGGGCACCAACTTGTACCCTCGAAGGAATGTCGCATAATAAAATCCATATTGTTGCAACCATTCAGTGATTCGATCGTGCGGATTATTTTTTGCCATGGTCAGGTGTTGTTTAAATGTATCCTCAAAATCCTGTAATTAACACATCAATAAATAAAGGGATAAACCAAACAAAATATTATTAACATAATTGAATTGAATTTCTAATAAATCAATTATTAACAAAATTGCACCATCTCAGGAACCGGCAAACTACTAATGTGTTCATCCTGAAATCTCAACAGAGGAGCTTCCTCAGCCATCCTACATGATAAGTATGAATATATTATAACCCGAAACTCAATTTTGTAAAATTCTACGCAATTAAAATTTTCATTCTAATACATTTATTACACTACTACTAAATAACTAAATAAATGCTTAGAATTTTAATTTCGTTGAATTTTACCGAATTAAAAATAATACTAGATATTATAAATTAAAAACTGTTTAGTGACCATTTCGTAAAGTATAAAAAACAGTTTTTATTCGAATTCATGTACCAAACGATTTCCAAAAATTACCAAATTTTAACAGAAACCTTAAAAATAATATTTCTAATAGCATACAAAATTTTAGAAAGTTTAAAATTCATTTACTATGTTTTTCACTATTTAGTGACCATTTCGTAAAGTATTAAAAACTGTTTTTATTCGAATTCATGTACCAAACGATTTCCAAAAATTACCAAATTTTAACAGAAACCTTAAAAACAATATTTATGATAGAATACAAAATTTTAGAACTTTTCAAATTCATTTACTACGTTTTTCACTATTTAGTGACCATTTCGTAAAATATTAAACACTGTTTTTATTCGAATTCATGTACCAAACGATTTCCACAAATTATAAAATTTTAAAAGAAACCTTAAAAACAATATTTCTAATAGAATACAACATTTTAGAATATTTCAAATTCATTTACTATGTTTTTAACCATTTAGTGATCATTTCGTAAAGTATTAAAAACAGTTTTTATTCGAATTCATCTACCAAACGATTTCCAAAAATTACGAAATTTTAACAGAAACCTTAAAAACAATATTTCTAATAGCATACAAAATTTTAGAACGTTTCAAGTTCATTTACTACATTTTCACTATTTAGTGACCATTTCGTAAAGTATTAAACACTGTTTTTATAAATTCTAACATAAAATTAATGTTATAAATTCTAACATAAAATTAACAACAATAGAAATATTCAAAAATTAAAATTTTCAAATATCAACTCCAAAATTATAAAAAAACAACAAATTAAACTCTTCATAAATTTATAAAATTTAACCACCAAATTAAAATTGCATTATACTTACTATATTTCTTCAAATCTCTATTTCTCAAACTCTTCACAAAATATATTCTTCTCCTCTTCAACAACTTATTTAACACAAAAATTTCAATATTTCAAACATCAACTTCAAAATTCTAACATCTAAAAAATTAAAAAAACTAATCTGAAAAAATAAAAAAAATATAACTACAAAAAAATACTTAGAAATAAAATATAAATACTCATAAATTTTCTTCAAAATCTTTCTCTTCTTTCTTCAACCTTCTTTCTTCAACCTTCAACCTTCAACACAACCCCTATTTATCTTCACCTCATTTCAATTTCAACCACAAAAATTACACCTCTCAATCAACCAATAAAAATAAAATAAATAATTTTTTTAAAGCTGCCACCCCACCCCACCCGTGAGCCTGCCACACGCACCATTATTCGGTGCACTGTTCAAAGTCGGGGGGTGGGCAGTCCGACTTTGAACAGTGCCCGAGTCTCCCAGCGTTCGCCACGTGGTATCGTGGTCTCTTCAAAATGGGGGGGGGGGGGGGGGGAAGTAGTCTGACTTTGAACAGTATTCCAGCTTGGAAAACACTGTTCAAAGTCGGGTTGTGCTCTGATGGTCTTCTACTTTTGAACAGTAAACATCCCTAATACTGTAAATAATTTGATGGGATCCCTATTTTTGAAAATAAAAAACTGAAAAGTAATATTAGGGTAAATATTCCCTGCCTCCGGACATATCAATTTCGTTACCGACACCCATTTGACTAGATTCCCCGGTTGCATTTCTAGAGGGGCCAGGAATATCAAGTATCGTGACAAACATCTCGACATTTCGAATTCCATTGACTCATGCTCTGCGATCATAACTTTCACATCTTCATTATCTTCGAGATCAATCGCGGAATATATGACTGGATTCAAACATGTCATCCACCGGTACTGCAAACTATGAATCGGAGCTCCAATTTTTTCTGATATCTCCTCTTTCAATACTCGAAGTGTGATTTCTTTGTTAATTCTCATCTTCGTAGGCCTCTCCGAATGAAATACGACACCAACATCAGATTTTACCTTTTGTCCGTTGTAATGGGCAATCACAAAACAACTGTTGTTGCTCATTTTCTCTGCATATTCGAAAAAAGATTTTACAATTAATTTTCAAATAACATAAAAAATATACAGATAAAAAAATATTTCAAAACAACTTACATTTTTTTCTTCCAACGTTCTTCTTCTTCTTCTTCTTCTTCTTCTTCTTCTTCTTCTTCTTCTTCTTCTTCTTCTTCTTCTTCTTCTCTCTCTTTACTCAAATATAACTTAAATGATTTTCTATCAAACTACATTCTTCAACACTAAATGAACCTATTTAAAATAAAATCCAACTTGAATATTTCCCTATAATACTCCTACACGAAATTTAATATTCACTAACATATTTACAATAAAAAAACTACACTACCCCTACATAATTTAAAATTATTTAACAATTAATTTTTTTACTAACCTACACCTGCACCTACACCACTATTATTTCACATCACTGAAACCTACACCTGCACCTATATCACATCACTGAAACCCTACACCTGCACCTACATCACTATTATTTCACATCACTGAAACATACATCTGCACCTACACTTGCACCTATATCACATCACTGAAACCCTACACCTGCACCTACTCCACTATTATTTCACATCACTGAAACCTACATCTGCACCTACACCTGCACCTACACCTGCACCTATATCACATCACTGAAACCCTACACCTGCACCTACACCACTATTATTTCACATCACTAAAACCCTACATCTGCACCTACACCACTATTATTTCACATCACTGAAACCCTACACATGTACCTATATCAATTAAAAATATTTTAAATCATATTAAAAAATCTTAATTAAAATAATTATTCGAATATTTTTTCAGTCTGAAAAGATAGATCACTGGATTAAAAATTAAGTTATATTTTAATACATAATTAGTGTAAAATATTTTTTCAAATATAAATAAAAATTATGATATCATATTTATAATATTTAATATTCAAATAATAATTACTTATTATTTTATATTCGATCCAAAATTAAAATAAAAAAATATTACCTCTTATTTATCCAATCAAACCCCCAAATTCAGTCAACCCATGCACCTACACCTACACCTACACCTCCCATTCACCCAATTAAAAAAAATCAGATTCAAACTTAAAAGCCTGCACACCCAATTAAAAAAAACCAGATTCGATTTATAATCACATATATTAATTTACACTTGGATATTTCATTATTTTTTTAATCACCTATATTCGATTTATAAACAAATTAATTTTAGTCACCTCCCAATCAACCAATAAAAAAAACACAAATAAAAAAAATAAAGCTGCCCCTACCACCCAATCAACCAATAAAAATAAAATAAATAAATTGTTTTTTAAAGCTGCCAACCCGTGAACTCTGCCACCCGCACCATTATTCGGTGCACTGTTCAAAGTCGGGGGGGTGGGCAGTCCGACTTTGAACAGTGCCCGAGTCTCCCAGCGTTCGCCACGTGGCATCGCGGTCTCTTCAAAATGGGGGGAAAGTAGTTCGACTTTGAACAGTATTCCAGCTTGGAAAACACTGTTCAAAGTCGGGTTGTGCTCTGATGGTCTTCTACTTTTGAACAGTAAACATCCCTAATACTGTAAATAATTTGGTGGGATCTCTATTTTTGAAAATAAAAATGTGAAAAGTAATATTAGGGTAAGGTAAAATTATAATTCAATTAGACTTAATTGAAAATTTCATAGTACTTGTTTTAGGTGAATTTAGAGAAATAATTTATTTGAAAAAGAATTAGGGGAGTGTTACGGTAAAAACATGGAGTAGAAAAATTTAAGCAAAGAAGAAGATTAAAGAGTAAGACAAGGAGACGAAAAAAATTAGTAAGAAGATAAACATAAAACGACAGAAATTTTTTCATTATTTTTCAAGCATGCCTTAATAATATATATAAACTAATTACAAGGCCTTTTTAGTCACCCACACTAAGCTCACAATACAATTTTAGTTATTAATTAAAATGAGTTTGTAACAAAACTCTCCGCTCGAATTAATCATTGTCATCAAGAATTAGATAAGATTCAAATCTTTTAAATGTTTTGACCAGACGTTCCCCATTGACTGTATACTCAAAACTAAAAATGGCTCGAAAATAGTGAAGTGTACTCCGGGATCAAAAACTCTCCTAATCGATTCAACATGTTGATCAAGTTCGATGCCCTGAAACGACGAGGATCCAAGTAAACTCCAGTTCCAATCGCCTAATCTTGCATTTAAATTCATTTAAAGGAATCGAGTCATTGGTGTTTTGTCACATCTCGGATAAACATAATTTGGATAGACATAATTGGAATTTAAAGCACTCAAATGAGTCCTAATCGTATCTTGCTCTCCAATTGAAACAACATAATGTTGATTCAAATTACAAGCCAATTTCTTGGACGAATCATTAGTCACCAAAGTCAATTTTGAATTCCCTAAATCCGTAGGCAAATGATTCGGTTTAACATGTCCAACAAGGTTCGGGCCAATATTCTTAATCCAATCACCAATGAAATGACTTCTAATTGGTTCAACAAGACCAACCTTTTGATAGATGTCATGCAAGGAAAACTTAGCTACCGTAGAATCTACAACAACAACAGCAGTTGAAGGTTCTGCCACTGACAACTTAGCCACAAAAGTAGCAGTGAGTGTAGCAGGGGACTGTTGCAGACACGAGGGTTTGACCACTAGTGTCACGGGGCTAGCTTTTGACCTAGCAAACCGTGCGGCTTTAGTCGATGTTCTCAAGACAAACGACTAAGTCAGCCTTAAAACTCTCTTCGAAAGATCAAACTCTTTCTAGGCACTACGAACGTTGACTCGTTCTAGCAGAAGCGAACAAACGAGAAGGCAACTCAAGAATGAAAGAAGAACGCTCAAGAACACAAGAGAGAGTTTATAGTGAATGCCTTGTATTACTCAGAGAATGGATGATTTACAAATAAGGTGGGAAACCTCTATTTATAGTTGAATTCCCGTACAATGAGTGACCGAGATCGGTTTACATCAGCAGCTCAGATCGAAAGCTACCAACTACATCCTAGCTAACTATGGAAAGTCTATCACCTTGGAATACTTTCCTTAGGTTCGCGTTCACATGGATGTTCACACTGTTGGATATTCTTTTCCCTTGGAATATGCCACGGTAAGATGCCATCTATTAAATTACCAGCTTCAGTATGATTAAGATTTCTCTCAGTCTCCAACTATCGGGCTAAGTCAGGTGGTGTTCTAGGCAAGCCCAAGATCTTGCAAAGAACCTCTTGGGCAGCTTGATGCGCGCATGTCTTGGTTGCAAACTCACGGGCCATGAAATTCTTCCCCACCCAATCCAGCGATGCCCTCATCGTTGACTCAGAAGAAGCTTGGCTTGGTTGGATCTCCCTCGGAACCTTGGTCTGCTCCCAACTCGGAATCAGGCTAGGTTGTCCCCCATAAGGACTGCTCGTCTTGGTCACTACCGCCATGTAACATCATCTCGCTCACCATAATTCCATACATATCGTTCGTAAGAGCTCTCTTTTACAAGTTGTGATTTGCTTCGGTGTGAACCCTCGTGATCCTCGAAAAAAGGCTTGGACGCTAACGTCACTACGTTGAACACTGTGTGCACCCTCAGAACTCTAAAAAGACTCTTGTGTCCTCGCCAAGTCTTTTCTAGTCATCCAAATTAAGCACAAAATACTATTTTAGTTATTAATCAAAATGAGCCCGTAACAAAAATCTCTTACAAACTAGTAGATCCTTAGCCATGGGTAAAGTTGATTTGTGCAACGACGCTAAAACTAGTAGTTAAACGGCTGACGATTTCATCACACTTCATGGCGACATTCAAAGTCTCAACGATCGCGTTCGTTCCTTGGAGTTCACTATTGACGTCCGTTTTGAGAAGCTAAGCTCCGATTTAAACCTTCGTTTGGATGCCAAACTCTCTGTTATGGAAGAGAGGTTACAGTCTAGTCTTTAAAATTTCTTTTTTGGAAAGATAAGGTTTTTGTTGCATCCATATGTTGAACCGATTAAAAAGCCAAATCTGAATGGGGTTAAGGAATCAATCGAATCTGAGACGTCAATCACTCAACCGTTAGCGACGAGAAACTCGAACGAAGTTGGGTTGAGTATGTATGTGGCTGAGGAGTCGAATAAGGAGTCTCCTGCTACACTCATTGCTTCTTTTGTGGCTCAGCTGTTAGTGGCAGAACCTTCAACTGCTGTTGTTGCTGCAGATTCCACGGTAGCTAAGTTTTCCTTGCATGACATCTATCAAAAGGTTGGTATTGTTGAACCAATTAGAAATCATTTCATTGGTAATTGGATTAAGAATGTTGGCCCAAACCTTGTTGCACATGTTAAATCGAATCATCTGCCTACAGATTTAGGGAATTCGAAATTGACTTCGGTGACTAATGTTGATCCGTCCAAGAAATTGGCTTGTAATTTGAATCAACATTATGTTGTTCCAATTGGAGAGCAAGATACGATTATGACTCATTTGAGTGCTTTGAATTCCAATTATGTCTGTCCAAATTATGTTTATCTGAGATGTGACAAAGCACCAATGACTCGTTTCCTTTATATGAATTTAAATGCAAGAATGGGAGATTGGAACCGGAGTTTACTTGGATCCTTGTCGTTTCAGGGCATCGAACTTGATTAACATGTTGAATCGATTAAGAGAGTTTTTGATCCCGGAGGACACGTTACTATTTTCGAGCCATTTTTGGTTTTAAGTATACGATCAATAGGGAACATTTGGTCAAACCATTTCAAAGATTTGAATCTTCTCTAATCCTTGAGGACAAGGATTAATTCGAGCGGGGAGTTTTGTTACAGGCTCATTTTGATTAATAACTAAAATTGTATTGTGGGCTTAGTTTGGGTGACTAGAAAGGCTTTGTATTAGTTTAGATATAGTATTAGGGCATTCTTGAAAAGTAATGGAAAATATGAATGAAAAGTTTTCTGCCGTTTTATGTTCATCTTCTTACTAATTCTTCTTCGTGTTCTTCTCATCTTACTCTTTAATCTTCTTCTTTGCTTAAATTCTTCTATTTCATGTTTTTACCGAAACAGAGGTATCAGAGACTAGTAGATCCTTGGCCATGGGTAAAGTTGATTTGTGTGACGACGCTAAAACTAGCAGTCAAACGGTTGCTTATTTCATCGCTCTTTAGGGCAACATTTAAAGCTTCAAACGACCGCGTTCGTTCCTTAGAGTCCATTATTGACATCCGTTTTGAGAAGCTAAGCTCCAATTTAGACCTTCGTTTGGATGCCAAATTCTCTTTTATGGAATAAAGGTTACAATCTAGTCTTTAAAATTTTCTTTTTGGGAAAAATAGGGCTTTTGTTGCTGTAGACTCTCGGCGTGGATGATTATTTGTTGGCAATAGGGCGTAAAAAATATTGGAAAAGTGTTAACACAGTGCCAAGAAAATCTATTGCGTGCAAGTATACACGGTCTGCAAATAATACAACGGTTAAGCTGAGTGTCGATCCCACGTGGATTGCGTTCAAGGGTTTAATTTCTTAGCCAAGTACTTGCTTTGTGAAAAGATTGTTTTGATTGGAAGTGGTTTTGAAATGACCGATAAGAAAATAAATGAAATAAATTAAAGTTGAAGGCAAGGAGAGTGTCTTAGAAAATGACGAGCGTTGGCAAGGAGTGCCTGGTTTTCACGCTATTTGTGCAATGCCCAGCCTTTAATAAATCATGTCTTGGAATTGTTTGCCGAGCATATTCAAAGGTAGCAATGCCTCTATCGATGGCATTGCCCTAAATCAATTATGGAAAAACCCCTATATATCTATAGTGCATGTTTTTACATAAATCAATTTGATTAAGTTCCAATCTTTACTCCTAATGGATAGATTTCACTCCCGAAGTAAGTTCATCTACTTGAACATCTTCTTTTGAAGCATATCTCCTTAGTATCTAGCAATCGATCGTTGCCACCCAAGTCAGTTATGATATTAAGTTGCAATAAGCCAACTATGCTAGCAGTCGTCTGGCATAATATTTAAAAAGGTAGTGCCAGCTGTTGCTTGGCAGCATACTTAAAAATAAAGAACATGCCATATAGGAAAAACAGTGCCGAGGCAGTGTTGATTTATTAAAAACTAAACATTAAAGAGAAAACAATATTCAAACGTGTAAAGTGTCCATAAGTTCTATATTTCATGCACATTCCATCTCATATTATTGCTCTTTTGAGTACATTTAAGGCATAATTAGGTTAATACACTGCATTTTACAATATTCTTTACTCTACCATGCTTTGTATTGATTTTCTATTATTTGGTAAAGAAAATGTAATGTTTTAGTTTAGTTTTAGTTTCAGGTACTAGAGGCTGATAGAAGAAGAGAGGAGCTAAGGATATGATGTTGAGGCAACAAATTGAGGAGTTGTACTGATGCAATTCCAGATAGAGATAACCGCTGCTGAGTAGCTACCGCCGCCCTACCTACCGCCCACGACAGAAAGATGAGAAATTGGAGAACTAGAGTGCGATCTGTAGAGCAGAAAATCTTAATCTTAACGATGCTGTCTACCTAATTTTTCGATGATTGTAGCAGCAGGAAGAGTCACCGAAGGATGAACTCGAGCTTACTTGCAGAGCAAGGCAACGTAATTAAGTCTACATTCAACTCAAAGAAGTCAGGATTTAGAGTTGCATTTAATGCAAAAAGCTACTTTGAAGACTTCTACTCCAAGAAGGAGTAGACCTAGCTAATGCCTATATATACTCATTGTAATTGTACTACAAAACAACTTAGGTTTTCCCTTAGGCATAATTTAGGTTTTCTTGCCGCCATTATGTTCTAAAACTCTCTTTGGGTTTGGGTTATGTTGTAATTAGTGTGAGAACGAATGCTTAGGATTTTAAGTTTTTTTTTGCAATAAAGCTTCAAGGTTTGCTTATTCCATGTTCTTCATAGTTTTCAATTAAGGTGAAAGATTAGTTGATTACTATCCATTTGTTCGGTATCGAGAGAGTCGAACTCACGAAAGGAGTAAGTACGATCTCATCTATAGACGGTGTTGATCAATCTAGCCTAGACATAGGTTAGGGTTTAAGGCGGTTAAAAGAGGACGAATTAAAATTGTTCTCTTTGCACGATTCACGCCGCGACTGGTATTATCTGCAGTGGGCATCAACAACAAATAAACAAGGCACTAATCCTAATCTAACATACATGGCATGGCATGAAACAAAATGCATTACAAAAAATAAACATGACCGACATGGCATAAATGTGAAGAAATGAGTTAAGTGTGCAAAAGTCCTATATTAATGCCCTAGTTTAGCTCAATTATTGTTGTTCTTAAGTTTAGTTTAGTTGCATTTGTTAGGAAAACATACACAAAATTGCATAAATTATATATTCTGCCTTATTTGATTAACTTAATTGATTTTATCTAAAAGATACTGTTCAAGTGCGTTTTCTTCCTGTGCGCAGGTACCCGCCCAGGCAGATGCCACCGAGGCAGCAGAGAGGGCAGAAGAGGAGAAATTGGAACCTGATGGAGGAAGCTGATAGACCATTTGGAGAGCTGTTCGAGAGCTGATAGAGGAGGAAATGACCAAAATGAAGAGCTGTGCACACCTCTGCATACCAGACCACACCTCTGCCGAAGCAGTCAACAGAGTGCCGCCGAGGCAGCAACTTGAGAAAGAATGGAAAAATGCAAAGTAGTATGCGATAGAAAGAGTTCATCAAGCCCAATTTTTGGAGACCACTTGCACGTGCATTGGAGACCAGCAGACAAAGAAAAGCCATGGTCAAAGTCAAGTTGGAAAAAGTTAAAAAGGAATCTAGGAAGATTTAATGATCTTTTAATGAGTTGTAATAATATTCTAACTAGTATTCCTACCCTAAACCGACTTAGGCCTAGGCTCCTCCCCTATATATGTATAATCGACTTGAAGGAGAGAACACAATTGAGATTTGAGAGTAAATCCTTCTTGTCGAAACCCTAGTGTCGTCAACACCCATCATGTTCTAAACCTTCCCTAGGGCTAAGGGTTGGTTGTGTAGTAGTTGTGAGAGTTTTGCTTGTATTCGTTTATGATTTCAATTTCTGCAATAAAATTAAAGGTTTGTTTACTCTTGTTTCTTCACTGTTGCAATCTTTATCGGGAGAGAAGAGGGCATGAATCTATTTGTTCAATATCGGGAGAGTTAAACCCAGGAAACGAGTAAACACGGTTTTATCCAACCATAGGGTAAAGCTATTTCGGCTTAGGGATAAGTTAGAAGTTCAGCGGCTAAGAGAGGTTTCATAATCGGTTGGTGTTCACCCTTAGATTCACGCTGGGAGGTATCATCCAAGTCGTGTTCGCCAATAGTACTTCAAGCTTCGGGAGAAGAGGGAGTCCTAGAAGAGAGCCTTGTCGAACCTTGAATCATTGCTTAACTTCCTAGGCAGTCACTTGGTCTCTGACTAGGCGGGCGCCTGCCGAGGCATAGTCGTGGGCGGCTGTTGAAAGTTGTTAAGTTGATATGCAAAACTGTTCCGAGACAGTACATTCAATCTCCACACTAAGAAACATCCAATACCGGCCCGTTATCTCACTCTGATTTCTCAATTTATTTTATTTTCTTTAATCTTAGTTTTAATCAACCCAACTCCTAATATTTGTGTTTTTATTTTACTTGTGCAGAAAAGTGAACTCCGAAAGGTTGTTACGATCCATACGGAGACGATATCTTAAATACTATAACTTGGCACCATGTATACTTGCACACAATTTGCGTATCACTTTTACACGCAACAAGTTTTTGGCACCGTTGTCGGGGATTGGCGTACAACTTTTTGTTTTTATTTTCTGCACTTTTTATTTTTTCGTTTAGCCCCCTGGTTTTCTATGGTTTATGACCAGAGCAAATCAGAAATCACCCTTGCGAGAATATGATCCAAAGATTGAACGTACTGCACGAAGATTAAGATAAGCAAACAAAGAAACCATGGTTGATCTAGTAGACAACCAGAACCTACCACCACCAATCGACAATGCCGTGGCGGGCAATGTTTGACAACCTTCCGCCGCTCAGTGGCTTGTTCGTGACTACTTGGAAGAAGATCTCAGAAGGCTGAACTCTGGCGTGATTGATCCAGAAATAGAAGCGGCCCACTTTGAACTCAAACCAGTCATGTTCAACATGCTAAATACACTTGGACAGTTTGGAGGATCCCGCTAGCATATGAAATCCTTCATGGATATTTTCAAATCCTTTAAGATCCATGGAGTTCATCTTGACGTACCGCGGCTCATATTATTTCCCTATTCACTGAGGGATAGGGCAAAAACTTGGTTCAATAGCCTACCATTAGAGTCCGTTGAATCTTGGACAGAACAATGCCAAGATTTCTTAGCTCGATTTAATCCTGTCAATTTGACTAATATATTGCGGACTGACATCACTACTTTTTGACAGGCAGATGATGAACCAATGTACAAGGCATGGGAGAGATACTGCAAGTTGTTGAATAAATGCCCCTCCCATGGATTTCCAGAGTGGACACTAGTATCCATATTCTACAATGGTGTAAACACACCAATAAGGATGATGCTAGATTTCTCTGCCAATGGTACATTACTCAATAAGAAGCCTGTCGAAGCATTTCAAATATTGAATAGGATGACCAAAAACAACTACCAGTTCCCTAATGCCCGCTGAGGCGGCATAAGGAGGCAGGCCACAGCAAACGAGCTAGGAGCATCAGATGCAGTTGTAGCACAAATTGCTCGGTTGACAAAAATGGTAGAAGTTATACAAGGGCAGAACAATACACAACATGTTAAAGCCATTGATGCCTTTTGCGACCAACGCGAGGGAGACCATGACTCGTCCGAGTGCCAAAAGGGAACCGAAACCAGCTGTTTTGTGGGGAACATCAACAGAAACAACAACCCTACATCGAACACCTACAACCCTGGCTAGAAAAGGCACCCTAACTTCTCGTGGAGTAACCCCAACAACGCTTTGAATCTAGCTAATCAGATAAATCAATCGCAAGGATTCCAACAGACTATACCGAGGCAGCAGCCACCGCAACAGGTAGCACCTAGTGCTTTAGAGTAGACTCTAAGTGCCTTCATGACTCAGACAAGTACCTATATATCTAACATGGATTTATTTGTTCAGAAAACTGAAGCTTTTATGGACAAGATCGAGATGAGAATGCAAAATCATGAGGAAACTTTAAAATCACTAGAAACTCAAGTGGGGCAATTTGTACAAGTCCTGAACACAAGACCTATGGGAGGATTGCCTAGCAATACTGAAGTAGCGAGGAAACCCACTTACGAACAGTGCAAGGCCATCAAATCAGTTGCCTATATTGAAGCAAGCAAGCCCACCGCGGCAAACCCAAGACCCTCTACCCCGGCAGACCCTACTGATGCTTCCAAGAGACGCGAGGTACATGCACACCCACATGTTCCATAGCAGTCGAAACACCAGAAGTAGGACCATAAGTTCAAAAAGTTTCTGGATATTCTCAAGCAAATGCATATCAACATACCCCTGATGGAAGCCATACAAAAAATGCCTAACTATGCCAAATTTTTGAAAGACATGGTTTCCAAACGAAAAAGAATTAGGGAATTTGAAATGATCTCCATGAGGGAAGAATGCATGGCTATGCTGCACAGTAAAACACTGCCTAAATTGAGAGATCCAGGCAGTTTCCTCATTCCATGCGCTATTGGAAACCATTACGAGGGGAAAGCGTTATGCGACCTTAGGGTAAACATCAATGTAATGCCCAAGTCGGTATTTGAAAAGATGGGAAATGGAAAAGCTAGGCCCACCACCGTCATGCTCCAGTTAGCTGATCACTCTTACGTACAACCAGAAGGAAAAATTGAAGACATCCTAGTAAGAGTGGACAATCTTATTTTTCCAGCTGATTTCTTAATTCTAGACTATGAGGCAGACGACAAAGCACCCATTATCCTGGGAAGACCATTCCTAGCCACGGGCAAAACTCTAATAGATGTGAAGAATGGGGAGCTTACTATGAGGGTGGGTGATCAGAAAATTAAACTGAATGTCTTGCAACCTCTAAAAAGAGCTGACAACAAAGAAGAATGCCGGGACATTCATGCCTCAGAAGACACCAAACCCAACATAAAGCTAGAGCACTCCAGTCACAGCCGTCGGGGCGGGCAACATGGCAATGCCAATGATCAAGAGAAAAACAAAGACCCGCCATGGCAGAGGGTGAAACAGATGTTGCAACAACACATGAAGTGGTTATGTTGAGAAATGCATCCAGATGCATTCCCAACATAACTTAAAATTTCCTTCTTTTATTTTTTATGTTTTAGAATTTAGATTTTAATTTCTTGCATTTTTTTCAGTTCTTAGGAAGTAGATTTAATTTCAGTATTTGTTTATTTTCTAATAATTTTTATTTCAGTTTTTTAGGAGAGATAATAGCCCAAGAGAAGGGAGAAGAAGAAAGCACAAATCCATCAACCGCCCCAACCCGCCCGCCAAGTCTGCCGCGACAGACAGACGTTGCTTCCTGCCAGAACTAGTTATTACAGACTAGCCGTTCACAGACGCTCGTTCCGTTTCAACGGCTCTTTGCCTGGGCAACGTCTGCCTCGGTAGATGAAACGACATCACTCTTTCACTTCTAATTAAACACCCTCATATTTTTTACTATTCACTATTCTTTACTATCTCTTGCATATTGTTTCACAGATTTTCTTTGCTTTCAGATTTATTTCCTTTTCCACGGTTTCTAAAACTCTCACAACCCTCTTCACACAAAAACCCTAAATCTCAAATATAAAATGGCAAGAACCCCCCTCCCCCCGCCGCGCTGCCCAGGCAGAATCTGAAGAATCTCTCAACTGTTTTGCCACACCGGAGGTTAAAGCCCCCATAACGAAAAATTTAAAGAAAGATCAGTGTGGCAGGAGTAAGGATTTTTCTACGAGCCAGGGAAGATAAATATAGGGCTTGAATAGTTCATATACTCCAAGATTGCGCACCAAAAGTGGTAAATCTTTTCCCAGCAACCAAGGCCGGCAAATCAAACATGGTGCGCGAGTACTATGCCCATATGCTAACGGAGGACGTGTCGACAGTGAACGTCCACGGACGGCCAATACTAATAGACGAAGACAAGATCAACCTCTACTAAGGCCTCCACATTCGCGAAGATCAACACGCGGAGTTCCTCGCCTCCCTCACGACGGATAGGTACGAGGCACTGAAGGAAGAACTTTGCATACTGGGGACGGTTTGGAACGAGGGCAGAAATAAAGGCACCGTCAATCGGTGGAACTTGCTGCCCGAGACAAAGCTATAGAACACGTTTGTGAAGAGACGGTTGTAGCCCACGGCCCAATACTCCACCATCGACAAGCCACGCTTAGCACTCATACACTCCATCATCAACAAAAGGTATATAAATATGGGTTAATTATTGCTAACGAAATCTATGAGCGTGGGCAGAAGGGGCAACTCTACTTCCCCAACCTCATCACAATGTTGTACGAGAAGACACATGTTGCGACCGCCCCAACTAACACCATGACACCAGAAAGAACCAGGTGGACGAGGGACATCATCATGCGGAAATGGAGATCACATCTGCCACCCTGGAAAACTATGCCCCAGCATCGGAGATGGGCAGCCAGCAAAAATTCTAGCAACCCTCCCCAACAACTACCATAGGCGGCTTGGTAGCCCAGCTGGACAGAATGGAGAGACGCCAGTTGAAGTTTATGGCCTACATCTGGGACTTCAACAAGGCCACCGTCACCACCATAAAAAAGAAGTTCCCAACGACCCACTTTCCAGAGTTACCGGCCGAGATATTTGCCCAGGCAGCACCAGAAACCCCCGCCGCACCTTCTGTCTCGGCAACACATCCGACAACTTCCGCAACTCCAACCGCCCCCATCTCAAGCGAGCCTCAAGCCTCCCGAGCAGCCACGGCCACTGAAGTCCTTTCCATCTCTGACAACCGTGGAGATACAGCGGCAACCCCAATTAGAGAACAAGGGCAGACCTCACGGGCAGTGACCGACGTACCAGGACCATCCGATTCAGCCTACCTTAACGACTTCTTATCAGACGATTCTGTATGGCAAGACACGGTTCAATCCGTCACAAAGAAGCTCGAACCGTCATTCTCCCTAGGAGCAAAGAGGACACACTTTGCCACAGAAGTCTGCCCAGACAGTGAAGAAGGAGGAGAACGAGAAGTCACGCAAAAAGCACAACCCAGTCCACCTTCTCGCCAATTGTCGCCGAGGGCGGCCGAACACTTCAAAATGTCAGCTCGGAAGAGAGTGATCATAGACGACGACGACGATGATAGTTCATCCAAGTTACAACCAATCTAAGCTTCTCTCTCATTCTTCTATTTTACTTTTATCTAATCTATGCAAATTTTTGTGTATGTAGGTATGCATTGAGGACAATGCTCCACTCGAGTTTTGGGGAGGAATTAGTCCTCTAATTTTTTCTTTTGTTTTTCTTTTATTTTTTTAGTTGCATTTAGGTTAGGATCTAATGCAACATGCCTTTATTTAAAGTCTAACGAATTCTTAGTTTGAGGAAAATTCTTGAGTACCTTTTACCCACTGCGACAGATGACCCACCTGGGCGGCAACCTTAGCATGACTTTAGGTTAACTTAAAATCCTACTATGGTCCGAACTTAAAATAAAACACTCTTTGTGACTAGTTTGATTTTAGGACTTCTAGGAAACTTAGGTATTTCACCTAGTAAACTTGGGTAGAACTTGAAGTTTGAAAAAAAAAGATACGTCCTAGAGGTGCCCGAAACTAGCTCTAGGATAAGCTAGAGGTGCCCGAAACTATCTCTAGGATAAGCTAGAGGTGCCCGAAACTGGCTCTAGAGAAAAAAATTGATGAAATCATTAGAGATGCCTATCACCGGAACTAGTGGTTAAATTGCAAAAGAAACTAGAGGGAAACCTAAGGGAATTAAGGTGTTTATCGAAGGTTTACTTAGAAGCCGAAGAATCATTTTTATCACAAGGAACACACACACCCACGAGATACATAGTTCGGTTCCGGGTAAGTCTATTATCATTCAAAAACTTGCTAATTAGGCGTAAATCTACACGGTATGTAAAGGTTGCTCAAGATGCTTTCTCGACTAAGTTTACATATGATTTTAAGTTTTGGCATGTTATTATTAGATTAGATTGCTTGAGGACAAACAATAGTTAGAGTTTGGGGGTGTGTTAAGTGTGCAAAAGTCCTATATTTATGCCCTAGTTTATCTCAATTATTGTTGTTCTTAAGTTTAGTTTAGTTGCATTTATTAGGAAAACATACACAAAACTGCATAAATTAGATATTCTGCCTTATTTGATGAATTTAATTGATTTTATCTAAAAGATATTATTCAGGTGCGTTTTCTTCCTGTGCGCAGGTACCCGCCTAGGCAGCAGAGAGGGCAAAAGAGGAGAAACTGGAAACTGATGGAGGAAGCTGATAGACCATTTGGAGAGCTTTTCGAGAGCTGATAGAGAAGGAAATGACTAGAATGAAGAGTTGTGCCAACCCTTGCACACCAGACCACACCTTTGCTAAGGCAGTCAACAGAGTGCCGCCGAAGCAGCAACTCGAGGATGAGTGAAAAAAATGCAAAGTTGTATACGATAGAAAGAGTTCATCAAGCCTGATATTTGGAGACCACTTGCACGTGCATTGGAGCGCAGTAGACAAAGAAAAGCCATGGTCAAAGTCAATTTGGAAAAAGTCAAACGGGAATCTAGGAAGATTTAATGATCTTTTAATGAGTTGTAATGATATTCTAACTAGTATTCCTACCCTAAAATGACTTAGGCCTAGGCTCCTCCCCTGTATATATGTAATCGACTTGAAGGAGAGAACACAATTGAGATTTGAGAGAAACTCCTTCTTGTCGAAACCCTAGTGCCGTCAACACCCATCATGTTCTAAACCTTCCCTAGGGCTAAGGTTTGGTTGTGTAGTAGTTTTGAGAGTTTTGCTTGTATTCGTTTAGGATTTCAGTTTTTGCAATAAAATTCAAGGTTTGTTTACTCTTGGTTCTTCACCGTTGCCATCTTTATTGGGAGAGAAGAGGGTAACAATCTATTAGTTCAACATCGAGAGAGTTGAACTCACGAAACGAGTAAACACGGTTTTATCCAAACATAGGGTAAAGCTACTTCGGCCTAGGGATAAGTTAGAAGTTCAACGGCTAAGAGAGGTTTCATAGTCAGTTGGTGTTAATCTTTAGATTCACGCCAGGAGGTATCATCCAAGACGTGGTCGCCAATAGTACTTCAAGCTTCGGGATAAGAGGGAGTCATAGAAGGGAGCCTTGCCGAACCTTGAATCATTTCTTAACTGCCAGACAGTCACTTGGTCTCTACCGAGGCGGGTACCTACCGAGGCATAGTCGTGGGCGGCTGTTGAAAGTTGTTAAGTTGATCTACAAAATTGTGCCGAGACAGTACATTCAATCTCCACACTACGAAACATCCAATATCGGCCTATTCTCTCACTTTAATTTCTCAATTTATTTTATTTGCTTTAATCTTAGTTTTAATCAACCCAACTCCTAATATTTGTGTTTTTATTTTACTTGTGCAGAAAATTGAAATCCGAAAGGTTGTAACAATCCTTGTGGAGATGATATCTTAAATACTATAACTTGGCACCGTGTATACTTGCACGCAATTTGCGCATCACTTTTGCACGCAACAAAATGCACACCCCCAAACCCAAGATGTTCATTGTCCTCAATGCATGAAATAATACATATACACAAAAAAGAAAAAGAAAATTAAAAATGCATGAACATGTGAATACATGTAAATAAAATGCAAAAATTTAGGAAGAAGAAGACTCCCCTTCAGAAGAGACTCTTCCTTGAGCGGTACAAGCTTCAACAACTAATTTGGCTCGGGTCTTTTGTTGGGCATAACTTCCACGGTTATGAGCCATCCTTTTCTTCATGCTCCACCCTTGAGTGGTAGTGGAGGCAGGAGTTTCTTTCACAACCTTCACCAGATCAGATGAGGTTGGCAGGGCAGCTGACTCAGCAGAAGCAACATGTTTCTTCTCACTATGATCTTCAGATACTGGAGGCGTATCAGACTTGATAGTTTCATCTTTGAGAGGGGAGATTGGTTTTGTTGCATTGGGCAAAACTATACTGGGCACTGGGTTGGTTGGTATAACATCATCACCGGCAAAGATTCCTACCGGGAAGGCAGAGAATGCTGGCATGACTCATGGATAGAGACTCACCAAGGTCTCATCGATGGCAGCGTCTCTGGCATGCTCATATAGCCAAAGCCTTTCCCTCTGCTCCTCAGCCTCCTCTAATTTTTTAAGATTTTTTTCTTGCCGGAGATATATTTGAGCAATCCTTTCCATTGTCTCCACTGGCATTGAGGTTGTTGGCTATGCCGTTGGTTCCTTGGCCTTGGGTGTTGGTGTAGCAACCTTGCCCTTGCCCTTTCCCTTGTCCTTATCCATATCTTTCACAACAATGCTAGTAAGGTTCCTCCAGTTGGCCGACGAAATTGTGTAACCCTTCACTTTAAGGGTAACGTCTTCCTCTGTCATGGACACATCATGTCACCGATAAATACTACAAATAACGAGAGGAAAGAACAACCCTCAATTGGCTTTAGGTCACACTTGTAAATCTCATCGATGATAATCCGGCCAACATTAATCTTTCGTCACTTAAGGATTGAATGCAACAAAACTAGCTGGTCCTCCGAAACGGTTTCATTGTGGGTCGTCAGCATCAGACTTGCTTTAAGAAAATGATTCCAGCCCTTCGTTTGTGGTTTAAGGGCTACTCTTTTGACCGTACGGTGTTCTTTGGAGGATAAAGTCCACTTCGTGCCCGATTCACACAAATCTTCCAAGATCATCTTTCTCTTGGCAACAGTCATGTTGGCGGAAAACTCGACATGATCATTCCCCACATCCAATTTGAGCATTATGTTGATTTACCCTTCATCAAAACGCACATATTTTTCTCGAATCATCAAGAATGGGTTAGCTTTAGTAGTTAAATGTGAGTAAACTTCTCGAACAAGATTAGGAAAGATCTCACCCTTTTGTTGGCAAAACGTCTTCCACTTGTGTTTGGCGACGATGCCCATGACTTCAGGGGGAAAGGCTTGATCTTTCTCGGGCTTAAAACTAAAATTCCTTTCAAAGCAAAAAGACTTTGAAGCAAAATTGTCTTCATACTTCTTTTGGATCTCCTCATTGAAAAATGTTTGGAATGGTTTAGATGAGGATGCCATGGAGATTTTTGAAAGGGAAAGAAACAAAAGCTTGATTTTATTTGGGTGAAAAGAGAGAGAGATGAACGGTTAGGTAAAGAAGATGAAGTGAAAAAGTAAAGGAAATAAAGTTGAACGAGTTGCAAAATGGAAAGGTTGAGTGTTTAGGGTAAAAAGTAATTATGATGGGTTTAAAGAAGATAATGATGGAAAGATAGCGTGTTTTGGGGAGAGGAAAAAGGGATGATGTGATAGCTTATGGAAAGGATAAGTAATAAGGATAATGTTTAAATTGATAATATATTGAGTGATAAGGTAATTAAATTGAATTTAAATTACCTTAATTTTTGGGCGGCTAGGGTTTGTTATTTTCTCTCTCTCATGGTTTAAATTAAATCAAGCTAGGGTAATTTCTTTTCCCCAAAGTTACTCCCGCCGCACGCCAAACTCAGTTGCTATCATCATTCTTGGCGCGACACCATTCAATCCTGTCACTTAATGAATATATCTTTCTAGTGTCAAATCTGCATCCACTTAAATGAAAATCTTTCAACCCAACAAAAGAAAAATTGAAACTAAAAGAAAAGGGAAAAATCTGATGAAAAATCCTAAATCCTAAAAGGAAAACATCTAACCTAATATTTACAAAGTTCCAAACCTGTCGATGGTGTCATGGTAATTCTATCAAGAAAACAGTCTCCTTGACATTTACATGTTGTCCCTCAAAATAATGCTTTAAGCGCTGACCATTTACCTTGAAAATTTCCCCAGTTTTTAGATCCTTGATGTCCACGGCACCATGAACATAGGGTTGTACTACTTCAAAGGGGCCTGACCATCTCGACTTAAGCTTGCCTAGAAACAATTTAAGCCTTGAGTTAAATAGAAGAACTAGTTAACCTAGCTCGAAATGTTTTGGCAAGATTTTCGTATAATGCCAACGTTTGGTTCTCTCCTTATATATCTTGGCAATCTCATAGGCAAGTGCACGGAATTCTTCTAACTCGTTGAGGTTTAACATCCTCTTTTCTTCCGCTGCAACCCATGCCATGTCAAGTGTTCTGATTGCCCAATAGGCTTTATGTTCAAGCTCCACTGGCAGATGGCATGGTTTACCATATACAAGCTTGAAAGGTGAAGTGCCCAACGGAGTTTTGAAGGCGGTTCTATAAGCCCACAAAGCCTCATCTAACCTCAAAGACCAATCCTTCCTCAAAGGATTCACAGTTTTTTTAGGATATTCTTAATTTACTTGTTAGAAATCTCGGCTTGCCCATTTGTCTGTGGATGATAGACCTTGGCTATCCTTTGTTGTATCGCATACATGCACAAAGCTTTAGAGATTAGATTGAAATTAAAATGGGTGCCCTCATCATGAATGATCACTCGAGAAGCACCAAAACGTGTAAAGATATGCTTGTGCAAAAATTTGGCAACGACCTTGGCATCATTTGTTGGCAAGGCTATAGCCTCTACCCATTTGGAAACATAGTCAACTGCCACTAGGATATATATATTGCCAAAAGATGGGGGAAATAGACCCATAAAGTCTACGCCCAAAACATCGAACAAGTCCACCGACATGATTTTCTGGAGCGAAAGTTGATGTCTGCCAGAGATATTCCTAGTCCGTTGGCATGGATCACATGCCTTGGTGAAGTCATGAGCATTTTTATACAGTGTGGGCCAATAAAAACCTGACTACAACACCTTGGTAGCCGTTTTTAGTCCAGCAAAGGGTCCTCCATATGGTGCGACATGGTATGCTTGCAAAATAGCATGCTGCTCATCTTTTAGAATACAACAACGATCACTTGATTGACACATTGCTTAAATAAAAAAAGTCTCATACCAATAGTACTTCCGAACACAACGCAGGAAATGCTTCCTGACATTGTAGTCCAAATCTGGTGGCATGACATTGCTTACCAAATAGTTGACGATGTCGGCATACCATGGCACAACATTGACTGCGAGTAAATACTCGTCCAGGAACTCATCTCTGATAACTTTAACCTTGTCATCCTCTCAGTGATGTTCTAGTTGTGACAGATGATCAGCTACTAAGTTTTCGCTGCCCTTCTTATCCTGGATCGCAAGATCAAATTCCTGTAGTAGGAGCATCCATCAGATCAACCTCGGCTTGGCATCCTTCTTTGCCAAAAGATATTTCAATGTTGAGTGATTAGTAAAAACAAAAACTTTATTACCTATCAAATAAGGTCTAAATTTATCAAAAGCAAATACAAATGCAAGAAATTCTTTCTCAGTTGTTGTGTAATTAAGTTGTGCTTCATTAAGTGTTATGCCGGCATAATATATGGCACAGGGGAAGAAAATGGGCTCATGCTTTTGTGAATCTGCCCAGCCTCAAGCATTTGTTGAACCTGCTTCTCGATCTCGGCCTTTTGAAAACGTGGATAGCGATATGGTCAAACATTGATTGGCTTACTCGACGCATCAAGGTGATGGCATGATCATTGTTACACTGCGGTGGTAAGTAGTGAACGACATCGAACACGTTGCTAAATTCCTCAAGTAAATCTCGCAGGTCGGCTCAGTCGTTAGTACACACCGTGTGCTCAGAGTCGTCGACATGCAAGTGAAAAAATTCAGCAATATCCCTTATTCCGACAAACGACGAAGTGACTGTAGATGAATTTTTATGGTCCACACTCAGTATCACCCTGCCAAAAATAATGCATATTCCTCTGGTGAAACTCAAATGTCAACTGCACAAAATTCATAGTGACCAGCCCTAGAGTGGCCATCCATGCAATGCCCAAAACTACCTCGGCACCTTCCAGTGGCAGGATATAGAAATCGATGACGAGCTCAGTTCCTTGAACCAATACTTTGACATCACGAACACATCCTTCTTGCTGCAATCGTTGAACATTGCCCACAAGAACACTAAAGTTAGGTGCAACTGTGACGTGTAAGCCAAGATGCTTAGCCACTCTGGACTGGATGAAGTTATGAGTGTCGCCACCATCATTTAAAATATGAACCACCTTTCCTTGAATCTTCCCTTGTACCCGTAGTGTATTCAGAGTATTATAACCAGCGAGGGCGTTGAAAGAAATTGTAGAATGCTCATTGACTTGTATAGGTTGAACAGCGGAGCTATCATTCAACTGTAGATGTTGCTCGTCGCCATCAATTGTATCATCAAGCAAAAATAGTTGGGGAGCTTTACATATATGCCCAGGAACATAACGTTCATCACAATAATAGCAAAGGCCTTTCAGTCGATGCGCTTGTACTTCAGCATATGAAATACGTCGAATAGTTGGCGTAGGGGTAGTAGGTGGAAAAATCTGGTCTGAGGGTGGAGGATGACCTGGTTGCACCTTAGGATCATGAGAGGGGGAAATGAGAGTTGGCCACGGGGGGAAGTTTGGGACCTAAAGGACGACGATCATGTAGCTGAGCTTCGTGAAATCTAGCCAGTGCCTGCACCTCAACCATTGACGTGGAAAGGTGACCCAAAACTTCATTTTTGATTTCGGTGCGAAGGTCTGAAGTAAAGCAGTCTAAGAGAAATTCCTTCGATAAGTTTGATGTTCGCAGTGCCAACTCCTCAAAATGAGATTGATAATCCACCACCGGGGTGGTTTGCATCAACTTCGCCAATTGGCAGGCTGAGGACTCGACCTGCATGAATGTGAACCTTTTATGAATTACCTCAACTAAGTGATTCCTCCCAGCTAGTTTTCGTTGTCGATGCATCCACCGTAACCACTTTTTTTCCATACCGATTATCCTAAAAGAAGCCATCCTGACACGATGATGGTCATCCATACCATAAAACTAATAAACATAGTGTGGTGAGGTAATCCATTCCTCTAGATCATCGTCAGTGAAAAGGGGAAGCTCAACCTAGACTGGCTTCGGAGGAAAAGGAAAACTATTCTCAGAGTCACTGTGCACCTTCGCTTTACCTCGACTCATTGCACTATCGGCCATGAGATCGCAGCCTGCAGAAGTCGCAATAGAGAATCCCAACTGAGCGGAAATATTCTGGAGTTGACGGGCCATCTTCTAAAGTATGGTTTGAGTGGCTGCGTTCCATTTCTCCTAGTTCGAGACATGGTTTTCCAGGGATGTGAGTGTTTTTTCATGGCGGGTGGTTGTGTCCTAGAAAGTACGGATGGATTCAGTGTTATTTTACCATGCTGGATATCTCAATGAAGGTACCAAATTGTTATGAACTCCATTGTAAACACAAGAAATAGATAGAATAGAAGATAGATTAGGGAAGGAGAAAATAGTTTTAGGGTTTTTGCACACCTTTTCCAGCTCACCAACGAGCTACTTAAACAACACAATGCAGTAAAATAATAAAAAAAACAAAATCTGTTAAGCCACATGGAGCCTTCCTCTCTCTGGTTCTTCTGCGCAATTCTTGGACATTCCCTTCAGCTGGAATAGAGCTGGTATTCTGGACAGTAGCTGGTTGTCACGGCCCGCGAGTTTGCAACCGAGACATGCACACATCAAGTTGCCCAAGAGGTTCTTTGCAAGATCTTGGGCTTGCCTAGTAGACCACCTAACTTGGCCCGACAGTTCGAGACTGAGAGAAAGCCTAATCACACTGGAGCTGGTAATTTAATAGATGACATCTTACCGTGGCATATTCCAAGTGAAGGAATATCCAACAGTGTGAACATCCATATGAACATGAACCTAAGGAAAACATTCCAAGGTGATAGACTTTCCATAGTTAGCTAGGATGTAGTTGGTAGTGTCGCAACCCTTTTCGAGCCTGACATTTTTGAAAACTAAAACATGGAGTCGCCACCAATCTTTTAAAGGGTGTGATTGGATCACCTAAAAACGAGTCATTTTAATAAAACATTTTATTTTATAAAAACAACGATTTTAATCTGCGAAAACACGAAAACGGGTTCGAGAGTCGGTTACGCGTGGGGATGGGTTAGCACCCCCCACAATGCCCAAAAATCGGCACCTAACTGATTACAAAAATGTTTAAATGTCGGAATTTGCAAGTTCATATAAAGTTTAATTTAATTTTCCATTTATGAATATGATTCTATTTTAAAGGTTATATCATTCGAGAAATGAACTCTAATCACCGCCAACACTCGTGGCGCTAACCCGTCATTTCTATTTGATAAAACACCGCATTTATTATTTAAACAAGCAAGCAAAGAAGTAATTAAAATATAAAATAAGAAAGCAAGAAATTAAATTGCAAAATTAAATGTATACAAGAAATCAATAAAAAAAAGCAAATCACGAATCTTAAAAAAATATCTTGAACTACAAAATTTTGAAGGGATTTAAAAATTAACTTTAAATATTGTATCTTTCCCAAAATTGAGTCTAACACCCTAATTTATTTTTTTTATTTGAAAACGTTTCAAAAGATGGGGAATTTAATGGAGGGGATAAACCAAAAGGTTTTGGGTATAAATATAGATTTTAAACTAAACACCTTTTCTTTTTTAAAAGAAAAAATGGATCAAATTTCAAACAAAACAAAATTTCTTATTGTTCTTGGTGTAGTTTGAAAATAACTCTAAAAACACAAAAAATCAGTTTTAAATTTTAAAGCAAGGATCCAAGTTCAAAAACATTTTTTCCTTTCAATGAAAAGTAAGAACAAGACCCAAACTAATATTAAAATTCAAAATAAAATTAATAACAATAAAAGAAGAAAACAATACTGAAGTGAGAAAGAAATTGCTTGCTTTGATTCTAACATAATTCAAATATAATTGCTGCAAAATCAAGCCACTACTCTATGAATTTCTTAGGTGTTTTTTCTATTCATTTCCCCGTGAAAAATACAATGGGGGTGTGGGTTTATATAGGGTTCAAGAACTCGAATCTACAAGGAAAATTAGGATTTCAATCCCTAAAATCAAGAAAAATCAGACCAAACGTGATTCTTGGTTGAATTTCAAAATCAATCCGATTTGACTGAGATTTGGGACTAATTTTCCTTATTTCCATATTTGATTTGCGGATCTGGTTTCTACACGCGCTATCTTTAGTAAAACAAGCATATCTTGAGCTCCCGATGTCCGATTGAGGCGTTTCAAGATGCGTTAGAAAGGTAACTAAAAGAAGATCAATACTTAAGAAGACACTTTTGCCTGAAAACGCTTCAATCCTATCAGAAATTTTCCATAAGTCCATAGTGAGGAATCCTTGACTTTTCATGTTTGATATGATTATGCTCGATTCCTTGCCTTACTTGAATGATTCGTATTTCTATTTGACTTTGGTCTGATTTGCATTGATTTGGAATTTTGTTTCCCCTTTTTCCATATTTGATGCGATCTCTTCCCTTTTTTATGTCAGGTTAAAGATTAGTGACAACAGTTAGCAAAGAACAAAAGGCATTGATTTCAGCCAATCACACTACAAAATTGGTTGATGGACATCAAAGCTCGGTTTAATCTCCTCGCGCCTAAACAGATAGGCAATTGCTGAAAATAAGGGTTTCATTCTCCTTGCGCCCGAACGGATAGACGTTGTGCTGAAAAAAGGTTCCATTCTCATCAAGCCTGAACAAATATGTAGTTGTTAAAAAATAAGGTCTCCATTCTCCTCGTGCCCAAACGGATAGGCAGTTTATAAAAAACATGGTTTTTGTGCCTGAACAGATAGGCGGGTTCTATTCTCCTCATGCTTGAATAAATAAGCATGTTCTGAAAAAAAGTTCCATCCTCTTAATGCTCGAATGGATAAGCAGGCTAAAAAAGGTTTCATCCTCATCATGCTTAGATAGATAAGCTTGTTCTATTCTCCTTATGCTCGAATAGATAAACGAGTTCCATTCTCCATATGCCCGAACGAATAGGCGGGTTCTATTTTCCTTATGCTTGAATAAATAAGCGGATGCCGTTCTCCAAATCCCTGAACGGATAGGCGAGTTCTATTCTCCTTATGCTTGAATAGATAAGCGAATTCCATTCTCCAAATGCCCAGACGGATAGGAAAGTTCTATTCTCCTTATGCTTGAATAGATAAGCGGGTTATGTTGCTGAAAAAGCCTTCATATACTTGTGAAAAATGCAACACACATTGCAATTATGACGAACATGCCCCTAAGGATGTCTAAAACTTGAATGCATACCTCATTTCTTTTGCTTTTTAAATTCTTTTCCTCAGAATTTTTTCCTTCGTTTTTTTTTGAATCCACACGTTTGCTCGCTCAGTCTAGATAAACAATTGTGCTTTTTCAATGTATTTCTTCGACTCATGGAAAACATCTGATCTTTGCAAATTTACTCATTCAATCCAATGATCTTATATTTCCGGTTGGAAGGAAAAACCTCTTCAACTGTCATTGCTTCGCCATTCTCATTCTTTATACCTCTTTGCTTTATCGAAAACATTTGATATTAGTAGGCAAATGTCTCAAGATCTACTATCATTGTAGTTGATACATCAATATCGAATAAAAAGCCTCATTGAATGGTCTTGAAAACTTCAAGTCTTCATATACCCCTTAAAATAACATTAAGCACCTTCAGCGCTTCTTGTGAATTCTCAAATTCTTTCCCCTACAGGACATCTTGAAGTGTTTGCACGTTAAACCTTCACCTTGAATGTCTTTATATGATGTTGGCACTTTAATCTCTTCCTATCATGCCTGTCAAAGTTAGGGATCCTGAACCCTTGGCCGACATAACTTGCCCCAATCTGATGGCACAGTTTGCCCACTAGGCATGGCTCTATCACTTTTTATGCTTTATGGATCTTACATCTTAAGTGTGGATCTTGCTTGAAAACACAGTCCACTTAAAACTCTTCAACACATGCGCTTCTTCTTCTATTCTTTTTTTAACTTCTCATGCAAAGTGATGCCCCCGTTCAAACTGAGGTTCAATTGTTTCCTGAAGTGATGGAAAACATGCGTTCATGGTTCCCTGCGGTTGGGATCAATACAAATAAATCCTTTGTTTTTTCATAAATCTATGTCAGCCTACTTGTAAGATGCGTGAAAAGGCTAGAAATGATAGTTTAAAGGAACTAGTCATGGCATATGCAAGAAAAGGCTAAAAATAGGGATTTTAAGAAAATAATGATGGCAAACATGGAAAAGACGAAAGTCAGATGCCCCAAAATTGATAGTATGAATGATTCATGAATCCATCAACCGAATAGTGCCCTACTTTTAGGTGGCTCTCTTTAATTCACTCACTCCTCAAAATTTTAAATTTTTGACTTTTCTAATCTCAATCAAACATTAGAAGTTTTGAGGTCCCTGAAGAAAGGTTAACTCAATTTGGCGGAATGTGTTCTGAAAACAAACTCCTCTTCTCAAATATTTATGTGTGATCCAAATGGTCTTTTAAGGCTTGTAATGTAGGCTAGACTTAGGTTGTAACGCCCCGGTTTTGGGCTCGGAAGTTTTGGGCGTTGACCGGTTCGGTCAAAGTGCTGATCGAATATATAAGAGTGAATTTAGGAAAGCCTAGTTCGGGTTGCATTTAAAATATGGAAAAATATTCTAAAATCATATTTTAATATATATAAGTGAACTGTGAAATCAATTTTGGAAAATGAGGTTCGGAAGGTTGACATTTTGGCTAGTGACCAAAATGTAATTTTTGAAAGTTGCGGGACAGTTTTATAAAGGATTGAAACTTTGAATCTTTAAGGAGCTATTATTCCAAAAAGGATTTCTCCAGATTTTTCTAAGATATTTTAAGGCTCAAATCTGATTTTAAAGATTTAGAAAAGGAGGGAAATCATTTTTAACTAAATTTCCAACAAACTTTCCATTTTCTCTCAAATTCTCTTTTCTCTCATTTTCTCTCAACCCAAACAAGATTCTCCAGATTTCTTTCTCTGATTTTGACATCTTAATCTCTCATTTCAATTCTCATTTGATTCCTAATCATCTCATCAACAAAACCTCTCAATTTACAAGTTGATTCATCAAGCTTTTTGGCTCTAAAATGGAGAAATTCAAGTTTGGAGGTAAGAACGTCCTTCTCCTCTAAACTATCAGTTCTTTACTGAAATTCCTAAGTTCTCAATCCTTGATTTATGTTTTATTAAAGGCTTTTCAATTGAGATCTTGATTTTTGGCTAAAATGCAAGATTTGGTGATTTTGGTGAAATTTTCGTGTGATCTGTTTAAGCAGGGTTTTGAGGTGTTAAATTGATGTTAAATGAATGCTAAAATGATTAGAAGTTGAGGTTTAATCAATGCAATCCCGGATAGGTTGAATTTCCTAAGTTTGGCTTGAGTTTTTGGTTGTTTTTGGAGTGTTTTTGGTGATCTGTTATACCTGGAGGTATAAGAACGTGGTTGTGATCATTTTGCATGTTATTTGATGTATAAAAATGGTTAGAAGTGATGGATCTTGGCTGGGTTAAGTTTTGGAAGTGTTTGGAGGTGATTTCGGTTGTGTTTGGTAGCCAAATAGCTAGATTTGTGATGAGCAGCGAGTTGTGTTGTTGTTGCTGGTGTTTTAATGCATAAGGATGCATTAATGTTCTGTTTTTATGTGCTTGAAACAGGGGAGGTTGATCCTTGAGCCTTGGAGGTGTTTTCGGAAGGTTTCGGAAGCTTGGAAAGCTTGTTGGCTAGCTTTGTTTGGTAATCGGTGAGTGAAGTTGGGATTTCAGCTTTTGAAACAAGGTTTGAAGGTTTTTGGGAGCTTAGTTTAAGTCTAAACAACTTTGCTAAGCTCAAGAGTAAGTGAAGGGGTTTTCGCTTTTGAATTGTGAGTGATTTGGTTTCAAAATCAAATGTGGTTGATGATTGATATGCATGTGTTTTTGCATGGTTTAATTCTGTTTTGTAAGCATGTTTTAGCATGGTTTAATGCTGGTTTTGAAAGTCATTTGAAAAGGATGCTCAAGGTAAGAGATCCTTGGTTTAATACATTGAAAATGTGGTTTTGATGCATAGTGATGCATGTGGTTCTTTGGCTTTGTATGATGCTTAAAAACAGTGAATTGATGATGATTAATGATGATAATTGTTACCTTTTGCATATTGGTTATGCATGTGAATTATGGGATTGATGAGGTAATGGTTTTGCATATTGTTTATGCATGTGGATCATTGAGCTAATGATGTGATGGCTTTGCATTATGTGTATGCATGTGAATCATTGAGCTAATGATGTGATGGCCTTGCATTGTGTCTATGCATGTGGAACATTGGATATTATGGTAAGATGGTTATATTGGCAAGAGGTGTAAATGGTTCTTGGTTCGTTGATCGGATATAATTAGCCGGCTATAGGATTGGGTGCACCGTGAATAAAGTCGCCTTGATGGCGGAGTGGTCAAGTGTGGACCGGGTAAACTCCCCTCAAGTATTCCTAACGAGATGAGGTCAGTGGAGGGTGTGCCCACGGGAGGACCTCGGTTGCTTAAGGTCAGTGGAGGTTGTTGCCCACGGGAAGACCTTGGTTGAGTAAAGGTTATAAGGTGGTTAAAAGTCCTTATGTGAGAACCTTGTACTTGTTGAGATCACAATGGCAATGGTTAAGTCCATGTGTGGATCTTGTGTGTGATGTCCCGGATCTCGTTAGATGATGTCTACAACTACCAATCGGTTATGCAAAGGTTGTATGGTGTTGAAAGTCCATACGGGAAGACCTTGTGCATGTCAAGGGTGTATGGCGGTTGGAAGTCCATACATGGGAACCTTGAGGAAAAGCTAAGGTTGTATGGTGTCTAAAAGTCCATACATGGGAACCTTAGGAGGTTGAGGTCAGTGGAGGTTGTTGCCCACGGGAAGACCTTGGATTGGGTAGTGTGTAGGGAGCGTTGGGACACGCTCGGAATCCGCGTATCCGATCGGGTTGAAAAGTTGGAAAGTGAATATGGTTGATCTCTTGGAAGCCAATATAATGTTCTTGATCATAGTGAAGCATGGGATTGCTTGAAATGATGCATGGTTGCATGTGAAGCATGAGATTGCTTGAAAAGATGCATGGTTGCATGTGAAGCATGAGATGCTTGAATTGATGCATGTTTGCATGAGAAGCATGAGATGCTTGGTAAGATGCATTGTTGCATGGAATGTGTATGATGCTAGTGGAAGCATGTTACTTGTATGTTGAACAAGTGTTGGATATCATTTGATAAATGATGCATGTGAGCATGAATTATCTATGTTGCATTGGAGTCTTGTAAGACTTGTTGTTAAAGGCATGTGATGATGATGTTATGGTTTTATGTTGCCTTGATTAAATGCATGAAATGGTTTGAATGAGCTATGGTTTTAAATGGTTTCTTGCTTGATGTGGTTTTCAAGTTAAAGAAAGGTATGTTATGAAAAGGATGTGTTTTCCATGGTTTTGATTAAGCTTGGCATATAGTGTTTATGCATGATTTGAGCTTGATGTTGAAAAGAGTTTTCAAACATGGTTTTGGAAAGCAAATCGGGTTGGTTTTAAGGTGTTTTAAAGACCCGCTGCATTGATGGTGTTTTGGTTTTGAGCATTCCTCACTAAGCATTATGTGCTTACGCTCCTTTTGTCCATCAATGCAGATTCTTGAAGCTTGGACAGCAAGGAGCAAGGGATTCAAGGTGGACTCCAATGGAGATGTATGTCTCGGTGAATAGCTATAGTTAATAAGGGCAATGGGGTAGAATCTCTCGGATTGTTGTTATTGTGATCGTATATGTTGATCATGTATGTTAAATGCTGTTGTTAATGTTGTTGAACATGAATTGGCTTAATTGTGGTTGCTTTGGAAAGTTTATGCTTAAATGGATAGCTTGAGTAGGAAGCATGTCAATGAATTTGGGGCTTTCCATATGTGTTGGTTATATGTTGAATTGATGATGCATTTATGGTCTCTGCATGTTGTTCATCTTTGAGGAATGATTTGGTGATGTTAATTTGATGTTTGAAGCATGTTTGATGCTGTTTTCGTGTTGTTTTCAGGCAGGGGTATCGATACTCGGGTTTGGGTATCGATACACCTGAGCCAAATATGCATGTTTCTGCCCAGGGGTATCGATACTGCTGAACAAGTATCGATACCATATGTGTGAGGTATCGATACTGGGGGGAAGGTATCGATACCTTTGCTAGAGTTTGGTTTCTGCCTTCCCCGAGTATCGATACGACACGTGGCGTATCGATACCGGACCGTTAAAATCAGTTAAAAGTATCTTTGAATGTTTTAAAATGTTTGCGTTTTGGTCCTGTATCTTGTTTGTGCAATTGTTTGAGTTCGGGAGGTCCGTTTGAGCTGAAATTTGGCAGAGAAGCATGAAACATGATTAATTTTAAGTTGGTAACTTAAAATCTGGTTAAGTCCTTAAAGTTTTCAGAAATTACAATTTGGTCCCTAAAGTTGTAATTTGTTCAATTGGGTCCCTGTTTGATCTCTGATGTTTGTGATCTTTGAGCATGGTGTTTGTGTGATCACATCTAAGGTTAATGTGCATCTAGACAAGATTTAAAAGAAAAAAAAAGGGTCGTTAATCAAGGTTGACTTTCGGGTTGACTTTGGTTTTCCCCGTGTAATCTTCGTAGTTCGGGTCAACCGTCTAGGTCGGGCTACGGGGGTTACATTTGGTGGTATCAGAGCTGAGTTGCGAAGGTTGGGGAAAACGGTAAGTTGTTGTGGTATGTGTGCTTGATGTTTACCTTGTTGTATGGTTGAAAGCTGGTTGAAGCATGTGTTTCTGAATATGCTGTTGATGTTTTTAAGCATGTTGCTGATGTGTGCAAGCATGTTTTGGTGGTTATGAATCTTGGTTGAGTTCATGTGGATATGTGTTGATGTTATGAGCTGGTGTTAAGCATGGTGAATGTGTTTTGAGCATGTTATGTTGCTAATATGCTGGTGTAATTGGATGTTGTTTGGTGTAAGCATGATCAAGGTATGTTGTTGATATGCTTGATGTTGTGATGTCCATGTTGTGTTGACTGTTATGTCATGTAAAGGGGAGGATTCGGGATACCCATTGCCTTATTAATATAGCTATTGTGTTATTTTGGAGTTGGAGTTTGAATCCTTGCTTAATGCTGGTCTAACTGGTTTTGTTTGTTTGTTGTGATTGTATGCTTGTTGTTGTTAGTGGTATGGCAAAGTTGATGAAGGAATGGCGGATGAGTGAGATGGTTGCTGCCTTGGGGCAGGTTGTTAAGGCAAAGAATTCACCCTTTTGTAAAGGTGTTTTGTCTCAGTCTTCTGTGCCTAGTGTTGAGATGGTAAGGCAAGGGAAAGAAGCTGGTTCCGGGATGGAAAGTTCTTTATCTGTTGTTCAGGAGGTGTTGGGAACATCTCAGGCTGCGGTTGAGGTAAAGGCAGTGGATGTGCTGGCTAGATGTGAGGGTTTGCCGAAGCAGCATTTGCTTGATTTGGGTGCTGTGGAGTATCATGGTTCTTCCCCGGAGATGTTTGAGGCTTGGTTGGCCAATGTGGTTCTGATTTTGGATCAGGAAGGCTGTGATTATGCCTGTAAGCTGGGGAGTGTTGTTTCTTTGATGCTGGAGGATGCTTGTTCTTGGTGGACGGACATCTGTGGCTGTGGCGTCACATATCCTTGATATTGATTGGGATTTCTTCGTATCTGCTTTCTATGAAAGGTATCTTGGAGGGGAATTTCCAAGGGTTAAGCAAGGTGCGGCTAATGCTGTTGGTGAACAAGTGTTGCTTGAGTAAGGAGTGGAAGCTCAGTCATCTGTGTGTGACCGTTGTAAAAGGCAACATGTTGGAAAATGTTGGGACACAAGTGTTTGCTGGAGATGTGGTTCTAAGTTGCATGTTAGGCGTGATTGTCCTCATGGAGTGAAGTCAGCTTTGGTGTTAGCCAAAGGATCTTTGAAAGGTCGTGGGCATGGCCGAGGCGAGGTTCGGAAGTGGCAGAAAAAGCCGAAGGTTGTGAAGAGTTTAGGGAATGAAGTTTGCTGGAAATGTGGGTCTGCTGGACACATGAGGCGTGATTGTTTGCTGTTGGCTCGGAATAGCCAAGGTTCCTTATCGCAAGGAGTTGGTGGTGACCCTGGTGTGTTAGCTGGTACTGCAGGGGTGCGACAGAAGGATGTTGGTTCCGCAAGGAAGAGAGCTCGTTCGATGAAGCTTCAGGGTAGTGTTGTGTTTTCAGGTAACCTTGTTAAGTGATCTTTGCTTTAGTTGCTTAGTTTGGTTTCTGTTGGTTTTTCCTTGCGTGGTAAATCTAGTCTTGTTGCTAGCATGTTTGGGGTAATGATAGTTGTGGTTTGGTGATATCTTTGGTGTGAAGAAGGCTTTAGTGAATATCTTGTGGTTAATGGTTGTTGGTATGATGGAGTTAGATAAGTTAAATGTGAGTTAGGAGGTTGTTCTTAGACAGATTTTGAGGATGTTATTGGAGGGTGTGAACTGGCATTCATGCACAGATAAAATCATTGTTATATGTTATATTATATATGTGGGTCCATGCATACATGTGGCATGACATTAGAGGTTTTGCATACATGTACATCAGACATTGATAGGGCATGTAGGTGATCATGCATACGATGTTCACGCTTGCTAATAACTAATCGAATCTGTTAGTGTGGTGGTTGGATTAGGTGGGATGATGGGTTTTTAGAGGTTGTTTGGTGCTAAGTGTGAGCTAGAGGTGTTGGAGTTTGGTAAGCTAGTTGCTAGTGATAGTGAGAGTGGAATAGCCTGTTGGTAAAAGGATAGTGTTTGTTGCTCTGAGAGTTTGGTGGATTGGTGGTGAAGGGTATTGGTTGAGGTTAGTATCGGCTAAGTGGTTTGTTTAGCTAAAGGGAAGTGGTAGTTCCTTGGTGCTAAGTGTTGTCGCGGTTTGAGGTTGAGTTTCCAGGTGCTGAAGTGGTTTAGCTTTTAGGTTGTGGTGAAAGGGTTGTGTTGGTTCTTAGCAACCTTTGAAGAATTCAGAAGCTGTTATGTGTGTTTTGGTTGGGTAATGTTCTGGTGATGCAAGTGTTCTGGTTGAAGTTTGTAGTGAAAGGGCTGTGAAAGATCGAAGGCTTTTGTTGGTTGATTGGGTTCTTGTGAGAAGTAGTTGGCTAGTCGTGGTTAAGAAAGTTCGTTTGAAGTTAGTTGATGGTATGTAGAACGGCTGAAGGTTTCAAGTTGGGGTTGTGATGTAATTTTTGGTATTTGGGCGAGTGGTTCTGATGAGCTGTTATGGTAATGTTTTTGACGGATGTGAAGGATTGTCAGCTTCGTTAGAGAGTTTGTGTGAACAGTTGATGTTTAAGGATTTCTGCTTGTTGGGAAGATCTTGGAAAAGGTTTGGGAATCGCAAGAGTTTTAGAGGCTGAGAGGTTGCCTAGTGGCAGAGCTGGTTTGGTTGTTGTCATTGTGGAGACAAGTCTTGGAAGTTATGTGCTACAGTGTTGTCTGCTGTAAGAGCTGAAGTTTTCAGGTTGATGTTGGGATTGTGTACAGTTCGGTTATGTGGAAGGTTGAGTCGTGGTTATCTTTGAGAGTTTGGATTTGTGAACAGTGTATGGTGGAGGTTTGATGTGGAAAGTGGTCAATAGTGTTGGTTGAGGCTTTTGTGTTGCCTTGTGCGTTGCTTTGAGAAGGTTGTTGTTGTTTTTTTCGCCGGTTGAAATTTCGAGGACGAAATTTCCTAAGGGGGGGAGAGTTGTAACGCCCCGGTTTTGGGCTCGGAAGTTTTGGGCGTTGACCGGTTCGGTCAAAGTGCTGATCGAATATATAAGAGTGAATTTAGGAAAGCCTAGTTCGGGTTGCATTTAAAATATGGAAAAATATTCTAAAATCATATTTTAATATATATAAGTGAACTGTGAAATCAATTTTGGAAAATGAGGTTCGGAAGGTTGACATTTTGGCTAGTGACCAAAATGTAATTTTTGAAAGTTGCGGGACAGTTTTATAAAGGATTGAAACTTTGAATCTTTAAGGAGCTATTATTCCAAAAAGGATTTCTCCAGATTTTTCTAAGATATTTTAAGGCTCAAATCTGATTTTAAAGATTTAGAAAAGGAGGGAAATCATTTTTAACTAAATTTCCAACAAACTTTCCATTTTCTCTCAAATTCTCTTTTCTCTCATTTTCTCTCAACCCAAACAAGATTCTCCAGATTTCTTTCTCTGATTTTGACATCTTAATCTCTCATTTCAATTCTCATTTGATTCCTAATCATCTCATCAACAAAACCTCTCAATTTACAAGTTGATTCATCAAGCTTTTTGGCTCTAAAATGGAGAAATTCAAGTTTGGAGGTAAGAACGTCCTTCTCCTCTAAACTATCAGTTCTTTACTGAAATTCCTAAGTTCTCAATCCTTGATTTATGTTTTATTAAAGGCTTTTCAATTGAGATCTTGATTTTTGGCTAAAATGCAAGATTTGGTGATTTTGGTGAAATTTTCGTGTGATCTGTTTAAGCAGGGTTTTGAGGTGTTAAATTGATGTTAAATGAATGCTAAAATGATTAGAAGTTGAGGTTTAATCAATGCAATCCCGGATAGGTTGAATTTCCTAAGTTTGGCTTGAGTTTTTGGTTGTTTTTGGAGTGTTTTTGGTGATCTGTTATACCTGGAGGTATAAGGACGTGGTTGTGATCATTTTGCATGTTATTTGATGTATAAAAATGGTTAGAAGTGATGGATCTTGGCTGGGTTAAGTTTTGGAAGTGTTTGGAGGTGATTTCGGTTGTGTTTGATAGCCAAATAGCTAGATTTGTGATGAGCAGCGAGTTGTGTTGTTGTTGCTGGTGTTTTAATGCATAAGGATGCATTAATGTTCTGTTTTTATGTGCTTGAAACAGGGGAGGTTGATCCTTGAGCCTTGGAGGTGTTTTCGGAAGGTTTCGGAAGCTTGGAAAGCTTGTTGGCTAGCTTTGTTTGGTAATCGGTGAGTGAAGTTGGGATTTCAGCTTTTGAAACAAGGTTTGAAGGTTTTTGGGAGCTTAGTTTAAGTCTAAACAACTTTGCTAAGCTCAAGAGTAAGTGAAGGGGTTTTCGCTTTTGAATTGTGAGTGATTTGGTTTCAAAATCAAATGTGGTTGATGATTGATATGCATGTGTTTTTGCATGGTTTAATTCTGTTTTGTAAGCATGTTTTAGCATGGTTTAATGCTGGTTTTGAAAGTCATTTGAAAAGGATGCTCAAGGTAAGAGATCCTTGGTTTAATACATTGAAAATGTGGTTTTGATGCATAGTGATGCATGTGGTTCTTTGGCTTTGTATGATGCTTAAAAACAGTGAATTGATGATGATTAATGATGATAATTGTTACCTTTTGCATATTGGTTATGCATGTGAATTATGGGATTGATGAGGTAATGGTTTTGCATATTGTTTATGCATGTGGATCATTGAGCTAATGATGTGATGGCTTTGCATTATGTGTATGCATGTGAATCATTGAGCTAATGATGTGATGGCCTTGCATTGTGTCTATGCATGTGGAACATTGGATATTATGGTAAGATGGTTATATTGGCAAGAGGTGTAAATGGTTCTTGGTTCGTTGATCGGATATAATTAGCCGGCTATAGGATTGGGTGCACCGTGAATAAAGTCGCCTTGATGGCGGAGTGGTCAAGTGTGGACCGGGTAAACTCCCCTCAAGTATTCCTAACGAGATGAGGTCAGTGGAGGGTGTGCCCACGGGAGGACCTCGGTTGCTTAAGGTCAGTGGAGGTTGTTGCCCACGGGAAGACCTTGGTTGAGTAAAGGTTATAAGGTGGTTAAAAGTCCTTATGTGAGAACCTTGTACTTGTTGAGATCACAATGGCAATGGTTAAGTCCATGTGTGGATCTTGTGTGTGATGTCCCGGATCTCGTTAGATGATGTCTACAACTACCAATCGGTTATGCAAAGGTTGTATGGTGTTGAAAGTCCATACGGGAAGACCTTGTGCATGTCAAGGGTGTATGGCGGTTGGAAGTCCATACATGGGAACCTTGAGGAAAAGCTAAGGTTGTATGGTGTCTAAAAGTCCATACATGGGAACCTTAGGAGGTTGAGGTCAGTGGAGGTTGTTGCCCACGGGAAGACCTTGGATTGGGTAGTGTGTAGGGAGCGTTGGGACACGCTCGGAATCCGCGTATCCGATCGGGTTGAAAAGTTGGAAAGTGAATATGGTTGATCTCTTGGAAGCCAATATAATGTTCTTGATCATAGTGAAGCATGGGATTGCTTGAAATGATGCATGGTTGCATGTGAAGCATGAGATTGCTTGAAAAGATGCATGGTTGCATGTGAAGCATGAGATGCTTGAATTGATGCATGTTTGCATGAGAAGCATGAGATGCTTGGTAAGATGCATTGTTGCATGGAATGTGTATGATGCTAGTGGAAGCATGTTACTTGTATGTTGAACAAGTGTTGGATATCATTTGATAAATGATGCATGTGAGCATGAATTATCTATGTTGCATTGGAGTCTTGTAAGACTTGTTGTTAAAGGCATGTGATGATGATGTTATGGTTTTATGTTGCCTTGATTAAATGCATGAAATGGTTTGAATGAGCTATGGTTTTAAATGGTTTCTTGCTTGATGTGGTTTTCAAGTTAAAGAAAGGTATGTTATGAAAAGGATGTGTTTTCCATGGTTTTGATTAAGCTTGGCATATAGTGTTTATGCATGATTTGAGCTTGATGTTGAAAAGAGTTTTCAAACATGGTTTTGGAAAGCAAATCGGGTTGGTTTTAAGGTGTTTTAAAGACCCGCTGCATTGATGGTGTTTTGGTTTTGAGCATTCCTCACTAAGCATTATGTGCTTACGCTCCTTTTGTCCATCAATGCAGATTCTTGAAGCTTGGACAGCAAGGAGCAAGGGATTCAAGGTGGACTCCAATGGAGATGTATGTCTCGGTGAATAGCTATAGTTAATAAGGGCAATGGGGTAGAATCTCTCGGATTGTTGTTATTGTGATCGTATATGTTGATCATGTATGTTAAATGCTGTTGTTAATGTTGTTGAACATGAATTGGCTTAATTGTGGTTGCTTTGGAAAGTTTATGCTTAAATGGATAGCTTGAGTAGGAAGCATGTCAATGAATTTGGGGCTTTCCATATGTGTTGGTTATATGTTGAATTGATGATGCATTTATGGTCTCTGCATGTTGTTCATCTTTGAGGAATGATTTGGTGATGTTAATTTGATGTTTGAAGCATGTTTGATGCTGTTTTCGTGTTGTTTTCAGGCAGGGGTATCGATACTCGGGTTTGGGTATCGATACACCTGAGCCAAATATGCATGTTTCTGCCCAGGGGTATCGATACTGCTGAACAAGTATCGATACCATATGTGTGAGGTATCGATACTGGGGGGAAGGTATCGATACCTTTGCTAGAGTTTGGTTTCTGCCTTCCCCGAGTATCGATACGACACGTGGCGTATCGATACCGGACCGTTAAAATCAGTTAAAAGTATCTTTGAATGTTTTAAAATGTTTGCGTTTTGGTCCTGTATCTTGTTTGTGCAATTGTTTGAGTTCGGGAGGTCCGTTTGAGCTGAAATTTGGCAGAGAAGCATGAAACATGATTAATTTTAAGTTGGTAACTTAAAATCTGGTTAAGTCCTTAAAGTTTTCAGAAATTACAATTTGGTCCCTAAAGTTGTAATTTGTTCAATTGGGTCCCTGTTTGATCTCTGATGTTTGTGATCTTTGAGCATGGTGTTTGTGTGATCACATCTAAGGTTAATGTGCATCTAGACAAGATTTAAAAGAAAAAAAAGGGTCGTTAATCAAGGTTGACTTTCGGGTTGACTTTGGTTTTCCCCGTGTAATCTTCGTAGTTCGGGTCAACCGTCTAGGCCGGGCTACGGGGGTTACATAGGTTACCAAGAAAAAGGGATATAGGCTCAAATACATGTTTTAAGGGTAATTAAACCAAGGATCAACTTTCTTGATGAAATTCTCATTCTTTTCTGAAGAACTAATGTTTTGATATAATAATTGAAAAATAGTTTTGGACTAAATTGAAAAGATTTCAAAAGTGCCCTTAAGTCCAAACAACTTAAAAATATGTTTGAGGATTGTTTTAAGAGGTTTTGAAGTGATTTCTAAAGCCAAAATTTACAAAACCACCCAGGTGTTTCGAAACACCCTTAGGCGTTTCGAAACAACCATTCACAGTTTCAAAATGTTTCGATACAGCTATGCCTGTTTCGAAACGGGCTTTAATCTAGGTGAGGATTTTTACATAGCGTTTCGATACGAGCCTTACCGTTTCGATATGCTTATGTGGCAAAGACCTCAACGGTCAAAATCCACAACGGCTATTTTCCCAACGAATTTTTAATTTGCAGCTCAACTGTCACTCGTTCCGAAACGGGGTTGCTACCGTTTTGATACGGATCAAGGTGTTTCGAAACAACCAGATGTGTTTCGAAACGGATTGCTGCATCAGACTTCAACGGCTAGTTCTGAAGAGGGGCGTTTCGATACGGGCTCGACTGTTCCGAAACGGACAACATCTGAACTGTATTTAATGTGGGAAATAAAGTTTTCAACGGCTCCAAAACATCCTCAACGGTCCTCAATGGCTACAAACTCATTTAGAAGTATAAAAGGGACCTCCAAGCATCAAGAGAAGGCTAATGCTTCAATTGTCAACAACACTATGATCATGAATTTGTCTTAGGGCTTTATTGTTCAATTTATTGTATAGATAACACTTGTGAGCCTAATTGTCAAATTTGCTCAAGTGTTTAGGTTTTGGGTGAGAGCTTTAATTATGCAAACATATACCTTCTAGAGGGATTTCTAGTTTGCTAAGTCTTTCTTGTGTAAGAGAGTGTTTGATCAAGCTTTGGGTAGAAAGCTTGATCGGTGTAACGGTTTCCTCCTAATCCGAGAAAAGGGGACGAAATTCTTAGTGAATTTGTTTGGAAATCCTTAGTGGGGAGCTAAGATAGTGGATGTAGACATTGGTTAGAAGGTTGAACCACTATAAATCCTTGTGTCTAATTGTCCAATTTTCACCTCCCACTAAAACACCCAAAAATTAAATCTTCTCCGAACTTGGCAAACACATCGGTTGAAGGAATCGAGCATCATAAAACCCAACATTTTCTTCTCTGGATTACTATAGACTGCCCATTTTGGGTTTTCACGCTAGAGTTCATTTCCTTTTTTTGCACATGTCACATTTGAAGGATTCATTTCAAGTTTTCCTTCGTACTTCAGCTTTCATTTCTTCTTTTCTTCATTTCTTTTTTCTTTTTTCCTTCTTCTTTTTCTTTTCTTTCTCATTCTTTCTTCTTTTCCTTTTTGTGTCCTTTTGATTCTGAATTTAGGACATTTGCTTGATCTGTCGTGTTTTTTCCTTTGCTTGCAAATTTTTATCCTCTTTGCCCTCTAATGTGGGGAGTGATCCTTGGTTAGGATTCCAACATTAGAAAAATATTAGGCTCAAAAGGGGACAACGAGGGATTTTTTCATTTTCTTTTCGTGAAGGGAAATGAAGGAATGCCAAATGTCATCTCACACACAAATATCATCGAAGGGAAGTGGTCTTCATTTGGTAGATGTTTTAGAGTTATCACTTCATTCAAAGACCCTAACAAAATTGTCTGAGAGGAAAATTCACTCAAAATTTGTATATGGGATCTCTCCATTAAACCTGAACACACTTTTTGCCCCTCTATCTCGGAATTAGATTCAAAAGTCATTCATACAATCAATAATATGATCTCTTCCAGAAAGATGTATGTTTGAAGAGAAATGGATGAAAAACGAAAAAATGAGAAATGTTTGCCACTTGAGAAAATAAAGAAAAATGCATATTTAAACAAGTAGATTAACATGGAAGCCCTTTCAAAAGATCCCTAATGCTCGCGGGAAAAAGCAAGAGGGTTGATTCTAGGTATGACCCCAACAATGTTTGGGAAAATCCTCTATTATCAAGCTGTGAAGCATTATTCCATGAAGGGCATGAAGTCTAGCCATGCTCGAGTAGTTCAAGTTATGGGTGCTCATCATATTCTTCTCTCTCGAGTCTTCCACTTTTGATGGCCACCAATATCAACTCTCCATTCATGACCATGTCTGCAAAACCTTTAGTGAGAAGGTTTAACTTATAGTCATAGAAGAGACTATTTAGAGTCTCCACAAATATTGGAGTAACTCATTTTCTAACAGTGGAGGTTGTACTTGGGCTGCCACATCTCGCCACCTCTGGCTATATTGGCGAAAGTTCACGCCGGGCCCTTGTTCCATATCTTGCAGTACGAATATGCTTGGGACAATATCTGTCACATACTCGTAGTGTTTGAGGAAAGCTATTGACATATCTTTCCAAGTGCGTATGTTGACTCGACTCAGTTGAGTATACCATCAGGTAGCAGACCCCTTTAGACTGTCCTGGAAACAATGAATAAGTAACTTCTCATTTTCCAAGTGTTGTGACATTCTTCGATAGTACATGGTAAAGTGCGCCGAAGGGCAAGCAGTCTCGTCATACTTCTCAAAGTCAGGAGCTTTGAATTTCGGAGGAACCACTAAGTCAGACACCAGACTTAGATCCCTCGCATCTACACCACCATAGACACTTCTTCCTTTGAAGGCTTTGATGATCTCCTCTAGCCTATCACATTGATCTTCTAGCTTCTTATTCATTTTGGACCTATCGGCTACCTTACGGAGATCCCGCACCTCAATGCCTTGATTTTCCACATGATTCATCCTAAACCTTGCCGGAGTATGAGCTGAGGTTTCTGCTGTATGGATCTAGAACCTCTTATTCGGTGGAAATGTATGACCCGTCATCCCGGGCTGGGGCGACGAAACATCAACGACTTCCAGGCCTTTGAAACATAACATAGCCGTTATCTGGCTGACAGTGTTTCTCTGGGCTTGTGCATTTTCTTCCTTCAAGTCTATCTCCATTTTATCAAGTCTATCTTGGGTACCTTTCTGGCTATTCTCCAAAGTTGTCAATTTGTCTTCCACGGCCATTACTCTGGACTGAGAACAAGTATCGTATTTGTAAGATGTTTTTTTCTTCTATTTTTTAAAATTCTATCATGTGATTGGTTTCTTATCATGTGTGAATGTATGCATCAATCACAACATAAATGCAAGAAACAATAAAAATGCAAATGCATGAATGCAAGCGAAGGGCCATCGATTCCATTAAGGTATTGCTCTAGAAGTAGTCTTTATTAGATGACAAAGGTTCTACGAATACATCTCAGTCTGAGCACTCAGTTCCTCTATTTCTTCTATCAGTCTTTGAAGCCTTGGTCCTACCTTCCCTATTGGTCTGACGTATGGGTGAAAGGTTGTAGCCTTTAGCATCATCACATTTTTAACTACATCTTCAATTTAGGATGTGATACCTCTATCAAACTCGTTTCGTTCTTGGGTCCTTTTGACATTGCCCTAAGTCGAGTGGACCAATGATCATCTTCAAATTCTTCAATTTGTAATAACTGCTTGGTTGCACGGTCAAAGTAGTCTCATAGCACTTGCAACTTATGCATGATATTTTGCTTGGCACTGATGTGAGCATACATTGGTATTTCGTCCACGTGGTCACCGTACATCCGCATTGTCTTCCTTTTTCTTTAGGTACCTTCAATCCATGGAAAAAGCTTTTTCAAATTGACCAACATGCTTCAGAATCGACCCCTTCTAAATATGAGATGCAAATGCAAGGGAGGAAAAAATAAAAATACAAAACAAAATTAGGACAAGAAAAGGAAAGGATAAATATTCTTAAAAAACGGAAATAAAACATAAAAGGTCCAAAATAATTTCATTGTACGAATAATTCTAGGCAGCACATTCCAACACTCCAGGACATGTCTCCACAGATTATCCTTACGAAATAATTTTGACCAGACTAAAAGCCTAAGGTTTTCCACATGGATCTATTGGGGTGGGATTTTAGATTCACACACAAAAGTTTGGTTCTAAAAAGGTTCCCAAGTTGTCCTCGCTGTCCCCTACTAAGGGTAGCAAGGCCCCTGGTTCTCACCCATTATAGGCTACAAACAAATCAAGTTCAACTCACGGGGACTCATTTCCTACGCCTTTACGAAGGATCAATATCCTTACAAAGACATAGGGCATATAAGTCTCGAAGGTACTTGCTAGGCTCGGGTATAAAGCTTAACCAATTTTAAAATGCGTAAAATAAAATCATATTCATAGATGGACAATTAAATTGAATTTTACATGAACTTCAGCAAATTCTGACATTAAAACAAAATGTAATCGACTTGTGGCCTGACTCTCTTTTTTGTAAATACAAAATTTCCCCAGCGGAGTCGCCAAGTTGTCGCAACCCTTTCAAGCCCGACATTTTTGAAAACTAAAACATGGAGTCGCCACCAATCTTTTAAAAGGTGTGATTGGATCACCTAAAACGGGTCATTTTAATAAAATATTTTGTTTGTATTAAAACAACGATTTTGGTTTGTGAAAACACGAAAACGGGTTCGAGAGTCGGTTACGCGTGGGGAAGGGTTAGCACCCCCAAAACACCCAAAAATTGGTACCTAACCGATTACAAAAAAAAATCTTAATGTCGAAATTTGCAAGTTCATATAAAGTTTAATTTAATTGTCCATTTATGAATATGATTCGAGAAATGAACTTCAATCACCGCCAACACTCCTAGTGTTAACCCGTCATTTCCATTTGATAAAACACCACATTTATTATTTAAACAAGCAAGCAAATAAGTAATTAAAATATTAAATAAGAAAGCATGAAATTAAATTGTAAAATTAAATGTATACAAGAAAGTAATAAAAAAATAAATCATGAATCTTAAAAATATATCTTGAACTACAAAATTTTAAAGGGATTTAAAAGTTAACTTAAAATAGTGTATCCTTCCCAAAATTGAGTCAGCATCCTAATTTATTTTTTATTTGAAAAAGTTTTAAATGATGGGGAATTTAATGGAGGGGATAAACCAAAAGGTTTTGGGTATAAATCTCAACTTTAAAATAAACGGCTTTTATTTTTTAAAAGACAAAATGGATCAAATTCCAAACAAAACAAAATTTCTTATTGTTCTTGGTGTTCTTTGAAAATAACTCTAAAAACACAAAAAATAGTTTAAAAATTTAAAACGAGGATCCAAGTTCAAAAACATTTTTCCCTTTCAATCAAAAGTAAGAACAAGACTCAAACTAATATTAAAATTCGAAATAAAATTAATAACAGAAAAGAAGAAAACAATACCGAAGTGGGGAAGAAATTACTTGCTTTGATTCCAACAGAATTCGAATACAATTGTTGCAAACTCAAGCCACTACTCTATGAATTTCTTAGGTGTTTTTCTATTCATTTCCCCATGAAAAATACAATGGGGTGGGGGTTTATATAGGGTTCAAGAACTCGAATCTACAAGGAAAATTGAGATTTCAATCCCTAAAATCAAGCGAAATCAGACCAAAATGTGATTCTTGGTTGAATTTCAAAATCAACCCGATTTGGCTCAGATTTGGGATTGATTTTCCTTATTTCCATATTTGATTTGCGGATCTGGTTTATGCACGCGCTGTCTTCAGTAAAACAAGCATATCTTGAGCTTCCGATGTCCGATTGAGGCATTTCAAGATGCGTTGGAAAATTAACTGAAAGACGATAAATACTTAAGAAGACACCTTGGCCTGAAAACGCTTGGATCCTATCAGAAATTTTCCATAAGTCCGTAGTGAGGAATCCTTGACTTTCCATGTTTGTTATGATTATGCTCCATTCCTTGCCTTACTTGAATGATTCAGATTTCCCTTTGACTTTGATCCGATTTGCATTGATTTAGAATTTTGTTTCACTTTTTTCCATATTTGATGCGATCTTCCCTTGTTTATTATGTCATGCTAAAAATTAGTGACAACATGTAGCTTTCGATCTGAGCCGCTGATGTAAATCAATCTCAGCCATTCATTGTATGGGGATACAACTATAAATAGATGCTCCCCACCTCATTTGTAAATCATACATTCTTTGAGTAATACAAGGCATTCACTCTAAATTCTTTCTTGTGTTCTTGAGCATTTTTAGCGTTCTTGAGTTGTATTCTTGTTTGTTTGCTTCCGCTAGAACGATTCAACGTTCGGAGTGCCTAGAAAGAGTTTGATCTTTCGAAGAGAGTTTTAAGGCTGACTTATCCGTTTATCTTGAGAACATCGACTAAAGCTACACAATTTGTTAGGTCGAAAAGCTAGCCCTGTGACAGTTGGTATCAGAGCGAGGTGGTTCGAGCAAGGCACTAATCGAGATGGCACGTGAAGAATGAGACGTTGCGATTAAGGGTGTGGAGACCCCAGCTGAGAAAACCAAGAGAGCGAGTTCGAGGGACACTGTGGTTACGTTGGAGAAAAGAGTTGATAAACTCGACCAGGTTACCGACAGTGAGAATATTAGGAGTGATGTGCTTGAAGCCGAGATGAAGACTTTGAAGCTGGAGGTAGAGGGTCTTAAGGCGGACCTGCTCGTGTACAAGATTGCCATGACGAGTGTAGTGGCAAGCATTGTGTCTAAGCCCATGAAAGATGTCCCAAAGCTAAAGAATTTTGAGGGGACTCGATTGACTCAAGATGTGGACAACTTCTTGTAAGGCCTGGAGCAGTACTTTCAAGTTACGGTCATCGTTGAGGATAACGACAATGTAAATACTGCGAGTGTTTATTTAACTGATGTCACTTTATTATGGTGGCGTCGTAGGTGCTCCGATGCTAAGAGAGGGGGCACTACCGTTGGAACTTGGGAGGAGTTCCAAGCCGAGTTGAAACAGTAGTTTTATCCAAGGAATGCTTAGAACGAGGTGCGATCCAAGCTTAGTAGGATTAAGCACGAGGGATCGATTAGGATTATTTTCGAGAGTTCAATGAGTTACAACTCCAAATCCCTGAGATGAGTGACCATTTTGCTCTGTTCAACTTCCTGGATGGGTTGAAGCCATGGGTCAAGGCTGAGCTAGAGCGGAGGAATTTGTAGGAACTTTCCAAAGCTCTAGCAGCTGCTGAATCCTTGACCGAGTACATTGGTAACAAGTCTGAGAGGTCGAAGTCTTCCAAGCCCTGAAGTAAGGCCAAGGGTGGGGGAGACGATGAGGAACATGAGTCGAGTGATGGCGAGGAAGAGCCATCGAAAGAGAAGGCCAATCCAACAGTCAAAGAAGAGATGATAGGGGGCATTGAGGTGCTACCATTGTAAGGAGCCACATCTGATCAAGGACTGTTCGAAGAAGAATCGTCCCGAAGCTACAAGGGTTGATGAGTCAAATGAGGAGCTGAAACTTGGCGTGATTGCTTCGTACAAGGCAGTCAAGCCGAAGGTGGAGGGGAAGCAACTGAAGTGCTACCAATGTAAGGGGCCACATCTGTTGCGAGCTTTCCTGGATCGAGTCAAGTCGTCCACTAAGGAGGAGGACAAGCCCGAGTACAACGAGGCTTTGAAGCTTGGTTCGATGTTGTTGAGTTCTGCCAAGGCGTGGAAGGGCCAAAAGAATAGAGGATTGATGTTCGTAGACATCAACGTTGTGGGTTAGAGGACAAGTGTACTTGTAGACACGTGAGTTTCTCACTTGTTCATGTTCAAGAAAGCTGCCGACAAGCTTGGTTTGAAGGTTGAAGAGTCAACTGGGGTGATCAAGACTATCAATTCCAAAGGTGTTCTAATAGTTGGAACGACACAAGGTGTGGAATTACAGATCGGAGATTGGAGGGCCAATGAAACATTCAAGGTAATCCACTTGGATGACTATGACTTTGTTCTTGGTTTGAGTTTCCTTGACCGGATTAATGCGCTACTTGTCCCTTTTGCCGACTGTGTTAGCATTTTGGACCCCGCAAACAATGCATCGTTCCAATCCATCGAGACGCGAGGGTAGAGACCAAGGTGCTGAATGTTGTTCAGCTAGCCAAGCTAGAAGACTTAGTTGCTGCCACTGAGGAAGGACTAGAGGAGCCAATGCCTTCCCAAGACATGAGACCTGCTAAGGCACGAGAGATACTACCACCAATAGGCGAGGTGGTTGAGGCGTTGAACTTCAAGGAAGAAGGGTCGATGAGCAAAGGGTTGCTAGAGAGGAACGGTGCATCAAGCTCCATGGGCAAGGATTGATGCAACTTAGAGTGAATGCCACTGAGATTGAGTCGAGGGAGGTACATCTCAAACACAGTAGTCGTGTTTTTCAGTTTGATTTACAGCCTTTATTGGGTGTAGGAAGCGGAAAAACCTATCCCACCAAGGTGCAAAAGACCTAAGACTTAACGAGGACAAAAGAGGCCTTTCAGAGTTTTGAGGGTGCACACAATGTTCAATGTAGTGACGTCGGCGTCCAAGCTTTTGTTCGAGGATCATGAGGGTCCACACCGAAGCAAATCAAAACTTGTAAGAGAGAGCTCTTACGAACGAGATGTACGGAATGATGGTGAGCGAGATGATGTTATATGGCGGCAGTGACCAAGGCGAGCAGTCCTTATGGGGGACAACCTAGCTCAATTCCGAGTTGGGAGCAGACCAAGGTTCCGAGGGAGATCCAACCGACCCAAGCTTCTTCCGAGTCAACAATAAGGGCATCGCTAGATTGGGTGGGCATGAATGTCATGGCCTACGAGTTTGCAACTGTAATTCCCTGAGTTTAAGGGTTAGACGTTACGCAGGTAAATCGGGTTCGAGTCGTGGGCTCGTTTTAAATTAAAATAGACTTGGTTTTAATTAAAAAGGGTTTGTGGCTCCTTAAGGGCAAATTAGTAATTTTAAAATAAAGGAAAATAAGATGAGAAAAAGGGACTTTTGAAAATGCTATTCATCTTCTTCTTTCTCTAACAACTTCACGTTAAAACCTCCCCAAAACCTTTGTCACTATTCCATCAAATCCCTCCATCATTTCAAGGGCTCTCTTCAGGGTAAGCATATTTTTGACTTTACCTCTTCTTTCCGAACACATTGATGGTTTTAGTTTTTGGAAAACACCATTGTTGAGAATTTCTAGTTTTCAAAGTTTTGAAGAAAAGGATGAAACTTTAATGGCTTATCAATGTGTTTTTGATATGTAGAGTTAAGATATGATCTAATCTTGCCCTAAGTTACATTATAACTTAAAATGGTGGGTTTTTATCAAAAATCCCGAAATGGGTTTTCATGGGTATTTTAAAAGGGTGAAAATGTGAGTTTTTGAAGTAGTTTAGTGTTGGGAGCGGGGCTGATGTTATAGCAATACTAGAGGGTTGTTTAGAAGATGTTTAGTGGTGTTTTGGGTGTTGGAATCATTGGTTTTCTGCTGAGTTATTGAGGAGTACGAAAATGGGAGTTTTGGTGTTGGCCTTGGTTTGAAATTGTAAGAATTTGGCTTGTGGTTGTGGTTTGGGGTTGTGACAGTGTTTTATGATGATTTGGTTGAGTAATGTAATGTTTTTGATTTGGTTAGAATCAAGGGAAACCGTTGGAGAGGCTTCAGGCACGATTCCGGGGAATTTGGAGGCTTGAGATCGGTGTTTCGACTTCCGTTTGAGTTTCATCGGTGAGTGGAAATGTTTTGAACTTGACTTGATTTCGAAAAGGGTTCTTGGGGTTTGGGTGGGGCCTTGAGGGCTAACCTAAATCCAAGTGTAAGTTTACTAATTCTACTTTGATCGTTAAGTGTTGGTGTAAGAACAATGGTTTGTGGTATTGTGTGAATTGTGGATTGCCTTTATTCCTGTCTGATGTTTTTGTGTAGTCGTTGTTGGTGTCAAGCCTCACGTGATGGTTGTCTTTTCTACGGTGATGTGTGGTCCCACCGGTAGTGACTAGTAGAAGAGTAAGGCGATGTGTGGTCCCATCGGAAAACTAATAATCGAACGGTGATGTGTGGTCCCATCGTGTTTTGGTTGTGCATGTGCAAAGCATGTAATTGTGTTGTTTGTGCCTCTTTTCGTGCATTTAAATGGTTTACTTTTTAATTAAGAAATGTGTTTTGAAAACTGCATTGTTGATGAGTTTTTAGAGCTTCGCTCACTAAGCTTTCAAGCTTACGCTATCTTTTTTCCAACATGCAGATCGTTAGAGTTTCGGAAGGCAAGTGGGCAAGGGAGGAGCTTTTCGGAGTTCTCGAGTAGCTCAAGTATGGTTTAAGTTTTTGTAATAATGCCTAGACAATGGGGGTATTAGACTTGTATGGATTTGGAGTTCAAACTCCTTAATTTGGCTTGTTGATGTTCTAGCATGTTTGGATTGTTGATGCTATGTGTTTTTGTATGAGCGTTGTTAGACACATATGTGTTGGTTTGATGGTAATGCCTTTGATGTGGATTGTAAACCATGGTTATGTTGTTGCTTAAATGCTTTGAGTCTTGAAGGCTTATGACCATGTTCTATGAATGTTTATGTGATTTGTTTAGAGGCATGTAGACCTTGCTATGCAATGTGTTTTGGTGAATGTTTGATTTCCTCTATGAATGGCTTTTTCATGTATGTTAAGTGTTCGAACATGCTTGTAGTAGGGTGTATGCCTCTAGAGTTCGTCTATGCATGTTTTATCTTGCTTCTTGAGGTTTTGGGGTCATTTGGGAACATTTGGAGATGCTTGAAATTGATTTTAGAAACACACAGACTGCAGGCGTTTCGGAACGAGTAAGGTGGTTTCAAAACGGGTGTGGTTTCAGGGATACCCGTATTGGAACGCGTTCTGGTACGGTTTGAAACTGTGAACCCCCGTTTCGGTACGCATACCGAAATAGTTTGGCTACTGTGAAGGCTTGTTCCGGAACGTGTTTCGGAACGTCTAGGCAAAAAGGACCTCGTATCGAAACGAGGTAGGCCGTATCGGTACGGGTAGTCATGCTTTTAAAATTGGGGCCCGTGTATCGAAACAGGCAAGTCTGTTTCGAAACACATACCTGTAGTTTGGGTTTTTGGCATCTTTAAAGTTTCTCTAGTGTTGGGCTTGGGCTCTGGTTGTTGTATGCTTTCTTGTGAGCCTTGTTTGTAGTCATTTATGTTTGGTTTGGGCGCGTATGTAAGAAATCAGACTAATTGACACATGGTAAATTTAAATTAACTTACGTTCTGTCTGCATGGTCTTGATCTCGTTTTTCCGTTTTCGTTCCACACATAGGATTAAATGATCCATCTAGACAAGATAATTGAATAAATTTTTCTAGGGTTGCTAACCGAGGCGAGACCTTAACGGGTTTCACTTCAGTTTTTCCTGTGTAACCTACTCGGACCGGTCAGTCGTTCAGACCGGGACGAGGGGGTTACAGCAACCAAGACATGCGCGCATCAAGCTGCCCAAAAAGTTCTTTGCAAGATCTTACCGTGAAATATTCCAAGGGGAAAGGAATATCCAACAGTGTGAACATCCATGTGAACGTGAACCTAAGGAAAGTATTCCAAGGTGATAGACTTTTCATAGTTAGCTAGGATGTAGTTGGCAACTTTCGATTATGTGGATTCAACTATAAATAGAGGCTCTCCACCTTATTTGTAAATCATCCATTCTCTGAGTAATACAAGGCATTCACTCTAAACTATCTCTTGTGTTCTTGAGCGTTCTTAGCGTTCTTCTTTCGTTCCTGAGTTGCCTTCTCGTTTGTTCGCTTCCGCTAGAAAGATTCAACGTTCTTAGTGCCTAGAAAGAGTTTAATCTTCCGAAGAGAGTTTTAAGGCTGACTTAGTCGTTTGTCTTGAGAACATCGACTAAAACCACACAGTTTGTTAGGTTGAAAAGCTAGCCCCGTGACACTGGTGGTGAAACCCTCGTGTCTGCAACAGTCTCCTGCTACACTCACTGCTCCTTTTGTGGCTCAGTTGTCAGTGGCAGAACCTTCAATTGCTGTTGTTGTTGTTGTAGATTCCACGGTAGCCAAGTTTTCCTTGCATGACATCTATCAAAAGGTTGGTATTGTTGAATGAATAAGAAATCATTTCATTGGTAATTGGATTAAGAATGTTGGCCCGAACCTTGTTGGACATGTTAAACTGAATCATCTACCTACGAATTTAGGGAATTCGAAATTGACTTTAGTGACTAATGTTGATCCGTCCAAGAAATTGGCTTGTAATTTGAATCAACATTATGTTGTTCCAATAGGAGAGCAACTTACGATTATGACTCATTTGAGTGCTTTGAATTCTAATTATGTCTATCCAAATTATGTTCATCCGAGATGTGACAAAACACTAATGACTCGATTCCTTTAAATGAATTTAAATGCAAGATTAGGCGATTGGAACCGGAGTTTACTTGGATCCCTGTCGTTTCAGGGCATCGAACTTGATCAACATGTTGAATCGATTAGGAGAGTTTTTGATCCCGGAGTACACTTCACTATTTTTGAGCCATTTTTGGTTTTGAGTATACGATCAATGGGGAACGTCTAATCAAAATATTTAAAAGATTTGAATCTTCTCTAAACCTTGAGGACAATGATTAATTCGAGCGGAGAGTTTTGTTACAGGCTCATTTTGATTAATAACTAAAATTGTATTGTGGGATTAGTTTGGGTGACTAGAAAGGCCTTATAATTAGTTTATATTTAGTATTAGGGCATACTTGAAAAATAATGAAAAATATGAATGAAAAGTTTTTTGCCGTCCTATGTTCATCTTCTTACTAATTCTTCTTCGTCTTCTAATCTTACTCTTTAATCTTCTTCTTTGCTTAACTTCTTCTATTTCATGTTTTTACTGTAACAGGGAGAAGAACGTCTAAGAATTTATTTAGGAATTTACTGTATTTTTTACAATACGATGTAAACTTGTTGTATAGTTCCGACGACTTGTAAATAAATTGATATTCTCATGAAACTTATAATGTAGTCCCGATGAGTTTCGTTAATTTCTTTTTTCAAATTATATTGAAATTCTCGTCAATAAATCATGACAAGTTTGTTTGATCTTGGGATGAAAAATGAAAGGAAGGTAAAGTTGGGGACTGAGTTGATTATTCGGTACAGTTAACAACCAACATTGGTCAATAATGTAGTTATAGTGCAGCCTATATAAAGGTGAAGAGAAGCTGTAAACGATCAAGGTTCCTTTTTATTCATATTCAAATTTATTCATACAGGTGGCAGATACAACTGAGAAAACAAATCACTGATACAAGCACAGCTTATTGTCATTCACACACACAATCATATGAAGGTGGCAATTCCATCAGTTCTAGGCCTGCAACAATAAGAATTTATTTCACTGGTTAGAGACTTCTGGTATAATAATTAATGATACAATACTAACAATCTAAGTTAAGGGTATAAACAGAACAGTACTGCGAACATCTTCTTATAAAGTGCCACTAATTCGTTTGGATCCGTTTTCTTTGTCTGCTTATAGGCATCGATCTTGTTTGCCGCCTGCATCATCAAGTTATGACAACAAAAGGTGTTATCCTGGAACCAAAGTAGATAAAAAATGTTGCAGAATAATGACATTGCAGAAATGTAAGCAAAACAACTCTCAATGCAACTCGGGACTTAGTCCAGTTGGTTCATGCAACCGTTCTTAAGAAATGACATCTAATAGGCTGGTCTTTGAAGCTCGATATCAATAATCTCTTCTACCATCCCATTTGAGGTCTCGTTTGTACCGACCCCCCACCCCCTCAATGTGCAAAAGCATTTTAACAACATTGCTAAAATCTGCATGTCTTCAGCTGCAAAGTGACTATAAATCTGAAGGCCAGTTTTTGAGGAAATTTAGAAAGTAAACATAATGATAGAACCTATTCTTTCGTTGAAAATTAGATCGTAGCTGTTGAATTTCAGAAGTAGATGTAGACAACATGTATGTATGCTTATATATATGATTTAAATTTTAAATTATACCTCAATCCATGCTGCCAGTTTCGGTCTGCCGGCTCTGATGTCATAATTAAATACCTCCGATAAGTAGATCTGGAATCTTTCAACCAAAGTAATGTAGGCAATGTCCGCCTGAAAATATGACAAAATCATTCATAGATCTTAGCAGAACAACTCAAACGGTACATAATGATTTCACCATTAGTTATTTAATATATTACGGCGGTGCAACAAGCAAACTATAAGCCTTTTTTTTCTTTATCCTGAGAGTTCATTATTAATTCAACTTCTTACATAACTTCCACACATTGCCATTCATTTAAGAAATAGACAGTGACAATATTACAGCACTGACAAAGCAATTTAGCATCACTGGAGAGCCAACTTACCAGAGAAAACTCGTCGCCAAGGAGGAACGGGCCATCATATTTTGTAAGAGCATGTTCCAAGAGATCAAAAGCAGCACCTGATGCAAGTCCTAAGATTAGCTGGTTTATATTATATTATATTATATTATATTATATTATATTATATTATATTATATTATATTATATTATATTATATACAGATACACGATACGGTCAGTAAAACGGAAGTATCTTTCAGACTAACCAGCTTCAGTTGTTGAGTCTCCTTTAAGTGTAGTAAACATCATCCCTGCAAACTTGTCCATGTCTGATAACAGCTCCTCGTATACCTTTCTTTTGTCAGGATCCTAAAACATTTGTAAGAGATTTCTTAGTTAATATAGATAAAGAGAGCAATCTACACTCAGAGCACTAAACAATTCAACAGATCTTACATTAGGCAAAAGGGAGGGCCCTTCAAAGTTGGTATTAACATATTTAATCAAATCAAGACTGTCTCCAATGACTTTGCCATTATGTTCCAAGGCTGGCACCTGAAAATGAAAGTAATTCACACAATAATTAATAAAAGAACATTGGACCAACATTTTCCACAAAGCACTATTTTGATTCTCATACATAGATTTTTTTTTCTTGACAAAATTCTCAACGGAACTTGGAGATGCAATCCTATGTAAGATCAAATAGCTCTACCAAGTTCACAACAGATTTTCAACCTCTTTTTTTGTCTGAAGTGTTCATTTATCAAAACACATTCTATGGAGTTCATGACAACTTCACATACTTCCTTATCAAACATGTCTCACCTTATTTTCAGGGTAAACTTTGTCCTTGTACCAAGCAGGTCTATTTTGAAGGTTCAAAGGAACCAACTTAATCTTGTCTTGCAAACCCTGCAACTCAACCAAATTCACAACACTTACATGGAAAACTTGGGAAAGGAAAAGGTGCAAACAAAACCATGGGAATTAGACAACCTTATAATTCCTGGTGATCCACACACGCTGAGCAAAAGGGCAAGTATAAGTCATATACAACCTTCAAATGGGAAGAAGAAAAGGGTCAACTTTATCATGTTGGAATAAACACAAACAAACAAGATTTCCGTTAAAAAAAGTACAAAATTATTCTAAAATCCCCCGGAAAAGAAAGAGTGAAACCTGGTAGTTCCATCAAAGAGAGCAGGTTGCTCTGCAGTAGCATCCAATGGAGGAGGCAAGAACTCTAGAGTTCTGAAATAACAAACATATAAAGTAAAAAAAAAAAAAAAGATTTTTGGAGAAACCCAAAAGCTAAAATTGGCAGATAAGCTGGAAAATTGAGAAGGTAGTTGAAGATTCTTACACAGTTGCCATGCTCCTAGGGAATTCCGTATATCCGAGCTTCGAAAATCTGCCATTTTGATTGTTGATGCTATTTAATTTGCTTAAAAATTGTCTCCTCATTCTGGGAGTAATCACGAAACTGATTAAAAGAAAGATTAATTGTCAAATGACTTTGCTTCTCCCACTCCCGCCATATATATTTCCTGGGTTTACTTTGACTAGTCCAAATCCAAGAAGGAATGAACTGCTTAAGTCGTCATCAACGACGGCATGGGACAATAACTTCGTTTTGTTTAATGAAAATTATAGGCGACGCGCCAAGTGTTCATGTTCGAAAATGAGAATGGAACCTGGATTGGGGTTGGGGTTGGGCTTAATTGAATACTTACGACTCCAATATACTTGATTCATAATTTACCTTAAAATACAAATGGGCTTGATCAAGCAAAAGTAGCTAAACAGATTTAATAAGAAATAAATTCAAATCTCTACCAGATATCCACTTCCCTTCTGCAAACCTATCCCATAAATTCCATCGTCCTCTCCAATAGCAACAAATTGAAGAAAAAAAAATCAGATATTAAGCGCCCAAACTATACATTTCTTTTTATTAAGTACGTAATTTTATTTTATTAAAATAAATATTTAAAATTCTCTTCGTTAGTGTTTAGTGTTAATACTGTTAAAAAAATTTACTCAATAATAGATTGACACGTGACTTTTATTTTTTATTTATTTATTTTAAAAATAAACTAAAAATAAAATAAATTAAATTTTAAAAATTTAAACTCAAAATTAAAGTCGCCGCCGATACTATTGCTGGAGTGCACCTTCATCGTTGTCGGAGACTATTGTCCATTTCCCACAACTACTCATTGTCGTTAATCAGTAGAAGGGTGTCAATTGGACGTCGAATGACGAACGCAAATGACTCTAGTTGTACGGCGTTCGATTAGCACACCTCTCACTAGTTACCGGTAACGGGTGGTTGGAGGAATATACGGTGGCTCCATGCGACAGTAACGATGGGGTTCAGCGAGGCTATCGACGACGATAGTGGCCTTAATTTTAAGATTTTGAGCTTTGGAATTTTAGGGGTTTGAGTCTCTCTTTTTTTAGAAATTTTAAGAACTTTTAAATTTTAAAAAAAAGTTCAAATTTCTTTTGTAAAAAATAAAAATAAAAACGCACGTTAAATTCTTAATTCTGATTTGGTAAATTTTTTTAACTATATTACCTTAAAACACTGACAAAATAAAATTTTAGACACATATTTTAATTAAAAAATGTTAATTATTTATCTTTAAAAAGTTATAGTTTAAACACCTATTTTCGGTTAAACTAAAAAAGTCCAAAATTTTGGTGATCAAGACATATTCGTAAAATTTTATAAAAAAATATTTTGAAAGGGAAAGTTTTATAAAGTAAATTGCTTGTAAACAAATGATACTCCGCTACTCCATTCCTCTTGAGAGCTGGAAAGCCTGACGGGGAAACATATCGCGCGGCGGCTAGCAATAGTTTAACCGGTAAATATGAGGGTAAAAATACAACAAAGGTCAATCAATTATGTGCTTGGTTGCAAACAAGTCACTTTTTCTAAAAGTTAAATAATTTAATAATTCAATTAAAATTTTGTTACAAAGTGAATTTATACATTCAATTAATCAGGTCATAATTCGAAATAGTTTAATAAATTTAACTCTTCATATTTAAAATTTTTGTTGGTAAAGTGGTTGTGTCAATTAGTAGGTGGCATTAGAGTCATAATGAAATTGTTTCACTAGTCTATCAGTTGTCCAGTAATGAAGTGATTGTGTCTGTCGAATTATTTTGGTATGGTTTGATAATTAGTGGATAGCTGATAGAGGATTATATTAGCTGATACATGATAACATTAACAGATTTGACTAGTAGATTGCATTAGCTAATTGTAAAAAACTATTTTAGCAAAATTAACTGATAGCTGCTAGCTGTTTAATTTTTTGAACAAGCAAAATATATATAAGGACATGATTATATTCAATACTTATTTGAATGATTTATTAGTTATTCATATTTTGTATCTATTAATATTTATTAGATGATGATAATTAATTTTTTAATATCATTACTAAGCATATATAAAGGATGTATAGATTAATTTCATTGTGAAATTATTTTTTAATATAATTTTAATAATTATTAAAGTTAGATGTATATATTAATTTCTCATTTTTAAAATTATATTATGAATATTTATTAAATTTAGATGTTTATATTAGTGTTTTATTTATGAAATCATCTTTTTAATCTTATTACTTATTCAAATTTATGTAATTTAGAGAATTTTTGTAATTGTTAAGGATAAAAGAGTCTTTACAATTCTATTACACAAACCTCTATCTCAAAAAACTCATAAAATGAACTTTTTTCAATTGAGAAGTTTCACCATAATCTGCTATTGTAATCCTCTAATTACCAATATCTAAATTAGTAGATTTGATTGGTCAAACCTCTAAAAACGATTCAAACATCTAATTTTGGCTCAAAAGTTATTTATCAAACAAGGCCCTTATCTTTCGATTGTCGAGATGTTAGACAATAGTAGAGGGTCCAATGTGAGAATTTTTAAATATGAATGGTTAAATTTAGTAAATTAGTTTAAATTATGATCAAATTGATAGAATGTATAAGTTTTAAAAAGTGTATTCAGGGACGGAACTATAGTGTGACATGTAGAGTGACATGTTTCAATTTTAACGGTAAAGTGACATGTTTGAGTTAGGATCAAATTGATATAATATATCAATCTATATTTTAATTTTAACGGTAGAGTGACATGTTTGTAACAAAATTTTAATTGAGCGACTAAATTCTAACTTTTAAAAGTGACTCATTTGTAATCTAACACAATTAAATGAACTATAGTGTATTCATGGATGAAACTATTACTAGGTTGGGAGACGATGTTGCCCTTCCCAAAATTATTGGTATAATAACATTTTAAGTCTTTTTTGTTTTGAATATTAGTTAAATAAGTTCTTTTTCCTTCTTAATTTTTAGGTTTAAAGGTTTAATAGACTCTTGTCCCTCTCAAAATGTAATCCTAACTCCGTCTCTATGCATATTTGACACATGTAATTTAAAGAAGACTGATGTAGAAATAATTGCTAAAAAATATTAAAATAATATCTATATCGACACTAATATTAAAATATTAACTCAGTTAGAAATTATCCATGTACCCTTTAATTTCTTATTATAATTTTTTCATACTTTTATTTAATTTTTAAATAAGACAACTAAAAACCATACTTCTAAAAATGAAAACACATCTAATAAGAAATATATATATGCCATACTATACAAGATGACACTGAAAGATATATATCGCACAAAAAAAAGATATTAAAAGTTTATGTGGAAAATTCTATAGGAAAAAATCATGGACATATGAGAGAAATTTCACTAACGCTTAAAGTAACAATGATATGAAAAATCTATGACTAAGCACAATTTGTAGGTTAAAGGACTATATTCTAACCATAATTACTAGTATTTATCTACATGGATAAATACTTGATTACAAAACAAAAAATTATTCGAACTAAGTATTTTTACTTTCAAGGAAAATACAATTATATAAGTACAATTATGTACGGATTTGAGGTAATTAATATTTATTTTAGGCTAACTACTCTAGTGACCACCTAGTTATTGACCGCGACCTGTTTTGACCATCCAACTAAAAAATTCAAAATTTGATCACCCAACTATTTAAATAGACCTATTTTGACCATCGGCCGTTAAAATCTAATGAAAATGTGACGTGATAGTTAAAGTAAAATTTGTATAATTACATTTTTAGTCCCTATTAATTACTTATTATATCAATTTGGTCATAATTTTAATTTAGTTAAATAAAATTAATTAACTAGTCGAATAACGACACGTGTCATCACCCAATTAGATGAATTTATTTTATTTTTTAATTTTATTTATTTAATATTATATATATTTTTCCTCTAATCAACTCACCACCTGGTTAAAGGAAAATTCAAGAGAAAAGTGGAAATTACTTTGGTGGGGTTTGAACCCATGACCTCTATGAATAAAAGTCAAGTGTCACGGCCCAACACTCTTGGCCCGAGAAAGTGGCGCAGAGATCTGCCCCAGAGGTTCAGGACGGATCATCGGGCTTGCCAAGACCACCAGACTTGGCCCAACACTTGGAGAATGCTAATGAGCATGTCCACATTGATTCGGTAAACATGGCAGGAGACAACATATCAGAGAGGATTATGGAAGAATCTTGCCATATTCGGTGTGGAGACCTATCCGAGGAAAGCTTCCTACTAATGGATGTAATTAGATAGGATTTTGATTCTCTTTCCTTAGATAGTGTATCTTGTAAAGATAGCAGGCTAATCTGGGCCATCCATGTAATTCGATCTAGGCCATTGATTTGGAGGGTGCTCAACTATAAATAGAGAGCCCCTCCCTCATTTGTAATCATCCATCATTTGAGTAACACACTTGGCTTTTACTCTAAACACTCTGTGGTGTTCTTCGCGTTCTTGAGCGTTCTTTCAGTTGTTCTTGTTGCCTTTCTCTCTTGATCGCTTCCTCTAGGAACGATCTTGTGTTTGTGGGTCTTGGAAGTTTCGATCTTCCGGAGAAGGTTTTCAGGCTTACTTAGTCGTTCGTCTAAGAACATCGACTAAGGCCGCACGTTGAGCTAGTCGAAACTCTAGCCACGTGACAGTTGGTATCAGAGCGAGTGTTCGAGAGCAAACACAACTTCGAGATGGCAAAGAAAGGAGGGAATGCCGCAACACAAAAGGGTACTGAGACCCAGGTTGATGACGGAAAGCGGGACAGTCCGAGTGACACTGTGGTTACGCTGGAAGAAAGGGTGGAAAAGCTTGAGAAGTCCTTGAAAGATACTCAAGAAGAGTTCGACGTTGCCAAAGTACGCATTGAAGAGATAGACTTTGCTGATGAGGAGCTCGAGGGAAGTGTGCGGGAACTTAAGAGCAACGTGCGAGACCTTGATCGGTGTGCCGATAGTTCGGACAGACGGAGTGATGCACTCGAAGCTGAGCTGAAGGCTTTGAAGGCGGAGATGATGGAGGAAATGAAACAACTCAAGGCAAAGCTTCAGATTTACAAGGCTGCTGTGAGTGGTGTGGTATCCACGACAACAGTCGGACCAAAGTTGGACGTGCCAAAGCCGAAAGAGTTTAATGGGACTAGGTCGGCCCAGGACGTGGAGAACTTTGTGTGGAGCATGGAACAGTACTTCCGTGCTGTTGGCATCAAGGATGATGCGGATAAGGTAAACATTGCTTCAGTTTACTTGACTGATTTTGCCCTTTTATGGTGGCGACGCAGATGCTCTGAGGAAAAGAGCAAGGATTGTCCCATTGGGACGTGGGGAGAGTTCCAAGCTGAGTTTAAAGAGCAGTTCTACCCAACTAACGCCCAACAGGAGGCTCGGGAGAAGCTGCACGAACTCAAGCACGAGGGTTCCATCACCGAGTATGTTAGACGGTTCACTGAACTCAAACTTCAAGTCACAGACATGACTGAAGCGGAAGGCCTCTTTGTCTTCAAGAATGGGTTGAAACGGTGGGCCAAAATGGAGTTGAAGAGGATGGGAGTCGAGGAACTTTCCAAGGCTATGGTCGCAGCTGAATCTATAGCTGAGTTCGAGGTAACCGAGTCCACCAAGCCCCGAGGCAAGGGCTATGGTGGGGGAGTCAAGAACGTTGAAGTTCTCAGATGTTTCACCTGTGGTGGGAATCACATGAAGAGTGATTGTCCCACGAAAGATCACCTCAATGCTATCTAAGGTGACGAGATCGAGGAGTCGGAGGAATAGGTGATGAGACTTGGCGCAATTGTAAGAGTCAATAAGCCAAGAGAGAGCCAAGGAGCGACTACGCCTGTCAAAGTAGCCGAGCCAAGGCCGAAACCTGGTGTGATAGCGGAAGATGAAGCGGTCAAGTCGAGGGTTGAGAAGGCGCCAATGGAGTGCCACCGATGCAAGGGACCTCATAGGGTGCGCAAATGCCCACATCGAGTCAAGCCATCCAATATGGTGGATGAGCCCGAACAGAGCAAGACTGCGAGACTTGGTTCGATGATATTGAGTTCTGCTAAGGCGAAGGGACGCAAGCAGAAATGGTTGATGTTCGTCGACATCAACGTTGTGGGTAGACCGAGGAATGCTCTAGTGGACACCGGAGCAACGGATCTATTCATGTCCAAGAAGGCTGCCGATAAACTTGGTCTTAAAGTTGAGAGCTCAACCGGTAAGATCAAGACTGCAAACATTAAGGAAGTTCCGGTTGTTGGGGAGGCAAGGAAGGTGGAGCTACAGATTGGTCAATGGAAGGGCAAGGAAAACTTCAAGGTAATCCATTTAGACGACTTTGATTTCATTTTGGGACTGAAATTCCTTGACCGTATAAATGCCTTCGTTGTTCCTTGTTACGACGTTGTCTGCATTTTTTATTCCAAACAACAATGTGTTGTGCCCACGTACCGAGACGAGGGACAAGGAAACAAAACGGTGACTGTCATTCAGTTTATCAAGGATGTTTCAAGTCAAGGAGACATCGCTTTGAAGACTATTGCTGAAAGGACTACTTTAGTGGGGCAAGAGTTGCCCAAACCAGCTAGCGACAAGAGGCCCGTGGGAAAAGCACCTTTGGGCAAGGTGGGAGCATTGAACTTCAAGTGTGAAGAAGGGTCAATGCGGGAGAAGTTGCCATTGGGCAACGAGGCACCAAACTTCACTAACGAAGGGAGGATGTCGTTTAGAGTAAATGCTACCAAGGGCGAGGTACATCTTGAACTCAATTCTTTTGATTATGAGTCTAATTCGTCATCTTCGACGAGTGTATGATGGAGTTCCTACGGTGATGATGTACCCGGAGCGTCTTAGCACGCGACACCACTTGTCAGGAAGCGTCGAAGCAAGCGGTCCTTGTGGGAGGACATTGTTGCCCAATTCTGAATTGGGAGCTAGCGGAGACATTGATCAACCAATAAGTTGATGTGAGAAATGGTGCATAGGATCGAATGGTTAGATGGCGGCAAGAGCTGAGGCGAGCAGTTCGTATGGGAGAACCGCACCAAGCTGAGGCAGCGAGAAGCAGTATCCATAGGGGCCCTACCCAGGATCGTTCGAGTGAAGCGACGAGGGCGTCGCTAAGTTCGGTGGGGGAGAATGTCACGGCCCAACACTCTTGGCCCGAGACAGTGGCGCAGAGATCCGCCCCAAAGGTTCAGGACAGATCATCGGGCTTGCCAAGACCACCAGACTTGGCCCAACACTTGGAGAATGCTAATGAGCCTATCCACATTGATTCGGTAAACATGGCAGGAGACAACATATCGGAGAGGATTATGGAAGAATCTTGCCATATTCGGTGTGGAGACCTATCCGAGGAAAGCTTCCTACTAATGGATGTAATTAGATAGGATTTTGATTCTCTTTCCTTAGATAGTGTATCTTGTAAAGATAGCATGTTAATCTGGGCCATCCGTGTAATTCGATCTAGGTCATTGATTCGGAGGGTGCTCAACTATAAATAGAGAGCCCCTCCCTCATTTGTAATCATCCATCATTTGAGTAATACACTTGGCTTTTACTCTAAACACTCTGTGGTATTCTTCGCGTTCTTGAGCGTTCTTTTAGTTGTTCTTGTTGCCTTTCTCTCTTGATCGATTCCTCTAGGAACGATCTTGTGTTTCTGGGTCTTGGAAGTTTCGATCTTCCGGAGAAGGTTTTCAGGCTTACTTAGTCGTTCGTCTAAGAACATCGACTAAGGCCGCACGTTGAGCTAGTCGAAACTCTAGCCACGTGACACAAGGCCTAGCCACGTGACACAAGGCTTAACCACTACACCAAGTACTCCTTTGGTGATGTAAACTGCACCATTATGTATATATCTTATAATGAAGTAAGTGCTAGGAAAAAAAGAAGAAAAATTGTTTGAAAGGAGACTCGAATATGGGTCACTTGAGATATATAAAAACACGCACTAAATCAAATATAATCAATTTAATTAAAATATAAAATTATTAAATATTCAATTTTAAATAATATTCGATTTAAAAGAAAAGAAATTTGATTTAAAATATTCGAATATTTTTTCTTTTTCATATTTAAATTAAATCGAATATTTCTTAAAATATTAAATCTTTGATTTAAAAAAGTACTCAAATATTTTAAGAATTCATTTTAATATTTTTAAATAAAATATTCGAATATTTTTAAAAATATTCGAATACTTTTTAAAATCAGATTTCTTTTCATTTAAATTTAATACTTTTTAAATCGAATATTTGGCTTTGTTTTTTAAAAAAATTATTTGATTTAAAGAGTATTCTATTTAAATGAAAATAAATTTGATTTTAAAAAGTATTCAGATATTTTAAAAAAATATTCTAATATTTGATTTAAAAATATTAAATTCAAATTTTAAAATATTCGAATACTTTTTTAAATTGAAGATTTAATATTTTAATGAATAATCGATTTAATTTAAATTTGAAAGAGAAAAAATATTCGAATATTTTAAATCGAAATTCTTTTCTTTTAAATCGAATATTTTTTAAAATTGAATATTTAATAATTTCATATTTTAATTAAATTGAATATGTTTGATTTAGTGTGTGTTTTTATATATCTCATATGACCCATATTCGAGTCTCCTCTTAAACAGTTTTCTTTTTTTGTACAACACTTCGTTCATTATACAATATATACATAATGGTGCAGTTTACATCACTAAAGCAATACTTGGTGTAGTAGTTAAATCTTGACTTTTATTTATAGAGGTCATGGGTTCAAACCCCACCAAAGTTTTTTTTACCTTTCTCTTGAATTTTCCTCCAATCAGGTGGTGACATGTGTCGTTATCTGATTAGTTGATTAATTTTATTTAATTAAATTAAAATTAGGACCAAATTGATATAATAAGTAATTAACATGGACTAAAAGTGTAATTATACAAATTTTACTTTAGCTGCCATGTCACGTTTCCGTTAGATTTTAACGGTCGGTGGTCAAAATAGGTCTATTTATATAGTTAGGTGGTCAAATTTTGAATTTTTTAGTTGGATGGTGAAAACAGGTCGCGACCAATAGTTAGGTGGTCACTGGAGTAGTTTACCCTTTATTATATTGTAATTCTAGTATTTTGGATTTACACACGAACGGAAACACGTATAAGGTTGGAGGGGCAATTGTTCCCATACTTGTTAGGTTATTTGCATTTTAGGTCCTAATAATATTGAAATTATTGCAATTAAGCCTTTGCTCTTCCTAAAATTTTTTGGTTTATTATTTTTAGGACCCCAGTAGTTTAAATTAATGAAATTAACCATTGACCCTCACTTTTCTAGTTTAATTACTTTTTAAGACCTTTCAATTTTAGAATTAGTAAAATTAAACCTTAACTCCCTTAATTTTTATGATTTAATTAACTTTTAAGAACATTTTCGTTTCCAAGTTAATGTTTGCCCCCTTGTAGTTCAATCTTAACTCTGTCTCTAGATATATCAAGTTATAGAATACATAAGATATCATATAGTTTGTACTCTTAATGATCTCTACGTTTATAATAGATTACTTGTTTTTCTAGGATCGAAAGGAAAGTTAACAACTTGTTTAAACCATTCATTTTCCCTAATAATTTCATTTTATAATTTGAGATGATTTTGTATATACTAATATTAAATTAAAGGATAAACTATACAGATGACCACCTAACTATGGGGTTGGTGTCTATGTGACCACTATACTTTTAATTTTAGCAATTATACCACATAACTATTTAAGTGGTTCCAGTCAAGCCACTTGGCGTTAAAACCTAACAGAGATGATGATGTGACAGTTAATAAAAATTTGTATAATTACACATTTAGTCTTTGTTATTTATATATTATATTAATTTAGTCCATAATAATAATTAATGACACGTGTCACCGTTTGATTGGTTGATATTATTATTATTTATTTTTAATAAATTTTCATCCAATTAAACAGTGACACGTGTCACTGCCTGATTAAACAAAATCTTCTAAAGCAAAAAAACATGTCTTTGCTTCATATAGGGTTTGAGCCATATGCAATATGGTTTACAAATTATGTTACTAAAGGGTGACGTATGGGAGATAAAGAATAAAGTTTAGACGAGAGAAAAATTTATATATTAAATTATGTTGTGAATAAAATAAAGAAGAACAATAATAAGAACAAAGAACAAGAATGGAAGAACAAAGAGATGAGAGGAAGAGGGAGATTTATATTATTCTCAATAGTCAAGTGTATACAATGCCTTCATTAGATCATTTATTTATAGGCATAAGAAGTACATAATACATTAAACTCTAATTAATGAAGATAATATTTCTAATGATAAAGTAAATCAAATCTCCTTGATAAAGTCCTTATCATTATAAAAATCCACATAGATAAATATTCATAACACTCCCCCTTGGATGTCTATGAAGATAATGTGCATCGTTAAAACCTTACTAAGATAAAAACTCAGTGGGAAAAAATTTCTTTAGTGAAGGAAAAAGAGTACACACATCTTTGATACGCATAACATGTTGCCTCATTAAAAACCTTACTAGGAAAACTCATTGGGACAAAACCTCGGTTAAGGAAAAAGAGTGCAACTCGTATTTACTCCCCATCATGAAAACATCACAGAAGATCTTTGAATCTTCATAATTCAATCTTGAATACTATTTTTCTAAAGATCGTGAGGGATGAAACTTTTGAGTAATATGTTCCATGATGTATCCACTTTCAAACTGAGATATACATCTTGCATTATCTTCACACAAGATAACTTTTATTATATCTTGTAAAAGTAAATCCACATATCTTTTGGATATGTTGGGTCAATGGTCTTAGCCAAACACATTTTTGGCTTGCCTCGTGCATAACAATTATTTCTACGACATTTGAAGAGGCATCAACGAATGTTTAAAGATCTAAATGTAATGATCTTTGTATATCCATGAATATTGCTTGACCAACTAATATATGGTGCTTCAAAACCAAGAAAAGATATAGTTATCTTTATTCACATCCAACGATCTTACAATAGATATGCTTTATCCATACTGAATATTCTTTAAGATTCTTTCAACTTATGTCCATTCATAGACAAAAACGCATATTTAAGTGCTCGATCTTTAGGTCGAGACAAAACCACATCTCAATATTCTTTTTCTCAAATCATTTCCTTAAATAATCAAATGCTTTGAAATCTCTTCAGGGGTTCTAATAATATAATGAATCTTGATTCAAATTCCTTTATAAAATACATAAGGAAATCTTATCATTCTTATATTATTTCCTCAATTAGTACCCACTAAGGCGATTATATCAAATGCGCCAAAATATTCAATGAGACATGTCTAAGTAAATTTTCTCAAAAATTTCCAAATGCTTTTAGCATTTTAAATCCTTTAAGGATAAATAAGGATTCATAAATAATTAGACGCATGTAATATATTTCATACTGCCAAAGTAATTGCATCTACCATGAAGTAATTAAAACTCTTCATAAATCATAATTCAAGTCGAATTTACGACTACTTATTTGTGCCTCACTTGCATTACACCTTTAGGTGTTTGGACTGTTGGTCCAAATACTTCTCTTTTAGAAGTTCAAAGCGTCTTTCTATATTGGCCAATTCAATATCTATACTTCTTGATAGATTTCTATACAAGACCTTCGTTTTCTTTCTTTACTTCTATAGAAGTATTCCATTCAAAACTATTTGTAAAATCGTTGTCGACAACTTTTAAATTTTCTAGTTCCATTCTCGTAGTGACATAACTCATCGAGATCTCTTCAAGATTTCAATCTTTATTTCAGGTACCTGAAACTCTTCAAGAGTTTTATTATTAGTTATGTCTTGGGTCTCTTCAGGAGCACCCGCCTCCAATATATGACCATCTCATATTACTTTCCATTTACGAGAATTTTGATCATTGGAACCATTTCAACTATCATGCTTCAGGCATGATTTACATCATCTCGCTCTAACATGTAATTTAAACTTAGAGCATTTCAGCTGGTATATGAGACTTAGTTATTTTCATTGGGCCAGTAAATATGTCTGGCCGTTGACATGTAATAACATGAATTATCTTATAAACTTATGGTTCAGATACGAAGATCTAGATATCAATAATTCATTTTCCTTTATCCAGCTGATTATTATCTCCCCCTAATGTTGAGAAAAATCATGTCATAAATGATTCTCCAATTAATGTTTAAGAGTTTAAACATAAAAGGAGACTCGTACCCAATATATATTCTCAACCCTTTTTATTTATCCATTTTGTGCGTTGTGGTGGAGCAATTCATATCGCATACTCAAAAATTATAAAATGGGAAATGTATGGCTTCTGACCAAAAACCAATCATAACGGGGAGTTTATTATAACTTGTTGGCTTGATGCGTATAAGTGTTGCTATATGGAAACACCATATAAATAATAACTCTTTTGTTCTCATAGTTTAGCTATTAAATAGGAGGCATCCAATTGAAATTTTGCTAAACTATATTTTTCATAATCAATAGGCTTTGTAACGACTGATATAGCCTAAAATATAAACCCACTAGCTTTTCAAGACAAATAGTCTTACTGCATAATCTGAATCCTTTTACAACCAATCTCATTAACTTCTGGTTGTAAGTTGATAAAACAATGCAGATGCATCTACCAAAATCATATAAAACTTTCCACATTTGTAGATAAATGAACCCATATTTCATTCAGATATGCAAGACATGCAATCTCAACTTTAGTACAAAAACTTCAAGTTCTTTTTCTAAGTGGGATCTTAATCATTTCCTTTGAAAACAAGCAACACAAGAACTTCGTGTTCTTTTAGTAAATGGAATTTAATCAATTCCTTTGAGAACAAGCACCATAAGAACTTCGGGTTCTTTTCATAAATGTGCATATAAATCTCAATAGTTTTCACATCATTATTGATCGGGATGGTCTAACCGATCATGCCAACTATATACACGTGTGTATATACATTTCGGAATTTGGTAAACTAGAACATGTGATTCAATCTCACTCGTACACGTCTAGTACAACCATCAAAATTGTTCCTTTGAATAGGAATATTTAGATCTTCCAAAACTTTCAATAGAAATTATCTTTTGGTAGCAATATATAGCTCTTCAGGGAATAAAACAGTTCTAATAATCGCATGGAATAAACATCATGCTTGCATTCACTTCAGGGAATGCCCCATCATTGATAATCGCATGGAATAAACATCATGTTTTGCATTCACTTTAGGGAATGCCTCCCATAAAACTTTTTGGATCAAGACGAATTTTCGTAACTTGAAATTGGGAGAAGTTTATGGTCGAGTTTTTCGACGAAGAAGAAATATTGCTTTCGAGCAAATATAGACTTTATAACAATCTTTTTATAGATTGAAATTTACCACGATTTATCGCACATTAAAATTATAATTTAAAGAGAGAAAAAAAAATAAAATTTACCGATAATAATTTCCCTCTCGAGGACAATGGAGACATAACAAATGACCGAAACAACTTCTCATAATTACTTTACGTCACGTCTCTTTCCAAGCCATTGAAGCATATCATGTAAAACTTAAAATATGGTTAAATAAAATAAAAAAATTCACCATATTATATATCATGAATCCATAAAAAATATATTTATCTGTAAATATACTCAAGATAATCATCTTCTCCCCCACGATCCTCTTGATATGGATTTGGGTCACTTGAGAGACCAATTCTTTGAGCGAGATTGGATTCGATGCGATTAAGCATGCTTCCATTCTTTTCAAAAAAAAATTAAAATATAAAGAGAGAAACAATCAATAGGTAAAAAATGAGAGAAAAAATTATCTTTAGTTTCATTCTATAATCGAATTCATTCTTTTCGGTAACTTCTTTTAGATCCAAACGATGAAGATCTCAGTTGATTAGAGTCTCGTGCTGATGACGTGTTGTGAATAAAATAAAGAAGAACAATAATAAGAACAAAGAACAAGAATGGAAGAACAAAGAGATAAGAGGAAGAGGAAGGTTTATATTATTCTCAATAGTCAAGTGTATACAATGCCTTCATTAGATCATTTATTTATAGGCATAAGAAGTACATAATACATTAAACTCTAATTAATGAAGATAATATTTCTAATGATAAAGTAAATCAAATCTCCTTGATAAAGTCCTTATCATTATAGACATCCACATAGATAAATATTCATAACAAATTATTATATATTTAATAATAATAATATCAATACAATATTTTAGATATGAAACCACTAATATATTTAATAAACTATTTTGTAATAGTTTAGGGTAAACTATATCATTGGCCACTATACTATTGGAAAAGTTGCGATTTGACCACATTATTTTTTTTCCGAAGCAATTAAACCACCAAACTATTTAAATGTTATCAATGTGACCACCAACCATTAAAAATAGCAGAAAAGTTGACGGTGTTGTTAAATAAAATTGGTATAATTACACATTCGGTCCCCTATATTTTAAAAATCTGTCAATTTAGTCTTAATTTTAATTTAATAAAATAAATTAATTATTTAATTAGGTGGTGACATGTGTCACCACCTTATTGGAGGATTTTAATTATTTTTATTTAATTTGATTAATTAATTTCCCCCTTCCAATCAGGTGATGACACGTGCCACCTAATTGGAGAAGGAAAAATGAAAGCAATGAAAAAGCCTCCAAAAGGGATCAAACCCGTGACCTCACTCTTAAAAGAGATGGACAAGCATGCTTGCCACTGGGCAAAACACATTTTTGTGGTGTAAGTTACAACATTTAATATATGTTTTAAATACTTGTTAATGCCCGGAAAAATGAAAATAAGGAAAATGGCCTTTGGTGGATTCGAACCAACGCCCTTAGAGTAAAAGTAAAGCATATTTACCACTAAGCCAAAAATACTTTTATGATATAGTGTACAACATTTAATATATGTCTTGAATAATTGTTAATGCACGAAAAAATAAAAGAAAATGTGGTTTTAGGAAAATCGAACATAAAATATTTAACCCAATATAATTTTGATTTATTTAATTGGGTTAAATATTTTATGTTAGATTTAACCCAATATTTAAACCACATTTTATTTCCTTTTATTTTTCCGGAAAAATATATGTCTTAAATAAATCAAAATTATATTGGGTTAAATATTTAACCCAATTAAATAAATCAAAGTTTAATTAAATAAATCAAAATTATATTGGGTTAAATATTTCATGTTCGATTTTCCTAAAACCACATTTTCTTTTCTTTTATTTTTCCGGGCATTAACAATTATTTAAGACATATATTAAAGGTTGTACCTTATATACTAAAAATATGCTTGGCTTAGTGGTAAGCATGCTTTGCTTTTACTCCAAGGGCATTGGTTTGATTCCACCCAAGTACACTTTTCTTTTTTTCTTTTTTCCTGGCATTAACATGTATTTAAAGCATATATTAAATGTTGTAACTTATATCACAAAAATGTGTTTGGCCCAATGGCAAGTATGCTTGACCATTAACTTAAAGAGTGAGGTTATGGGTTCAACTCTTGTTGGAGGCTTTTTCATTTTTCCTTCTCCAATCAAGTGACATGTGTCATCAACTGATTGGAGAGGGAAATTAATTAATCAAATTAAATAAAAATAATTAAAATCCACCACTAAGGTGGTGACACATGTCACTACCGAATTAAATAATTAATTTATTTTATTAGATTAAAATTAGAACCAAATTGATAGATTTTTTAAATATAGGGGACTAAATGTGTAATTATACAAATTTTATTTAACAGCCGCGTCAACTTTTCTGTTATTTTTAACGGCTGGTGGTCACATTGATATATTTAAATAATTTGGTGGTTTAATTGCTTAGAAAAAAAGTAATATGGTCAAATCGCAACTTTTCCAATAATATGGTGGTCACATTTATATTGTTAATATAAAAACATATTAATAGATTAAATAATTACTAAATAGTTTATTAAATATATTAGTGGTTTCATATATATTAATATTATTATTAAATATATAATAATTTAATATATGAAATTTTCTCTAGTTAATCTTTATTTTTTATCTCCCATCAGTTACCCTTTAATAACATAATTTGTAAATCATATCACATACAACAAGTTTGGCTCAATAGTTTGAGCCACATAGGTTCAAACTAGGGGTGTAAACGAGCCGAGTCGAGCTCGAGTAGTGCTAACCTCGGCTCAACTCGTTAAGAATTCGAGTCGAGTTAGAGCTTGACTCGAGCTTGAGTATGTTAAGCTCGACTCGACTCGTTAAGAATTCGAGCCGAGCTCGAGTTCGAGTCGAGTCCAATCGAGTCGAGTATTCATCGAGCTTTGACCGAGTCGAGCTCGAGTAGCCCGTGATCTGTATCGTTTTATATACAACATTGTTCGTAATAATAATGATAATAATCATACAAAAGATATATTTATATGCGACTCATTAAAAACCCCTAATCCTAGTAAGAGAAAAAAGTACAAGTGTAACCCCCTCGTCCCGGTCCGGACGCTTGACCGGCCCGAGTGGGTCACACGGGGAAAACCGAAGCGAAACCCGTTAAGGTTCCTCATCGGTTAACGACCCAGAAAATTTCTTTTTAATTTAATCTTTACTAAAGGCACATTAGAATCCTATGTGATCATAACAGTGGAAAGACAAACATTCCTACAACAATAACTCGAACAACCTATGCAAAACAGTCCATTTTAAGTGATTAAATAGGCCGTTTCGAAACACCCTCAAGGTGTATCGAAACGCCTTGACCTGGTCAACGGTTCTAAGCCTACACAAAGAGGCCGTATCAGAACGGAGGTCAACCGTTCCGAAACACCCTCCACGGTCAACTTCTCGTGGTCAACGAGATTTTGACCGTTTCGAAACTCCATGGACCCATTTCGGAACACCTTCATCTCGTCAATTTCTCAAAATTCCAGTAGCGAAAACGTACTGAAACGGCCTCTACGCGTTTCGAAACGCCCGACCAAAAACAAAGGGACCGTATCGAAACAGGGTAGCCTATTTCGAAACGCCCTCTGTCTGCAGACTGGTTTTAGCTGGTTTATGGCACAAGGGTGTCCCTAAACCCCTCTAAAACTTCAAACATCACACTAACATCAATCCTAAGGCAAACCATCATAACAAGCATTCTTAAAACACCCAAGACACATATAGGGAAACATCAAAACAAGGCATCACCAAAAGCATACATCAACATAGTCAATACTTAGACAATTCTAGGTAACAAAATACTAACATGGTTACAAGCATGGCATACATCCCAAAAGCCATTTTAACAAGCACAAACGAGGAGTCTAACATGCTCTTAAACAACATCAACAACAACATAATTCAAAGGCATCACAATACGGTTACATGTCCCATTGCTTGACCATTACACCATAATTAAAATGTTCATACTTGGTAGCTAAACAAGCACCACGAAGCACACTTGGAGGCCCCCTTCTTGCACTTAGCAACCCACGAACTAAGGATCTGCATTGTCGAACAAAGAGAGAGCGTAAACAATAAAGCTTAGTGAGGGTAAGCTCTTTAAAAACAAACCTCGACAATGCAGGGTCCAAGCACGATCTCAACCAAGGTAAATGCATGATTACCAAAGATCCTCAAGAGCCAAATGTTAAAGATGCATGAACAATATTCAATTATATGCCATGCTCAACAAGCTCTATTTCACAATATATGTAAACACATATGAACATCCAAGTAGAAATCACATTCCACAACACATTGATTCACATATCAATCAATATTGGCACCTAGCTGTGACCCGAATACGCGGATAAACACGTTGGAACTCACATCCAACAACCACTTTACCTCACGGTGGGATTACACTCATCACCGGTCTCGCGGAGGGGATTCCACTCATCCTCACGCCCCGTCGATGGGATTCCACTCATCATCGACTAATATAAATACAATTTCTGGGCGAACCCGTACTCCTCCTTGGTGACTCAACGCCACCAAGGCCACACGCGAATTTAGACTCATGTGTACACACTAACATCCTAATGATCGATCATTTGTACTCAAGCATACTAGTGCCAACATTTAACTCAATCCACATTATTCATTTCAACCAATTCTGTGCTTAGCACGTACTCACCATGATCACAATCATGAACCATTCACATGCATGCCATAAGCATCACAAATCATGCCTCATCTCACATGTATATCACATTATACATAAACCATCACATCACAAATATTACGAGGCATATACATCAAATACAAGTTCAACCAAGGGCTCTAGTTTAAGTTTAGGATTGGGCTACCGCCCCAATCCTAACTCTAGGTGGGTCTACCAAGCCTGACCTAGTCCAAGTGCTCGAACCAACCATTTAAAGCCACTTTAAAACATTAACCACTCACCTAAGCTTCCAAGCTCCAAGCCAAGCAAGCAACCACCCTTAAGCTTCCGGATTTCCTCCCGATGCTTCACCGACCCAAGTTCTCGCTTCTAAACCTCAATACAATTCAAATAACTTCAAATCAGCCCAAACATCAAAATACTAACCCGGAACACAATTCAAACACAATTCACACAATTTCAAGCCATGAACAAACCCCACATTTAGCAAACTCGGGCAGCCCCTTAACCTCTTCCAAAACCCATGTTTCCAACACCTTTTACACTCACAAATGATCCCAAATCAACCCCTAACAATAGTATTAACAATAGCCTATCAATTCCAACCTAAAACAACCCTCAAAACTCACCCAAAATCCTCCAAAAACCCCATTTATACCCAAATTCGGGAATTGCTCAAAATCAAGAAAAATTCACATATGTTGAACCATTTAACTCCTAAACCTCATAACTAACAACATTGAATCAAAATATTAGGTTTAGCAACACAAAGGCATCATTTTTAATCAAATCTTTTGAAATCCCCATTTCTAAAACTTTAACGAAAATAAAAACTAATGGTACTTTTGAAGAGAGGGAGTTGAGGAGAAGTCAAAAACGGTGTCACCTTTCAAAAATGAGTTGAAATGGAGGAGCTTTGTGATGGAATAGTGCTTGGGTGAAGAGAGCTCTTCAACCCGTTAGTTTGATTTTGAAGAAGAAAGTGAATAGTGAAAATTGGGTGTTTTATTTTGTTTTAATTTAAAGGCCCAAAGACTATTTTGCCCTTAATGAAATGGGATATTCACAAGAGCATATAATTCATGGCTATTTGGGGTTTAACTACAAAATATGGTAAACACAACTAATTAATTTGAAAACTGAACCCGGAACTTTATTTTAATTATAAAACTGAACCCAAATAATATTAAAATATTATTTTCACCCGACCCCTAAACCCGGGTGTTACAACACATGAAAATATAAAGAAAGTTAAACTAAAAATTAATCTAACATAACATAACAACCAAAAACATCAAACCTACATTTTAGTTCACTTTAATTTTAAAAATTTAAAAATAGTTTATTATACTTTCGAGTCGGGTATCAAGTAGCTCAGCTCGGCTCGTTAAGAACTCGAGCCGAGTTCGAGCTCGAGTCGAGCCTAATCGAGTCGAGTGTTGGCCGAGCTTTGACCGAGTCGAGCTTGAGTAGCTCGCGATCTGTCTCGTCTCATTTACAGCACTAGTTCAAACCCCATAGGAAGCAAAGGCATGTTTTTGCTTTAGAAGTTTTTGTTTAAGCAGACAGTGACATGTGTCACTGTTTGATTGGATGAAAATTTATTAAAAATAATTAAAAATAATAATATCAACCAAATCAGAGGGTGACACGCGTCATTAATTATTATTATGGACTAAATTAATATAATATATAAATAATAGGGACTAAATGTGTAATTATACAAATTTTTATTAACGGCCACGTCATCATCTTCGTTAAGTATTAACGACAAGTGACTTGATTGGAACTACTTAAATAATTACGTGATATAATTGCCAAAATTAGAAGTATAGTGGTAAAATTAATACTAACTCTATAGTTACGTGGTCAACTGTATAGTTTATCCTAAATTAAATTAAACACGTCAACTGTATAGTATATTGGTAATATTATATTTCCATGTTTTTTTTGAAACAAATGTCGTTTGGTTTATTATTTGAACAGAAAATCTTAAGAAATAAAGCCCACCTGGACAAACCCAAGTAGGCTATCTGTCTGAAAAACTAAAAGCAAAGACTAAAAAACGCGGCCCATTTGAACAAACACAAATATACCGCCTGTCTGAAAAACAAAGAAGTAAAGCCAAACGACACAAACCCTAACTCGTCTGAACACGAACGACAGGGTGCTTGGGGGGGATCTCCAGAATCCAGTTGAAAAAAGCTCCCCAATCGAAACAAACACTGTATTTCCTTACACGATTGAGTCTTGATCATCTTTGATAGCTTGCATGGCTTGGGTAGGTGCCTCCTCAACCCAGAGGCCTTCGATGCCCAATTTTCCGAGTTCTGCGAGGGAATGGGCTGTTTTGTTGCCCGCTCTGGGCGTGAAGACGAAGCGTGTATCTGGTAAGGTTCTTATCAAACTCTTAATATCAGCTATTACGGTTCTGATTACTGACGAGTCATCTTCTGTCTCTCTCAATTTGTTGATGATGGTTCGAGAATCACTCTCGACTATGATGGAGCTGAAACCCAGTTGAACCGCGAAGTCAATCCCATCTCGTACTGTACGGGCTTCAGATAAGAACACCGATCTAAACCTTGCCTGACTTTTGATTCCAGACCCCAACACTTCCCCTTTTTCATCTCTGATAATAAAGCCTGAAAATGCTTTCTCTGTTGCAGGTACACAACACGCGTCCACATTTAGTTTGGCGACGCCTTCCGGAGGTGGGTTCCATCCAGAGAGTGTGTGGGTCGACCAGAGATCTTGGGGTTTTGAACATTGCTTGTATTCTAGCTCACAACATTTGATGTAAGTGACCAGGCCCTGTGTAGTGTGTAGTTTACCTTCATGCATGTGCTGATTTCGAGCTTTCCATAGTGCCCACAATGTATATGTTATTTGTTCTCTGCTGTGTGATCCTCTGTTATTAAACAACCATGATAACCATTCGAAGTAGGATAGGTAACCCACATTTGACGGCCATGACATACCAAGACCCTGCCATATCTGTTGTGTGAATGGACAATCTCTAAAGACATGTTCAACATTTTCATTCCAGGCATTGCATCTTATGCATCTAGTATTAGAAACGACTCGTCTGTGCATCAAATTTTGTAGAGTAGGTAGATAATTCCAGACTGATTTCCAAAGGAAAATTTTTACCTTTGGTGGACAACAAACGCTCCATATATTGTTGAACATGCTCTGCTCATCTGAATTTGTGTTTGTTGCATTCATTAGTAGTCTATACCCATTTCTGACGGTGTAGCTGCCTGCATGCTCCCCTCTCCAGATTAGTTTATCCTCTAGCTTTGATTCAGGAAGTAGAATAGATAATATCTCTGTGGCGTCTCTTTGACTGAAAGATTGAGTAATAAGTCTTTCATTCCACTTGTTTATTCCTGGTAACATAAGATCACTGACTTTGTATAGGCCCTGGATTCTTCGTGTTTCAACCGGCCTATTTGTTTTACCCGGTAGCCAATAATCCTGCCAGATAGAGACATTCACACCATCACCTATACTCCACTGTAGCCCTTTTTGGAGTAGATCTTTAGCGCTCCAGATACTACGCCAGGTGTAGGATGGATTTGCCCCTAGATTAGAGCCAAGGAAAGTAGTATTTGTGAAGTACCTTGCTCGTAGAGTTCTTGCTAGTAGTGTAGTTGGATATTTCAGGATACGCCACGCTTGCTTTGCTAGTAAGGAGATATTAAATTTCGATAAATCTCGAAACCCCATTCCTCCTTCTTCTTTTAGCGTGCATAGAGCTGACCATTCGCACCAGTGAATACCCCTCTTCATTCCTGATTTTTGCCACCAGAATCTAGCTGCAATTCCTTCCAAGTCCTTACAAAGAGTGGACGGTAATAGAAAGCAATTCATTGCAAAGACCAGAATTGATTGTAAGACGGATTTAATGAATACTTCTCTTCCTCCTATATACAGCGGTCTTATATTCCACCCCTCAGTCCTCTTCTTGAAAGTTTCCCTCATACTCTTAAAAGCCTTTCTTTTATTCCTTCCTATCACAGCGGGTAGGCCCAAGTATTTCTCTGGGCTACTGGTTTCTTGAACCTGTAAACTATGACAAATATTCTGCTTTGTTTGATCATCTACATTAGCACTGAAAAATGTACCAGATTTTCCATAGTTAATTTCCTGACCCGAACATTTAGAATAAACCCCTAAGAGGCCCTTAATTCTCTCTGCTTCTTCACTCGTTGCCCCACCAAATATCAAACAATCATCCGCAAAAAGCAAGTGCGTTATTTTTGGGGCGTACCTGTTGATTTGGGCTCCTCGAATGGAATTATTAGTTGCTGCAGTCCGCATCAACGATGATAGTCCTTCGTTGCAAATTAGAAATAGGTATGGGCTCAATGGGTCCCCTTGTCGCAGCCCTCTAGTTGGAACAAACTTTGGGCCAACCGACCCATTCAAGACCACAGAGTATGTCACTGTTTTCACACACAACATTATTCTTAAAACCCACATTCTGGAAAAGCCCATTTTCTCCAACATTTTCTCTAAAAAAACCCACTCCACCCGGTCATAGGCCTTGCTCATATCGAGCTTCAACGCAAAAGATCCCGTCCTCCCCTGTCTTCTATTTTTGAAGGAGTGTAGAATTTCATAGGCCAAGAGTATATTGTCAGTGATGAGCCTTCCCGGTACAAATGCCGACTGTGCTTCGTCAATACATAAGCTTAGCACCTGTTGAAATCTGTTTACCAGCATTCGCGAGATGATTTTGAATAGGACGTTGCATAGGCTGATCGGACGGAACTGCTGCATACGCTCCGGTTTACTGGTCTTTGGGATAAGGACTATCCGCATATGGTTAATGCTTTCGAACTCATGCTCACCATTTAGTATGTCAATACAGTACGTAGAGACCTCTGCACCAACAATATGCCAAAAACGTTGGTAAAATATGGCCCCCAATCCATCTTCCCCGGATGCCTTTAATGGGCTCATTTCTTTCAATGCTGTAAAAACCTCATCTTTTGTGAACTCACGATCTAGGTAATCATTCATGGTGGTTGTGATGCAAGGGGCTACACCTTCTAAAATCTCTTATGGGCTCTGAACACCATTTGAGTGAAATAGATCTTCAAAATATCTCGTCGCTAATTGCACTAGACCCTCATCCGAATCTATCTGATTACCTCCCTCATCTAACAAATTCTCTATTCTGTTTCTCTTCCGACGGTACGTGGCATGTCTGTGGAAAAAGGAGGTGTTTTTATCCCCATTTCTCAGCCAATTGACTCTTGCACGTTGCTCCCAATAGAGTTCCTCTTTCTCCATTTCAAAATTCAGATTTAATTTTACATCGGTAATGTCGGTTAGCACATCATCCGTTGGGGTCTGCTCACATAATCGTTGGAGTTGTTCCTTCAAATCTTTAACGGTGGTCTTCCGTGTCTGCTTCAGTTTTTGAAACCAATTATCTAGGCCATTCCCAACAAACTGTAGCCTTTCGGGTATGGGTCCTACAGAGTCAACCCAGAGTTTTGCTACTTCTGTTTCGCAGGATTCCTCCATTAACCATGCAAATTCAAATCTAAAATGCCACCTTTTATTAACATTGGAAACCACCTAAGTCTCTAAAAGTAGAGGACAATTATCGGAGAAGGTGTGTGATAAATGTTCCAGTGAATAGTGGGGAAACAAATTGAACCAGTCGTGATTTGCGACTCCCCTGTCCAACCGCTCCCTTATGTTGGTTGCTGCAAAATTACCTTTCTCCCATGTATACCACCGTCCTTTGAACCCCATGTCTTCCATCTCACAATCCGATAATACCCGTCTAAATTCCCTCATTTGTCGTTCACTCCTGATTAGGCCTCCCTGTTTTTCATTTGAATAAGCAATTTCATTGAAGTCCCCTATAATGACCCAAGGGAGTTCTGGTACATCATTAATCTGGCGTAACAAATTCCACGCCGCTGCCCTATATTGTTCTTCCGGTGCACCATAAAAACCTGTGCATCTCCATGTTTTGCCATCCGAATCTTCCTTAATGATCACGTCTATATGTCGTTGAGAATAAGAGCGAAGAGATACATCACAATTGGTTTTCCAGCCCAATGACAAACCTCCACTACGCCCCGCTGCATCAACGTCAATTCCATTTATAAAGCCACATCGTCTTCTAACTTGCGCCATTTGTGCACTCCGCAGTTTTGTCTCGCTAAGAAAAACCACAGATGGGTTAATGTCTCTCAACATATGTTGGAGACGACGGACAGTCCGAGGCATACCCAAACCTCGGACATTCCAACTTAATATTTTTATGGCGTCCGGCTGGTCTGATTATGCAGACCTGCCGATATCTCAGTTGGTGAAGTGACATGTTTACCATCCTCCTCGAGTGCTTGCCTATTAGGATCACCCACGGTCCCCGACTCCTGTTGCATTCTTTGGCGTTTTAGGCCATCCGAATGAAAAATAGGGCTGTCCTCCCTTTCGACAATCATGTCCTCTGTTACAGTTGGGCCTCCCTCAGCATCGTGATGTCCTTGTGCAATAATAATATGTCCAGGGCCCATATTCTTGGCCACAGCTTGGCCCATTTCAGAAGTAGTTGCATGACCCATAGTAGATTGGTTAGTGCCCCCACTCTCCACTACATGATGTGCCGCTACAAATTCGGTAACTGGCTTCTGACCCGTAACCGCAACTGTTCCTCCCTTCTCCTCTACCAGCCATCGACTTCGGGCTGCTGCCGCCCGTCGCGGTTGTGCACGCAGCGAAATGTCCCAATTGAACGGTAATTCTTTTGTCGGATCCAACACTTTAAGCGGGCAGAAACTCTCTCCATGGCCTAGCTTTCCACAAATAAAGCAGAATAGGGCGAGCTTCTCATACTCAAACCTTGCATAAGACGTAGACCCATTTGGTAGGCCAAACTTCTTTCTTCTTTTCAGTGGCAACCGAACATCAATTTTTGCACGTATCCTCATGATTCTTTGATAACCCAATTGAATTGCATTGACATCATATTCTATGAATTCACCCAAAAATTTTCCAATCTGTTTTGCAACCTCCATTGACATAAACCCATGCGGTAAATTATGGACTAGTACCCAGTAACTAACGTGGTTTAGTGGTACCTGCATTGAATCATCACCTTCACACAGCTTGTGCATAATTAACAAATGATTATTGAAGTTCCATGGAGCACCTCGCTCAATTCTTTCAACATCAACTGCATGGTAAAACCGAAATAGGTATCGATTATCTCCCAGATCCGAGATTGAAACACCACCAATTGGATGTCATATGTTCGCCAACGTAGCCCGCATTGACTGAAAACTGACAACACTGTTCGTCAAGAACGTGCCCACAAAACAGTTTGCAAAAGATCCTAGAACGGCTACATCCGTCGTTACCAATGGCAGAACCTCCTCCTCCGCCTCCCCAATTTCCAGACCCGCAAGATCATCTTCCACCGTCTCCATTCGACTTACGTAACTATCAAAGAAAAGCCAAAACAAAGAGAAAACGTGCTATAGAAGCAGAGAGAAAAACGTGCTATAGAAGTAGAGAGATCGTTATAGATATTATACCGCAAGTTTTAATAGTCCAATGATGTACATGAGGTGATTATTTTAAAATGGGGCATTCCGAAATTATTACTTTTAAAACTTGTCATTATTATATTTCCATGTTTAGGGACTCTAGAAGTTGAATAGTCAGATTCTAGACGAATTCAAGTTCATTCAAAAACCTAGTTTATAATCCATTCATAATAAAATGAAGTTCCAAGATTGACTTTGACAAAGTAATTAATGAATCTTATGATTCCTTCCAAATTCCGACTTGACCAATGGAGCGAGCTCCATAATGACACCAGTTTATATATATATATATATAGTCATGTTTGACAATTAGCGGATAGCTGATAGCATATTACATTGGTTGATAACTGATAACGGATTGCATTAGTTGATTTAACTAGCGGATTGTATTAGCTGATTGTATAAAAATATTTGGTAAAATTAACTAATAGATGATAGTTGTTTGATTATTTAAACAAGTAAAATGACATATAAAGACATGATTGTATTCGATACTTGTTTGACTAGTTTATTAGTTATCAATATTTTGTATCTATTAATATTAATTAGATTATAAAAAACAATTTTGTAATATAACATTACTAAGTATATTTGAAGGATCTATATATTAATTTATTATTTATATAATTACTTTTAATACAACTTAACTAATTAATAATTTAAATACAAATACAAATGTGTGAGAATAAAAAAAAAAGAAAAAAGTAATAATTTACAAATGTAGTGTGAAAAATTAAAATAGTTAATTCAAGTTATTTGGAGATTTTTAATAATTGTTAAGAGTATAAAATTTTATAACTCTTATGTCAAAACTTCTGATTTTAAAAAACTCATATTAGTAGTTTTTTTAAAATTTGACGTTCCACCCCCCAATCCGCTATTCTAATCGGATATTCACTAAACATCTAATTAGCGAATTTGACCTGTCAAACATCTAATATTAACTCAAACTTCTAATTTTGACTCAAATCACTAGTTACCAACCATAATGATTAATAGTTTATTCTTTTTAAAATTAAACACAAGGACTGAAAATGGGTTGATTTCCCCCAAAAAAGTTCAAATTATTATTTTTGATTCCTCGTACTTTTAAAATTAAAAAAAAGTTTTCTCCCTAAATTTTTAGGTTCCATTACTTTTAAGTCGTCTCTCTTTTGAAGTTAGAAAAATCAAGTGTTGATCCATATTTTTCGGTTTGAATACTTCTTATGTCCTTATTTATTTTGAAATTAGGTAAATTAAGTTCAACTTTTATTTTTTTATTTAAATACTGATTAGATCATTTCCCATTTAAAATCCAACAGAATAGATTCTGAGCCTCTAATTTTAAAATATATATTGTTAACTTAATAATTAGGCATTGATCCCATTTCATTATCATTTATATTCATCCCGTGAAGTTTTTTTATGATTTCGACCCTAATCGAAATCACACGCACATATTTATAATCCATTAAAAGAATATACATATCATTATTTTTATGCCTTGAATTTGGCTCTAGATATTTCACGCTTAAATTGAGGAATGGGAAACATTTATGAACTAATTGAGCGAAAAAATTTAGTGACTTAATTGAGATTTTGGGAATTAGGGACTAAAGTGAATTCAAGCTAAACTCTGGTAGCCTTTCTTAAAGCCCAATTCCCTTTATGTCACTTTTCAGTCAACTTTGAAACTCTAAAAATTTTTATTTTACTCACCTAAAATTCTTCTTATCCTCTCTCTTATTTTCTTAAATCAACCACTATCGTCGTTTTATGTAGAGATGTCAATTGGAATTGGCCCGGATGAGTGTGAAGGGTACTCTTTTCACACCCATTTATGTCAAGAATTTTCATTTCTATTCCCCTCCTACGACGCGCTACGAATATAAAATCTAAAATCATCCCTGCCCCGCAAACCCGATATTAAAACCATTCATGCCCCATCACCCACCCCAGTCCTGAGATTCACTTAATCTCTTCTTTACCTGCCCCATATCTATTCATATAATATATTTATTAATATTAGTTAAATAAATATAATTCATAATTGTTACGAAAAAAAGTATGAAATACTTGTTATTTGGACTCACACCACATGTGTGATATTATTCCAACTGTCATAATTTTTTTAAAAAAATAATAATATACAAAATTAAATTTTATACAACACAAAAGTTTGGACTAAAAATATACTAAAGTCTATTGTAAATGACCGAAAAATAGCACAAATAACATGTGAAATAATATTTCAATTGTTGTAACAAATAAACAATATAGAAAGAACTAAAAAATAACAATGAAAAAACAACCTTTTAAAAATAAAAACAAATACCAATAGAATCAAAATAAGATATAATATTAGAAAAATAAAATTAAAAAAATAAAAGAATAACATACTTGTGGTGAAGACCGAGGAAAAGAAAACAAACTAGAAAAGAAGGCTTAACAACAGACAATAGTAAATAAGAAACGAATAAACATAAATATTATATATATATATATATAATTTTATAAATATTCAAAGAAAAGTCAATATAAATTATCTGAAATTTGACTTTGATTCAAATTGATATTTAAAAAAATATTTATATAGTTGATCCGATCAATCTCAAACTCAATTATATATATTGTACTTTTCATTAATATCTCAAGACAAGTCAATATGAATTACTTTACACTTGACTATGATCCAAACTAATATTATATTTTTAATAATATTTATAATAACATGTTATAATATCTTTTGGGTGGGTGATGATGATGAGGGGCGGGTGGGGATGAGATAGATACAAAGGCATATTCACCTTTTCCCTACCACCCACCGCGAATCTAATTTTTATCTTTATGCCCGCCCTACAATCCGTAAAATTTGTAACCATCCCTGCCCAATTGAATGTGAAGTGGGGCGGATCCCTACAAAATCCGCCCCACTGACATACCTAAGTCTTATGCGATCCTTCATGTCAAAAGTTACCACAGCAGTCTTGTAACACTTCTTATCCGATCTATTCACAAATCGGATCGGAGATGTTACCGACAATAAAATGAACCGAACAACAATCGATAATTTGCATTGCAAACAACTAGTTATGCTAAAATCTTCATTTATTATAATCTAAATCGTAATCCCATAAATTATGTTTCTTTCCAATTAATGACCATTTTAAAATTTTACGAAGATTGAGGGACTAAATCTTAATTTACCAATATGAATGTTCATTCTTAATTCTGTTAATTTCCAATCAAAAGGAATCATTCAACTCATTTACATTACAATTAATTGTTCCAAATCAATCTCCTCTTTTTTATGTCTAATTCCATTTGTTAACATTTAAATTGCTTTATTCAATCGGGATTTGTAGATTTGATAAAAATTGAAGACTAATCTATAACATATCTAAGTTAATAATACATTATCAGACTTCTTAGAATCAATCACACAATTAACTCTTTTAACCATGTATTAGCAACTCCATTTCCTATCATTTATACAATCAAGGACCAATTCATAAACGTTCAATGGTTTAGGGCTAAACTTTAATTTAATAAAATGTCAAGATTTATTTGTTTCCTCATGTACTCTTAATCACATGAACCATATGAAAAGTTATTTTCTATATTCTTTAACCATTTAGTATATATAACATAGTTAGAGTTACTTTGTAAACCTTTAAAAATTTGAGGACCTAATTGTAACATTCCATGAATTTTAGGACCGGCTTTCTTTGTCTTTTGATATTGCAAATACTTACCAGCTACCAATAGTATCCATTTACCAAGTTCTAATCAATTAGTTTATTCATTTAAAGGACCTATGTATCAAAGTTACATTTCTAACATTTTTGAATTAGAGGTATCGAAACTTCACTTATGGTTCCGAAACCCTGAGTTAGGTATAGAGTTTCAAGCTTTTTAGGTTCGATGTTTTGGTACCTTTGAAGCATATAATAGTCAATTACATTCATCTCCTAGTGAATCATATTGACCCTACATGTGTTCGATCCTTAATAGTGATTTTAGTTGTTTTATTTTCTAATATTTTAATATAATTACAAGGTAATATCTTTAGTTTAATTTTAATTTGGATAAACTCACTTACACCTACATACTAGGATGCTCGAACTTGAGTCGCCTAAGAGGAACAACATCATTTATAATTGAAACCACTCAATGAGTTTTTAATTGCTTTATTTAAATACGATATAAAAGTATGAAAAATAAAAGTATCCTCGTGATAATATTAATTACTCTCTAAAATAATAACATTATGAATTTTACAATTAATCTGGCATGGAGTTAAACTATAACACCAACCCAGTTATGAGTTATCCACTTTAGAACAAATATAAGTTCTAAATATTTTAAACAAAGTTAAACACATTGGCCGGAATAGTTTGACTTACTAAAGTGTTTGCAGTGATGGATCAGAATCAAAGTACATATATTATTACTAAATTTATCACAATCATATTATTATACGCTTCAAATATTCATATTCGTGGTGATAATTAGTACAACATAGATTCTTAACTGAGAAAACAAATCACTCTGCCCCAAGCAGAGAGCTTATTGACAGTCACTCATAAGCATGTAATGTAATCATATGATGGTGGCGATTTCATCACTGCTTTGCCTGCAACACCAACAATTCCATTCACTGGTTACCAACTTCTGGTATGATAATAGTTACTGCTGAAATAATAATAATACAAGTTACAGAGTATAAACAGAAGAGTACCGAGAACATCATCTTATAAAGTGCCACTATTTCTTTCGGATCTGCTTTCTTTGTCTGCTTATACGCATCGATCTTGTTCACCGCATGCATCACCAAGTTAATAAAATTACTCAAGAATTGAAATGGACAGAGAAATGTTGCTCAAGTCATACATTGGATTGGAGGCTATTTCTATAAAATGCCTTTGGCTTCCTTGTTTGAGTTGTAAATCTTGCTTATGTTGCACGTCTTGAATGCTTATACGTTTTGATTGCTAAGACATGAACCTTAAAGTGCTTTGTATGTCATCTTTTGGTAAATGCATGAATCTCTTGTATGAATGATGATAGTTCGTGTTGGTTGCCTCGCATGCTTAGATTTTAGTTGTTAAAGGTTGTATGTATGTTGTTCGTGGCTAGGGAAGTCCTAAAATGCATTTAAAGTTGGGTTTGGTGTTGTCTTGCTGAAATTTGGAGACTTGCAGTGCAGGGCATATCGATACGCCTGAGGGCCGTATCAATACGGTCTTGCCTGCAGGACTCAGTTTTGGCTGGGCGTACCGATACACGGGGGTGTACCGATACGCTCTTTGCTCACTGGAATTCTGAGAGTTTGGTGAGTTTTTGGCGTATCGGTACGGGGTTGAAGTGTATCGGTACGGGTTCATCTCGTTGACCACGAGATGTTGACCGAGAAGGGCGTATCGATACGCTCAAGGGCTGTATCGATACAGTCTTCTTGTGTTGACCTTAGGGAGTTGACCTTGGTCAAGGCGTATCGATACGTATCGATACCCTTGATTGGTGTATCTATACGGCCTGCTTAGAAAGGTAAAATGGGCTATGTTAATGTGTTGCCATGGTTGGTCGTTGATATGTTGTTGGTGTTTCCGCTATCGTGTTCACATGGGACTTAATAATGCCTATAGACAAGATAAAGTTAAAAGAAATTTTCTAGGGTTGCTAACCGAGGTGGGACCTTAACGGGTTTCGCGTCGGTTTTCCCCGTGTAGCCTACTCGAACCGGTCAGCCGACCAGACTGAGGCGAGGGGGGTACATTTTTAATCACATGAACCATATGAAAAAATTATTTTCTATATTCTTTAACCATTTAGTATATATAACATAGTTAGAGTTACTTTGTAAACCTTTAAAAATTTGCGGACCTAATTGTAACATTCCATGAATTTTAGGACTGGCTTTCTTTGTCTTTTGATATTGCAAATACTTACCAGCTACCAATAGTATTCATTTACCAAGTTCTAATCAATCAGTTTATTCATTTAAAGAACCTATTTATAACTAATAAAACGCAGAAGTATCAAAGTTACATTTCTAACATTTTTGAATTAGAGGTATTGAAACTTCACTTATGGTTCCGAAACCCTGAGTTAGGTATAAAGTTTTGATCTTTTTAGGTTCGATGTTTTGGTACCTTTGAAGCATATAATAGTCAATTACATTCATCTCCTAGTGAATCATATTATCCCTACATGTGTTCGATCCTTAATAGTGACTTTAGTTGTTTTATTTTCTAATGTTTTAATATAGTTACAAGTTAATATCTTTAGTTTAATTTTAATTTGGATAAACCCACTTACACCTACATACTAGGATGTTCGAACCTGAGTCACCTAAGAGGAACAACATCATTTACAATTGAGACCACTCAATGAGTTTTTAATTGCTTTATTTAAATACGATATAAAAGTATGGAAAATAAAAGTATCCTCGTGATATTAAAACCATTCTTGCCATATCACCCACGTCAGTCCTGAGATTCACCTAATCTCTTCTTTACCTGCCCCATATCTATTCATATAATATATTTAATAATATTAGTTAAATAAATATAAATCATAATTGTTACGAAAAAAGTATGAAATACTTGTTATTTGGACTCACACCACATGTGTGATATTATTCCAACTGTCATAATTTTTTTTTAAAAAAAATAATAATATACGAAATTAAATTTTATACAACACAAAAGTTTGGACTAAAAATATACTAAAGTCTATTGTAAATGATCGAAAAATAGCACAACAGTCTTGTAACACTTCTTATCCGATCTAATCGCAAATCGGATCGGAGATGTTACCGGCAATTATTATATCAAAACATTAGTTCTACAAAATATAAATTCTAAATATTTTAAACAAAGTTAAACACATTAGCCGGAATGGTTTGACTTACTAAAGTGTTTGCAGTGATGGATCAGAATCACAGTACATATATTATTACTAAATTTATCACAATCATATTATTATACGCTTGAAATATTCATATTCGTGGTGATAATTAGTACAACGTAGATTCTTAACTGAGAAAACAAATCACTCTGCCCCAAGCAGAGAGCTTATTGACAGTCACTCATAAGCATGTAATGTAATCGTATGATGGTGGCGATTTCATCACTTCTTGGCCTGCAACAATCCCTTCACTGGTTAACAACTTCTTGTATGATAAAAGTTACTGCTGAAATACTAATAATACAAGTTACAGAATATAAACAAAAGAGTACCGAGAACATCATCTTATAAAGTGCCACTATTTCCTTTGGATCTGCTTTCTTTGTCTGCTTATACGCATCGATCTTGTTTACCGCCTGCGTCACACGGTTATCACAATCACTCAACAATTGAAATAGACAAATAAATGTTGCTCAAGTCATACATTGGATTGGAGGCTATATACACAGAAATGCTGCTCAACTAACTATACCTCAATCCATGCTGCCACTTTAGGCCTGCCTGCTGTGATGTCGTACTTAAACACCTCCGATAAGTAGATCTGGAATCTCTCAACCAGAGGAATGAAAGTAATGTCCGCCTGCGATTCACAAACTCATTCATACATCTTTGCAGACAAACTCCAACCATAAATAAGGATATCGCCATACTTCTTTTATCCATTACAGATTTACACTAGTGCAACCAAACTATAAGCCTTTTTCTCCTCAACATTTTACATATTTAAGAAACAGAAACAGCAAAACTACAACACCTGGGAAGCAAATTAGCATCACTGGAGAGCCAACTTACCAGACTGAACTCGTCGCCCAGAAGGAATGGGCCGTCGTATTTTGTAAGAGCATGTTCCAAGCGATCAAAGGCAGTACCTGGTGCAACTCACAAGTTTTAGCTGCTTCATATCATATTAATACAGGCTACACTCTGTTAAACACAAGTATATTTCATTCAATCAGACTAACCAGCTTCAGTTGTTGAGTCTCCTTTAAAAGTGGTAAACACCAGCCCTGCAAATTGGTCTATGTGTGATAACATCTCCTCAAAAAACTGGTTTTTCTCAGCATCCTAATATATTTTCAAAACATGATTTGGTTAAATATAGATAAAGGAGTGAGAAACCTGCACTGAGTGAGAGCAGTAAACAATTGGAGAGACGTTACATTAGGTAAAAGAGAAGGGCCTTCAAAGTTGGTGTCAACATATTTGATCAAGTCAATACTCTCCCCCATGACTTTGCCATTATGTTCCAAGGACGGCACCTTGTTTGCAGGGTACACTTTCTCCTTGTACCAAGCAGGCCTATTTTGAAGGTTCAAAGGGACCAACTTAATCTTGTCTTGCAAACCCTGCAACTCAACCAAGTTACTTACATGAAAAACTTGGGGAAAAGGAGAAGTAATCTGCATTCTGCATGAATAAATGAAAGAGTGGTTCAATGCAAAGGGGAATGAGAGAACCTTAAAATTCCTGGTGATCCACACACGTTGTGCAAAGGGGCAAGTATAGGTCATATACAACCTGGTAGTTCCATCAAAGAGAGCAGGTTCCTCTGCTGTAGCATCCAATGGAGGGGGCAAATACTCAGTAGCCATTGTTGCGGGGGAATTCAAAACTTGTGTTTTTGTTGGTGTTAGCTAATTTGTTTCACAGTTATTTGTACATTCATGAAGGAATTCTTTGCCTTTTTATAAGCCCAGGAACTATTAAGTTGAAGTCACCAATGACGAAGTTGATATAAATAAATAAGGTAGTAAATGTCAAAGTAACTTTGATCTTGACTTTTTTTGCCACTAAATTTTCTTTATATGTTTCCTTGTTTTACTTTGACCAAATCCAACGACTAAGATGGAGGCAGAATAACCCCCACTCTTATTAAGAATGTTACTGTTGAATTTTAGGATTAAATATGAAATAAGTGTCTAAAGTATCATATTATTATCATGTGAGTATCTAAATAATTTTTTTTTAAAAATTGCAATCTAAACTTTTTTTTTGTCGAAATAGATGTCTAACTTAAAAAATTAATATCTAATCATTAATTGACACGTCATAAAAAACCTAAATTCACATCACATATTTTATGACAATTTTCTTATTCATTTTTTTATTTTATTTGAAAACAATTAAGTTGACAAAACAATAAACTCTAAGAATAAAATTGTCTAAAATCATGTTTACTAACAGTAATTTTATATTACCTAAGAGTTTCTATTTACTATATTCTCAAAATAATATTTATTATTGGTAATATTATATTTCATGTTCCATGAGTCTAGAAGTTGTTTTTTTTTCTTCTTTTGGCCAAAGTCTAGAAGTTATTTGATTGTATTAAAAAAACGTCCTTGCAATTGCAACTATTACTTTTTTAAAATACACCGTATTTTGCTAATCGTTAGCCTCCGAATTTGAATAAATGTATTCGAGACTTTTGCATGTGAGCCATCTATTTACGCTTAAGCTAAACCTAAAATGTCAGATCAGTTTTGGCCCTTCTTTATTTTATTTGAATTTAAGTATATAATTATTTCAACTTCGAGTCGATTCTCTCAACATTTTCGGATATATGTATATCGTATATAAAAATATAATACAATATATATATATATATATCATATATGATTATAGAAAATTGTTTAAATTGGAGCACATTAGTGTCATAACATTGCAAATACTTACGATTAAATTTAAAAAGAAACTAGAACAATTCGACTTGACTCTAATTTTATAAACTCGATTAAAAAAAGTTCAAATAAAATTTAAGTTATAAAATAAGACTTATAAAATAAACAAACTCAAGAATTTTAACTCGACTCAACCAAATACTTTTTCCTATGTTCTAGAAATTTAATGAGTCCGACAATGGATGAATTCAAGTTTATTCAAAAAATATTTTATAATTCATTCATAATAAAACGAAGTTCGAAGATTGACTTTCACAAAGTAATAAATAAATCTTATGATTCCTTCCAAAACCCGACTTGACCAATGGAGCAAGCTCCATATTGACACCAATTTATATAAAAAATATATATTTAGAACGATTAATTGTTTATTCTTTTCGAAATTAAACACATAGACTAGCGGCTCTCCACCACTAAAATTCTTTTAACTCTAGTTGTTTTTTATTTTGATCAATCCTTTTAATCGGTGGTCGTCAATCAATTTTAGTATTGGTTGTCGACCACTGGATCTATTAATTTTTTTTATTTTTTATTTTAATAAGAATTTATTTTTCTGTCCTTGTGACACGCTTTTTCCTTTGTCCTTGTGCCATGTTTTTGTTTTTGTTTTGTGGTTTGATTCATCTGTTCTTGTGACATGTTTCAGCATACCCTCACGATCGATTGTTGTTCACACAGAGATTCAATCGGCGCTAGTTTCTGATTTATGTTTTTGTCGCTGGTCACTTGGAAAGTTATATCCCACTCGGTTGATGGTTGCTTGCCGATGAAATCAGTCCTGGGTAGCGGCACTTTTTGCTTGACAGCTTGGATCGCACACCACTCCTTTCTTCTTTACGCGTCTCGTTTGGACAAAGATAAGGAAATTCAGGAGGCTGCTAAATTTTGTTGGTATGCTTATCTCCATAGAAATTTTCATTTTTCTTTGTTTTTGGGTTGTTTGATCCAAATATTCTTCTTCTTGGATGCATTGTAATTGTGATTTTTCTATGAATATAATAAAAATTTAGTAGCTTTTATCAAAAAAAAAAAAATTAAACACATGGACTGAAATGGTAAAAAACTTAGGGTCCGTTTGATTTTAGAAAATATATTTTTTATTTTTTTAGAAAATAATTTTCATTTTTATTTTTTTAAATTAAAAAACATGCTTGGTTAATAGGGATGTAAACTTATTTTCAAAAATTAAAATAGTGAAAATGTGTTTGATATCCAACTTTTCAAAATAAAAATGAAAAAAGAATTGCTAAATAATTAAAATAAAATATAGTTAGAAAATATTATTATTATAAATAAAATATGAGTAAATAAAACAAAATTTTAAAAAATGACATTAGAAGGATTCAAATCCGGATTAGAATAAAGTTAAAATTAGAAAAACCTTATTTTTATATTTTCTACTTTCCCAAAAACATTTTCAAACATTTTCAATGAAAACAATGAAAAATCTTTTTTACTTTTTCTAATTTTCACTTAATTTTGTTTTTATTTTATAAAAATTATTTTCTAAGTTTTCAACGAAACATGATTTCTTCACCATTTTTTATTTTTTAAGAAAATAAAAATAAAAACAGACTCTATTTTCTAGAACCAAACGAACCCTAAGATTTGAAATTAGGGTACTAAAAAGTTTAGTAGGTCAGAATCAGGGACGAAGTTATTTGTTTTGGTCAAATTATCTATCGAATTCTCGTACTTTACAATTAGAAAAATTAGGTCTTACTCCCTGAATATTTAGGTCCAATTACTTTTAAGATCCCTCTTAGTTTTGAAGAAGTAAAATCAAGTGTTGACCCACATTTTTCGCTTTACATCTTGCCTCTGTCTCTAATCAGACTCACATATACATATTTATAATCTATTTAAAAAATACGTATTATTATTGTCACGTCCCAGGACTAGATGTTTCACACTTAAACGGAGGTATTGGAAACATTTATGGATTAAATTGAGGAAAATAAAAAAATCATTGGCTCATTTGAAGTTTTGGAAATTAGGGACTAAACTGAATCCAAATTGAATTTTGATAGCCTTTTTGTAAACCTAGGAAAATGCAAGGGCACACCTTGCTATGTGTGATTTAAATGTTACTTTCTGTCAACTCTGAAATCCTAATGTCATTTTTCCATTTTAAACAGCCTAAAATTCTCCTTTCATTTTGTGTCTCTCTCCCTCAGTTTTTCTCACTAATCAATTTGGTCGCTTTATCTCGTCATTTTTGTAAAAGTTTCATCGATTGTTATTAGGCTGAGCATGTAAAACAGAAAAATTGAAAATCGATCTGAATTAAAATAGTTGCGCGCTTTATGGTTCACAAGTTCAAAAATCGTAGTTAACTAAACTGAACCGAATTTGAATTACCATTTAATTTATAATTAATTTTAGGGTAATGTTCACAAACAGTCCCTTTCGTTTGGTGTTTGTTCTAGTTTGGTCACCAGATTTCAAAACAGCTTATTGTGGTCCCTTACGTTTATAATTTGTTTTATTTTAGTCACTTTGCCGTCATTCTCCGTTAGAGGAGTAACGACCGGCTGACATGGCAATTTTAAAATTAAAAAATTCCACGTGTATAATACACGTATATTATAGCCGCCGCCGTTGGATTGTTCATCGCTACCCCGCCTTCCACCGTCAGGATCTTCGTTCTTTCATCTACCGATCTCATTTCCACCGCACCCACCACCGTCGGATCAGCCGACGTCGCGTAGCACACGTCCTTCATCTTGAAACCGTAGCCGTCCATTTCCAATGCATCAGCGCGGGAAAACAAGAACGGCTCTTTGGAACAAAGATCGTAGCAGGGTATCAAAACCGGTTTCAGAGTATCCTTCAAAGTCAGCTCCCAGAAGGTTTTTCCCAACAGTTTCTTCACCCCTGATGGACGGAAAATTCGCCGGAACAACCCTTGTGGGGAGGAGGGAAACAGTTTCCGACGGTTTTTCGCGAGGAACTGAAGAGCTTGGTCGGCAGTAAAAAGGGGGGCGCCATTTTCATCCCGAGTGAACAACAGTGCGGCGAGAATCGCACCGGCCCCGGATCCAGCAACGACGTCGAAATATTGGGCAATGGCGGCATTGGGATTTCCCAATTTTTGACGGAGAAAAGTTTGGAGGGTAAGGAGGGACTGAGCCGCCAATATACCATCGGAAAAACTTCCACTATCAATGGAAAGAATTCTAACTTTCCCAGAAAATTTATTCCCAGATTTCATAGGGTCTTCATGATTTGTTTTTGCAGCCTTGGCATTCTCTTGATCACCAAAAAGGAATTTGTTTTCAAGGATTGAAAAGATTTGGTTAGTGAGGGTGTCGACTTCGTTAACTAGGAGTGCCATTTGAATTAATTATACCAGAAATGAAAGATTGAAAAAGATGAGAGCAAATGGAGATGGAATTGAAATTGAAAGAAGTAGACAAGTTGATGATTGGACTTGGACCTGAGCTTGGAGTCTGGAGAGCTGAGATATATTCGCTATATTTATATACACAGTGGTGAAAATTGGAATTGAAATTGAAAGAAGTAGACGTGTATTATACACGTGGAATTTTTTAATTTTAAAATTGCCATGTCAGCCGACTGTTACTCCTCTAACGGAGAATGACGGCAAAGTGACTAAAATAAAACAGATTATAAACGTAAGGGACCACAATAAGCTGTTTTGAAATCTAGTGATCAAACTAGAACAAACACCAAACGAAAGGGACTGTTTGTGAACATTACCCTTAATTTTAAATTTTTATAATGTAAAAATAGACATTTTATACGTAAAATAGTGAAATAACATAAAAATATTATATATTAATTATTTTTCATTTTCTTAAAAAATTAATTTTTTAAGATATATATATATATATATATATGAAAAATACTTAATTTTTTTTTACCAAATAACGTTTAAAACTCAAGTTATATTTGTCAAAATAAAACACACAATCTTAAAATCTAAGATTAATATGAAAAAATCAATAACTGAGGTTAACCGAACTGAAAACTTGTGGGTTATTAAAAATATGTTATATCTACGAATGTATAATCTATGTATTTGAATAATCCACATGCCACGCATAAGGGATGATCTAACAAATTTGTTCTGATTTGATATAAAACTTGTATGGCATGTTACAATTTGCACGGGGTTGGTTGCTCAGGTGAAAGATCATTGTAATACATTCATGTGTTACTACTTGTATTATATGTTATCTAGTTATGTAATATAACACATTTTAGTTATTCATCACCACTTAGTTGTTTTGGTAATATGAGAATATATTATTGCCCGTTGGAGAAATAAGGTGCTTGAGTTTGTAGAATTCAGTTCGTGAAAATTAGCGGATGAATGAGTAGTTAGGGGTTCATCAACCTGCATCTGCATTATGACACATGCATCATTAATTTGATATGATATGTTTTTTTATCTGAAAAAAGGAGAAAAGTTCCATTAAGCGTAGAAAAAACAACACGAACCAGACCGCCGTACAACGGGTAAAAAACATGTACACCCATGCACGTGAAAAAACAAAACGCAAAGCGACACCACCAGGAAACGAACCTGGGAAACAAAACCCAAGACCAAGAACAAAGACAAACAGTGCCTTGAAACACAGGTAAAACATAGAAACAAAACACAGCCTCACAAGCAAGCCTAGGGATGAACCCTAACCAGAGGCAAGAACTAGAAAACGAAACGATCTTCCTCGCCGTCCTAGGACCTTGGATTGAGTCACGATTGCGGCGCTCAAGTGAGAGCTCCTTTCAGAGACAAGCTCCCTTGTCAAAAGACTTGGGTCTTGTCAACTTGAGCGAAGCAATCAAAAAAATAGGTTTGAGATTTGGAGTGGCGAAAATGTAAAGACCAGCAACAGACGCAACCCTCTGTCTGGGACTGGAAACACAGAGAGACGATAACGATGGCCAGCCAATAAAGAACCTAAGATCAAAAGTGGACAACGAGCACTTTATGATCCTGGGGGAAGGACTTGTTGTGATCACTGTCTTTCGGTCCTTCCCTTCAAAAGAGGTGATGAAAAAGCTGATTATATTTAGTGCGGATAACTCACTAAAGGGTTACCCGCCATACCTATTACGTTAGAAACTGGATCAACAATGGTCTTCGATAAGTTTGGATTAGAGGGGCCCGCTTAATATCTATCGAAAGAAGCAAAGATGTGATGAAAAAACCAAAGAACATAGGATATAAAATCCCATGAAATCATGTTTTAAGCTATAGAAAGGGATAAACAATCCCATAAAATCCGGTTCTAGGCTACAGAAATGGTAAAACCCATAAAAGTTGATTTGTACTATATGTACGGAAAGACTAAACAAAAAAGAAAAGGACCAAAAGGCCCTCATCATCATGCCCTTCCCCATGCAAAATTTGAAAATCTTCTCCAGTGAAGCATCGAACACTTTTCCGGCAAGCAAAGTAGCTCCAAACCAAGATCCGATGAATCTCGAAAAGTAGCCGAAAACTAAACCGTTCAACACAACACTGACGTTCTCGAACTCAGCACCGTTCAGAAACTTGTCGACCTTTGTTCCGTACCAAAAGGGGCTACCGAACCAAAACTCATCTCCCATGGGGTTTCCGGCAACCATAACTAGCATAGACTTAACCGAAGAAAAACTAATATGTTCTGGACCGAGCCGAAGACCAAACTGGCCTTCCTTTCTAGTGACAACTCCAAAACAAGGCCTCCATCCCTCAACCTTGGCTTCCACCTAACTTCTTTCACCACCTCAAAAACTCTAAAGGAACGACGAAGCCTCTTGGTTGGGGGATGCCACTCAACCGAGATCACGACCGATATCACAACCGAGCAGGACCCCAAGCAATTATGCAAACTAGCGAAAAAACATATGAGGTTTGAGATTGAAAAGAAAGAGAGCCAAACTATTACCCAGAGCCTGATAGCTAAAACGAGAGAGAAGGGAGAACTTCTCACTCATATATTTTTCCGATCCAACCTTAGATATGATATGTTTGTTTTATAATTATTTGTTGCACATTACATGATCTCTGGTTAATTTATATAACATGTATATTCACCTATTATTTTTTTGCACATAGAGGCCTTATTGAACTTTATATAGTTTAGTTGACACCATTCAAAGGGTTTTGTCTTCAGTTTTATTGATTTTAAGAGATTTGTTCTATTCAATATACTTTTGTTTTTGTAGTGTGGCTTTGAAATTGTTTTGGACATTTTATTTTATTAAAGATTGTTTTACAATTTTTTTAAAAATTTTTGAAAAGGTCATTAGATTTTTTGTTTTATTCGGTGACATTTTGCACTTAGTCATAAATTTTAGAGTTTCATTTTAAGCCACATGACACTATTATTGGTACCTAATTTTTAATCCGATTTAGAAAAAGTTTTTGAAGATAGTTTTTCAATCCCTTATTTATTTTTTTGATATATCTAGTTTGTTTATATGTCTTTTAACTTGTACAAATAAAAGAACAACCACATTTGGCTAGTTGACTAAATTGTTCATATTTGTTTCCTCATATTTTCTTTGGTTATAAGTTTTAGACTCATTAAGAGCACATTTTTCCTTACCCTAGAACCTCTCCTTTCCCTCCCCTCCCTTCTAGGTAGGTTCCTAAGATAATTTTAGCTGTTATCATTTACAACTTTTGTCATTTTGGCCCCATCCCCTTTTAAGATAAATTTAGTCCTTAACTTTTTTTTGTCAAATTACTTACTTTTAACTAACATTTAATTAAACCGTTCGAAGTTTAATGGTGATAACATGATATATACATATGAATGCATTTTAAATGGCATGATATCTAATATGTCGCATGTTTACATATAGAATAAAATTTTATTTTATTATACAATATAAAAACAATTAGCCAACTTCAGAGTATTATACTTATTTGTACTTAGAGGGCATGCATATCATACCATCTTATATGTCATGTTTTGGGTTATAACTCTGAGTTATTACTTTTGCCTTTCAATATTGTTAGGTTATGAAGCTTCAACCTTTTTTTGGGTGGAATAAAGAGATCACCTATTTTTGGGTTGTCATCTTTCACAGGTAGTATGGAAGAATATCCTTAGACTCTGCCATGTCGGGTAGTATGAAATACAACATATATTTTATCCAAAAAAAAAACTTTTATTTGATTGTACTACACACGTTTTTGCAATAGTATTTTTTAAAAAGTTTTTATAATTCAAGTTTTTAAAGACGGTTTTATCAAGTTTCAAGTCGTAGGTTGTTTTCATGACCCATATGTGACTCTCTAGAACTGTTAGATATTTTGAGTCGGTTTTAGGCTGTTACAATATGTATAGTGGTAAATGATTTGTATGGTAATTCAATGATATTTGTGTTCTATTCTTAAGTGGGAATTACATTATTTGATGATTTTTCGATGGCACTCTTTTTCTCTTTCAAAAAATAATATTATAAAGAAATATAAAAAAGTGTTCTCGTGTAATATTACTTACCTTTTAAAAATAAAGACATTCTAATGATTCTATGACTAAATTAACGATTTGAATCGTGACACTAACTCAATCTTCCACTTTATAACGAGTATAGGTTATAAATATTTTGTTGTTGTTAAAAGTTAAACATATTGGCTGGAATGGTTTGACTTCTTAATTATATGATTAAAAAAAGATGATAATTGGAATCATGGTACTAAAATGTTTGTAGTATTAGATCAGAATTACAGTCCATATACAACTATCAAATTTAACACCATCATTTCACATACTTCGAATTTATTCATTTGGGTAGCAATAACTAATACAACATGTAGATTCTTAAATTCAGGAAACAAATCACTCTGATCCAAGCACAGAGCTTATTCATTGCCACACACATAAACATGAAATCATATGATGGTGGCGATTTCATCACTTCTTGGCCTGCAACAACAACAATTCCCTCCCCTGTTAGCAACTTCTGGTATAATAATAGGTAGTGCAGAAATACTAATAATCTAAGCTAAAGAGAGAGTATAAACAGAAGAGTACCGAGAACATCATCTTGTAAAGTGCCACTATTTCTTTTGGTTCTGCTTTCTTCGTCTGCTTATAGGCATCGATCTTGTTCACGGCCTGCGTCACGCGGTCATGACAATCATTCAAGAATTGAAATAGACAATCTCTATAGAAACATTGCTCAAGTCATACATTGGATTGGAAGCTATATCTAAAGAGATGTTGCTCAACTAATTATACCTCAATCCATGCTGCCAGTTTAGGCCTGCCTACTGTGATGTCGTATTTAAACACTTCCGATAAGTAGATCTGGAATCTCTCAACCAGAGGAATGAAGGTAATGTCCGCCTGAAATTCACAAAATCATTCATATATCTTTGCAGGAAAAAACTCCAACCATAAAGAATGATATCGCCATACTTCTTTCATCCATTACAATAGTGCAACCAAACTATAAGCCTTTTTCTCTTCAACATCTTACATTTCTTTCAACACATTTAAGAAACAGAAACAGCAAAATTACAGCACCTTGGAAGTAAATTATCATCACTGGCGACCCAACTTACAAGACTAAACTCGTCGCCAAGGAGGAATGGACCATCATATTTTGTAAGAGCATGTTCCAAGTGATCAAAGGCAGTGCCTGATGCAAGTCATAAGTTTTAGCCGGTTCATGTCATACTATATACAAATGCACGCTACACTCAGTTAAATACAAGTATATTTCATTCAATCAGACTAACCAGCTTCAGTTGTTGAGTCTCCTTTAAAAGTGGTAAACACCAGCCCTGCAAATTGGTCTATGTGTGATAACATCTCCTCAAAAAACTGGTTTTTCTCAGCATCCTAATATATTTTCAAAACATGATTTGGTTAAATATAGATAAAGGAGTGAGAAACCTGCACTGAGTGAGAGCAGTAAACAATTGGAGAGACGTTACATTAGGTAAAAGAGAAGGGCCTTCAAAGTTGGTGTCAACATATTTGATCAAGTCAATACTCTCCCCCATGACTTTGCCATTATGTTCCAAGGACGGCACCTTGTTTGCAGGGTACACTTTCTCCTTGTACCAAGCAGGCCTATTTTGAAGGTTCAAAGGGACCAACTTAATCTTGTCTTGCAAACCCTGCAACTCAACCAAGTTACTTACATGAAAAACTTGGGGAAAAGGAGAAGTAATCTGCATTCTGCATGAATAAATGAAAGAGTGGTTCAATGCAAAGGGGAATGAGAGAACCTTAAAATTCCTGGTGATCCACACACGTTGTGCAAAGGGGCAAGTATAGGTCATATACAACCTGGTAGTTCCATCAAAGAGAGCGGGTTCCTCTGCTGTAGCATCCAAAGGAGGGGGCAAATACTCAGTACCCATTGCTGCCGTGGGAATTCAAAAGTTTTGGCTTTTGTGTGTTTTGTTGGTGTTAGTTGATTTGCTTAACAGTTCTGTGCACATTCATGAGGGAATTCTTTGGCTTTATATAAGTCTAGGAATTGTTAAGGTGAGAGTCAGCAATGACGAAGTTGATATGAATAAATAAATGTCAATTGTCAATTATCTTTGATCTTGACTTTTCTTGCCACCAAAATTTCTTACATCTCCTTGTTTTACTTTGACCAAATCCAACGACTAAGATGGTGTGTTCTCAAAGTGGTATCGACCAGTAACCTTTATTTCTTTTTTTCTTTTTGAATAGAGTAACCTTTCTTTCTTATGACAATATAATTCGAATGATAAACTACCCGCTTCGTCCTCTTATTATATATCAATATTTTAAAACATAATTAATTACACTCGACTAGATTTTATTGAAAAATAAAATAAATATTATTAATAATTTATCTACTTATTATTAACAACTCTTATGGTTGTATATAGCAAAAACCTTTTCATAATTTTTTATAAGGCATACACACGTTGCACATAAAAACTGCTCGAATTCGGATATCCTAGGACGAATATCATCTTTTCCACTAGAATCACTTGTTGTGTTATAATCTTATTAATTAGAAAGTCAAGACAAAAAAACTTGTAACACCCGGGTTTAGGGGTCGGGTGAAAATAATAATAAAATAATATTTTGAGTTTCGGATTTATAATTAAAATAATCTTTTAGGCCTCGGGTTTCAAAACAAATATTTATGTTGGACATGTTTTGATATTAAAGCCCAACTCCATAGAATTTACAAATAGATGAGATTGGCAATCTCATTAATGACGTTTTTGTAAATATTTTGACTTGCAAAATAAAACTCTTTTTCCTTTTATTTCAAACACCCAAAATTGTCATCATCTTCTACCTCCAAGTTTTCCAACGTGAGAAACCCCTCCCACCATTGAGTTACTATTCCATCTTCTTTCTCCTTCATTTTGGCTCGGTTTTGAAAGGTAATTACATTCCCATCTTGCTCCCATCTTCCTCTCTTTGAAAGTACCATTAGTTTTCATTTTTGTCCATGATTTTTGTCCATGATTTTGGAATTTGAGTTTTTAGTTTTCAACAATCTTTCTCCATAGGCTTTCCGGTTCATTACTAAACCTCCATACCCATTTATTCAGCATTGCACGATTTTTAAGCTTTAAGTCATAGAATCCCAAACCTCCAAATTCTTTTGGTTTGACTAAGCTATCCCACTTAACCCAGTGGATTGGCCTTGTGACGTTGGGACCCCGAATGAAGTGTGCAATATGCTTGTTAAGGCTATCAGCAATAGTAATAGGCATTTCAAAAATACTCAAAAAATACACTGGAAGGTTGCAAAGTACAGACCTCACTAGGCGCACTCTACCAACAAGGGAGAGAAACTTACCTTTCCACCTCGCAAGCTTCACCACAACTTTGTCGATCACTGGTTTCCAGATTAGAGTTGAGTTTCTTGAAGCACCCAAAGGTAGCCCAAGGTAGGTCGAGGGTAAGGAGCCTACACTGCACCCAGTATTTTGCGCCCAGTCTTCCACTTTATTAGTCGTTGTATGGATACCGTATAAGCTAGTTTTCCTCAGATTTAGACTCAATCTCGAAGCTAGCTCAAAGATTCTCAGGATTCGTTTAATGTTCAACACATTTTCCAAGTCTGCTTTAGCAAAAATTATTAGGTCATCCGTGAAGTACAGATGGGATACCTTGAAATCATTCTCGCCCACTTCAACCCCATTTATGATCCCCAAATTAACAGCTTTGTGAATTAAAGAGCTTAGGGCCTCCCCTACTATGTTAAAAAGGATGGGTGAAAGAGGGCACCCCTGCCGCAAACCTCTCTTAATTGAGAACATTTTTGTTGGTTTCCCATTAACGATGACCGAGATCATGGCCGTTGAAAGGCACATAGATATCCATTTTCTCCAGCGTGAACCAAACCCCATTTTGAGGAGGATGAAATCTAAGAATGACCAATCAACAGTGTCGTACGCACGACGGAAATCAGCTTTAAACACAACTGCTTCAGACTTTCTTCTTTTCATGTCATCTATAACTTCATTTGCCATCAACACACAATCTGCAATTTGTTTACCCGAAATGAATGCAAACTGATTCTCACCAATGACTTCATTAATGACTAGGCCAAGTCTCCTTGATATCACTCTTGCAAGAATCTTGTATAAGCTGTTAACCAACGAGATCGGTCTATAATCATCAACAATTATAGGGCAGTCCTTTTTAGGAATCAACGAAATGAATGAGTGGTTGAAGTGTTTGTCCTTGATCTTCCCTTTGTAGAAGTCATTAAAAAAACGAAGCACATTGTCCTTAAGAGAAGGCCAGAACTTTTTATAGAAGTCCAAATTAAATCCATCCGGTCCCGGGGCCTTATTACCTTCTACGGATCTGATTGCATCCCAGATTTCTTCGATCGAGAACAGTTCTTCAATCCTCCTGGCCGAATCACTACTTATGAGTTTGAGGTCACAATCAAAGTTTTTAACTTGAATTGTATTGGAGTTATTGTAGGTATTTCTAAACACTTCCTCAAATACATCTTCAATCTGTTTCGGTTCAGTGAACATTTCATTCTTCCATTCAACAGAGGAAATTAAATTTCTGCTTTTACGTAAATATGCTACTAGGTAAAAGTACCTCGTATTTTTATCACCCTCCGCAAACCATCTAATTCTAGACTTCTGATGGCATTCTCGTTCCTCCCTTCTGTAAAGTGCCCAAAGTGCCAATTTGAGAGTTTTCAACTCCTCCCCAATCCGTGCGTTAAAGCCAACAATGCAAGACTGTTCTTCCAACTCGGAAATTCTTTCTTCTAGTTCGGATGTTGAAGATTTCTCTTTGGCTTGAAATTCTTTGACCCATTCTTTGATTGCTTCCTTTACATTTTTTAGAATGCTTCCCATCCCTTTATTGTACGTCTTTGCTGCAATATTTTTTATAATATATGCAAACTTAGGGACTTCCAACTAATGCGTAAACAGTTTGAAAGGTCTCGAACCACTTGATGTTTTATTTTCAGCAATTACCACTGGTTTGTGATCTGATAGGCTCATTGGCAGAGTGAACTGATACATATTCGAAAACCATGAGAATACCTCGGGAGACATTAGAATTCTATCCATTCTAGTTGCTGCAATAGAGGACCCCCTCTAAACCAGGTGAATCTATCCCCCTGTAATGGCAGGTCCAATAAATTGTTATTCTAACAAAAGTTACCCAACAATAATCCCACATCCGAACCCGTATTTGCCCTTATCCTTTCATCGGCACACAACACATCATTGAAGTCACCTCCTACGATTACTGGCAGATTCAGGTTAGCTATGAATAAGGAGACCTCCTCGAAGAAGCTCCTTCTCTCACACGGATCATTAGGCGTGTAAATGTTTATAATTCTACATTTCTGTATGCTCGACCTAAGAGACCCCACCAGGGCAATATATCTGCTCTTGATCACCATGCAATCAGTCACCAGAAAATTCGAATCCCACAGGGAAATTAAGCCCCCAGACGCCCCTTTAGAAGGAGAGAACGCCAACCCTCCAAAATTTCTTCCTTTAAGCCAATTTTCAAGCCAAGGTTTGAACTTCGCCAATTTAGTTTCCTGTAGCAGACATATCTTACACTTTGATTCAAGGATGGCTTTTCCGACCGCCCTTAACTTCTCCGATCTACCCAAACCATGAATGTTCAAACTAAGTAGGATTGTGGACATGGGAGAATGAAAAACTCGAATAGGGAATAGAAACCTAACCCTTCTTATATCCCTTAACTTCCCTCCACCTCCACTAATCGGGCCACCACCGATTCATCTAGTGCTTCAAAATTCACTCCTAAAAACTTCCTCATGCGTAAAGTTGCAGAAGCTTCACTCATCTCACTTGGACTTGGCTCACTGTTAGGGGTTTAAAGCGGAGGAGAAATTTGGGGATGAACCTGAGATGACACCACTGATTTTTCCTTCGAAGATAAATTCTTCTTTTTCTTTTTGAACTCTTTTTTATATTTATGTACTGCCAGATTTGCCCTCCTTTGGTGATAGATAAGATCCGCTTTCAGCCTTGATCCCACACCTCCTTCAGAACATCTTTGTTTGGCGTTACAGTACAATGGACTAATAGTGTTAAAGGAAGCTTCCAAATCGAAATTTAAAAGGCCCACCTCAACTTCGACCAGCTTTGACCCAAATGAAGCTTGGGGACTTTGGGCCACTGGCTTCAGGCAAACCTTCTTTGGGCTGTGGCTCGAGTGAACGATGTGTATGGTCTCCGCAGATTCTACACGCACATCGTGTAACCCAAGATCATTTGACGACGAGTTGACCATCTGGCTCATCTCTTTGCACAGCTGGGCCGATAGTGGTGGGACCCTAGCATCTGCCATGATCACCTCTTCATTAATAATAATATCATCATTGGTTGTTTCTTGTTTATCGGGTTCGATGCTGTCATTGAAGACATCATAATTACGAATATCGTTCCACGAAACCTCACCGTCCCCATCGTTCCTGCAGGTTGTCGGCCTGTCATCGTCGCTGAATATTCTATCATCTTCAAACTCTTCCGTCTTAACCTTTATGTGGTGGACAACCCCATTGTGCATGACTATGTAACCCCAAATAATTCGGGTTTTGAAATTTGGGATTTTAAAATTAGCTTTCTAAATTAGGGATTTTTCAAATCTAGGGTCTACAATTTGAGCGTAATTTTTGGGGTGTTACAGACTATGATCCTGTCTGGTATTAGGGAGACCTTTTGTACCTCAATTAGCATTTTCGCATGATCGAAACGGGTGAGCTTGATCGTATCCTCCTCAATCTGGATTACAGAGCCCCATTTGCTTCCAAGCTTGTAGAAGAACGATTCATTCCAAATTTGCACCAGCACATCAGTGAGTTCCACCCATACTTTGACTCTTCTTTAGCCGTCATACCCTTGAAGGAGCTCTAGTTCATCGAACCAAGAGCTCAGGAATTCTTCTCTTCGTGACCAAACTTGAATCTTTTTCCTCATAGCTTGCAGCTCGGATTATAACCAAAAGGCATGCCCATGGGCAAACTGTAACACGAAAATCATCTGAATTGAGGGCTTCCTGCACAAGCTCTGGGTTGTACATAGCTTTTATTTTGCCTACCAAGCACCAGTTAAGCCATGAAATTTCTGCTCTAGGGATCATGATATTAGGTTGCGTCCCGACACTCTCGTTATTCATGGCACTATCCTCCATCGTCGTAACCCTGACCAGGTCATTCTTGAATACAGTGGAATGTACTGTTGTTCTGTCAACCTCAGCAACGTCATTAGACATTATTGTGTCGGATACCGCTTTAGATTTCCCCAGGAGCACTTCCTTGAACGACCTAACGTCCCTTAAAGACTTTCCGCATCTTGTATATGCAGGATTTTTTTGTCCTGAAATGCTTCTTCAGCACCGGCTTTTGCACTGACTTCTTCACTACCAAGAACATCCTGACTTTGAAACCATCCATTAACCTTCCGTTCCCTTTCGATAATGCTCGCTCTGCCTCGACTTTACCACTAAAATGAACAAACGCAAAACTGGTTGGTTTATTCATCCTCTTCCGATTCTCATAAGCTATGTAAACATCAATCATTGATCCGTATTCTTGAAAGGCTTCACGTAGCGTCTTCGGATGAATTCTTCTGCTAACATTATCAACAAAAATTGAGACACCCAAGCGACGACGAACCTTCTCCCCGTCAAACCCTTGCATTCCCCGACGAACCTTCTCCCCGACGATACTCCTTGCGCTCCCCGACGAACCGTCACCCATTGCAGATTCTGACGTTATTGCAAACCTAATATTTCAAATTAAGTTTTATGATAGAATTATAACATGTTTTGGTCACTCAACTTTGCTCGTTCCTAATCGGGGCGAGGGGTGTTATAACTCAACTTTGGTTCTAAACATATTTTGGTCACTCAACTTTCAAAACGTTCAATTTGCTCGCTGAACGTTAAACATTGATCGTTTTTTGTCATTCCGTCGTTAAATAGTTAATGGTGTCATGACATGGCACACAAAACTAAAACGGCATCGTTTAAAAAAATAATTTACCTCAAAATGACGTCGTTTTACATCTCTATAAATTTTTTTATTTTTTCTTTATTTTTTCTTGCCTTCTTCCTTTGTTTTTCTCTTCATATGCTCAGATTCTGACCATCGCTCACCACCGCCAACCACCGCGTCGGCCGCCATCGATGGTGGATAATGACTCCAAAAAATTTCCTCCAACACTTTTTGTTCTCCTAAACTCGAATCAAATGTCCATTTAACAAGAAAACACCCTAAACTTCCAATTTTGTTCTCCATTTCCCCCGATTTTTGGTTTTGTAATTTCCTAAAATCAATATGAATACTCAAATTAATGGGCACTTTGGTTCGTTGGTTTTCGAATGAAGCACATTCCCTATTTGTAAAAGAGAAGGTACATATAAAGATTGCTTTATTTTCTTATACTTATTTTTCCAGAATCCTTAAGATCAATGAATGTTGTTTTAGAACTTTTATTTAGTTTACTATGTTCACGAGGACAAACATTTAATGTTTGGGGTTTTGGAAGCTAAGGGTGGAGTGGTGATGTTTGTTTGAGGGATTGGAAAGGAAAGGGTGGGCGGTGAGAGTTTGGGGGAGGGAGTCGGTGAAGCTTTGGGAAGGGGACCGGTGAGATTTAGGGTTTGGGTAGAATTTAGTGATTTTTTTAAAAATCCTTGATGTCAATAGAATATTAATAAAAAATTTCATATCAAAACAAAAAATTAATAAAATAAGTCAGGTCATCGAGTTGCTAATGAGAATATAGATGAGTGAGCAAATTGAACGTTTTGAAAATTAAGTGACCAAAATAAGTTTGAGAGCAAAGTTAACTGATAATTTTTATAATTTACCCTATGCAAAAATTATGACGAAAGAAAATAATTATGTGGGAGTTTTTGTAACTTTCTTCGCGTAAAAATTATATGATGTTGCGAAGATGGTTTGTAGCTTTTCTCGTGTGAAAGTTACAGATTTTTATGATTATTATTTTTATTATTGGGTATACTACATAAATGATCGTCATACTATTGATAAAATCGCAATTTGACTATCTTACTTTTTTCTAAGCAATTAAACTACCAAACTATTTAATTGGTTGCAATGTGACCACCAGCCGTTAGAAATTAACAGAAGGAGTGACGTGGCAGTTAGTAAAATTGGTATAATTACATATTTGGTCTATGTTATTTGTACATTTTATCAATTTGGTCCTAATTTTAATAAATAAAATAATTTGATTATTTAATTAGGCGGCAACACATGTCGTCACCCTCCAATTAAGAGTGAGTGCACCTACCACTTTGCCAACACTATCCTTGGAATATATTGTACAAAATCTAATATATATCTTAGTTTGTTGCTCATGCCAAGAAAAAATGCAAGAAACATCTTGCATCTAGCAGGATTCAAACCCAAGTTACCTAGGTTGAGAGTAAGTGTGTCTACTATTAAACCAACACTATCCTTGTGATACAATGTACAAAATTTAATATATATCATAGTTTGTTGCTCAAGCTAGGAAAAAGGAAATAAATATGGATTAAGGGGACCGAAATGACACTTTTGAGATGTATAAAATATTTAAACCACTGAAATATATCTAATAATTAAATTATTAAATATTTTATTTGTAACACCCAGATTTGGGGGTCGGGTGAAAATAATATTAAAATAATATTTTGAGCTTCGGGTTTATAATTAAAATAATAAAATATTTTAATGGGCTTCGTGCTTACAAAATAATTAAAGTATATGTTGGGCCTATCATCTAAATCCAAATTCCATGGACTTTAGAAGATGAGGGTTTTTAGCCATTCATTAATGGCATAATGGTAATTATGATTTTGGGTGAATTAAAAACAAAAACAAAAAGAAGAAGACATGTGTTCATCTTCTTCCTCACTTCCATTTTCAAAACTAACGACACCAAAGAGCTATCTTCTCCAAATCATTATTCCATCCCCTTTCATCTTCATCTTTGGAGCTTTTCAAAAGGTAATTATATCCCCATTTTACTCTCATCTTCCTCTCTTCAAAAGTACCTTTAGGTTTCATTTTCATCATTGTTTTAGAAATTCGGTTTCCCATGGAAAATGTTAAAGTTTGCTACTTTATGGGTTTTGATTTAAGTTTTTGATTTGTTAATGCCTGATATGATCTTAGAAACCAAAAGGGTCCAACATATCTTATATTTGGATGAATTTAAGCTAATTTTCGGAAATGGGTTTTGTTGGGGTTTTAGAGTTGGTTTAAGGGCTATTTTAAGTGGGAAAATGTTTGGCTATGATAGTATGGTATATGAGGATCGTTTTAGGTGTGTTTGATGATCGTTTGGTTGTTTGAAATGGAAGATTTCAGTGGGTTTAGAGGGCTGCTCAGGAATTCGGTTTTGAGCATGATCTTGGTTGCTAAATTGCTTGGAATGTTTACCCGGGTTGTTCTGACGACTAATATTTGATTGTTGGTGTTTTGTTGGTAGTTGGACTTGGTTAGAATCAAGGTTTGGCATCGGTGAGACATCGGAAGTGAATCCGGAAGCTTGAAGGTCTTGGTTGCTTGGTTGTTGAGCTTGGAAATGAAGGTGAGTGGTTAAATGCTTTTAAATGGTTTTAAAGTGTTGGTTCAAGCATGTGGACTAGGTTGGGCTTGGTAGACCCACCTAGAGTTGGGATTAGATTGGTAGTCTAATCCCAAGCTATAGTTAGAGACTATGGCTAATATTTGATGTGTTTATGCCTCACGTTTAATTGTGATTGTGTTGGCTATGTATATGGTGTTATACATGTATGTTGAGGCATGGTTGTGATGCATTGTGATATGCATGTGGATTGTTCATGATGGTGATTATGGTGAGTACGTGCTAAGCACGGAAGATGTTATGAAATGATGTTGTGGTTTGTGTTTTAATATTGGCACTAGTATGCTTGGGTACAATGACCGATCATTAGAATGTTTAGTGTGCACACATGAGTCAAATGCGCGCGTGGTCTTGGTGATGGTAGTCATCAAGATGGAGTACGAGTTCGCCCGGAAAACCTTCTTATATATATGTTGGTCGGTGATGAGTGTAATCCCATCGACGGGGCGTGAGGATGAGTGGAATCGCCTCCGCGTGAACGGTGATGAGTGTAATCCCACCGTAAGGTAATGGTTGTTGTTGGATGTGAGTTCCAACGTATTATCCGCGTATTCGAGTCATAGCTAGGTGTCAATATGATATGAAATGTGATTCCTATATGGATTGATATATGTGCTTGCATATGATGTGGTTACGGACTTGATGAGTATGGCATAATATTGATAATATGTTCATGCATCATGTATATTTTGGCTCATGTGGATCGAAGGGAAGATCATGCATTCTACCTTGGTTGTGCTCGTGCTTGGACCCTGCATTGTCGAGGTTTGTTTTAATGAGCTTTCCCTCACTAAGCTTTATGCTTACGCTCTCTTTGTTCGATAATGCAGATCCGTAGTTCGTGGGTCGCTAGTGCAAGGAGGGGGCCTCCAAGTGTGCTAGTTGGGCTTTTGAATGTATCATGTATGGATTTTATGTTAATGATGTAATGGTCAAGCAATGGGGACTTATGTGGTTGATGTTGGTTGTTTAGAAGCATGTTAGACTCCTTTATGTGTTTATGTTGGTTTGGCTTTTGGTGCCTTGCCTTGCTTGTAAACTATGTTTTAAATTGTCTATCTTGAATGCCTAAGTGTTTGACCTTGTTGAAGCATGTTATCGTGAATGCTATGTATGGATGTTTGATATGTTGTTTGATGATCCTTGAATGTATGGTTTGTATGTTAGTTGAGTGCTTAGCTTGTTGCATAGGGTGCCATGCATCTAGAGATGTGTATGTTGGATGTTTGAGGGTTTAGGTTGTGTTTAAGGTAGCTTTGTGCTTTAAAACCAGCTAAAACCAATATGCAGACAGACGGCGTATCGAAACGGTTGGTCCCGTTCTGATACGGTCCCCTTGTTTCGGGCCAGGTGTTCCAGTACGCTAGGGGGTCGTTTTGATACATTTTTGCTACTGGAAATCTGAGAATTTGACGATAAATTGATGTATCGAAACGGGCTTTAGTGTTTCGGAACAACCTTCGTATCGTTGACCACGAGAAGTTGACCGTTGAGGTTGTTTCGATATGAGCCACCCCTGTTTCGAAACGGTCTCTTCGGGTTGACTTGGGCCTGTTGACCTGGTCAAGGCGTATCGAAACAACCTATGGGCGTTCCGATACGGCCTGCTGTTTAAGATAAAAATGGGTTGTTTTAAGTGGGCTATTGGTTGTTTACTTCATCGTTTCTTCCGTTGTTGCTTTGCTCACATAGGGTTTAATAATACATCTAGAAAAGATAATTTAAATGAAAAAGTTTTCCTTGGGTCGGTAACTGAAGTGGAGCCTTAACGGGTTTCGCCTCGGTTATCCCCGTGTAGCCCACTCGGATTGATCAAGTGTCCGGACCGGGACGAGGGGGTTATATTTTTTTTATTAAATTTTAATTAAATTATTATATTAACAAATCAAAAATTTATTTAACGAATGTAAACTTACAGACATAATTTATTAATTTTATATTCGTTAAAACATAACCAGGCCTTTAAATAAATTTTTAATATAATTTTAAGTTTTTGATTTTTTAAAGAATATAAAATTAATAAATTATGTTTGTTAGTTTAGATTAGTTAAATAAATTTTTAATATAATTTTTGATTTTTTAATATAATAATTTATTAATAGTTAATAAAAAATAAAATGGTTAATAATTTAATTAATAGATATATTTCAGTTGTTTAAGTATTTTTATGCATCCCAAAAGTGTCATATTCGAGTCCCCTTAATCCATATTTATTTTCTTTTTCCTGGCATGAGCAACAAACTAAGATATATATTAAATTTTGTACATTGTATCACAAGAATAATGTTGGTTTAATGGTAGACGCGATTACTCTCAACCCAGGTAACCTGGGTTTGAATCTTGCTAGAGGTAAGATGTTTCTTGCTTTTTTTTCTATGTCATATGCAACAAACTAAGATATATATTAGATTTTGTACAATGTATCACAAGGATAGCGTTGGCCTAGTGGTAGGCGCGCTCACTCTCAACCCAGCCAACCTGGGTTTGAATCCTACCAAAGGCAAGGTGTTCTTTCTTTAATTTTCCTCCTCCAATCTGGTGACACGTGTCACCACCTGATTGAAGGAGCAAAATAAAAATTATTAAATCAAATTATTTTATTTATTAAAAGTAGGACCAAATTGATCAAATGTACAAATAGTGAGGACCAAATATGTAATTATACCAATTTTACTAACTGCCACGTCACTCATTCCGTTAGTTTTCTAACGGCTGGTGGTCACATTGCAACCAATTAAATAGTTTGGTGGTTTTATTTCTTAGAAAAAAAGTAAGGTTGTCAAATCGCAACTTTACTAATACTATGGGGGTCATTTATGTAGTTTACCTTTTATTTTATTTTAACCTCGTTTTAATTATTTTTCTTACAAGTTTTCAACCGTGTGAATCACACTCGCCAAAAATAGTATTTATGTGTATAGATAGCAAACAGGTACAATTTCGTGGATTCTTCACCACACCCGTCCTAGTTAAGGTGGAGATGAGTATAAGTTTAGTGCGTAGTTGGTGGGTATTGATGTTAAAAGTCATGCTTGTCGTGAGTAGTTAGTATGATGGATTTGAGACATTCCCGCCCCATATCTGTACATCCCGCATTCGCTCACCCATTATTCCATACGAATAAGGTTATTTTAATAAAAATGAAATATATATATATATGAGATAGGATCCATTTACACAGTGTAAAACTCTTTAAGTTTTACACGTTTTTTGGACCGTTAGATGAGTGAAACGAACGGACGAGATTAACAGTAAATATGTGAAGATTATCACTTGGAAAAAAAGAGTAAGGATTTAATCTGAGTCATCCATTCCCCCATCTAACGATCCACGATCCAAAAAACGTATAAAACTTAAAGAGTTACATTGTGTAAGTTGATCCTATCTCTCTCTCTCTCTCTCTCTCTATATATATATATATATATATATATATATACATTTGTAAGTTGATGAATATGTTTGTTGCCATTCATGTGAACTATATTTATAAGCATTTAGAAAAAAAATAGAATGATTAATGGAGTTAAAAATCATATTTATAAAATCTGTCAAGAATTTTATGCGTAAACAGTGAGTTTGAAAATCATTAAAAAAAATCTATATAAACAATTAAGAAGCGATTCATACATCATTGTAACCATAAATAAGGCTTTTTTTGCTATTAGGGTGACAAACGACAGTTAGGGGGCAAACAAATGTTGTAAAAAGCTAGAAAATTCAGCTACCACAAAACGCCCATTTGGGCGCTTAAAATGGCGTGCAAACGCTCGTTGGGGACCAAATCAATGGTCCTTTGGCGAGCCGTTGGGGATGCTGGCAGCAACCAAAAACGGGGCCTAAGTCTAGTTTTGTTTAGAACAAACATAGATTGATTTTGATCTATATTTTAAACGACATAAACTTTTAAGTGATCCAATGTCAGAAAAACGGAGCTATATACTGCTCCTAATACTAGTTCAACAATGATTTTAAAAATTTGTCGTAAATTATACAAGTCGAATTAGAAGTACCACCTTATATGGTTAGAAAGACATTTGAGTCTAGTTTCTTTTGGAGCAAACAAAATGAAGTTTCGAGTTATATATTTATAATATAAGTGAATTTCTTCGAGGATAATACATGCAGATACAAGTTGAATGGTGAATACCCAACTAATTAATGCGTACGGGAGTAGATTTGAGAATGTACCCTACATAGATGAGTGTGGACTTGAAAATTATATTTGTCGTAAATGGTTGATATAAAAATTTTAGATAGATAAAAATATGGGAAGGGATATTAACACCCGTTCACTCCAATTGCCATCCCTACTTATGTGAAGCAAAGTGAAAAGCCAGTCCCTTCCTAAATAAACAAAGAAAAGACCAGTCCCCTGTTTAAGCCACCTCTGAAAAATGAAACGCTTTTAGCCATTTTTAAATAATTATTGAAAGCTTGAGTTTAAATTAGTTGAAAGATTCAATTACTCTTAATGCTAGTTTTAAGTCAAAGAGATTATGATTGGTCAAAGAAAATAAGGGTGGGAGAAATCAAAGGCATGTGTAGCTTTCAAGTATTTACATTTCAATAAACATCCTACTTTAAGTATAAAATTCGTCTGCCCATTTTCGGTGTCCTTACATATGTCCTAACACTAAAAAACACTATAAAATTAAATTCTAAATCCTAACCTTAAATTCTAAATCCTACACCCTATACCCTAAAAAATACACCCTACCCTAAATTCCCTAAACACTAACCACAACATCTAACCTAAAACTATAAACCCTAAACCCTAAAGTTAATTTTGAGCATGAGGGCATATATAGGGGCACCGAAAAGGGGTTGAGGATTTTCATCCCCTACTTTAAAGAGGCAGTAGGGGTGAGCGTTTGATCGAGTTGAGTAAAAAAATTTCGAATTAGTCGAGTTAATAAGTTCTACTTTACAAATCAAATTTTATTTGAATTTTTTTTATTCAAGTCGAGTTTATGAAATTTGAATCAAATTTTTGAGTTTTATACAAATTTAATTGTATTTATTTATAATGTTATAGTAAAGATTGATTTCAATTTAAACGAATTTCTATATTCATATATAATAGTTCATTAATTAGTTCATTAATGAGTTTTATACAAAGTTTACGACTTTCGTGTAAAAACGTATATATTCCTTCATATATATATATATCAAACAAAATTAAGGGACTCGATTCAAACTTGAAAATTAGTTCATTAATTACTAAATTTTTTTATTTATTTGAGTTATTCGAATTTCTATTTTACAAATAAGATTTTATTTAATTTTTTTTTTCAAGCCGAGTTTATGAAATTACGAGTCAAATTTTGCTCACACCTAAAAGATGGAGTAACAAAATTTAGTTTGGGATGTCACAATTTAAAGATTTTATAAATTTTCTTTAAGTATGTGTAATTAAATAATGTATCAATTTCTTTTAAGAGTTTTCAAGACTCAAAAGTCAATATTCATTTAAAGTTATTTTAATTTCATTTTTAAAATAACTATGTCTGAAGGTGACTCTGTTCATATATTTTGATAAATAAAAATAGAAGTAAATTAGCTAAAATGTTTAATTCGCCCCTAAAATATACACAAAATATCGAACTGTCCCATAAAGAATTTTTTTTGAATGTTTTGCCCCCTAAAGTATACATCGTGACCTTCGTTGGCCCTTTAACTAAAAATTGTAACCTCAAATGCCCTTTTCATTAAAAAAAATTCTCACAGACCAATCACAATGTGCCACGTGTCATTAATAAACAAAAAAAAAATCAGCTGACTTAATTTAAAGGGGTAAATTGCACGCTAAGTCTATAAATTTTTTATTTTTATTCAATTTAGTCCTAAAAATCTTTATTTAACCTGAATTGACCCAAATTGCTTTCTAATTTTTATAAATTAGTCCATTAATTTTAATATGCTGATGTTTTTGTTCATTTTAGTCCTCAAAAAATTTATTTAACCCACACTTAACCCCTGCTACTTTATAATTTTTATAAATTAATCCAATATTTTTAATATGTTGATATTTTTGTTCAATTTTGTCATCAAAATCTTTACTTAACTCACAATTGACCCCTACTACTTTATAATTTTTATGATTTAGTCCAATATTTTAAATATAATTATATATTTTTGTTTAATTTAGTCCTAAAATCTCCATTTACCCAAAATTGACCCATATTATTTTTTATAATTTTTATAATTTAGTCCAATATTTTAAATACAATCATATGTTTGTTCAATTTAGTCAAAAAAATTTTAGCCTGAAATTAACCCCAATTTCTTTCTAATTTTTATAATTTAGTTCAATATTTTAAATATAATTATATTTTTGTTCAATTGAACAAAATACAATTATATTTAAAATATATATTTAACCCGAAATTGACCCTTATTGATTAAATTGAACAAAATACGATTATCTTAAAATTTTGGAATAAATTATAAAAATTATAATGAAACATGGGTTAATTTCGGGTTAAATAAAGTTTTTGATGACTAAATTGAACAAAAATATCAGCATATTAAAAATATTGGACTAATTTATAAAAATTACAAAGAAAATGAGGTTAATGTCGGGTTAAATAAAGATATTTTGGATTGAATTGAACAAAAATATAATTATATTTAATATATTAGACTAAATTATAAAAACTATAAAGAAATTGGGGTTAATTTCAAGTTAAAATGATTTTTTGACTAAATTGAACAAAAACCTGATTATATTTAAAATATTGGACTAAATTATAAAGAAATATGGGTCAATTTTGGCTTAAATAGATATTTTAGTACTAAATTGAACAAAAATATAATTATATTTGAAATATTGGACTAAATTATAAAAATTATATAGTAGTAGGGGTCAATTGTGAGTTAAATAAAGATTTTGATGAAAAAAATGAACAAAAATGTCAGCATATTAAAAATATTAGACTAATTTGTAAAAATTATAAAGTAGTAGGGGTTAAATAAATTTTTTGAGGATTAAATTGAACAAAACCATCAAGATATTAAAAATAATGGAATAATTTATAAAAATTAGAAAGCAATTTGGGTCAATTCAGGTTAAATAAAGAATTTTAGGACTAAATTGAATAAAAATAAAAAATAAATTATAGACTTAGTGTGCAATTTACCCCTTTAAATTAAGTCAGCTGATTTTTTTTGTTTATAGTAACACGTGGCACATTCTGATTGGCCCGTGAGAAATTTTTTAACGAAAAGGGCATATGAGGTTATGATTTTTAGTTAAGGTGCCAACGAAGGTTACGGTGTATATTTCAGGGGGGAAACGTCCAAAAAAATTATTTAAGGGGCAGTTCGGTATTTTGTGTATACTTCAGGGGCCAATTAGACATTTAAGCCTAAATTATTTTATGAATAAAGATTTCCAACTATGTCCCAAAAAAACTCGATCATTCCGAATTTATTTATTTTTTTTTAAGTTAGAATTGAGTTATATAGGATTGTATTTTACATAGTCAAAGTCAATCTTGATATTCCATTTTCTATGAATGATATTCTAGAACATATTGGATGAAATAATTTATTGAATGAAGTCGGACTCATTCTAGTTACCATTATATTAATATTTTATATAATTAAATTCAAATAAAAAACTATAGATGTAGTTCATATCGAACTGAATCAACTTAAATTATAAAATAATTTACGAAATGATCTTGAATTGTAAAATAATTTATATGTCCTCATTTCTAGTTTGAGAAATGGATTCCAGTACTTGCTGACGTAATATTAATAAAGGGTGCCCCGTCATATTTTTTAAAAAAATAAGAAAAAATATTAAATATAGTTTTAAATAATTTATACTTATTTTATTTCATTCATTTGAAATGAAATAAACCCTATGAATATTCCTTTGAAAACATCAGACACTCCTACAGCTAACCCTAGCATGGATAAGATTGATGTTTCATTGGTGCCGCTTGATGGGAGTGGTGGTGGCCGGCCGCCGGATATGGTCGACACTAGGGACGCCCAACAACTTGTTCGGAGTAGCCCTAGAAAGCTTGTGATGGATGTTGATATCTCGTGGGATGGAGATAGTCGGGAGGCTACATCGACCAGGATAGGGCATGTTGTTGCGGAGAATACTCAGGACGGCGGTGTGGTCATTGTTGGGGTTGTTGTTATGGCGGATGGGGCACTGGCTCTGACCATGCCAGTTTCCTTTCGTGACATGGTGCTGGGTAAAGATGTGGCCGCGGCTGTTGCTGCCGCTACTCTAGAATTAGAGATTGACGTACGTGATGAGGATGTTCATCTGCGTATAATAGAGAGGATATCTCTGATTGACTTTGCTGAGAGGTTATATGAGCAGATTGATGCTAAACTTGCTAATTTTGTAGTGGTGCGATTTCTTGGGCGTGCTATTGGTTACTCGGCACTCTTAACTCGGATCAAATTCCTGTGGGCTCCGAGTGGTGAGATTGGGATCATTGACCTTGACAATGACTACTATTTAGTTCGATTTGCTAGTGTTGATGATTGCTCGGAGGTTTTTATGGGCGGTCCATGGGTGATTTACTGTAGCTACCTTACGGTCCAGCTTTAGAGTCTTAGTTTTTCGACGGTTAAGGACCATCCGAAAAAGATTGTGGTGTGGATAATATTGCTTGGATTGCCCTATCATTATTATAATAAGAACATTTTTCGACATATTGCAGGAGCATTGGGTGCGGTAGCCCGTATTGACTCCAATACCACTGCCGGTAGGCGGGGGCGGTTTGCGCCGGTTAGAAATTGTGGTTAATTTGAACAAGCCCTTGGCCTCTAGTATTCTTATTGATGGGCGAAAGCATCTTATTGAATATGAAGGTCTTACGTCCATTTTCTTCTCGTGTAGAAAGTATGGTCATGCAACAGAGAATTGTAAACATGTTGCGGTGGCCGAGGCTGGTGCTGGAGGTGATGGGATCATTGATATGACAGTTTTGGAGCCGGAAAGAATGTTATAGCCCTAGGATGCAAGTGAGTTCAAGGAAGACGCATAGAAATGTGCTCTCAAGGGAAGGGAATCGTGTTGAGGCGAACACAAGAGGTGTAGGGGTTATTGAAGGTCGGTATGCTACTTTGTCGATGGGTGAGGAGTTGGTCACGGATAGCTCTCTTGGGGGAAGAAATGAGGTTGAGTTGCCTGCGGTTCGAGGTGGGGTTGGTTTGCAACAGTCAACAAGTACAACTAGTGGAACGACTATGACCACGCGGGTGCTAGAGAGACAAGGTCCTAAGTTGAGTAATGATGGGGCAGTAACTTCGTGGTCGGTGGCTTCCCATGTGATTGTTATTGATGGTGTTTTGGGAGATAATGCTCCTCAGAAAAGGTGTCTCGGAGTCTGACTGGTGGCTTACTGGGATCGCAAGTTTGCCTGAAGGTTCTGGTTCGATGGTGGTGCCGAGTGGTTTGAGAAGGGGTGTTAATTACACCGTTGGTGCGGCAAAGAAAGTGACATCTACGGAGGTAGTCATTCCGGTGCCAGTCTCATTTAAAGGTCCTTCGCATGCAGCAGTTTAGGTTAAGAGCAAGTCTGATAGTATTATGGTGGGGCGAGGAAGAAGGTAGGGGCTTCGAAACCTAGCACATTGTCGTTGAACTTGTCTTCAGAACGGAGGTTGTCCAAGGTTAATAATTTTGCTCGGACAAGTCCTTATCCTCAACATTAGAAACTGCAAGAGAAAAAGGAAAATCGTAATCTTAATATGATCGAGGTTGGAGAGTGGATTAACTGGACCACTATAGCTCTTGTCTCTCAAATTGATCCCGAACATTTTACAGCTACTAAAGACGAGGCGATGCAGGTTGTGAATGGCTCTTAGGTAAAATGACGGGATAATTAGGATTTTGTTAGTGATGGTAAGGACCAGTGATCGGTTTTTTTCCTTTCCTCATTTTATTATGGTTAGAGTTTTATATTGGAATGTACATGGTGCTTTGGACCCTGAATTTAATCGTTTTTTAGGCTTGTGATTAGGACGCAGGAACTAGATATTGTTAGGATAATGGAGTTGAGGTTAAGTGGTAGGACAGTTGATAGGATAATTGTTAGGCATGGCTTTCTGTTGTTGTATTGTGTTGAGGCTATAGGGTTTTCTGGGGGTATTTGGGTTATGTGGAAGTATTCTGTGGAGTTGGATATTCTTGTTGTATCATCTCAAATTATTCACGCTCTTTGTGTGGATCATCGGTCCAATTTGAAGATGTTTATGATTTTTGTTTATGCTAGTCCGACTCTTCAGGTGCGAAATGCCTTTGGGAACATTTATTTGCTTTGAACCCAGGGGCTGGTTTTCCTTGGGATTCGGGTGGAGATTTTAAAGCCATCCCCAGCCCCTCGGAGAGGCTTGGTGGATCGAGAAGACATGATAGGGGTGTGTCGTAAGTTTGGAGAATTTATGATGCATGAGAGTTTGACTGACCTTGGCTTCCAAGGTCTGTGTTTTACTTGGAGACGTGGTAATCTGCAGCAACGGCTTGATCGAGTGGTGATTAATGATGCTTGGCCAAAGTCTTGTGTTTCTCACCTTGCCCGTTTGGGTTCAGATCACAGGCCAATGTTACTGGCAAGCTCAATGGTTAGTCAAGCTCGACCGCAAGCTCCTTTCAGATACCTTGCGGCTTGGCAGGATGATCCGTCGTTTGGTGACATGTTGCGCCGACATTGGTCCATTTTTGTTTCGGTTAGCTCCAATGTCGATGCTTTTCATGATGGGATAGGGTCTTGGAATAAATATGTTTTCAGGCACATTGGGAAGAGGAAGTTTATTCTTATGGCTCGTATCCGTCGCATTGAGAACGTTACTGAATTTGCGAGTAATCTGAATTTACTTAGTTTGGAGGAAGAGCTGAAAAAAGAATTAGACATTGTTCTTAATCAGGAGGAGAGCCTTTGGTTTCAACGATCTCGAAGCCAGTGGATCCGTGATGGTGATCGTAGTACAAAGTATTATCATCGGGTCATAAAGGTTCGCTAACGACAGAACAAATATACACTAATGAAACTTGACGATGGACAATAGAGTGATGATGTTGTGCTTATTCGAGCCGAGGTGGTCTGGTTCTTCTAGAGCATTTTCTCTTTGGATCCTTTTAGTTCGTAGTCTTTCATCAATTTTTGGCAGGTTCAGGAATTTATTGGCTATGGATTATCAACGTCTAGAGTCTCAGATCTCGGTGGAGGAGGTCTGTAAAACAGTTTTTAATATGAGCCCGCTCAAGGCACATGGTTTTGACGGGTTGCATGCCATGTTCTTCCAACATAATATGGACACAATCGGGCCGAGTGTGGTGGATTTTGTTCTTTGTTGCTTTGCTGGTGAGACTGTTACTCATGATTTTAATCGTACCATTGTTGTGTTGATTCTGAAGGTTCCTTCGCCTGAACCGGTTGTTCATTCTCGACTCATTAATCTGTGTTCAGTGGTTTATAAAACTTTGACTAAAGTGATTGGTAATAGGCTGAAACCTCTCATGCCTCAATGGGTGGATGAATCGAAAGTGAGCTTTGTTCCAGGAAGGTGCATTGTTGATAATGTTATTCTAGCGCAGGAGGCGATTCATTCGATGCGACTGAAATCGGGACGTAAGGGATGGATGGCGATTATGCTTGATATAGAGAAGGCTTATGACCGTCTGGAGTGGAGCTTTATTGCAGACACTTTGATGGATTTAGGCTTGCCGTAAGATTTTATTCGCTTGATTATGGATTGTATTACTTTTGTGTCGACTCAAATTCTTTAGAATGGGGATTTGACAGACATGTTTATTCCATCCCGAGCCATACGACAAGGGGATATGATGTCCCCTTATATTTTTGTGTTATGTATGAAGCGACTCTCTCATGCTATTGATGTGCAGATTAAGCAGGGGAATTAAGGTGAAATTAAATTGAGTATGACAGGGCCTGGCATATCGCGACTTTACTTTTTGGATGACATTGTTCTGTTTGTGGAGGCTTCGGTCTGTCAGATGGAAGTTATTAGGGATACTCTCTAGTCTTTTTATGTGGTATCGGGTCATAAAGTAAGTGCTTCTAAGACCCAACTTTTTTTCTCTCCTAATACCCGACGAGATGTTCGTAAGGCTATTATAAATGGTTTCAGTTTTGTAGAGGTCCAAGACTTGGGCATGTATCTAGGTGTGCCCTTGTTACATAGTCGTGTGTCTTCGGCTACTTATGGATATCTTGTAGATAAGGTTTGAACTCACTTATCGTCTTGGACTGCTCAGTCTATGTCCTTTGCTGGCCAAGTGACACTGGCCAAATTCGTTTTACGAGCGATTCTGAGTTATACTATGCAGGCTGCTTGGCTTCCTAAGGGTGTTTGTCTTGAAATTGAAAATTTGATTCAAGGATTTCTGTAGGGGAGCTCTACGGATCGCAAGGGTATCAGTTTGGTCTACTGGGAGGACATGCAACGACCTTTACCAGAAGGTGGACTTGGATTTCGCAATTTGGAATTTCAAAATTGTGCCTTCCTCATGAAGTTGGGCTTTCAGTTGATTATGGATACTCAAAAGCTTTCAGTACGCGTGATTCGTGTGAAGTATAGGTGGGTTGGGGTGGTTTCAACTTCTCTTGTGGCGAGGGGTTGTTCTCATCTTTGGCGTGGTATTGTTAGTGTTTGGGAGGATGTCTGTAATGAGATTATTTGGTGTCCGAGGGATGGTTGTACAATGGATTTTTGTTATGATAATTGGGTGGAGATATCGGTCCTTTAGCCCCGTTGTCCGGTTCGCTCGTTTGTTGGGATGGATGGGTATTGGGATGTTGTGCGGCTGCGCGATGCTATCCCTTAGGATCTGGTGTAACACATCTTAGCTATGGTCTCTCTTTCGATGCACCTAGGTCTCGATAGTGCGGGGGTAGAGTGGAGAGGCGAATAGAGTTTTTACAGTTAAGTTTGCATATCGGGAAATCCTGGGGGGGGGGGGTTGGTTTGGTCCCTGGGAGCCCTTGGTCTATGGTTTGGAAATGGAAGGTTCCACAGGGAATTCACACTTTCGTTTAGCTTGCTATGCAGGATAATTTAATAACTAATGCTGAGAGTGTGATGACATATGACTGCGGATGATCATTGTTCAATTTGTCGCTACAGAACTGAAGACGTGTTGCATGTTCTTGGGGATTGTTCTCAAGCTGGGAGGATGTGGGCCTTGTTATCAAGCCTTGGTTCTTGGATACCTTTCACTCCTTGCCTCTTGTCGAGTGGTTCTTATGTAATTTTGGAGGCAATAGGCAACAAGCGTGTTTGACTGAGGATTGGAGCGTACTTTTTTCGGTTCTTTGTTGGATGTTGTGGAATCGATGAAATAAACATTTGTTTGACCCTGAGTTTTTTTGGAAAAAGAAGACATTATTGTGGCCAGTAAAATATTTGTGGGCTCTATTAGGGAGAGTATGCTACGTTCGAATTTGAATTCGCCTACAACCTCGCCTCATGATGCCTCACATGTGGGTTGGAAAGCACCTCAGGCGGGGCGAGTTAAGGTAAATGTTGATGGTGCAATGCGTATTAGTGATAATTGTGCCTCTATGGGAGGGGTGTTGAAGACAGATTCAGGTGAATGGAAAGTTTGATTTGCGCGCAGTATAGGCCAGTGCTCGGTTTTGAATGCGGAACTTTGGGCTATTGTTGCTCTTCGTCTTGCTTAGCAAATTGGGGCGAGGAGAGTTGAATTGGAGTCCGATTGTAAAGAGTCGGTTGATGCTATTCGAAATGTGAGATGGCCAAGTAAGGAACACGCTTCTCATGGTGATCCAGGAATTATTATGCCGAGATTGGGTGGTGTCTATGGCTTATATTCATCGCTCTAGGAACTTGGTTGCGGACCGATTAGCCACTACGATGCGTGGTCAACACCTTTGGGAGTTAACTTATTGGCAACCCCCGATTCGTGTGAGGGAGGTCTTGCATTTGGATTTGATTGGCACGTCGATACAGGTAGTGGTGGATGTTGCTGAGGTTCAAAGTCGTGCGGTAGGTATTGGGTAATTGGATATTGGTGGTTTGTATGGTGATGTTGCTAACCTAGTTTAGTTGGTTTGGTGTGGTCCTCAAGAAGTTTTGTGTTTGGTGCTTGTTCTTGACACTATGTATCTATTATTATAAGCACTCTTTTTCTTTCATTTAGGTTTCACTATGTATCTATTATTATAGCACTCTTTTTCTCTTATTTAGGTTTAGGGAGGTTTTTTAACGAGGTCTATGATTGTAGCTTTCCTTTTTTAATAAAAAATAATTTGTACTTAATGATCCACTAATTGATTAAATGACCAAAGATGCTTATTTTGTCTTATATTATATGTGTTTGAATCCCAGTGTATGTAAGAAGAACATAATATCTCTCGACTTAATTAAATAATATAGTCGATAACTTATGTAGGTCTGAATCATTTTAATTTTGTAACCCCCTCATCCCGGTCCGGATGCTAGACCGAGCCGAGTGGGCTACACGGGGATAACCGAGGTAAAACCCGTTAAGACTCCACTTCGGTTACCGACCCAAGGAAAAACTTTTCATTTATTATCTTGTCTAGATGCGTTAAATAAACCTATGCATGAAACGACAGCGGAAACAAGGCTCACGAGAAGCCTAACAGCAAACAGGGCCTAAGCCCAACCCTTGAGACCCTTTAGAGATGACAAAAAGCCCATTTACATGCCTGTGTTTCGAAACAGACATAGCCGGTTTCGAAACACGAGCTTCAGTTTAAAAAGCCAGACACCCGTACCGAAACGCATCCACCCCGTTTCGGAACGGGGTCCCATTTTTCCTAGACTTTCCGATACCCGTTTCGGAACAGGCAATTCCAGAAGCCAAAGTGTTTCGAAACTTGTTTCGAAACAGGGGCTCACAGTAGCCAAACCGTACCGAAACGCGTTCCGATATGGGGGCTCTGGAACCACACCCATTCCGAAACAGCACAACCTGTTTCGAAACACCTGCTGTCTGTGAATTCCCAAAATCAGTTTTAAACATCTCTAAATGATCAGAAACGCCCGTAATGACCCCAAGAAACATACACAACATTAAAAACACATTCTAGAGGCATGCACCCTATTGCAAACATACTCAAATCACATAAAAAATACAAGATAGGGGCATCCATGTAAAGGATCATACAAGGCATACACTTAAGCATTCAAGATAACATGCTTACACAAGGTCAACACTAAGCCTCTAAGGTGGCAAATTAGACATGGTTTACAAGCAATACAAGGCAACCACAAGCCAACCAACATAACATATAAAAGGAGTCTAGCATGCTCCTAAACAAACCAACATCAACCACACAAGTCCCCATTGCTTGACCATTACATCATTAACATAAAATTCATACTTGATAGATTCAAAAGCCCAACTAGCACACTCAGAGGCCCCTTCTTGCTCTAGCAACCCACGAACTACGGATCTGCGTTGTCGAACATAAGAGAGCGTAAGCATAAAGCTTAGTGAGGGTAAGCTCATTAAAAACAAACCTCGACAATACAGGGTCCAAGCACGAGCACAACCAAGGTAGAATGCATGATCTTACCTTCGATCCTCATGAGCCAAAGTAAACATGATGCATGAACAAATAATCGATATTATGCCATGCTCAACAAGCTCAATCCTCATCATATGTATACACATATATCCATCCACATAAGAATCACATTTCATAACATATTGGCTCACACATAATCACATATTGGCACCTAGCTATGACTCCAATACAGGGATAACACGTTGGAACTCACATCCAACACAACCATTACCTTACGGTGGGATTACACTCATCACCGTTCAAGCGGAGGGGATTCCATTCATCCTCACGCCTCGTCGATGGGATTACACTCATCATCGACTAACATATATAAGAAGGTTTTCCGGGCGAACCCGTACTCCATCTTGATGACTACCATCACCAAGACCACGCGTGCATTTGACTCACGTGTGCACACTAGCATCCTAATGATCGATCATTTGTACCCAAGCATACTAGTGCCAATATTAAACACAGTCCACAATATCATTTCATATCCACTTCTATGCTTAGCACATACTCACCATGATTAACATCATGCACAATCTACATGCATATAACAATGCATCAATGCAAGCCTCAATATACATGTATAATACCATATACATAGCCAACACAATCACAATTAAACATGAGGCATAAACACATTCAAAGATCAACCATAGTCTCTAACTATAGTTTGGGATTAGGCTACCACTCTAATCCCAACTCTAGGTGGGTCTACCAAGCCCAACCTAGTCCATATGCTTGAACGAAATACTCAAAACCATTTAAAACACATTTAACCACTCACCTTCACTTCCAAGCTCAACAACTAAGCAACCAAGACCTTCAAGCTTCCGGATGCACTCCCGGTGCTTCACCAACACAATTTCTTGCCTCTAATCATCCCAACACAATCAAAATAATCTAAAATCAGTCCATACATCAATGTAGCAAACCAAGAACACTATTCAAGCATCAAACACATGATTTTCAAGCTATGAACAACCCCCAAAGCATCAAACTCGAGCAACCCTTAAACCCCAATCCAAAACTTATGATTTTAACCTCTTTAACACTCTTAAATGGTTCCAAAACAACCCCAACTATCATACTAACCTTAGCCCTCAATTTCCAACATAAAACAACCCCAAAACAACCTTAAAACCCTTCTAAAAACCCATTAAAACTCAAATCCGGGAATCTCAACAAAACACTTTAAAAATCATATATGTTGGACCTCATGGTTCATAAACAACTCATATATCATTAACAAATCAAAATCTATAGTTAAAAACAATAAAGGTAGCATTTTTAATCAAAACTTCCTAAAACTCAAATTCCAAAATCATGGACAAAAATGAAAACTAATGGTACTTTCAAAGAGAGGAAGATGAGAGCAAGATGAGAATGTAATTACCTTTCAAAACAGAGCCAAAATGAAGGAGAAAGAAGATGGAGTAGTAACTCAATGATGGGAGGGGTTTCTCACGTTGGAAAACTTGGAGGTAGAAGATGATGACAATTTTGGGTGTTTGAAATAAAAGGAAAAAGGGTTTTATTTTGCAAGTTAAAGTATTTATAGAAACGCCATTAATGAGATGGCCAATCTCATCTATTTGTAAATTCCATGGAGTTGGGCTTTAATATCAAAACATGTCCAACATAAATATTTGTTTTGAAACTCGAGGCCCAAAAGATTGTTTTAATTATAAACTCGAAAATCAAAATATTCTTTTATTATTATTTTCACCCGACCCCTAAACCCGGGTGTTACAACTCTCCCCCGACGGAAATTACCCGACGGAAACAAGTACGAAAAATGCTCAAGCATATCAGCTTTCCTCTCCCACGTGGCCTCTTCCACACCCCTATGTCTCCACAACACCTTGACCAACTCTATGGTCTTGCCACGCAACACCTTGCTATTAGAAGCAAGTATCTCAACTGGTTCTTCATTATAAGACAAATCTGAATTCAGTTCTATTTCCTTAACATGCATAACATGAGAAGGATCTGATCTATATCTCCTAAGCATCAACATATGAAAGACATCATAGATCTTCTCTAACTCAGAAGGCAATCTCAAACGGTAAGCTACTGGCCCAATCCGCTCAACTATCTCATACGGGCCAATAAACCTCGGACTCAACTAGCCTTTCCGGCCAAATCGCATTACCTTCTTCCACGGAGATACTTTCAGAAACACTTTCTCACCCACGGAGAACTCAATCTCTTTTCTCTTCAAATCTGCATAAGACTTCTGAAGATCGGAAGCTGCTTTCAAACGATCGCAAATCAACTTCACTTTTTCTGTAGTCCCCTTAAGCAAATCCGGCATAGGTAACAATTTTTGACCTGTTTCAGCCCAACAGATCGGAGTCCTACATCGTCTACCATACAAAGCCTCATAGGGAGCCTTCTGAATACTAGCCTGATAACTGTTGTTGTAAGCAAACTCAACTAAAGGTAAGTGCTTCTCCCAAGAACCCTAGAAGTCAATCACACAACAACGGATCATATCCTCTAAAATCTGTATCACTCGCTCTGACTGTCCATCGGACTGCGGATGATAAGAAGTATTGAAATGCAAACGACTACCTAGAGCACTATGCAAACAACCCCAGAACCTCGAAGTGAATATCGGATCTCTATCTGAAACAATAGACTTTGGAACTCCATGAAGTCTCAAAATATCACGGATGTACAAGTTCGCCAACTTGCCTAAAGAATATGTAGTGTTCACTACTGAGAAATGAGCACACTTAGTGAATCTATCCACTATCACCCAAACAGAATTCTTCTTTGAAGGAGATAACGGTAACCTCGACACGAAGTCCATGGTGATCCTCTCCCATTTCCATTCCGGAATCTTCAAAGGTTATAACAAACCTGATCGAACCTAATGTTCTGCCTTCACCCTCTGACAAACCATACAACGGCTCACATACTCGGCTACATCCTTCTTCAAACCAACCCAGAAGTAATCATTCTTCAAGTCACGGTACATCTTGGTACTACCCGGATGCATAGTAAAAGGACTCGAACGTGCTTCACTCAAAATCAGACATCTCAACTCAACATCTTCCGGTACTACAACTCTATCTCTGAAGCATAACACATCCTCACTACTGAAACTATACTCGGTCGGTCTTCCTTCGGCTATATCCTGAACATGAGGAACTAAAGACATATCTTGCAACTGCTTCTCTCTAATCAGCTGAATCAAAGAAGGCTTCACTTGCAACTCTGTAATCAAACCACCATCATCGGATACACTCAATTTAGCAAACATAGCTCTCAACTCAACTGCAACTTTTCTACTCAAAGCATTGGCTACTACATTTGCCTTACCCGAATGGTACTCTATGGTCAAATCGTAGTCTTTCAATAGCTCAAGCCATCTTCTCTGTCTCAAGTTCAACTCTCTCTATGTCATCAAATACTTCAAGCTCTTATGATCGGTGTAAACTATACACTTCTCACCATAAAAGTAATGACGCCAAATCTTCAATGCAAACACAACTACGGCTAACTCTATATCGTGAGTAGGATAGTTCTTCTCATGCACTTTCAACTGTCTCGAAGCATAGGAAACAACTCTTCTTTCTTGCATCAAAACACAACCTAAACCTATGTAGGAAGCATCACTATAGATCACAAACTCTTTACCTGAAATTGGTTGCACTAACACTAGAGCATTTGTCAAAGCTTCTTTTAATTCTCAAAGGCCTTCTGTCTTGCATCTGACCACTCAAACTTGACTCCTTTTTGCAACAATTTAGTCGAAGTAGCAGCTACTCTAGAGAACCCATCAACAAATCTCCTATAGTAACCGGCTAATCTTAGGAAACTCCTAATCTCAGTCACAGACTTAGGTTCTTTCCACTCAAAAATAGACTCAATCTTCTTCGGATCAACACGGATACCTTCGGCTGAAACAACATGGCCAAGAAATACAACCTCGCGAATCTAGAACTCACACTTGCTAAGCTTCGCATACAACTAATTACTCAACAATCTCTGTAGAACAAGTCTCAAGTGCTCATCATGCTCTTCTTCTGATCTCGAGTACACAAGAATATCATCTATGAAGACAACTACAAAAAATTCTAGAAAGTCTCTAAAAATTCTGTTCATCATATCCATGAATGATGCAGGTGCATTCGTGAGCCCAAACGGCATCACAAGGAACTCATAGTGACCATATCTAGTCCTAAAAGTTGTCTTCAGAACATCACACTCTTTTACTTTCAACTGATAGTACCCTGACCTCAAATCTATCTTCGAGAACACTGAAGCACCTCTCAACTGATCAAACAAATCATCTATACGAGGCAACGGATACTTGTTCTTCAAAGTCAACTGATTCAACTGCATGTAGTCAATACACATACGCATACTGCCATCTTTTTTCTTTACAAACAACACATGAGCACCCTAAGGAGAACTACTAGGCCAAATAAAACCACGGTCTAATAACTCTTACAGCTAACTCTTCAACTCTTTCGGAGCCATACGATACGGAGCTATAGAAACTGGAGTAGACCCTGAAACAGTCTCAATCACAAACTCAACATCTCTGTCAGGAGGCAAACCTGGTAATTCTTCAGGAAACACATCTGGAAAATCACAAACTGTTCTATGTCTTTCGGTCTAGCCTCACTCGTATTCGGATTCATAACATAAGCTAAGTAAGCCCCACATCCGGAATCCATCAACCTATGAGCCTCTAAAGCTGACACAACATTAGACAAAAACTTAATGTTCTCGCCTACTACTACTACCTCGTAGTCATCAGAAAGTTTCAAAGAAATCCTCTTCGTCTCAAAGTCCACACATATATCCAAAATAATATCAAAGCCATAAAACGGAAGTTCCATCATATCAACGGAAAACACATGACCATAAATCTTCAACGGGCACCTCCTATACGTTCGTCTAACCACAACCGTCTCACCAAAAGAACTAGTCATATGCATACATATATCTAAGATCTCGACAGGTATATCTAACTTCTTTGCATGCTCACTAAAAATGTAGGAATGCGTAGAACCCGAATCAACCAAAGAAAGCAAAGACATAGATTGTAACTCAAAATTACCTGCTATCACATCAGTGTCGTTCCCGGCCTCTCTCTGAGCATAGACTCTCGCTGGTCCTCCCACCTCTAGCTGTACTGCCATACCATGAGCAATGTTCCTCTGAGCATCTACCCTAGGTGCATCAGCCCTAGGTTGGAAGTAGCTACGACCGCGCCCACGGCCTCTCTGGTAATCTATCGCTCTCGCAGGAGCCTGTGCTATGTTCGGTGCCTGTGCCGCCTGATGCAGACATTCCCTTCTAAAGTGGTCCCTCGAACCATAGTTCCATCAAGCATGGAAGTTACCCCAACACTCACCAAAATGTTGTCTCCCACAACGTGTACACTCGGGAAAACGTCCTCCAGCTCTATGGCCCTGGTGGCCTCTACCATGGTGGCTGTCGCCACGCCTATGGTCAAACTGATGTCCGCCACCCCGATGCCTCTTGGCATCTCCACGGTCAAAGTTATTATACCAATTTCCAGAACTAGATCCTCTAGAACGCTTGGTCAGCCCCAAGCTATGCTTAATGTCCTTGGCACTAGCAACCAAGACATCAAAATTTGAATAATCTGAAGCTAAGGTGTACCTCTTAACTTCCTCATGAAGCCCATATCTGAAACGGTTACAACGGTCCCTCTTAGTAGGAACTAACTCTGGAGCGTATTGACTCAAACGAATAAAGCGGGTCCCGTAGTCAGTCACAAAAGCCTCTCCCTGAACAAGAGCCATAAACTCTCACTTCTTCTCATCAAGATATCTCGGCCCCAAGTATCTCTTCCGGAAAGCAAACTCAAAGAAATCCAAACCAATCTCAGCCTCAGGAGCCCCAGTAGTAATGGTGACCCACCAAGTGTAGGCGTCACCCTGAAGTAAAGAAATCACACAGCCCAATCTGCGAGCACAAACGCAACCCATCTGAGCTAAGATACGAATAGTCTTCTCCAACTACAACTCGGATCTCTCAGGTGTAGACCCTCTGAACTCTTTTACCCCTAGGCTATAGAGCCTCTCTAACGATAAACTAGCATCATCACCCCTAGGCTGAACTGCAGCCTGAGCTCCGGAAACTGCGGCCTGAAATGCTCTCGCTATAGCTTGCACAAGCGGAGCCATATCTATTCCAGCACCTTGGCCAACCTGAGGTCCCTCTCCTTCAGCTCCATCCTCGCCTCCAACTCCAGGCTGAGGAGGTGGTGGTGGTGGAGGAGCTCCAACTCCAGCAGCAGGCTCTCCCACATGAGCCTCTACTCCAGCCACCGACTCATTAACAGGAGCCGCAACACATGGTTCCTGACGAACCACTCTAGGTCTACCCCTCGGCCTCGACATACGTGCTCACAAACAACAACTACAACAATAACAAGAAAACACAAAAGATAGGGTTAGCAAGGCAAGGGTTCCAAGTGGCTCAAGTATGTTCCCTCACTTTAAAAATCATTTTTCTGATGTAATAGTAGCAATGAGACTCTAAACAACATGCTTCAAACAAAACAACAAGCATACTTGATAAACAAACAAACATGCTTACATGGCAAGAAAACATCGTGCATATCAATACAAAAACTCAACTTACCTCACTTACCTGCCTAAGGTCTCAGAAACCTTAGGCTCTAATACCAATAAGTGTAACCCTCTCGTCCCGGTCCGGACGCTTGACCGATCCGAGTGGGCTACACGGGGATAACCGAGGTAAAACCCGTTAAGGCTCAACTTCGGTTACCGACCCAAGGAAAAACATTTCATTTATTATCTTGTCTAGATGCGTTAAATAAACCTATGCGTGAAACGACAACGGAAACAAGGCTCACGAGAAGCCTAAGCCCAACACTTGAGACCCTTTAGAGATGAAAAAAGCCCATTTACAGGCTTGTGTTTCGAAACAGACATAGCCCATTTTGAAACATGGGCTCCAGTTTAAAAAGCCAGACACTCGTACCGAAACCAATCCACCTCGTTTCGAAACAGGGGATCACAGTAGCCAAACCGTACCGAAACGTGATCCGATACGGAGGGGCCCTGGAACCACACTCGTTCCGAAACAGCACAACCCGTTTCGAAACACCTACTGTCTGTGAATTCCCAAAATCAGTTTTAAACATCTCTAAATGATCCCAAATGCCCATAACGACCCCAAGAAGCATACACAACATTAAAACACAATCTAGAGGCATGCACCCTATTGCAAACATACTCAAATCACATAAAAAAATACAAGATAGGGGCATCCATTCAAAGGATCATACAAGGCATACACTTAAGCATTCAAGATAACATGCTTACACAAGGTCAACACTAAGCCTTTAAGGTGGCAAATTAGACATGGTTTACAAGCAATACAAGGCAACCACAAGCCAACCAACATAACATATAAAAGGAGTCTAGCATGCTCTTAAACAAACCAACATCAACCACACAAGTCCTCATTGCTTGACCATTACATCATTAACATAAAATCCATACTTGATAGATTCAAAAGCCCAACTAGCACACTTGGAGGCCTCTTCTTGCACTAGCAACCCACGAACTACGGATCTGCATTGTCGAACAGAAGAGGGCATAAGCATAAAGCTTAGTGAGGGTAACCTCATTAAAAACAAACTTCGACAATGCAGGGTCCAAGAACGAGCACAACCAAGGTAGAATGCATGATCTTACCTTCGATCCTCATGAGCCAAAGTAAACATGATGCATGAACAAATAATCGATATTATGCCATGCTCAACAAGCTCAATCCTCATCATATGTAAACACATATATCCATCCACATAAGAATCACATTTCATAACATATTGGCTCACACATAATCACATATTGGCACCTAGCTATGACTCCAATACACGGATAACACGTTGGAACTCACATCCAACACAACCATTACCTTACGGTGGGATTACACTCATCACCGTTCACGCGGAAGGGAATCCACTCATCCTCACGCCCCGTCGATGGGATTACACTCATCATCGACTAACATATATAAGAAGGTTTTCCGGGCGAACCCGTACTCCATCTTGATGACTACCATCACCAAGACCACGCGCGCATTTTACTCACGTGTGCACACTAACATCCTAATGATCGATCATTTGTACCCAAGCATACTAGTGCCAATATTAAACACAATCCACAATATCATTTCATATCCACTTCCGTGCTTAGCACGTACTCACCATGATAACATCATGCACAATCCACATGCATATAACAATGCATCAATCCAAGCCTCAATATACATGTATAATACCATATACATAGCCAACACAATTACAATTAAACATGAGGCATAAACACATTCAAAGATCAACCATAGTCTCTAACTATAGTTTGGGATTAGGCTACCACTCTAATCCCAACTCTAGGTGGGTCTACCAAGCCCAACCTAGTCCACATGCTTGAACCAAATACTCAAAACCATTTAAAACACATTTAACCACTCACCTTCACTTCCAAGCTCAACAACCAAGCAACCAAGACCTTCAAGCTTCCGGATTCACTCCCGATGCTTCACCGACACAATTTCTTTCCTTTTATCATCCCAACACAATCAAAATAATCTCAAGTCAGTCCATACAACAATGTAGCAAACCCAGAACACTATTCAAGCATCAAACACATGATTTTCAAGCTATGAACAACCCCCAAAGCATCAAACTCGAGCAGCCCTTAAACCCAATCCAAAACTTATGATTTCAACCTCTTTAACACTCTTAAATGGTTCCAAAACAACCCCCAACTATCATACTAACCTTAGCCTTCAATTTCCAACATAAAACAACCCCAAAAAACCTTAATACCCTTCTAAAAACCCATTAAAACTCAAATCCGGGAATCTCAACAAAACACTTTAAAATCATATATGTTGGACCTCGTGGTTCATAAACAACTCATATATCATTAACAAATCAAAATCTTTAGTTAAAAACAATAAAGGTAGCATTTTTAATCAAAACTCCTAAAAACTCAAATTCCAAAATCATGGACAAAAATGAAAACTAATGGTACTTTCAAAGAGAGGAAGATGGGAGCAAGATGGGAATGTAATTACCTTTCAAAACCGAGCCAAAATGAAGGAGAAAGAAGATGGAATAGTAACTCAATGGTGGGAGGGGTTTCTCACGTTGGAAAACTTGGAGGTAGAAGATGATGACAATTTTGGGTGTTTGAAATAAAAGGAAAAAGAGTTTTATTTTGCAAGTCAAAATATTTACAAAAACGTCATTAATGAGATTGCCAATCTCATCTATTTGTAAATTCTATGGAGTTGGGCTTTAATATCAAAACATGTCCAACATAAATATTTGTTTTGAAACCCGAGGCCTAAAAGATTATTTTAATTATAAACCCGAAACTCAAAATATTATTTTATTATTATTTTCACCCGACCCCTAAACCCGGGTGTTACAAGTTTTTTTGTCTTGACTTTCTAATTAATAAGATTATAACACAACAAGTGATTCTAGTGGAAAAGATGATATTCGTCCTAGGATATCCGAATTCGAGCAGTTTTTATGTGCAACGTGTGTATGCCTTATAAAAAATTATGAAAAGGTTTTTGCTATATACAACCATAAGAGTTGTTAATAATAAGTAGATAAATTATTAATAATATTTATTTTATTTTTCAATAAAATCTAGTCGAGTGTAATTAATTATGTTTTAAAATATTGATATATAATAAGAGGACGAAGCGGGTAGTTTATCATTCGAATTATATTGTCATAAGAAAGAAAGGTTACTCTATTCAAAAAGAAAAAAAGAAATAAAGGTTACTGGTCGATACCACTTTGAGAACACACCATCTTAGTCGTTGGATTTGGTCAAAGTAAAACAAGGAGATGTAAGAAATTTTGGTGGCAAGAAAAGTCAAGATCAAAGATAATTGACAATTGACATTTATTTATTCATATCAACTTCGTCATTGCTGACTCTCACCTTAACAATTCCTAGACTTATATAAAGCCAAAGAATTCCCTCATGAATGTGCACAGAACTGTTAAGCAAATCAACTAACACCAACAAAACACACAAAAGCCAAAACTTTTGAATTCCCACGGCAGCAATGGGTACTGAGTATTTGCCCCCTCCTTTGGATGCTACAGCAGAGGAACCCGCTCTCTTTGATGGAACTACCAGGTTGTATATGACCTATACTTGCCCCTTTGCACAACGTGTGTGGATCACCAGGAATTTTAAGGTTCTCTCATTCCCCTTTGCATTGAACCACTCTTTCATTTATTCATGCAGAATGCAGATTACTTCTCCTTTTCCCCAAGTTTTTCATGTAAGTAACTTGGTTGAGTTGCAGGGTTTGCAAGACAAGATTAAGTTGGTCCCTTTGAACCTTCAAAATAGGCCTGCTTGGTACAAGGAGAAAGTGTACCCTGCAAACAAGGTGCCGTCCTTGGAACATAATGGCAAAGTCATGGGGGAGAGTATTGACTTGATCAAATATGTTGACACCAACTTTGAAGGCCCTTCTCTTTTACCTAATGTAACGTCTCTCCAATTGTTTACTGCTCTCACTCAGTGCAGGTTTCTCACTCCTTTATCTATATTTAACCAAATCATGTTTTGAAAATATATTAGGATGCTGAGAAAAACCAGTTTTTTGAGGAGATGTTATCACACATAGACCAATTTGCAGGGCTGGTGTTTACCACTTTTAAAGGAGACTCAACAACTGAAGCTGGTTAGTCTGATTGAATGAAATATACTTGTATTTAACTGAGTGTAGCGTGCATTTGTATATAGTATGACATGAACCGGCTAAAACTTATGACTTGCATCAGGCACTGCCTTTGATCACTTGGAACATGCTCTTACAAAATATGATGGTCCATTCCTCCTTGGCGACGAGTTTAGTCTTGTAAGTTGGGTCGCCAGTGATGATAATTTACTTCCAAGGTGCTGTAATTTTGCTGTTTCTGTTTCTTAAATGTGTTGAAAGAAATGTAAGATGTTGAAGAGAAAAAGGCTTATAGTTTGGTTGCACTATTGTAATGGATGAAAGAAGTATGGCGATATCATTCTTTATGGTTGGAGTTTTTTCCTGCAAAGATATATGAATGATTTTGTGAATTTCAGGCGGACATTACCTTCATTCCTCTGGTTGAGAGATTCCAGATCTACTTATCGGAAGTGTTTAAATACGACATCACAGTAGGCAGGCCTAAACTGGCAGCATGGATTGAGGTATAATTAGTTGAGCAACATCTCTTTAGATATAGCTTCCAATCCAATGTATGACTTGAGCAATGTTTCTATAGAGATTGTCTATTTCAATTCTTGAATGATTGTCATGACCGCGTGACGCAGGCCGTGAACAAGATCGATGCCTATAAGCAGACGAAGAAAGCAGAACCAAAAGAAATAGTGGCACTTTACAAGATGATGTTCTCGGTACTCTTCTGTTTATACTCTCTCTTTAGCTTAGATTATTAGTATTTCTGCACTACCTATTATTATACCAGAAGTTGCTAACAGGGGAGGGAATTGTTGTTGTTGCAGGCCAAGAAGTGATGAAATCGCCACCATCATATGATTTCATGTTTATGTGTGTGGCAATGAATAAGCTCTGTGCTTGGATCAGAGTGATTTGTTTCCTGAATTTAAGAATCTACATGTTGTATTAGTTATTGCTACCCAAATGAATAAATTCGAAGTATGTGAAATGATGGTGTTAAATTTGATAGTTGTATATGGACTGTAATTCTGATCTAATACTACAAACATTTTAGTACCATGATTCCAATTATCATCTTTTTTTAATCATATAATTAAGAAGTCAAACCATTCCAGCCAATATGTTTAACTTTTAACAACAACAAAATATTTATAACCTATACTCGTTATAAAGTGGAAGATTGAGTTAGTGTCACGATTCAAATCGTTAATTTAGTCATAGAATCATTAGAATGTCTTTATTTTTAAAAGGTAAGTAATATTACACGAGAACACTTTTTTATATTTCTTTATAATATTATTTTTTGAAAGAGAAAAAGAGTGCCATCGAAAAATCATCAAATAATGTAATTCCCACTTAAGAATAGAACACAAATATCATTGAATTACCATACAAATCATTTACCACTATACATATTGTAACAGCCTAAAACCGACTCAAAATATCTAACAGTTCTAGAGAGTCACATATGGGTCATGAAAACAACCTACGACTTGAAACTTGATAAAACCGTCTTTAAAAACTTGAATTATAAAAACTTTTTAAAAAATACTATTGCAAAAACGTGTGTAGTACAATCAAATAAAAGTTTTTTTTTTGGATAAAATATATGTTGTATTTCATACTACCCGACATGGCAGAGTCTAAGGATATTCTTCCATACTACCTGTGAAAGATGACAACCCAAAAATAAGTGATCTCTTTATTCCACCCAAAAAAAGGTTGAAGCTTCATAACCTAACAATATTGAAAGGCAAAAGTAATAAGTTATAACCCAAAACATGACATATAAGATGGTATGATATGCATGCCCTCTAAGTACAAATAAGTATAATACTCTGAAGTTGGCTAATTATTTTTATATTGTATAATAAAATAAAATCTTATTCTATATGTAAACATGCGAAATATTAGATGTCATGTCATTTAAAATACATTCATATGTATATATCATGTTATCACCATTAAACTTCTAACAGTTTAATTAAATGTTGTACTGATTTTTGCTACCCAAATGAATAAATTTGATAGTTGTATATGTAGTGTGATTCTGATCTGTCACTGCATTCTTTTTTAGTATCATAACCTCATCTTCCATACCATATCATTAACAAGTCAAACAAATCCAGTCAACGTGTTTAATTTAATTTAATATAATATTAGTATATACAAAATCATCTCGAATTATAAAATGAGAGGGTAATCTTCACCAGTGGTCCCTTTCGTTTAAGGTGTGTTCTATTTTGGTCACCATAATTCAAAAAAGATTATTCTGGTCACTTACGTTTAGAATCGTTTCTATTTCGGTCCCTTGGCCATTAGTCTCCGTTACTTAAAAAAATTAGTTTCTAATTTAACCCCCAAACTTTCAAAATTTTATTTTTCACCATCTTCTCCATAAATTATAAAACTAAAACCTCAAAAAATTAACCCTTTTGCCTATGTTCTTGAGAGGTTTGTTATATACAAACATTTATTTGTTTAGTTCTGTCTTTATTTGAACTATGAACTTCATGTCTGTAGAAGCACTTTTCATTGACTTGTTCATGCTTCTACTGTTTGCAGATCAGTTCAGATGTTTGGTTAGATACCAATGCAACCATTATCTCATTACAATGTGAAGAAGGTTGTTCTCGATTCTTGCCCCACAAGAGCAGGTGTAGGCAAATTATAACCAGGAATCCAACATTAATGATGAATGATTAAGCATAGGTTAGAAGTTTCTCTGTATTTCTTTTTAAATTTTTAAAATGAAAACATTGTGTTTCACCAAGAACAAAATATGCTAGAACCACCACCATAATCGTTTGAAGCGAGTTAAGCGTGGCGACGAACACCGATCCTTTCTATTTCATGCACCAGTTTTGCAGGCAGATGAAAATAGCAGAGCATATACCATGTCATTCGATTTTCATCCCAGCAGGCTTAGGACATGCTTTGTGAATAAATATGCATTTAATATGTTTTTGTTTACTTACATGGAGTAACATGTAATGGACCAGAAACTAACACTCATTGTTTAAATCGATCATGCCAATGCCTTGTGTTGTAAGTAGGCCGCTAAGACTGCGATTGTGCTCCTCTAGTTCTGTTATTTTGTGTTGTAACATTTTAGTACTTTGAAAAACTCACTAAAGAATGGTAACTAATTAGTTGTGGAATGCAAAAACTCAAAGTAAACTTCCGCCTCGATTTTGTGCAAGGCAGAAAAACTTGCAATGCAATTTACAGTCATCTAAACCAAATAGTTTAAATAAATGGCTGTGTATAACAAACCTCTCAAGAACATAGGCAAAAGGAAACATGATGCAGGTAGCTAGGCGAAACCGGTAAGCGACGCATATATGCGGATTCAACCCTCAGAAAATTGGGGAAGATGGTGAAAAATAAAATTTTAAAAGTTTGGGGTTAAATTAGAAACTATATTTTTTAAGTAACAGAGACTAACGGCCAAGAGACCAAAATAAAAACGATTCTAAACGTAAGTGACCAGAATAATCTTTTTTGAATTCTGGTGACCTAAATAGAACACACCCAAAACGAAAGGGACCATTGGTGAAGATTACCCAAAATAAAATTATTAGGGAAAATGGATGGTTAAACAAGTTGTAAACTTTGCTTTCGATCCTATTACCTGCTCTTCTATTTTCAATACGGTTAACTCGGTTTGATTGTGCCAATACGAATGAGAAAATTATATTATCTTATCTTAAACGTAGAGATCATTAAGAGTACAAATTACATGATATTTTAAAATGACAAAAGTTGTAAACAATAACAGCTAAAATTATCTTAGGAACCTACCTAGAAGGGAGGGGAGGAAAAAGAGAGGTTCTAGGGTAAGAAAAGAGGTGATTTCAATGGGTTTAGAACTCATAATCAAAGGGAATATGAGAGAACAAAGATGACCAATTTAACAAACTAGTCAAATGTGATTGTTCTTTATCTGTACAAGTTAAAAAGACATATAAACAAACTAGATATATCAAAAGAAATAAATAAGGGATTGAAAAACCATATCTTTAAAAACTTTTTCTAAATCCGGATTAGAAATTAGGCACCAATAATAGTGTCATGGGCTTAAAATGAAACTCTAAAATTTATGACTAAATACAAAATGTCACCGAATAAAACAAAAAATCTAATCACCTTTTCAGAAACTTTTTAAAAAATTGTAAAACAATCTTTAATAAAATAAAATGTCCAAAACAATTTCAAAGCCACAATACAAAAATAAAAGAATATTGAATAGAACAAATCTCTTAAAATCAATAAAACTGAAGACAATACCCTTTGAATAGTGTCAACTAAACTATATAAAGTTCAATAAGGCCTCTATGTGCAAAAAAAATAATATTCAAATACATAGATTATACATGCGCAGATATAACATATTTTTAATAACCCACAGGTTTTCAGTTCGGTTAACCTCAATTATTTATTTCTCCATATTAATCTTATATTTTAAGATTGTGTTTTATTTTGACAAAAATAACTTGATGAGTTTTAAACGTTATTTGGTAAAATTTTTAAGTATTATTCATATATATATATATATATATATATCTTAAAAAATTAATTTTTTAAGAAAATAAAAAATAATTAATATATAATATTTTTATGTTATTTCACTATTTTACGTATAAAAAGTCTATTTTTACATTATAAAAATTTTAAAATTAATTATAAATTAAATGATAAGTCAAATTCGGTTTGATTTAGTTAACCACGTTTTTTATACTTGTAAACCATAAATCTTCCAACTATTTTAATTCGGATCAATTTTTAATTTTTCTGTTTGAGATGCTCAACCCTAATAACAATAGTTGAAACTTTTAACAAAAATGACGAGATAAAGGCGACACAATTGATTAGAGAGAAAAATTGAGGGAGAGAGAAACGCAAAATGAGAGGAGAATTTTAAGATGTTTAAAATGGAAAAATGACATTAGGATTTTAGAGTTGACAGAAAAGTAACATTTATATCACACATAAGGGAAATTGCAAGGTGTGCCCTTGCATTTTCCTAGGTTTACAAAAGGCTATCAAAATTTAATTCGGATTCACTTTAGTCCCTAATTTCCAAATCCTCAAATGAGCCAATGAATTTTTTTTATTTTCCTTAATTTAGTCCATAAATGTTTTCCAATACCTCTGTTTAAGTGTGAAACATCTAGTCCTGGGACGTGACAATAATAATACATATTTTTTTAAATAGATTATAAATATGTGTATGTGAGTCTGATTAGAGACAGAGGCAAGATGTAAAGCGAAAAATGTGGGTCAGCACTTGATTTTACTTCTTCAAAATTAAGAGGAATCTTAAAAGTAATTGGACCTAAATATCCAGGGAGTAAGACCTAATTTTTCTAATCGGTACGAGAAATCTATAGATGATTTGACCAAAAAATTAACTTCGTCCCTGATTCTTACCTACTGAACTTTTTAGTACCCTGGTTTCAAATCTTAGGGTATGTTTGGTTCTAGAAAATAGAATCCGTTTTTATTTTTATTTTCTTAGTAAATGAAAAACTGTAAAGAAATCATGTTTCGTTGAAAACTTAAAAAATAATTTTTATAAAATGAAAACAAAAATAAGTAAAAATAAAAAAATATGTTTTTCATTGTTTTCATTGAAAATGGTTTGAGAAAGTGAAAAATATAAAAAAAAGATTTTTTTTTTAATTTTAACTTCATTTTCATCCGGGTTTGAATCCTCCTAATGTCATTTTTTAAAATTTTAGTTTATTTACTCATATTTTATTTATAATAATAATAATAATATTTTCTAACTATATTTTATTTTAATTATTTAACAATTATTTTTTCATTTTTATTTTGAAAAGATGAATATCAAACACATTTTCACTATTTTTATTTTTGAAAACAAGTTTACATCCTTATTAACCAATCATGTTTTCTAATTTAAAAAAAATGAAATTATAAATTATTTTTTAAAAACAAAAATAAAAAATATTTTTTTAAAATCAAACGGACCCTGAACTTCTTACCATTTCAGTCCATGTGTTTATTTAGAAAAGAATAAACAACTAATCATTCTAAATATATTCTTTATTATATAAATTGGTGTCAATATGGAGCTTGCTCCATTGGTCAAGTCGGATTTTGGAAGGAATCATAAGATTTATTTATTACTTTGTCAAAGTCAATCTTGGAACTTCATTTTATTATGAATGAATTATAAAATATTTTTTGAATGAACTTGAATTCATCTATTGTCGGACTCATTAAATTTCTAGAACCTAGGAATAAATATTTGATTGAGTCGAGTCAAAAAATTTAAATTAGTTTAGTTTATAAGTCTTGTTTTATAATTTAAATTTTATTTAATTTTTTTAATCGAGTTTATATAATTTGAGTCGAGTCAAGTCGAATTGTTCTAGTTTCTTTTTAAATTTAATCATAAGTATTTGCAATGTTATGGTACTAATGTGCTCCAATTTAAACGATTTTTTATAATCATATATAATATACATATATATTGTATCATATTTTTTATATGCGATATATATATCAAGGAATGTTGAAGGATTTGACTCGAAGTTGAAATAACTTATATACTTAAATTCAAATAAAATAAAGAAGAGCCAAAAACTGATCTGACATTTTAGGTTTAGCTTAAGCGTAAATAGATGGCTCACATGCAAAAGCCTCGAATACAATTATTCAAATTCGGAGGCTAACGATTAACAAATACGGTGTATTTTAAAAAAGTAATAGTTGCAATTGCAAGGACGTTTTTTTTAATACAATCAAACAACTTCTAGACTTTGGCCAAAAGAAGAAAAAAAAAACTTCTAGACTCAGGGAACATGAAATATAATATTACCAATAATAAATATTATTTTGAGAATATAGTAAATAGAAACTCTTAGGTAATATAAAATTACTGTTAGTAAACATGGTTTTAGACAATTTTATTCTTAGAGTTTATTTTTTTTATTATATGCATGTCTGTCTTACGGTCCATGTTCGGGATGCGTGGTTGCCCTTCCCAACAATGTCCTCTCTAAGGTTCGAACTCACGTCCTCTCCTTGAGAGTACAATATACCTTACCAATGCACCCAACTTTTATTGGTTTAGAGTTTATTGTTTTGTCAACTTAATTTTTTTTCAAATAAAATACAAAAAATAAATAAGAAAATTGTCATAAAATATGTGTCTTGTGAATTTGAGTTTTTTATGACGTGTCAATTAATAATTAAATATTAATTTTTTTAAGTTAGACATCTATTTCGACAAAAAAAATTAGATAAAATTACCAAATACGGTGTATTTTAAAAAAGTAATAGTTGCAATTGCAAGGACGTTTTTTTTAATACAATCAAACAACTTCTAGACTTTGGCCAAAAGAAGAAAAAAAAAACTTCTAGACTCAGGGAACATGAAATATAATATTACCAATAATAAATATTATTTTGAGAATATAGTAAATAGAAACTCTTAGGTAATATAAAATTACTGTTAGTAAACATGGTTTTAGACAATTTTATTCTTAGAGTTTATTTTTTTTATTATATGCATGTCTGTCTTACGGTCCATGTTCGGGATGCGTGGTTGCCCTTCCCAACAATGTCCTCTCTAAGGTTCGAACTCACGTCCTCTCCTTGAGAGTACAATATACCTTACCAATGCACCCAACTTTTATTGGTTTAGAGTTTATTGTTTTGTCAACTTAATTTTTTTTCAAATAAAATACAAAAAATAAATAAGAAAATTGTCATAAAATATGTGTCTTGTGAATTTGAGTTTTTTATGACGTGTCAATTAATAATTAAATATTAATTTTTTTAAGTTAGACATCTATTTCGACAAAAAAAATTAGATAAAATTACCAAATACGGTGTATTTTAAAAAAGTAATAGTTGCAATTGCAAGGACGTTTTTTTTAATACAATCAAACAACTTCTAGACTTTGGCCAAAAGAAGAAAAAAAAAACTTCTAGACTCATGGAACATGAAATATAATATTACCAATAATAAATATTATTTTGAGAATATAGTAAATAGAAACTCTTAGGTAATATAAAATTACTGTTAGTAAACATGATTTTAGACAATTTTATTCTTAGAGTTTATTGTTTTGTCAACTTAATTGTTTTCAAATAAAATAAAAAAATGAATAAGAAAATTGTCATAAAATATGTGATGTGAATTTAGGTTTTTTATGACGTGTCAATTAATGATTAGATATTAATTTTTTAAGTTAGACATCTATTTCGACAAAAAAAAAGTTTAGATTGCAATTTTTAAAAAAAAATTATTTAGATACTCACATGATAATAATATGATACTTTAGACACTTATTTCATATTTAATCCTAAAATTCAACAGTAACATTCTTAATAAGAGTGGGGGTTATTCTGCCTCCATCTTAGTCGTTGGATTTGGTCAAAGTAAAACAAGGAAACATATAAAGAAAATTTAGTGGCAAAAAAAGTCAAGATCAAAGTTACTTTGACATTTACTACCTTATTTATTTATATCAACTTCGTCATTGGTGACTTCAACTTAATAGTTCCTGGGCTTATAAAAAGGCAAAGAATTCCTTCATGAATGTACAAATAACTGTGAAACAAATTAGCTAACACCAACAAAAACACAAGTTTTGAATTCCCCCGCAACAATGGCTACTGAGTATTTGCCCCCTCCATTGGATGCTACAGCAGAGGAACCTGCTCTCTTTGACGGAACTACCAGGTTGTACATGACCTATACTTGCCCCTTTGCGCAGCGTGTGTGGATCACCCGGAATTTTAAGGTTCTCTCATTTCTTTTGCACCATTCTTTCATTTATTCCTGCCGATTAATGCAGAATGCAGAATGCAGATTAATTTTCCTCAAGTTTTTTCATGCGAGTAATTTGGTTGAGTTGCAGGGTTTGCAAGACAAGATTAAGTTGGTCCCTTTGAACCTTCAAAATAGGCCTGCTTGGTACAAGGAGAAGGTGTACCCTGTAAACAAGGTGCCGTCCTTTGGAACATAATGGCAAAGTCATGGGGGAGAGTATTGACTTGATCAAATATGTTGACACCAACTTCGAAGGCCCTTCTCTTTTACCTAATGTAACATCCCTCCAATTGTTTACTGCTCTCACTCAGTGCAGGTTTCTCGCTCCTTATCTATACTAACCAACTCATGTTTTAAAAATGTACTAGGATGCTGACAAAATAAAGTTTTTTGAGGAGCTGTTATCACGCATAGACCAATTTGCAGGGCTGGTGTTTACCACCTTTAGAGGAGACTCAACAACTGAAGCTGGTTAGTCTGATTGAATGAAATATACTTGTGTTTAACAGAGTGTAGCCTGTATTACTATGATATGAAGCAGCTAAAACTTGTGAGTTGCATCATGTACTGCCTTTGATCGCTTGGAACATGCTCTTACAAAATATGATGGCCCATTCCTCCTTGGCGACGAGTTTAGTCTGGTAAGTTGGCTCTCCAGTGATGCTAATTTGCTTCCCAGGTTATGTAATTTTGTTGTTTCTGTTTCTTAAATGTGTTGGGAGATTTGTAAAATGTTGAAGAAAAAGGCTTACAGTTTTGGTTGCACTACATTAATGGATAAAATAAGTATGGTAATATCATTCTTTATGGTTAGAGCTTTTTTCTGCAAAGATGTATGAATGATTTTGTGAATTGCAGGCGGACATTACATTCATTCCTCTGGTTGAGAGATTCCAGATCTACTTGTAATACTCATTTTATGTCCGGACCATAACTATTTATTTTTCGCTCGAATATATTATTTTATATTATTAAAAAATAAAAAATAAAAAAAAGTAAAGTAAAAAAAAAAACAAACAAAAAAAAGTAAAAAAAAAAAGTAAAAAAAAAGAGGTAAAACCGTGGATGCCATGCAAGGCATCCACGTGAAATTGCCATGACTCATCCCTCCCCCAAATCACCTATAAAAGGGCGGGGAGGCTGCCTTTGAGCAGAGGACACACAAAAATGGCCATTGAAAATGGCGAATAAGGGGCAGTGCCCCTTTCGAACCTTAGGGCAGTGCCTTTTTAATGGTTCGAATAGTTCATTCGATCGGAGGTTCTGTCGAGGTTCGTTCGGATCGATTTTTGGGGTATAGCGAGGTGATGCGGAGATCCTACTAGGGGTCAGGTGAAGTTCTTATTTCAAGCTTCTAGTGGGGTAAATTTTGATCATCGTCTATTTAAATGTTGTCTTTTTGTAATAAATATTTTGTATGAAATATAATATGTTTTTATATTTGTTTGTATGTTTTTATTTTATATGTTATGTTTCTATATTTTAATTTTATTCTGTATGCAATGTTTAAATTAAATATATTTATTTATATTGTTTAACTGAATTTTAAATTAAAAATTTTTAGTAGGGATTATTGTGAAAAACGTACCATGAGCGTTAGGGTGCCACTTTTCGATAGTCTCTATTAAAAAATATTTTTATTCTAAATCTTAATTTTCAAAATAGGCTTCCTTCAGTCGGGAGTCTAACGGAAATTATGCTCCGGGCGTTGGAGTGTACCTTTCCTTTCATAAACATATATTTTTATTCTAAATCTTAATTTTTAAAATAGACTTCCTTCAGTCGGGAGTCTAACGGAAATTATTCTCCGGGCGTTGGAGTGTACCTTTCCTTTCATAAACATATATTTTTAAATATTATTTTAAATTAAGGGATCATAATTTCTAAATTTAAATTCGAATACATAATTCCACCATAAGACATTACGTAATCGACATATACCAATTTTTGGGCGTTGTGGGGTGCTCACCCTTCCCCACACGTAACCGACTCCCGAACCTATTTTTCTGGTTTCATAGACCAAAACTCGTTGTTTTAATAAAAACAAGTTTTATTAAAATAACCGGGTTTTTCAGGTGTTCCAATCGCACCGCAAGAAAAAACAAAAAGATTGGTGGCGACTTCCCTTTGTTACAGCTTGGCGACTCCGCTGGGGAACTTTTTTTAGAGAGTCAAGCCACAAGTCGATTACTTTTTTTTGTCTATGGGTGGAAATTATGACTTCGATTTAATTAATTTGTGATCCCTTTTCTTTAAAGTTTTTTACAAAATTTTTATAAATTTATTTTTTGAGTTATCATATCATGAGCTTTATACCCGAGCTCCGTCCCTTAAGTGGGAGCGAGAAACCACGCCTTCGTGAGGTACCCCCTCCGTGTAGGATGGTGAAACGCTTCCGGGATATAGGTCCCTTTGTCTTCGTGAGACCTCTGTCTCCGTGCAGACCTAGGAAAATGTATCCTCCTGAATCGATGTCCTAGCGACAGTTCGGGTACCGTTACTTTAGAACCAAAACACATATAACAAACCCTAAGAGCTTACCCCTTGAAGCCAAACCAAAACTCTGCCCGTTAGCAGTCACCCTATTTAGGTTTTGATGACTTTATTTGCTATATATGTTCAATTTTCTTTGCTGCTAATTTTTGTCTTATTCATCATTTAATTCATCCATTTGACTCTTTTATTATGAACTAACTTGTTTCTTCTCTTTGGTGATCACGTTGCATTAAGTCATTCATTTTGCATTAATCGCATGACACCTCCATAATATTTTGCATTTCATCAGCATGAAGTATTGATTCACGCCTGGTTCCCTATTTGAAAAATTATCATCAGGAGAAAATCTAGTTCCCTAGATATCAATGCAGCATTCAAAAGTTACGAATAAATCCCGTAAATTTAGAAGTTGAACCATGGGAACCATTTTTGAATCAGTGCTTTCTCATCTTCTATTTACATGCATACATTCTATTTTGAATTAGTACATTCGCATCTAGAACATGTACCTTGCATTTACATGCATTCATTTCGGAACTTTGAAACCGATCTCGGGATGCCCCATGTTAGCAAATACTGGATAAAGCAAAGTTGACCAATCTAACATGATGCAAGAGCCCAGTCTAGGGGCATTTTCAAATAACATTTGCACTCATACAGACATCATACCTCTACAAGGCCCCAAGCTGAGAACATTCCTCGACGAGTTTAGGAAGCGAGCTTCCGGTGCCAAGTTAGACTTCTGCACCCTGGACGACTGCATCAATTATTGTCTGCAGCACTTTGCCAGAGCCAAAAAGTGATGAGCTATCATGAACCAAAAACAAATTTATGGACTCGACCGGGGGGCAACATAACGCGTCCACAAGAACAATGAAAGCTCTTTGGAAAAGGCAAAAACATACTTCAAGCCTTGCGTTCGCTTCAAGAGCAGTCGCAGACAAAAATGTTGGGACTCGAGGGAGTAAGCCCAAAGATGATCGAACCAAGGAAGGTTGAGGGCATCCTTATAAACAAGGTATCGAGCACTATTCATCAGCATCAAATATCTAACTACCATAAGAGTCGGGGGCACCCCTTTAAGAGGCAGATCAGAATCTCTCATTCTTACATCCATCATTCAACATTAACTGCATGCATTGTACAAGTCATCATGCATTTATGCTAGACACATGCATCAAACACAAAGTTAAGTGCACCCATAGCACATTTTTTTCTTGTACATACAAACAGGTCCAGCAAAGAGATCGAAGACCTCAACTATAGGGGAAGCAACATGATTTAGCCCTGAAGAAGGCCAAATACGAAAAAAGCTCAAACATCCAGGTGAAAAACGACAAAATTTTCTGAACATATTACTAACTAGTATTCCATTTCATTTTCAGGTCATACCTTCATGCGATGAAGTTCCAAAGTCAACCTTTTCCCGATCTTGCCTCCAAAAAGGAAAGAAGAAGACGACATCGGAGTCATTCACCTTATCCAGAAAAGGACAATGAAGCCTGGGGGCAAACTTTTGTCGGGGCAAATTTCGAAGAAGAATCAGAAAATCAAACTAAGACTAAAAGAAAGGAACTTCTACAAGAACTCCATGAAGGCATACATGAAAACATATGCATCATCCCATCGTCAAAAGTGTTCATACATCATGACATCTAATGTTTCAGGAAACATTCATTTCGACATGAAAACATGTGCATAATTGCATTGTCAAACATGTTCACGCATTATGATAAGCATTCCGACAAGAGTTTCATGCATCTTTGCATCATCATAAAAACATGCGCATGCATACCATTTGTATAAAAATACATTACCAGAAACTAACCTTGCACTGGTTAGTGAAATTTTTTTTGAAACCAATCTTTTCATAAGGACACCTTTTTTTTCAGAATTGGAGTTTCTTAACTCCGTCCTTTCTTAAGGGCACTTTTTCTCGAAAACACGAGTTTCTTAACTATGTCCTTTCTTAAGGACACCTTCTCCCAAAGTTGGAGTTTCTTGACTACGTCCCTTCTTAAGGGCATTTTTCTCAAAAATAAGAGTTTCTTAACTCCGTCCTTTCTTAAGGGCACCTTTTCTCGAAAATAAGAGTTTCTTAACTCCGTCCTTTCTTAAGGGCATCTTTTCTCGATAACACGAGTTTCTTAATTTCGTCCTTTCTTAAGGACACCTTTTCCCAAAATTGGAGTTTCTTAACTCTGTCCTTTCTTAAGGACACCCTTTTTTTTAAATTAAAGTTTCTTAACTCCGTCTTTCTCAAGGATAACTTTTCTCGAACCAGGAGTTTCTTAACTTCGTTCTTTCTTAAGGACACCCTTTTTTTTAAATTAAAGTTTCTTAACTCCGTCTTTCTCAAGGATAACTTTTCTCGAACCAGGAGTTTCTTAACTTCGTCCTTTTTTAAGGACACATTTTCTCAAAACAAGAGTTTTTTTTACTATGTCCTTTCTTAAGGACACATTTCCTCAAAACATGAATTCTTTGCACAAGGATGTTTTTCTAAAATTTTTTTGATCTTTCCTCAAAGATCTTTTCAACTCTTCCTCTTCTTACAAATAATGAAAATTTACAAGTCTAATATCCTCAAACAGGAAGGAGCATATGGTTATCAATAAATTCCAATATCCTTGACATGAAGGACTGCAGCAAATATGAAAATGTTGTCTGGCACCTTCAACTAAAGATAGCACAGACAATTGTTAACAAGAACCAACATCCTTGACACGAAAGAGTGGATCAATCAAATCAAACATTCAATTCAAACCTTATAGCTCACGAAGAGTTAGTTCATGGCTCATTTTGACCAGTCACTCTTTTAACTTTTGCAGGTCCTATCTCTCCCGTAACATGGTGTAGCAGATCAACTTTTTCAGATTCTGCCTCCCCGTCAAAGGTGCAACAGATCACCCTTGAAGTTGCAGATTCTACTTCTTCAAGATTGGCAAAATTATGTTTCTCTAGCAAATGGTGGAACATATAAACTTAACAACAAGTTTATCTCCCTGAATTTGCAGCGGAATAAGCACGACAACAATTTCATCTCCCTAAACATGTAGTGGAATGAGCATGACAACATTTTCATCTCCCTAAGTTTGTAGTGGAATGGGCTTAGACAACAAGTTTAGTTCCTTGGAATTACGATGAAATGAACACAACAACAAATCTGTCTCCCTGAATTTGCAGCAGAACAAGCTTCAATAATTTCATCTACTTGAATTTGCGGCAGAACAAGCACATCTCCCTGAATTTGTAGCGGAATGAGAACACCAAACAATAATCTTGTCTCCTCGAATTGGTAGCAAAACAATGCTACGACAAATTTGTCTCCCTGAACATACAACAAAATAAGCACAAACATAAGTCCATGAACGCGATAGCAAATCTGTTACCTTGAATTCGCAGTGGAACAGATCATCTCCCTGAGGTTGCAGTGCAATAAACATACCAACAGATCATGTCTTCTTGAAGATGCAAAGAAACATGTCACCTAATTCAGGCTTGTTACTTTTCCAAGAGCAGACAAGACAATCAAAGCCCAAGAGGGTTGTCACTCCCTGCCATGATGTAGCATATCCTACATCCTCTAGAGTTCGCTTTGAAGTTAATAATGCAACGCACCAAGTGTTGTTCCAAGGCTCGCTTTGCCATTGGTGGTACGACACACCAATTGTTTTTCAGGTCTACTTTCGCCGTAATAGGTGCGACTAGACCAAAATCCAGATTATGCTACGATGATAGAGCCGTAGCAGATCGAACTTCAGACCGTGCCTCTTCATCAGGTGTTGTAGCACGGTCAACTTCTGGTCATGCCTCTTCGTCAGAGTTGTAGCTTGACCAAACTTGAACCCTTGATCCTGCCTCCTCGTTGGTGTTGTAGCTGGATCAAAATCACTTCAGACCGTGCCTCTTCATCAGGTGTTGTAGCTCGGTCAACTTCTGGTCATGCCTCTTCGTCAGAGTTATAGCTTGACCAAACTTGAACCCTTGATCTTGCCTCCCCGTCGGTGTTGTAGCTGGATCAAAATCACTTCAGACTGTGCCTCTTCGTCAGGTGTTGTAGCTCGGTCAACTTCTGGTCATGCCTCTTCGTCAGAGTTGTAGCTTGACCAAACATGAACCCTTGATCCTGCCACCTCGTCGGTGTTGTAGCTGGATCAAAATCACTTCAGATCGTGCCTCTTCGTCAGGTGTTGTAGCTCGGTCAACTTCTGGTCATGCCTCTTCGTCAGAGTTGTAGCTTGACCAAACTTGAACCCTTGATCCTGCCTCCTCGTCGGTGTTGTAGCTGGATCAAAATCACTTCAGACCGTGCCTCTTCGTCAGGTGTTGTAGCTCGGTCAACTTCTAGTCATGCCTCTTCGTCAGAGTTGTAGCTTGACCAAACTCGAACCCTTGATCCTGCCTCCTCGTCGGTGTTGTAGCTAGATCAAAATCACTTCAGACCGTGCCTCTTCGTCAAGTGTTGTAGCTCGGTCAACTTCTGGTCATGCCTCTTCGTCAGAGTTGTAGCTTGACCAAACTTGAACCCTTGATCCTGCCTCCTCGTCGGTGTTGTAGCTGGATCAAAATCACTTCAGACCGTGCCTATTCGTCAGGTGTTGTAGCTCGGTCAACTTCTGGTCATGCCTCTTTGTCAGAGTTGTAGCTTGACCAAACTTGAACCCTTGATCCTGCCTCCTCGTCGGTGTTGTAGCTGGATCAAAATCACTTCAGACCATGCCTCTTCGTCAGGTGTTGTAGCTTGGTCAACAACAATTTCTTGATTTCCAAATCTTTTCCTCATCCATGTTGTAAAAGAAAATCGTCAAATCTTGTTCCTTCGTCAAAATTGCAACTGAATCGAAGCTAATTTTTGACAAGTTCGACAAAAATGTTGGCACAACGTGCTTAAACACGGTTAAGTTTAAGACAATGGGTAATTCAAATGTCCATCGAAAATCCATTGTCACAAATGGTCAAAGGAAAATAAATCCTTTGGGAAAAATCCAATCTCATGATTGGTAGAAACTGATTGTACCCAGGGGAATGGTACAACTAGTCCGGAGCAAACGGCTACCGGTAAAGGCCAATCAAAACCGTTGATCTCTGTGCATTTGGGAAAAATGCAAATCTGAAAGCCGACAGAAATGTAGGCATAACATGCTTAAACACAAATAAGTTTAAGAGAATGGACAATTCAGATGTCCATCGAAAATCCATTGTCACGAATGGTCTAAGGAAAATAAATCCTTGGGAAAAATCCAATCTCATGGTTGGTCCAAACTGATCTTACCCAGGGGAATGGTACAACTAGCCCGGAGCAAACGGCTACCGGTAAAGGCAAATCAAATCCGTTCATCCCTGTGCATTTGGGAAAAATGCAAAAGAAGTGTAAACCAAGGACACTTTTCCTTGTCTCGTTGAAGGGATTCTAGTAATAATTAGATCTTCTCGCATCAATGGAGTTGCAGATGATCGACCATTCTTTAGATCTTCTCGCATCAATGGAGTTGCAGTAGATCGCCCCTTTTTAGATCTTCTCGCATCAGTGGAGTTGCAGATGATCGACCCTTCTTCAGATCTTCTCGCATCAATGAAGTTGCAGATGATCGACCCTTCTTCAGATCTTCTCGCATCAATGGAGTTGCAGATGATCGGCCCTTCTTCAGATCTTCACGCATCAATGGAGTTGCAGATGATCGACCCTTCTTCAGATCTTCTCGCATCAATGGAGTTGCAGATGATCGGCCCTTCTTCAGATCTTCTCGCATCAATGGAGTTGCAGATGATCGGCCCTTCTTCAGATCTTCTCGCATCAATGGAGTTGCAGATGATCGACCCTTCTTCAGATCTTCTCGCATCAATGGAGTTGCAGATGATCGACCCTTCTTCAGATCTTCTCGCATAAATGGAGTTGCAGATGATCAACCCTTTTTCAGATCTTCTTGCATCGATGGAGTTGCAGATGATCGACCCTTCTTCAGATCTTCACGCATCAATTGAGTTGCAAATGATCGACCCTTCTTCAGATCTTCTCGCATCAATGGAGTTGCAGATGATCGACCTTTCTTCAGATCTTCTCGCATCAATGGAGTTGCAGATGATCGACCCTTCTTCAGATCTTCTCGCATCAATGGAGTTGCAGATGATCGACCCTTCTTCAGATCTTCTCGCATCAATGGAGTTGCAGATGATCGACCTTTCTTCAGATCTTCTCACATCAATGGAGTTGCAGATGATTGACCCTTCTTTAGATCTTCTCGTATCGATGGAGTTGCAGATGATCAACCCTTCTTTAGATCTTCTCGCATCGATGGAGTTGCAGATGATCGACCCTTCCTCAGATCTTCTCGCATCAATGGAGTTGCAGATGATCGAGCCTTCTTTAGATCTTCTCGCATCTATAGAGTTGCAGTGGATCAATCTTTCCCCTCCGGATCAAGCTACCTTGTTAAGTGTTTTATGTTACAAGTTTTGTAGACATCGCCGCTCTGTCAGTGTCGCAGTCTCCGTAGTTTAAAGATTATCTCCCCAGCGGATCATTCCATTATGAAGATTTTGCCTACAAAGAGCGGTCGAGCGGATCAAATGAATCTTAGAAGAAGTGGTGGTCAAAGGAAGGAATCCAGACCTGAACGGACATAAAATGGTTATCCTTTTATCTTTGCTCTATTCCTGTTACACAACAATGAGCAAAGGAGGGCAGCTGTAATACTCATTTTATGTCCGGACCATAACTATTTATTTTTCGCTCGAATGTATTATTTTATATTATTAAAATATAAAAAAAAGTAAAATAAAAAAACAAACAAAAAAAAGTAAAAAAAAGAAGGTAAAACCGTGGATGCCATGCAAGGCATCCACATGAAATTGCCATGACTCATCCATCCCCTAAATCACCTATAAAAGGGCGGGGAGGCTGCCTTTGAGTAGAGGACACACAAAAATGGCCATTAAAAATGGTGAATAAGGGGCAGTGCCCCTTTCGAACCTTAGGGCAGTGCCCTTTTAATGGTTCGAACAGTTAGTTCGATCGGAGGCCCTGTCGAGGTTCGTTCGGATCGATTTTTGGGGTACAGCGAGGTGATGCGGGGATCCTACTAGGGGTCGGGTGAAGTACTTATTTCAAGCTTCTACTGTGGTAAATTTTGATCCTCGTCTATTTAAATGTTGTCTTTTTGTAATAAATATTTTGTATGAAATATAATATGTTTTTATATTTGTTTGTATGTTTTATTTTATATGTTATGTTTCTATATTTTAATTTTATTCTGTATGCAATGTTTAAATTAAATATATTTATTTATATTGTTTAACTGAATTTTAAATTAAAATTTTTTAGTAGGGATTATTGTGAAAAACGTACCATGAGCGTTAGGGTGCCACTTTTTGATAGTCTCTATTAAAAAATATTTTTATTCTAAATCTTAATTTTCAAAATAGGCTTCCTTCAGTCGGGAGTCTAACGGAAATTATGCTCCGGGCGTTGGAGTGTACCTTTCCTTTCATAAACATATATTTTTATTCTAAATCTTAATTTTTAAAATAGACTTCCTTCAGTCGGGAGTCTAACGAAAATTATGCTCCGGGCGTTGGAGTGTACATTTCCTTTCATAAACATATATTTTTAAATTTTATTTTAAATTAAGGGATCATAATTTTTAAATTTAAATTCGAATTCATAATTCCACCATAAGACATTACGTAATCGACAGGTACCAATTTTTGGGCGTTGTGGGGGTGCTCACCCTTCCCCACACGTAACCGACTCCCGAACCTGTTTTTCTGGTTTCACAGACCAAAACTCGTTGTTTTGATAAAAACAAGTTTTATTAAAATAACCGGGTTTTTCAGGTGTTCCAATCGCACCGTAAGAAAAAACAAAAAGATTGGTGGCGACTTCCCGTTGTTACACTACTTATCGGAGGTGTTTAAGTACGACATCAGAGCAGGCAGGCCTAAAGTGGCAGCATGGATTGAGGTATAGTTAGTTGAGCAGCATCTCTATAGAAATAGCCTCCAATCCAATGTATGACTTGAGCAACATTTCTCCGTCCATTTCAATTCTTGAGTAATTTTATTAACTTGGTGAAGCAGGCGGTGAACAAGATCGATGCGTATAAGCAGACAAAGAAAGCAGATCCGAAAGAAATAGTGGCACTTTATAAGATGATGTTCTCGGTACTTTAGCTTAGATTATTAGTATTTCAGCAGTAGCTATTATTATACCAGAAGTTGCTAACAGTGAAGGGAATTGTTGGTGTTGCAGGCAAAGCAGTGATGAATTCGCCACCATCATATGATTACATTACATGTTTATGAGTGTATGTGGCAGTGAATAAGCTCTGTGCTTGGATCAGAGTGATTTGTTTTCTGAGTTAAGAATGAATGATGTATTAGTTATTGCTACCCATATGAATAAATTTGATAGTTGTATATGTAGTGTGATTCCGATCTGTCACTGCATACTTTTTTAGTATCATAACCTCATCTTCCATACCATATCATTAACAAGTCAAACAAATCCAGTCAACGTGTTTAATTTAATTTAATATAATATTAGTATATACAAAATCATCTAGAATTATAAAATGAAATTATTAGGGAAAATGAATGGTTAAACAAGTTGTAAACTTTGCTTTCGATCCTATTACCTGCTCTTCTATTTTCAATACGGTTAACTTGGTTTGATTGTGCCTGAAAATCATATTATCTTATCTTAAACGTAGAGATCATTAAGAGTACAAATTACATGATATTTCATGTATCCTATTATTTGGTATATGCATGAACGAAACCTAGTATTAAACTACGAGGAGGTAGATCGATTAACTTTAAAATAAAAATGTTCTTAAAAATTAAGTGAACCACAAAATCAAGGGAGAAAGTTTCATTTTACTAATTTTAAAATTGAACCATAACAATTACGGGAGTTAAAGACTTAATTTAATTGAACTAGTATGTGAAAACGTGTTTCGTTGAAAAATTAGAAAATAGTTTTTAAAAATTGGAAACAATAATAAGTGAGAATTTGAAAACATAAAAATTGTTTTTTCAATTAAGAATCTACGTTGTACTAATTACCACCACGAATATGAATATTTAAAGTGTATAATATGATTGTGATAAATTTAGTAATAATATGTGTACTGTGATTCTGATCCATCTCTGCAAACACTTTAGTAAGTCAAACAATTCTGGCCAATATGTTTAACTTTGTTTAAAATGTTTAGAACTTATATTTGGTCTAAAGTAGATAACTCATAACTGAGTGTCATGATTTAACTCGATGCGAGATTAATTGTAAAATTTAGAATATTTTTATTTTAGAGAGTAATTAATATTATCATGAGGATACTCATATTTTTCTATACTTTTATATCATATTTAAATAAAGCAATTAAGAACTTGTTGAGTGGCCTCAATCATAAATGATGTTGTTCCTCTTAAGTGACTCGGGTTCGAGCATCGTACGTAGTATGTAGATGTCATTGAGTTTATTCAAATTAAAATTAAACTAAAATATTGCCTTATAATCATATTAAATTATTAGAAAATAAAACAATTAAAATAACTATTAAGGACCGAACACATGTAGGGTCAATATGATTCACTAGGAGATGAATGTAATTGACTATTATATGCTTGAAAGGTACCAAAACATCGAAACTAAAAAGATCAAACTCTATACTTACTTTAGGGTTTCGATACCTCTAATTCAAAAATATTAAAAATTGTAACTTTGATACTTCTTCGCTTTATTAATTACAAATAGGTCCTTTAAATGAATAAATTGATTGATTAGAACTTGGATACTATTGGTAGCTGGTAAGTATTTGCAATATCAAAAGACAAAGAAAGCCAGTCCTAAAATTCATGGAATGTTACAATTAGGTCCGCAAATTTTTAAAGGTTTACAAAGTAACTCTAACTATGTTATATATACTAAATGGTTAAAGAATATACAAAATAAGTTTTCATATGGTTCGTGTGATTAAGAGTACATGAGGAAACAAATAAATCTTGACATTTTATTAAATTAAAGTTTAGCCCTAAACCATTGAACGTTTATGAATTGATCCTTTTTTTAAGTTATAACTTTATTCATAATAATAGACTGTTAGCAATGGCCTCATTAAAAACCTCCCTAAACCTAGGTGGAGGAAAAAGAATGCACCTAGCTAATGGGGTTACACACATATGAAACAAACAATTTTGCACCCTACATAAGTAAAGAACCGAAACAAGGCAGCCAAAAATAGGCTTACAAATGCAATTTCAATGCTTGCCAAGGCAAGCCTTTGGGAAACTGTTGCGTGTAAAAGAGTCTATCGCAATGGTAGTGCAAGTATACACGACGCAAGTAGTAAAGTAATACGAAGTATCGGATATCGTCTCCACAGGGATTGGGCTAATAGCTTCACCTTAATTCACTACACGAAAGTAAAGAAAATAATTGAGAAATTGTCAAGAAAATAATAAAGTAAACGTAAATAAAAGAGTAGGAAAATCAAGATAGAGAGAATGGGCTGGTATTGAATTGCTCAGTATTGCAGGTATTGCTAAGTCTCGGAACTCCAGTTCTGTCGTCGTCCCTGTCGCGGTAGCAGTCCGTTGCTTGTCGCGGCAGCGAACACTCAACTCAATACTTCAAGTTCGGCAAGAATCCCAGATGTGCCTTGGTCTATCCCTAGGTCCAAGTCTGTCAATGATCACGTCTTTGATGATACCTCCCGGCGTGAATCAAAGGATGAACACCGATGTTGATGAATTCATCTTTAGCCACTTAACCTAGTCCTATCCCTAGGTCCGAGATAGTTCAACTATAAACTAGAGAACTTGCTCTTATTTCTTTCGTATACTTAACTCTCCTGATGCTAAGTAAATTGATAACCTCACAATGCTCTCCCGATGCTCTTGCAAGATATTAATAACCAAAATAAGAGAACTTGAAGTTTATTTTATTGAACTGAAAATTCCTAAAACAAAACAACCCTTGCAACTACTTTACAAATTAACTCGTGGCCCTATGGGGAATTTAGAACATGTTGTGGGAAGGAAAATGACTGGAGTTTTGGAAAGGAAGCTAGGTAATCGGTTCTGCCCTCCTAGGTCAAAATATATGCCCTTATATAAGCTTTGGGTCCAAGTTATATAAAATATCAAGAATACAACTTTAAATGAAAGTATAATTCTAATAAAGACTAAATCTTCAAGGAATCTACTTTCCAGCCGTCATCTTTCTTGGGATTTTCTCTCCTTGAACTTTGGGCTTGACATTCCTTTCGATCTAGCGCATGGAAAAATATGGTGATTTCACACGACAGACGGGCTGAATTTTCTCTATCTGTCGAGGTCCACTTTGCTTCTTCTCCTCAAAACTGTTGTCGTCCTCTGCTGTCACGGCGGCAACCATGGCAGCATTGTCCTCCTTGACTGCTCGTCTAGTTCCAGCTCTTCTACTTCACTGCCCAGCGCCTGCCCATTTCGTCTGCTACAGCAGCAACCTGCAAAAACAGCCATTTTTAGTAGAAATTGTGCCTTTTAATATATTTGTGACATTTTGCTATAAACTGACCTAAATGCAATAAATAATGCTTGAATGCAGCAGAAATATGGGTTAAATAGGGGGTAAATAATAAAACTTTTACACACTCAACACACCCCCAAACTCAAGTTTTTGCTTGCCCTCAAGCAACTAAGACCTAAAAGAAAAATGAAATATTTTTGTTTTGGCTTTCAAACAGTGAACTTTCCCTTACCTGTCGTTCGTTCCATGTGATGGCAGCAACCTGTCGGATAATTTAGGATCTGTCCGAAGTCTCACTATAGTCCTCGTGCAGTGTGTGCATGCTTGTGAACAGTTATATGTCAAGACTCTCTTAGTTTCACTAGAATAATCAGCTCTTAACTCGAATTTTTATGCCAAAGTTTATCTTTTGAAGGCACTTTTTCATGCTCCTTTTATTTTTTTGTTTTGACTCGATTTCTCTATTTTTTTAAGCTAAAGTTTCACTAGAACCAGTTTTGGGCACCTCTAGCTAACTTCCTAGAGCCAGTTTCGGGCACCTCTAGGGCTGTTGAGTCTCTTTTGCTAAACTTATTTCCTAGAGCCAGTGTTAGGCACCTCTAGGGGCTATTCAAGTGCTAAGCTTCCTATTCTAGTTGGCTAAAAGAGTTCTAAGAAGTATAACAGTCACAATTGTGTTTAAGTTTTCAAAACTATAGAAAGGCTCTAAACTTCTCCTAAAAATTATCCTAAAGTCAATGCCACGACAGAGCTGTCACGACAGGTAAGTTCAGTTCACAGTTTTCAGGAAAAGCTTTCAATATTTTCATCATTTTTTTAACAAAAATAAACTAAGTAAAGACACAAATTTTAAACTAAAATGTACTCCATTAATGGAGGGTTGCCACGCCAAGCTTGAGGGTTGCATTGCCCTCAATGCAAATGACAATTAAAAACAAAATATAAGGCAGTACATCACAAAATATATAGCAGGCAGCAAAATATAAGATAAGAAACTTAAATTTAATCGTTGTCTTCGTTGATGCTGCTGAGGCGAATCTGGTGGCGGGCTCTGGCTTTCGGGGCGGGCTGGGGCACGGGGGAGGAAGATGTGTTCTTCGCTTTGGCCTCCCGTGGCGGCTGGATTCTGGTTGGGGGGATGTGAGGGGGTTGCTCCACAACCTAAACTTCTGAAATGCTATTGCTGCTCTCCCTGCTGCTGCTGTCACTGCTCCTACTGCTGTTGGCTTTTGGCATGTTGTTTTTATCAGCCATCCGCTTCTGCCTCTTCACTGGGGAGAATTCCTTTGACAAATTCCTCTTGATAGAGGGTTCTGTATCGCTGGCGGCCCAAACAGAAGAGGAGGAGAACCCAGCAACAAAGGCATCTAGATCCTCCAATGTCATATGATGTTTTGTGCCTCGGGCAGATGGTTCAGCATGGGTGCTGCCTGCTACTGTCGGGGCAGGCGATGGTGTTGAGGTGGCAGAAGGCGTTCGTGGGGTAGCAGTAGATGTAGGAGTGTGGGTAGGAGTAGTGACAGTAAAGTAATGGGCAGGAAAAATAGGGAATGCAGCATCAGGAAAATTTAAAGAATTTGTATAAATGTTACCGTAGAGGCATCAAAGTCCCTGAAGAAGGCCATTAAGCCCAGCTGTTGTTCCTCCAGTTTTTGAATGGCCCCTAATATCCAAGCGGAGGAGTCTGTCAGGGCAGCTGTTGCGGCAGCTGGTTTAGTGTGTTACTGCTCTGTCGTTTCAGCTGTGGCAACAGCGGGGTTGAATGACGACAGAGGGGTGGCAACAGTCAGCTCCATAAGGTTGAGGATGTTCTTTTCAGTCCACCCTCTTCCTTCGACTATCAAATCAGTGTGCACTTCTGGGACATTATGGCCGCGACAAAGCGAGGTGATGAGGTATGGAAGGTAGAGGGGACCCGTCGGTCTATGCGCACACTCCAAAATACTTTCTCGAATAAAGCTACCCACATTAATAGGCCGTTCATGTAGAATAGAGTGTATCAACGCTAACCTTGGTTGGTCGACGGTGGTGTTGTGGGATGACGGCATGATCCTTTTCTTTATGAAGGCATTCCACAACTTTGCCTCCGGTACCAATTGGGTCCTCTTCACAGTCCTTGGATTTTTCCTGCATGTGTTCCATTGAGTCCTAGCATTGGTCAACTCTGCCATGACAGCGTCGTAGGCAACAATGTCTAATGTATTCAGGAATTGCTGGTGGGCGTCATCATTGATACCGATGTAGAAGCCATATAAGGTATTAATGTATTCTGCTTCAAATGACACCTCCTTCCCTTGAACGAACACTGCTGTCGTTGTCCTGCTACTGATGGCAGCATAGAGCTCTCGAACCAGCGTAGCATTCATTTCCTCCGGCTGCTCCACAAATGTTTGCCACTGTAAAGCTCTAACCTTCCGGGCTATGAATGGTTTGAGGCCCAAATTTTCCTCCGTCGGTGTGTAGATGAAGCCTCTATCTTCCCACATGTCTCTTCTAGCAAAGGAACGTGGGGGAGTTGCTGTCGGTGTAGAACTGGAGGCAGCATGTCGTCGGGTTTTCCTAGAAGACATATTTGTGCAAGGGTTGTGAAAAATAAAATGAAAGCAAATGAAAGCTAAAGAGAGAGAGAGCAAGTAAGAAAGGCAAAAGTGAGTGAAAATGAAAATGAAACGGGGTTATATAGACAAGGATTTGCTGCCCGTTGAAGTTGTAACGGCAGGCGCGAATAACGGGGCCAACTGTTGTACATTAGCGTTTCTGACGCGTCTGACACACGTTTCCGCATCTGTTACGCGTCTGTGACGTGTTTCTGCGTCTGTCGTGAGAGCGTGATGACAGCCTGTATTTTCCGCGTCTGTCGCGGCAGCTTTAACGACAAGCTTCAAATATTGGGCTTTGTTGGGCTGGTGGATGGATGGTGGGCTGAGTTCACTTCTCCTGTTCTTCTCGACTCCTTTATTTCCTAAAAACAATAAACATAAAAAACATTATTCAAAATAAAATAAACATTATTTCCTAATAAATAATAAATAATAATAAAATAAATAAATAAAATTTAGGTTAACTTAGGGATGCCAGGTGGGGCATCTCCTAAAGTAACCACTTCCTGCATTCCTGGGGCTTCAGTCCCTTGATAATGCTTCAAGCGATGTCCGTTGACTTTGAATTTGTGCCCGTCTTTTAATGATCGGATGGTTATGGCACCATGGGGAAAACCTGTACGACTTGGAATAGGCCAGACCATCTAGATTTCAGTTTCCCTGGAAAAGTTTCAGTCTAGAATTGAACAACAATACAAGCTGCCCTGGGCAGAACTGTCGTGGCAGCAACTTTTTGTCATGCCACTTCTTCGTTTTATCCTTGTAGATTCTTGCATTGTCATTGGCCATTGTTCGGATTTCTTCAATTTCGTTTAGGTCTAACAACCTTTTCTGCCCTGCCCTATCCAAAACCATATTCACTGCCTTGATTGCCCAGTATGCTCGCTCTATCTCGACAGGTAGATGACATTTTTCCCATAAATCAATCGGTACAGAGACATTTCCAATGGAGTTTTAAAAGCTGTCATATATGCCCATAACGCATCATTGAGGAGTAAAGACCAGTCTTTCCTAGTTGGCTTAACCATCTTCTCAAGAATGTTCTTAACTTCCCTATTAGATATTTTAGCTTGTCCATTGGTTTGCGGGTGATATGTTGTCGCGATCCGATGCTTGACACCATATTTCTTCAAGGCATCAACTATAACCCTGTTGTCAAAATGTCTCCCTTCATCACTGATAATCGCCTTAGGGATGCCAAACCTAGAGAAGATATTTTTGTGTAAAAACCTTTGGACTGTCTTGGCATCATTCTTTTGAGTTGCGATAGCTTCGACCCACTTAGAGACATAATCTACTGCCAGGAAGATGTATAGATTCCCACATGAAGATGGGAATGGTCCCATAAAATCAATCCCCCAAACATCGAAAATTTCGACTTCTAGAATGTTCTGCAGTGGCATCTCGTTTCTCCTTGAGATGTTTCATGTCCTTTGGCACATGTCACAGCTCTTGTAGAAGATTTGTGCATCTTTATACAGTGACGACCAATAAAACCCTGACTGCAGCACCTTGGCAGCAGTTTTCTTGCCTCCTAAGTGACCTCCATACTGTGAAGCATGGCAGTGATGAAGTATGTCTTCTTGTTCTTCTTGTGGTACACACCTCCTTATAACCTGATCTGCACATATTTTGAAAAAAAGAGGTTCGTCCCAATAATAATGCTTAACATCATTTTGGAACCTCTTCCTGGCTTGATAATTAAGATCATAAGGAATTATTCCGCTAACTAAAAAATTAACGAAATCAGCATATTTTGAAAAGAAGAGGTTCGTCGCGACAGTGATTGCGGCAGAAAAGAGCTGCTCGTCTGGGAAGGTCTCTAGTATGTTTGTCTCATCTGTTGGTAGAGTCTGTCCCTTCTCCAACCTTGACAAGTGATCTGCTACCTGATTTTCTGTCCCTTTTTGTCCTTGATTTCAAGGTCAAATTCTTGCAATAGCAGGATCCACCGTATCAATCGAGGCTTTGCATCCTTTTTCGCGAACAAATACTTCAGGACAGAATGGTCTGTGTGCACTATTACCTTCGTTCCAAGTATGTAAGAACGAAACTTGTCGATGGAGAATACCACAACTAACAACTCCTTTTATGTGGTGGTGTAGTTTACTTGGGCATCGTTCAGTGTCTTGCTGGCATAATATATTACATGAAATAATTTGTCTCTCCGCTGCCCAAGTGCTGCCCCGACAGCATAGTCCCTAGCATCACACATAATCTCGAACGGCTGTGTCCAGTCTGGTGGCTTACTATTGGGGCTGTTACCAGTTTTTCCTTCAAAACCTTGAATGATTCAGTACATTCATCATTAAAGTCAAAGAGTCGGTTCTACTCTAAGAGATGACATAGAGGCTTGGTGATTTTTGACAAATTCGCAATAAATCTCCTATAAAAACCAGCATGTCCCAAGAAACTTCTAATACCCTTGACTGTGGTCGTCGGCGGCAGCTTTTCAATCACTTCTATCTTGGCCCTATCGACTTCTATGCCACGGCATCTAATGTTATGGCCAAGGACTATCCCTTCATCCACCATAAAGTGACATTTCTCCCAATTTAAGACTAGGTTTGCTTTTTCACATCTTTCAAGTACCTTTTGTAGATTGCCTAGGCAGCTCTCAAAATCGTCCCCAAAGACTGAAAAATCATCCATAAATATTTCAAGGAAGTCCTCCACCATATCGAAGAATATGGCCATCATGCCCCTTTGGAAGGTGGCGGGTGCATTGCATAATCCAAAAGACATTCTCCTAAAAGCGTACGTTCCGTAGGGGCATGTGAAGGTCGTCTTTTCTTGATCTTCCGGTGCGATAGCTATTTGATTATAACCTGAATAACCATCAAGAAAACAATAGTAAGGTTTACCCGCTAATCTATCAAGCATTTGATCAATAAAGGGTAAAGGAAAGTGGTCCTTTCGGGTATCTTTGTTAAGCTTCCGATAGTCCATACAAACCCTCCAACCGGTCACAGTCTTGGTTGGGATTAACTCATTGTTTTCGTTGGTCACCACGGTCATCCAATTGCCTTTTTGTGCTGGTGCAGCATCCCTATTAACTGATGTTCATGTTCTTGAATCAGCTTCGAAGAGATGATTACGGGCAACGTATCATTTGAACCAAGAAAAGCATACTTTAGCTGCCCTGGCAGGGGTTTCAGTTCTAAAACAGGGGCTCAACAGTAGATGGCTTTTGGATTGCATGGTTATCCGAAGTATAATTTAAAGGTTCAAATAACTTACCTGGACGATCGCCTATCCAGTTTACCTCCTCCTGATCTTCAGTATCAGATGTATCGGATTCTGAGGAGTTGCTGTTGTCAGTGCTGTCGTGACAGTCCTGTAGGTGGCTGCCGAGGCAGTGACCAATTTTGATGTCGTGATAGCCCGACCTGATGCAGGGTTGATCAAGGGTAACTTCAGTGATAACCTTACATTCCTCGTCTGCATCAGCATGCTTCATAGCTTGGAGAACATTCAATTTTATCTCTTGGTCGTTCACTCTCATGGTGAGTTCTCCTTTCTCCACATCAATCAGTGATCTTCCCGTGGCTAAGAAGGGTTGCCCAAGGATGATTGGTGCGTTTTCATCAGCTTCACGGTCTAGAACAAGAAAGTCAGCAGGAAATATAAATTTATCCACTCTTACCAGAATATCTTCGATTTTTCCTTCCGGATGAACGTAAGAGCGGTCTGCCAGCTGCAAAATTACTATCGTGGGCCGAGCTTTTCCAATACCTAATTTCTGAAAAAACAGATTTTGGCATTAAATTAATACTAGCACCAAGATCACAAAGTGCATTACCCACATATTTTCTCTGATTACACAAGGTATGATGAAGCTCCCCGGATCCTTCTTTTTGCAGAGTGGCTGCCTATGAATAATACTCATGCATCCTTCTATCATCTTAACCATTTCAAATTCCCCAAGTTTAGATTTCTTTGACATGGCATCCTTTAGAAATTTGGCATAACCGGGCATCTCCCTCAAGGCATCTAACAACGGAATGTTAATATGAACCTGCTTAAAAATATCATAAATCTTTTTTAGCTGAGATTCTTGCTTCGCTTGTTGTAACCGTTTAGGAAAAGGAGGTGGGGGACGATAATCAACAATACGTCCTTCCCACTACATACAAATTTGAGGAGGTTTGGGTTCATCTTTTGTCTCCTCTGTCGTTTCTGCTGTTGTAACAGGTTTATCGGTAGCAGTCTGTTTGTTACCTGTTGGGGCAGCTTCCTCGGTAGGTCTATCCAAGGTTGGTTTCCTTACTATTTCAGCTTCCTTTTCCGACCCTGGTAATTTCTTCTCACTCCTAGTAGTAATAGCTTTACAATGCTCATGTGTGGGCTGCCTAGCATTTTCAGTATTACTAGGAAATCCTCCAGTCTGCCTTGGCTTGATATGCTGGGAAACCTGACCCATTTGTGTCTCCAAAGATTTCAGAGTAGCTTCATGATTCGTCATCCGCATCTCTATTTTATCCATGAATGTTTTTGTCTTCTTAACAAACTGATTCATGTTCTCAATATAAGTACCTATCTGAGACATAAAAGTAGCCAGAGTCTGTTCCAGTATACTGTTTGTGGCAGCTGGTGGTTGTTGTTGCTGCGGCTGCAGTTGCTGTCGAGTCAGCAATCTAGGTCCTCCCTGGTTCTGATTATTGTGTGCTTGAGGATTCATGGCATTATTAGGATTACTCCAAGAAAACTTGGGATCCTTTCTCCAGCTGGGATTAAAGTTGTTGGTGTTGTAATTCGGCTTATAGTTTCCAACATACTTTCCCTCTTCTAATTGTATAGGACATTCATCCGAACTATGATTTTCCTCACAAATTTCATATACCTCCTCAACAGCAAATCCATGTTGTGCATCATCGTTCAAGAGCTTTTTCATTGCCTTAGTAAGATATGCCACCTGTGATTTCATCGTGTTGTCGGCCTCATAATCCTTGACAGCTAGAACCCGTTTACCCCCTCTTCTTGCTGTCGGAAACTGTTCCTCATTCTTAGCCAGATTTTTCAATACTAGCATTGCCTCGTCCGGGTCTTTATCCAATAATAGTATGTTTGCTGCTGAATCAATTCGAATACGAGTTTGTAAGTTGGCAGCATTGTAAAACTTAGTTACCTGGTTCCAGACGGGGAATCCATGCATTGGGCAGTTCCGTAGAAGAGTGGTAAATCTGTCTCAGGACTCATGCATCGGCTCGTCATCTTCCTGATGAAAAGTAGCAATTTCATTATGTAATCGCTCAGATAAATGTGAAGGATTAAAACGAGATAAAAATTCACGAGACAAATCTGCCCAAATTCTAATTGAACCCGGTGTAATTTTATTCCACCAAGTATTTGCTTTATCCCTCAGTGAATGGGGAAATAACCAAAGCCTCAGTATCTCCGGATTAACTCCTAGCAGTCTAAACGAACCACAGATCTCCCGGAACGTTTTGAGATGCTCCCTAGCATCCTCTGTAACAGCACCACTGAATTGACTGACATTGTTGATCATGCTAAACATAACAGGTTTCAACTCGAAGTTGTCAACATCTATATCCGGCAGCGTGGTTTCCAGTTTTACATGATCGTTCAACATGTAGTCACGACAGGACCGTCGTCCGGCAGCGGCAGCAGGATAGACGACAGGCTGTCTACCCTCTCCATCTCCAACAAGAGGGTCGTCTCCTCGGTGTGCCATTTTCTTTAATTGTTCCTCAATGTACTCGTTCCTGGCTAGAATGTGACGAAGTCGGTTCTTGAGATTGAATGAACGTTCGATTTCCGGATCTAATGGATACTCAGGATCTTCAACTCGTTTCGATCTGCGCATAAACAAGAAACCTTGTGAAAAGCAAGAGTTGAACACACCAAAGAAAAACAGGAAAATAAAAATAAAAACAAAAACGAAAAGTGCAGTAAAAGAAAAGGTAGAGTTATGTTGCCAATCCCCGACAACGGCGCCAAAAACTTGTTGCGTGTAAAAGAGTCTATCGCAATGGTAGTGCAAGTATACACGACGCAAGTAGTAAAGTGATACGAAGTATCGGATATCGTCTCCACAAGGATTGGGCTAATAGCTTCACCTTAATTCACTACACAAAAGTAAAAAAATAATTGAGAAATTCTCACGAAAATAATAAAGTAAACGTAAATAAAAGAGTAGGAAAATCAAGATAGAGAGAATGGGCTCGTATTGAATTGCTCAGTAGTGCAGGTATTGCTAAGTCTCGGAACTCCAGTTTTGTCGTCGTCCCCGTCGTGGCAGCACCTGCTGCGGCAGCAGTCTGTTGCTTGTTGCGGCAGCGAACACTCAACTCAATATTTCAAGTTTGGCAAGAATCCCAAATGTGCCTTGGCCTATCCCTATGTCCAAGTCTGTCGATGATCACGTCTTTGATGATACCTCCCGGCGTGAATCGAAGGATGAACATCGATGTTCATGAATTCTTCTTTAGCCACTTAACCTCGTCCTATCCCTAGGTCCAAGATAGTTCAACTATAAACTAGAGAACTTGCTCTTATTTCTTTCGTATACTTAACTCTCCCGACGAGGAGTAAATTGATAACCACACAATGCTCTCCTGATGCTCTTGCAAGATATTAATAACAAAAATAAGAGAACTTGAAGTTTATTTTATTGAACTGAAAATTCCTAAAACAAAACAACCCTTGCAACTACTTTACAAATCAACCTGTGGCCCTAGGGGGAATTTAGAACATGTTGTGGGAAGGAAAACGGCTAAAGTTTTGGGAAGGAAGCTAGGTAATCGGTTCTGCCCTCCTAGGTCAAAATATATGCCCTTATATAAGCTTTGGGTCCAAGTTATCTAAAATAGCAAGAATACAACTTTAAATGAAAGTATAATTCTAATAAAGACTAAATATTGAAGGAATCTACTTTCCAACCGTCATCTTTCTTGCTTGGGATTTTCTCTCCTTGAACTTTGGGCTTGACATTCCTTTTGATCTAGGGCTTGGAAAAATATGGTGATTTCACACGACAGACGGGCTGAATTTTCTCTATCTGTCGAGGTCCACTTTGCTTCTTCTCCTCAAAACTGATGTCGTCCTCTGCTGTCACGGCGGCAACCATGGCAGCATCGTCCTCCTCGGCTACTCGTCCAGTTTCAGCTCTTCTGCTTCACTGTCGAGCGCCTGCCCATTTCGTCTGCTACAGCAGCAACCTGCAGAAACAACCATTTTTAGTAGAAATTGTGCCTTTTAATATATTTGTGATGTTTTGCTGTAAACTGACCTAAATGTAATAAATAGTTCTTGAATGCAGCAGAAATGTGGGTTAAATAAGGGGTAAATAATAGAACTTTTACACACTCAACAACAACGTAAGTGAACTGCCTAGTGCGGCGTTCAGCGCTTCATCAATCCCTGCTTTTAGCCTTCATGCATTATCCACAAGCCTTCCAAATTAGTGCTGCAGCACATGCAATTCCCCTTTTTTCCAGTTTATCTACGGTGCTATTAGAACCTTTCCAAATACCACATATAGACCAGGACAATTCAGAACATATTCCTAAGCATTCCATGATTAAGTCCTTAAAAACAGCAGGTGCAGCACCAGGCTGATTTGTACGAACCTGCCCAAATCGAGTCCTTGAACATCAACAAGGCTTCTTTTATTGCAAGCAACTCTGTCGTTGTAACATCCAAAATGCCAACCGACTTTGAAAACATGATCAAAGAATGATTGTTGGAATCTCTTAGAATGCCTCTGATCCCAGCTCTTCCGAACCCCCCCCTCGACGACTCTGTCGATATTGAATTTGAGAGACTTCGAGGGAGGTTTAGTCCACAAGCTGGTGGTTCTTTCACCTTGGTCTGTAGAGATCAGTTTTAAGCTTTGTGGGCATCGAACAATATCATCAATGAAGGTTACCTTTAAGGGTCAAACTGCCTTGCACCACCATCCTATTCTTGTTAGGCAGATAAGGAAAATTTCATTCACATCCACATGACTCCCTTTGAAGACCACTTCATTCATGTATAACCACAACGACCACACACAACAAAAGAAACAAATCTACCAAACTAGTTTCGACTTGAATGGACAAAACCAGTAGCCCAAAACAAAAGGAAAGATTTAATATCTCCTGGAATAACATAGTTTAAGTCCCACAATTTAAACCAATTACTCCACAAATTCCAGCTGACTTTACAGTGAGAGAAAAGATGACTTACAGACTCACAATGCTCTTCACATAGGGGGCAACTTGCGGATAGCTACTTGGACTGGCAACGTTTTGAAATCTCAAGCAATATTCGGCCAAACTAGCTTCCACACCTCTTCCTTACATCCAATACCATTCAAACAATTATTGTAAAAGGATTTAGCAGTATAAATGGAGTTCGAGTTACTTGTCCAACGGATGCAGTCTTTTTTGATTCGTCCTAGTAGTACCCTGCTAATAACCTCTAAGAAATGCTCCCACATTTCTCTCTCCCATTCAAATAACAGTCTACGAAGCTGAATGTGCCACACCCAAAGTTCATTTTCAAATCCGCCAAATTCTGATATTGTATCCACTTTTCTAACTGCAAGAGAAAAGATTCTCGGAAACATCACTTTTAAAAGGATTGTCCCTGCCCACAAATCTGTCCAAAATTGAATCTTTTCACCATTTCCAACAACCATACAAATATTCTGTGTGAATGTAACAACAGAGTCATTTGTTTGATCAATTATATTGCGCTAAATCCAGGACTTACTATGTTGCCTGTCAGACGAAGGCATCAAGGCCTCGTCATTTTCGTTATATTTTGCCATTATAACTCTCTGCCAAAGGCTATCAGCTTCACACTCGAATCTCCATAGCCACTTATTTAGAAGAGCTCTATTTTTAAATTTGAAATTAACCAGACCAAGGCCACCACAAGACTTTGGGAGTACTAGCCTTTCCCAACTAACCCAGTGTATTGCTCTTTTCTCTAATGTTCCCTAAAGAAATTTAGCCACTAGTTTAGAGATTTCAGAGTTAATACATGCTGGAAGTGGGAAGAGTGACATGAAATAGATGGGAAGACTATTCATAACGAACTTAATCAGTGTTACTCGGCCTCCAAAAGACAACAGTTTCGATTTCCATGGTGTCAACTTTTTTTTGAATTTGTCAACTATAGGCGACCACAGACGATTTGAGTTTTTAGTCGCTCCGAGAGGGAGTCCCACATAGATAGTTGGAAATTTTTCAGGTTGGCAGTGAACTAGGGATGCCCAATAATCTATCCTTTGATCATCCACATTTATTCCCATTAGTTTTGACTTTTTCAAGTTCAGCTTCAATCCTGCCGCTACTTCAAAATCCTTTAAAATTCTCACAACATTTTTGAATTGTGTTTCTCCCGCTCCACAGAAGACTATAAGATCATCGGCAAATTGAATATGGGATATTTCCATACCAACTTGCCCAATTTTGAATCCACTAAACAATCCTCGAGCAGTGGCTTTATTAAGAACCCCACTAAGTGCTTCCGCTACTAAATTAAATAACAACGGAGATAATGGACAACCTTGTCTAAGACCACGCGAAATAGCAAAGGGGGAGGTGGGAGATCCATTGACTGAGACCGAGATGTAGGCAGTGGAGACACACAAATAAATCCATTGACACCAAGTTGACCCAAATCCCATCTTTCTCAAAACTGTAAACAAAAATCCCCAATCAACCGTGTCATAAGCTTTATAGAAATTCACTTTGAAGACAATACCTTCTAACCCTTTCCTCTTATGATGGTCGATAACTTCATTAGCAATCAAGGAGCAGTCTAGAATTTGCTTACCATGGCAGAATACGAACTGTTGTTCCCCAATTAGCTTATCTGTTGAGTGGATCGAAAGATCGATATGAACCAAGAGGGGGTGAACTGGATTTTTAAAGTTTGTGTGATGGAAATTGCAAATTAAAAAGATTGACAAGGGATTTGCAACAATTCCACTAATTGCTCTTCCCCTTTCTAGGCTAAGGAGGCAACCCTTACAATTTCGGTTAAATTTTCTACCCAAAATTTAACCCAATCCTCACAACAAGGTAACAAAGAATTTGATGGCTAATAGAGTATCTCTCAATACAAATTGTATCCCAATTACAAACACTCAACCCAATTGAACAAGATAAGAATGAAAATTACAATTGGGGTTTCTAGACAATATGGGATTTTTGCACAAATGCTTGGATTTAATATATGGATATTTGCTTTTGGATCAATAGTTGTTGCTGGAACTTTTAGAGGTCCCTTTTATACCTTCTTATTGATTCCTAGCCGTTGTGGTTGTTGCACATATCAGTAGAGCCGTTGGGGATGTTATCTCACCTCCATAAATGCAGTCTGAAACAACCCGTTTTGAAACACGGGGTACCTGTTTCGGAACGGACTAAAATAGAAAGAGTCATTGGGTGCCTTTAAGATCTCGTTTCGAAACGTGTTAAAGTCGTTTCGAAACACTTTTGCCACTAGAAAGGGCCATTTCGAAACAGCCTAAGCCTGTTTCGAAACACCATAACCGATTCTAAAAAAATCAGCTAAAAACCTTTACAACGATCATATTTTCAAATTAGAATGAAGAACCGTTTCGAAACACATGGACTAGTTTCGAAACAGTTTTGCTACTGTAATGGGTCGTTTCGAAACTGATTGAGCCCGTTTCGAAATGCCCTATTGATCTTTGAAAAAACAGTTAAAAATATTAGAACCGTTATAGTTTTCAAATAAAAAATGAATAACAGTTTCGAAACGCATGAAGCTATTTCGATACGGGTTCAAGTGTTCTAAAGCTGTTTCGATACGCGTTTCAGAATAGGGGTTGGCAGTGATGAAAATGTTTCGAAACGCCTTAGACCGTTTCGAAACAGGGACTTGAAAATCACTGTTTCGGCTTTAAACACTTAGAAAAATATTTGAAAACTTTGTTTTTAACTTTGGAATAATCTTAAAATCATATGGGGATGTTTTGAGGACTTAAAAATTCGTTTTGACATTTTCAATTTAGTCCTTAGGTTTTTAGTTATATCAAAATTAAAATATTGGTTTCACAATCTCCCGCTTTTTGATATAACAAAACCAAAGTTAGAATTTTTAAGAGTTTTGAAAATTTTGAACATATTCTAACTCCCCCTTAATTTAAGATTGGTTTTTAAAGTTTTAAATATGTTTAACTTTGAAAATCAAGTTTTAAAACTAAAAAAACCTTTTAAACATTTAAAACGAATTTTAGTTTGTAGCTCTTAAATTTCTTCTCCCCCTTTTTGTTAGATCAAAAAGAATAAATAAAGCTCAGAGAGAAGACAAAGGATTAGTACCAATAAGCATTAACTAATAAGCAAGAATAATATTAATTCATAATATTAAAATATCCAAAACATAAATCAACATTAAGTTCAAAATAAAATCCCAAACAAAAGATCAAAAGCATAAGTTCCTAAAACATAATAAAACATAAAGATGCAATCTTAAACCTGAAGTGCATAAATAATATGAGATGATATGATATATGAAAGTCCTAGGCCTCATCATCACCATCATCATCGGAAGTCTCATCATCGCTCTTAACTTGAGAACGGTGAAACTTCGTCCATTGCCCATAGAGAGTAGAGAAGGACAAATCCAAGTTTGAATGGGAAGTCTCAAGAGTTAGGAGGCGATCCTCGACATTTTTCAAGCGAGTGTCTGTGGCATCAAAACCCGAAGCAATGCGAGTATCCAAGGCATTGAAACGCTCGATAATGAGAGCCGTAAGGGCTTCATTGTTTCCAACTTGAACTTGCGGTGGAGGAGCAACGAGAGGAAGAGGAGCTTCTCTATCAACTCGTTCCCAAACATCATTCACATATCAAATCCCGGATTTGCGAAGGGAGGACTCACCAATCTTGCACTTGCGAGGTTCCGGGGAGTCGTAGGTACAATCGATACCAAGGTGGCTAAAGATGTAGCTCAAGATTGTGCCATAAGTAAAAGACTTCAACTCATTGGTGTCAATAAGCTTAACATTATTGACCATCTCGGCAAAAATAATCTTGGCAACATTAGGGCGCTCACCTCTACGGAAACATTCAAGGCAAAAGTGATCAACTTAACAGATATGAGAGTATTTACTCCCGAAAGGGCGAAGGAACCATGATACCATCAAGTGAAGAAAACGGTCGTGCACATCCAAAGTAAGTGCAGGAACGGTGAAAGTGCCGAAGTGACGTTCATCCTCAAGACCTATATTCTTAAGGGAAAAGGTGGACTCCAAGAGTGCAATATTAACAGTAAACTTTTTCCCTAATATGAAAGATTCAATTCCTACAACCTCGGTTTTGGTTTCATCATGAATAAGACGAGCATTAGAGTAAAATATGAGTACATATGTTTGTAGCAAATATCTGGGATGCTCAACAAAGGAAGAAGATTCCATTCACTCAAACGCTCGAGGTAACGGAATAGGAATCGCTCGGAGTTGAGGAAATCAAGATCAATGACACGTTCACGACGAACTTCGAAATCCTTGACATAAGTGAAGCGAGCTCGCATCTCGATAGTTTGAATGGATTTCTGAAAAAACAGAGCTAGATTCGAACGAATGCTCGAATCACCAGTTGGAACGGCCTTACGCTTTTTGTTAGGTTGATCCGACATCTAAAAACATTAAGCAAGCATGTTTTAAAATTAAGTGTATGCATAGATTTTTAAATTCAATCCAATAATAAATCCCACTTAGGTTTTTAAAAAAAGTAAAACAAAGAAAAAATTTAATTTAAAAAAACAGTAAAAGAAAATACGACTGAAAAATTTTATATTCGAATAAAAAATTTTGAGATTTTGAATTTTTTTTACAAGATATGGAAAACCCAAACATGAAAACATATGATTTATACAAAAATAAAATTTTCTAACCTAAGATTCGAGCATAAATTGAAAGAAAAAGAAAAAAAGGGAAAATACCTTAGTTTGGGATTTTGGATGATTTGATGAAAATCCTTGCACAATGTTGATGAAACTTGCTTAGACTTGAGTTTTAGAGTAAAACCCCATCAAGATTTGGTGAAAAACAAAGAGGTTTAGAGGGTATTTATAGAGAGAAAGTCAGTTTAGGGTTTTTAGGGTTTTTAAGAGTTTGATGTAAAAGAGGATTTTAACATTAAAAGCCCTAAATAAAGCTATTTGTGATACCGTTTCGTAACGGTCTGGACCGTTTCGAAATGAGAGCACTAGGGTTTGAGCGTTTTGAGACCTTCAGCTGACCGTTTCGATACGGTGTTGACCGTATCGAAGCCCTGTTGACTCGTATCGAAACACGTTTCGATACACCCCTTGGCAGTAGCCAAAACGTTTCGAAACACTTTGGAGGCGTTTTGAAATGCCCTTCTCTCAAACATGGATTTAAGGTATCCGTATCGAAACAGGTTCATCTGTTTCGATACACCTGGGCCTGGAAGTGCAGATAAGGCTCTAAAAGTGCAGAAAAATGATTTTTTCTTAGGCCTAACATGCATAAATGACAAGAATGAGCAGACAAAACATATGCAAACATAAGCATACTCCCCCTAGCTATAAGCATGGATGAAATTAGGAGTCTAAACACATAAACATGGCATTTCACAAGATCAATCAAATTTAAGCACAAAAGAGGTCCTAAAAGGTCAAGATAGGCTAGCTAGACCTAACTCTCTCCTAAGGGACCAAAAACGCTCTTTGTCTAAAGGTTTTGTAAATATGTCCGCTAATTGATTTAAGGTGTCTACATACTCTATAACCACATCTTTCTTAAGGACATGCTCTCTAATGAAATGATGCCTTATTTCTATGTGTTTGGTTCTAGAGTGTTGGATGGGATTTTCTGTTAGACATATTGCACTAGTGTTGTCACATTTTAGGGGTATGGTTTCAACTTTAATTCCATAATCTAAGAGTTGTTGTTTCATCCAAAGGACTTGAGCACAACAACTCCCTAAGGATATGTACTCGACTTCGGTGGTAGATAAGGCTACACTATTTTGTTTCTTAGAGAACCAAGATATGAGCATACTACCTAGGAATTGACAAGTTCCCGAAGTACTTTTCCTATCGATTTTGCAACCCCCATAATCCGCATCCGAATAAGCATGAAGGTTAAAGGTAGAGTCTCTAGGGTACCAAAGACCTAAACAAGGAGTATCTCTAAGGTACCTAAAAATTCTCTTAACGGCTATAAGGTGAGACTCTCTAGGACTAGCTTGAAACCTAGCACACAAGCAAACACTAAACAAGATATCCGTTCTACTTGTGGTAAGGTAAAGCAATGATCCAATCATAGACCGGTAAAGCTTAGAGTCAACACACTTACCTCCTTCATCTTTGTCAAGCTTTGTAGATGAGCTCATAGGTGTGGCTTGAGGCTTTGCATTCTCCAAGCCAAACTTCTTGAGCATATCCTCTATGTACTTTGCTTGATTGATGAAGGTGTCATCCTTCTTTTGCTTGTTTGGAGTCCCAAAAAGAATGAGAGCTCCCCCATCATGCTCATCACGAATTCACCTTGCATTAACTTAGCAAACTCTTGACAATGACATTCATTAGTAGTGTAACACCCGGGTTCGGGGGTCAGGTGAAAATAATAATTTAATAATGGTTCGAGTTTCGGCTCCTAAATTTTAAATAATAAAATAATGGTTTGGGCTCCGGGTTTTAAGACAAATAGAATTCAGTTGGATCATCCTTAAAACAAGCCCAAATAGCCATGGGTGGCACCTATTGTGGTTTCCCTTTTTCATTAAGGGCAGTTAGGTCTTTGGACCTTTGATTTTAAACTAACCTAAAATAATGTCTTTGAGTCATCTTCTTCCCCTCTCTACTATTCACTCCAACGTCAAAAACCCCTCTCCCTTTTGGAGTACTATTCCATTCCATAACTCACCCATTCTTGAAGATTTTTCAAAGGTAAGGTCGTTTTTTGACTTGCTCTCATCATCCTCTACGAGTACATATCTTTATTTTCTGTAAAACTCATGATTTTTGTGATTTGGGTGTTTTGAGGTTTTGATTAAAAATGTCATTTTTAACATCTTTAACTTAGGTTTTTGATCTATTAATGATATATGGGTTGTTTTCAATCTAAAGGGTCCAATGGGTATGATTTTTGTAAAGTTTTGGGGTGTTTCTCGGAATGAGGTTTTGGAGAGGTTTTTGGGAGGTTTTAAATTGAGTTTTGGGGGTGTTTTAGGTGGAATCTTTAGGACTGATGGTTAGGCTATATGTAAGTGTTGTTTTGAAGGCTTTAGGGAGGAATTTAAGGGTTGGAAACATTGGTTTTAAGGGATGCGTAAGAGCTGCTCGGGATTAGGAATTTTGGGTTTGTTTTCAATGGAAAATTGATGTCTTATGCTTGGTATGTAATCTGGGTTGACTATTTTGGAATATTGACTGATTTGGGATTGTTTACTTGGTGTTGGAATATTTAGAAACAAGAAATTTGGTTGGTGAAGCTTCGGGGACAAATCTGGGAATTTCGGAGTCGTGAGCTTGGCCTTCGGTCTTTTCTTGGGTAGCAATGGTGAGTAGAATTATTGACTTTTGCATTGTGCTTGATAGGGATCCTTTTGGGGTTTGGGTGGGACCTTGAAGGGTCACCTAAACCCGAGTGCAAGCCTCTCTACTCCCGTGTTGTTGTGATATGTTGAATGATTATACGTTGTGATTATTGAGTGCATTTTAAGTTGTTAATGTGTACTCGAGTTGAGTTCGTGCCTCACGTGCTGGTGGTCTAAACTACGGTGATGTGTAGTCCCACCGGTAGTGACTAGTAGGGTAGTACTTTGATGTGTAGTCCCATTTGAAATCCACTAGTCGAAACGGTGATGTGTAGTCCCACCGTACGTGTATGTTGGTTGTGCTTGTACAAACCATGAGTTGTTGTTGAGATGGACCTTCGTGCATCCATTGCTTTCTTGCATACAAAACGTGTTTTGGAAAACTACATGTTGTGAATTGTAGAGCCTCTCTCACTAAGCTAGTTGGCTTATGCTCTCTCTTTGTTTCCAACGTGCAGATCGTTAGAGTTCGGGAGGCAAGCGGGTGAGGGAGGAGCTTTTGGAGTTCCCAAGCTAGCTCAAGTATGGTTTGCATTTTGTAATAATGTCTAGTCAATGGGGTATAGGAGTTGGGGTCAAACTCCTTAGGAAATTTCGTTTGAGCATGTTAAACTCATGGTGGTATTATGCTTATGTTGCATGGAGTGTGGTTTATGCTTGTAATATTGCTTATGTGAACATGCCTAAATATGTATGTCTTTGGCCTATGTATGCCTTATGCTTGCTATGTATGCTCCCCTTTGTTAAATTGCATGAAGTTTTGATTTGTATGATCCTTGATAGATCCAATGCCTTGTAACTAAATCTGAGTTGTAGTTTTGTTGTATGTATGTTTGTATGTGTATAGGAGAGTCTAAAAATGCATCTAGAGTCGTGTTTGAGGTCACCAAGTTGGAAATGGTGGAATTGCAGAGCATGGCGTATCGGTACGCCCAAGGGCCGTACGGTACGGTCTTGCCTACAAAAGCTCAGTTTTGGCTTGGCGTATCAATACACAGGGGTGTATCGATACGGTTTTTGGTCACTCGAATTCAGTTTGTGTTGGGCGTATCGATACACGGGGGTGTATCGATACCCTCTTAACTCACTGGAATTTGGAGAATTGGGGTTAAGTAGGGCGTACCGATACGGGGTGCACGTGTATCAATACAAGACTACTCTGTTGACCAAGAAGGATTGACCGAGAAGGGCGTATCGATACGCTCATGGGCAGTATCGATACGGTTTTCTCGGTGTTGACTTTTTGGGTTGACCTGGTCAGGGCGTATCGATACCCCTAGTTAGGGAACCGATACGGTCTGCCCTGTAAGCTTAAAAATGGACTAAGTATGTATGGTTGTGGTTCGAATATGGTCTTTCCTTGGACGTTTTCCGCTGTTGTGAATCACTTAGGAGTTAATATTCTTCTAGATAAGATTAAAATAAAAGAAAAAATAGGGTTGCTAACCTAGGGGGAACCTTAACGGGTTTCACTCGGTTTTTCCCGTGTGGCCCACTCAGACCGGTCATCCGGCCAGACTGGGATGAGGGGGTTACATTTATTGGTATCAGAGCCTGAGGTTTCTGAGACCTTGGGTAGGTAAGTGAGATGAGTTAAGGTATTATGAGTGTTTTTCCATGTATGTCTAAATTTTGTCTCTAGCACGGTGTATGAATGCATGCTATAGTGACCTTGTTGTTGTTTGAGTGTTGGTTCAAGTCCCCATTGTTAGGCGTTGTTGTCAAAATAAAAAGGATAAAAATTGTTTTGGTTTAAAGAGATTGAGAACCGGAGTCCTTGCCCTTTTGCTAACCTAACGTTTCTTTGTTGTTGTGTGTTTGATTGTTTTAGATTACTTTAATTGCTATGGTGAGACCGAGGGGACAGCCTAGGGCGGGTGACCAGGCACCCGAGAATGTGCCTCCTACTCTTCATGCTCCCGATGGTAATGGAGGGAACGTCGGAGGTGATGGTAATGGGCCTCAGGCTGAGGCTAATGTGGGAGGTAATGCGGCTCAAGCGGGCCAAGGCCAGGCATGGCCAGATGTGGCTCATTTGATTCAGACCATAGCCAGAGCTTTTCAGACAGCTTTGGCAGGTATGCAAGTACCACCTCAGGGTGCGGGGATAGGATTACCACTAGAGAGGCTTCGCAATTTGGGGGCAATTGAGTTTCGTGGGTTGTCTTCAGAGGGTTCGGAAGGGTGGCTTGAGAGCACTACTCGCATCTTGGGTCAGATGGAATGTTCGGATGCCCGTAAGTTGGGGTGCATCGTCTCATTGCTTCAGGGAGACGCTTATACTTGGTGGACCACTGTTATTTCCGATATGGCCGAGGCAGATGTTACCTGGGAGTTCTTCAGAAATACCTTCAGGAGGAAGTACCTCGGGGTTTGGTACTTAGATGAAAAGAAAAGAGAGTTCATGGCTTTGGTTCAAGGCAATAGGATAGTGTTCGAGTATGAGATCCAGTTTGTGAGGTTGAGCAAGTACGCGCTAGAGTTGATTCCGGATGAGAAGGAGCGATGTGAGCGTTTCAGATAAGGGTTAACTACTGATGTGAAGACCTACATGTTGGCCTCCGACTACACTGAGTTCGATGTCTTGGTTTCTAGGGCCAAGGATGTAGAGCAAAACCTAAGCTCTAGAGCACGTGCTGGTGGGTCTGACTCCAGAAAGAGACATGTGAACTGGGATAGAGATCATGCCAAGAGGCATAGAGATAGGAGGCACTAGCCGGATACGAGGCCTAGGGGTGGTAACCATGGTCAGGGCTATCAGGGCTAAGGGGTCGTTGGGCACATTCCGAAGTGTACTAGATGCGGGAGACGCCACCCAGGTGAGTGTATGGGTATGTTTGGGGCGTGTTGGAACTGTAGCTCCCGAGACCATTTGTGGTGTGATTGTCCACACCCAGTTAGGGGAGGACCAGCTCCAGCGAGGGGTTTTGAGTATCATAGAGGTCGTGGGCGCGGCCGTGGGAACTTCCAGCCGAGGAATGAGGGTCAGAGGAACTTGGCTCATGTTGTAGCAGTCCAGCCCGAGGGAGGAGGACCGGCTAGGGTGTACGCTCAGCGAGAGGCTGGGAATGACACTGATGTCATTGCAGGTAATTTCACATTACAGACTTTGAGTTTGCTTTCTCTAATAGATTCGGGGTCAACACATTCGTATATTTTGGGCGAACATGCAAAGTCATTAGGATTACCTTGTGATTGGCTAGAGGTAGGTGTAAATGTCACTAGCTTTTTTGGTGATACAGTGGTAGTTAGGAAAGTGTGTAGGAGGTGTCCTTTGATGATTCAGGGCCACGTATTTCCGGTCGACATGATGGAGCTACCCTTTTATGGCTTTGATGTGATTTTGGGCATGGATTGGCTTGTAGAGCATAGAGCTAGGGTTGACTTCAAGACTAAGAGGGTCTCTTTGAGGCTTACCGATGACTTTGAGGTTGTGGTAGTTAAGGAGAATGTCAAGTTTTTGTCCAATGTGGTTTCGGCTTTTGAAGCTCATAGGTTGTTGGGTTCAGGGTGTCAGGCTTACTTCGCTTACGTAATGAACCCGAATATGAGTGAGGTGAGACCCCAGGACTTCAGGACCGTATGTGACTTTCCGAGTGTTTCCGGAAGAACTACCAGGCTTGCCTCCAGATAGAGCAGTTGAGTTTGCTATTGAGACATATTTTGATTCTGCACCAATGTCGATTGCTCCGTATAGAATGGCACCGAAGGAGTTGAAAGAGTTGAAGACACAGCTTCAGGAGTTGACTGACATAGGCTTTATTAGGCCTAGTGTTTCCCATTGGGGTGCTCCGGTTTTGTTTGTGAAAAAGAAGGATGGTAGCATGAGAATGTCTATAGACTATAGACAGTTGAATAAGGTGACAGTGAAAAAAAATATCCCTTGCCAAGGATAGATGACTTGCTAGACCAGTTGAGGGGTGCTTCTGTGTTTTCAAAGATTGACTTGAGGTCTGGGTATTATCAGTTAAAGGTAAAGGATGTGGACATACCGAAGACAACCTTTCGTACAGGTTATGGGCATTATGAGTTTTTGGTAATGCCTTTTGGGTTGACCAACGCTCCAGCAGCCTTTATGGATATGATGAACTGATTGTTTCTCAAGTTCTTGGACAGGTTTGTGGTGGTGTTTATTGATGACATCCTAGTGTACTGTAGGACCGAAGAGGAGCACGATGAGCACTTAAGGTTAGTGCTTCAGACCCTACTTGAGAATCAGTTGTATGCCAAGCTAAGTAAGTGTGAGTTTTGGATTAGGGAGGTGGTCTTCCTTGGTCACGTGATCTCGGCTAGTGGGATTAGTGTAGACCCCAAAAAGATTGAAGCCATTGTGAATTGGAAACAACCGAAATCAGTGACAGAAATCCGTAGTTTCCTAGGTTTGGCGGGATACTATAGGAGGTTTGTTGAGGGGTTCTCGAGAATAGCGGCTCCGTTGACCAAGTTGCTACAGAAGAATGTTCCGTATGAATGGTCTCATGCAAGACAAGAAGCGTTTGAGAAATTGAAGAAAGCTTTGACCGAAGCTCCTATTTTGATTCAGCCTGAGCCGGTGAGAGAGTTTGTGATTTACAATGATGCGTCTTATGTGGGGCTAGGTTGTGTACTTATGCAAGAAGGTAAGGTAGTGGCATATGCTTCGCGATAGTTGAAGGTCCATGAGAAGAATTACCCCACACATGACATAGAGTTGGCTGCAGTGGTGTTCGTGCTAAAAATTTGGAGACACCATCTTTATGGTGAGAAGTGCACCATGTACACCGACCACAAGGGTTTGAAATATTTGATGTCTCAGAGGGAGTTGAACCTCAGACAGCGAAGGTGGTTAGAGCTTCTTAAGGATTATGACCTTACCATAGAGTATCATCCGGGCAAGGCAAATGTGGTGGCCGATGCCTTGAGTAGGAAGGTGGTCGTTGAGTTGCGAGTGATGTTTGCAAGGTTGAGTGTGTCTACGGATGGTGGGTTAGTGGACGAGCTTCAAGCTAACCCATCATTGATTCATTTGATTCGTGAGAAGCAGTGGCGAGATGAGTCTTTGGCACCTCACGTGCAGGACATAGCCGAAGATAGGCCTACCGAGTATTGCTTTGGAGAGAATGGGATCCTATGTTTCAAGGATAGGATAGTGGTTCCGGAGGATGCCGAGTTGAGGCATACGATCTTGAATGAGGCTCACAATAGTCCTTTTGATATGCGTCCGGGTAGCACGAAGATGTATCGAGGATTAAAGGGAGAGTATTATTGGGTTGGTTTGAAAAAGGATGTAGCCGAGTTCGTAGGTAGATGTATGGTTTGTCAGAGGGTCAAGGCCGAGCACTAGTTTCCCTCAGGGTTGTTGCAACCGGTTAAAATTCCAGAGTGGAAGTGGGAGCATATCACTATGGACTTTGTGTCAGGACTTCCGTTGACTCCTTCGAAGAAGAATTCAGTGTGGGTGATTGTAGATAGATTCACCAAATATGCTCACTTCATACCGGTTCATACTACCCATACATTAGACAAGTTGGCTGAATTGTATATTCGTGAGATTGTGAGACTACATGGGGTATCAAAGTCGATTGTGTCAGACCGAGATCCGAGATTCACCTCTAGATTCTGGGAGAGTTTGCATCGAGCCTTGGGTACATGGTTGAACTTCAGCACTTCGTATCATCCGCATTCAGATGGGCAGTCTAAGAGGGTAATTCAGATATTGGAGGATATGTTGAGGTGTTGTATCATTGACTTCCAGGAGTCGTGGGAGAAACACCTACCATTAGTGGAGTTCGCGTATAACAACAGCTTTTAGTCGAGCATTCAGATGGCTCCCTATGAGGCTTTGTATGGTAGGAAGTGTAGGACCCCGATTTGTTGGGCCGAGGCCAGACAGAAACTTGTCCCGATGCCCGAATTGCTTAAGGGAACCACCAAGAAGTTGAAGTTGATATGTGATCGCTTGAATGCATCTTCAGATCGACAAAAGTCCTACGCCGACTTAAAAAGGAAGGAGGTAGAATACTCCGTGGGGGATAAAGTGTTTTTGAAAGTCTCACCTTGGAAGAAGGTGATGAGGTTTGGGAGGAAGGACAAGTTGAGCCCAAGGTACAAAGGGCCTTATGAGATAGTTGAGAGAATTGGCCCGGTTGCATATAGATTGAGGCTCCCAGTTGAGCTAGAGAATATTCATGATGTATTTAACGTGTCGATGCTTAGGAGGTATAGATCGGATCCATCCCATGTTATGCTAGTGGAAGAAATAAAGTTAAATCCGGACTTGTCTTACAACGAGGAACCAGTTGAGATACTTGCTTCTGATAGCAAGGTGTTGCGTTGCAAGACTATAGAGTTGGTCAAAGTCTTATGGAGACATAGACGTGTGGAGGAAGCCACGTGGGAGAGGAAGGCTGACATTCTTAAGCAGTTTCCGTATTTGTTTTCGTCAGGTAATTTCGGGGACGAAATTCCTTAAGTAGGGGAGAGTTGTAACACCCGGGTTCAAGGGTCGGGTGAAATTAATAATTTAATAATGGTTCGGGTTTCAATTCCTAAATTTTAAATAATAAAATAATGGTTTGGGCCCCAGGTTTTAAGACAAATAGAATTGAGTTGGACCATCCGTAAAACAAGCCCAAATAGCCATGGGTGGCACCTATTGTGGTTTTCCTTTTTCATTAAGGGCATTTAGGTCTTTAGACCTTTGATTTTAAACTAACCTAAAATAATGTTTTTGAGTCATCTTCTTCCCCTCTCTACTATTCACTCCAACGTCAAAAACCCCTCTCCCTTTTGGAGTACTATTCCATTCCGTAACTCACCCATTCTTGAAGATTTTTCAAAGGTAAGGTCGTTTTTACTTGCTCTAATCATCCTCTACGAGTACATATCTGTAAAACTCATGATTTTTGTGATTTGGGTGTTTTGAGGTTTTGATTAAAATGTCACTTTTAACATCCTTAACTTAGGTTTTTGATCTATTAATGATATATGGGTTGTTTTCAATCTAAAGGGTCCAATGGGTATGATTTTTATAAAGTTTTGGGGTGTTTCCCGGAATGAGGTTTTGGAGGGGTTTTTGGGAGGTTTTAAGTTGAGCTTTGGGGGTGTTTTAGGTGGAATCTTGAGGGTTGATGGTTAGGCTATATGTAAGTGTTGTTTTGAAGGCTTTAAGGGAGCAATTTAAGGGTTGGAAACATTGGTTTTAAGGGATGCATAAGGGCTTCTCGGGATTAGGAATTTTGGGTTTGTTTTCAATGGAAAATTGATGTCTTGTGCTTGGTATGTAATCCGGTTGACTATTTTGGAATATGGACTGATTTGGGATTGTTTACTTGGTGTTGGAATGTTTGGAAACGAGAAATTTGGTTGGTGAAGTTTCAGGGACAAAACCGGGGATTTCAGAGTTGTGAGCTTGGCCTTCGGTCTTCTCTTGGGTAGCAACGGTGAGGAGAATTATTGACTTTTGCATTGTGCTCGATATGGATCCTTTTAGGGTTTGGGTGGGACCTTGAAGGGTCACCTAAACCCTAGTGTAAGCTCTCTACTCCCGTGTTGTTGTGATATGTTGAATGTTTATACGTTGTGATTACTGAGTGCATTGTAAGTTGTTAATGTGTACTCGAGTTCAGTTCATGTCTCACGTGATGGTGTTCTAAACTACGGTGATGTGTAGTCCCACCGGTAGTGACTAGTGGGGTAGTACTTTGATGTGTAGTCCCATTGGAAATCCACTAGTCGAAACGGTGATGTGTAGTCCCACCGTACGTGTATGCTGGTTGTGCTTGTGCAAACCATGAGTTGTTGTTGAGATGGACCTTCATGCATCCATTGCTTTCTTGCATACAAAACGTGTTTTAGAAAACTGCATGTTGTGAATTGTAGAGCCTCTCTCACTAAGCTAGTTGGCTTATGCTCTCTCTTTGTTTCCAACGTGCAGATCGTTAGAGTTCGGGAGGCAAACAGGTGAGGGAGGAGCTTTTGGAGTTCTCAAGCTAGCTCAAGTATGGTTTGCATTTTGTAATAATGTCTAGCCAATGGGGTATAGAGTTTAGGAGTTGGGGTCAAACTCCTTAGGAAATTTCATTTGAGCATGTTAAACTCATGGTGGTATTATGCTTATGTTGCATGGAGTGTGGTTTATGCTTGTTATGTTGCTTATGTGAACATGCCTAAATGTGTATGTCTTTGGCCTATGTATGCCTTATACTTGCTATGTATGCTCCCCTTTGTGAAATTGCATGAAGTTTTGATTTGTATGATCCTTGATAGATTCAATGCCTTGTAAGCTAAATCTCAGTTGTAGTTTTGTTGTATGTATGTGTATAGGAGAGTCTAAAAAGGCATCTAGAGTCGTGTTTGAGGTCACCAAGTTGGAAATGGTGGAATTGCAGAGCATGGCGTATCGGTACGCCTAAGGGCCGTATCGGTACGGACTTGCCTACAGAGCTCAGTTTTGGCTGGGCGTATCGATACACGGGGGTGTAGGGTTGCTAACCTAGGGGGAACCTTAACGGGTTTCACTCGGTTTTTCCCGTGTGGCCCACTCAGACCGGTCATACGGCCAGACCGAGATGAGGGGGTTACATTTATTGGTATCAGAGCCTGAGGTTTCCGAGACCTCGGGTAGGTAAGTGAGATGAGTTAAGGTATTATGAGTATTTTTCCATGTATGTCTAAATTTTGTCTCTAGCACGGTGTATGAATGCATGCTATAGTGACCTTGTTGTTGTTTGAGTGTTGGTTCAAGTCCCCATTGTTAGGCGTTGTTGTCAAAATAAAAAGGATAAAAATTGTTTTGGTTTAAAGAGATTGAGAACCGGAGTCCTTGCCCTTTTGCTAACCTAACGTTTCTTTGTTGTTGTGTGTTTGATTGTTTTAGATTACTTTAATTGCTATGGTGAGACCGAGGGGACGGCCTAGGGCGGGTGACCAGGCACCCGAGAATGTGCCTCCTGCTCTTCATGCTCCCGATGGTAATGGAGGGAACGTCGGAGGTGATGGTAATGGGCCTCAGGCTGAGGCTAATGTGGGAGGTAATGCGGCTCAAGCGGGCCAAGGCCAGGCATGGCCAGATGTGGCTCATTTGATTCGGACCATAGCCAGAGCTTTTCAGACAACTTTGGCAGGTATGCAAGCTACGGTACCACCTCAGGGTGTGGGGATAGGATTACCACTAGAGAGGCTTCGCAATTTGGGGGCAATTGAGTTTCGTGGGTTGTCTTCAGAGGGTTCGGAAGGGTGGCTTGAGAGCACTACTCGCATCTTGGGTCAGATGGAATGTTCGGATGCCCGTAAGTTGGGGTGCATCGTCTCATTGCTTCAGGGAGACGCTTATACTTGGTGGACCACTGTTATTTCCGATATGGCCGAGGCAGATGTTACCTGGGAGTTCTTCAGAAATACCTTCAAGAGGAAGTACCTCGGGGTTTGGTACTTAGATGAAAAGAAAAGAGAGTTCATGGCTTTGGTTCAAGGCAATAGGATAGTGTCCGAGTATGAGATCCAGTTTGTGAGGTTGAGCAAGTACGCGCTAGAGTTGATTCCGGATGAGAAGGAGCGATGTGAGCGTTTCAGATAAGGGTTAACTATTGATGTGAAGACCTACATGTTGGCCTCTGACTACACTGAGTTCGATGTCTTGGTTTCTAGGGCCAAGGATGTAGAGCAAAACCTAAGCTCTAGAGCATGTGCTGGTGGGTCTGACTCCAGAAAGAGACATGCGAACTGGGATAGAGATCATGCCAAGAGGCATAGAGATAGGAGGCACTAGCCGGATACGAGGACTAGGGGTGGTAACCATGGTCAGGGTTGTCAGGGCTAAGGGGTCGTTGGGCATATTCCGAAGTGTACTAGATGCGGGAGACGCCACCCAGGTGAGTGTATGGGTATGTTTGGGGCGTGTTGGAACTATAGCTCCCGAGACCATTTGTGGTGTGATTGTCCACACCCAGTTAAGGGAGGACCAGCTCCAGCGAGGGGTTTTGAGCATCATAGAGGTCGTGGGCACGGCCGTGGGAACTTCCAGCCGAGGAATGAGGGTTAGAGGAACTTGGCTCATGTTGTAGCAGTCCAGCCCGAGGGAGGAGGACCGGCTAGGGTGTACGCTCAGCGAGAGGCTGGGAATGACACTGATGTCATTGCAGGTAATTTCACATTACAGACTTTGAGTTTGCTTTCTCTAATAGATTCGGGGTCAACACATTCGTATATTTTGGGCGAACATGCAAAGTCATTAGGATTACCTTGTGATTGGCTAGAGGTAGGTGTAAATGTCACTAGCTTTTTTGGTGATACAGTGGTAGTTAGGAAAGTGTATAGGAGGTGTCCTTTGATGATTCAGGGCCACGTATTTCCGGTCGACATGATGGAGCTACCCTTTTATGGCTTTGATGTGATTTTGGGCATGGATTGGCTTGTAGAGCATAGAGCTAGGGTTGACTTCAAGACTAAGAGGGTCTCTTTGAGGCTTACCGATGACTTTGAGGTTGTGGTAGTTGAGGAGAATGTCAAGTTTTTGTCCAATGTGGTTTCGGCTTTGGAAGCTCATAGGTTGTTGGGTTCAGGGTGTCAGGCTTACTTGGCATACGTAATGAACCCGGATATGAGTGAGGTAAGACCTCAGGACTTCAGGACCGTATGTGACTTTCCGAGTGTTTCCGGAAGAACTACCAGGCTTGCCTCCAGATAGAGCAGTTGAGTTTGCTATTGAGACATATTTTGATTCTGCACCGATGTCGATTGCTCCGTATAGAATGGCACCGAAGGAGTTGAAAGAGTTGAAGACACAGCTTCAGGAGTTGACTGACATAGGCTTTATTAGGCCTAGTGTTTCCCATTGGGGTGCTCCGGTTTTGTTTGTGAAAAAGAAGGATGGTAGCATGAGAATGGCACCGAAGGAGTTGAAAGAGTTGAAGGTCCATGAGAAGAATTACCCCACACATGACATAGAGTTGGCTGTAGTGGTGTTCGTGCTAAAAATTTGGAGACACCATCTTTATGGTGAGAAGTGCACCATGTACACCGACCACAAGGGTTTGAAATATTTGATGTCTCAGAGGGAGTTGAACCTCAGACAGCGAAGGTGGTTAGAGCTTCTTAAGGATTATGACCTTACCATAGAGTATTATCCGGGCAAGGCAAATGTGGTGGCCGATGCCTTGAGTAGGAAGGTGGTCGTTGAGTTGCGAGTGATGTTTGCAAGGTTGAGTGTGTCTACGGATGGTGGGTTAGTGGACGAGCTTCAAGCTAACCCATCATTGATTCAGTTGATTCGTGAGAAGCAGTTGCGAGATGAGTCTTTGGCACCTCACGTGCAGGACATAGCCGAAGATAGGCCTACCGAGTATTGCTTTGGAGAGAATGGGATCCTATGTTTCAAGGATAGGATAGTGGTTCCGGAGGATGCCGAGTTGAGGCGTACGATCTTGAATGAGGCTCACAATAGTCCTTTTGATATGCGTCCAGGTAGCATGAAGATGTATCGAGGATTAAAGGGAGAGTATTATTGGGTTGGTTTGAAAAAGGATGTAGCCGAGTTCGTAGGTAGATGTATGGTTTGTCAGAGGGTCAAGGCCGAGCACTAGTTCCCCTCAGGGTTGTTGCAACCGGTTAAAATTCCAGAGTGGAAGTGGGAGCATATCACTATGGACTTTGTGTCAGGACTTCCGTTGACTCCTTCGAAGAAGAATTCAGTGTAGGTGATTGTAGATAGATTCACCAAATGTGCTCACTTCATACCGGTTCATACTACCCATACATTAGACAAGTTGGTTGAATTGTATATTCGTGAGATTGTGAGACTACATGGGGTATCAAAGTTGATTGTGTCAGACCGAGATCCGAGATTCACCTCTAGATTCTGGGAGAGTTTGCATCGAGCCTTGGGTACATGGTTGAACTTCAGCACTTCGTATCATCCGCATTCAGATGGGCAGTCTAAGAGGGTAATTCAGATATTGGAGGATATGTTGAGGTGTTGTATCATTGACTTCCAGGAGTTGTGGGAGAAACACCTACCATTAGTGGAGTTCGCGTATAACAACAGCTTTTAGTCGAGCATTCAGATGGCTCCCTATGAGGCTTTGTATGGTAGGAAGTGTAGGACCCCGATTTGTTGGGCCGAGGCCGGACAGAAACTTGTGCCGATGCCCGAATTGCTTAAGGGAACCACCAAGAAGTTGAAGTTGATATGTGATCGCTTGAATGCAGCTTCAGATCGACAAAAGTCCTACGCCGACTTAAAAAGGAAGGAGGTAGAATACTCCGTGGGGGATAAAGTGTTTTTGAAAGTCTCACCTTGGAAGAAGGTGATGAGGTTTGGGAGGAAGGGCAAGTTGAGCCCAAGGTACATAGGGCCTTATGAGATAGTTGAGAGAATTGGCCCGGTTGCATATAGATTGAGGCTCCCAGTTGAGCTAGAGAATATTCATGATGTATTTCACGTGTCGATGCTTAGGAGGTATAGATCGGATCCGTCCCATGTTATGCCAGTGGAAGAAATAAAGTTAAATTCGGACTTGTCTTACAACGAGGAACCAGTTGAGATACTTGCTTCTGATAGCAAGGCGTTGCGTTGCAAGACTATAGAGTGGGTCAAAGTCTTATGGAGACATAGACGTGTGGAGGAAGCCACGTGGGAGAGGAAGGCTGGCATTCTTGAGCAGTTTCCGTATTTGTTTTCGTCAGGTAATTTCGGGGACGAAATTCCTTAAGTAGGGGAGAGTTGTAACACCTGGGTTCGGGGGTCGGGTGAAATTAATAATTTAATAATGGTTCGGGTTTCAATTCCTAAATTTTAAATAATAAAATAATGGTTTGGGCCCCGGGTTTTAAGACAAATAGAATTGAGTTGGACCATCCGTAAAACAAGCCCAAATAGCCATGGGTGGCACCTATTGTGGTTTTCCTTTTTCATTAAGGGCATTTAGGTCTTTGGACCTTTGATTTTAAACTAACCTAAAATAATGTTTTTGAGTCATCTTCTTCCCCTCTCTACTATTCACTCCAACGTCAAAAACCCCTCTCCCTTTTGGAGTACTATTCCATTCCATAACTCACCCATTCTTGAAGATTTTTCAAAGGTAAGGTCGTTTTTACTTGCTCTAATCATCCTCTACGAGTACATATCTGTAAAACTCATGATTTTTGTGATTTGGGTGTTTTGAGGTTTTGATTAAAATGTCACTTTTAACATCTTTAACTTAGGTTTTTGATCTATTAATGATATATGGGTTGTTTTCAATCTAAAGGGTCCAATGGGTATGATTTTTATAAAGTTTTGGGGTGTTTCCCGGAATGAGGTTTTGGAGAGGTTTTTGGGAGGTTTTAAGTTGAGTTTTGGGGGTGTTTTAGGTGGAATCTTGAGGGTTGATGGTTAGGCTATATGTAAGTGTTGTTTTGAAGGCTTTAAGGGAGCAATTTAAGGGTTGGAAACATTGGTTTTAAGGGATGCATAAGGGCTTCTCAGGATTAGGAATTTTGGGTTTGTTTTCAATGGAAAATTGATGTCTTGTGCTTGGTATGTAATCCGGGTTGACTATTTTTGAATATGGACTGATTTGGGATTGTTTACTTGGTGTTGGAATGTTTGGAAACGAGAAATTTGGTTGGTGAAGCTTCGGGGACAAAACCGGGGATTTCAGAGTTGTGAGATTGGCCTTCGGTCTTCTCTTGGGTAGCAACGGTGAGGATAATTATTGACTTTTGCATTGTGCTCGATATGGATCCTTTTAGGGTTTGGGTGGGACCTTGAAGGGTCACCTAAACCCTAGTGTAAGCTCTCTACTCCCGTGTTGTTGTGATATGTTGAATATTTATACGTTGTGATTATTGAGTGCATTGTAAGTTGTTAATGTGTAGTCGAGTTCAGTTCGTGTCTCACGTGATGGTGTTCTAAACTACGGTGATGTGTAGTCCCACCGGTAGTGACTAGTGGGGTAGTACTTTGATGTGTAGTCCCATTGGAAATCCACTAGTCGAAACGGTGATGTGTAGTCCCACCGTACGTGTATGCTGGTTGTGCTTGTGCAAACCATGAGTTGTTGTTGAGATGGTCCTTCATGCATCCATTTCTTTCTTGCATACAAAACGTGTTTTGGAAAACTGCATGTTGTGAATTGTAGAGCCTCTCTCACTAAGCTAGTTGGCTTATGCTCTCTCTTTGTTTCCAACGTGCAGATCGTTAGAGTTCGGGAGGCAAACGGGTGAGGGAGGAGCTTTTGGAGTTCTCAAGCTAGCTCAAGTATGGTTTGCATTTTGTAATAATGTCTAGCCAATGGGGTATAGAGTTTAGGAGTTGGGGTCAAACTCCTTAGGAAATTTCATTTGAGCATGTTAAACTCATGGTGGTATTATGCTTATGTTTCATGGAGTGTGGTTTATGCTTGTTATGTTGCTTATGTGAACATTCCTAAATGTGTATGTCTTTGGCCTATGTATGCCTTATACTTGCTATGTATGCTCCCCTTTGTGAAATTGCATGAAGTTTTGATTTGTATGATCCTTGATAGATTCAATGCCTTGTAAGCTAAATCTCAGTTGTAATTTTGTTGTATGTATGTGTATAGGAGAGTCTAAAAAGGCATCTAGAGTCGTGTTTGAGGTCACCAAGTTGGAAATGGTGGAATTGCAGAGCATGGCGTATCGGTACGCCTAAGGGCCGTATCGGTACGGACTTGCCTACAGAGCTCAGTTTTGGCTGGGCGTATCAATACACGGGGGTGTATTGGTATAGTTTTTGGTCACTGGAATTCAGTTTGTGTTGGGCGTATCGATACACGGGGGTATATCGATACCCTCTCAACTCATTGGAATTTGGAGAATTGGGGATGAGTAGGGCGTACCGATACGGGGTGCACGCGTATCGATACGAGACTACTCTGTTGACCAAGAAGGATTGACCGGGAAGGGCGTATCGATACGCTCATGGGCAGTATCGATACGGTTTTCTCGGTGTTGACTTTTTGGGTTGACCTGGTCAGGGCGTTTCCTTGGACGTTTTCCGCTGTTGTGAATCACTTAGGATTTAATATTCTTCTAGTTAAGATTAAAATAAAAGAAAAAAATAGGGTTGCTAACCGAGGGGGAACCTTAACGGGTTTCACTCGGTTTTCCCCGTGTGGCCTACTCGGACCAGTCATCCGGCCAGACCAGGACGAGGGGGTTACAAGTAGAACAAAAAATAATATCATCAACATAAATTTGAACTACTAAGATGTCATTTTTATACATTTTTATAAAAAGTGTAGTGTCCACCTTACCTTTTTCAAATCCTTTTTCAATTAAAAATTTTGAAAGTCTTTCATACCAAGCTCTAGGAGCTTGTTTTAAACCATAAAGAGCTTTGGTAAGTTTGAAAACATGATTTGGAAATTTTGAGTCTTCAAAACCCGGTGGTTGTTCCACATACACTTTTTCATTTATAAAACCATTTAAAAATGCGCTTTTAACATCCATTTGAAAAGGCTTGAAATTATGATAACATGCATATGCAAGCAACATCCTAATGGCTTCCATTCTAGCTATGGGTGCATAGGTTTCATCAAAATATATTCCCTCTTCTTTAGTGTAACCTTGTGCTACTAGTCTAGCTTTATTTCTTACAATGTTACCACTCTCATCTAGCTTGTTCTTAAAGACCCATTTAGTTCCTATTGTAGATTGATTACTAGGCCTATCAACTAATGTCCAAACGTTACTTCTCTCAAATTGATTTAACTCTTCTTGCATAGCCATAATCCAAAAGTCATCTTTCAATGCTTCTTTAATATTCTTAGGCTCTATGCATGAGATAAATGCAACATGATTCATTAATCTAAGACAAGATCGAGTGGTTACCCCCTTGGATGGATCACCCAAGATTTCACCATCTTTGACATAGTTCAACTCCCTTGGGTAGCTCACTTCCTTTTCCTCAAGATCCAAGTCCTTCAAGGCTTCAAGAGGTGGATCTTGTGTGTCGTCTTCTTTTGTTGCAATCTCATCCTCCTTTGAAGTTTGTCCTTCATCAAAGGCATTTATGATTCCTACATCATCATCATCACAAGAATCCTTCCTAGGAAGGAGGTTATCATCGAATACAACATGAATAGACTCTTCTACTACTACAGTTCTTTTGTTAAATACTCGATAGGCTTTACAGGTTAAAGAGTAACCTATGAAAATAGCTTCATCACTTTTTGCATCAAATTTACCTAAGTTGTCTTTTCCATTATTTAAAACAAAACACTTGCAACCAAAAGGGTGAAAATAGCTAATGTTAGGTTTTTTAGATTTTAAAATCTCATAAGGTGTTTTCTTTAAAATTGGCCTAATCATTACTCGATTTACAATATAGCAAGCGGTGTTTGTGGCTTCCGCCCAAAAATATTTAGGTAAATTGTTTTCACAAAGCACAGTTTTAGCCATTTCTTGCAAAGTTCTATTTTTCCTCTCAACTACCCCATTTTGTTGAGGAGTTCGAGGAGTCGAAAATTTATGGCTAATACCATTTTCATTTAAAAAATCTTCAAACCCTAAATTTTGAAACTTCGTTCCATGATCACTTCTAATATGTGAAATTTTAAGTTCAAGATCATTTTGGGTTAGTTTTGAAAATGCGATGAATTTTTCCAAAGCCTCATCTTTAGTACTTAAAAATAGAACCCAAGTAAATCTAGAAATATCATCAACAAGTAAAAAAGCATAAGACTTACCACCCAAGCTCATAGTCCTAATTGGCCCAAATAAATCCATATGGATAAGTTGTAAACATCTACTAGTAGAAACATCATTAATGGATTTAAAGGAAGACTTATATTGTTTACCCTTAGAGCATGCATCACAAATTTTATCATTTGAAAATTTTATCTTGGGTAAACCTCTAACTAGATTAAGGGAGACTGGTTTTTCTAAAACACTTATGCTAGCATGTCCTAGTTTCCTATGCCGCAACCATGTATCATTTTCATTTTGTGCAACTAAACATGCATGAGCTGTATGAATGTCATCTAGATGCACCATGTATATGTTCCCTATGCGATGACCTATTAGATTTAATGTCTACAATTTTGCATACATTTTTATCAAATAAAACATTAAATCCTTTATCACACAATTGACTTATGTTCAATAAATTTTGTTTAAGATCATCGACATACAATACATTTTCAATGACAATAGTAGAGTGATTACCTAAGGAGCCAATACCTTTAATGCGGCCTTTGGAGTTGTCACCAAATGTCACTAATCCTCCACTTTTTGGCTTTAGATCCATGAATCTACTCTTGTCTCCGGTCATATGCCTTGAGCATCCACTATCAAGGTACCATGAGTTTTGACTTTGTGCTTTGGCCTTGTAGCAATGCTCCCCTACAAACAAAGATATTAAGCTTTTGTTTTTGGTACCTAAATCATTTTGGGTCCATGAGTGTTAGCTCCCAAAACCTTGGCTCCCATAGGAATCCAAGATGACATAGCAATAATATTATTAGATTTTACAAGTTCCTTAGGAACCCATACACTTCTAATTCTTTTAACTCTACTATGTCTAGGATAGCTACCTTGTTTGTAGTAGTTAGTCTTTTTCTTAGGTTGGTGTGTTCTTGAGGATTCACCTATCTCATGCTTGACACTACCAATATTTTTAAAAGACTTTTTGAGCTCATTTAGCTTATCCAACACCTTTTGGTGTTCTATATTACATTGAGACAAAAGATTATTAAGATCAACATTTTCATCTTGAAAGAATTTTAGTTCATCTTTTAACCCTAATATCTTTTTCTCAAATTTTGAATTAGCTTGAGTGAGTGAGTCATTTTTCTCATTTAGTTCCAAAATAATCATTTTGTTCCTAATGACCGACTCTTTATATTTCTCAACTAATTCATCATAGACCTCTTGTAACTCATCATATGCATCATTCAATTCATCATATGTAAAATCTAAAGTAGATGAGTTAGAGGTTACCATGCAGGAATCTTCCTCAAGTGCCATGAGGCAAAGGTTAGCTAATTCTTGTTCGTCATCCTCCGATGACTTCTCATCACTCCAAGTAGCAAGCTTGGCTTTGAGCTTCTTCTTCTTCTCAAAGCCCTTCTTCTTGAGTTGAGGGCACCTCGAACGTATGTGGTCGGGTTGTTTACACTCAAAGAAAATGATTGGATCCCTTGCTTCTTCTTTGTTCTTGCTTTTGAAGTCCATCTTTCTTTGGATTTTTCTTCCCCGGTTGGACCTCATAAAACGTGAGAATCGTTTGGCTATCATAGCCAATTCTTCTAGTTCATCCTCCTCACTAGAAGAGCTCTCTTCATGTAGTGAAGCTTTGAGAGCTATTCCTATTTTCTTCTTCTTCTCAACCTCAAGCTTTTCTACTTTTTTCTCTTCTTTCTTCTTCTCTTCTTCCCTTCCTTGCTTCATAATCTCATGAGTAAGGAGAGAATCCACAAGCTCATCAAGCTTTAAAGTCTTTAAATTCTTAGTTTCAATGATGGCGGTTCTCTTCCTATCCCAATATTTGGGAAGTGAATAGAGTAGCTTCCGGACAAGCTTGTCTTCCGGTATGATTTCTCCAAAACCCTTGAGCCCATTGACAATAGTGGAGAACCGATCAAACATTTTGGACACCGTCTCATCGGGCTCCATCTTGAAATTCTCATAACTAAGATTGAGAATTCCAATCTTAGTTTCTTTAACATCGTTGGTGCCCTCGTAGGTAGTCTCAAGAGTGTCCCACACTTCTTTGGCACTCTCGATGGATGAAACCTTAGAATAGATGTCCGGACCGAATGAACAAAAAAGCATGTAGAGAGCTTTGTCATTTACTCTAATCTTTTTCCTTCCTTCTTCACTCATCTCCATCTTTTTCTTCAAGACCATCTTGCCTTCACCATCTTGCTTCAATGGAATATAAGGGTCATCTTCAATGACATCCCACACTAAGTAGTCATTTGACTTGATGAATAGACGCATTCTATTCTTCCAAAAAGAATAGTTATCACCATTAAAGAATGGAGGCTTTGTAGTGGATTGAGACTCATACATGCCCGAATCGGAGGTTGAAGCCATCTCTTGATATTTGATGATCACACTCTTCCAAAGAACTCCTCTTGTGGTTGTTAATCCTCAAAGAGGTAGGCTTTGATACCAATTGTTAAGTGGATCGAAAGATCGATATGAACTAAGAGGGGGCTGAATTGGATTTTTAAAGTTTTTGTGGTTGAAATTGCAAATTAAAAAGATTGGCAAGGGATTTTAGAGTGGTTCAAGTTCCAAATGAACTCTACATCCACTACCTTAGCTTCACTAAGGATTTGCAACAATTCCACTAATTGTTCTTCCCCTTTTCTAGGCTAAGGAGGCAACCCTTACAATTTCGGTTAAATTTTCTACCCAAAATTTAACACAATCCTCACAACAAGGTAACAAAGAATTTGATGGCTAATATAGTATCTCTCAATACAAATTGTAGCCCAATTACAAGCACTCGACCCAATTGAACAAGATAAGAATGAAAATTACAATTGGGGTTTCTAGACAATATAGGATTTTTGCACAAATGCTTGGATTTGATGTATAGATATTTGGTTTTGGATCAATAGTTGTTGCTGGAGCTTTTAGAGGTCCCTTTTATACCTTCTCATTGATTTCTAGCCGTTGTGGTTGTTGCACTCATCAATAGAGCCATTGAGGATGTTACCTCACCTCCATAAATGCAGTCTGCAACAACCCGTTTCGAAACGCGGGGTACCTGTTTCGGAACAAAGTAAAATAGAAAGAGCCGTTGGGTGCATTTAAGAGCCCATTTCAAAACGCGTTAAAGCCGTTTTGAAACACTTTTTCCACTGGAAAGGGTCGTTTCGAAACAACCTAAGCCCATTTTGAAACACCCTAACCGATTCTAAAAAATCAGTTAAAAACCTTTACAACGGTCATATTTTCAAATCAGAATGAAGAACCGTTTCGAAACACATGGACTCGTTTCGAAACAGTTTTGCTACTGTAAAGGGTCGTTTCGAAACTGATTGAGCCCGTTTCAAAACACCCTATTGATCTTTGAAAAATCAGTTAAAAAAATTAGAACCGTTATAGTTTTCAAATAAAAAATGAAGAACAATTTCGAAACGCATGAAGCCGTTTCGATACGGGTTCAAGTGTTCTAAAGCCATTTCGATACGCGTTTCGGAACATGGGTTGGCAGTGATGAAAACGTTTCGAAACGCCTTAGACCGTTTCGAAACAGGGACTTGAAAATCACTGTTTCGGCTTTAAACACTTAGAAAAATATTTGAAAACTTTTTTTTTAACTTTGGCATAATCTTAAAATCATATGGGGATGTTTTGAGGACTTAAAAATTCGTTTTGACATTTTCAATTTAGTCATTAGGTTTTTAGTTATATCAAAATTAAAATATTGGTTTCACATTATCAGTCACCGATCCAAGCTTAGAAGCGAGAACTTTCGCAAGTAATTTGTAGACGCATCCCACTAGACTTATGGGCTTGTACTCCTATATCAATCATGGGTTTTGAACCTTTGGAACCAGCACAATGAAGGAGTGATTGAATGATAACTCCTTTAGCTCCCCTTGGTAAAATTTTTGGAAGAAATCCAAAATATCATCTTTCAATGAGGGCTAAAACTTTTTCAAGAATCCCATGTTGAATTCGTCAGGGCCCGGTGCTTTTGATGACTCCATTGCACTAAGTGCAGCAAAAATTTCTTGCTTCGAGAATAGTGCCTCCAAACCCGATGCACCCTTTGCACTGATTTTCCTCAATTCATAGTTAAACTCTTTGACTAGTAAGGTATTTGAGGAGTTGTAAATTTTTTTAAAGTGCAACTTTATCGCCTTTTTGACTAAAGTCTGGTTATCAACAGTTCTGTCATCAACTTTAATTGCCCCAATATAGTTTTTCCTTCTTCTTGAAGATGCCACTGAGTGGAAAAACTTTGTATTTCTGTCACCATCAGTAACCCATTTAAGTCAAGATTTTTGAAGCCAATCTTGCTCTGCCCTTCTTACCGAGTCCCACAACCTTTTTCTTGCAGCTTTGAGCTCCTCCAGAATGTCAATGTCCTGACAACCGTTTACAAGTTTCCTTTCAATCTCTGCATATTTAGATTCCATTTCTCTAATCACATCCTCAGCATTATCACCTCTTCTTGAAACCCAATCTTTCGAAACCTTCTTGCACACTCGAAGCAGCGCGCAGATTCCTTCCCCTTTAGCACTCATACACGCTTCATTCACCTTGTCTATGTAAGCATTATCATCTATTAAATGCTCAAACCATTTAAATGTTCTCGGACCACACATTGTTTCCATGAAGAATAAGCTAATCGGGTTGTGGTCCGAGATATTTTTTGGTTGTAGATTTTGTATTAGGTTAGGCCAGGAACTCAGAACATCTTGCAAAACAAGGAACCTATCAAGCCTATAGAAGGTTGGGCTTTCCCTGAAGTTGGACCAAGTAAACTGACCTCCAATTAGGGGGAGATAAATAAGAAACTCACCATCTATGAAATCAGAGAATTTCCTCATGCAGCCTTGTTTACATACGCACCAATTTTTTCTTCACTTGTTATGATCATGTTGAAATCCCCACCCACTATTACCGGCACATTCAATCCATTGATTAGTCTTCTCAATTCTTCCAAAAAAATCCATTATGTCACTAGCTTCATAAGGGTCATACACATTCAACAAAGCACACCGGAAACCATTCGTCACAAATTTACCCAACAACATGATGTAGTTACAGCCAGTTGTGCAAGCTTCACTTTCAAAGAAATCCTCATCCCAAATTGTAATGAGGCCTCATGTAGCTCCAAGAGAATGCGAGAAAACCAGCTTGAATTTGTTTCTGTTTCCACATATATGTCTCATGGTTTTACCATCCACCTTCTGCAACTTCGACTCTTGGATGAAACAAATGTATGTCTTCGTTTTCCACAAAAATCGCCTAACCGCAGCTCTCTTTTCCAATCTACCCAATCCTCTAATATTCCAAGAAAGAACTAAAGATTTCTTCATGCTACTGGTTCACTAAACACCCACACTAATGCAGCGATTGACCTTCTAATTACTCTTCATCTCAACAAATTTGTTGAGAACTACCTCATTTTCTGCATCGAAGGAAATCCCCAAATTTTCACATACCTCAATTGTAGCCTTAGCTTCTTCAATTACTGCCGCCTCTTGATTCTTTCCTGACGAATCACCTGCTTTCGATAGCTTCATAATAGTGGTTGAGGATTTCCGATCAGTGTGCTTCTCCATCATAGCGGATCTAGTGGTTTGCTTTTTCTTCCCCAACAACCCAGAGCTTTTCGGTTTTGCACCACTTAGAGTCACCCAATTTTGTAATTTTTCTAACTTTGATCTGAATGTTTTAGAGCTTAAATTTTTAGTAGTTTTCGAATATCTTGTTTTGACTAAATAGAGCCCAGTTACTTCATCGTAGACGAGTTCTAATGAGACACTTTGGCTCGATGAGCATAGAGAGTATGAATCCCCTCTGATGGGCACTTCATGTAGCCCAGCTTCCCCTTTTTCCACACCTAGCCCAACTAGGTTAGCACTCTTATTGGCCCATTCGGAATTTGACTCTTTGCAAGAGGCCTCAAGGGACACATATGAGCTTTTGGTTACCGAGACTTGGTCATTCTCGAAGCCACCTTTATTTTTAATTGATGAGCTGTTGTAAACAGAATGTGAGACACCATCATTTAGATGATCATGCTTGGCAGCAGGATACATTGAATTTTCAACATTCTCTAAGATTTGGGGAACTGCCCCGATATTTGCCCCTTCATCTTCTTCGCCCGGTATGGTCAGTAGCTTTTCCAAAGGTTCACCGGAAGCACTACTTCGCCGGTCGGAGTCTATCCAGCACCGTTCATCATTGTATTCAGCAGTATATACTTTCAGATTATGGAAAACTCTTTTACAATCAATCTATAAGTATGGCGGGATATCAGATAAACTAGAGACCCCAAGGAGAATTCGTGCAATATCTAACCGATTTCTCTCCCTTGTATCGTTATCTAAGTTTAAAATCTTTCCCCATCTCCTTCCAATATCTGCAAACACTGCTTCGTCACAAACTTCTAACGACAGTTCCTCAATGCAAGCCCAGGTGCATAATTTTTTCTCCCGCATAAAGTTTTCGACTGAGTCCACGTCACAAAACCATTGTTTCAGTGAAGCATCTTTCAATTCCTAGAAGATCTCGAGCTGTTCTTCCTCCTCAAATCTTATTAAAACATAATAACCATACCAGCAGCTCACTTTGACTTTAAAACCTTCAGACTACAGGACTTGCTAGACAAACTTCGCATCGAACATTGCCGAAATTTGACCTATTAAGCAGTCCTTTAACCAGCCGTCTTCGTTAGTTGTGATTTTATACGGTCTCGACCAGTCCACCTTTTCTTGTGCTTTTCCTGTTGCATCGATCATAGTTGGAGGTTTACTATAATTGTCGTCCTTCAGATTTCCTGATTTGTTGTCCGCGTCACTTACCAAAACCTCTTTGTATGACTGTCCATCTATCAGTTTGTTTTCTTTCATTCTCGTGTTTTCAGCTTGCATCTTTGTCTTGTCTCCTTCATCCCTGCCCTTACTTTTCTGTGGTTTTTTTTCTATCCAAAAACACTTTTATTGTGAAACCGTCCATCTTTCTATTGTTGGCTAGGTCCACCGCTGTTAAAGCTTCCCATAGAGTCTCAAACCGGATGAAGGCAAAGGAGCTTCTGAACCCCTTCCTCTTCACATTATTGTAGGCAATTTAAGTGTCGATTACCTTCCCATAACACTCGAAGGCTTCTCTTAGGGTCTTCAAATGTATCCTCTTGCTCACGTAGTTGACGAACACTGAAACTCCACTTCGGTGTTCTCTGCCATTGCTTCTCTCCTTCGGTTGCACTTGTCGGGACTGAAACCGGAACCCTAGCCCTCCACTGCTCCTCTGGCGTCGATTCCTCTAGTGCTCTCCTCTCGCCATAACTGAGAAGTAATTATTTTTTATGAACACAGTTTTCTTAGAAAAAAGTATGATTTGATCCTTGATTGTATAAATGATAGGAAATGGAGTTGCTAATACATGGTTAAGAGAGTTAATTGTGTGATTGATTCTAAGAAGTCTGATAATGTATTATTAACTTAGATATGTTATAGATTAGTCTTCAATTTTTATCAAATCTACAATATGGTCCCGATTGAATAAAGCAATTTAATTGTTAACAAATGGAATTAGACTTGAAAAGAGTCGATTGATTTGGAACAATTAATTGTAATGTAAATGAGTTGAATGATTCCTTTTGATTGGTAATTAAATTAACAGAATTAGGAATGAACATTCATATTGGTAAATTAAGATTTAGTTCTTCGGTCTTTGTAAAATTTTAAAATGGTCATTAATTGGAAAGAAATATAATTTATGGAATTATGATTTAGATTATAATAAATGAAGATTTTAGCATAACTAATTGTTTGCAATGCAAATTATCGATTGTTGTTCGGTTCATTTTATTGTCGGTAACATCTTCGATTTGATTTACGACTAGATCAGATAAGAAGTGTTACAAGACTGTTGTGATAACTTTTTACATAAATGATGGCATAAGACTTAGGGATGTCAGTGGGGCGAATTTTGCAGGGATTCGCCCCACTTCGTATTCAATTGGGCGGGGATGGTTATAATTTTTGTGGATTGTGAGGCGGGGATAAAGATAAAAATTAGATTCGCATTGAGTGGTAGGGAAGGGATGAATATGCCTTTGTACCTACCTCATCCTCACCCGCCCCTCATCATCATCACCCACCCAAAAGATATTATAACATGTTATTATAAATATTATTAAAAATATAATATTAGTTTGGATCATAGTCAAATTTAAGGTAATTCATATTGACTTGTCTTAAGATATTAATGAAAAGTTCAATATATATAATTGAGTTTGAGATTGATCATATCAAATATATAAATATTTTTTTAAAATATCTGTTTGAATCAAAGTCAAATTTCAGATAATCTATATTGACTTTTCTTGGAATATTTATAAAATTATATATATATATATATATATATATATATAATATTTATGTTTATTCGTTTCTTTACAATTGTCTATTGTTAAGCTTTCTTTTCTGGTTTATTTTCTTCTCCTTGGTCCTCACCACAAGTATGATATTCTTTTATTTTTTTTAATTTTATTTTCTTAATATTGTATCTTATTTTGATTCTATTGGTATTTGTTCTTATTTTTTAAAAGGTTGCTTTTTTATTATTATTTTCTTTTTTAGTTCTTTCTATATTGTTTATTTGTTACAACAATTGAAATATTATTTTACATGCTATTTGTGCTATTTTTCGGTCAGCGTGAAGATAAGTAGATGTGGCCCAGGGTTCTTCGGAAACCATTGATCGAGTAGTTTATCCGGTTCCATTTGATCCATCAGTGGTTGATCTTCTAGGTGAAAGAGCTCCTATTCTAGCTTCTACTCCCACGGGAGGGGGCAGTCAGTTCACTCAGTGGGCGAGCTTACAATAGACTTTAGTATATTTTTAGTGTTGTATAAAATTTAATTTCGTATATTATTATTTTTTTTAAAAAAAACATGATAGTTGAAATAATGTCACACATGTGGTGGGAGTCCAAATGACAAATATTTCATATTTTTCTCGTAACAATTTTGATTTATATTTATTTAACTAATATTAATAAATATATTATATGAATAGATATGGGGCAGGTAAAGAGAAGATTAGGTGACTCTCAGGACTTAAGTGGGTGATGGGGCGAGGATAGTTTTAGTGTTGGGGTTGCGGGGCAGGGATAGTTTTAAATTTTATATTCGTAGTACGTTGTAGGAGGGGTATGAAGATGAAAATTATTGACAGAGATAGGTGGGAAAAGTGACCATTCACACCCATCTTGATCATTTTTAATTGGCATCTCTACATAAAACGACGATAGTGATTGACTTAAGAAAATAAAAGAGAGGAAAAAAATAATTTTAGGCGAGTAAAATAAAAAATTTTAAGGTTTCAAAGTTGACTGAAAAGTGACATAAAGGGAATTGGGCTCTAAGAAAGGCTACCAAAATTTAGCTTGAATTCACTTTAGTCCCTAATTCCCAAAAATCTCTTTAAGTCATTAAATTTTTTCGCTGAATTAGTTTATAAATGTTTCCCATTCCTCAATTTAAGCGTAAAATATCTAGAGCCGAATTCAAAGCATAAAAATAATGATATGTACATTCTTTTAATGAATTATAAATAGGACGAGTCTACCACGTGCGACAAACATTGATGAACACCACTAACGATGAACACCGATGAACACTATTAATTTTTTTTAAATTTAAAAAATTTAAAAGACTAAAATTATAATTAAAATTATCTCTTAAAAAATAAAAATTAAATTTAAAAATTATTTTTTAATATTTTTTTAATAAATTAGAATCAGATATACCCAATTTTCTTAAACCCTAACAAAATCAATCTCTTAAAAAAATAAAAACCCTAAAAGATTCCTGGAAAACCTACAAATCTACCGAATAGTTCATTCGCATTATACCGCTACCCACTTCTCCCAAATTAATCCCTCCACTAATTACCAAAGCAAGGTTTAATTAATATTAATCGGATTTAGGCTTAGCACATGCCTTGCAGTAACTGCAGAGGAATTTTGGTTCATAAATTTATTTAAATGAACCAAATCTGAAATCGAAATTGAAATTACAGAATGAATCCATGGTGTCGTAGCTCGTGCACTTGATGTCGAGTCCATTAAATTATTTTTTAAGAGATTAATTTTGTTAGGGTTTAGGAAAATTCAGTATATTTGATTCTAACCTATTAAAAAATATTATAAAGTAATTATTAAATTTAATTTTTATTTTTTTAAGAAATAATTTTAATTATAATTTTAGTCCTTTAGATTTTTAAATTAAAAAAAAATAATGGTGTTCATCGGTGTTAATCGTTAGTGGTGTTCATCAATGTTTGTCGCCCATTGTAAAATTTTCCTTATAAATATGTGCATGTGATTTCGATTAGGGTCGGAATCATAAAAAAACTTCACGGGACAAATATAAATGATAATGAAATGGGATCAATGCCTAATTATTAAGTTAACAATATAAAATTTTGAAATTAGAGGCTCAGAATCTATTATGTCGAATTTTAAAATGGGAAAGGATCTATTTAATATTTAAATAAAAAATAAAAGTTGAACTTAATTTACCTAATTTCAAAATAAATAAAGACGTAAGAAGTATTCAAACCGTAAAATATGGATCAACACTTAATTTTTCTAACTTCAAAAGAGAGACGACTTCAAAGTAATGGAACCTAAAAATTTAGGGAGAAAACTTTTATTTTTTTTAATTTTAAAAGTATGAGGAATCAAAAATAATAATTTGAACCTTTTTTTTTTTTGGGAAATCAACCCATTATTAGTCTTTGTGTTTAATTTGAAAAAGAATAAACAATTAATCATTATGGTTGGTAATTAGTGATTTGAGTTAAAATTAGAAGTTTGAGGTAATATTAGATGTTTGACCGATCAAATTCGGTAATTAGATGTTTAGTAAATATCGGATTAGAATAGCGGATTGAGATGAAACATCTAATTTTAAAAAAGCCACTAATAGAAGCTTTTTAAAATTAGAAGTTTTGACATAAGAGTTATAAAATCTTATACCCTTAACAATTATTAAAAATCTCCAAATAACATGAATTAACTATTTTAATTCTTTACGCTACTTGTAAATTATTACTTTTTAATATTTTTTTCCTTTTTTATTCTCGCACATTTGTATTTTTATTTAAATTATTAATTAATTAAGTTGTATTAAAAAGTAATTATATAAATAATAAATTAATTTATAGATCTTTCAAATATACTTAGTAATGACATATTAGAAAAATATTTTTTATAATCCAACTAATAGTAATGATACAAAATATTGATAACTAATAAACTATTCAAGCAAGTATTGAATAAAATCATGTCTTTATATGTCATTTTGCTTGTTTAAATAATCAAACAATTATCCTCTATTAGTTAATTTTATCAAACACTTTTATACAATCCGCTAATCAAATTAACTAATGCAATACGCTATCAGTTATCAGCTAATGTATATATTTTTATATAAACTGGTGTTATTATGGAGCTCGCTCCATTGGTCAAGTCGGAATTTGGAAGGAATACTTTGTCAAAGTCAATCTTGGAACTTCATTTTATTATGAATGGATTATAAACTACTTGAATTCGTCTAGAATCTGACTATTCAACTTCTAGAGTCACTAAACATGGAAATATAATATTACCAATAATAAATATTAACTTCGTCATTGCTGACTCTCACCTTAACAGTTCATCCTAGTCTTATTTAAGGGCAAAGAATTCCCTCCTCAATGTGCACAGATCTATTAAGCAAATCAACGAACACCAACCAAAACACACACACACAACTTTGAATTCCCCTGCAGCTATGGCTACTGCGTATTTGCCTCTTCCATTGGACGCTACGGCTGAGCCACCCGCTCTCTTTGATGGAACTACCAGGTTCCAGTTCCACTATTTCTTTTCTTTTTCTCTTCTCCCTGCTTTCCTTTCCTTTCCTAACATCTATCTTGTTTGCTTGTGTTTATTCATACACAATAAAGTTGACCCTTTTCTTCTTCCTTGTTTTGAAGGTTGTATATGACCTATACTTGCCCCTTTGCACAACGTGTGTGGATCACCAGGAATTTTAAGGTTCTCTCATTCCCCTTTGCATTGAACCACTCTTTCATTTATTCATGCAGAATGCAGATTACTTCTCCTTTTCCCCAAGTTTTTCATGTAAGTAACTTGGTTGAGTTGCAGGGTTTGCAAGACAAGATTAAGTTGGTCCCTTTGAACCTTCAAAATAGGCCTGCTTGGTACAAGGAGAAAGTGTACCCTGCAAACAAGGTGCCGTCCTTGGAACATAATGGCAAAGTCATGGGGGAGAGTATTGACTTGATCAAATATGTTGACACCAACTTTGAAGGCCCTTCTCTTTTACCTAATGTAACGTCTCTCCAATTGTTTACTGCTCTCACTCAGTGCAGGTTTCTCACTCCTTTATCTATATTTAACCAAATCATGTTTTGAAAATATATTAGGATGCTGAGAAAAACCAGTTTTTTGAGGAGATGTTATCACACATAGACCAATTTGCAGGGCTGGTGTTTACCACTTTTAAAGGAGACTCAACAACTGAAGCTGGTTAGTCTGATTGAATGAAATATACTTGTATTTAACTGAGTGTAGCGTGCATTTGTATATAGTATGACATGAACCGGCTAAAACTTATGACTTGCATCAGGCACTGCCTTTGATCACTTGGAACATGCTCTTACAAAATATGATGGTCCATTCCTCCTTGGCGACGAGTTTAGTCTTGTAAGTTGGGTCGCCAGTGATGATAATTTACTTCCAAGGTGCTGTAATTTTGCTGTTTCTGTTTCTTAAATGTGTTGAAAGAAATGTAAGATGTTGAAGAGAAAAAGGCTTATAGTTTGGTTGCACTATTGTAATGGATGAAAGAAGTATGGCGATATCATTCTTTATGGTTGGAGTTTTTTCCTGCAAAGATATATGAATGATTTTGTGAATTTCAGGCGGACATTACCTTCATTCCTCTGGTTGAGAGATTCCAGATCTACTTATCGGAAGTGTTTAAATACGACATCACAGTAGGCAGGCCTAAACTGGCAGCATGGATTGAGGTATAATTAGTTGAGCAACATCTCTTTAGATATAGCTTCCAATCCAATGTATGACTTGAGCAATGTTTCTATAGAGATTGTCTATTTCAATTCTTGAATGATTGTCATGACCGCGTGACGCAGGCCGTGAACAAGATCGATGCCTATAAGCAGACGAAGAAAGCAGAACCAAAAGAAATAGTGGCACTTTACAAGATGATGTTCTCGGTACTCTTCTGTTTATACTCTCTCTTTAGCTTAGATTATTAGTATTTCTGCACTACCTATTATTATACCAGAAGTTGCTAACAGGGGAGGGAATTGTTGTTGTTGCAGGCCAAGAAGTGATGAAATCGCCACCATCATATGATTTCATGTTTATGTGTGTGGCAATGAATAAGCTCTGTGCTTGGATCAGAGTGATTTGTTTCCTGAATTTAAGAATCTACATGTTGTATTAGTTATTGCTACCCAAATGAATAAATTCGAAGTATGTGAAATGATGGTGTTAAATTTGATAGTTGTATATGGACTGTAATTCTGATCTAATACTACAAACATTTTAGTACCATGATTCCAATTATCATCTTTTTTTAATCATATAATTAAGAAGTCAAACCATTCCAGCCAATATGTTTAACTTTTAACAACAACAAAATATTTATAACCTATACTCGTTATAAAGTGGAAGATTGAGTTAGTGTCACGATTCAAATCGTTAATTTAGTCATAGAATCATTAGAATGTCTTTATTTTTAAAAGGTAAGTAATATTACACGAGAACACTTTTTTATATTTCTTTATAATATTATTTTTTGAAAGAGAAAAAGAGTGCCATCGAAAAATCATCAAATAATGTAATTCCCACTTAAGAATAGAACACAAATATCATTGAATTACCATACAAATCATTTACCACTATACATATTGTAACAGCCTAAAACCGACTCAAAATATCTAACAGTTCTAGAGAGTCACATATGGGTCATGAAAACAACCTACGACTTGAAACTTGATAAAACCGTCTTTAAAAACTTGAATTATAAAAACTTTTTAAAAAATACTATTGCAAAAACGTGTGTAGTACAATCAAATAAAAGTTTTTTTTTTGGATAAAATATATGTTGTATTTCATACTACCCGACATGGCAGAGTCTAAGGATATTCTTCCATACTACCTGTGAAAGATGACAACCCAAAAATAGGTGATCTCTTTATTCCACCCAAAAAAAGGTTGAAGCTTCATAACCTAACAATATTGAAAGGCAAAAGTAATAAGTTATAACCCAAAACATGACATATAAGATGGTATGATATGCATGCCCTCTAAGTACAAATAAGTATAATACTCTGAAGTTGGCTAATTATTTTTATATTGTATAATAAAATAAAATCTTATTCTATATGTAAACATGCGAAATATTAGATGTCATGTCATTTAAAATACATTCATATGTATATATCATGTTATCACCATTAAACTTCTAACAGTTTAATTAAATGTTGTACTGATTTTTGCTACCCAAATGAATAAATTTGATAGTTGTATATGTAGTGTGATTCTGATCTGTCACTGCATTCTTTTTTAGTATCATAACCTCATCTTCCATACCATATCATTAACAAGTCAAACAAATCCAGTCAACGTGTTTAATTTAATTTAATATAATATTAGTATATACAAAATCATCTCGAATTATAAAATAAAAGGGTAATCTTCACCAGTGGTCCCTTTCGTTTAAGGTGTGTTCTATTTTTGTCACCAAAATTCAAAAAAAAATTATTCTGGTCACTTACGTTTAGAATCATATCTATTTCGGTCTCTTGGCCGTTAGTCTCCGTTACTTAAAAAAATTAGTTTCTAATTTAACCCCTAAACTTTCAAAATTTTATTTTTTACCATCTTTCTCATAAATTATAAAACTAAAACATCAAAAAATTAACCCTTTTGCCTATGTTCTTGAGAGGTTTGTTATATACAAACATTTATTTGTTTAGTTGTCTTTATTTGAACTATGAACTTCATGTTTGTAGAAGCAATTTTCATTGACTTGTTCATGCTTCTACTGTTTACAAATCAGTTCAGATGTTTGATTAGATACTAATGCAACCATTATCTCATTACAATGTGAAAAAGGTTGTTCTCGATATTGCCCCACAAGAGCAGGTGTAGGCAAATTATAACCAAGAATCCAACATTAATGATGAATGATTAAGCATAGGTTAGAAGTTTCTATATACTTCTTTTTTAAAATTTTAAAATGAGAACATTGTGTTTCACCAAGAACAAAATATGCTAGAACCACCACCATAATCGTTTGAAGCGAGTTAAGCGTGGCGACGAACACCGGTCCTTTCTATTTCATGCACCAATTTTGCAGGCAGATGAAAATAGCAGAGCATATACCCTGTCATTCGATTTTCATCCCAGCAGGCTTAGGACATGCTTTGTGAATAAATATGCATTTAATATGTTTTTGTTTACTTACACGGAGTAACATGTAATGGACCAAAAACTAACACTCATTGTTTAAATCGATCATGCCAATGCCTTGTGTTGTAAGTAGGCCGCTAAGACTGCGATTGTGCTCCTCTGATTCTGTTATTTTGTGTTGTAACATTTTAGTACTTTGAAAAACTTACTAAAGATTGGTAACTAATTAGTTGTGGAATGCAAAAACTCAAAGTAAACTTCTGCCTCGATTTTGTGCAAGGCAGAAGAACTTGCAATGCAATTTACAGTCATCTAAACCAAATAGTTTAAATAAATGGCTGTATATAACAAACCTCTCAAGAACATAGGCAAAAGGAAACATGATGCGGTAGCTAGGCGAAACCGGTAAGCGACGCATATATGCGGATTCAACCCTTAGAAAATTGGGGAAGATGGTGAAAAATAAAATTTTAAAAGTTTGGGGTTAAATTAGAAACTATTTTTTTAAGTAACAGAGACTAACAGCCAAGAGACCAAAATAAAAACGATTCTAAACGTAAGTGACCAGAATAATCTTTTTTGAATTCTGGTGACCTAAATAGAACACACCCAAAACGAAAGGGACCATTGGTGAAGATTACCCAAAATAAAATTATTAGGGAAAATGGATGGTTAAACAAGTTGTAAACTTTGCTTTCGATCCTATTACATGCTCTTCTATTTTCAATACGGTTAACTCGGTTTGATTGTGCCTATACGAATGAGAAAATTATATTATCTTATCTTAAACGTAGAGATCATTAAGAGTACAAATTACATGATATTTTAAAATGACAAAAGTTGTAAACAATAACAACTAAAATTATCTTAGGAACCTACCTAGAAGGGAGGGGAGGAAAAAGAGAGGTTCTAGGGTAAGAAAAGAGGTGCTTTTAATGGGTTTAGAACTCATAATCAAAGGGAATATGAGAGAACAAAGATGACCAATTTAACAAACTAGCCAAATGTGATTGTTCTTTATCTGTACAAGTTAAAAAGACATATAAACAAACTAGATATATCAAAAGAAATAAATAAGGGATTGAAAAACCATATCTTTAAAACCTTTTTCTAAATCCAGATTAGAAATTAGGCACCAATAATAGTGTCATGGGGCTTAAAATGAAACTCTAAAATTTATGACTAAATACAAAATGTCACCGAATAAAACAAAAAATCTAATCACCTTTTTAGAAACTTTTTAAAAGATTGTAAAACAATCTTTAATAAAATAAAATGTCCAAAACAATTTCAAAGCCACAATACAAAAATAAAAGAATATTGAATAGAACAAATCTCTTTGTAACCCCCTCGTCCCGGTCTGGTCGGATGACCGATCTGAGTGGCCATACGGGGAAAACCGAAGAGAAACCCGTTAAGGTTTTCCCTCGGTTAACGACCCTAAAAAAATTCCTTTTTATTTTATCTTATCTTATCTATAGGCGTAATTAAATCCTATGTGAAGCACAACAGCGGAAAATACAAACAATGTAACGTGCACCAACCGACCAACACATTAACAGCTCATTTTAGTCTTTTACAGCAGGCCGTTCCGGAACGCCCTTAGGGTGTTCCGAAACGCCTTGACTTAGTCAACAGGCCAGGGTCAACCATAGGGTGACCGTTTCGAAACAGGGGTGACCCGTATCGAAATGACCCTGACGGTCAACTTCTCGTGGTCAACGAGATTTGACCGTTTCGAAACATCAAAGGCCCGTTTCGGAACGCCTTTATCTCGTCAATTTCTCAAAATTCCAGTAGCAAAAATGTTCCGAAACGACCCCCATCCATTTCGAAACGGCAGGCCATTTGCAAAGGGACCGTACCGGAACAGGGTGACCCATTCCGAAACGCCCCCTGTCTGCAGACTGGTTTTGGCTGTTTTAAGGCACAAGGGGGCCCCAAAACATCACCAAAACACCCTACAACATTATAACAACAATTTTAAAGGCAAAACAACATACAAGCATGCTTGAGCAACATCATATCAAGACTAACCACCAAGGCACAACATCACAAGCCACACATCCATACATGTCATTTTAAATATTAAGCTTAACATATCCAACACTTAGGCAATTCTAGATAGCAAAATACTAGCATGGTTTCAAGCAAGGCATACATCCCAAAAGCCAAATTAACAAACTCATACGAGAAGTCTAACATGCTCCTAATCAACAACAACAATATATTCCAAAAGCATCATAACACGACACCTATCCCATTGCTTTACTATTACAATCTTTAAATTTAACTATCATACTTGAGCTAACCGTAAGCAACACTTGGAGTCCTTTCCTTGCCTTTGCCACCCACAAGCTATTTATCTGCATTGTCGAACAAAAGAGAGCGTAAGCATAAAAGCTTAGTGAGGGTAAGCTCGTAAAACAAACCTCGACAATGCAGGGTCCAAGCACGAGCTACAACCAAGATAAAATGCATGATCTTACCTCCGATCCACACGAGCCAATTATAGATGATGCATGATCATATATTCAATATCATGTCATGCTCAACATGTTTAAAACCACAACATATGAAACCACATATATTAAACTATGTTAGCAACACATCCCAAATCACATTGGCTCACAATTAACCACATATTGGCAACATAAACTACAATCCGTATTGGCACCTAGCTATGACTCGAATACGCGGATAACCGTTGGAACTCACATCCAACAACACAACCATTACCTGACGGTGGGATTACACTCATCACCGTTCACGCGGAGGGGATTCCACTCATCCTCACGCCTCATTTCATGTGGAGGGGATTCCACTCATCCTCACGCCCCGTCAATGGGATTCCACTCATCATCGACTAATATAAATACAATTTCCGGGCGTACCCGTACTCCTCCTTGGTGACTCAACGCCACCAAGGCCACGCGCGAATTTAGACTCATGTGTGCACACTAACATCCTAATGATCGATCATTTGTACCCAAGCATACTAGTGCCAATACTACACATTTCAATAATCTTTCACAATATCATTTCATAATAACTTCCGTGCTTAGCACGTACTCACCATGACTCACCGTCATGCACAAACCATATTTCCATGCCTAGCATGTACTCACCATGATCCCCGGATCATACAAACACATCATAATATCATTTCACACGTCAACACCACATATACATCCTTAACAACCATATCACATCATATTTTACACATGTGTATAACCATGTCATATCTATCATCCACATGCATATAACATTGCATCAAACATGCCTCAACATACATGTATACAACATATACATAATCAACACCATCACAATTTAACACGAGGCACATACAACCATTAAAGAGTGCAACCAAAGTCTCTAATCAAAGTTTGGGATTAGGCTACCACTCTAATCCCAACTCTAGGTGGGTTTACCAAGCCCATCCTAGGTTCACATGCTTGAACCAAAAACTCAAAACTATTTTAAAAACATTTAACCACTCACCTAAGCCTCCAAGCTCCAAGACAAGCAAGCAACCTCTCTCAAATTTTCGAATTTCTTCCCGAGGCTTCTCCAACACAAATTCCCGCTTCCAAACAACCTCAAACACAATTCAAACAATTCCAAATCAGCCCAACATCAAAAGACCAACCCGGAACACAATTCAAATTCAACTTACAACGTTGCAAGCCATGACCAAACCCCATACTTTGCAATCTCGGACAGCCCACATACCCCTTCCAAAATCCATGTTTCCAACACCCGTTGCACCCACAAATAACCCCAAATCAACCCCTAACCATAGCACTACCATTGGGCTATCAATTCCCACCTAAAACAACCCCCAAAACTCACCCAAAACCCTCCAAAAAACCCATTTATACCCAGATTCGGGATTCAACATAAAACTATGTAAAAATTAACTATGTTGGACCTTATGGGTAGTAAACAACATATATGACTTCAACAAATCGAAAGCTCAAATTAAAGACATTAAAGTTTGCATTTTTAACCTAAAAACCCAAAACCCTAAGTTTCAAAATCTATGAGCTTTATGAAAATTAAAGGTACCATCTTAAAGAGGAAGAGGAGGACAAGTTGAAAATGATTTTACCTTCGAAAAATCTCCAAAAATGAGCAAGGAAGATGATGGAAAAGTGATTTGGGGTAAAGGGAGCTTTTCATGTTGGAATGGGGAAGTGAAGAGGGAAGAAGATGGTGAATAGTTCTTTTAAAATTAGAAATGGGTTTTTAATTCCCCCAATTCCATTAAATTACAAGTATGCCATTAATGAGATGGCAACTCACCCTTACTTTAAAATCCATGACATTTTAGTTTCATTTCAAATTAGTCCAAACATAAAATGTTTATTTTGAAAATGAAACAAGACACAAGGTCCAAATAATGTATAATATTATTTAATCAGAAACCAAGACCCAAAATATTATTTAGATATTATTTCCTCCCGACCCCCAAACCCGGGTGTTACAACTCTCCCCCACTTAAGGAATTTCGTCCCCGAAATTCATCGAACAGGAGGAGCCACTGAAACATGCTCCTCCACACATTTCTCTCTCACCACAACATACTACCCAACTCGGTAGACTTACCACACAACACTTTCTATCTTACACTAAGATCTCAATTGATTCTTCAAGGCATGCCAATTTCAAACTCAACTCAATCTCTTCAACAAACATAGCACAGAGCGGATCTGACTCACACTCCCGAATCACAGATACACATGACACATCACAAACCTCTTTCTAACTCTGGTGGCAACCGCAACAAATCAACAACGGATCTAGCCTGACTCGCAACTCATACAACACTGTTTAAAAACTTGACCGATGACTTTCTCTGACCGATCATCTGTCTTCATCAATTAATCAAACACTATGCAGACGTCTTCAAAAACAATCTAATTGAAGTCTCGGATCTCTATTACCCACTTCCATTAAGAACCTTCCACAGATGTAACAAGCTAGAAGAAAACTAACGCTCGGTCTTGATACGCTGGCAATTTACACACCTACTCTCGTACAGAACCACATTATTCATCAACTCAATCCAGAAGTGCTCGCCTTCAACCCACAATACGTCTTCATACAACTCAGATGCAATACAAATGAACTACCGTGCGCTTCAACCAAAACAATACATCTCAAAACACTAGGTCAATCGGTACAACTATTCTGTCTCTGAAATGCAAAACTCTATCATCTCTGAAACTGTATTCTGAAGGTCTTCCTTCTACTATGCCTCGCACGTGAGGTGCCAAGAATCTGTCTTGCAACTGTTTCTCCTCAAACATTCTGACTCAAAGTAGTCTCAACCCGAAACTCGGCCACAAAACTATTATCATTTGATATACAGAATTCGACAATTGCAACTCGTAACTCAACTACTAATCTAACAGCAAATACCACTCGGATCATCGGTTGCTACGTAGACTCTCTTCAGATAGTACTCAATCTTGAGATCACAGTCTTCAAGCAATTCTAACTACTCATGTTGTTCAAGTTCCAACCATTCGCAAGTCTTCAAATATTTCAAGCTCTAATGATACGTACATATACACTGCGCATTTCTTACTATACAAGCTTTGTCTCTAAGTCTTCGAAGCAAATACAACTGTAATTAACTCTATATCTCTTATCGGATAACTCTTCTCACGGTCTTTCAACTATCTTGATGATCAAGCCACAAATCTTCTGTCGTGCATAAGCACACAACCTGACCCTACGTATAACGAATCACTATGGTTCACAAACTCCTTCTCTGATATAAATTGATTCAAGGTCGAAGCTCTCTTCAAAGTTTCTTTCGGTTTCTCAAGGGCCTATTGTCTCTTATCTAACCACACAATTGATCATTCTTCTGTAGCAATCTATCAATGGAGCAACTATCTTCAAAAGACTATTTACAATTCTCCGAGAGTAACAATGCTAGACCTAGGAACTATAGATATCTGTCACAGTCTTCAATTTCTTCCAACCATATCTTCTTTTGCCTACTAGGGATTTACTCTAGCACACTCGGCTGATCCACATGTCCTAGGAGAACATCTTCATTAACTTGAAGTTCGCGTTGGCTCAACTTGGTATACAATTAATTCTCTAATAGAATCTACCACACTAACTTCAAAGCTTGTCATGATCTTCCTCGGCACTTGAATATACTCACGTGACATCTAGAAGAGCTATTACAACTGATCAAGAAACTCAGGAAAATATTCTGCTCAACATCTCTATAAAAGTAACCAACACACTAGTCCAACAAAACAACATAACTCGGAACTCAAAACGGTCACGTCTTGCCTCAAAAGTTGTCTTCAATACTTCAACTTCTCTCACTTCCAATTGGTAGTAATCGGATCTCGAATTAATCTTCAAATAGACTGAAGCACACACTAACTGACCAGCAAATCACTGACACTCGAAAACTGATGCTAATCATTCACTGTCACTTGTTTCAACTGTCTGCAACCTAAACACATTCTCGTACTGTCACTCTTTCTCCTTCACAAATTGTACTGTAGAACTCTGAGATGATGCACTAGGCCTAATGAATCTAAGGTCTAACAAGTCTCGAAGTTAATTCTTCAACATGCTCAATTCTTCCGGGATTCATAAGTTACAGAGCTAACAAAACTGAAGCAACCTCGGAAACGGTCTCAACAACGAACTCTTCTTCTCTAACAAGAGGTAAACCGGCAATTCTTCCAAACACTTCTAGGTAAACACAAACTAATTGAGCATTCTGTGGTCTAATCTTCATTCAAAAATGGAATCCATCACGATCGCTCTGAACCACCAACAAACATCTTCTGTACATCTTTCTGATCACTACTATCTACCAAGAGGCTAGTCACATGTGTCCCTACATCTAAGGTCTCAACAAGGATGTCTAATTTCTTACATGCTCACACAAAAGGAGGTATTCGCAGAAATTGCCACTTCACATGTACACAACTGATATTCTTCGGTCCTCTTGTTTTCAGACTGGCTCTTCAACAAAATCTGACTCTTCTAGACTGTTCTTAGAGCATTTCAAAACTTCAAAAACGCAGTTCTGAGCACACACAGACAACCATGCTGGAAAACCACCCAGACGCACACTGACCCCAAACACACAAATCGGTTCCCATTCACGGATACTGATTGGCTGTCTTGTATCAAAATCATAGGCTGAACCCCAACGGTCACCAACTAACACTTCTGAATTTCAGATTACTCGCACGAGGCCCCTACCTTGATCTTGCTAAAAGAACCAAGGTACTCACGCCTACCTCTAACACTTCACTAGGTATATCCAAATTTGCATACCTACCAACGATATACCAAAGCACGGATTTAGAATCAACTGAAGGAAGCAACTTAATACTGTACCAAGGCTTATCTGTTAAAACATCGACACCACTCTAACTCCCACTCGTATGCCTTCACTTCTTCTTACCAACTAATGCCAGAGTTGATCACATCGTCCCTCATCCACAGGAATCAACCCACATACACACTGTCTCAAACGGACAAATTGTACCTCAATTCCGGTACAACCATACCTCTCTAACTAAGGTGGTGGACTCCCCTAACGTCGTCCACCTTTTCAGAAACTACAACTTCTACTTACCGAAAAGCAATTAAATAAACAACAACATCAATAGTAAAATTTCATACAAAATTTGGGTTAGCAAAGCAAGGCTTCCAAGTGGCTCAAGTATGTTTCCCTCACTTAAAATCTCTTTTTAGATGTAATAGTAGCAATGAGACTCTACTAAACATGCTTTCAAACAATTCAACTCACATACATACTCAACCAAGCATATAACAAGGCATACTTGTTAAACAAGCAACATATGCATATGATCCAACAACGTACATTCTCAATCAAACGATCATACATCATAGCATACACGGGTAATGAACAACATGCTTTTAAACAAACAATCAACATACTTGTCACACAAGCAATCATTCTTGCAAAACAAGCAAACACCGTGCAATTCAATTAAAAAACTTAAGCTTACCTCACTTACCTGCCCAAGGTCTCGGTAACCTTAGGCTCTGATACCAACAAATGTAACCCCCTCGTCCCGGTCTGGTCGGATGACCGATCCGAGTGGCCACACGGGGAAAACTGAAGAAAAACTCGTTAAGGTTTCCCCTCGGTTAATGACCCTAAAAAAATTCCTTTTTATTTTATCTTATCTTATCTATAGGCGTAATTAAATCCTATGTGAAGCATAACAGCGGAAAATACAAACAATGTAATATGCACCAACCGACCAACACATTAACAGCTCATTTTAGTCTTTTACAGCAGGCCGTTTCGAAACGCCCTTAGGGTGTTCCGAAACGCCTTGACTTAGTCAACAGGCCAGGGTCAACCATAGGGTGACCGTTTCGAAACAGGGGTGACCAGTATCAAAACGACCCTGACGGTCAACTTCTCGTGGTCAACGAGATTTGACCGTTTCGAAACATCAAAGGCCCATTTCGGAACGCCTTTATCTCGTCAATTTCTCAAAATTCCAGTAGCAAAAATGTTCCGAAACGACCCCCATCCGTTTCGAAACGGCAGGCCATTTGCAAAGGGACCGTACCGAAACAGGGTGACCCGTTTCGAAACGCCCCCTGTCTGCAGACTGGTTTTGGCTGTTTTAAGGCACAAGGCCCCCCCAAAACATCACCAAAACACCCTACAACATTATAACAACAATTTTAAAGGCAAAACAACATACAAGCATGCTTGAGCAACATCATATCAAGACTAACCACCAAGGCACAACATCACAAGCCACACATCCATACATGTCATTTTAAATATTAAGCTTAACATATCCAACACTTAGGCAATTCTAGATAGCAAAATACTAGCATGGTTTCAAGCAAGGCATACATCCCAAAAGCCAAATTAACAAACTCATACGAGAAGTCTAACATGCTCCTAATCAACAACAACAATATATTCCAAAAGCATCATAACACGACACCTATCCCATTGCTTTACTATTACAATCTTTAAATTTAACTATCATACTTGAGCTAACCGTAAGCAACACTTGGAGTCCTTTCCTTGCCTTTGCCACCCACAAGCTATTTATCTGCATTGTCGAACAAAAGAGAGCGTAAGCATAAAAGCTTAGTGAGGGTAAGCTCGTAAAACAAACCTCGACAATGCAGGGTCCAAGCACGAGCTACAACCAAGATAAAATGCATGATCTTACCTCCGATCCACACGAGCCAATTATAGATGATGCATGATCATATATTCAATATCATGTCATGCTCAACATGTTTAAAACCACAACATATGAAACCACATATATTAAACCATGTTAGCAACACATCCCAAATCACATTGGCTCACAATTAACCACATATTGGCAACATAAACTACAATCCGTATTGGCACCTAGCTATGACTCGAATACGCGGATAACCGTTGGAACTCACATCCAACAACACAACCATTACCTGACGGTGGGATTACACTCATCACCGTTCACGCGGAGGGGATTCCACTCATCCTCACGCCTCATTTCATGCGGAGGGGATTCCACTCATCCTCACGCCCCGTCGATGGGATTCTACTCATCATCGACTAATATAAATACAATTTCCGGGTGTACCCGTACTCCTCCTTGGTGACTCAACGCCACCAAGGCTACGCGCGAATTTAGACTCATGTGTGCACACTAACATCCTAATGATCGATCATTTGTACCCAAGCATACTAGTGCCAATACTACACATTTCAATAATCTTTCACAATATCATTTCATAATAACTTCCGTGCTTAGCACGTACTCACCATGACTCACTGTCATGCACAAACCATATTTCCATGCCTAGCATGTACTCACCATGATCCCCGGATCATATAAACACATCATAATATCATTTCACACGTCAACACCACATATACATCATTAACAACCATATCACATCATATTTTACACGTGTATAACCATGTCATATCTATCATCCACATGCATATAACATTGCATCAAACATGCCTCAACATACATGTATACAACATATACATAATCAACACCATCACAATTTAACACGAGGCACATACAACCATTAAAGAGTGCAACCAAAGTCTCTAATCAAAGTTTGGGATTAGGCTACCACTCTAATCCCAACTCTAGGTGGGTTTACCAAGCCCATCCTAGGTTCACATGCTCGAACCAAAAATTCAAAACTATTTTAAAAACATTTAACCACTCACCTAAGCCTCCAAGCTCCAAGCCAAGCAAGCAACCTCTCTCAAATTTCCGGATTTCTTCCCGAGGCTTCTCCAACACAAATTCCCGCTTCCAAACAACCTCAAACACAATTCAAACAATTCCAAATCAGCCCAACATCAAAAGACCAACCCGGAACACAATTCAAATTCAACTTACAACGTTGCAAGCCATGACCAAACCCCATACTTTGCAATCTCGGACAACCCACATACCCCTTCCAAAATCCATGTTTCCAACACCCGTTGCACCCACAAATAACCCCAAATCAACCCCTAACCATAGCACTACCATTGGGCTATCAATTTCCACCTAAAACAACCCCCAAAACTCACCCAAAACCCTCCAAAAAACCCATTTGTACCCAAATTCGGGATTCAACATAAAACTATGTAAAAATTAACTATGTTGGACCTTATGGGTAGTAAACAACATATATGACTTCAACAAATCGAAAGCTCAAATTAAAGACATTAAAGTTTGCATTTTTAACCTAAAAACCCAAAACCCTAAGTTTCAAAATCTATGAGCTTTATGAAAATTAAAGGTACCATCTTAAAGAGGAAGAGGAGGACAAGTTGAAAATGATTTTACCTTCGAAAAATCTCCAAAAATGAGCAAGGAAGATGATGGAAAAGTGATTTGGGGTAAAGGGAGCTTTTCATGTTGGAATGGGGAAGTGAAGAGGGAAGAAGATGGTGAATAGTTCTTTTAAAATTAAAAATGGGTTTTTAATTCCCCCAATTCCATTAAATTACAAGTATGCCATTAATGAGATGGCAATTCTCCCTTACTTTAAAATCCATGACATTTTAGTTTCATTTCAAATTAGTCCAAACATAAAATGTTTATTTTGAAAATGAAACAAGACACAAGGTCCAAATAATGTATAATATTATTTAATCAGAAACCGAGACCCAAAATATTATTTAGATATTATTTCCACCTGACCCCCAAACCCGGGTGTTACACTCTTGAAATCAATAAAACTGAAGACAATACCCTTTGAATAGTGTCAACTAAACTATATAAAGTTCAATAAGGCCTCTATGTGCAAAAAAATAATATTCAAATACATAGATTATACATGCGCAGACATAACATATTTTTAATAACCCACAGATTTTCAGATCGGTTAACCTCAATTATTTATTTCTCCATATTAATCTTAGATTTTAAGATTGTGTTTTATTTTGACAAAAATAACTTGATGAGTTTTAAACGTTATTTGGTAACTTTTTTAAGTATTATTCATATATATATATATATATATCTTAAAAAATTAATTTTTTAAGAAAATAAAAAATAATTAATATATAATATTTTTATGTTATTTCACTATTTTACGTATAAAAAGTCTATTTTTACATTATAAAAATTTAAAAATTAATTATAATTTAAATGATAAGTCAAATTCAGTTTGATTTAGTTAACCACGTTTTTTATACTTGTAAACCATAAAGCGTCCAACTATTTTAATTCGGATCAATTTTTAATTTTTCTGTTTGACATGCTCAACCCTAATAACAATAGTTGAAACTTTTGACAAAAATGACGAGATAAAGGCGACAAAATTGTTTAGAGAGAAAAATTGAGGGAGAGAGAAACACAAAATGAGAGGAGAATTTTAGGATGTTTAAAATGGAAAAATGACATTAGGATTTTAGAGTTGACAGAAAAGTAACATTTATATCACACATAAGGGAAATTGCAAGGTGTGCCCTTGCATTTTCCTAGGTTTACAAAAGGCCATCAAAATTTAATTCGGATTCACTTTAGTCCCTAATTTCCAAATCCTCAAATGAGCCAATGAATTTTTTTATTTTCCTTAATTTAGTCCATAAATGTTTTTCAATACCTCTGTTTAAGTGTGAAACATCTAGTCCTGGGACGTGACAATAATAATACACATTTTTTTAAATAGATTATAAATATGTGTATGTGAGTCTGATTAGAGACAGAGGCAAGATGTAAAGCGAAAAATGTGGGCCAGCACTTGATTTTAGTATATTTTTAGGGAGCATATACCCTGAAATTCGATTTTCATCCCAGCAGGCTTAGGACATGCTTTGTGAATAAATATGCATTTAATATGTTTTTGTTTACTTACATGGAGTAACATGTAATGGACCAGAAACTAACACTCATTGTTTAAATCGATCATGTCAATGCCTGCTGTAAGCAGGCCGTTAAGACTGTGATTGTGCTCCTCCGATTCTGTTGTTTTGTGTTGTAACATTTTAGTATTTTGAAAAACTCACTAAAGATTGGTAACTGATTAGCTGCGGAATGCAAAAACTCAAAGTAAGCTTCCGCCTAGATTTTGTGCAAGGCAGAAGAACTTGCAATGCAATTTACAGTCAACTAATTTAATTGAACTTGTATATGAAAACTTGTTTCGTTGAAAAATTAAAAAATAGTTTTTAAATATTGAAAAGAAAAATACGCGAGAATTTGAAAACATAAATATATGTTTTCATTATTTTCATTAAAAATGTTCTAGGAATGTGAAACACATGAAAATAAGAGTTTTTTTTTTAATTTTAACTTCATTTTAATCCGGGTTCGAATAATCTAATGTCATTTTTTAAAAATTTTAGTTTATTTACTCATATTTTATTTATTATTATAATAATAATATTTTCTAACTATATTTTATTTTAATTATTTAGTAATTGTTTTTTCATTGCTATTTTATAAAGCAACATACCAAACACATTTTCACCATTTTCATTTTTGAAAGCAAGTTTACATCCTTATTAACCAAGCATGTTTTCTAATTTTTAAAAAACTGAAAATAAAAATTATTTTCTAAAAACAAAAATATAAAATATTTTTTAATATAAAACATTTTCTATTTTTATTTTTCATTTTCAGAAAATGGTTTTTATTTTTTGTTTTCTAAAAATTATAAAACACATTTAATTAATAAAAACAAAATTTTGTTTTTAAAAATGAAAATAGTATAAATGTGTTTGCTATCTAGTTTTTCAAAACAAAAAGACTTAAAAGGTCAAATTATCTCTCAACGAAAAATCAAAAAATCAATTAAGCCCTTATAATTTTTTTTACTCCCAATTTAACCTTCATAATTCAAATTGCGATTAATTTATCACTCTCGTAACGTTGACTGTTAACTCACAAACAATCATTAAGATAGCGACACGTGGTACATCTGAAAATATTAAAAAATCTAGTAAAAAATATTTAAAATTAACCCTGCACAACTACCCAACTTAAAATAGTTTGCTAATTAATTCCTCTCCACAACTACCGTCTTCACTTGGATCCATTGAATCGCTATGGAGTTTGCATGGGTTGAAATTAAATCTGACATCTCTAGGTTTCAACATTCATTTTCTTCTTAAAACACGTGGTTTGTTTGTTAATGATTGTTTGTTTCCTAGGAAATTAGTAAAATTCTATTGGAAAACCTGATTCGCATGGATTAGAGGAATATTGGATGGGGGATCTACTAGCTATGCTAGTTCTCATAGTAATGATAACGACATGGGTTGTGATATTTGAATTAAAAAAACAATAAAGAGCAAATTGAAATAAAAAAATTAGTAAATGGTCAAATTAGAAAATATTTAAAATTTTACAATTTTTTTAAAATTTTAAATATTTTTTAGATCTTTTACAGTTTAATGGCGTAACATTTTCAAAGTGTGCCACACGTTATTATTTATTGGTTTTTAATGTGTTAATGGTCAAAATTTGGCCAATCGTTACCAAATGACTAGAGTGAGTGTGTTTTGACTTGTGAGAGTTAAATTGGGTGCAAAAAATCAATAATGAATTAATTGATTTTTTTATTTTTCGTTGAGGAATAATTTGATCTTTAAGCTAAATAAAAATAAACAAGTAATGACTCATTAAATAATTAAATTAAAGTATAACTATTGAAAATATTATTTTAATAAAAATAAAATATGATTAAATAAACCTCAATTCTAAAATTGGCATTAGAAGGATTCGATCTCATGTTAAATAGAATTAAAATTTAAAACATTTGGTTTCATATTTTCCACTTTTCTAAAGCATTTTCAGTGAATCCGGAAGCTTGAAGGTGATTGCTTGCTTGGCAGTTGAGCTTGAAAGTGAAGGTGAGTGGTTAATGTTTTCAAAGTGGTTTTTAAGTGTTTGGTTCAAGCATGTGGACTAGGTTGGGCTTGGTAGACCCACCTAGAGTTAGGATTAGGGTGGTAGCCTAATCATAAGCTTAAATTAGAGACTTGGTTGAACTTTTAATTGATGTTTATGCCTTGTGATGTTTGTGTTATGATGACTATGTATAAGGTGTTATACATGTATGATGAGGCATGGTTGTAATGCATTGTGATATGCATGTGGTTTGTTCATGATTGTGATCATGGTGAGTACGTGCTAAGCACATAATTGGTTGTAATTGATATTGTAGATTGAGTAAATGTTGGCACTAGTATGCTTGGGGTACAAATGATCGATCATTAGGATGTTAGTGTGCACACGAGAGTCAAATGCGCACGTGGTCTTGATGATGGTAGTCATCAAGATGGAGTACGGGTTCGCCCGAAAATTCTTCTTATATATTGTGATAGTCGGTGATGAGTGTAATCCCATCGACTGGGCGTGAGGATGAGTGGAATCCCTTCCGCGAGACCGATGATGATTGTAATCCCACCGTGAGGTAAAGTGGATGTTGGATGTGAGTTCCAACGTGTTTATCCGCGTATTCGAGTCATAGCTAGGTGCCAATATAAATTGATATGGGTATCAATGTGATGTGGAATGTGTTTTCCTATTTGGATGATTATATGTGTTTACATATGTTGTGGAAATGAGCTTATTGAGCATGACATATTAATGGATAATTGTTCATGCATCATTGAAATTTTGGCTCTTGAGGATCGAAGGTAAGAACATGCATTTACCTTCGTTGAGATCGTGCTTGGACCCTGTATTGTCGAGGTTTGTTTTTAAAGAGCTCACCCTCACTAAGCTTTATGCTTACGCTCTCTTTGTTCGACAATGCAGATCCTTAGTTCGTGGGTTGCTAGCGTAAGAGGAGGGCCTCCAAGTGTGCTTGTTGACTTTGAGTTTATCAAGTATGAGTTTTAATGTTTTGGACATGTAATAGTTAAGCAATGAGATTTGTGCTATTGTTGGTTGTGTTGGAGCATATTTAGACTCCTTATTATGTTGTTTTTGGGTGGCTTGTTGATGCCATGTTTGGATTTTAATACCATGCTTATATGCTTACCATGTGTGTTGGCCATGTGCCTTTTGCGGATGCCTATGTGTTTGGACGTTGAAGCATGAACCTTAAGTGCTTGTATGTCATCTTTTGATCAATTGCATGAATTCCTTTGTTGTTGTCGTTAGTCCTTGTTGGGTGCCTTGTATGACTAGATTTTGGTTAATAGATGTTGTATGAATGCTTGGATACGTCTAAGGAGGTTTCAAAATGCATTTAGAGTCGAGTTTCGTGTCGTTTTGCTGCATTTTTGTGTCTATCAGTGCAGGGCGTATCGGTACGCCTCAGGGCCGTATCGATACGGTCCTACACTTTGGGACACAGAATCGGTAAGGGGTATCGATACACGGGGGTGTATCGATACGCTCTTTGCTCACTGGAATTATGAGAATTTGGTGAGTGATTGGCGTATCGGTATGGTGTCTTAGCGTATCGGTACGGGTGTATCTCGTTGACCACGAGATGATGACTGAGAAGGGCGTATCGATACGCCTAAGGGCTGTATCGATACGGTCTTCCAGTGTTGACTGGAGGACGTTAACCTTGGTCAAGGCGTATCGATACCCTTGTCAGGTGTATCGATACGGCCTGCTTAAAAAGAAGAAATGGGCTGTTTTAAAAGTGTTGTTTGGATGATCATTTTTATGTTGCTTGTATTTTCGCTGTCGTCTTCCACATAAGATATAATGTTGTATTTAGACAAGATAAATAAAAGAAATTTTCTAGGGTTGCTAACCGAGGGGAAACCTTAACGTGTTTCGCTTTGGTTTTCCCCGTGTAGCCTACTCGGACTGGTCAAACGTCCGGACTGAGACGAGGGGGTTACACTTGTTGGTATCAGAGCATAAGGTTACCGAGACTTTGGGCAGGTAAGTGAGGTAAGTCATGTTTTGTGATTGATATGCACTGTGTTTGCTTGCCTTGTAAGCATGATTGCTTGTGTAACAAGTATGCTCGTTGTTTTGTTTTAAAGTATGTTGTTTAGAGTCTCATTGCTACTATTACATCGAAAAAGGATTTTTAAGTGAGGGAACATACTTAAGCACTTGGAAGCCTTGCCTTGCTAACCCAATCTTGTATGTTTTGTTGTTGTGGTTGTAGTTATTGTTTGTGAGCGATGTCGATGCCGAGAGGTAACCCGAGGGTGGTTCGTCAGGAACCACGGGTTGCGGCTCTTGTTAATGAGCCAGTGGCTGGAGTAGAGGCTCATGTATTGGAGCCTGCTGCTGGAGTTGGATCTCCTCCACCACCTCCACCACCACCACCTCATCTGCCTGGAGTTGGAGGTGAGGATGGAGCTGAAGGAGAAGGACCTCAAGGTGGCCAAGGTGGCCAAGGTCCGGCCGGAATTGATATGACTCCGCTAGTGCAAGCTATAGCGGGAGCATTTCAGGCCGCAATTGCGGGGGCTCAGGCTGCAGCTCAGCCTAGGGGTGACGATGCTAGTCTACCATTGGAGAGGCTCCGTAGCTTAGGGGCTGAAGAGTTCAGAGGGTCTACACCAGAGAGGTCTGAGTCGTGGTTAGAGAAGACCGTTCGCATCGTAGCTCAGATGGGTTGTGTGGGTGCGCGTAGATTGGGATGTGTGATCTCTTTGCTTCAGGGTGATGCCTACACATGGTGGGTCACCATTACTACCGGAGTTCCAGAGGCTGAGAGAGGTTGGGATTTCTTTGAGTCTGCTTTTCGGAAGAGATATTTGGGACCGAGGTATCTTGATGAGAAGAAACGAGAGTTTATGACCCTTGTTCAGGGAGATGCTTCTGTGACTGACTATGAGATCCTTTTTGTTCGTTTGAGTCAGTACGCTCCAGAGTTGGTTCCTACTGAAGTGGAACATTGTAACCATTTCCGCTATGGGTTGAATGAAGAGATCAAGAGGTACACTTTAGCTTCTAACTACACAGATTTTGATGTCTTGGTCGCGAGGGCCAAGGACTTAGAGCACAGTTTGGGCTTGACCAAACGATCTGGTGGTTCTAGTTCTGGAAAAAGACATAACAACTTTGACAGTAGAGATGCCAAAAGGCATAGAGGTGGCAGACAACAATTTGACCATAGGCGTGGCGGTGGCCACCATGGTAGAGGCCACCAGGGCGATAGAGGAGGAGGGCGTTTGCCGGAGTGTGCATGTTGTGGGAGACAACATTCTAGTGAGTGTTAGGGTAACTTCCATGATTTTTGGAACTGTGGTTTGGGGGACCACTTTAGGAGGGAGTGTCCACATCAGGCAGCACAAGCACCGAACATAGCTCAGGCTCTTACGAGAGCGAATGACTATCAGAGAGGCCGTGGGCGTGGTCGTGGCTACTTCTAGCCTAGGGCTGATGCACATATGGTTGATGCTCTGAGGAACCTTGTTCATGTTGTGGCAGTGCAGCCAGAGGCAGGAGGACCAGCGAGAGTTTATGCTCAGAGAGAGGCCAAGAACGACACTCATGTGATAGCATGTAATTTTGAGTTACAGTCTATGTCTTTGCTTTTTTTGGTTAATTCGGGTTCTACACATTCCTACATTTTGAGTGAGCATGCACGGAAGTTAGATATACCTATCGAGATCTTAGATGTAGGTATGCATGTGACTAGTTCTTTTGGTGAGACAGTTGTGGTTAGACGTATATATAGGAGATGTCTGGTGAAGATTCAGGGTCATGTGTTTTCTGTTGATATGATGGAACTTCCTTTTTATGGCTTTGATATTATTTTGGGTATGGATTGGTTAGTTGAACACCGAGCTAGTGTGGATTTTGAGACGAAGAGGATTTCCTTGAAACTTTCTGATGACTACGAGGTAGTAGTAGTAGGCGAGAACATTAAGTTCTTGTCTAATGTTGTGTTAGCTTTAGTGGCTCATAGGTTGATGGATTCTGGATGTGGGGCTTACTTAGCTTATGTGATGAATCCGAATATGAGTGAGGCTAGACCGAAAGATATTAGAACAGTTTGTGACTTTCCGGATGTGTTTCCTGAAGAGTTGCCAGGTTTATCTCCTGACATAGATGTTGAGTTTGTGATTGAGACTGTTTCAGGGTCTACTCCAGTTTTGATAGCTCCGTATCGTATGGCTCCGAAAGAGTTGAAAGAATTGAAGAGTCAGTTGCAAGAGTTATTAGACTGTGGTTTCATTAGGCCTAGTAGTTCTCATTGGTGTGTTCCGGTGTTGTTTGTAAAGAAGAAAGATGGCAGTATGTATTGGCTACATGCAGTTGAATCAGTTGACTGTGAAGAACAAGTATCCGTTGCCTCGTATAGATGATTTGTTTGATCAGTTGAGAGGTGCTTCAGTGTTCTAGAAGATAGATTTGAGATCAGGGTACTATCAGTTAAAAGTGAAAGAGTGTGATGTTCCGAAGACAGCTTTTAGGACTAGATATGGTCACTATGAGTTCCTTGTGATGCCGTTTGGGCTCACGAATGCATCTGCAGCATTCATGTATATGATGAAAAGAATTTTTAGAGACTATCTAGACCGTTTTGTAGTTGTTTTCATAGATGATATTCTTGTGTACTCGAAGACAGAAGAAGAGCATGATGAGCACTTGAGATTTGTGTTACAGAGGTTGTTGAGAAATCGGTTGTATGCGAAGCTTAGTAAATGTGAGTTCTGGATTCGAGAGGTTGTATTTCTTGGCCATGTTGTTTCGGCCGAAGGTATCCGTGTTGATCCATCGAAGATTGAGGCTATTGTTGAGTGGAAACAACCTAAGTTTGTGATTGAGATTAGGAGTTTCCTAGGATTAGCTGGTTACTATAGGAGTTTTATTGATGGTTTCTCTAGGGTAGCTGCTCCTTTGACTAAATTGTTGCAAAAGGAGTTAAGTTTGAATGGTCAGATGCAAGACAGAAGGCCTTTGAGAAATTGAAAGAAGCTTTGACGAATGCTCTAGTGTTAGTGCAACCAGTTTCAGGTAAAGAATTTGTGATTTATAGTGATGCTTCCTATATAGGTTTAAGTTGTGTTTTGATTCAAGACAGAATAGCTGTTGCTTATGCTTCTAGACAGTTGAAGGTTCATGAGAAGAACTATCCTACTCACGATACAGAGTTAGCCGCAGTTGTGTTTGCGTTAAAGATTTGGCGTCACTACTTGTATGGTGAGAAGTGTATAGTTTACATCGATCATAAGAGCTTGAAGTATTTGATGACACAGAAAGAGTTGAACTTGAGACAGAGAAGATGGCTTGAGTTGTTGAAAGACTATGATTTGACCATTGAGTACTATCCAGGTAAGGCAAATGTAGTAGCCGATGCCATGAGTAGAAAAGTTGCAGTTGAGTTGAGAGCTATGTTTGCTAGATTGAGTGTATCCGATGATGGTGGTTTGATCACAGAGTTGCAAGTAAAGCCTTATTTGATTCAGTTGATTAGAGAGAAGTAGTTGCAAGATTTGTCTTTAGTTCCTCATGTTCAGGACATAGCCGAAGGAAGACCGACTGAGTATAGTTTCAGTGGTGAGAACTTGTTGTGCTTTAGAGATAAGATTGTGGTACCGGAAGATGTTGAGTTGAGACGTCAGATTCTGAGTGAAGCACATTCGAGTCCTTTTTCTATACATCCGGGTAGTACCAAGATGTACCGTGACTTGAAAGATGATTACTTCTGGGTTGGTTTGAAGAAGGATGTAGCCGAATATGTGAGCCGTTGTATGGTTTGTCAGAGAGTGAAGGCAGAACATCAGGTTCCTTCAGGTTTGTTACACCCTTTGAAGATTCCTGAATGGAAATGGGAGAGGATCACCATGGATTTTGTATCGGGGTTGCCGTTGTCTCCTTCGAAGAAGAATTCTATTTGGGTGATAGTGGATAGATTCACTAAGTGTGCTCACTTCTTAGCAGTGAACACTACAAATTATTTAGACAAGTTGGCAAACTTGTACATCTGTGAGATTGTGAGACTTCATGGAGTTCCGAAGTCCATTGTTTCTGACAGAGATCCGAGGTTTACTTCGAGGTTCTGGGGTTGCTTACATAGTGCTCTAGGTAGCCGTTTGCATTTCAGTACATCTTATCATCTGCAGTCCGATGGACAGTCAGAGCGAGTGATACATATTCTAGAGGATATGCTTCGTTGTTGTGTGATTGACTTCTAGGGTTCTTTGGAAAAACACTTGCCTTTAGTCGAGTTTGCTTACAACAACAGTTATCAGTCTAGTATTCAGATGGCTACCTATGAGGCTTTGTATGGTAGACGATGTAGGACTCCGATTTGTTGGGCTGAGACGGGTCAGAGATTGCTACCTATGTCGGATTTGCTTAAGGGACTACCGACAAAGTGAAGTTGATTTGTGACCGTTTAAAAGCAGCTTCCGATCGTCAGAAGTCTTATACAGATTTGAAGAGAAAAGAGATTGAGTTCTCAGTGGGTGAGAAAGTGTTTCTGAAAGTATCTCCGTGGAAGAAGGTGATGAGATTTGACCGGAAGGGCAAGTTGAGTCCGAGGTTCATTGGTCCGTATGAGATAGTTGAACGGATTGGGCCTGTAGCTTACCGTTTGAGATTGCCTTCTGAGTTAGAGAAGATCCATGATGTCTTTCATGTGTCGATGCTTAGGAGATATAGATCAGATCCTTCTCATGTTATGCCTATTGAGGAGAGAGAGTTGAATCCGGATTTGTCTTATAATGAAGAGCATGTTGAGATACTTGCTTCTGATAGCAAGGTGCTGCATGGCAAGACCATAGAGTTGGTCAAGGTGTTGTGGAGACGTAGAGGTGTGGAAGAGGCCATGTGGGAAAGGAAAGCTGATATGCTTGAGCAGTTTCCGTACTTGTTTCCTTTAGGTAATTTCGGGGACAAAATTCCTTAAGTGGGGGAGAGTTGTAACACCCGGATTTAGGGGTCGGGTGAAAATAATATTTTAATAATATTTGAGTCTCAGTTTTTTGATTAAAGATATAAAATAATGTCTCGGTTTTGGTTTTGCAAAAATTTAATTGAAGTGTTGGACCATATTTGGATGACAAGCCCAATATCCATTTAATGGTATTTTTGTAAATAATGAGTCTTCCAAACTAAACCCATTTCAAATAAACACTTTTAACATATTCTTCTTCTTCACACCAAAATCAAGTCAAAGAGAGCTCTCATCCCCCTTCCACTATTCCATCACTTTTCTCCCTCATTTTGGCTCAGTTTTGAAAGGTAAACATATCCCCATCTTGCTCTCATCTTCCTCTACTTGAAAGTACAAATAGTTTTCATTTTCTTCAATGTTTTGGAAATTGAGTTTTTAGAGGATTTGATTAAAAATGGTAGCTTTATGGTGTTTAACTTAAAATTTCGATTTAATGATGTTAGATATGAAGTTTATGAGTCAAATGGTTCAACATATATAAATTTTACATGGTTTTATGCTCATTCCCGGATTTGGGTTTCCAAGGGGTTTTTGAAGGTTTTTGGATGAATTTTTAGGGTTGTTTTGGGTTGGAATTTGTGGGCTGAGGTTAGTACTATGGTTGGGGGTTATTTTGGAATCATTTGGGGGTATTAAAAGTGTTGGAAACATGAGTTTTGATTGAGGTTTATGGCCTGCTCGAGTTTGGTAATTTTGGGGGTTGTTCATGACTTGAAATGTTGTATTTGATGTTTGAATTGTATTCCGGGTTAGCTACTTTGATGCCTGGGCTGATTTGAAGTTGTTTGGATTGTGTTGGGATAGTTTAGAGACAAGGACGTGTGTTGGTGAAGCCTCCGGAGTGAATCCGGAAGCTTGAAGGTGATTGCTTGCTTGGTAGTTGAGCTTGAAAGTGAAGGTGAGTGGTTAATGTTTTCAAAGTGGTTTTTAAGTGTTTGGTTCAAGCATTTGGACTAGGTTGGGCTTGGTAGACCCACCTAGAGTTAGGATTAGGGTGGTAGCCTAATCCTAAGCTTAAATTAGAGACATTGATTGAACTTTTAATTGATGTTTATGCCTCGTGATGTTTGTGTTATGATGACTATGTATAAGGTGTTATACATGTATGATGAGGCATGGTTGTAATGCATTGTGATATTCATGTGGTTTGTTCATGATTGTGATCATGGTGAATATGTGTTAAGCACAGAATTAGTTGTAATTGATATTGTGGATTGAGTAAATGTTGGCACTAGTATGCTTGGGTACAAATGATCGATCATTAGGATGTTAGTGTGCACACGAGAGTCAAATGCGCGCGTGGTCTTGATTATGGTAGTCATCAAGATGGAGTACGGGTTCGCCCGTAAATTCTTCTTATATATTGTGATAGTTGGTGATGAGTGTAATCCCATCGACGGGGCGTGAGGATGAGTGGAATCCCCTCCGCGAGACCGGTGATGAGTGTAATCCCACCGTGAGGTAAAGTGGTTGTTGGATGTGAGTTCCAACGTGTTTATCCGCGTATTCGAGTCATAGCTAGGTGCCAATATAAATTGATATGGGTAACAATGTGATGTGGAATGTGTTTTCCTATTTGGATGATTATATGTGTTTACATATGTTGTGGAAATGAGCTTGTTGAGCATGACATATTAATGGATAATTGTTCATGCATCATTGACATTTTGGCTCTTGAGGATCGAAGGTAAGAACATGCATTTACCTTGGTTGAGATCATGCTTGGACCCTGCATTGTCGAGGTTTGTTTTTAAAGAGCTCACCCTCACTAAGCTTTATACTTACGCTCTCTTTGTTCGACAATGAATATCCTTAGTTCGTGGGTTGCTAGCGAAAGAGGAGGGTCTCCAAGTGTGCTTGTTGGCTTTGAGTTTATCAAGTATGAGTTTTAATGTTTTGGACATGTAATAGTTAAGCAATGCGATTTGTGCTATTGTTGGTTGTTTAGGATCATGTTTAGACTCCTTATTATGTTGTTTTGGTGTGGCTTGTTGATGTCATGTTTGGATTGTAAAACCATGCGTACATGCTTACCATGTGTGTTGGCCATGTGCCTTTTGCGGATGCCTATGTGTTTGGATGTTGAAGCATGAACCTTAAGTGCTTGTATGTCATCTTTTAATCAATTGCATGAATTCCTTGGTTGTTGTCGTTAGTCCTTGTTGGGTGCATTGTATGACTAGATTTTGGTTAATAGATGTTGTATGAATGCTTGGATGCGTCTAAGGAGGTCTCAAAATGCATTTAGAGTCGAGTTTCGTGTCGTTTTGTTGCATTTTTGTGTCTATCAGTGCAGGGGGTATCGGTACGCCTAAGGGCTGTATTGATACAGTCCTACACTTTGGGACACAAAATCGGCAAGGGGTATCGATACACGGGGGTGTATCGATACGCTCTTTGCTCACTGGAATTCTGAGAATTTGGTGAGTGATTGGCGTATCGGTACGGTGTCTTAGCGTATCGGTACAGGTGTATCTCGTTGACCACGAGATGTTGACCGATAAGGGCGTATCGATACGCCCAAGGGCTGTATCGATACGGTCTTCCCGTGTTGACTGGAGGACGTTGACCTTGGTCAAGGCGTATCGATACCCTTGTTAGGTGTATCGATACAGCCTGCTTAAAAAGAAGAAATGGGCTAGTTTAAAAGTGTTGTTTGGATGATCGTTTTTTTGTTGCTTGTATTTCCGCTGTCGTGTTCCACATAAGATATAATGTTGTATTTAGACAAGATAAATAAAAGAAATTTTCTAGGGTTGCTAACCGAGGGGGAACCTTAACGGGTTTCGCTTCGGTTTTCCCCGTGTAGCCTACTCGGACCGGTCAAACGTCCGAACCGGGACGAGGGGGTTACAAGGAGTGACGTGATAATTAGTAAAAATTTGTATAATTATACATTTGGTCCTCGTTACTTATGCATTCTATCAATTTGGTCATAATTTTAATTTAATAAAATAAATTAATTATTTACTTAGGTGGTGACACCACCTTTTCCCCTCCAATCAGGTTGTGACACATGTCACCTGATTGGAGAAGGAAAATTGAAATTAACAAAATTGGGGCTGGGGGAATTCGAACCAAGGCTCCCTTGGTGAAAAAAAGCATGTGCTTGCAACTAGGCCAAACTTACATTTGTGATATGAAGTACAACATATAATATATGTATTATCTTGTTACTAATGCTTGGAAAAATGGAGGAAATGCGAGTTTAGGGAACTCAAATACGACATACTTATGATGCATAAAAACATCTAACCCAATTAAATAAATCTAATAATTAAATTAAAATTAACAATAATTTGTATACATTTTAAATTAGGGTTATCTTCACCAGTGGTCCCTTTTGTTTAGGGTGTGTTTTATTTTGGTCACCAAAATTCAAAAACGAGTATTCTGGTCCCTAACGTTACAAAACGTTTATATTTTAATCACTTAACCGTTAGTCTCCGTTACTTGGCTAACGGGTGGCTGGCATGGCTCGTTAAAAAAATAAAGAAAATCCACGTGTTTAGTCCACGTGTAATATGTTAATTAATTATTATTTTGAAAAGGGGTAAAAAGGAAATGAAGGGTTAACCCCCTAATCCCTTTCGTTTCTCTGTTCAATCCCCCGATTAAAGAAAAACAAAAAACCAAAAGTCAGTTTCTTCTCTTTCGTTTCTCTGTGGAATCTGAGCGGGTTTAGGGCTTACAGAAGTAATCTTTGAAAACTCAATGTAAGTAATGAAGGGAATAGATTTTATCTCCTATTTCGAATTGGTTTTAGTAATAGTTATCACTTCTAATTCTGTTTTTTGTAAGATTTTGAAAAAAATGGGTCGATGGCGACTTCGAAAACCAAGGGAGCAGAAAGTGGTGTATGGTATGATTTTTTCGCACTTTTTTTTGAAATATTAAGTGTATTGCAAATGGGTTTATGATTTTATTGCGTGTTTAGGGTTTAGTTATCCCCTATTCGTTTGTCTGTGTATGGTACGGTTGCGAAAAATGGTTCGTTTCTCCTATTTTGAATTCGTTTTCTGAACTGTTTTGTGCATTGCAAAGCGGGTTTATTGAGGGTATATTGTATAAGTCTGTTAAATGGTTAATCATTCTTGTTTCAGTTTGATTAAATTGAACTTTTATGAGATTGTTTCATATTGTATAGGTATGTTAAATGATTTATTGAGGGTTCATTGTATAGGTCTGTTAAAAGTTTTAGTTTTCTGAAATTTTTGTTGACTTTGTAGAATATTTCTTTGCACATGGGATTATTTAAGATTGCTTTCCACATGAGTTGACTTTGATTTTATACTAGAATTTTAGGGTTTTATGACATTGTTTCAGATTTAATGGGATTTTACAGTAGAATATTTCTTTAAGAAATACTTGACTTTGGTAGACTTTAACAAATACTTGACTTTAGTTACATAGATTAATTACACGAATTTAAGTTTGTTTACTGCATGGAAACTGCAAAAGTGTTTTGTCTTTTAGTTTAAAGGAATATTTTTTACTTTATGTCTTTTATGATAAGATTCATTTCATATTGCATTGAATAAAATTTGGTCCACATTTCTTTATTCCTTTTATGTCTTTGTTGTCTTTTGTTGGTGGGGTATTGATTAAATATGTTGATCATTTATGTAGTTCACCAACTAAATTTAATGCATTTATGTGCACTGTTTTTTACCATTTTGCACTAAATTTCTATTTTACTAATGCATGGTGGATTATTTTTACAGTAACAATTTTATGGTATTTTACTAATGAAATTGTGTACTGTGCAGGGCCTGGGTCAGACATGTTAACTTTAGTAGTTCACTATGGAGGAGACTTTGTGTTTTCACCAAAGATGAAGTACACCTCTAAGTCTGAAGCCTGTTTCGACTTTGTTGATGCTGGTACATTCTCAATATTTTCATTATGTGAAATGGTTGGGAAGCTAGAAGTAGTTGGACCTTTTGCTGTTTATTGGAGAGTGCCAGATGCTGCATTGAGTATTAATTCTGTTAGGCCACTGAAGGTAGATGAAGATTGTATGGTTATGCTAAACAGTGTGCCCAACTCAAGATACATGCATATATATATCTGAAGCCCGTTGAAAAAGAAGTCCATGAAGAAGAAGATCATGTTGTTGAAGATGAAGATGTGCATATTGAAGAAGATCATTTTTCTGAAGATGAAGATGTGCATACTGAAGAAGAAGAAGAAAGTCATGTTGTTGAAGAAGATGTTTATCCTACTGAAGAAGAAGAAAGTCATGTTGTTGAAGAAGATGTGCATACTGATGTTGAAGAAGATATTCATGTTGCTGAAAAAAAAAAGATAACCATTTTGCTGAAGATGTGCATCCTACTAAAAAAAGAAGAAGATAACCATGCTGCTGAAGATGTGCATCCTACTGAAGAAGAAGAAGATAACCATGATGTTGCTGAAGAAGAATCTGAAGTTACCGAAGAATTTGATGTCAGTGACAATGAATATGATTGGGGAAGAGAAGACACATGCAGACAAGAGGATGGGATAGGAATTGGGATTTAGAGAAACATGGATGGCTTTGGACCTAATGGTGTGCAAGTGAATAAAAAGGTTAATGGGTCAGAATCAGAAACTGACCATTCTGATGACCTATATAGTGAGCATGGTTCAGACTCAGATGGTCCTAGGTACCCTTCATTCTATTCTAAAACTGACATGGTGAAACCGAAGTTTGTTAAGGGTTTAATATTCCCTAATAAAACAACATTGAAAGAAGCAATCAAGCAGTAAGGAAAGGTGGAAAGGGTGGAAGTAAAACTGAAAAACAATGACAATCGAAGGATTCAAGCAATATGCAAGGAAGGATGTCCCTGGAAATTGTGGGCAACCCCTATGGATCCTAAGGACAATATGGACAAGACTTGGCAAATTAAAACTATGATAAATTCTCATACATGTTCCAAGTCTGTGAGTAGTACTAATATTACATCTAAGTGGATGGCAAAGTACTACATTGGGAAATTTATGCCTGAGCCTAATTATAGCTTGAGACCATTACAACACGATGTGTTGCATGAATTTGGTACACTTGTGTCCACTGGGAAGTGTGGTAGGGCTAGAGAAAGTGCATTAGAAATGATTGAAGGGAATCATAAGGCTCAATATGGGGGAATTTATGACTACTTACAAGAGTTGAGGATTACAAATCCTGGAACAACTACAATCTGTTATTTAGATTTAAGGTTGTTCCAGAGAATGTATGTTTGTCCACAGGCTTGTAAAGAAGGGTGGAAAGTAGGTTGTAGGAGGATAATTAGTGTTGATGGTTGTTTCTTAAAGGGTTATTATCAAGGATATTTGTTGACAGCTGTAGGGATTGATGCAAATGATTGCATATATCCTATTGCATATGCAGCTGTTGAGAGTGAGAATATGTCCTCTTGGTATTGGTTTATGGAAATTTTGAAAACTGATTTGGAGATTGATAACTCTTTCAACATATGTTTCATGTCTGATAGACAGAAGGTTAGCTCTCTCCTTAATCTATTTTACATATGTTTCATTTATTTATGATATTAACTTCAAATGTTATATTGTAGGGCCTTAAAGAAGTTATTGAAGATGTATTCCCACATGCAGAGAATAGAAAATGTGTTAGACACATGTACACAAATTTTAAGGAAAAACACAAAGGCCAAGCTCTAAAAGATGCTCTTTGGAAGGTTGCTAGAGGTACCTATTTGAGGGAGTTTGAAAATGCTATGGACCAGTTGAAGGCGTTGTCAGAGCCTGCATATGCTTGGCTTAAAGAGAAAGACCCTTCTCAGTGGTCTAGATCACACTTATACACTAGGAGCAAGTGTGATATGCTCCTAAATAACCACTGTGAATCTTTTAACAAGGTAATTAAAATGTTTCAATTATCAGTTTTTTTATTTTGGTCCCTTTCGAAAGGGTGTGTTTTATTTTGGTCCCTTTCGTTAGGGTGTGTTTTATTTTGGTCACCAAAATTCAAAAAAATAGTATTCTATTTTGGTGACAAAAATAAAACACATCCTAACGAAAGGGACCAAAATAAAACACACCCTTTAGAAAGGGACCAAAATAAAACACACCCTTTCAAAAAGGACCAATTATTTGCTACTTAAGCTAATAATTTTGTATTTCGACTTTGTTGACTTAACTCTTTCACTGTCATTATGTTTTATGCAATCTATTTTGGAGGCAAGAGATAAGCCTATATTGACTATGATGGAGACATTTCGAACTAAAATTATGACTCGAATTTTATCAAAAAGAGAGGCTTCTGAAAAGTGTAAAGGATTATTGTGTGCAAAAGTTCAAAAAAAATTGGACATCAATATTGAAGCATCCATCATGTTATTGTGTTATATTTCATTTTAAAATTAGATTTCTTGTGTTATATGATACTTGCAATATGTTTTCTGCTTGCAATATGCCTATTGTTGCAATATGATACTTGCAATATGTTTTCTGCTTAAAATTATGACTCGAATTGTTCCAATATGTTGGTATTGGTTTATTTTTGTAATCTGCCTGCCTTGCTTAGCTTGCAATATGTCTTCCTGGTATTGGTTTATTGTTGTAATCTGCCTGCCTTGGTTATATGGTAGTTGCAATATGTTTTTTGAACCTATAATAGCTCATTACATATTGTTGCAATCTGCCTTGGTTATATGATGTTTCAGGTTCTAGCCAACTTATGCTGGTTTGCATAAATATCAAGTTGAAGCTGACCCATCTCATCAGCATGTTGTGGACCTTGAGGGAAGATCATGTTCATGTAGAAAATGGGACCTTACTGGGATCCCATGTTCTCATGCAGCATCAGTCTTTCGGCTGAATAATTTAAAGCATGAAGAATTTGTTAATGAATGCTACCACAACAGTACACAACTGACTATTTACTCCAACATGATTACACCAATCAAAGGTAAACAATCTAAGCTACCTTCTACCTTACAATCTGTCAATGACTAACTAAACAGTTTCTTTCATTATTTTGTTTTCAGGTCCGTACCAGTGGGCTCCAGTAACTGACATGGAACCTATATTGCCACCAACAATAAGGAGACCACTAGGAAGACCAACCAAGAAGAGAAGATTGGAATCTGATGAAGTCAGTTACCCTAAGCTAAGCAAAAGAGGGTTGCAAGCCAACTGCACAAAATGTGGAAAAAAGGCCACAATAGGAGGACTTGTAGAGGAGAAGTGGGTGCAAATCAACCTATTCAAAGACCCACATTCAGGAGACCAAAACCTACACAACCTCAAGAACCTCAACATTCAAAACAACCTCCACTGAATCAACAATCTCAGCAGTAACAACAACTTCCTGTGCGTCGAAGGGAAAATTTCCAATTAAGAGAAAACAACCTCTATCTCGACCAACAACTGTGAGATGGATGCCAAGTCAAGAATCTACGGTATCTAACCCTCCAACTCAGGAAGCACAGTCAGCAACTAGGGAGTAAAGTTAGGACAAACTTATTTTGTGATTTGAAATGTTTGGGTCACATTTTGTAACTGCTATAGGAGGTTCAGCAGTTGATGCCATATTTTTTTGGTTAAGTTGGGACATCTTTATTTTACAAACTTAACATTTTAGGTCATTATTTTGTCACTGCTACAGGATGTTTAGCAGTAGATATCTTTTTTTGCAGCTGATATATTAGGTTTATCTGCTGAGAAACTGTTATTTTGTATTAGTTGGCAAGTTATGCAAATTTACCTTTGATTCCTTAAATTCTTCATTTTTTGACAATCATTTATATCTTCATTACTAGTTACTCAATTGAATACAACATAAAATTGAATAATTCTAATTCTTTACCAAAACTATATTCATTACTTAACTGAAACCATTCCACAGAATAATCCAAAAGTTATTCATACAAATCATACAAAATTATAACTCATGGAAATAAAACCTACATATTAAGCTTCATAACCCAAACCCAAACCCTATAACCCAAACTTCACACAAAATATCCCATGGAATAACAACATCATCTCTATAACCCAAACCCTAAAATTCTCTAAAAATAAACCCCAACCAACCATTTACTTCATAACCCACACCATTGCTATGGAGAAAATCAGCAAGCATAACCAACAAATTCGCTCAATTTTTTTGCCAACTCCATTTTCTTCACTCTTCTTAACAACCCAACAATTACCACTCTTGCACGTGGTGACAAAGGTTCATCGTACCAAGCAAAGAACCGAGAATGACTCTCCTTCCCATATTTTTTACAACTAAAAAATCTCCTACCAGGATTGGCATCAGTCCAAGAAGTTGAAATCTTTGCTTCGAGGCCACAACCACAAATAGGAACGACTGCTTCCATTTCTTGTGTTTTCTCTTCTTCACTTTAAAATTTCTACAGAGGTAATAAAAGAGGGATTGAGTTAGGGTTTTAATTGATGTAAATGAGATTATATAGGCAGGAATCTACCAGTTAGGATTTTTAAAAGACGTGGACTACACACGTGGATTTTTTTAAATTTTTTAACGAGCCATGTCAGCCACCCGTTAGCCAAGTAACGGAGACTAACAGTTGGGTGATCAAAATATAAACGTTTGGTAACGTTTGGGACCAGAATACTCATTTTTGAATTTTGGTGACCAAAATAAAACATACCCTAAACGAAAGGGACCACTGGTGAATATTACCCTTTAAATTATAGTTAGTACACGATTTAAAATAAACAATTTAAAATTATATTAAATTCATTTAGCGAATCCAAACTCACGAACATAATTTAATATAATTTTAATTTTTTTATTGAATTAAATGTTTTTATAATTTTAAAATTATATTCAATTATGTTCGTTTGTTTTTTTTATCAGCAACATGATTTGATTTTATTGAATAAATCATGCAAAATCCATTGCATCGACCTCATTAAAAACCCCCCTAAGCCTAAGTGGGGGAAAAGAGTGCCCGTGCATATGGTACAACGTCAAACCCAATCAAACGAAACCCCGAACACAGTTCAATGCATCCACACCCACTTAGAGCGTACGACACAACTCTTTGCTAATGCATCCGCTATACAATTGGCTTCCCTAAAAACATTAGTAAAGCATACAAAAGGCATTACCTCCCACTCATCGTCAATCCGATTGAACCAATGTCCTAATCGCCAAGGTCGACGTTCTGTGCCTAATATCCAAGAAATTGCAACGACCGAGTCTGACTCAATTACCACAGAATGCACCCCATCGCAATTAATTTCCTACACCATCAGCAAAGCATACGCGATCGCCTGAAGTTCAACGACATTGGAATCCACCATCCTGATGGACCCCGAAAATAAAGCCACTATCCGGTTGTTCCAATCGCGAAGAACTCCCCCACATCCGGCCTCACCTGACTTACGCCTGGATGCCTCGTCCACATTGAATTTCCACACTCCCTGTGGAGGCGGCACCCATACCACACCCACCCTACAATTGCGTCCTATCCCCCGTGATGGCCTGCAAAAGATGGGGCACTTCCACCAAGATGCTTCACTCGAGTGCAGCGTCTCAAACCGTGCACATGTCCAATGAAAGGACCGAAGTTGCACCATGAAAAAAATCGATTGGCACGAAGCCTTCTTATCCCTAAACATCAGCTCATTCCGGGCAAGCCACAGTGACCACAAAACACTCGCGCACCCTATAATCCACCATGTACGTAGATCACCATCGAAGTAACCCACGCAACACTGATAAATAAACTCACCAATGCGCCATGGTCGAACGGTCGACATTGACCACCATCCGAAGAACATGTTCCATACCCCCATGCAATCTCACACTGCCCAAAAATATGGTCCGCGTTGTCTTCCCCGTCCGCACACCATCGGCAACCAATCCCATCCATCCCCAGTGGAATTCCTCGCTCCAGCAACATCCTCAAAGTTGGCAGCCGGTTCAACAATAAAAACCAAATGAAGCACTGAATTTTCGGTAACAACGGCAACCTCCATATCATGCTAACATCGGATGCATCATTTAACCCAAATGTTGCCATTAATTTGTGTAATGCACTCACCAAGAATTACCCCGCCATATCATGAACCCATACCAATTTATCCACAGCCCGATCGTGCAGCGAATAACCAGCAACACAAGCTTGCAACTCACGTACCTGGGCAGCCTCAAATGTTCGCAAGGGTCGTCTAAAACAACCGGTCCACTCATCCCTCGGCAGGCCCAAATAATCACATACCCTTGGCATATTATTGCTAGCCAAACTAAACAACCGGGGGAAGACATATTTCAATGGTTCCGCAAGGCACCAACAATCTCACCAAAATAAAATACTAGTACCATCGCCCAATGTCCATAAGAATTTGGTGGCATTTAAAAACCGGGCCACGTATTCATCACTTTGAACCGCAACGATTTGTTTCCACATTGACGACATACGCAGTAGGCCCCGAGAATTCATTCACCACGAAAGGACATCTTTACCATACTTTGCCACAATAATTGCTTTCCAAAGTGAACCGTCTGATTGAGCATATCACCACACCCACTTGGCTAACATTGCCAAATTTCGGGTATGAAGATTCACCACTCCCAAACCTCCAAACCGTTTCGGTTGACAAGCCACCAACCAGCTCACTCTACTGAGTTTCGCACGCTCTTCCTTCCCTCCCCACAAAAAATTCTACGGATACGGTCAATCTTCAAAATTATCCTCTTCGGGATTAAGAATACCCCCATATAATACACCGGCAAAGCTGACAACACGGAATTAACTAACAGCAATCTTCCCGCAAATGACAGTGAATCCTGCTTCCAGCCTGGTAATCTTTGTCGAAAACACTGAATAAGAGGGTTCCAAATCTCCACACCCCTCGGATGCACCCCTAACGGAATCCCCAAATATTTCATCGGGAGGGACCCTCGCTGACATCCCAATATATCCACGATAGACACTAGAAATTCCTCCTCCAATCCAATGCCATACACACATGATTTTTCATAATTTATTTGTAGTCCAGTCACATACTCAAAACAAGTGAGAACACGCTTGAGATGCCGTGCATATTCTAGCTCACCTTGAATAAATAGCACCGTGTCATCCGCAAATTGTAACTGCGAAATAGAAACACCCTGTGCCACGTTAATCCCTCGAATTAACCCCCGCTGCTCAGCATTTATTAGAAATTGGTGTAGAACTTCGGCCACCATTACAAACAACAAGGGGGTTAGGGGATCATCTTGGTGCAAACCTCTCTGCATTGCAAACTCCTTTGACTTGACTACCATTGACTAAGATTGAAAACTTCGCAGACTTAGCACATTCTCGAATCCATTCGCCTCATCGTTTCACGAATCCCATCTGATGCATTACACAACCCAAACAATCCCAGCTGATGCAGTCATACGCCTTGGCGAAATCCAATTTCAGAATTATTCCTCCCTTTCCCAACCGATCCTGCTTCATCGAATGTATAACTTCATTAGCTAGTAGGATCCCATCCAAAATCTGACGACTACTCACAAACGCTGCTTGTACATCGCTGATGAGCATAGGCATCACATTTTGTAACCTCTGCGCTAAACACTTCGCAAGTATCTTGTAAAGTGAATTTAACAAACATATTGGACGATAATCCCCAATCCCCTTCGGACTGTCCCTCTTTGCTATTAAAACCACAAAGGTTGAGTTCACGCCTTGTGGTAAATGCCCCGATTGGAAAAACTTCGTCATAAAATGCAAAACATCCACCTTGAGAAATTCCCATCCCTTCTTAAAAAATTCGAACGTAAACCCATCCGGACCTGGGGCCTTAGCTTTCTAACATTTCCATACGGCTACTTTTATTTCCTCCTCCATAAATGCTAATTCCATTGATTCGCTTTGTTCCCTTGATAACGTAGTGAAATTCACCTCCGAAAGCAACGATCACGTGGCCTTAGGCTTAGAAAAATGCTTCTTAAAATCCCTTCGGATCACAAATTTTAATCTCTGCGGATCAGTAATCCATCGTCCATCGACAAACACTCCTGGAATTGCATTTTGCATGGCTCTCACCTTCGCTGCCCTATGGAAGAAACGAGTATTGCGATCTCCCTCAGCTAACCATGATGCTCTAGATTTTTGCCACCATAGCGATTCCCTTAAATTCTCCACCTTCCATAATCTCGAATGCAACTCCCTCCGTTCAGCCAACTTATCCAAATTGTCCTCCCCATACCCAGCTCGTGCGTCAACACTCTCAATTTTATCAACCAGCTCAAGGTACTGCTGCTCAATGTCACCAAAAAAGTGGTGATTCCAACTCTTCAGCATACCCTTAAGCTTCCTTAATTTCTGAACAATCGATGCCATTCTATCGTCTTCTGTCAATCGTTGCCATTTCGTCTCTAATAAAGGGAGTTCCTTCAACCACGTATTGAAGAACCTAAAAGGATTCAGACCACTATCCATGGCATCACTCTCCAATACAATAGGCGAGTGGTCCGAGAGTTCCTTTGGGAGGTTTCGCACCACAATCGAATCAAATCTTTGAACCCAGCCATGCGATACCAAGAACCTATCTAATCTACTGCACTTTCGACCCGGTCCAAACCACGTAAAACTTTTTCCTTTCAACGGCACATCTATCAACGCCATTCTATCTAAAAAATCACAAAAGATGTCCATACCTCGATTTGATTCCACACATCCGCGCCTCTCCTCTGGTTTCATAACCATGTTGAAATCCCCCGCGACGCACCAATTCAATTCCCTTGCACTCACCTCTGCCAACAGCTCCTCCCAATACCTACATTGCTCGGCCATTGTGTATGGCCCATAAACGCCTACAACACCACACTTCCAATTCTCGTGCACCCCTCTCCCTTCGATAATCACCATATTAGGCCTTGATTCTACCACAACCATCTTAAATCTCGTCGGCTCCCAAATTGCCATCACCCCACCCGATTTCCCTGCCGATGGCGCAAAGGCAAATTCAAAGTTGTCCGTGTACCATAATTGATAGACTACGCTTTCTGTCACCAACTCCATTTTGGTCTCTTGAATTAGAGCCAAAACACACCGTTGTTGTCGTAGAACTCGATGAATGCTTCGCCTCTTCGCTGCCGCTCCAATTCCCCCAACATTCCACGACAACACCTTCATCCTTCGTTGCTAATTCTTCTTTTCGCGCGCTTCAATTATGCACGCGATGTCCTTCACAATCGCCTCCTCCCTACCGTTAGTTACTGCTCTAATTAGCTTACCCAGATCAACCATTTCTCACGCCTCCCTTAAAATTGCTTGCTTACGATAAACGAAGTCCGAATCCGATAAAGAACCGTTCACGATAACCACTGCCTCTGATGGTACCTCTGCTTTATTTTTCCTCGGCCTTCCTCTTCCCCTCTTAGGGCCTTTCTTGTTGTCGATCTGCACCGTCGTAGGAGCCAGACTTGAATTAATTTCTGTTAATTGCCTCACTCGATGGCTCTCCCCATTTACTTCTATCACAGAAGATTTATTGGCCCTAGGTATTTCTATTCTCGGCCCATCCACCAGCGGGCTATTTCCCTTGTCCGACTCCTGGTTCATGTGATCACGAGAGACACTCTCCCTATTGAAATCATCGATGTTGCCCAGCACATCACAACTTGATCGTTCCTCCCTCTCCCGATTAACCAACATTACGTTTTCCTCCTCCATCCAGCTCGCTGTACTTTTTACCCTCCAGTCCACCATCTTATTGTCCTCCCAAATGCGATCAATATATCTACTATCAACTTGCTCATGTCCCCCTGAAGCTGACTTGTCTTCATTTGTTATTGAATTTTCAATATATCTACTATCAACTTGCTCATGTCCCCCTGAAGCTGGCTTGTCTTCATTTGTTATTGATTTTGGAACAAAAGTCTCTCCCGGGGAGGATTCGCCCTCTTTGTACACCGAATTAAGTTTCCATTCCACCTCATTTTCCGGTGTGCTTGCCTTGCCTGTGGAGCTCACCTCAAATTCACATCAACAATCACACTTCGGCCCGATCGCTTCTTCGACTTCCGTCACGCGTATGTGGAACATATTATCACCCACTGTCAATTCAATTGTTTCATCAATATACAGGTTCCAATCCGTTTCAATCTGAAACCGTGCTCGCTCAAATGATGATGGTGCCAACGTTTCCATATCTATTCGAGCTAATTCTCCCCAAATTGCCGCAATGTTCTTGAAGGTTTCCTCTGACCAAACATGTATTGGCAGACCACTTACCGACAACCACACTCGCCTATTTGGCATCACCAATTGTGGCGTCCATTCCATGACATTTTCCAGCCATTTATCGAGGTTACCGGATGCCAATACCTCTGCGCGAATTACTTTGCTCTCAAACATAAGCAACATCATAGACCCTACTACACGCATCACCGAAAAACCCTCTATCTTCGCTTTGTAAAATTCTTTGGCTAAATCAGCCACTTGATAAGGTTGTCGACAATAGCCTATTGCACAGGATTGAAGGATCTCCCATTTCTCTTCATTTATCACCCCTATCACCTGTTTCCGCCGCTCCTCTTGAGAACCCTTGTCCTCCACTGGTTTTGTTTTTCCTATCCCCCTCGATCATTTACAACTCTAAAGGATCTCCTGTCGTTATTATCCTGTTGTTTCGTGGATCCCTTGGATTTTGCCTCTGCACTGCCGCTAGCGTACGACGTGGTCCCCCCTCTCCGATCCATGCTCCTCCCTTCCCTCCTTGCCATCAAAACCCTAATCTTCGATCTGTATAACCAGAATCCGTCAAAGCATTCAATGATCCTATCTGTGTCCGCCTTTGAATCCATACGGAAAAATCTGAATCTCGTACCATCTCTCGCTCGCTTCTTTGGCACAAACACATCTACTACTACCCCATGGCGATCAAACACTTGCCATACCCCTTTCCAATGCAATTGGTCCGGTAGGTTGGCGATGAACAGAGTCCACACCCGTCGTCCTTGCCCTTGTGATCTCCCCTCGTTCCCCACTCTCATTCTCAACTTAAGAGTAATATTTAATACATTGTTCGTTAGTTAGTGTCGCGGCCATTCTTAAAAGCGAGTGTAAAAATAGCCCGGCGATTAGGATTTTGAAATCGGGGTTTTACCATTTTTAATTGGCTAAAGGGTCACTTTTGCCCTTATAGTAGTCCCAATTTATCGATTTCGCATCAATTTAGCTCTTGAAGTAGTTCAATTTCATCACCGTTTGCCCTTTGACTGACGAAAGCCAACGTTGACAGTTACGACAGTGACGTGACAAAGGGTAAAATTGATTTTTCAAGCGAGTTCGAGAGCAAAATTGATTTTTGGTTGAGTACGGGTAAAAATTGATTTTTAGACAAAAAAATAAAATACAAAAATAACTTTTTTTATTAATATATGACTAAAAATAACATAAAATATCTAAAAATAAGTAAAAATTATAAAATAAAAATATCTAAAAATAAGTAAAAATAACAAGTGAGAAAGAATTCTGAAGTACAATTAATGTGAAATATCTAAAAATATCTAAAAATAAGTAAAAATAAGTAAAAATAACATAAAATATCTAAAAATAAGTAAAAAAATATCTAAAAATAACATAAATTATTCAATAATTAAAATTTGAAATATTTATAAAGTATTTAAAAATATAAAAACCTTCATAAAAATAGACGATTTTGATTTTCTTTCTCTTCAAAAAATATAAGGAAGAAAGAATTATGAAGTACAATTAATGTGATTCTCTCAACCGAACAAAAATCTCTTACCCTTTTTGGTGCTCTTATCTCTCAATACTAAAAAACGAAACTATACACTATAAGTCTAATTTCTAAATCGCAAACCTTAAACTCTGAAATTTAAACCCTTTACTTGATTAACTTTATACACATACTTTTATGATTCATACTCACTTTATATTGATAAAATTTTCAATTAGGGTTTATGATTTAATGTTTGAAATTTAGAAATTAGGATTAGTGGGTAAAATTTATTTTTAAGTTTTGATTTTTGAATAAATTATAATTTAATAGCTTATAATATTTTAATTTTATATTTTTTACTTATTTTTATATTAATTTTAGCAATATATTAATAAAACGTTTTTAAATGTTTTATTATTTGTAAATAATTTTAGTATTTTTAATATTTTCTTAAATTTTTATTTTTACCTAAAAATCAATTTCCCCTCGTACTTAACCAAAAACAATTTTACCCTCGAACTCACTTGAAAAATCAATTTTGCCCTCTGCCACGTCACCATCATAATGGTCAATGTTGGCTTTCGCCAGTCAAGGGGCAAATGGTGATGCAATTGGACTACTTTAGGGGCTAAATTGATGCGAGAATACCATATAGGCGAAATCGATAAATTGGGTCTACTACAAGGGCAAAAGTGACCCTTTAGCCTTTTTAATTTGGTATTGAAATTAGGGTTTTTCCATATTAAATCGGATTTCCTTTATTTATTCTTGAAAATTAATTTGGAGTTGCCACCGGTCACTTTAGTAGACTGGGCACCATAAAAAACCGGATATTCTTTTTATTAAGATTTGGGTTCAGAAGTCAGCTACTTGTAGGGAAGGATTAGCATCCATGCAAACGCCCGTTATCGGTACCTTATTAATTCCACGTGGCATTTTGAGCAATAATTTGAATTTAATTAAATCCTTTAATTGTTAATTGAATTTCATTTCGAATGGAGATATCCTTTTGTAAGAAAATATATTTTTTTCTAAATATAACTTTTGAAATATCTGGTTATTTTAGGACACTTCAATTTATATTCAAAATGTATCTCAACACAAAAGGTTTAATGCATGTCAATTTATTTTCTTGTCAATTTTAAGTTCAAACCTAATTAAGGCTCCCATTGATTTAATTAATTAAAAAGACTGTGAATAATATCAAGTTTAGGGTTTATGTGATAACACCCATACAATTGGGCACAAGCCATACTAGGCCCTAAATTAATAATATTCCTAATCATTTAGTGACACTAACTATTTAAATCTTATTGACACGCGTCGTAACGTGTCAAGAATAATTTCCTTCTTCTAAATAAATAAAGGAATTAAACTAAATATAGATAGGTGATGTGAGCAAATCTTCAACTACACTTGATGTTGATCCGGAGGTCTTGCCGTTAGGACCAATTACGCGATCTAGGGCGCAACGTTTCAAGGAAGTTCTTTTCCTTACTTGTGCTAACATTTCAGAATCATTTGATAATGTTTGTGCCTTAGGTAGTAAGCCTTTTAATGTGTTGCATATTGATATGTGACATGTTTAGGTTATATTACTTATTAGGTATATTTAAATATGTATATAATATGATATATATGTTTGGAATAATATTGATTTGTTTCTATATATGTGTGCAGCCCACATACGAACAATTGGCATTTGAATTTCAGCATGTTCTCTACACCAACGCGGCAATGTGAGAGGGGAATTTCAAACACAAAATAAAGCACGTGGATACATGCAGCTTCTTTTGTTTGTGCGCCAGAATGGATAAATTCAATCAGTTTTTCCATGTTTGAATTTCAAATTGCTTTCAAATTGCCAAGCACATTTTGCATGTGCACAATTCAATGTCCCTTATCACAAAGCACATGGGCGGCATTTGATAATGTTTGGCAGATTTTTATTTTATTTTTTTAATGTAATTTAAGATCATTTCCAGCCACACATTTTGGCGGTTCTTGTATGTATTAAGCCTATAAATATTGTAAATTTTGTACTTGTCAAGGTTACTAATTTTGAAATAAAATTACATTTGAGAGAATTTTCTCTTTTCGGTTCTTTTTAGAACTATTCGACACTCAAACTTGTTTGTTTGTCTTTGATACTTCGGGTTCCAAAATTGCTATTTAGCGGGTCCAAGTCCTTTCGACGTTAAACAGATTCGATTCAGGTTTGCTCAGTAGATTGTGCAGGTTCTTTCGAGTTTAGCGTTTCCAACATCGGTCGTTTTTGAAGCCTTCTTCACCATCGTTGAAGTTCTTTCCAAAACGCCAAAATTATCATATTACTCTATATTATTATTATTTTTATTTTGTTTATCTTTAAGTCCCTATTTAACATAAATATGTCGTATAATTTTTGTTGTTTCTTTGTTGTTTTTATTGCAGGAACGTGCCTACAACACTCCTAGATCCGTAACAAACGAGGATAGTCCGTTTCGGCAGACTGCCCCTTATTATGTGGTACTCAGAGCCTAGGTTGTTGGATTCGTTGTAAGTTTCTGCAAATTCGAGTCAAAGAAAAAGAAAAAAAAGCATTCGAATTAAACAAAAAAATTCAGCATTCGAATAATAAAAAAAAACAGAATTTCAAAAAAAAAACAAAAACAGATTCGAACAAAAAAACAGTTTAAAAAAACAGATTCGAACAAAAAAAACAGATTCGAACAAAAAAAAACAGATTCAAATAAAAAACAGATTCGAATATAAAAAAACATTTTAGATTCGAAAGTGTTTATATATATGTATTATTATTGTTGTGTTTCTATTGTAAATGATGAAATTTGTACGAGTTTGTTATGTAACTTTGATGTGCTCGAAAATCAACCGAAGTGAACTATGCTTGTTTGTTCGGTAATAGGAAGGTTGTAAGCACGTCTTTGCAGTAAGGTTCTCTAAACTCTTCATTTTTCATCTTTTGTTTCCTTTTTTTCGTGTCATTATCCTTTTCATCTTTTCTTTAATTTTCAGTCTTATTTCCTTTCTTTTGTGTCACTTTTTTTTCTCTTTGTTTCCTTAACCGTTGTTTCCTTGTAGCCAACATCGTTGTAACAAGTTTCGAGACGTTGGGTTAGTTCTTTAAAGAGCTGATTATGAGAAAGTGTAAGGGAAAAAGGCATTGAGCGTTGTGAGAATAGAAGGGGAGACAAAAAGAGCCATTCAAGTATTCTTCTGAGTGAAACACGAGCGCTGAGTGTTAATTTTTGAGTGCACTATTCTTTGGAGTGACATCTGCGAGACTTTGATTGAGTGTGCTGTGAGGTCCTTTTTGTTTGTTTTTTTACTAACCTATAATATTGTTTTCTTTTGTTTATTTTTTGTTGTTGTTGATTACGGCAAGTTTCGATGATCACATGGTTGACCAAGATCCACCGATTCCTCAAATGCAAGCCTTAGAGAGAATGATGCAACGAGTAGTGGCTACCGCCTTAGAGCCATTACAGTCGAGGATGGATAGGTTTGACGGGGGATCCAACTCTGTTAATGATGTATTGAACGAAAATGAAGTCGAACGGTCACCGAGGCAATATATTCCTAGACAAGGACGTGTGCAACAGGTAGACGATAATTTGACTAACATTAAGATTGCTATTCCTTCTTTTCAGGGACGCTCAGATCCTGATGCATACTTGGCTTGGGAAAGCAAAGTGGAGCACATTTTCGAGTGTTATAATTACTCGGAAGAGAAGAAGATTCGATTAGCAGCAACAGAGTTTGTTGATTATGCCTTGATATGGTGGGACCAAATACTGCTTAGGACATTTGTGAGTTGTTCTGTAGGTTTTGCGAGAAGAAAGATTGTTTGGTAACATGGAGAAGTGTGTATTTTGTACTGACAAACTCACATTTCTTGGTTACATTGTTAGTTCTCAGGGAGTTGAAGTTGATCCTGAGAAGATAAAGGCAATTCAGGAATGGCCACGACCGACATCGATTACTCAGGTTAGATCGTTTCATGGTTTAGCGAGTTTTTATCGACGGTTTGTTCCTAACTTCAGTTCTATTACCGCCCCCTTAACCGGGATTATAAAGAAGAACTCGGTCTTCTCATGGGGTAAAGAACAAGAAGATGCCTTTTTGAAAATTAAAGATTGTTTGACTCGAGCACCTGTGTTAGCATTACCTGATTTTGATAAAACGTTTGAAATTGAATGTGATGCTTCTGGAATTGGTATAGGTGCTGTTTTGATGCAGGAAAAGAGGCCCATTGCTTACTTTAGCGAGAAATTGAGTGGTGCTACATTGAACTATCCGGTTTATGATAAAGAGATGTATGCACTGATTCGGGCATTGGAGACATGGAAGCATTATTTGTTGCCTAAGGAGTTTGTGATCCACACCGACCATGAGGCTTTACGTTACATCACAGGTCAGCATAAATTGAATAAACGACATGCTAAGTGGGTTGAATTCTTAGAATCTTTTCCTTATGTCATTCGTTACAAAAAAGGGAAAGAAAATGTCGTTGATGATGCATTATCACGTAGGTATGCACTTTTGAGTTATCTTGATTCACATCTGATTGGTTTTGCATATATTCGTGATTTATACCCTGATGATCCTGATTTTAGAGATAAGTTTAATGCTTGTTCGAAAGGTGCAGATGGAAAGTTTTACAGGCATGATGGCTATCTTTTCAAGGAAAACAGGATTTGCATTCCACAGGGTTTGATGCGTGATATTCTGATTCGTGAGGCACATGAAGGTGGATTAATGGGTCATTTTGGTGTCACTAAGACGTTACACACACTGAAGGAGCATCTGCTTTGGCCAAAGATGCGCAGAGATGTTGAAAGGTATTGTGAACGTTGTGTGACATGTAGGAAAGCGAAATCAAAGGTTTCACCACATGGTATGTACTTACCTTTACATATTCCTGATTCCCCTTGGACTGATATTTCTATGGATTTTGTTTTGGGATTGCCTCGAACTAGGACAGGTAGAGACAGTATATTTGTTGTGGTCGATAGGTCCTCGAAAATGGCACATTTCATCGCTTGCCATAAGACTGATGATGTTGTTAATGTGGCTAACTTATTCTTTAGGGATGTTGTACGTTTACATGGTATTCCTAGGTCGATTGTTTCTGACAGGGATGTGAAGTTTTTGAGTCACTTCTGGAGGACTCTTTGGAGCAAATTAGGTACGAAACTTATGTTTTCTACTACTTGCCATCCCCAGATTGATGGACAAAATGAAGTTGTTAACAGGTTTTTATCTACTTTACTTCGTTCTATCATTAAAAAGAATATTAAGACTTGGGAAGATTGTTTGCCACATGTTGAGTTTGCTTATAATCATGTTGTACATTCTGCTACTAAAATGTCACCTTTTGAGGTTGTTTATGGTTTTAATCCTATTACGCCTCTAGATATGTTGCCTTTGCCACAGGAACGGGTGACGAACAGGGACGGTCAAGCAAAAGCAGAATACGTAAAAAAATTGCATCAACAGGTGAAGGAGAACCTTGAACGAAGGACTCAGCAGTACGAAAGGAATGCAAACAAAGGAAGGAAGCGAGTCACCTTCGATGTTGGTGATTGGGTTTGGGTTCATTTCCGAAAGGAACGATTTCCGGCCCAAAGGCGGTCAAAGCTGTTATCGCGAGGAGATGGTCCTTTTCAGGTGTTGGAGAAAGTGAATGACAACACCTACAAGTTAGATCTACCCGGAGAATACAATGTAAGTGCCACATTTAATGTTTCTGACTTAACCCCTTATGGTGATTGTACAGATTTGAGGACAAATCCTTTTCAAGAAGGGGGGGATGATGTGTGCACATCTTCAACTACACTTGATGTTGATCCAGGGGTCTTGCCGTTAGGACCAATTACGCGATCTAGGGCGCAACGTTTCAGGAAAGTTCTTTTCCTTACTTGTGCTAACATTTCAGAATCATTTGATAATGTTTGTGCCTTAGATAGTAAGCCTTTTAATGTGTTGCATATTGATATGTGACATGTTTAGGTTATATTACTTATTAAGTATATTTAAATATGTATATAATATGATATATATGTTTGGAATAATATTTATTTGTTTCTATATATGTGTGCAGCCCACATACGAACAATTGGCATTTGAATTTCAGCATGTTCTCTACACCTACGCGGCAATGTGAGAGGGGAATTTCAAAAACAAAATAAAGCACGTGGGTACATGCAGCTTCTTTTGTTTGTGCGGCAGAATGCATAAATTCAATCAGTTTTTCCATGTTTGAATTTCAAATTGCCAAGCACATTTTGCATGTGCACAATTCAATGTCCCTTATCACAAAGCACATGGGCGGCATTTGATAATGTTTGGCAGATTTTTATTTTATTTTTTTGAATGTAATTTAAGACCATTTCCAGCCACACATTTGGGTGGTTCTTGTATGTATTAAGCCTATAAATATTGTAAACTTTGTACTTGTCAAGGTTACCAACTTTGAAATAAAATAACATTTGAGAGAATTTTCTCTTTTCGGTTCTTTTTAGAACTATTCGACACTCAAACTTGTTTGTTTGTCTTTGATAATTCGGGTTCCTAAATTGCTATTTAGCGGGTCCAAGTCCTTTCGACGTTAAACAGATTCGATTCGGGTTTGCTCAGTAGATTGTGCAGGTTCTTTCGAGTTTAGCGTTTCCAACATCGGTCGTTTTTGAAGCCTTCTTCACCATCGTTGAAGTTCTTTCCAAAACGTCAAAATTATCATATTACTCTGTATTATTATTATTTTTATTTTGTTCATCTTTAAGTCCCTATTTAACATAAATATGTCGTATAATTTTAATTGTTTCCTTGTTGTTTTTATTGTAGGAACGTGCCTACAACACTCCTAGATCCGTAACAAACGAGGATAGTCCGTTTCGGCAGACTGCCCCTTATTAATAGGGAAGTAGGAGTCGAACCCACAAGGACTTGGACTTGTCTTGTTGCGCCTTTGACGTTTCTGAACCAAGAGATAATGGAATTTAATTTATGTGATTTGGGGGGGGGGGGGGGAATTTGCAATGAAATAATTTTAGAGAGCAAAAAAATTTGTTTAAAGATTTAAAACTAACAATAGAGATATTCAACCTTGGCTAAACTATGACATGTTCTACTCGGTTCATTGGTAGAGATTTTAATTTTGAAAAACTTGTTGGCGAGATTACTTCAAGGTCAATCCTTGAGTTTTTGTTTGTAAACAAAATCTCCAAAATCAATTTTTGGTTTCAGTTTTGATAATTTGTCTAAACCAACTCAATGTTTGAGAAAACAAATTCTTTAAGCTCGTAACCAACTCGAAAAGTCATTTCTATAAAAATGATTCGATCTCAATTTCCCTTAGTAATCTATTTACTAAGTGTGTTCCCTGAAAGTCGGATTTGTTTCAATAATCGATCCTCCTTCCCACTTGATAGATCAAAACAATTGTTTTTTCTCAAAGTCAATCTTTGGATTTTAAAAAATCATTTTGATATAGAAAATAAGTATGAAAAAATCGAGAAGAAGTTTCCGAAATGTTTGAAGCATAGTTTCAAACCTCGCCTTGAGAACGCATCATCGCATAAGCCTTCGGCTTAAAAAGATCTAGACGAGCATGGTTATCAAATTAATCATGCTCGACATTTAAGGAATAATTAAAAGAAGAAATATAAGAAAAGAACTTAAGTAAAACTAAGAGGAGAAGAATTTCCAAGAGAAGATGAAATGATATTCAATTGATAATTGATTGACGACAAGTCTTACCCAAAAGGGCTATTTATAGTGTTTCACATAACCTAGGTAAACCTAAAATGATAATTAAAAATTAAATAAAATAATTATCCAAAGTTTAAAATTTAAAATTTAAAAATTCGGAGATAGGCTATCTGATAAGCGGCTTGATAAGCTATGACTGCTGCTAATGTCAGCTTCTAGAAGACGCTGACGTGTCACCCTATCAGCATTCATGCACTGATTCATGCCCATGAATCTGCCCATGACTCCAGCATTTCCTGCAGCATTCTAGCTTATTTCCAACATCACGTCCCTTGCATGAAAACAACATAAAACAGCCCAGTTAAGTCCCTCAAACTTATACTTAATTGAAATAAGGACCAAAAACACAACCAAAATAAATACTCATCACTTGTCCTAATTTTATTTTAATTAAACTAACTATGTGTGATTACAATATTCTAAGCTTAAATGAAATATTAAATATCCAACTAAAATATTCTATTGATTAACATCTCATTGCAATGAGACACTAATCAACTTAGAACATTAAAGTTTCCATTTAATATTCATTTATTTTATACAATTTTCTCTCTATTTAAATTATTTAATTTTAATTTAAGAATCCAACACTATTGATTAAACCTTCAACCTCTCGCTGGTGACCGAAATTATTTCGATCATCTTCTCCGACCAAAACAAACCCTCCGTCTGCCGTCTGTAATTTTCAGTTGTCGTCTCTACCGTCGCTGGAACCCTAAATCTACCCGAATCGCCCATTTTTCCGTCATAAACATAGATCTAAACCATGTTTCGTCAGAAACGACCCACTTCTCCCATTCCTAAACTAACTACCCAAAACCAGTAGCCTTACTTCTATCATTTTCGACTCCGCCAGCAACCTAGACTCTCCAATCTTGACTCTGACAACACTCACGACGAAGACAATGGCAAGCTAAGTCCCCTTCCCTCTCAGATTTCATTTTTTTACGGTTCGAATTTAGATTTTAGGCTGTAATTTAGGTTTAGGTTTTAGAATTAGATCTAAGTTTCGAACTATTTTTTAGGGAATAGATTTCATGAATCTAGACTCACGACAAGGATTTTGATTATGAAAAACTTAGGTTTTAGACATTTTGAGCTCTCTGTTTTCTTAGAAAATCACAAGTTACACTTATTGTTTTGCAATTTGGTTACAGGAAATAAAAAGAAGAGGAGGAAAGCTACTTCTCTGGAGTGTTTCGGCAAGATAACGACAACTCCAATCTACTCTTCCGGCGCGACGCTTCGATCTCGGGTGAATTCTCAACTTCTTTAGTCTCCTCGGATTCCTCTCTCTCTCTTTTATAATTATTAGAGTAATTATTGTGCATTAATTGATGCTTTTCTCTCTCCTCATGTAGGTATTTATACCAGCCGACTTTGGCGACATCATCGTCCTCGCTGGCTTAGCCAACTGTCTTTAGATGAGCGGAAATCCATGTGAAGGCTTTTTGGGCAAATGAGACAATACCACGTGTCTTGGTTTTGGCGGGCTGAGAAAACACAGATTGGGCTTTTCGGGTTTTGTGTTTCTTTTGGGCGAATTTGTCTATGATTTGGGCAGGAAACAAGATTTTGGGCTTCAATTGTGTTTTATTCGGGTTTAGTGTAATGTAAATAAGTATTTGGGCATGTAAAATGGACTTTATTTTTTTATATATTTTGGTGTAATACCCGAATTTCGTCCGGGATCCCATATATACATATATTTCGCAATAAATAAAATCAAATAGGTATAAATAAACAAGTAATAGAGGTCATATTATGTAAAATAGTCCAAAAAATCAACCTAAATATCCATAATAAAGTCCATTTTACATCCAAAATCCTTTAAAATTCCAAAAGCCCAATTCGGGCCCAATGTAGATTTTTTCCCGCTCATTTTAACCAAACAAACACAAATGCTCATCCCAAGAAACACATTTCTTAAGTTTCCCGCCCAAATTTGTGTCCCAATGGACACGTGGCAATCAACCATTGGCCCGTTCAAGCCTCACGTGGATCATGGTCTTCTCCTACATCACCCGTGACGTCATCATGCCATCACCTTCCACTATGCTATAAATAGAGAAGAGAGGTTGTGTTAGAACAATTAATGAGAGCCATTAAAAATAATTAATAATAAAAAAAGGTAAGAATGAGGAGAGAGGGTCTCCCTCAGTAACCAAACCGATGGGAGCTGAGAAGTCATCATCGGAGAGCTGAACGGCCGTTGAAAGAGGCTGAGTCTTCACCGGGAAGCTCAAACATCGTCGAAGACAATGCTGGGAAGCTCGCTAGTCGCTGTGAAGACGAATGGTAACTGGGGAGCCTTGATTATCGTCGTCACAGAGAACTTCGTCATTCACCGTGAAGGGCTAGAACAACCAAAAGGTCGCCGAAACTGAGTTGCCGTTACACCGCCAGTGATGCGAGCAAACGTTGATTTCGCGGCTGAGAAAGGTAAAATTTCTTCCCCGTTTCGATTTCCTACAATAAACAAGGAAAAGGTTAGATCGAAACAAAAACAAACAAGAAAAAACAGATCTAAATAGAGGGAATCAGTCGGCCTTAAGTTTCTAGTCACCGGTGAGGTTCCCGACGTCAAAGTTGAAAAGAGAAAAAAGGGTTTTAAGTGGTTTAGGGTTCGGGTTTGGGGTGTAACGGGGTGGATTCGATCAAATACAAGCCTAGATTGAGATTTAGGGGTGAAAACCGAACGTTTTTTTTGGTGTTTTAGGGTTTCGGTCGACGGATGAAAATTGCCTGCAGCGGCTGGCTGTAGATCAGTGTCGGTTTAGGGTCTGTGCCGGCGGGTCAAGAGAGAGAATTCTAAGAGAAAAAGGGTTGAGCTAATGGAGAAAATGGTGAATTATGCTTCAGTCAACTCGGTGTAGGGGTTTTTATACCCGAGTCAAAACGGTACCGTTTTGGTACTGGGTATGGGAGAATCTGTGCGGTTGTCGGGTCGAGTATGAGAAAATCGCGCCATACTCTTGGGATTTTAGGGTTCGGGCAACTATATTTTGTTTTCTTTTTATTTCGGTCACCTAATTGCTTTAATCTGGACTCCAAGCTTTTAATTAGATTCAATTTAGTCATTTTCCTTTGTAATTTGACAATCAAGTTTTAATAGAACTTCAGTTTAGTCAATGTTTTGTTAATTGCTTAATCCATTTAATTGCTTTTAATGGATTTCTTGAATGTTTTTTAAATTGTCATATAGTATGCATGATTAGGAGAATTAATTCAATCTAGTATAATTAAATTAGAGCCTTTTTAGGATTAAGCTCTTTAATTAATTAAATAATTTGGAATAGAAAAATATCACTATAGCAAATATATGGCTAATTGAAATAAAATTTGAATGTTCAAATTGATTAGTATCACATTGAAGAGTGATGTTAATCAATGAACACTCCAATGAGAATTTCAATGTTCCATTTCAACTTAGAAAATGGAAATTGACTTAATTAGATTAGTTAAAATTAGGGTAAACTACACAGATGAACACTGAACTATGGGTTTGGTGTCAAAATGACCACTGTATTATTTTTCGCCGCAAATGCACCACACAACTATTTAAATGGTTCCATTTTAGCCACACGCCATTAAAAAAACGAAAAAGTTGACGGAACTGTTAAAAAAATTGGTATAAATATACATTTGGTCCTCTATATTTATACAATATATCAATTTAGTCCTAATTTTAATCTAATAAAATAAATTAATTATTCAATAAGATGGTGACACATGTCACCACCTTATGGAATAGAAAAATATCACTATAGCAAATATATGGCTAATTGAAATAAAATTTGAATGTTCAAATTGATTAGTATCACATTGAAGAGTGATGTTAATCAATGAACACTCCATTAAGAATTTCAATGTTCCATTTCAACTTAGAAAATGGAAATTGACTTAATTAGATTAGTTAAAATTAGGGTAAACTACACAGATGACCACTGAACTATGGGTTTGGTGTCAAAATGACCACTGTATTATTTTTCGCCGCAAATGCACCACACAACTATTTAAATGGTTCCATTTTAGCCACACGCCATTAAAAAAACGAAAAAGTTGACGGAACTGTTAAAAAATTGGTATAAATATACATTTGCTCCTCTATATTTATACAATATATCAATTTAATCCTAATTTTAATCTAATAAAATAAATTAATTATTCAATAAGATGGTGACACATGTCACCACCTTATTGGAAGTCTTTAATTATTTTTATTATATTTATTTAATTAATTTTCCACCTCCATTCAAGTGGTGACACGTGCCACACCCAATTGAAGGTGAGAAAATGTTAACAAGGAGATTTCTTCTAAGGGGAATTAAACCTGAGACCTTATAATGCAGATGACAGGTGCTTGCCACTAGGCCAAGCACTTTTTTGTGCTATAAGATACAATCTTTGATATATATTTAAATAGTATTAGTGCCCACAAAAATTAAAGAAGAGAAATATTATCCTCGGCGCTAAGAATTTCACCATCATCTATGTCTCCATAAAACATTGCCACAATGCAACCCTCCTACCTTTGCAAATCAAATCAAATCAAACCTCGGAATCGAAATATCATACTAAAGGGACTTGGGAACCCACAGACTAATTGATCATACACCATAATGCAACCCTCCTATCCCTGGGAAATCAGATCAAACCTCCGAATCGAAATTCGAAAACTTGTCAAATACATAATTAGTTGGATTGAGAAGTGTATACAGATAGCATTTCTAGATCTTCCATATTAATGGGTGATTAGCAATATATGTTGATTTCTATCCACAACCACATAATGAAAGAACAATTACAAAGGAACTTCTCATCCGAATAAATTGCATAGTTTGGATTAATGGGGAGTGCAACGTTATAACCATTAATCCAACATTATGTACCTTAGTGTAACTTTCTTCTTTGGGGCTGCTTTTCAGTAGCTGCCCTGAAGGGCAAATTTGGGCTAATAAGCCAATTTGGAGAGAAATTTTTGGGGAATAGGGTGCTTTGGCCGAAATTTGGAAAAATAGGCCAAAAACTATAGTGGCACAATGACCACGCCACCTCCTGCTGGCGAGGTCCTGTTGGAGGCAGGCTTGGCAGCGTGGGCGGCTCAGCTCCTCAGCTGCATGCTTCTCCCTGACGTGCCTGCATGTGCCATGCAGGCACGTCAGGCTTTATCCATGTGCATGTGCCATGCATTTGCAGATAGGGTTGGCTTTAGGGTCAGAGATAGGGATGGGTTTAGGGTATAGGGTTTAGTAGTTGGTTATAATATGATTTTTATATAGTATTTGAAAATATTGTAAATATTTTCAAATGTTTTAAAAAAGATACTAAGATGGGGGGTCGTATTTGAAAATTATATATATATATATATATATATTTAACATATTATTAAAATTTAAATTTTTTAATAAACAAAGTAAAAAAAATCATTGAATTCAGATTTTACCGAATATTTCGGTTAACCGAATAAACTGTTAACTGGTTGAATGGTTACTATATAGGGTCGAGATTTGAGTGACCCGAACTTACCGATTGACCGGAACAATTTACAAATGGTTAGTCGAACCCAATTTTGCACACCCTAATTTAATTTTAAAATTAAAATATCCATCGAACCCTATTTAATTTTACCCTTTAATAGCAGGTGTTTTAATAAATCTAGCCCGTACCTAGAACCCTATTTACCCTTTAATAGACGGACCTGCCTAAACCCTATTTAATTTACCCTACATACACTTGCCTGACTTGCCAGTATGTAGGGGACATGGCTAGATTTATTAAAGGGGATTAATTTTTTAATATTATTTTATGTATATATATAGAGGGTTTAGGGAAGATGAGATGAGTGTGTAGTGGTTGAGAAAAAAATTAAGAGAGCTTTTCGGCAAAGAGGGACGAGTTTGTGAGTTTCTAAAGAAATATTCGAAGAGGGTGATTGAAGAGTTCGTAAAAGCCAGTGAAAATTAAGTAAGTAAATTTTTCCTTTTAATCTAATTTTTTTAATTTTAGAGAGTGTGTATATTTTTTGTATGATTGAATATATATTCAGATGGTACAAGTATTTTTAAATTTTAATAAAAAAACCCAAAAATTTAATGTTGTGCTTATGTTTTTTAATATTTACAGAATATGAGTTCATCAACATATTCGGACACCGAACCCACAGTTGGTCGTTGGGGCGAATCGCTTGAAGATTTCAGTGATGATGAAGAAAATATTGTTCCTATGAGTGAAGAAGAAGAAGATGGCGTTTAGTTACTCGATGCTGATGATATTGACGCTATTATGACAGAAGTGTCTCAAGGCAATGGTATTGATGTTGAAGAAGATGTTTGAGCCGCGGCTGTTTGTAGGCTCGTGTTGAGAAATGAACAGCCGACTGTTTGGGGTAATGCTGCACCGCAGCGCCAACAACCGGAACCTCCAGCCTATGAAGCTCCAGCAGCTCGCATGTATGAAGTTGACTATACTGCAATGCAAGATCAAGAATATGAAGCTCACATATTTGGTTCTTCATCATCTTCGAACTTTGGAGAACTGGAACTAAAGGCTCAATTTGAAACAAAAAAAGCCGCGAAGCTTGCAGTTCAAGAGCACTGTCTCAAACGCCATACGTCATTTTTTGTTGTTGAGTCCAACAAAATTACGTATTGTGTAAGGTGTTATTATTGGAAGAACAATTGTCCGTGGTGGGTAAGAATTTCTTACAAGAAGAGAACTGAAATGTGGGAGGTGTCACAGTTTATTGATCAGCACACATGTACCGTCAACCTAAATGCTTTGTTTAATGTATGTATAATTTTATGGTAATGAGAAAATATTGCATCTTTTCAATTTTTATTTGTTTCAATTTTATCACACGTGCACCGTCAACCTATTAATTCTCATTTTTTTTCAAAAAAGTTTAACTTTTTACCTTTGAAGAAACCATCTAAAGGTAATATAATTTGTTCTTATTTAATATACTTTAAGGAATCGAAATTAAAAGAAATACATATAACATTAAATATTCTGGGTTCGCAACCTATTAATTGAATACGAAAATTAAAAAAAATACATAAATATCAAAATGCAATCGAAATTAAAAGAATTACATATAACATTAAATATTTCGGGTTCACAAATTACAAATAAATAAAAACAAAACAAAACCCTATTTTCCCCTCCCCCTCCTAGTGGGTAATTCTTGCCGGTGGAGAGGGCTTGTTTGTGAGTACCGCGGAGCAGGTTGAACCTGTCTACGAGCTCTTGGATTAGGTGCCAGCTCATCGTCATCGAAGAATTGCTCATCCGTTATTTGCATAGTAGGTGGTGTAGCAAACATTTCTTCAGGATGAAATGATGGGCTGCTAATGGTAGTTGTTGACAACATAGATGCCATGCTACCAACACCAAAACCTTCCCCATATACAGATGATTGAGGATACTGAAATTGTGGTACGTATCCTTCATTATCATTGTAAGCCGGCTGAGAAGATGAGCTACCACCAGTTGCAAAATTAAAAGGTGATTGCTGCGGAACATGACCAAATCCAAATGTTTGATGACTTTGTTGAAATGGGGTTTGTTCCGAAACATTACCAAATGGTGGTTGCTCCCAAAGATTACTACTTACATGTCTCGGGGGGAGTCAGATCGCGCCCACGAAGAAGTCCAACCTCGGTTGGTTGCTCCCGAAATTCCTTCCAAGTTTGGTTCGTCTGTTGATTGCTGAGAGATCTGACCAAACTCGGTTGAGAGGCGAACCTGTCTTGAGCAATGTGGGTTTTCAAGCCATTTATTTGCATCTTCGACAGATGCTATGAACAGTTTCCCATTTGTCGAAAACCATGAATAGTATTTTGTATTAAATTCAAAATCGCTGGCTTGAATTGGACTCAAATCATTAGCCCACCGCTCCCATCTTTCCTCCCACAATTCAATGAAATCGGCTTGCTTCACAATCCAATTCTCATTGAATCTACCTCTATGAACGGTGTGAATTTTTTCTCGTGGAGCTCTTGGAATGGGTTGATGGAAGTTAAACTGCCTCAACACTCTGTCAGCACATTGAAACTCAACAATAGAAAAATGGATCAAAGGCACAATCGCACCCTAGAATCCTGCGCATTCAAGCACAGTAGGTGGTAGGCAAGCCCTGACGTCGTCATTCGCGTACGGCTGCAAAATAAACTGTAAAAAAATTATTAATATGAATTCATTCACAATCAAATATACAATTTTTCTTTCAAAATTAAAATATACAATATACAAAATAAGAACAAATAATAAATTAAATTATATTAAATAAGAACAATTAATATATTAAAATAAATTGATTCAGATACCAGATCTTTTCCTATTGTTTGGATCTTTAATCTCGTCTCTCTGACAGTGTTGTGAACCACTCCCGCATTCTTCAACGGATGCCTCCATCTACAAAGATATATTAAAATTATATTTCGAAGTCATTGGATATAAATTTTATATCAATAAATATTTATATACAACTGCAATCACATTATTACCTTCCAGCAAGCGAAAACTCCATATCTACCGGTACAGAAAAAATGGGCGTTAGATAAGGCAGCCTGTACCACGCCCAGGACTGCAGTAATACTTGACATCCACCCATATCTGAATTTGCCTTTTCACCATGCATAATTGTGACCTTGCACATTTCATGGTACAAAAATGCTAATACTGCTGACCCCCAACTATATGTAGCAGCTGTGTCCAAATTACCCAAGAACTGCAGGTATTGTGTGTGAACCATATTACCAGATGTATCTGGCATCAACACACCACCAATAAGTTGCAGTATATAAGCTCGAGCTACACACTCAAGTTCTTGATGACCAGATTCATCGGTCACAATAAATTCCTGCTGCAACCATGATACTTTGACGCGTAGCCCGTCCACACAGCTCTGAGGAGGAGCTTTGCCCAGGTACTGCATGCAAAGCTCATATGTATTGTAATTATTTTGTCCAACCAATGGTGTCCCATTTGTTGGAATACCAAGTTGTACCGCAACATCCTCCAGGGTTATTGTACATTCACCAAATGGAAAATGAAATGTGTGGGTCTCTGGTCTCCACCGTTCAATCAATGCAGTAATCAACCCAGGGATTATCTTAAACCCACGGAGAAAGGTGGCATTATAAAAACCAGCTCGCTGTAAGTAATACACTAAAAACTCATCAGGTTCCTTTATCTTCATTCCTCGACGGCGTATCATATGCTCTACATCCTATAATTAATTCATTATAATTTTGAGTTATAATAATTACATAGTAAATATGAAATTTTAAATTACAAAACATTTACTTACTTGCTCTTCGTGAATATTAGACAAAATGTGTTCATGGTCACGGTACAACAAAACTCCTTCAGATGCCATTATCTATTTCTACAGCTAAAAAACAATTAGCATTCGAATATATACAAAAAATATATTAACTTCAACATTTCGAATATATACAACTAATAAACTAACTTTAAAAAATCAGATTACAAAAAATACATGCCCTTGCATTCTAAGGTCCTAGGTTCAATTCCCCTTAGAAGGAATCTCCTTGTTAACATTTTCTCACCTCCAAATAATTGATTTATTTTATTAGATTAAAATTAGGACTAAATTGATATATTGTATAAATATAGATGACTAAATGTGTAATTATACTAATTTTTTTAACAGTTCGGTCAACTTTTTCATTTTTTTAACGGCGTGTGGCTAAAATGGAACCATTTAAATAATTGTGTGGTGCATTTGCGTTCAGTGGTCATTTGTGTAGTTTACCCTTAAAATTAAAATAGGACAATTAATTAGAATCACTCTAATTAGTGAATATTATTACTTTTCGACCCATTAAAGATAATGTCCAATATTATTTTGGATGTTATCATTTATGCCCAAAAATTAATAATATTCTTAGAATTTTAAATTAATTAAACCGATGGTGCCTCATTGGGGTTTACTTAAAAAGGACAAGACAATAATTTGACATGCATTAAACTTTTTGTGTTGAGATACAATTTGAATATAAATTGAAGTGTCCTAATTTATTTGGACGTTTCAAGACTTATATTCGTCCAAAATATATTTTCTTACAAAAGGATATTCCCATTCGAGATGGAATCCATTTCACAATTAAAAGATTTAATTAAATTCGGATTAATTTTCAAAATGCCACGTGTAATTAATGAGGTACCGATAATGGGCGTTTGTAGGGGTGCTAACCCTTCCCTACATGTAACCGAATCTCGAACCCGAACTTTTCAAAAAAGAATCTCTGGTACATTTTTAATGTGTCCGGGATACCAAAGTGGCCAATGGCGACTCCAAAATGACTTTTTATGCAAATAATAGAAATTTAATTAAAAATGGAAAATTCACTAATTACAAGACCAAATTAAATAAAAAAACCTCGATTTTCCAAAATTTCAATCGTCAAGCTATTTTTCCAAACTAAAAAGTGGGTTTTCAAAAAACGGCCGCGACAGCTTAGCGACTCCGCTGGGGAAAAATTGAGAGTCAGGCCTATTAATTAATTCCACGTGGCATTTTGAACATTAATCTAAATTTAATTTTTTCTAAAGAATTGTTCGATGGATTTTCTGGAAAAATTGGTGTAGTTTTTGTGTATGATATATCTATCATTCATGTATAAACCCTCGACCCGGGTTTTTCCACCCTTAAGTGGGAGTAACAAAATATCCGACGTGATGCTCTCCAGCTATGAGCTTGGATTTTTGTCTTCTTTCGGTATACTAACCTTATGCGTCGTGGGGCCCACGCCTTCGTTATATGGGACCTATACTACCAAATCGATATCTTATTGTCGGTAGACGGTAACGACAGTTTGGGAACCAAGAGTCTAGAACAAAGCCCACATTTTGTTTTAGAAGCCTACCCCGCTAGAGCCAGACAAGGACCTAGGATGTGCTGTCGGTTTAAACATTTTTCTCTGGTTATTTTCTTTGCAAAATATATCATGTTTTACTGTGTTTGAATATTGTTTAATTGTTTTCCATATTAATTCACAATACTTACACTATTTTTTTTTTGTTTTTTTGGTTTTTTATGCATCCGACATCATTTTGCATACTCAGAGGTATCGATTCAAGGGTTAGTCAAGTGAGGCAGTGTTCTTAATAGCCAATGAGTTCGATAGACGAGGAGAAGGCAATACGACAGTGTGGACCTGGTTAGAGAAGACTCAGCTCAAGGAAGGGACAATATTCAAGGGAGTCATATGTCAGAATGCAAGCGGCCACAAGAAGCCGTGTGAAGAGGTTAAAAGCGCAGTGAGAGAGAAGATTCAGGAATTAGTGGATTTGAACGACCGAATCGAGCAGAAATTAAAGGAAGAACAAGCTTTGAGTCCAAAATTGTCATCACAAGTTCCAAAGTTGGGAAAGTCACCAAAGGGATACCATAATGGAGAAAAGTCAACTTTTTTTAGCAAGAAAATGAAATAGCTGGGAAAGAGCGTGATAGAATTAGAAAAGCGATATTTGAATACTTGAAATGCACATTTGAAGGCTTTAGAATGGGCATTACCAAAGAAAGAAAATGTATTGAGAAGAAAGCTTGAGGTGATTATCCAAAGGCAGAATCATGAAATGATCAAGTTCAGAAGCCATGCGGGGAGTCGCCCGATTCGTGCATATTTTATCTATTGAAGCTATAAACCTGTAACAACACTTTGAAATCAGCACCAAGCTAGGACAGACGCTGACTCAGAGGCATAACGAAGTGATCAACCTAGGGACGATGGCAAGCTGATCTCTGCAATTAAATTGTCTATTTCTTGTATTCGACTTTTTGGCTAATGGATGTTTCTCTAAAGACTAGTCCTTGAAATCGATACCTCGTGTATTCATGCATTATATTACATTCATTACATTTTTTTCATATAATATCATTTAAACAACAACACCACCACCACCACCACCACCAACAACAACAACAACAATAATAATAAATGCATTTTGACCTAAATAATATTGCATTATTTTTAAGATAATATGGAAAAAAATTCGGAAAGTTATTGAGGACCGCTTGGGTGAAATTGAACAAAAAATGATTAGTCCCCGAACAAGTTGGTAATTCGAGCTGCTATTTTGCTTTGAATCAGGAAAGCCAGAAAAGAATGTTTCATACAAAAATACTGATATTGACAAGCTAGAAGGTATCACGTCTCACATGAGGGTCCAATTTGAATGATTCTTCCCGCAAAAAAAGAGACAAAAAAAGTTAAAGAGGAGAAAAGTTAAAAGACCAAAAAAAGAGAGAAAGAGAAAGGTAAAAAGTCAAAAAAGAATAGGAAGACAGAATAAAAGTGTAACGCCCCAGGTTTAGGGGTCGGATGTTACTTGGGTAAATCGGGTTTGAGTCGTGGGCTCGTTTTAAATTAAATTGGGTTTTGGTTTAATTAAAAGGGTTTGAATTCATTAATGGCATTTTGGTAAATTTTAAAATGAAGGGGAAATAAGATGACAAAAGGGGGGGTTTATTTGAAAAAAAATGCTCATCTTCTTCATTCCACCATCTTTGAAAACCTAAAACCCCTCTTATCCCCTAAAGCATTATTTCATCAAATCTCTTCATCAATTCAAGGGCTCTCTTTGAGGTAATTGCGTGTTTGAATTCTCCTCATGATTTCCAACATTTCCATAGCTTTAGTTTTCATAGAAATCCTCTTCTTGAGTTTGTGAAGTTTTCAAGTTTGAAGAAAAACATGAAACTTTAATGGCTTTTTGGGTTGTTTTTGATTAATAGAGTTGAGTTTTGATCTAACCTTGCCCTATGGAACATTATATCTCATTTTGGTTGGGTTTTATAAAGAATCCTGAAATGAGTTTTAGGGGTATATTTAAAGTGTCAAAATTTATGTTTTTGGAATGGTTTTGTGAAAAATTGTTGGGCCGATGTTATAGTAACAATGGGTAAATGTTTTTAGATGTTATTTGATGATTTTTGAGTAGTTATAGTGTTGGTTTGAATGGATTCCCGTAGCTACTGCTATAGGTGATTTTTTGGAGTGGAAAATGAGAGTTTTTAAGGTGTCTATGTGGGGAAATGAAGGGCTGATGGTTGTACAGCCTTAAGGTGATGTTTTGGACATGTTGTGGAGTGTTTTAAGTATTTAAATTAAGGGGTAATGGCTGGGTTTTGCTGGAGTACGAAAATGGGATTATTTGAAAGGATTTCGTCTTTGAATTGTTGAGAAAATATTGTGGAATTATGAGCTGATGTATAACAGTAAAATTGTGGTTGAATAAGAGGATAATGCATTGCTTTTGATTGGTTAGAAACAGCGGATTTGACCTTGGGAGGTTCGAGCGCGATTCCGGAAGTTGTGGAGGCTTGAGTCGGCTTTGCTTGGTTTGCTTACGGAAATATGGTGAGTGGAAATGTTTTTAAGCAACATTTTGGTTCAAATATGGTTTTGAAAGAGTTTAGATTGAGCTTGAAAGGTCAATCTAAACTCAAGAGTAAGTTGATGTGAATCACCTCTTTAAATTTCCATTTTTACCGTTTGTTTTTCATTGCTTGTGGTGATAACTTGTTATGCATGCAATTTCAATACGTTGGGAGGAAGCACGTTGTTTATTATATGTTGTTGATCATGCGTGATGAAATTAATGGTGATGTTGATATGCCTTGTAAAATATTTGTAAGTTGGTGCAGGTTGTGCCCGAAAATTGTAAGTAAAACCACTTGCGGTTGGTAAGATTGTAAGTAGTAAGTTTGTGCATAATTGTGGACTTTGTTACAAGTTGTTTTGGTCGTCCATGATATAGTGTGTTCATGTCGCATGATGGTGATTTGTATATCGTGTTGCATGGTTGGTGTCGAACCTCACGTGATGGTTGTCGTTGCTCCGGTGATGTGTGGTCCCGCCAGTAGCGACTAGTATAAGACTCCGTTGATGTGTAGTCCCGCCGGTAGTGACTAGTAGAAGAGTACTTTGATGTGTAGTCCCATTGGAAAACTACTAGTCGAAACGGTGATGTGTAGTCCCACCGTGTGTGTTTTGGTTATGCTTGTGCATACCATGTATTGTTCATGTTGTGTCTCACTATATTATTCCCTTTCTATGGTTTTGCTTTAATCTAGGATCATGCCTTTATGCATACCATGAAGTGGGATGCCATGATAAATATCTATATTTTTGACTTGTGGTTGAAGTTGTATGTTAGTAGGAGGATTATGTCGTTGGATGAATCATATGTGTTGGCCTTTATTTTAAAGAAAGCTTTGAACCCTGCATTGTCGTTTTTATGTTTTAGAGATCCGCTCACTAAGCTTTATGCTTACGCTCTCTTTTTTCTGACAATGCAAATCATTAGCTTGGAGTTAGCAAGGAGCAAGAAAAGGGCGTCTAAGCGTGTGGTAGTTTGCTCAAGTATGGTTTATTAAATAATGTAGTATTTTAGCAATGGGAAATGCTACGTGTTTTAGGAGCGTGTATCTAGACTCCTCTTTGTTGGCTTTATGTTGTTAATGCTTTGTGTTGATGGATTTGTAAACCTTGTTATGAAGTGTTTGCTTCTTAGGAGCGATATGGTCTAGTATATGTATGAATAGAATGCAAGTTTCTCTTAAGTGTGGATGCCTTGATTTTACTGCTCTGTTGTTAGTTAAAATTGCTTCGTATGTTGATTCATGGTTGTTAAATGTTGTATGGGTGGTTGTTTGTGGCTAGGCGAGTCGTAAATTGCATCTAGAGTTGGGTCTTAGTGCGTTTTGATGCTAATCTGAGTTTTGTTGTGCAGGGCGTATTGTACGCCCAAGGGCCATATCGATACGGTCTTACAGTTTGGGACTCAAATTAGGCTTAGCGTACCGAACGGGTTGTTTGGAAATTTGAGATGTTGACGAGTTGGGTCTTTGGAAATTTGAGATGTTGACGAGATTTTGGCGTATCGAAACAGGACCTAGGCGTATCGGTACGGTTGTTTATCGTTGACCGTGAGAGGTTGACTAGTGAGGGCGTATCGGTACGATCAACCAATGTACCGATACGATCTCCCTGTGTTGACTATGGGCTGTTGAACTAGTCAAGGCGTATCGATACGCCCGTCTAGTGTATCGATACGACTTGTCGAAAAGAGTAAAATGGGTTGTTTTAATTGCTTGTTTCGTATGCTTAGTATTCCTTTCATTGTGTTTCCGTTGTCGTGTTTCACATAGGACGTATGAATGCCTCTAGACAAGATAATAATTAAAATAATAGGGTTGCTAACCGAGGTGGGGCCCTAACAGGTTTCATTTTGGTTTTCCCCGTGTAGCCTACTCGGACCGGTCAGTCGTCCAGACCGGGACGAGAGGGTTAAATTTGGTGGTATCAGAGCCTGAGGTTCCGAGACCTCAGGTAGGTAAGTGAGGTAAGTTTGAAGTGTTATGTTGTTGCTATGTCTTAGTGAATGTTTTGCCATGTATGCTTGATGTTTGCTTGTTAGTACGGTGTTTGAAAGCATGTGCTAGCATGATGGTTGTATTGAGGCGTAGAGTCGAGTTCCTTGGACCCTTGCTCTTGCTAACCCTAAATATTCTTGTTTGTGTATTTTGTTTATTGTTGTATTGTTGTCTTTGGCAAGTATGAGACCGAGGCATGGGCCTGGAGTTGGTAATCATAAATCTGAGGTTTCTGAGAATGTGAATGATGAGAGAGTTCATCGCTTAGTTCAGGGCAGTATGACCGTACCACAGTTTGGATTGCAGTTTGTCTGTTTGGGTCAACATGAGAGAGTTCATCGCTTAGTTGGTTTCTGTCGAGAAAGAACAATGTAACCGATCCTGATAGGAGTTAGTAAAAGAATAGAAGACCTACGAGTTGGCTTCAGAATGATATCGATGTTATGGTAGGTAATCTTCCGACATAGTCATTAAGTTTGTTTCCTCTGATTTATTCTGGATCTACACTTCCGTATATTTTGAGTGAGCATGTGAGGTTGTTGAATTTACCTTGTGAGATATTAGAGGTAGGTGTTAGTGTTACTAGCTCCTTCGAGAGTACAGTCGTGGTCAGAAAGATGTACAAGGGATGTCCGTTGATGGTTCAGGGTCACGTGTCTCTAGTAGATGTGACGGAATTGCCTTTTTACGGTTTTGATGTGTTACTGGGCATGGATTGGCTTGTAGAACATAGATTTAGGGTAGACTTTGAGTCAATGGGAGTTTTCTTAAAGCTTACAGATGACTATGAGATTGTAATGGTAGGTGGGAATGTGGACTTCGTATCGAATGTTGTTTTAGCTTCTGAGGCTCAGAGGTTGTTTGAGTTTGGTTGTCAGGCCTACCAAGCTTAGGGATGAATCTGAAACCGATCGAGGTCAGACCACAGGATATTAGAACAGTCTGCGATCTCCCAAAAGTGTTTCCGAAAGAATTGAAAGAGTTGAAGACTCAGTTGCAAGAGTTGTCAGATAGAAGTTTTATCCGTTCGAGTTCTTCGCCTTGGGGTGCACCTGTACTGTTTGTGAAGAACAAGGACGGCAGTGTGAGAATATGCATAGATTACAGATAGTTGAATCAGTTGACAGTGAAGAACAAGTATTCGTTGCCAAGAATTGATTAATTATTCGATCAGCTTAGAAGTGTTTCAATGTTTCTAAGATAGATTTGAGATCCGGGTAATACCAGTTGAAGGTAAAAGAGGTTGACGTACTGAAGACAGCTTTTAGGACTAGATAGGGTCATTATAAATTCTTGGTTATGCCCTTTGGTTAGACTAACGCGCCAACTGCTTTCGTGGATATGATGAACATAATTTTCTATCAGTACTTAGATAATTTTGTGATTGTTTTCATAGATGATATTTTGTTGTACTCGCGTCCCAAGGAATACCATGACCGGCATTTGAAGATAGTTCTGCAGACTTTTTTTAGACAAACAGTTGTATGAAAAGTTGAGTGAGGGCGAGTTCTAGATCCGAGAAGTAGTCCTGGACATGTAGTGTCAGCCGATGAGATTAGAGTTGATCCGAAGAAGATAGAAGTCATTGTTGAGTAGAAGCAACCGAAGCCTGTGATAGGGATTCGTAGTTTTCTAGGCTTAGCCGGATACTATAGGAGGTTTGTGAATGATTTCTCGAAGAGAGCCGCTCCTTTGACAAAGTTACTTCAGATGAATGTTCAGTTTGAGTGGTCAGATGCGAGCCAACAAGCCTTTGAGAAATTGAAAGAAGCTTTAACCAATGCATCAATGTTGATTAGCCAGAGTCGAGTAAGGACTATGTGATTTACAATGATTCTTCATATGTAGGGTTGGGTTGTGTTCTCATGCAAGATAGAAGAGTGGTGGCTTATGCCTCGAGACAGTTGAAGACTCATGAGCGTAACTATCCAACATTTGACGTGGAGTTAGCTACAGTTGTGTTTGCTTTGAAGAAGATTTAGAGGCATTACTTGTATGGTGAGAAATGCGTAGTGTGTATAGATCATCAGAGCTTGAAAGTTTTGAAGACATAGGAAGAGTGGAGTCTTAGACAACATAGGTGGTTAAAATTGCTTAAGGCCTATGGTCTATAAATTGAGTATAATACGGGAGAGCCAATGTAGTAGTCGATGCTTTAAGTAGAAATGTGGCAGTTGAATTGCGAGCTATGTTTGCTAGTTGGAGCTTGTCCAGTGATGGCGGTCTAGTGGCCGAGCTTTAGGATGGATCTACTTAGGGTTAGTTGAATTGAGAGAAGCAGTTGTTAGATAGATCTTTGGCACCTCACGTGCAAAATATAGCGGAAGGAAGACATACAGAATACAATTTCAGAGATGATGGGGTTTTGTGTTTCAAAGACAAAATAGTTGTGCCAGATGACAGTGATTTGAGGCGTACGATCTCGATTGAAGCGCACAATAGTCTGTTTGCTATGCATCCCCGCAATACAAAGATGAACCGTGGATTGAAAGATGAGTCCTATTGGGTTGGTATGAAGAGAGGGTTTCTGACTTTGTGAGCAAGTGTGAGGTTTGTCAGTGTGTTAAGGCAGGATCTCAATTTTCGTCTGGCTTGTTACAGCCGTTGAGAATTTTAGAATGGGAATGAGAAAATGTTACTATTGTCTTCGTATTAGGTTTTCCTTTGACTTCCTTTAAGAAGAATTCAGTTAGGGTGATTGTTGACCGTTCCACAAGGTGTGCTCGTTTCATAGTCGTTCATACGTAAGTTAGCCGATTTGTACATCAGTGAGTTTGTGAGATTACGTGGTGTGTCGAAGTCGATTGTGTCAGGTAGAAATTCGAGGTTTACAGCTAGCTTATGGGAATGTCTGCATGCTGCTTTGGGTACCCGTCTGAATTTCAGTACAATGTATCGCCCTCAGTCCGATGATCAGTCAGAGAGAGATATTCAAATATTAGAGATTGTGTTGAGATGTGTATTATTGACCTTCAATGCTGCGTGGGAGATCTATCGAGCATGTCAAGGTTAAGTACCGACATAGAGGTGTGGAAGAAACCACTTGGGGTAGAGAAATGAGGATATGGAAAGGCAGTTTCCTTATCTCTTTCCGTTAGGTAATTTCGGAGATGAAATTTCTTAAGTGGAGGAGAGTTGTAACGCCCCGGGTTTAGGGGTCAGATGTTACTCGAGTAAATCGGGTTTGAATCGTGGGCTCGTTTTAAATAAATTGGGTTTTGGTTTAATTAAAAGGGTTTGAATTCATTAATGGCATTTTGGTAAATTTTAAAATGAAGGGGAAATAAGATGACAAAAAGGGGTTTTATTTGAAAAAAATGCTCATCTTCTTCATTCCACCATCTTTGAAAACCTAAAACCCCTCTTATCCCCTAAAGCACTATTTCATCAAATCTCTTCATCAATTCAAGGGCTCTCTTTGAGGTAATTGCGTTTTTGAATTCTCCTCATGATTTCCAACATTTCCATAGCTTTAGTTTTCATAGAAATCCTCTTTTTGAATTTTTGAAGTTTTCAAGTTTGAAGAAAAGCATTAAACTTTAATGGCTTTTTGGGTTGTTTTTTATTAATAGAGTTGAGTTTTGATCTAACCTTTCCCTATGGAACATTATATCTCATTTTGGTTGGGTTTTATAAAGAATCCCGAAATGGGTTTTTAGGGGTATATTTAAAGTGTCAAAATTTGTGTTTTTGGAATGGTTTTGTGAAAAATTGTTGGGATGATGTTATAGTAACATTGGGTAGGTGTTTTTAGATGTTATTTGATTATTTTTTAGTAGTGATAGTGTTGGTTTGAATGGATTCCCGTTGCTACTGCTGTAGGTGATTTTTGGGAGTGAAAAATGGAGTTTTTAAGGTGTCTATGTGAGGAAATGAAAGGGTTGATGGTTGTACAACCTTAAAGTGATGTTTTGGACATGTTGTGGAGTGTTTTAAGTGTTTAAATTGAGGGGTAATGGCTGGTTTTTCTGGAGTACGAAAATGAGATTATTTGAGAGGATTTCGGCTTTGAATTGTTGAGAAAATATTGTGGAATTGTGAGCTGATGTATAACAGTAAAGTTGTGGTTGATTATGAGGATAATGCATTGCTTTTGATTGTTTAGAAACAACGGATTTGGCCTTGGGAGGTTCGGGCGCGATTCCGGAAGTTGTTGAGGCTTGAGTCGGCTTTGCTTTGTTTGCTTACGGAAATATGGTGAGTGGAAATGTTTTTAAGCAACATTTTGGTTCAAATATGGTTTTGAAAGAGTTTAGATTGACCTTGAAAGGTCAATCTAAACTCAAGAGTAAGTTGATGTGAATCACCTCTTTAAATTTCCCTTTTTTCCGTTTGTTTTTCATTGCTTGTTGTGATAACTTGTTATGCATGCAATTTCAATACTTTGGGAGGAAACACGTTGTTTATTATATGTTGTTGATCATGCGTGATGAAATTAATGGTGATGTTGATATGCCTTGTAAAATATCTGTAAGTTGGTGCAGGTTGTGCCCGAAAATGGTAAGTAAGACCACTTGCGGTTGGTAAGATTGTAAGTAGTAAGTTTGTGCATAATTGTGGACTTTGTTACAAGTTGTTTTGGTCGTGCATGATATAGTGTGTTCATGTCGCATGATGGTGATTTTTATATCGTGTTGCATGGTTGGTGTCGAACCTCACGTGATGGTTGTCGTTGCTCCGGTGATGTGTGGTCCCGCCGGTAGCGACTAGTATAAGACTCCGGTGATGTGTAGTCCCGCCGGTAGTGACTAGTAGAAGAGTACTTTGATGTGTAGTCCCATTGGAAAACTACTAGTCGAAACGGTGATGTGTAGTCCCACCGTGTGTGTTTTGGTTATGCTTGTGCATACCATGTATTGTTCATGTTGTGTCTCGCTATATCATTCCATTTTTATGGTTTTGCTTTAATCTAGGATCATGCCTTTATGCATACCATGAAGTGGGATGCCATGATAAATATCTATATTGTTGACTTGTGGTTGAACTTGTATGTTAGTAAGAGGATTATGTCGTTGGATGAATCATATGTGTTGGCCTTTATTTTAAAGAAAGCTTTGAACCCTGCATTGTCGTTGTTATGTTTTAGAGCTCCGCTCACTAAGCTTTATGCTTACGCTCTCCTTTTTCCGACAATGCAGATCATTAGCTTGGAGTTAGGAAGGAGCAAGAAAAGGGTGTCCAAGCGTGTGGTAGTTTGCTCAAGTATGGTATATTAAATAATATAGTAGTTTAGCAATGGGAAATGCTACGTGTTTTAGGAGCGTGTATCTAGACTCCTCTGTGTTGGCTTTACGTTGTTAATGCTTTGTGTTGATGGATTTGTAAACCTTGTTATGAAGTATTTGCTTCTTAGGACTGATATGGTCTAGTATATGTATGAATAGAATGCAAGTTTCTCTTAAGTGTGGATGCCTTGATGTTAATGCTCTGTTGTTAGTTTAAATTGCTTCGTATGCTAATTCATGGTTGTTAAATGTTGTATGGGTGGTTGTTTGTGGCTAGGCGAGTCGTAAATTGCATCTAGAGTTGGGTCTTAGTGCGTTTTGCTTCTAATCTGAGTTTTGCAATGCAGGACGTATCGGTACGCCCAAGGGCCGTATCGATACGGTCCTACACTTTGGGACTCAAATTAGGCTTAGCGTACCGATACACGGGGGTGTATCGATACGCCAAAATCTCTCTGGAAATCTGAGATGTTGACGAGATTTTGGCGTAGCGAAACAGGACCTAGGCATATCGGTACGGTTGCTTATCGTTGACCGTGAGAGGTTGACCAGTGAGGGCGTATCAATGCGGTCAATCAGTGTACCGATATGGTCTCCCTGTGTTGACTATGGGTTGTTGACCTAGTCAAGGCGTATCGATGCACCCTTCTAGTGTATCGATACGACTTGTCGAAAAGAGTAAAATGGGTTGTTTTAATTGCTTGTTTCGTATGCTTCGTATTCCTTTCGTTGTGTTTCCGCTGTCGTGTTTCACATAGGATGTATGAATGCCTCTAGACAAGATAATAATTAAAAAATAAGGTTGCTAACCGAGGTGGGGGCCTAACGGGTTTCATTTCGGTTTTCCCCGTGTAACCCGTTCGGACCGGTCAGTCGTCCAGACTGGGACGAGGGGGTTACAAAAAGGCAGAACTCAAAGAAGAAAATAGGAGCAAACTTGGGACAATAAGGTCGGGGCACCTATGTGAAATCCATCAGATCTAAAAGAAATAATAAAGTGCTTGACCTCGATACACAATAGTTTTTGAAAATGCTGAAATGGGGGTAGTCAAGTTAACAAATGTGAAGGACAAAGTTATAAAGCCAAATTTTGAAGGATTCTGCCAAAAACCCGTCGATTAATGGTTCAATGACAGTTAGAGGACCGTGAGATTTTAGCAAAATTGAGGGATCACAGAATTTTTCTTTGAAACATTGAAAGTCAAAGATCCAGTGAAAGAATGAATTTTTTTCTCAAGAGGAGCAAAGAGCGCAGAAACTCAAGACAGAGATCGAGTGGTTCAACATGAAAAGAGATACAGTTATTCCTATCCTAATGCCCCGAAGTTTTATAAGTCTTTTCAGGGTATGGTTCTGAAGCAGGGTCAATGATTTCATCAAGATAAACACTTATTATTTGAGAATGGAAATTTTTGGCGCTACAAAAACTGTTAACTACTGAAATAATTGGCATATAAGAGAAATGATGTAGTTCAAAACAAGCATTTTAGGGTGATCCATTATAGTTTGGGGTTCACCAAAAGCGAAGTAATGTTTAGACATCCACCGCATCAAAGTTTCCTTTACTAAAGAATGCTCTAGTGTTAGATGTCAAGATTACTCCAAGTTTCACTCAAGTTGTTACAACATCAAGAATCATTCGAATTTTGGAGCTCGACACGGATGGTTGATCCATTAAGAATTACAACTCAAGAGGAAGTCCCCTGATTGGAGCCGATGCAATCAGAAATACCTGAAAGTCAAATGCATAGGAAAGTGCAGGATAAAGTTGATTGAGAATTATTAGTTGAAAATGAAGAGCTTCGAACAGACATGACCACTGAAAGCATGAACACATCCAGCCAGGAGCAGGAAAGCAGAGTTCATTTAAGTGTTGGCCAGGAGCAATTGTTAGTTTCCATATACGGATGATTGGGTATCTCATAAAAAAGAGTGAGCAATTTATGGAAGAAACAAGGAAACTCATAAGCAGAATGATCTTACTCCAAGATTCAATGAGAACATTAGAGCATAAGCAAGAAGGGGAATGTCTTTGTGATGGCAGAGGGAAATAAGTGAAGGAATGCTGATAGAATTGAAGTGGATGAAATCCATTCAGGTTTTCTTGATCAATGGTTGAAAGTTGAACCAGAGGAGATATGTCAGCACTTTTAGGACCGTTGCAGAATAATACCCTGAACCATCCCAATTGCTTTTGCCCGCGGGCATTGGGGGTCCTTTGTAAGGGAGGTTAATCGGTTTATTTGTTTATCATGCTTGTTTCCTACATAATTTTTCTTAAATGACAAGCATTTTGCATTCTTTGATTCTTTTAAATAATTCATTTATTATTTGTTATGGGTTAGTTTTTGTTCTCCCATACATATATGTATATCTCTTCTCTATCATTTTTCATCAGGTCCTTGGATATTAATGGCAAGAGTGACCAAGAATCAAATTCAGAGATCAATTTTGAAATGTGGCTCTCTTTCAAGTTATTTAGACGGGAAGACATTAATGAGTGTTCAGGAATCACGGGAGAATCCAAAATACAAAATATGAGTGAATTTTCCTCTCACATTGTTGACTAAGGTCCTTGAATGATGTGATAAACAAAAACTTCTACCATCTGAAGGCTGCTCTTCTTCGAAGATATTCGTATATGGGAGGAAATTTGGCATTCCTTCATCCCTTTTCACAAAAAAAGAAAATAAGAAAAATATCATTTGTTGTCCCCTTTGAGCTTGATGATTTTCTTTCGATTCAACCCAAACCAAGGATCACCCCTACACCGGGGGCAAAGAGGATGAAAGTTTGTTTACAAGTGAAAGATATTTGGTTTTGATCGTTCTATGATAGTGATGCCTTAAGAATTAGGGGCAAGAAACATAAAGTGAATGTTTTGAGCATAAGAGCAAGAAAGGCAAGCTGAATGAAGACAAATATTAAGAATCAAATGAAAGAAGGAAAAATAAAAAAAGAAAAGAAGAGAAAAATGAAAAGAAAAAACTACGAAAAGTTCAAGTTCAAAGAATCAACTGAATCAAGTTTAAGATTGTTGACGTAAAAGTTGAAGCAGTTGAAAGAGAAAGCACAAAGTTGAAAAAGTGCAAGAAAAAGCAAGTTACACATGTTATATCTTCAATTCACAATAAATCTCTATCTAAAGGAGAAGTGGAGGATGGATCACTTTTTGAATTCAACAAAGGAAAATGAACTCTAGGGTAAAAACCTAGAAATGGGCAGTCTAGAGCGATCCACACAAACAGAGAAAAAAAAGAAAAGAGTTATTCAAGCATACTCAGGTCAAGTAGCACATAAATAAGATTTCACTTGGAAGAAATGGTCATTGGTTTCATTACCCTTAAATAATTTTTTGAGCCTATATATCCTTTCTTTCATAGCCGTGAGCCAAGCCCAATTACAAGCCTCAAAAGACCATTTTGATCATATACGGGTATTGGAGTAAGAGGAGTTTGTCTTCAGAATACATCCCGCTTATCAGAGTTAACCTTTCTTCAAGGATTTCCAAACTTCTAATGCATGATTGAGATCATAAAATAGGGAAGGATTGGGTTGGTGAGTTAGTGAGGCAAAGAGTTCCACTTAAACAGGATAAAATTAGGAATATGGGAATGTTTCTCTCGGAAGTCAAATAAAGTGGAAGGAGTCACATTTGAGTTGATCTTTGTCAATTTGGTTCGAGGGCACCCTTGAACTTAATATTCCAGGGCCTAATTTTGTTTTGTTTGCCATGACTTATAAAACTATTCTGATTTAATAAGATAATATTTTGAGCCTTTCATTTATTGTTTCAACAAGCATCTTGCAGATAAATTGATTAGATACAAGAAAATCAAAGGATTTCATGGGTATTATTATGATGTACTAATCCTTTAAGTGCAGGCAGAACAAGAGGTGACCTCAGTACTTGCTTAATGATGAAAATTATGTCGAGTAAAATGACACAACTCAAAGTGTCAGAAATATTTGAACAAAGTTGCAAGAGAGATACGCAGACAACCTTGGGGCAAATAGAGAGCATAGACCATCTCTTGTTGCAAAAGTTACAGCAAGTTCAATCAGTTAAAGGTTCATAAAAGCAAAGATCATTACCTCTCAGGCACTGCAAGGTAGGAAAGCTTTATGAATGTTAGAATGGGCAAAGATGATGGTTGAGTTCGAGAGCGGGGCAACACTACAAAGCATATTATAAGAAGAATGTGTGTTGTTCCAAAGGTGACGATCTCTTTTGAGAACCATGACTCGTGGATAGTAAAAAAGAGAGAGTATGAAGTAAGGACGGTGTTGAAACCTATGCTAAACACAAAAATGGGTCTTCATATAATGTGCAACCTCGAACTGACATTGACAACAAAGTCTATCACCCGGAGAACAATGATTCTTATCTCTGTGCTCATGCCAAGATGATTGAACCACAAAGCCAACACATTATCATGATTAGAACTTGTCCATTCTCTGTCGTATGTGTATTGAAGGAACATCATTTCTATCTATGCTATTATTCTTCCAGTTGTGATCACTTGGCAGCATCTCAGTTGAGATAGTTTATGAAGACATCGTTGAACCATGATAACGTTACTGCATTTGAAACCATTGACGATCCCAGATTGGACGAGAATGTTTGCAGCTCCATGTTCTTCTATTGAAAAAAGAAATTTGAATTGATGGTGTCAGGCCATTAATATTACCAGCTTGACAAAAAAAAGGAAAAAAGGGAAAAGAAGGAAAAAGAAAAATCGAGGTGAAATCCTGAAAGGGCGTTTTGAGAAAGGCAGTCTAAAGTGAAAACCTGAAAAGGCACTTTAGAGCAAAAAATACAGAGATCATGAAGTTTGAACTTGAGTGTGAGATGGGTTATCTCGTTAGCCAAAGGAGTTTTGATGGAAAAAGAAGTGAGAAATTTTGAGCTTCCCTGAAAATGAAAGCTCATCCAAGCGGTTCTCAATTGACAACATTCATGCGTCAAATAGTTAGGCATCCATAAGATAGGAGCATGTGAATTCATACATTTAGAGCATTTTTGTACATTTTGGTAGGAATCTACCAAAACAGAAAGAAACAAAAAAAAAGATTTCAACCTACAGCTTCAAGAATGGAGAAGTAGATCCAGTAATATATGCTCCAAGCGTAGAAGGGATTGAAAAACAAAGGAATAGAAGTTTTAGACTGAAAGATCAAGATAAATTAGGCAGAATGAGCCGTGATACTAAAGATCAAGATACATCAAGCAGAAAATTGAAGATATTTCACATTACTTCAGGAAGAATTCTTATTAACTGATATTATTCCTTTTTGCAGAGTTGACATTACAAAAGAAGAAAAACGCGTACCTGCTCTAGTCTTCATTAATATATCAAGGGACATGAAGAAAGTAGGGTAAACTACATAAATAGTCCCCCGACTATGCTGCAATTATCTTTTGCGTCCCCTGACTATCAGAAGTTACAAAATGGTCCCTCGACTTAAAAATAGTAACAAACTGGTCCAACGCCGTTAAAAATCTAACGACTGATGACATGTCAGTTAATATAAATTGATATAATTACATAATTAGCCCTCAAGTTCTACATTTATTTTAGTTTGACCCTAATTTTAAAAAATTAAACCACATAATTTTTATAATCTATCAATTTAGTCCATCTTCTTTTCTATTTCTCCTTTCCTTTAATTCTTCAATTCATTTTCACCACAAAATCCTTAAACAAAGAACAAGACGATGAACCGTTTTGCCGCCGGCTAAAAGAGAGTAGCACATTACTTCATGGATTTTAACAGGGTCACAAAGTGAAACAGATGACTCCATGGCTTGGTTAATCGAGTTGGCCCTGTGAAACATGTATGATTTGAAATAAAAAATTGGTGCTTGAGGCTCTGTTCTTCTTCCTCGATAGTGTCTTCTTTGGTAATGACTGATGAAGTCGAAGGAAGAGAAGTAAAGCATCATTTTTGGGGGTTGAAGATGATGGAAAACTAATTGATTCGAGTCAGATCCTGACATGTAAACTTATGCTTTTCCATCTTGCCATTTATGTCAAGTTTATTTTTTGCTAAACTGCTAATGTAAAATGCTAAATTAGGGACGGTTGGCGCAAGCAAACCACTTATTATTGCTTACTTGGACACTGATATGTGCCCAACACGAAAGCATTCGATTTCACTCAAATTTCATGAGTTTGGGGAGTCATTAAAGGATCATTCATGTATAAGATCATTCCTATATCTGAATATGTATAAGATACAAGTGTAAAAATAATGAGTCGCAGTTCTTGTGGTTGGGGTTCCATTTGATTTTGAATTTCATGATAGCAATATAATTTTTCAATTATTGTTTAAAAAATGAAAGATTCTTTGAGGGGTTGAAAGGGAAGTATATGGGTAAAGGAGATGATTTGGATCTGGAAGCTTGATTGAAAATGGAGTAAGGTTGAACCAAAGAACCCAGATTCACTAAAGCCATTGTTTTTCCTCTATGGGCTGCTTGAAAGATTGGGTTTTTCTTATTAGAAACGAGGATTTCAATGAAAATGAAAAGAAGTTTAAGGATTTAGCTAAAATTGTGAAATTCTAATGCAAATATATCAAGTAAAGGAGAAGAGAAATAGAAAATATGGACTAAATGAATTGAGGAATTAAAGGAGATGAGAAATAAAAAAATTTGACTAAATTCATAGATTATTAAAATTATGTGAGTTAATTTTTTAGAATTAGGGTCAAATTAAAGTAAGTGTAGAACTTGAGGGCTAAATATGTAATTATTCAATTTATATTAACTGACACATCATCGGCCGTTAGATTTTGTAACGGTGTTGGACCAGTTTGTTACTTTTTTAAGTTGAGGGACCATTTTGTAACTTTTGATAGTCAGAGGATGCAAAAGATAATTGCAGCATAGTCGGGGGACTATTTATGTAGTTTACCCAAGAAAGTACAAGGACTTTGAGAAAGTATGGGGACTGGAAGAAAGTTTAGGGACCTGAGGCATTTGCTCACCCAAAATGATGAAAGATAGACAAATTCTATGTGTCGGGGCTAGAAACAAAGATATTAGTAGGGGGTCATTGTACAAAAGAGTGCAGATCAAGATGGAAAAGGAAGATTGCAGAGCCTATAGAGAATTGACCACTAAAGAAGTCAAGATTCGCTCTAAAAGAATAAGAGCTCAACAACATGATTTTTGGGCAAATTTTGTCGGGGCATGAAGAAAACAGGATTTTCATATCAAGCTCAAGAAGATCAAGCAAAGCAAGACCTGATAAGAACAATCTTAAGAGAAGTGGCACTATTACAATGGAAGCAGAAAACCTAATGGAGAAGCAAAGAAGATTAGAATCAATCCAAGTGGAATTTACAAGAATCAACAAAGAACAGATAAAGATTTCAATTTGCAACTTCGAGATTGAAGAAATAGATCCAACAAAGACTAACAAATATTTCAATCGCGTTTTCGTGAAGCGAGGATTTTAACCTATTTGAAGAGGTGGATCTCTACAGAGATATTTGATTATTTTCACAGAAATGATGAGAACTTTTTGGATGGCGTTACAGTAAGATAGTTGGGGCATGGTATTGACAAGGATCTTTTGGGACCTTGGTCACATACAAAAGAAGGAGAGAGACTTGTATAGAAGGAAATGAGAGATATGATATGAGTTTCAGATTAAAAGATGGAGATACCTTTGACAGAAATAACTGACTCTAAAGATCTCAATGCTTCAAAATGGGAATTGAGGATGTTTCACACTACTCCAATTTGAATTCTTTCTAAAAGATGATATTTCTTTTGCAGGTTTCAGCTTTTTTTTCGAGACTCAAGACATTCCATTTACAGGGACGGATTTGAAGACATGCCGTTTATAAAGGCAGATCTCAAGGCATCTCGTTTGTAGAGATGAATCTTAAGTCGTTTCGTTTACAGAGAGACAAATCTCAAGACATTTTGTTTACAGAGGCAGAGACGTTTCGTTTATAGAGACGGATCTCGGTAATGATTTCAACATGTTTAAAAAGCGGATCTCAGTAATCCGTTTGAGGAGGTGGATCCCGTCAAAGATATTAACCTTTTGGGCAACCCGTTGAAAAAGAGAGAATGTAAAACAAGATAGATCGACTTTGAAGCTCAAATGAAGAAGATTCACAGTTTAACTGGTCATGCAATTTCCAAGTGTAGATAGAGATAGACCAATAGAGAATGCAACAAGAGATCAGACGCGAGTTTCAGATTGAAACATCCAGACACCATAAGCAAAAAAGTAGTGATTTTATAGATTCCAGTGCTTCAATCGAAAAATTAAAGATATCTCATATTACACCAAGAAGAATCCTTATTAATTGATTACTTTTTTGCAGATACAGACAGAGCTCCTAATGAGAAGAGTCCACCCCAACAAAGAAGAACTCCTAATGAGAAGAGTTCATCCAGCAAAGAAGGATTCAAAATGAGAAGAGTCCGCCCTTGAAAAGAAGAACTCCTAATGAGAAGAGTTCGTCCAGCAAAGAATGATTCATAATGAGAAGAGTCCTCCCTAGCTAAGAAGAACTCCTAATGAGAAGAGTTCATCCAGCAAAGAAGGATTCATAATGAGAAGAGTCTACCCCAGCAAAGAAGAACTCCTAATGAGAAGAGTTCATCCAGCAAGGAATGATTCATAATGAGAAGAGTCCGCCTCAGCAAAAAAGAAGAACTCATAATGAGAAGAGTTCGCCCAGCGAAGAAGGATTCATAAAGAGAAGTTCGCCCAGTGAAGAAGGATTCATAATGAGAAGAGTCCCCCAGCGAAGAAGGATTCATAATGAGAAGAGTCTACTCATCGAAAAAGGATTCATAATAAGAAGATTCCGCCTAGCGAAGAAGGATTCATAATGAGAAGAGTCTGCCCAGTGAAGAAGGATTCGTAATGAGAAGAGTCCGCCCAGCGAAGAAGGATTCATAATGAGAAGAGTCCGCCCAGCGAATAAGGATTATAATGAGAAGAGTTCGCCCAACGAAGAAAGATTCATAATGAGAAGAGTCCACCCAACGAAGAAGGATTCATAATGAGAAGAGTCCACCAAGCAAAGAAGGATTCATAATTAGAAGAGTCCGCCCAATGAAGAAGGATTCCTAATGAGAAGAGTCCGCTCAGATAAAAACAAAGCTCCTAATGTGAAAAGTTCACCTAGTGGAGAGAGGGCTCCTTAATGAGAAGAGTTAGTTCAGACCTTACGGTTACCCTTGACAAGAAGATTGGGAGGTTCCAAATGAGAAGAACTTATTCAAGCTTCTAGAGAGGAGGAAGGAGAGAAAGTTCGTGAAAATAAGACCTTGCAGATAAAAGCAACAACTGGCAAGTTCGGACTAAATTTGTGACTCTTTAGTCTTTTCCCTATTCATGTTACACAACAATGAGCAAAGAGAGGCAATTGTAATACCCGAATTTCTTACGGGATCCCCTATATACATATATTTCGCTATAAATAAAACCAAATATGTATAAATAAACAAGTAATAGAGGTCATATTATGTAAAATAGTCCAAAAAATCAGCCCAAATATCTATAATAAAGTCCATTTTACATCCAAAATCTTTTAAAATTTCAAAAGCCCAATTCGGGCCCAATGTACATTTTTTCCCGCTCATTTTAACCAAACAAACACAAATGCTCAGCCCAAGAAACACGTTTCTTAAGTTTCCCTCCCAAATTTGTGTCCCAATGGACATGTGGCAATCAGTCATTGGTTCGTTCAAGCCTCACATGGATCATGGTCTTCTCTTACATCACCTGTGACGTCATCATGACATCACCTTCCACTATGCTATAAATAGAGGAGAGAGATTTTGTTAGAATAATTAATGAGAGCCATTAAAAAATAATTAATAATAAAAAGGGTAATAATGATAAGAGAGGGTCTCCCTCGGTAACCAAACCGATGAGACCTGAGAAGTCATCATCGAAGAGTCGGACGACCACCGTGAGAAGAGGAGTCTTCACCAGGAAGCTCAAACGTCACCGAAGACAACGTAGGGAAGCTTGCTAGTCATCGTGAAGACGAACGATCATCGGGGAGCCTTGATTGTAGCCGTCACAGAAAAGTTCGTCATTGGCCGAGGAGGGACAGAACAACCAAAAGGCCGCTGGAACTGAGCCGCCGTTACACCGCTAGTGATACGAGCAAACACCGATTTCGCGGCTGAGAAAGGTAAAATTTCTTCCCCGTTTCAGTTTCCTACAATAAACATGGAAAAGTTTAGATCAAAACAAATATAAACAAGAAAAAATAGATCTAAAGAAAGGGAAACAATCGACCTTAAGTTTCTAGTCATCGGTGAGGTTCCCGGCATCAGAGTTGAAAAGAGAGAGGGTTTCGAGTGGTTTAGGGTTTAGGTTTTTCGTGTAACGGGGTGGGTTCAATCGAATCCGGTCCTAGATCTAGCTTTAGGAGTGAAAACCTAGTGTTTTTTTGGTGTTTTAGGGTTTTAGCCGGCGGCCGGCCATAGATTAGTGGCGGTTTAGGGTCTATGCTGGTGAGTGGTCGAGTGAGAGTTCTGAGAGAAAAGGGGTTGAGAAAATGGGTCAAATGATGGATTATGCTTGAGTTAACTCGGTGTAAGGGTTTTTATACCCGAGTCAAAATGGTACCGTTTTGGTACCGGGTATTAGGGGTGTTCAAATCCGGGTACCCGGGTTTTCGGGTACCCGAAAAACCGGGTACCCGGACCTTCGGGTATTAGATTTCCCGGCCCGTGTCCCGACCCGTAAATACCGGGTACCCGATAATCGGGTACCCGTTAAACCCGGGTACCCGTAAAATCGGGTACCGGGTACCCGGTTCTATTTTTTTTATTTTAAAATTAAAAAAAATCTTAAAAGTTTATAACACATGATCCAAACAAAAAAATAATAATGATTTGAAGTTTATAACTATAAGAAAAACATTAAAAATATTAATCTCGATCGTGATTTTTTTTTAATCTTGCTACACGAAGCGCACGAATTTTAGATGCTTTGCTTGTTATCGTATGCGAATTGGATCATATACATGTTTTAGATGCTTTGCTTGTTATCGTATGCGAATTATATTGATGAAGCAAAGCAAAGCATACGATAGTTTATGATTAAAACATGATAATCGATGAAGCACCGAAATATATCATTTATGTTTCTGATTTTGGTTTGCTTCGTTGCTACTGTACGGGGGGAGAAATGCAGCTAAAACCAAAACCAAAACCAGTTTATCCACTCCAACTTTGTAAACAAAAGTTTGCATTATAAATACATCTCTCAGTTTGCTTGGCCTTGTATCCTATGTTTGTATCTTGTGTATTTGCATTTTCGAAGTTTCAACTCGAACGATTTGTTCGTGATCGTTTTATATGTTAGCAGACTGCAATTAACGATTACATATCTGTAGCAATTCATGTCTTTTACAAAATAAAAAAAATAATAAGAGATTTAAATATAATTCTAAAGTAAAAATATTAAGTAATCTAATAAAATAAAAAATAAAAAAATAGGAACCGGGTACCCGAAAGTAACCGGGTACCCGAAAAAATCATATTTTTTGACCCGGGCCCGACCCGGGAAATGACGGGCCGGGTACCCGACCCGGGTCAAAAAAAAATTCCGGGTAAATACCCGATTATTTGTGTTCGGGTAGTCGGGTAGTCGGGTCGGGTAGTTCGGGTCGGGTAATTTTGAACACCCCTACCGGGTATGGGAGGATCCGTACGGTTGCCAGGCCGGGTATGAGAAACTCGTGCCCTACTCTTGGGCTTTTAGGGTATGAGAAACTCGTGCCCTACTCTTGGGCAAATGATGAATTATGCTTGAGTTAACTAATTGATGTAATCTGGACTCCAGGCTTTTAATTCAATTCAATTTAGTCATTTTCCCTTGTATTTTGACGCTCAAGTTTTAATAGAACTTCACTTTAGTCCATGTTTTGTTAATTGCTTAATCTATTTAAATGCTTTTAATGGATTGCTTGAATGTTTTTTAAATTGTCATATAGTATGTATGATTAGGAGAATTAATTCAATCTAGTATAATTAAATTAGAGCATTTTTAGGATTAAGCTCTTTAATTAATTAAATATTTTGGAATAGAAAAAGATCACTATAGAAAATAAATGGATAATTGAAATAAAATTTGAATGTTCAAATTGATTAGTACCACATTGAATAGTGATGTTAATTAATGAACACCCGAATGAGAATTTCAATGTTCCATTTCAACTTAGAAAATGGAAATTGATTTAATTAGATTAGTTAAAATTAAAATATGACAATTAATTAGATTCACTTTAATTAGGAAATATTATTACTTTTGGACCCATTAAAGATAGTTTCCAACAATGTTTTGGATGTTATCATTTATGCCCAAAAATTAATAATATTCTTAAAATTTTAAATTAATTAAACTGATGGTGCCTAATTAAGGTTTACTTAAAAATGACAAGACAATAATTTGACATGCATTAAATTTTTTGTGTTAAGATACATTTTGAATATAAATTGAAGTGTCCTAATGTATTTGGACGCTTCAAGACTAATATTCATCCAAAATATATTTTCTTACAAAATGACATTCCCATTCAAAATGGAATCCGTTTCACAATTAAAAGATTTAATGAAATTCAGATTAATGTTCAAAATGCAAAAATGCCACGTGTAATTAATGAGGTACCGATAATGGGCGTTTGTAGGCGTGCTAACCCTTCCCTACACGTTACTGACTCCCAAACCCGAACTTTTCAAAAAAGAATCTCTGGTACGTTTTTATGGTGTCCAGCCTACCAAAGTGGCCGGTGGGGACTCCAAAACGATTTTTATGCAAATAATGGAAATATAATTAAAAATGGAAAATCCACTAATTACAATACCAAATTAAATAAAAAAACCTCGCTTTTCCAAAATTTCAATCGTCAGACTACTTTTCCAAACTAAAAAGCGGGTTTTCAAAAAATGGTCGCGAAATTTGGACTATTAATTTTATTATTTATTTATATAATATTTTTTAATATTCAAAATATGTATGTATATACCGGAGAAAAACCGGGTATTACAGCTGCCCCTATTTTCTCATTGTTGTGGAACAGTAATAAGGCAAAGACTGAAAAGACAAAGATTTTGTCCGAGCCATCCATTTATGGAATCTTGAAGTTGTTCTTCTCATTATGAAATTCTTTAATCTTCCTTTCTCTCCTTCTTTAACCGGGGATGAACTCTTCTCATTGGAAACTGGCTTTATTTGAACTGACTCTTCTCATTAGGAATCCTTCTTTGCTGGACAAATTCTTCTCATTAGGAGCTCTTCTTTGCTGGAGCAGACTCTTCTCATTATGAATCCTTCTTTGTTGGGGGAACTCTTCTCCTTAGGAGTTCTTCTTTGCTGGAGCGGGCTCTTCTAATTATGAATCCTTCTTTGCTTGGCGAACTCTTCTCATTAGGAGTTCTTCTTTGCTGGGGCGAACTCTTCTTATTATGAATCCTTCTTTGTTGGGCGAACTCTTCTCATTAGAAGTTCTCCTTTGCTAGGTAGATTCTTCTCAATATGAATCCTTCTTTTCTAGGCGGACTCTTCTCATTAGGAATCCTTCTTCGCTAGACGAAGTCTTCTCATTAGGAATCTTTCTTTGCTAGACGGATTCTTCTCATTAGGAACCCTTCTTGGTCTGCTTTCTGTCAAAACAATTGAAATATGATGGTTAACATGACCCTAATGTCCTATATGATGCATAAACCATGGTTTACTGAAATCTATCAATCAGCATCTACTCTTTTAGGACTCTTTTTGATACTTCTTGTCTAATTCCCACCCAACACTCAAAATTGATTGTCGCAACCTCCTTTTTGCGTTTCTAGCCCTTTGCTCTAAAGCGCCCTTTCAGGTTTTCACTTTAGGTTGCTTTTCTCAAAGCACACTTTCAGGTTTTCACGTTGGCTTTTTTTTTCTCTTATTTTCGAAAGACATCTTTTCAGTTTTTCACCTCAATTCTCTCTTTCTCTTTTCTTCCTCTTTTTCTTTTTTCTTCTTTTCTTCTTTTTTCTTCATTTTTCTTTTTTTCTTCTTTTCTTTTTTTCTTTTTGATATAAAATAAAGGAGAAGGATTATAATTAACGAAATCTTGTCTTAGCCAATCATATGTTGTTTGGTCAACATTGCAAATACCCAATATTTCAATGTTAAAGTTTTTCCAAATCCAAGAGTCTTTACAAAATGATTGTTCTCAACAGTAGATCATGGGGTTGCGGACATACTTCCTCATTCTCGATCTTCATGAACTGTCCTAACTGAGATGCTGATTTAAAAGCGCATGATAATGTGTTGATCTTGTGGTTCTGATCATCTCAACATAAACACAGAGATAAAAATCATTGTTCTTCGGGTGGCAAACTCTGGTTTCATCTTTGTGGTCGGTCTTCAATTTTACACCATCTTGTCTTATACACTCTTCTTCAATACCCAGAGTGACAAGGTTCACCTCCACTTTTAAAACATAGTAATACCAAGAAATCATCTTCTTTTTCATTATATCAACCATTTTAAGATGCTTTGGAATAAAAAGAAAGCTCGCAACTGATTTCATAAATTTTATTGAATCTTATAAATCGAAATACAATAGAGTTTGAAATAGTCATGGCATACAATAAAATCAAGAAACAAAGTCAGATCTCTGGGCATCCAAAGCATGAAGGATACAACCACCCCATCGACCAGATATGGGGCTGAACCTGTACTCATGCCCAACAGTCCTAAAATGTTTCCAGGATGTTTGCAGATGTGAAATCCCTTCAAAAATACCAGGTGTCCGAGAGGTCTTGCTTATCAAATGCATAACATCATTTATCTAAGCTTCCTTAACAGGTTTTCCAACTCAGATCCTCCTTTGGTTTCAAGACACTATTTGCGAATTTTCATCTTGAACCCCCCCCCCCCCCCGTTTATTTTTTGTTTTCTCTCCCTTCTTTTTTTAATATATATAAGGTGCCCTTTCCGGGTTTTCTCCATAGATATTTTCATTTTGTGGAAGCGCCCTTTCGGGTTTTCAATCTGCTTTTTTCTCTCTTTTTTTCTTTCTCTTTTTGAATTCTTCAGGCATAATACTTCTTGACTGAATCAGAGTTCACTAGCTTGTGTAACTCTTTGCCGTCCATTTCAGTCAGTATCAACGCTCCTCCGGAGAAGGCCTTTTTGACAATAAAAGGCCCCTCCTAGTTAGGCATCCATTTTATGCGATCATCTTGATGTATTTGCAGGACCTTTTTCAACACAAGATTCCCTTTCAAAATTCACTCGGGAGCACCTTTTTTTCATATGCCCGCGTCATCTTTTTTCGGTACATTTTGTTGTGATAGATTGCCCTCAACCTCTTTTCCTCAATGAGATTTAGCTGATCAAACCGAACCTGTAGCCATTCCGCATCATCCAACTTTACTTCGGACAAAACTCAAAGCGATGGAATTTCGACCTCAATAGGGAGTACTGCTTCTTTCCCGTAGAACAGAGAGTAAAGTGTTGCCCCAGTTGAGGTTCGTATTGAAGTTCGGTACGCAAATAAATAAAAAGGTAGTTTCTCATTCATCTTAGGGTGGTAAGTCATAGAATTGTGATGAATGATATTGAATTGCTCACATGCTTCTGCTATCACTTTACTGTTGAAATTGGTGGCATTATCTGTGACAATTCTTTCTGGTAAACCATATCGACAAATTATCTCTTTCTTCAAGAACCTACAAATTGTCGTTCTTGTGATGTTGGCATAATAAGCTGCTTCGACCCACTTGGTAAAATAATATATGGCCACAAGAATAAAACGGTGTCCATTAGAAGCTTTAGGGTGGATTCGCCCAATGACATCCATGCCCTAGGCAGCAGAGGGCCATGGTGAATTCATTGTATGAAAAGGTGCCGGTGGAGAATTTATCTTGTCAGTATATATCTGACACTTATGACACTTCTTGGCATATTCAATGCAATCTCGTTCTATGGTTGTCCAATAGTAACCATATCTCATGATTTTTCTGGCTATTGAGAGCCCATTTGCATGTGTACCACATATCCCATCATGTACTTCTGCCATAATGTTCTTTGCTTTATTGGCATTGCCACATCTTAGTAGAATCTAATCTTTTCCCCTTTTGTATAGAATTTCTCCATCGAGTACATATCTTGAAGCCATCCTCCTAATAGTTCTTTTTTCATTGTCATTTGCGCCTAAAGGGTAAGTCTGATACTTGAGATATTGCAAAATGTCATAATACTAGGGATGCTTATCGACTTCTTCTTCTATGTTGCAATAGTGAGCATAGGTTTCATAAATTTGCATGTGAACTGGCATCATGTCTTCTGGCTTATTTGCTAGGAATACCGAAGCTAGTGTAGCTAAGGCATCCGCCATTTGGCTGTCTTCCCTGGGATACATGTAAAATTATTTTTTTCAAACTCTTTTATTAGCTCCAAGATTAGTTTTTGGTACTCAATCATCTTTACATCCTTTGTTTCCCATTCTCCACGAAGTTGGTAGATCACCAGCGCTGAATCCCCATATACTTTCAAAACTTCTATCTTTATTTCAATAGTAGCTCGCGGGCCCATGACACATGCTTCATATTCTACCATGTTATTAGCACAGAGAAATTCTAACTTGCTTGTGAATGGGTAATGTACATTAGTTTGAGAAATCAATATCGCTCCTATTCCACGTCCAAGGGCATTAGCTGCTCCATCAAAATATAATTTCCAAGTTTCATCACCTGGGATTCTGGTTTTCATCATGGAGACATTCATTACATCCTCGTTTGGGAAATCAAAGTTTAGGGGCTCATAATCTTCGGTTGCACGACTGGCTAAGAAGTCTGCTATAAGAGATGGCAATCGGGTCGTTCGGTTCGGGTTCAATTTGGGTCGTTTTGGTTTGGGTCGTTTCGGGTCTATCTAGAATCGGTTTAGATTCGGTTCGGGTCAGTTCAGGTTTAATTCGGGTCTGTGATGAGTCGGATCAGTTCGTTATTGGATCCGGTCAAAATCGAATCGAGTTTTTTTGGGTCGGGTCAATATCGGATCGGTCGCTTTCGGTTCAGGTCAAAATCGGGTCGTTTGGGTTGCTTTCGGTTCAGGTCAAAATCTGGTCATTCGAGTCGGGTCAACATTTGAATTTTCGGGTCAATTCGGTTTGAGTTGGGTTTAGGGTTTGAGGTTTAGTATTTTTGGTTTAGTTTAGAGTTATTGGTGTATGAGATTAATTTTGATTCAACTGTTAATCTATGTATTTGAATTTGATTAAATATTTAAATCAAAGCTTCATGTATCCATATCAAAATTTTGTGTATAACTATATTAAATCAATGTTTATTATATGTAATAATAATAATAATAATGTCTGAAATGAATTAATTTATTAAACTTACGATCTAATTGAGCTAACTAAAATCTAGAAGCATAAATCACGAACATAATTAAAATAATTCTAAAACTAAATGTGAAATTTCAATTAAACTAATCTAAATAGAAACTCAATTAAATTAAGAAAAAGAGAAAGACAATTGGTAAAAATAGAGAGGGGAAAGACAAAAATTTGGAGGAAAATAAGCCACCAATTTTTAAGTTAGATTGAAAAAAGAAAAAGAAAAAGACAATTGGTAAAAATAGAGAGGGAAAAGACAAAATTTTGGAGGAAAATAAGCCACCAATTTTTTAAGCTAGAGATTAATTACTTTTTAGGTCATGTTGCATTTAAAATGTTACATTTTAGTACTAATATTCAACTTTAAGTTTTAGTTTAATTTAATTTAGTCACAAGTATCCCCACAATTTAGACTTCAGATATAGAAATCCCATCCCCGTAGTGATATTTAGTCTCTAAAAATTTACTTTTAGTCGAAATTAACTAATCTTTGTAATTTTGTCTATTAATTTAATATAATGATATTTTTATTCATTTTAATTTCTAAGATTTAAATTTTAGCCAAAATGACATAAATGTTATTATACCACAACTTTGACAAGAGCAACGGTCTCTTCCATGGTATAGTACAAAAAGATAATAAAACATACTTCATTTTATTATTTATTATATTGTTAAAAATAGATAATATTAAAAATAAATTATTCATTTATTTTACCTCAATTTTGAGATAAAATCGGGTCGATATTCGGTTCAGCTTTTGGTTCAAGTAGCATTCGCTTTGGGTCAATTCAGTTTGGGTCCATTTCGATTCAACAAAAAATTGGTTGGTTTCGATTCGGTTTATTTTGGGTTTCGGGTCAACTTCGGATCATCATGTTCGGGTCAAAATCAGGTCTCGGGTTAAGTTTGCCAGGTCTATCTGCTATAACACTTCCTTTTATTGCCTTTTGGCTTACATACACAATATCGAACTCTGACAATAATATTTGCCAACGTGCTAACCTTCCAGTCAATGCCGGCATTTCCATCATAAATTTCAACAGATCAAGGCGGGAGATTAGCCATATAGTGTGGTACAACATATATTGTCTGAGCCTACGAGTTACCCAGACCAAAGCACAACATAAGTTTTGGATTCCCAGGTATCGTACTTCACATTCATTAAACTTTTTGCTCAAGTAATAAATGGCTCTTTCCTTCCTTTTTGTATCATCACGTTGCCCCAGCACAGATCCCATTGAGTTTTCATAGACCGTCAGATAAAGGATTAATGGTCTATCTAGAACTGGTGCTACTAATATAGGAGCATTGGTTAAATACTTTTTGATCTTGTCAAATGCCTCTGTGAACTCTTCATTCAACTTTTCAGGGTTATTCTTTTTCAGCATCTTGAAGATTGGATCCCATTTATCAGTTAGTTGAGAAATGAATCGAGAAACATAATTCAATCTTCCAAGGAATCCACAAACTTCTTTTTGTGAACTGGATGATTGTAGGTTCTAAATAGCCTCCACTTTATCGTGATCTATCTCAATTCCTCTTCTACTAACAACGAACCCAAGGAGTTTTCCAGATGTTACTCCAAAGTTACATTTTGTTAAGATTGAGTTTCAACTGGTATTTTCTCAATCTCAAGAACAACTTCCTCAGATTTTGGATATGTTCTTCTTTAGTATGGGACTTGGCGATCATATCATCCACGTACACCTCAACTTCTTTGTGCATCATATCATGAAACAAAGTAACCATCGCCCGTTGATAAGTTGTCTCGTCATTCTTTAGTCCAAAAAGCATTACTTTGAAGCAATGTGTGCCTCATAAAGTTATGAACGGCGTTTTGATCATGTCTTATGGATTCATCTTTATCTTATTGTACCCCGAGAAACCATCCATGAAGGAAAACCATGAATGCCCCAATGTATTGTCGACCAGTATATCTATGTATGGCAAAGGGAAATTATCTTTTGGACTGGCTTTATTCAGGTCTTTGTAGTCGACACACATTCGTACCTTCCCATCTTTCTTCGGTACAAGAACTATATTGGCCACCCACTCTGGATATTGGGACACTGCAAGAAAACCAACATCGATCTATTTTTGTACCTCTTCTTTAATCTTAATTACCATTTTCCGTCTCAATCTTCTAAGTTTCTATTGAACTGGTTTGCATTCTGGTCTAATGGGAAATTTGTGTACCACTCAGTTTTCAATCCTGACATATCTTGATAGGACCAGGTGAAGACGTCTTTGAACTCTTACAGCAGATCAATCAATTTTTGCTTCTTTTCTGACAAAAATGTCGTCCCTATCTTTACTTCTCTTATGGCCTCTTCTGTTCCCAGATTGAGAACCTCCAACTATTCTTTATGAGGCAAGATCTGCTTGTCTTCCTTTTCTACCAACCTTAGTAATTCTTCAGCGATTTCACATTTTGTTTCTTCCTCGACTTCATTGATTTCCGCTAGACATACTGATAGTTCAAGACCTACTCCAAGATTAGGTTTAGGGTCATTCATGCAGTCGATAGTTGAAGACTTGTAAAGGAAATAATAATATATTTTGAAAAGGATGCGAAAAATTAAAAACACATTTGCCATTTGTGAATCAGCATGGAAAGCATCTTTATTAAAATGATTATGTATAACGACCCTTTACAGACAATCCCCTTATACCCTTTTCTACCAACCTTAGTAATTCTTCAGCGATTTCACATTCTGTTTCATCCTCGACTTCATTGATTTTTGTTGAGTGTGTAAAAGTTCTATTATTTACACCCTTTTTTAACCCATATTTCTGCTGCATTCAAGCAAGGTGACAGTAGTTTTGCGGATTCTACTAAAAATGGCTGATTTTGCAGGTTGCTGCCATAGTTGATGGAGAAGGCAGGCGCAGGGCAGAGAAGCAGAAGAGCTGAACTGGACAAGCAGACAAAGAGGACGATGCTGCCGTGGATCTGCCGTGACAGCAAGGTGACAGCAGTTTTGCGGAGAGAAAAAGTAAAGTGGACCTCGATAGATAGAGAAAAATTTGCTCGTCTGTCGTGTGAAAACCAAATAATTTTCCAAGCCCCGGATCAAAAGATATGTCAAGCCAAAGCTCAAGGAGAGGAAATCCCTAGAAACAAGGATGGCGGCTGAAAAGTAGGATACTTGAAGATTAAGTCTTTATTAGAATATTACTTTTAATTAAAGTTGTAATCCTTGTTAACTTAGAATACTTGGGCCCAAAGCTTATATAAGGGCATAGATTTTAACCTAAAGGGGACATACCCCATAACCGATAACCCAAAACCCGTCCGCCGTTTACCCGCCGTCGTTATGTTCTAAAAATCCCCTAGGGCCACGGGTTGATTTGTAAAGTAGTTGCAAGGGTTGTTTTGTTTTAGGATTTTCCAAGTTCAATAAAATAAACTTCAAGTTCTCTTATTTTGGTTTTAATATCTTACAAGAGCATCGGGAGAGCATTGTGAGGTTATCCATTTACTTAGCATCGGGAGAGTTAAGTATACGAAAGAAATAAGAGCGAGTTCTCTAGTTTATAGTTGAACTATCTTGTGCCTAGGGATAGGGCAAGGTTAAGTGGCTAAAGAAGAATTCATACATATCGGTGTTCATCCTTCGATTCACGCCGGGAGGTATCATCAAAGACGTGATCATCGACAGACTTGGACCTAGGGATAGGCCAAGGCAGATCTGGGATTCTTGCCAATCTTGGAGTACGAAGTTGGTGTGTTCGCTGCCGCGACAGCTAACAGACAGCCGCCACGACAGGTGCTATCGGCGACGGACGCGACGACAGAACTGGATTTCCTAAGCACTGCAATACCTGCGCTACTGAACAATTCAATACCAGCCCATTCTCTCTATCTTGATATCTCAATTCTTTTATTTACGTTTTTCTTTATTATTCTCGTGACAATTCTCTCAAATATTTTCTTTACTTCGTGCAGTGAAATAAGGTGAAGCTATTAGTCCAATCTCTGTGGAGACGATATCCGATACTACGTATCACTTTACTACTTGCGTCGTGTACACTTGCACTACAATTGCGATAGACTAATTTATACGCAACAAGTTTTTGGCGCCGTTGCCGGGGATTGGCAACACAACTACACCTTTCTTTTATTGCACTTTTCGTTTTTATTTTTATTTTCGTTTTTGCTTTTAATTTTTCTTTTTCTATTTTTCTGTAGTACTTTCAACTCTTGCTTTTCATGAGGTTTACTTGTTTATGCGCAGATCTAAAAGAGGTGAAGATCCTGAATATCCATTAGATCCGGAAATCGAACGTTCCTTCAATCTCAAGAAACAACTTCGCCACCTCTTAGACAGGAACGAGTACCTTGAGGAACAGCTAGAGCAGATGGCCCGTAATCCGCCCGCTGGAGGAGGTATACCGCCTGTCGGCGGCCCGCCCGCAGCAGCCGGACGACGGTCCTGTCGTGACTACATGCTGAACGATCATGTAGAGCTAGAGACCATGCTGCCGGATATTGATGTTGATAACTTCGAGCTTAAGCCTGTCATGTTTAGTATGAATAACAACGCCGGGCAGTTTAGTGGTGCTGTGACAGAGGATGCCAGGGAGCATCTTAAAACGTTCCAGGAGATCTGTGGTTCGTTTAGACTGCCAGGAGTTAGTCCGGAGATACTGAGGCTTCGGTTATTCCCCCATTCATTGAGGGACAGAGCTAAAACTTGGTGGAATAAACTTACGCCGGGTTCAATTATGACTTGGGCAGATTTAACTCGTGAATTTTTATCTCGTTTTAATCCTTCGCACTTATCTGAGCGATTATGTAATGAAATTGCTACTTTTCAACAGGAAGATGACAAGCCAATGCACGAGGCCTGGGACAGATTTACTACTCTTCTGCAGAACTGCCCAATGCATGGATTCCCCGTCTGGAATCAGGTTACAAAGTTCTATAATGCTGCCAACCTACAAACTCGCATTCGAATTGATTCTGCAGCAAATGGATTATTATTGGCTTCCTTACTAAAGCAATGAAAAGGTTATTGAATGAGGATGTATTACAAGGATTTGCTGTTGAGGAAGTATGTGATATCTGTGAGGGAAATCATAGTAGGGATGAGTGCCCAATACAAGTAGAAGAGGGAAAATATGTTGGAAACTACAAGTCAAATTACAATTCCAACAATTATAATCCCAATTGGAGGAAGGATCCCAAATTTTCCTGGAGTAACCCTAATAATGCCCTGAATCCTCAAGCACATAATCAGAATCAGCGAGGTCCTAGATTGCTAACGCGACAGCAACTGCCGCCGCAGCAACAACAGCAGCCACAAGCTGCCACGAGTAGTATATTGGAACAGACTCTGGCCACTTTTATGTCTTAGACCGGTACTTATATCGAGAATATGAATCAGTTTGTCAAGAAGACAGAGAATTTCATGGATAAGACAGAGATGAGGATGACAAATCATGAAGCTACTTTGAAATCTCTGGAGACACAAATGGGTCAGGTGTCTCAACATATTAAGCCGAGGCAGAATGGAGGATTTCCTAGCAATACTGAAAATGCTAGACCACCCACACATGAGCAGTGTAAGGCGATTACTACTAGGAGTGGGAAGAAACTACCAGGGCCAGAAAAGGAAGCTGAAACAGAAAAGGAACCTGCCTTGGATAAACCTGCCGAGGAAGCTGCCCCGACAGGTGATAAACAGACTGCTGCCGACGAGCCTGTCGCGACAGCAGAAGCGATAGATGAGAAAAACGATGATTACCGTCCTCAGATTCACATGCAGTGGGAAGGACGTATTGCTGATTACCGTCCCCCGCCACCTTTCCCTCAACGGATACAGCAAGCTAAGCAAGAATCTCAACTTAAAAAGATTCATGATATTTTTAAGTAGGTTCATATTAACATTCCGCTGTTAGATGTGTTAGGGAGATGTCCGGTTATGCTAAATTTCTCAAGGATGTTATGTCGAAAAAATATAAACTTGGGTAGTTTGAAACGGTAAAGATGACAGAAGGTTGCATGAGCATTCTTCATCCGCAGCCACCCCAGAAAAAGAAGGATCCGGGGAGTTTCATCATACCTTGCGTAATCAGAAATAAATTCGTGGGTAAGGCACTTTGTGATCTTGGTGCTAGTGTTAATTTAATGCCAAAGTCTGTTTTTCAGAAATTAGGTATTGGGAAGGCGCGGCCCACGATAGTAACTCTGCAGCTGGCAGACCGCTCTTACGTTCATCCAGAGGGAAAAATTGAAGATATTTTGGTAAGAGTGGATAAGTTTATTTTTCCTGTTGACTTTCTTGTTTTAGATTGTGAGGCAGACGAAAACGCACCAATCATCCTTGGGCGACCCTTCTTAGCCACGGGAAGATCATTTATTGACGTGGAGAAAGGAGAACTCACTATGCGAGTAAACGATCAAGAGATTAAGTTGAATGTTCTCCAAGCAATGAAACATGCTGATGTGGACGAGGAATGCAAGGCTATCACTGACGTTACCTTTGATCAACCCTGCATCAGGTCGGGCTGTCACGATATAAAATTTGGTCACTGCCGCGGCAGCCACCTACAGGCCTGTTACGACAGCACTGACGACAGCACCGACGACAGCAACTCCTCTGAATCCGATACATCTGATACTGAAGATCAGGAGGAGGTAAACTGGATAGGCAATCATCCAGGTAAGTTATTCGAACCTTTAAATTATACTTCGGATAACCATTTAATCCAAAAGCCATCTATTGTTGAACCACTGCCTTAGAACTGAAGCCCCTGCCAGGGCAGCTTAAATATGCTTTTCTTGGTTCAAATGATATGTTGCCCGTAATCATCTCTTCTAAGCTGCCGCAGGAACAGGAACGGCAGCTAATCGACATGCTCAGGCAGCACAAGAAGGCGATTGGATGGACGATAGCAGACATTCAAGGCATTAGTCTGGCGTTATGCATGCACAAAATACTTCTAGAGGAAGATCATAACCCGACTATAGATGCCCAAAGGCGGCTTAACCATGCGATGAAGGAGGTAGTGCGTAAAGAGATAATTAAGTGGTTAGATGTTGGTATTATTTACGCCATCTCCGACAGCAAATGGGTAAGCCCGGTGCAATGCGTTCCCAAGAAAGGAGGAATAACCGTGATAACCAATGAGAACAATGAGTTAATCCCAACAAGGACTGTGACTGGTTGAAGGGTTTGTATGGACTATCGGAAGCTTAACAAAGCTACCCGAAAGGACCACTTTCCTTTGCCCTTTATTGATCAAATGTTTGATAGATTAGCGGGTAAACCTTACTATTGTTTTCTTGATGATTATTCAGGTTACAATCAAATCGCTATCGCACTGGAGGACCAAGAAAAGACGACTTTCACATGCCCCTACGGAACGTACGCTTTTAGGAGAATGCCATTTGTATTATGTAATGCACCCGCCACCTTCCAAAGGTGCATGATGGCTATATTTTCCGATATGGTAGAGGACTTCCTTGAGATTTTCATGGATGATTTTTCTGTCTTTGGAGACGATTTTGAGAGCTGCCTCGGCAATCTACAAAAGGTGCTTGAAAGATGTGAAAAATCAAATCTTGTTTTGAATTGGGAAAAATGCCACTTTATGGTGGACGAAGGGATAGTCCTTGGCCATAAAATTAGCTGCCGTGGGATAGAAGTCGACAGGGCCAAAATAGAAGTAATTGAGAAGCTGCCGCCGCCAACCACAGTCAAGGGCATTAGAAGTTTCTTAGGGCATGCTGGTTTTTATCGAAGATTCATTGCTAATTTCTCAAAAATCACCAAGCCCCTATGCCATCTTTTAGAACAGAACCGACCCTTTGACTTCAATGATGAATGCACTGAAGCATTCAAGGTTCTGAAGGAAAAACTAGTAACAGCCTCCTTAGTACAGCCACCAGACTGGACACAGCCATTTGAGATTATGTGTGATGCTAGTGACTATGCTGTCCGGGCAACGCAGAGATAAGTTGTTTCATGTCATATATTATGCCAGCAAGACATTGAATGACGCCCAAGTGAACTATACCACCACAGAAAAGGAGCTGTTAGCTGTGGTATTCTCCATTGACAAGTTTCGTTCTTACATACTTGGGACGAAGGTCATAGTGCACACAGACCATTCCGCCCTGAAGTATTTGTTCGCAAAGAAGGATGCAAAGCCTCGATTGATACGGTGGATCCTGCTATTGCAAGAATTCGACCTTGAGATCAAGGACAAAAAAGGGACAGAAAATCAGGTGGCAGACCACTTGTCAAGGTTGGAGTAGGGACAGAGTCTACCAATAGATGAGACACACATACTGGAGACCTTCCCAGATGAGCAGCTCTTTGCTGCCGCAATTGCTGCCGCGACAGCCATGGCGGCAGGTAAGTATTCTGAACTTCCCTAGTATGCTGATTTCGTTAATTTTATAGTTAGCGGAATACTTCCTTCTGATCTTAATTATCAAGCCAGGAAGAGGTTCCAAAATGATGTTAAGCATTATTATTGGGATGAACCTCTTCTTTTCAAAATGTGTGCAGATCAGGTTATAAGGAGGTGTGTACCACAAGAAGAGCAAGAAGACATTCTCCATCACTGCCATGCTTCACAATATGGAGGTCACTTAGGAGGTAAAAAAAACTGTTGCCAAGGTGCTGCAGTCAGAGTTCTACTGGCCGACACTATATAAAGATGCACAGGACTTCAACAAGAACTGTGACAGGGGCCAGCGTACAGGTAACATCTCGAGGAGAAACGAGATGCCACTGCAAAACATTCTAGAAGTCGAGATCTTCGACGTTTGGGGGATCGATTTTATGGGACCTTTTCCATCTTCATGTGGAAATCTATACATCCTCCTAGCAGTGGATTATGTCTCTAAGTGGGTTGAAGCTATCGCCACTCAAAAGAATGATGCCAAGACGGTCCAAAAGTTTTTACACAAAAACATTTTTTTTCTAGATTTGGCATCCCTAAGGCGATTATCAGTGATGAAGGGAGACATTTTCACAATAGGGTTATTGATGCCGCCTTGAAGAAATATGGTGTCAAGCACAGGATCGCGACAGCATACCACCCACAGACCAATGGACAAGCTGAGATATCTAATAGGGAAGTTAAGAACATTCTTGAGAAGATAGTTAAGCCAACTAGGAAAGATTGGTCTTTACTCCTTAATGATGCATTATGGGCATATAGGACAGCTTTTAAAACTCCATTGGGCATGTCTCCATACCGATTGATTTATGGGAAAACCTGTCATCTGCCTGTCGAGATAGAGCACAAAGCATACTGGGCAATCAAGGCAGTGAATATGGACTTGGACAAGGCAGGCCAGAAAAGGCTGTTTGATCTGAACGAGATTGAAGAAATACGGACAATGGCCTACGACAATGCAAGAATTTACAAGGAGAAAACTAAGAAGTGGCATGATAGGAAGTTGCTGCCACAACAGTTCTGCCCAGGGCAGCTTGTATTATTGTTTAATTCGAGGTTAAAACTCTTCCCAGGGAAGTTAAAATCTAGATGGTATGGCCCGTTTCAAGTGATACAAGTTTTCCCCCATGGTGCCATCACTATCCGATCATTAAAAGACGGGCACCAATTCAAAGTCAATGGACAGCGCCTCAAGCATTATTAGGGGACTGAAGGCCAGGAATGCAGGAAGTGGTTACCTTAGGAGATGCCCCACAAGGCATCCCTAATTTAACCTAATTTTTATTTTTATTTATTTTTATTATCTATTATTTATTAGGAAATTAGGTTTATTTTATTCGAATAATGTTTTGTTTTTCTGTTTTTAGGAAATAAAGGAGTCAAGAAGAAAAGAAGAAGTGCCCAAGCCCACCATCCATCCATCAGCCCAACAGAGCCCATTTATTGAAGCATGTCGTTCCAGCCGCCGCGCAGACACGGATAAGACAGGCTGTCAACAGATTGTCACGGCAGACGCAGAAGCGTGTGGCAGACGCGTAACAGACGCATAAATGCGTGTCAGACGCGTCAGACACGCCAAATATCAACAGTCGCCCCGTTATTCACGCCTGCCGTTACAACATTAAACGGGCAGCAACTCGACCGCTATAAAACCCCGTTTTCATTTTCATTTTCCTCACTTCTGCTCATTCTTACTTGCTTTCTCCTCTCATTTTTCTTTGCTTTCTTTACTTTCAAAACCCTTGCAACTAATATGTCTTCTAGACAGACCCGCCGCAGTGCTGCCTCAGCCTCTTCATTAGCAGCAGCGTCGCCCTTCGCTACCAAGGACTTATGGGAAGAAAGAGGTTTCGTCTACATCCGAAAGGCACCGAACATGGTGCTCCGACCATTCATCGCGAGGGCAATAAGGGCTCAACTATGGGAGCTGTTCGCCGAACAACCGGCAGAATTAAATGACACGTTGGTGAGGGAGTTTTATGCTACCATAGACAGCAAGACATCCACATCAGTAACTGTCCGAGGGGTAGAGGTACCATTCACAGCCGATAGTATCAACCATATGTATGGCCTCTATTTTGGTCCGAACGACGATGCTCATCAGCAATTCTTGGACACCCTCGACTCTGCCGCCTACGGTGCTGTCATGGCAGAGGTGACAGAAGAAGGAACGGAGTGGACTACGAGCAAGAAAAACCCCAATTCCGTAAAAAGGGGGCAGCTGCTCCCAGAAGAAAAGCTATGGAACGCTTTCATCAAGAAGCGTATCATGTCGTCCTCCCATCACACGACGGTGAACCAACAGAGGCTCGCCCTCATTCATTCGATCATGCACGACCGGCCTATCAACGTGGGCCGCTATATGAGGGAAAGCGTCTTGGACTGCACATATCGAACAACTTCCCACCTCTGCTTACCTTTCATGATCACCTCTCTCTGCCACTGCGCTGCTGTCCCAGAGGCATCCACCGATAAAATGGTCCAAGGACAAGGCTGGACCGATAACAACATTACCAGCCTCATGGAGCTGATAGTCGCAACACCTATCTCCTCCTTCAACCCGGCTGCCTCCCCATTAGAATCATCCGAGGAACCTGCCACTGAACCTGCCACAGCAGCCGCCCAGACAGACCAATCTGCCCAAATCCTTGCTGCCATACAGAGAGTGGAAGCCAGACAGATGGGGCTGATGACATTCATCCGGGATTTCACCAACTCAACGGTAAATTTCATTATCAATACTTTAAATTATCCCGATGTTGTTTTCCCCACTTTTCCTGCCCACTATTTTACCACCCCCACCCCTGTCCACACACCTACACCACCTGCCTCCCAACAAACCCATTCCACTGCTTCCACCCCATCACCTGCCCCGACGGCAGCTGGCAGTCCTCCGGCCGACACCTCCGCCCGAGGAACAAACAGACCGGCCTCTGATGACAGTGATGCAGAACCTCCTATTAGGAGGAATTTAGAGAGGGAATTCACGTCTGTCAAGAGGCAGAAACATGTGGCCGACAGAAAGCTCATGCACAAGGCCAGCACCACCACCAACAGCACTTGGGATAGTGGCAGCAGCTCAGACATCCAGGTCATGGAGCAACCTGCCCAGCCTCCCCCACAGCCCAGACGCCGCCGCCAGATCTGTGTCAGCAGCAGCAGTGAAGACAGCGATTAAAATCTAAGTCTTTTATTTTTCTTTTCTTGCTGCATGCTTCTCTATATTTTGTGATGTACCTGCCTTCATTTTATCTGTCATTTTGTATTGAGGGCAATGCAACCCTCGAGTTTGGGGGTGGCACCCTCCATTTTAATGGAGTCTTAGTACATCTTTAAATTATTGTTGTGTCTTTTATTTAATTAAAGTTCTCTTAAAAAAATTGTTGGCTTAAAACTGTGAAGTAAACTTATATGTCATGACAGCTCTGTCGTGGCAGCATCTTTAGGACAGTTTAAGGAGAAGTTTAAAGTCTTTCTATAGTTCTGAAAACTTAAACACCATTGTGACTGTTATATTGCTTAGATTTCTTTTAGCCAAACTAGAATAGGAAGCTTAGCACTTGAATAGCCCCTAGAGGTGCCTAACACTGGCTCTAGGAAAGAAGTTTAGCAAAAGAAACTCAAAAACCTAGAGGTGCCCGAAACCGGCTCTAGGAAGCTAACTAGAGGTGCCTAAAACTTGCTCTAGTAAAACTTAGCTTGAAAATAAAAGAAAATAAGCATGAAAATGTGTCTTCAAAAATAAACTTTGGCATAAAAATTCGAGTCAAAGAGTTGAATATTCTAGTGAAACTAAGAGAGTCTTAGCATATAACTGTTCACAAGCATGCACACACTGCACGAGAACTATAGGAAGATTCCAGACAGATCTTAATCTTTCCGACAGGTTACTGCCGCCACAGAAAATGAGCGACGGGTAAGGGACAGTTCACTGTTTGAAAGCCAACACAAAAATATTCATTCTTCTTTTAGGTTTTAATTGCTTGAGGGCAAGCAAAAACTTGAGTTTGGGGTGTGTTGAGTGTGTAAAAGTTCTATTACTTACACCCTTTTTAACCTATATTTCTGTTGCATTCAATCATCATTTCATTGCATTTAGGTTAGTTTACAGCAAAACATCACAAATATGTAAAAGGCACGAATTATACTAAAAATGGCTGAATTTGCAAGTTGTTGCCATAGTTGATGGAGAAGGCAGGCGCAAGGCAGAGAAGCAGAAGAGCTGAACTGGACAAGCAGACAAAGAGGACGATGCTGCCGTGGATCTGCCGTGAAAGCAAGGTGATAGCAGTTTTGCGGAGAGAAAAAGTAAAGTGGACCTCCATAGATAGAGAAAAATCTGCTCGTCTGTTGTGTGAAAACCAAATAATTTTCCAAGCCCCGGATCAAAAGATATGTCAAGCCAAAGCTCAAGGAGAGGAAATCCCTAGAAACAAGGATGGCGGCTGAAAAGTAGGATACTTGAAGATTAAGTCTTTATTAGAATTTTACTTTTAATTAAAGTTGAAATCCTTGTTAACTTAGAATACTTGAGCCCAAAGCTTATATAAGGGCATAGGTTTTAACCTAAAGGGGACATACCCCATAACCGATAACCCAAAACCCCTTTGTCGTTTAACCGCCGTCGTTATGTTTTAAAAACCCCCTAGGGCCACGGGTTGATTTGTAAAGTAGTTGCAAGGGTTGTTTTGTTTTAGGATTTTCCAAGTTCAATAAAATAAACTTCAAGTTCTCTTATTTTGGTTTTAATATCTTGCAAGAGCATCGGGAGAGCATTGTGAGGTTATCCATTTACTTAGCATCGGGAGAGTTAAGTATACGAAAGAAATAAGAGCGAGTTCTCTAGTTTATAGTTGAACTATCTTGTGCCTAGGGATAGGGCAAGGTTAAGTGGCTAAAGAAGAATTCATACACATCGGTGTTCATCCTTCGATTCACGCCGGGAGGTATCATCAAAGACGTGATCATCGACAGACTTGGACCTAGGGATAGGCCAAGGCAGATCTGGGATTCTTGCCAAACTTGGAGTACGGAGTTGGTGTGTTCGATGCCGCGACAGCTAACGGGCAGCCGCCACGACAGGTTCTGTGGGCGACGGGCGCGACGACAGAACTGGATTTCCTAAGCACTGCAATACCTGCACTACTGAACAATTCAATACCAGCCCATTCTCTCTATCTTGATATCTCAATTCTTTTATTTGCGTTTTTCTTTATTATTCTCGTGACAATTCTCTCAAATATTTTCTTTACTTCGTGCAGTGAAATAAGGTGAAGCTATTAGCCCAATCTCTGTGGAGACGATATCCGATACTTCGTATCACTTTACTACTTGCGTCGTGTACACTTGCACTACAATTGCGATAGACTAATTTACACGCAACAATTTTCTCTAGACATACTGATAGTTCAGGACCTACTCCAGGATTAGGTTTAGGGTCATTCATGCAGTCGGTAGTTGAAGACCTGCAAAGGAAATAATAATATATTTTGAAAAGGATGCGAAAAATTAAAAACACATTTGACATTTCTGAATCAGCATGGAAAGCATCTTTATTAAAATGATTATGTACAACGACCCTTTTACAAACAATCCCCTTATACCTGCGTGCAAAGGTATAAGGTGGTCCCAGTATTTACTCTATTTTATTATTTGTTACAAGGGAAATGTCTTCAGCTGTCCAATTCTTTAGTGTCTCGCCTGAGGCACAAGGTCGGATCATTCCCAAGAATTCACCAAGTCGAGCCCCCTCGAAAATCCTGCCAATAAAGAGCCCATACAAGTTGCTACCAAAAATTTCCTCTTCGTGCAGTTTTGCTGTTTCTTGATTAACTTCTTCCAATTACTTCTCAACATTCGTGAATCCTATCGATTTGAAAATCTTACACATGACTTCCAATTACTTCTCAAAAGATGTCACCAGCTTTGCTTTCCTTTGTTCCCTCCCTTTCCTTGACTCCCTCAGTCAATTTTGCAGATTAAGAGTGAACCCTAGCCCAAAATGATCTTTCTTTATAATGATAGGCCTTGGTCGTAGACATCCCTACAGGTGTTTCCCAAGTCTTTTGCCTGTCTTTGCACCTTTTTCAAGCGTGTCTCTCGCACTGTCATTTTGGTGTAGTTTGAATACATTGGCCACGAGAATGGTTTTCTCTCAACAATGAAGGACGCATTTACAAATTCAAGTGCCCTAAAAGAACACTCTAGGGCGTTCTCGTATGTTTGAGTGTATGTGACATAAGTAGTTATAAAGGCAATGATATCCTCCTCTGCACCGACACTAATCAACTTCCCTTCTATAATGAATTTGAGCTTCTAGTGCAAAGATGATGAGACCGCTCCCGCCGAATGGATCCAAGGTCTTCCTAGTAAACAGTTATATGTCGGCTTAATGTCCATTACCACAAAATCTATGTTGTAGACTATCGGTCTTATCAACAATGATACTTCTATCGTCCCTAGCACATCCCGTGTCGTTCCATCGAAAGCTCTCATAGTATTTTGATATGCCTTCATGTGGGAATCATCAATAGGCAACCTCTGCAAAGTCGCCATCGACATGACATTTAGGGCAGATCCATTATCAATTAAAACTCCAGGCAGCATATATCCTTTGCAGTGTGTGGTAATATTCAAAGCCTTTACTGACCCATCCCTCCTTCCGGGATTTCATTATTGGTGAATGTTATGTAGTTTTCGGCAGTAATGTGGTTCATGATTCTGTCCAGTTTATCCACCGATATATCATTCGGCACAAATTTCTGGTTAAGCACCTTCATTAGAGCATTACGATGCCCCTCAGAACTCAACAACAACTCCATAATAGAAATCCTTGCATGTTTCCTTTTTATATGTTCCACTATATTGTACTCGCTATGCTTCAAAAACCTCAAAAACTTCTAGGCTTGTTCTTCCGTTACTTGCTCATTTATCTTCAGAGCATGATCCTCTTCAAAAATCTTTTCTGGTGTTACAACTATTTTTCCTTTATCTTTCTCAGCCTCTTTCATCACCTCTGGGGAGGAATGGCATCTGCCACTTTGAGTGAAATGGCCCACTTCATTTACCTCCTCTGCATTTGGATGCTTATCTTTCTCAAGTTCATTCTTCATTTCATCATTTGGTGTTTCCACCTGTAGTTCCTCATTTTCCGATATTATTACATTGGTTGTGTAGTTCCGAGGGACTGCATTGGTGCTCTTGAAAGTAAACAGTGCAGGAGTCGAGATTACCACATTCGGGGTCACTACTGGTTTTGAACTTGCAACCTTCGGTCTAATATATACAACCGAAGGCTTATGAACTCCATACTTTACCCCAAAACATTCTGATGTACACACCTCAACTTCTCTCTTTGTTCCAGCCTTCTCAAAGAACTCAATTTCTTTATTGTCCATCATCTTTTGAATCAAGTCCCTACACTCTTGACAATGTTGGATTTCATGATCACACTCTTGGTGATATTCACAATACATCTTTTTAGGTACTTACATTTTAACATTCATACCAATTTCAATCATCTTGGCATTGTATAATTGTTCAAACATCAATCTCAACAGAGATCTAATTTCTTATACATCGGTTTTCTACCTCTTTGCCTCGTCATATTCCTCTATCACGTTTACCCCACATCCACCATGACTCGGAAGGGGATTGGCTACAATACTAGGCTCATCAAACTTTAGTATCCCAATGTTGATCAAATTCTGCACCACCTTCTTAAATGTCGTGTATGTCTCAATCGAATACCCTGGTATCCCAGCATGAAATTCACAATGGGCATCTGATTTGTATCATGGAGGGTAAGGAGGCTGTAAGGGCGTTAAATGATATAGCCTTACCAAATCTTCTTCATGCAACTGGGAATACAATTCATCATATGTCATCGGAATGGGTGGGAAATTCATCCTATAATTTCTCAGCGCACGAGAGTCCCTCTTGTTCAAATTATGTGGGTTTCCTGCTACAGTTCCAGGTGAGGTAATGGTCACATTCTTTGGAGCCTCATACGTACTTTTATTATTCACATCACTATCCTTCCTTTTATAATTCCTTCGAGAGCTCTCTCCACTCTCATTCGACCACTCTTGATCGCAGCCTCTATCAACTCCCCAGTCACTACAATATTAGCAAAATTCTGAGTAGCATTATTGATCAGCCTCTCAAAAAGTGGCCCTCTCTGAGTTTGGACAAACATGTGGATAACCTCATTTTCCATCAGCGGAGGTTGTACTTGTGGTGCGACATCTCTCCATCTTTGAGCATATTGCCTAAGCGTTTCATCATTTTTTTGCTCCATTCCCTGTAGCATAACTCGGATAGGGACCATTTATGTCACATGTTTGTAGTGCTCTACAAAGGCTCCTAAAAGATCTTTCCACGATCATATGTTCACATGGCTCAGTTGTGTGTACCACTGAACCAGTTAGTCTATCCTGGAAGCAGTGTATCAGCAATTTCTTATCCTTCAAATGAGCAACCATTTTCCAGCAGTACATCGTGAGGTGGGCCTTTGGACAAGTAGTCCCATCATATTTTCAAAGTCTGGGGCTTTAAATTTCTGAGGCAATATCAAATCAGTCACTAAACTCATTTTAACAGCGTTTGGGCCCAATTCATTTTCTTTTTGTAACTCCAGCAAGCGATCTTCTAAGTCTTTGCAACGTTCTTCTTCTCAATTTCTACACGAATCTTTTCGATCTTATTCAAAGTATTTAGATCTGGAACCTCCTTACCGCTCCCGAAGTTTGCCCAAACATGCACTGGGTGACTGGGCGTTGCCCTTGCCAAGTTGATTTGGACCTTGTTCACATGTGGAGGTTTTTCAGGTTGCATTCTAATGTGAGACATAGTTTCAGCTTGGTCATTCACATCATTAGAAACACCTTCAGCTGCTTTAGCTTTTCCCGAATCTTTAGGGCCTAACAGAGTAGTTAACTGATTGATGATCTCTGCTTGAGTTTGAGTGAAACAATCTTTGACAGATTGCTCGATTCTATCAAAGCGATTCTGTGTCTCCACTCGATCATTCTCTAGGGTAGCAATCCAGTCCTCGACGGCCATGGTTCTAAAACGCAGACGGGTTCCGTATGAATGCGGTATGATTGAGGCTTAAAGCAAACTCTGTCATTAAACCTTTCTTTTATTAAATTCTTTATTTTTCAATATATCATAAAATTCCAGATGAATGTATATATGCATGAATACATGAGTGCAATAAAAGACATCGAATTTAGGAACCAATCTTTTTAAAAACACCCATTCGTCCGAAAGTTCAATTACATAGAAAAGATAAATTTCTTGTAGAAAGCTACTAGCTCTAATTCCTAAGTTGACCAGCTCGTGCAACAAGCGAGTAATGGCCTCTTCGTGTTCAACTTCGACATTGGGTTGCTCTAACAGGCTTGTAGCTTGTCTCGGCAGAATCTGGACATATGAGGCAACACTCCTGACAGGTGCCTTGAAACTAACTAATTCATCATTCTAACACTGAACTTTCGCCATGCTGCTTAATACTCTTATTTCAACGCTCCGCTTTCCACCATCAGTGCTCCTTCATAACCAGCAATTTTTTCTTTCAAGTCTTGGACGATATTCTCTAATTCCATCACCCTTTTCTGCAGCCTTTCTTTTTCTATTTCTGCTTGAACCTTGTTTTCATTATGATATTTTGTGATTAGTTCTTCCAATTGTGTTACTTGGCTTGTCAGATCAAACTTCCTAGCTTGCTCTTCTTCCAGCTTCTTTTTTGCCTTACCACTCGACTTTTTGCTTGCTCGTGCCTTCTTGTCATACATCCTCTTGTAATCGTCTCTGTCCTTGGTCATCACATCCAGTTTCTCTGACAACCTCTTTATCACCTTGCTCGTTCCTCCATTTTTCTTGGCTTTGTAATCATTATGTAGTTCCTGCAACTCTTTCACATCACGAATTATCTTCTTGTTATGTTCCATCAATTCTTTCTATGTTCCCTCATGCATGCTTACTTGCAGCTTTTCCATAGTCAACTCCTCTTTAAGATCACTAATTCCTTTTTCATATCTTTTTAAATCCTACTCTCGATCATGTTTGAGTTTTTCCAAAGCTGAGGGTGCTTCCTTAGTTGCTTGTGTCGAGGTACCAATATTTAATGGCCTTTCTTGGAATGTATTGTCATTAACCCTTTGAGCCCTCCATTCATTATACCTTGTCATTACTTCCAAGTTCTGATAGGGCTGAACCATTCTTGGTGCCTCCCATGTTTTTGCAGTTTGTAGTACCAACCCTTTGTAGTCGTTTGTTGTAACCCCCTCGTCCCGGGCTAGACGACAGACCGGTCCAAGAAGGTTACACGGGGAAAATCGAAGCGAAACCCGTTAAGGCTCCACCTCGATTAGGAACCCTAGAAAATTTCTTTTAATATTATCTTGTCTAGATGCTTTAGTATATCCTATGTGATAGGACACGCAACGGAAGAGACACGCAGATACAAAATACACGAAACAAGCAATTAAACAACCCATTTTAGCCTTTACAACAGGTTGTATCGATACGCTAGAAGACCGTATCGATACGCCTGGACTTGGTCAACAACCCAAAGTCAACACGGGGGAATCGTATCGATACAATGGTAGACCGTATCGATACGCCCTCAACGGTCAACTTCTCACGGTCAAACTACGAAGACCGTACTGATACACCTAGGACCCGTACCGATAAGCCAAAATCTCGACAAATTCTCAAATTTCAAGAGAGCTTTTGGTGTATCGATACACCCCCGTGTACCAGTACACAAGGCTTAAAATGAGGTTCAAAACATAGGACCGTATCGATACAGCCCTTGGGCGTATCGATACGCCCTGCACTGCAAACCTCATTTTAGCTGCAAAACGCACAAGGACTCCACTCTAAAAGCATCTAACGACTCGATGAACAACATATTAACACTCAAACATCATTAGGCAAACACGGATGAACAAACAGAGCCATTTAACTATTCGACCAAGCATCAATCAACAAGATAAGCATCTAGATAGGAAACTTGCATAAAAGCATACATAACAAAACCATTTAGCCAAAAGAAACATATGTTCACTTAAGCAAAGCACAATCAAGGTTTACATGCCTTCAACATAAACATATGCATTCATAAAACAAGGCTTACATGCTTTTAAAGCAAAACACTTAAGCATTCATAAGACATGGTTAAAAGCCTTCAAATACAAAACACTTAGGCATCAACATAAACATGGTTTACAAATCCATCAACACAAAGTATTAACAACATAAAGCCAACACATAGGAGTCTAGATGCATGCTCCTACAACATGTAGCATTTCCCATTGCTAAACTACTACATTATTTTCCAAACCATACTTGAGCAACTACCACACGCTTGGACGCCCTTTCCTTGCTCCTTGCTAACTCCACGCTAATGATTTGCATTGTCTAAAAAGAAGAGCGTAAGCATAAAGCTTAGTGAGCGGAGCTCTAAAAGCATAACAACAATGCAGTTTTTAAAACATAAATCTTAGTTTTAAAGCAAAACCATTTAAGGAAAAACGTAATGAAACACAATCATCACAATACAAGGTATGCACATGCATAACCCAAAACCCGGTGGGACTACACATCACCGTTCAACTAATAGTTTTCTGATGGGACTACACATCACCGTTCAACTAATAGTTTTCTGATGGGACTACACATCACCGTTCAACTAATAGTTTTCTGATGGGACTACACATCACCATACTCTCCTATTAGTCACTACCGGTGGGACTAAACATCACCGTACTCTTCTACTAGTCACTACCGGTGGGACTACACATCACCTAGTAACGACAACCATCACGTGAGGCTCGACACCAACAACGACTACACAACAACATTAAACGGAGAGTATAAACAATCTAAAAACATCATCACATCACACATATAATGAGAACCGAAAATCAACCAACAAACGAGATTAGGTGAACTTACTCTTGGGTCTAGGTTAGTCTCTAAGACTCCACCCAAACCCCAACCTTCATTGAACATAAATAAGATTCCACCAATCATGCAATACGATATACAAATCACCATCATGCAACATGGATACACTATATCATGCATGACCAAAAACACCTTGCAGCAAAATCCACAATTATGCACAATCGTACTTCTTACAATCTTACCAACCGCAAATGGTCTTACTTACCATTTTCGTGCACAACCTGCACCAACTTACATATACTTTACAAGGCATATCAACAACACCATTGATTTCATCATGCATGATCAACATCATAATAACAAACAACATGCTTCCTTCAAAAGCATTGAAATTTCATGCATAACAAGTTATCACCTCATGTAATGAAAAAAAAAACGAAAAATGGGGAGTTTAAAGAGGCGATACACATCAACTTACTTTTGAGTTTAGATTGGCCTTTCATGTTCAATCTAAACTCTCTCAAAACCATCTTTGAACCAAAACGTTGCTTAAAAACATTTCCACTCACCATTTGCACACCAATACAAACCACAAAGTCGTTTCAAGCTTCCGAACATCTCAGGACCACGTCCGAACCACCCAAGGACAAATCCGCTGTTTCTAACCAATCAAAAACAATGTATTACCCTCTTAATCAACCACAAATTTGTTGTTATACTTCAGCTCACAATTCAACAATATTTCTCAACAATTCAAAGCCGAATTCCTCCCAAATATTCACATTTTCGTACTCCAGCAAAACTCATCCATTACCCCTAAATTTAAACACTTAAAACACTCCAAAACATGTCCAAAACATCAATCGAAGGATGTACAACCATCAGCCCTTTATTTCCCCACATAAACACCTTAAAAACTCTTATTTTCCACTTCTAAAAATCACCTACAGCAGTGGTTTCGGAAATCCAATCAAACCGGCACTATCACCACTAAAAAATCATCAAATAACATCTAAAAACATCTATCCAAGGTCCACATACCTCCAGCCCTCTTTTACCACAAAATCAAGCCAAAAACTCACTTATTTCACTTCTAAAATCCACCCCTAAGACTAGTTTCAGGTATACTATAATTAAGCAATCTTTTTAACATGTTATGACTTCAAAATAAACTTTAAAAACACCCCAAAACACTGCCATAAAAGATCCATACGGGATTTTACCCAAAATCCCCACTTTTCATAAATCTTGAAATTTGAAGGTTGAGAATTAATGGGCTTTGCAAATCCAACTTTAATTTAAGTTAAATTTAAGTAAAATAAGGAAAAGAAAAAGAGGATTTACCTTCAAAGGTCTTCAATGGAGGAAAGGAGATTAAAATGAGAGAAAAGGGTTTTTGGAAGAAGATGAGTGGTTTTGATTTTCAAAACCCTCTTAAAATTTTCATTAATGGCGTTATCATAAATAATGAGAACTTTTTATAAAAATCAGCTCTTTAATTTAAATTTAACTCGAAACTAATCCTAGATTAAAACTGATAACTCTCGGGCCTAAAACCGGGGTGTTACATTTGTTTTATGAGCATACTCAAATTTTGCCATCCCAACAGTTGCCGGCACGAACTGTCTCGACCCAAATTGTCTTGACACTAGTAATGAGCAATAGGCTATTCCTCCCCAAATTCTCGGTAACGGAACCCAGTCTCTATTCCCACATCTGTATAAGAAGGTTGTTCCTCTGTCTAACCATGGGGCTTTCCATACCACATTTATATCCTTCAAGTCCTTGAAATATTCTTCTCAATGCTTCTCACTCTTTCTTTCTAAAAGGAAACTAGTTATGTGTTCTCCTATTGGCGATTAAGTGTCTAGATACTTGATTCCTCTAGAAGGCGTGCCCCATGTGTTTCCTCTGAACCATATTTTCAACAATTGTGCACACCCCTAGAACCTTCATTCTCTAGTTTTCTTGTAAGTGGTCAATGATCTGTAAGTCTCTGTTAAAATAGCAAGCTCCATGTTGACTCCTTTATCCAGTCGTTCAAACAATCCCACAATTGATGAATCGATATGCTCTGGTGTTCTTGGAAACAAAACCAGGTTGTAGATACATAAAGCAAAAAGGCTTCTCATTCTAACCGGCTCATCATTGTTTACTAGTATCAACTCTTTAAGGGTCCTCCAATTAACTTGTTGTCTATATTCGTGTTGATCGGTACTGTCATTACTAGCCATTTTCTTTTCCAACCATTCTTTTGTCTTTCCAGTTAGTGACATTAATTTCTTGATGAAGCTTGCATTTCCAGAGTTGTTAAGGGGCATGATGTAAATTTTATCACTCTTAATTCTAGGAAAGTTAATTAGTATCTCATATTCCTTTAGTGTCGGTGTCATGTCCACTTGTTCAAAAGTAAAGCAATTATATGCGGGATTCCAAAACTGTTTCATGGCTCTAAGTAATTCTTGATCGATCTTTATGCTTAACAACAAAACTATGTCACCAAATTCTTTCTAAAATTGTTCTTTCATTCCACTATCCCACTGATCACATATTCATTTTAATTCTGGTAGACATGTATTCTGATTAGTGTTTATCTCCATGTATCCCTTCATCTTGGACACTTCGCCTTTACTGAGAATGTCCTCCTTTTCGTGTTGTGTTTGCTTTGACCAGGTCTAGACTGTAGTATTATCTTCTCCAACCCTAAACTCTCGAGACATACTGAATACTTCTAAACTGCCTAACTCTCAATTCGATGCCAAAATAAATGCAATTTATGAAGAAATTTAAAATAAAACACAAACAAAACAAACAAAAAAACTTGTGTTAGTATCACGAATTAACAAATTAACATCACGATATTTATAGCAACAAAATAACTTGAGAAATGTATTTAAACCGGCAACACCTGTCCTAGGTCCCTGTCTCGCTCTAGTGGGGTGGGTTTCTAAAACAGAATGTAGGCTTGGTTCTAGACTCTTGGTTCTCAAACTGTCGTTACCGTGTACTGTGACAGTAAGACATCGATTCAGTTGTATAGGTCCCATATAACGGAGGCGTGGGTCCCACGATGCATAAGGTTATTATACCAGAAGAAGACAAAAATCCGAACTCGGAGCTGGAGAGCATCACGTCGGATATTGTCTTACTCCCACATAGGGGTGAAAAACCTGGGTTTAGGATGCATGAATGACAGATATAGCATACACAAAAACTACCCCCATTTTTCCTGAAAATTCATCGAACGATTCTTCAGAAAAAATTAAATTCTGATTAATGTTCGAAATGCCAAAATGCCATGTGGAATTAGTTAATAGGACTAACTCTCAAATATATCCCTAGCGGAGTCGCCAAGCTGTCGCTGCCGTTTTTAGACTCATTTGTGGAAAAACAGCCTAGCGATTAGAGTTTTGGAAATCAGGGTTTCTTATTTTAATTTGACCTCGAAAATATATGGGTTTTTCATTTTTAATCAAATTTCCTTTATTTCTTTAAAAATCGTTTTAGATTCGCCACCAATCACTTTGGTAGATCGGACACCATAAAAAACGGACCAGAGATTCTTTTGATAAAATTTAGGTTCGGGAGTCGATTACGTGTAGGGAAGGATTAGCACCCCTATAAACGCCCGTTATCGGTACCTCATTAATTACACGTGGAATTTTGACATTTCGAACATTAATATGAATTTAATTAATTCTTTTATGTGTAAAATAGATTTTATTCTGAATGTGAGTATCATATTGTAAGAAAATACATTTTGGACGAATATAATTATTAAACATCCAGTTACATTAGGAAACTTCAATTTATATTCAAAATGTATCGCAACACAAAAGGTTTAATACATGACCAATTATGTTGTTCATTTTAAGTAAACCCTAATTTAGGCTCCATTAATTTAATTAATTTAACACTATGAATATTATTAATTTTGGGTTTATATGGTAACACCCAAATAATTGAGCACTACTATTTTAAGCCCAAAGTAATAATATTGCTAATTGAAAATGATATTAATTGATTATTCTATTTAATTTTTGGTAAACTACACAGATGACCATTGAACTATGGGTTTGGTGTCAAAATGACTATGATATTATTTTTTTCGGCAAATGCACCACACAACTATTTAAATGGTTCAATTTTAGCCACACGCCGTAAAAAACGAAAAAGTTGGCGGAACTGTTTAAAAAATTGGTATAATTACACAATTGGTCATCTATATTTATACAATATATTAATTTAGTCCTAATTTTCATATAATAAAATAAATTAATTATTCAATAAGATGGTGACACGTGTCCCCACCTTATTATAAGTCTTTAATTATTTTTATTTATTTAATTTTCCACCTCCAATCAGGTGGCAACACGTGTCACCACTTGTTTAAAGGAGAAAGACAAAATTCATGCTTTTGCTTAAGAGGGGATTTAAACCTGCGTGTGATAAGAAGAAAAATAATGGCTTAGTCACTGCACCAAGCACATATTTGCACTACAAATCACCAGACTTTTTATATATCTCTTTTTGGTTTTTACATCTATAAACTTAAAGCCCAAACCCTAAACATTAAGTTCACTAATTTATAACCCTAAACCCTAAATATCTCAAATTAATTTCACACCAGGAATAAATTCATCCAACAAACTTGGCGCATCACCCTTCAAATAGGGAACAAACGAAACCAAACTAGACCATAGCCCCAATAGATAGTATACACTACTACTAAATGGTTCTAGGTTCTAGGTTAAGTTGCAGAAGGTATTAAGAATAAAAACTAAATGGTTCTAGGTTCTCTAACAAGTAGTTCACAAGTAATGGTTCAAGGTCAAAGAAAAATAGTTTACAGGCAGTTGGAGCCCCATTAAGCCATATACGATCGTTAAGTTATTTTCCTGAATTCATAAAATTTCAAATATCAACCAACCTGCCAGGATTGCAAAGACTTCAAAGTGAATTCAGCCACCAATCGTATCCAATCACTGTAGATTGCATATTCACTAATTCTGATAACTGTGCATTTAAAATTTTGTAAACATTAGCGGCAATTCTTGTTACTACAAAGCCAGGAATCAAATTCAGTTACAATGCAACTTAAACCCTAAACTTTAAATAATAAACCTTAAACGTTAATCCTAAATTATAAATCCTAAACCTTAAATTTCAAATTAATTTCACATTAAATATTTAGGGTTTAGGGTTTGCTATTTAGGATTTAAAATTTATATATGTTAAATTAATTTGAAATATCTAGTGTGAAATTAATTTGAGATATTTATGGTTTCAGGTTATAAATTAGTGAACTTTGTTGCGTGTAAAAGAGTCTATCGCAATTGTAGTGCAAGTGTACACGACGCAAGTAGTAAAGTGATACGAAGTATCGGATATCATCTCCACAGGGATTGGGCTAATGACTTCACCTTAGTTTACTGCACGAACGTAAAGGAAATAGTTTAGAAAGTTGTCACAAGAATAATAAAGAAAAACATAAATAAAAGAGTTGGAATATCAAGATAGAGAGAATGGGCTGATATTGAATTGCTCAGTAGTGCAGGTATTGCAGTGCTTAAGAAATCCAGTTCTTTCGTCGCGCCCGTCGCCGACAGCACCTGTCGCGGCAGCTGTCCGTTAGCTGTCGCGGCAGCAAACACACCAACTCCGTACTTCAAGTTTGGCAAGAATCCCAGATCTGCCTTGGCATATCCCTAGGTCCAAGTCTGTCGATGATCACGTCTTGATGATACCTCCCGGCGTGAATCGAAGGATGAACACCGATGTGTATGAATTCTTCTTTAGCCACTTAACCTCGCCCTATCCCTAGGCACGAGATAGTTCAACTATAAACTAGAGAACTTGCTCTTATTTCTTTCGTATACTTAACTCTCCCGATGCTAAGTAAATAGATAACCTCACAATGCTCTCCCGATGCTCTTGCAAGATATTAATAACCAAAATAAGAGAACTTGAAGTTTATTTTATTGAACTGAAAATTCCTAAAACAAAACAACCCTTGCAACTACTTTACAAATCAATCCGTGGCCCTAGGGGGTTTTTAGAACATGTCAACGGCGGGTAAATGACAGAGGGGTTTTGGGTTATCGGTTATGGGGTATGATGTCTCCTAGGTTAAAATCTATGCCCTTATATAAGCTTTGGGCTCAAGTATTCTAAGTTAACAATGATTACAACTTTAATTAAAAGTAAGATTCTAATAAAGACTTAATCTTCAAGTATCCTACTTTTCAGCCGCCATCCTTGTTTCTAGGGATTTCCTCTCCTTGAGCTTTGGTTTGACATATCTTTTGATCCGGGGCTTGGAAAAATATGTGGTTTTCACACGACAGACGAGCATAATTTTCTCTATCTATCGAGGTCCACTTTGCTTTTTCTCTCTGCCAAACTGCTGTCACGGCAGATCCATGGCAGCATCGTCCTCTTTGTTTGCTTGTCCAGTTCAGCTCTTCTGCTTCTCTGCCCTGCGCCCGCCTTCTCCGTCAACTATGGCAGCAGCCTGCAAAATCATCCATTTTTAGTAGAATTCGTGCCTTTTACATATTTGTGATGTTTTGTTGTAAACTAACCTAAATGCAATGCAATGATGCTTGAATGCAGCAGAAACATGGGTTAAAAAAGGTGTAAATAATAGAACTTTTACACACTCAACACACCCCTAAACTCAAGTTTTTGCTTGCCCTCAAGCAATTAAACCTAAAAGAAAAATGAATATTTTTGTGTTGGCTTTCAAACAGTGAATTGTCCTTTACCCGTCGCTCGTTCTTTGTGGCGGCAACAATCTGTCAGAAAGATTAGGATCTGTACGGAATCTCCCTATAGTTCTCGTGCAGTGTGTGTATGCTTGTGGACATTTATATGCCAAGATTCTCTTAGTTTCACTAGAATATTCAACTTTTTAACTCGAATTTTTATGCCAAAGTTTATTTTTGAAGACACATTTGCATGCTTCTTTTTCTTCTATTTTCAAGCTAAGTTTTACTAGAGCCAGTTTTGGGCACCTCTAGTTAGCTTCCTAGAGCCAGTTTCGGGCACCTCTAGGTTTTTGAGTTTCTTTTACTAAACTTCTTTCCTAGAGCCAGTGTTAGGCACCTCTAGGGGTTATTCAAGTACTAAGCATCCTATTCTAGTTTGGCTAAAAGAAATCTAAGCAATATAACAGTCACAATGGTGTTTAAGTTTTCAGAACTATAGAAAGGCTCTAAACTTCTCCTTAAACTGTCCTAAAGATGCTGCCACGACAGAGCTGTCATGACAGGTAAGTTTACTTCACAGTTTTAAGCCAACAATTTTTTCTTTTCTGATTTTTTTAAGAACTTAATTAAATAAAAGACACAACAATTAATTAAAGATGTACTAAGACTCCATTAAAATGGAGGGTGCCACCCCCAAACTCGAGGGTTGCATTGCCCTCAATGCAAATGACAGACAAAATAAATGAAGGCAGGTACATCACAAAATATAAATAAAGCAGGCAGCAATAAAAGGAAAATAAAAGACTTAAATTTTAAGCGATGTCTTCACTACTGCTGCTGACACGGATCTGGCGGCGGATTCGGGGTCGTGGGGCAGGTTGGGTCGGTTGTTCCACTGCTTGGATGTCTGAGCTGTTGCCGCTATCCCAAGTGTTGCTGATGGTGTTGCTGGCCTTGGGCATTAGCTTTCTGTCGGCCACGTGTTTCTGCCTCTTGACAGGCGTGAATTCCTTCTCTAAATTCCTCCTAATATGAGGTTTTGCCTTACTGTCATCTGAGACCGGTCGCTTCGTTCCTCGGGCGGAGATGTCGGCCGGGGGACTACCAGCTGCCGTCAGGGCAGGTGATGGGGTGGAAGCAGCAGAATGTGCATGTGGGGAGGTAGGTGGTGTAGGTGTGTGGACAGGGGTGGGGATGTGGAAATAGTGGGCAGGGAAAGTGGGGAAAACAACATCGGGATAATGTAAAGTATTGGTAATGAAATTTACCGTTGAGTTGGCGAAATCCCGGATGAATGTCATCAGCCCCATCTGTCTGGCTTCCACCCTCTGTATGGCAGCAAGGATTTGGGCAGATTGGTCTGTCTGGGCAGCTACTGCGGCAGGTTCAGGGGCAGGTTCCTCGGATGATTCTGCTGGGGAGGCAGCCGGGTTGAAGGAGGAGAGGGGGGGTTGCGACTATCAGCTCCATGAGGCTGGTAATGTTGTTATCGGTCCAGCCTCGTCCTTGGACCAGTTTGTCTGTGGTGGCTTCTCGGACAGCAGCGCAGCGGCAGAGAGATGTGATCATGAATGGTAGGCAGAGGCGGGAGGTTGATCGATATGTGTAGTCCAAGACGCTTTCCCTCATATAGCGGCCCACGTTGATAGGTCGGTCGTTCATGATCGAATGAATGAGGGCTTGCCTCTGCTGGTCCACCGTCGTGTGATGGGAGGACGGCAGGATACGCTTCTTGATGAAAGCGTTCCATAGCTTGGCTTCTGGGAGCAGCTGCCCCCTTTTGACAGAGTTGGGGTTCTTTTTGCTCGTGGTCCACTCCGTTCCTTCTTCTGTCACCTCTTCCATGTCAACACCGTAGGCGAGAGAGTCGAGGGTGTCCAAGAACTGCTGGTGGGCATCATCGTTGGGACCAAAATAGAGGCCATACATATGGTTGATACTATCGGCTGTGAATGGTACCTCTACCCCTCGGACAGTTATTGATGTGGCTTTCTTGCTGTCGATGGCAGCATAGAACTCCCTCACCAACGTGTCATTGAATTCTACCGGTTGTTCTGCGAACTGCTCCCATAGTTGAGCCCTTATCGCCTTCGCGATGAATGGTCTGGGCCTCATGTTTGCTGCCTTTCGGACGTAGATGAATCCTCTTTCCTCCCATAATTCCTTGTTTGCGAAAGACTGTGGGGTAGGTGCTGCTGCTGAAGAGGTTGAAGCAGCACTGCGACGGGTACGTCTGGAAGACATTTTAGTTGCAAGGGTTGTGAAATTAAAGAAAGCAAATAAAACGAGAGGAGAAAGCAAGTAAGAATAAACAGAAGTGAGGAAAATGAAAATGAAAACGGGGTTTTATAGCGGTCGAGTTGCTACCTGTTTAATGCTGTAACGGCAGGCGTGAATAACGGGGCGACTATTGAGATATGGCGTGTCTGACGCGTCTGACACACATTTATGCGTCTGTTACGCGTCTGCCACACGCTTTTGCATCTGCCGTGTCAGTCTGTTGACAGCCTGTCTTATCCGTGTCTGCGGCGGCAGCTGGAATGACAGGCTTCAATAAATGGGCTCTGTTGGGCTGATGGATGGATGGATGGTGGGCTTGGGTCACTTCTCCTTTTCTTCTTGACTCCTTTATTTCCTAAAAACAGAAATTATAAAAACAAAACATTATTTGAATAAAATAAACCTTATTTCCTAATAAAAAAATAATAAAAATAACAATAAAAATAAAATTTAGGTTAAATTAGGGATGCCTTGGGGGCATCTCCTAAAGTAACCACTTCCTGCATTCCTAGGGCTTCAGTCCCCTGATAATGCTTGAGGCGCTGTCCATTGACTTTGAATTGGTGCACGTCTTTTAATGATCAGATGGTGATGGCACCATGGGGAAAAACTTGTACCACTTGAAACGGGCCAGACCATCTAGATTTTAACTTCCCTGGGAAGAGTTTTAACCTCAAATTAAACAACAATACAAGCTGCCCTGGGCAGAACTATCGTGGCAGCAACTTCTTGTCATGCCACTTCTTAGTTTTCTCCTTGTAAATTCTTGCATTGTCGTAGGCCATTGTTCTTATTTCTTCAATCTCGTTCAAATCTAACAGCCTTTTCTGGCATGCCTTGTCCAAGTCCATATTTACTGCCTTTATTGCCCAGTATGTTTTGTGCTCTATCTCGACAGGCAGATGACAGGTTTTCCCATAAATCAGTCGGTATGGAGACATGCCCAATGGAGTTTTAAAAGCTTTCCTATATGCCCATAATGCATCATTTAGAAGTAAAGACCAATCTTTCCTAGTTGGTTTAACCATCTTCTCAAGAATGTTCTTAACTTCCCTATTAGATATCTCAGCTTGTCCATTGGTCTGTGGGTGGTATGCTGACGCGATCCTGTGATTGACACCATATTTCTTCAAGGCGGCAGCAATTACCCTATTATCAAAATGTCTCCCTTCATCACTGATAATCGCCTTAGGGATGCCAAATCTAGAAAAAATGTTTTTGTGTAAAAACTTTTGAACCGTCTTGGCATCATTCTTTTGAGTGGCGATAGCTTCAACCCACTTAGAGACATAATCCACTACTAGGAGGATGTATAGATTTCCACATGAGGATGGGAAAGGTCCCATAAAATCAATCCCCCAAAGGTCGAAGATCTCGACTTCTAGAATGTTTTGCAGTGGCATCTCATTTCTCCTCGAGATGTTACCTGTCCGCTGGCACCTGTCACAGTTCTTGTAAAAATCTTGTGCATCTTTATACAGTGTCGGCCAGTAGAACCCTGACTGCAGCACCTTGGTAGCAGTTTTGTTGCCTCCTAAGTGACCTCCATATTATGAAGCATGGCAGTGATGGAGAATGTCTTCTTGCTCTTCTTGGGGTACACACCTCCTTATAACCTGATCTGCACACAATTTGAAAAGAAGAGGTTCGTCCCAATAATAATGCTTAACATCATTTTGGAACCTCTTCTTGGCTTGATAATTAAGATCAGAAGGAAGTATTCCGCTAACTATAAAATTAACGAAATTGGCATACCAGTGGAGTTCAGAAGACTTACCTGCCGCCATGGCTGTCGCGGCAGCAATTGCGGCAGCAAATAGCTGCTCATCTGGGAAGGTCTCCAGTATGTGTGTCTCATCTATTGGCAGACTCTGTCCTTGCTCCAACCTTGACAAGTGGTCTGCCACCTGATTTTCTGTCCCTTTTTTGTCCTTGATTTCAAGGTCGAATTCTTGCAATAGCAGGATCCACCATAGCAATCGAGGCTTTGCATCCTTCTTTGCGAACAAATACTTCAGGACATAATGGTTTGTGTGCAGTATTACTTTCGTCCCAAGTATGTAAGAACGAAACTTGTCAATGGAGAATACCACAGCTAATAGCTCCTTTTCTGTGGTGGTGTAGTTTACTTGGGTGTCATTCAATGTCTTGCTGGCATAATATATGACATGAAACAGCTTATCTCTGTGCTGCCCAAGTGCTGCCCCGACAGCATAGTCACTAGCATCACACATAATCTCAAATGGCTGTGTCTAGTCTGGTGGCTGTACTATGGGGGCTGTAACTAGTTTTTCCTTCAGAACCTTGAATGCTTCAGTACATTCATCATTAAAGTCAAAGGGTCGGTTCTGCTCCAAGAGGTGGCATAGGGGCTTGGTGATTTTTGAGAAATTTGCAATAAATCTTCGATAAAAACTAGCATGTCCTAAGAAACTTCTAATGCCCTTGACTGTGGTCGGCGGCAGCAGCTTCTCAATTACTTCTATTTTTGCCCTGTCGACTTCTATCCCACGGCAGCTAATCTTATGGCCTAGGACTATCCCTTCATCCACCATAAAGTGGCATTTTTTCCAATTCAAAACTAGATTAGCTTTTTCACATCTTTCAATCACCTTTTGTAGATTGCCGAGGCAGCTCTCAAAATCGTCTCCAAAGACAGAAAAATCATCCATAAAGATTTCCAGGAAGTCCTCTACCATTTCGGAGAATATGGCCATCATCCACCTTTGGAAGGTGGCGGGTGCGTTACATAATCCAAACGGCATCCTCCTAAAAGCATATGTTCCGTAGGGGCATGTGAAAGTCGTCTTCTCTTGATCTTCCGGTGCGATAGAAATTTGGTTATAACCTAAATAACCATCAAGAAAACAACAGTAAGTTTTACCCGCTAATCTATCAAGCATTTGATCAATAAAGGGTAAAGGAAAGTGGTCCTTTCGGGTAGCTTTGTTAAGCTTCCGATAGTCCATACAAACCCTCCAACCGGTCACAGTCCTGGTTGGGATTAACTCATTGTTCTCATTGGTCACCACGGTCATTCCTCTTTTCTTTGGAACGCATTGCACCGGGCTTACCCATTTGCTGTCGGAGATGGCGTAAATAATACCAGCATTTAACCATTTGATTATCTCTTTACGCATTACCTCTTTCATTGCATGGTTTAGCCGCCTTTGGGCATCAATAGTCGGCTTATGATCTTCCTCTAGAAGGATTTTGTACATGCATAACGCCGGACTAATGCCTTGTATATCAGCAATCGTCCATCCAATCGCCTTTTTGTGCTGCCTTATCATGCCGATTAGTTGTCGTTCATGTTCATGCGGCAGCTTAGAAGAGATGATTACGGGCAACGCATCATTTGAACCAAGAAAAGCATATTTTAGCTGCCCTGGCAGGGGCTTAAGTTCTAAGGCAGGTGGTTCAACAGTAGATGGCTTTTGGATTAAATGGTTATCTGAAGTATAATTCAAAGGTTCGAATAACTTACCTGGACGATTGCCTATCCAGTTTACCTCCTCCTGATCTTCAGTATCCGATGTATCAAAGTCAGAGGAGTTGCTGACGTCAGTGCTGTCGTCGTTGCTGTCGTGACAGGCCTGTAGGTTGCTGCCACAGCAGTGACCAAATTTAATATCGTGACAGCCCGACCTGATGCAGGGTTGATCAAGGGTAACGTCAATGATAGCCTTGCATTCTTCGTCCACATCAGCATGTTTCATTGCTTGGAGAACATTCAACTTGATCTCTTGATCGTTTACTCGCATGGTGAGTTCTCCTTTCTCCACATCAATCAGTGATCTTCCCGTGGCTAAGAAGGGTCGCCCAAGGATGATTGGTGCGTTTTCGTCTGCCTCGCAATCTAAAACAAGAAAGTCAGCAGTAAAAATAAACTTATCCACTCTTACCAGAATATCTTCAATTTTTCCTTCTGGATGAACGTAAGAGCGGTATGCCAGCTGCAGAGTTACTGTCGTGGGTCGCGCCTTCCCAATACCTAATTTCTGAAAAACAGATTTGGACATTAGATTAACACTAGCACCAAGATCACAAAGTGCCTTACCCACGAATTTATTTCCGATTACGCAAGGTATGATGAAGCTCCCCGGATCCTTCTTTTTCTGGGGTGGCTGCCGGTGAAGAATACTCATGCAACCTTCTGTCATCTTTACCGTTTCAAACTCCCCAAGTTTATATTTTTTTCGACATAACATCCTTGAGAAATTTAGCATAACCGGTCATCTCCCTAACGGCATCTAACAGCGGAATATTGATATGAACCTGCTTAAAAATATCATAAATCTTTTTAAGCTGAGATTCTTGCTTAGCTTGTTGTATCCGTTGAGGGAAAGGTGGCGGGGGACGGTAATCAGCAATACGTCCTTCCCACTGCATGCGAATCTGAGGACGGTAATCATCTTTTTTCTCCTCTGTCGCTTCTGTTGTCGTGACAGGCTCATCGGCAGCAGTCTATTTATCACCTGTCGGGGCAGCTTCCTCGGCAGGTTTATCCAAGGCAGGTTCCTTTTCTTTTTCAGCTTCTTTTTCCGGCCCTGGTAATTTCTTCCCACTCCTAGTAGTAATCGCCTTACACTGCTCATGTGTGGGCGGTCTAGCATTTTCAGTATTTCTAGGGAATCCTCCATTCTGCCTCGGCTTAATAAGTTGCGACACCTGACCCATTTGTGTCTCTAGAGATTTCAAAGTAGCTTCATGATTTGTCATCATCATCTCTGTTTTATCCATGAAATTCTCTGTCTTCTTGACAAACTGATTCATATTCTCAATATAAGTATCGGTCTGAGACATAAAAGTGGCCAGAGTCTGTTCCAATATACTGCTCGTGGCAGCTGGTGGCTGATGTTGCTGCTGCAGCGGCAGATGCGGTGGTAGTTGCTGTCGCGTCAGCAATCTAGGACCTTCCTGATTCTGATTATGTGCTTGAGGATTCAGGGCATTATTGGGGTTACTCCAGGAAAATTTGGGATCCTTCCTCCAATTGGGATTATAGTTGTTGGAATTGTAATTCGGCTTGTAGTTTCCAACATATTTTCCCTCTTCTACTTGTATTGGGCACTCATCCCGACTATGATTTCCCTCACAGATGTCACATACTTCCTCAACAGCAAATCCTTGTAATCCATCATCATTCAATAATCTTTTCATTGCTTTAGTAAGGAATGCTACTTGTGATTTCATCGTGTTGTCGGCCTCATAATCCTTGACAGCAAGTACCCGTTTACCCCCTCTTCTTGCAGTCGGAAACTGCTCCTCATTCTTGGCCAGATTTTTCAAAACTTGTAGTGCCTCGTCTGGATCTTTATCCAATAATAATCCATTTGCTGCAGAATCAATTCGAATGCGGGTTTGTAGGTTGGCAGCATTATAGAACTTTGTAACCTGATTCCAGACGGGGAATCCATGCATTGGGCAGTTTCAAAGAAGAGTAGTAAATCTGTCCCAGGCCTCGTGCATTGGCTCGTCATCTTCCTGTTGAAAAGTAGCAATTTCGTTACGTAATCGCTCAGATAAATGCGAAGGATTAAAACGAGATAAGAATTCACGAGATAAATCTGCCTAAGTTACGATTGAACCCGGTGTAAGTTTATTCCACCAAGTTTTATCTCTGTCCCTCAATGAATGAGGAAATAACCGAAGCCTCAGTATCTCTGGACTAACTCCTGGTAGTCTAAACGAACCACGGATCTCCTGGAACGTTTTGAGATGCTCCCTGGCATCTTCTGTCACAGCACCACTAAACTGTCCGGCATTGTTGATCATACTAAACATGACATGTTTAAGTTCGAAGTTATCAACGTCAATATCCGGCAGCGTGGTCTCCAGCTCTACATGATCATTCAACATGTAGTCATGACATGACCGTCGTCTGGCTGCTGCGGGCGGGTCACCGACAGGCGGCATACCATCACCAGCAGGCGGGTTACGGGCCATCTTCTCTAGCTGTTCCTCAAGGTACTCGTTCTTGTCTAAAAGGTGACGAAGTTGTTTCTTGAGATTGAAGGAACGTTCAACTTCCGGATCTAATTTATATTCAGGATCTTCACCTCTTTTAGATCTGCGCATAAACAAGTAAACCTCGTGAAAAGCAAGAGTTGAAAGCACCAAAGGAAAATAGAAAAAGAAAAATAAAAACAAAAACAAAAATAAAAAGTGCAATAAAAGAGAGGTGTAGTTATGTTTCCAATCCCCGGCAACGACGCCAAAAACTTGTTGCGTGTAAAAGAGTCTATCGCAATTGTAGTGCAAGTGTACACGACGCAAGTAGTAAAGTGATACGAAGTATCGGATATCGTTTCCACAGGGATTGGGCTAATGACTTCACCTTAGTTTACTGCACGAACGTAAAGGAAATAGTTTAGAAAGTTGTCAAGAGAATAATAAAGAAAAACGTAAATAAAAGAGTTGGAATATCAAGATAGAGAGAATGGGCTGGTATTGAATTGCTCAGTAGTGCAGGTATTGCAGTGCTTAGGAAATCCAATTATGTCGTCGCGCCCGTTACCGACAGCACCTGTCGCGGCAGCTGTCCGTTGGCTGTCGCGCCAGCAAACACACCAACTTCGTACTTCAAGTTTGGCAAGAATCCCAGATCTGCCTTGGCCTATCCCTAGGTCCAAGTTTGTCGATGATCACGTTTTGATGATACCTCCCGGCGTGAATCGAAGGATGAACACCGATGTGTATGAATTCTTCTTTAGCCACTTAACCTCGCCCTATCCCTAGGCACGAGATAGTTCAACTATAAACTAGAGAACGTGCTCTTATTTCTTTCGTATACTTAACTCTCCCGATGCTAAGTAAATAGATAACCTCACAATGCTCTCCCGATGCTCTTGCAAGATATTAATAACCAAAATAAGAGAACTTGAAGTTTATTTTATTGAACTGAAAATTCCTAAAACAAAACAACCCTTGCAACTACTTTACAAATCAACTCGTGGCCCTAGGGGGGTTTTTAGAACATGTCGACGGCGGGTAAACGGCAGAGGGGTTTTGGGTTATCGGTTATGGGGTATGATGTCTCCTAGGTTAAAATCTATGCCCTTATATAAGCTTTGGGCTCAAGTATTCTAAGTTAACAAGGATTACAACTTTAATTAAAAGTAAGATTCTAATAAAGACTTAATCTTCAAGTATCCTACTTTTCAGCCGCCATCCTTGTTTCTAGGGATTTCCTCTCCTTGAGCTTTGGCTTGACATATCTTTTGATCCCGGGCTTGAAAAAATATGTGGTTTTCACACGACAGACGAGCATAATTTTCTCTATCTATCGAGGTCCACTTAGCTTTTTCTCTCTGCCAAATTGCTGTCACCATGCTGTCACGGTAGATCCATGGCAGCATCGTCCTCTTTGTCTGCTTGTCCAGTTCAGCTCTTCTGCTTCTCTGCCCTGCGCCCGCCTTCTCCGTCAACTATGGCAGCAACCTACAAAATCAGCCATTTTTAGTAGAATCCGTGCCTTTTACATATTTGTGATGTTTTGCTGTAAACTAACCTAAATGCAATGCAATGATGCTTGAATGCAGCAGAGACATGGGTTAAAAAAGGTGTAAATAATAGAACTTTTACACACTCAACAAACTTAGTGTTTAGGGTTTGGGCTTTAAGCTTATAGATGTAAAAACCAAGAAGAGATATATAAAAAGTCTGGTGATTTGTAGCACAAAAATGTGCTTGGTGCAATGACTAAGTCACTACTTTTCTTCCTATCACATGCATGTTCAAATCCCCTCTTAAGTAAAAGCTTGAATTTTGTCTTTCTCCTTTAAACAAGTGTCACCACCTGATTGGAGGTGAAAATTAATTAAATAAATTAAATAAAAATAATTAAAGACTTCACCATCTTATTGAATAATTAATTTATTTTATTAGATTAAAATTAAGACTAAATTGATATATTTTATAAATATAGAGGACCAAATGTGTAATTATACCAATTTTTTAATAGTTCTGTCAACTTTTTCGTTTTTTAACGGTGTGTCATTTAAATAGTTGTGTGGTGCATTTGCCAAAAAAATAATATAATGGTCATTTTGACACCAAACCCATAGTTCAGTGGTCATTTGTGTAGTTTACCCTTTAATTTTTTATTTTCATTTAATCTAAGGGTAAACTACATAAATAGTCCCCCGATTATGCTGCAATTATCTTTTGCGTCCTCTGACTATCAGAAGTTACAAAATGGTCCCTCGACTTAAAAAAAAGTAACAAACTGGTCCAACGCCGTTAAAAATCTAACGACTGATGACATGTCAGTTAATATAAATTGATATAATTACATAATTAGCCCTCAAGTTCTACACTTATTTTAGTTTGACCCTAATTGTAAAAAATTAAACCACATAATTTTTATAATCTATCAATTTAGTCCATCTTCTTTTCTATTTCTCCTTTCCTTTAATTCTTCAATTCATTTTCACCACAAAATCCTTAAACAAAGAACAAGACGACGAACCGTTTTGCCGCCGGCTAAAAGAGAGTAGCACATTACTTCATGGATTTTAACAGGGTCACAAAGTGAAACAGATGACTCCATGGCTAGGTTAATCGAGTTGGCCCTGTGAAACATGTATGATTTGAAATAAAAAATTGGTGCTTGAGGCTCTGTTCTTCTTCCTCGATAGTGTCTTCTTTGGTAATGACTGATGAAATCGAAGGAAGAGAAGTAAAGCATCATTTTTTGGGGGTTGAAGATGATGGAAAACTAATTGATTCGAGTCAGAGCCTGACATGTAAACTTATGCTTTTCCATCTTGCCATTTATGTCAAGTTTATTTTTTGCTAAACTGCTAATGTAAAATGCTAAATTAGGGACGGCTGGCGCAAGCAAACCACTTATTATTGCTTACTTGGACACTGATATGTGCCCAACACGAAAGCATTCGATTTCACTCAGATTCCATGAGTTTGGGGAGTCGTTAAAGGATCATTCATGTATAAGATGATTCCTATATCTGAATATGTATAAGATACAAGTGTAAAAATAATGAGTCGCAGTTCTTGTGGTTGGGGTTCCATTTGATTTTGAATTTCATGATAGCAATATAATTGTTCAATTATTGTTTAAAAAAGAAAGATTCTTTGAGGGGTTGAAAGGGAAGTATATGGGTAAAGGAGATGATTTGGATCTGGAAGCTTGATTGAAAATGGAGTAAGGTTGAACCAAAGAACCCAGATTCATTGAAGCCATTGTTTTTCCTCTCTAGGCTGCTTGAAAGATTAGGTTTTTCTTATTAGAAACGAGGATTTCAATGAAAATGAAAAGAAGTTTAAGGATTCAGCTAAAATTGTGAAATTCTAATGCAAATATATCAATTAAAGGAGAAGAGAAATAGAAAATATGGACTAAATGAATTGAGGAATTAGAGGAGATGAGAAATAAAAAAAAATTTGACTAAATTGATAGATTATTAAAATTATGTGAGTTAATTTTTTAGAATTACGTTCAAATTAAAGTAAGTGTAGAACTTGAGGGCTAAATATGTAATTATATCAATTTATATTAACTGACACGTCATCGGCCGTTAGATTTTTAACGGCGTTGGACCAGTTTGTTACTTTTTTAAGTTGAGGGACCATTTTGTAACTTTTGATAGTCAGATGATGCAAAAGATAATTGCAGCATAGTCGGGGGACTATTTATGTAGTTTACCCTTAATCTAATTAGGTGAATACCATTTTCTAATTTTAAATAGAATGTTGAAATTCTTATTTAAATATCCATTGGTTAACACCACATTTCAATGAGACACTAACCAATCTTAGACATTCAAATTTGATTTCAATATCTATTTATTTTTTACATTGTCCTTTTCCTAATTAATCAACTAATTAAATTAAATTAAAGCAAATAAAGGAGATAGACAATTCAAGGGCTCAATGAATTAAATTCGAAATATAAAAGCTGAGTTACAAATTCAAGGTGACCAAAATGCAAAACAGATAAAATTAGGAAGCCCAAGCCATAAACTTTCTAAAATCACTGACCCAAGCCCATTAATTCGGCCCAAACCTCTAAAAATGAACTAAATCGGGTGGTTCAGCCCCAAGCGGTCTAGCCCTAAATGACCTGAATCGTCTATCGGGTCGCGAATCAGGTTGCGGCCCCATATCCAAGCCCATGTAAAAACATGCAGATCCTTTTGACTCAGTATAAAAAAGGAAAGCTGAGTCAGCTCAGCCATTTACAACATTCCCATACTCTCTCCTCATTCTCTTCTCTCTCTAAATCCTCTATCCACGAACACCTCTTACCCAAAAAACCTATCCTGACTCGATCAAAACCCAAATTTTAGCCTTGTTCTTCTTCAGTTCATCAATTTTTTCTCATTCAATCCTCAAAAACCCTAAAACCTTACCCCCCCCCCCCAATCTTGTTTTTAAAGATCATATCGCCCAAAAATTCAAGAACAGATCAAGATCCCTCTCAAAAACTCGCTTTCATCCTTTTTCATTAAGAAAACCCTTTTTGCAAGTTTCCCGGCCATCGAAATGACATCGGTCATTGGTCGTCACTTTCGATCATCTTCCTCCTTCTTCCGATGATCAAAATCATTTCGATCATCTTCTCTGGACATCATTTGTAACTCCAATCACCTTCAACCTCTCACCGGTGACCAAAATTATTCTGATCATCTTCTCCGACCAAAACATACTATTTGATCGTCGTCTCTGCCATCGCTGGAACCCTAAATTTACCCAAATCACTCATTTTCATCCTAAACCTAGATCTAAACCCTGTTTAGTCAGAAACGGCCGCTTCTCCCATTTCTAAACTAACTACCCGAAACCGGTAGCCTCACTTCTATCATTTTCGACTCCGCCGGCAACCTACACTCTCCGATCTTGACTCCGACAATACTCACGACGATGACAACGGCAAGCTAAGTCCACTTCCCTCTCAGATTTCATTTTTATTTACTGTTCAAATTTAGATTTTAGGTTGTAATTTAAGTTTAGGTTTTAGAATTAGATCTAGTTTCGAACTGTTTTTTAGGAATTAGGTTTCATGAATCTAGACTCGTGACAAGGATTTTGATTCTGAAAAACTTAAGTTTTAAACATTTCGAGCTCTATGTTTTCTTAGAAAATCACGGGTTACACTTATTGTTTTGTAATTTGGTTACATGAAATAAAAATGAGAGGAAGAAAATTACCTCTCTAGAGTGTTCCGGCAAGATAACGACAGTTCTGATCTACTCTTCCGGTGCAACGCTTCGATCTCACGTGACTTCTCAACTTCCTTAGTCTCCTCGGATTCCTCTCTATCTTTTTAGTAATTATTGCGACGTCATCGTCCTGGCTGGCATAGCCAGCTGGCTCCAGACGTGCAATAATCCACGTGAAGGCTTTTTCGGCAAATGGGACAATGTTACGTGTCTCAGTTTTGGCGGGCTGAGAAAATACAAATTGGGCTTTTCATGTTTGTGTGTTTTTTTTGGGCGAATTTGTCTATGATTTGAGCGAAAAATAAAATTTTGTGCTTCATTTATATTTTATTCGGGCTTAGTGTAATGTAAACGGGTATTTGGGCATGTAAAGTGGACTTTATTTTTTTATATTTTGGACTATAATTTTTATTATTTATTTATTTAATATTTTTTAATATTCAAAATATCTATGTATATACCGGACAAAAACCGGGTATTACAAAATGGTTCATGTGATTAAGAGTACATGAGGAAAAAAATAAATCTTGACATTTTAGTAAATTACAGTTTAGCCCTAAAATGTTGAACATTTACAAATTGGTCCTAATAGGAGATGGAGTTGCTAATATGTGGTTAAAAGAGTTAATTGTGTGATTGATTCTAAGAAGTCTGATAATCTATATTAACTTAGATATGTTATAGCTTAGTCCTTGGATTTTTATCAAATCTGCAATATGGTCCCTAATTGAATAAAACAATTGAAGTGTTAACAAATGGAATTAGACTTGAAAGGAGTCGATTTATTTGGAACAATTAATAGTAATGCAAATGAGTTGAAATTATTCCTTCTGATTGGAAATTAACAGAATTAAGAATGAATATTCATATTGGTAAATTACGATTTAGTCTCCGAGTCTTGGTAAAATTTTAAAATGGTCATTAATTGGAAAGAAAGATAATATATGAAATTACGTTTTAGATTATAATAAATGAAGTTTTTAGCATAACTAATTGTTTGCAATGTGAATTGTCGATTGTTGTTCGGTTCAATTTTTGTCGGTAATATCTCCGATCCGATTTACGACTAAACTGAGTAGAGGTTGTTACAAGATGGTGATCCAAGTCATATTCCAATACTACAAAGCAAACCTTACAACCAGACTGCACTTACACGCACACATATAACCAACTACCAAATTTAGCCCAATGAGACAAGACGCTTCAAATTTATTCAAATGCTGGCAAATACTAGTACACCTTAGATTCTTAACTGAGAAAACAAATCACTGCTCCAGCAGTCGTTATTGTCATTCACACACGCTCACATATATGTATAACATCCGGTGCTGGCAATTTCATCACTTCTGGGCCTGCAACAATAAGAATTGGTTTCCGTAGTTAGCAACTTCCGTTATAACAATCAACGGTGAAATACTAATAATCCAAGGGTATAAACAGAACAGTACTGAGAATATCCTCTTATAAAGTTCCACTAATTCCTTTGGCTCGGTTTTCTTCGTCTGCTTATAGGCATCGACCCCGTTCACCGCCTGCATCACAAGTTATGACAATAAAGTACTACTCAAGAACTGAAATAGATAAAGAAATGTTCCTCATAGTAATATATTAGCTATATCTAAAGCATCTCCATCTGCATTATTTCGATGCAACTGATTCAAACATTGCTGAGGCATAGAACACAAAATGTAAACAGAGGCTCAGTCTAGTTTGTTCATGCAAATACATCTGGTACTTGCTAAAATCTGCATGCCTACATTGCTAAAATCATACCAGTTAAATTTCACAAGTGGTTGCAGACAAAACATATGTCTCTGTATATGCTCTAAATTATACCTCAATCCATGCTGCCACTTTAGGCCTGCCTGCTGTGATGTCATACTTAAACACCTCCGAGAAGTAGATCTGGAATCTCTCAACCATAGGAATGAAGGCAATGTCCGCCTGCAATTCACAAACTCATTCGTATATTTTTGCAAAAAGAAAATCTAAAAACGATAAAGAAGTACAAGCAAACTATAACCCATTAACCCTTTTTTTTCTTTATCCTGAGAGTTTATCACTAATTCAACCTTTTACATCACTTCCATTCTTCCAACACATTGCCACTCATTTAACAAATAGATAATGAGAATATTACAGCACTGAGAAAGCAATTTAGCATCACAGGTGAGCCAAGTTACCAGAGAAAACTCGCGGCCAAGGAGGAATGGACCATCGAATTTTGTAAGAGCATGTTCCAAGTGATCAAAGGCAGTACCTGATGCAAGTCATAAGTTTTAGCTGGCTCATGTCATATACAAATACAGGATAAACTTGGTAATACAGAAGTATGTTTCAAACTAACCAGCTTCAGTTGTTGAGTCTCCTTTAATTGCTGCAAACCCCATCCCTACAAATTGGTCTATGTGTGATAACAACTCCTCGTAAAACTTCGTTTTTTCAGGATCCTAACACATATTCCAAAGATGACTTGTTTAATATAGATAACGAGCAAGAAACCTCGACCGAGAGCAGTAAACAATTCAACAGATCTTACAGTAGGTAAAAGGGAAGGCCCTTCAAAGTTGGTATCAACATATTTCATCAAATCAAGACTCTCCCCAATGACTTTGCCATCATGTTCCAAGGCCGGCACCTGAAAATGAACATTGGATCAACATTTTCAACAAAGCAAAGCACTACCGAATTCATAGCAGATTTTTCAACTCTTTTTAAATTGTTCATTTATTGAAAACACACAACATCTTGATAGCTTCACAAATCTAACCTTGTTTTCAGGGTAGACTTTTTCCTTGTACCATGCTGGTCTATTTTGAAGGTTCAAAGGGACCAACTTCATCTTGTCATGTAAACCCTGCAACTCAACCAAATACACAACAATTATTTACCTGAAAAACTGAGGAAAAGGAAGAGTGATCGACAAAAACAAGGGAATTGGACAACCTTAAAATTCCTGACGATCCACACACGCTGTGCAAAGGGGCAAGTATAGGTCATATACAACCTGGTAGTTCCGTCAAAGAGAGCGGGTGGCTCAGCGGTAGCATCCAATGGAGTGGGAAAATACTCAGTAGCCATTGCTGCAGGGGAATTCAAAAGTTTTGGCTTTTCTGTGTTTTGTTGCTTAACAGTTCTGTGCACATTGAGGAGGGAATTCTTTGCCCTTAAATAAATCTAGGATGAACTGTTAAGGTGAGAGTCAGCAATGACGAAATTGACGATTACAATAATAATAACTTATTATGGAGTATTAAAAAATTTATGACAAATTTTGGGTGTATTGGTAAGTTACATTTATTCCGAACACGAGTTCAAACCTTAAAATGACATTTTTTCGAAGGAGTCTGAATATAGTATGTAAGATAGTATATATTTATATTTTTCTTAACATTTTAATAATATAAACATATTTTACAAATAAAACTACTTAAATTCAAATGTTTTTGAATAAATATAGGCTTTGTTTGTTAAAGAGCGGTTTGAGCAAAAACTAGAGGTTTTAGGTATAATTAGAGATTTGACCAGTTAAATCAGCTAATATTGTTGTTTGGTGAACAACGGATTAAAAGAGTGGATTGAGGTGAAATCGCTAATTTTGAAAATGCTCTTAATATGAGCTTTTTGAGATTAGAGGTTTGATATTAGAGTTGTAAAGACTCTTTTACACTTATCAGCTACCAAAAATCTGCAAATAACCTAAATTAAATATTTTCTCACATATTTATAAGCTAATCCTATTTATTTTTTCTTTTTATTAATTAAATTATATTAAAATAATTATATAAATAATAAATTAATATATAGATCATTTTGCTTGTTTAAATAATCTAGCAGCTATCAGCTATCAGTTAATTTTATCAAACACTTTTATATAATAAACTAATACAATCCGCTAGTCAAATAAACTAATACAATTAATTATTAATTATCACTTAATATAACCGATATCAACAATCAACTATCCGCTAACTGCCAAATAAAATGATAATCTGATGTGAATTTTATAATGATTTTTGTATTGTATCAAAAAAAAAAACTTTCTCCTATTAAAAATATTTACCAAAAGTAAAAGACCAAATAACTATGCGACTTGATGATTTGGAAAAGTCAAAGCCGCCGCCCCGCGAGATTCGGACTCAATTTTTTAATTTTGAAAACAAAAAAGAACATCCGCTCAAAGCTCAATATTCTTCTAATTGGCAAGAGGATGATTTCTTTCTTTCTTTCTTTTTTTTCTTTCTTTCTTTCTTTCTTTCTTTCTTTCTTTCTTTCTTTTTACATATTTATTGAAAGGAATGTAATGATTTATTTTGTGTTTTATTGACTATATAAAAATAAACATAAATAAAAATCCTCTGTTTTTACTTAATTATATTTCTTTTTATGCCCCACACTAAAAAACACTAAAAAATTAAATTTTAAACTTTAACCTTAAATTTCACATCAAACTCTATGTCCTAAAAAGTTATACCCTACCCATAATTCTCTAAACTCTAACCTTAAACCTTAAATCTATTTTTTAAAATAAAAGCACCAAAAATGACATAATTTGGGACAGAAAATTTCCATCCAACAAACATTTTTTACAAGCTTTAAAGTTTTTTTTGAATAGCAAACTTTAAAGTTGTTCCTTGGAAACAACGAATTAAAATACTAGAGACTATTGAAAAAGAGAAATTTGGGGTTAATGTGATAGTCATAGCAGCTATAGAGATGAAGAAAATACAGAGAGAGAATGAGATATTTTCCAATATAGGCCAAATTTTTAAAAATCTGATTTGGGCTAGTACCACCTTGTGGTTTATATAGTTCCTAGAAGGCTTTAACCAACTGCCATTAAAGATGAGCCAGACGGTTAAGCCCAGTGAGCTTGTTACAACAACCTTATAACAACCTTTCACACAACAATCTTTAACATTCACCCGATTGTCTTTGCTCTTGTCAACGTTTGCTTTGAGTAAACACCAAGTTGAGATCGAAACTTTTTGAACTTGTTAGTAGATAAGGGCTTTGTAAAGACATCGACAACTTGATGTTTAGAGGGAATGTAATTCACCTCTATTTGATGTTCCATCACCTTCTCCCGAACGAAATGTAGATCCAAATCGACGTGCTTCATTTTGGCATTAAGCACTGGATTAGCTGCCATAGAGACAACACGTGTATTGTCACACCATATAACTGGAACATCAGACATTCGAATCCCCATATCCTGCAGAACAGAATCAAACCACATAAGTTCAGCTGCAGCATCGGCAAGGCTGCGATACTCAACCTCCGCAGTAGAACGAGATACAACATGTTGCTTCTTCGAGCACCAAGACACCAAATGTTGCCCAAGAAAGACACAATAACTCGAAATAGATCGACTGTCATCAATATCTGACCCCCAATAAGCATCTGCGAATGACATTAGCGTAGTAGAAATGTCTGCACCAGCAGCAGAGAATAACCCATAATCCAATGTGCCTCTTAAGTATCCTAATATTCATTTAACTGCAGACCAATGGCTTTCAGTGGGAGACTGCATAAATTGGGCTACTTATTCACTGCAAATGAAATGTCGGGCCTAGTATGACACACATATAGTAACGTCCCTACCACACTTCGATAAAATGCAACATTATGGAGCTCAACCCCTTCATTCTTACTCAACTTGGGACCAACAGACATTGAGGTTTCTACAGATTTAGATGTGCTCAAACTGACCTTGTCAAGCAACTCAGTGACATATTTACGTTGTGAGAGAAACATCCCAGCATCAGTCCGCTCAGCCTCGAGCCCCAAAAAATATTCCACCTCTCCTAGATCTTTGATCGAGAACTTGTCATTCAATTGAGTGATGAATCTGGCAATATGGGATTCTGAATTGCTAGGCATCAGAATATCATCTACATATACAACAGTGTACACAAGAACATTATCAGAACTAAAAATAAAGAGAGACTGATCAGCATTGGAATTACGAAAACCCAAAGAACATAAAAACTCCCTCAGTTTGAGAAACCAATTACAAGGAGCTTGTTTTAACCCATAGAGCACCTTGGTTAACTTGCATACAAGTCGAATGCCATCAGGTGCCATCCGTTCAAATCCTGGTGGTTGCACCATGTAAACATCCTCATCCAAATCACCCTTTAAAAAGACATTGTTCACATCTAACTGATGAACCTGCCACTTATAACAAACAACAAGAGAGAGCAACACATTTATAGTGAAAAAGTGAATAACCGGACTAAAAGTCTCCATGTAATCACAACCAACAGTCTGCGAATATCCCTTAGTTACAAGTCGAGCTTTATACCTATTAACCGAACCATCAACATTTTTCTTAACTCTAAAAATCCATTTGCACCCTATAATTTTCCTATCAGGTGGAGCAGTTACTAACACCCATGTAGAATTATCAATAAAAGCATGATATTCAGAGTGAACAACCTCTCGCCATTGAGGGTGAGACAAGGCCTCATAAACAGAATCAGGAGTAAGATCGCATGTGGTAGCAAAAATTTTGGGTTTGAAAATACCTGCCTTGCTACGAGTAACCATAGAGTGTTTATTAGACACAAGACCCTCTTGATGTGAAGCCTCTGGTTGCAAAGAAAAAGTCGTAGCAATTTGAAGGGGAGCAGGTAAATCACGTTGAGAAAGACTCTACCCATTATTATGCACAAGCTCTTGACGCTCTTGTTGGCTGTGTATAGCAGAACTAGAGGAAGTAGGACTATCAGACGTGAAATTATCCATATCACGTACAAAACCATCATTTTTGATGTAGGAAACATCTTCAACAGAATGACCTTCATAAGAGACCATTAGAGACTGCCCTATGGTTGCAGGATCAGCACTACTAAGGAAGGAACCAGTTTCGCCATTGGAACCTTCATGAGGGGATGCTGAAGACTGCCTTACGGTTGCAGAACCTGACTCATTGGCATACACAGCTACAGGCTCATCATTAGTAGGAGAAACTGATACAAAACAAGGCTCCATAGAAGCCTTAACAGTAGTATCAGACTGAACATAAAGAGGAAAATCAACAAACAAAAAAAAACCTCACGAGCAGCTTGTACCTTAGATTTGGAATTTGTGAATGGAAAGATCCCTTCATTGAACCGAACATGCCGTGACAAAAAAACGCGACTAGACTCATCAAGGCACTGATAGCCATGATGTCGCGGTGAGTAACCCAAGAATACACATGGTTAAGACCGATAAGAAAATTTGCGATTATTGTAAGGTCGAAGGCACGGATAGCAAAGACAGTCGGAAACTCTCAAAAAATCATAGTCAGGCATAGTCTCATATAGCACTTGATAAGGAGAGCGACCCTGCAAGACATCTGAGCGTAAACGATTGATTAAATAAACTGCACTCGGTATAGCAAATGACCAGTATTTTTGAGGAACGGAAGATTGCACCATCAAAGTCAGGGCAGTGTCCGTGATGTGTCGATGCTTCCTTTCCACAACTCCGTCTTGCTGAGATGTATATGGACACGTAAGACGATGTTGAACACCAAGCTTTGCAAGTGTAGACTCAAGAAACCGAAATTCACCACCACCATCGGTTTGAACTGCTAAGAGCTTAACAGAAAACTAAGTTAAAATAAATTGATAAAACAATTTGAATGCTTGAAGAACCTCTGATTTATTATGAAGTAAGTATACCCAACAATTACGACTATACAGGTTAACAAACGAGACGTAATACTTGTAGCCAGAGGATACAACCGAAGAGGGACCCCAGACATCTATCTCAACTAATTCAAAAGGATGTTTATACACAGTGTTTGAAGAAGTAAAGGGAAGCTTATGGCTTTTCCCAAGTTGACACGCATTACAAATCATCAAATTTCTAGATAAAACATTCTTATTTAGAGCCATACTAACTATATTTAGAGCTGGATGACCAAGCCTTTGATGCCAAATCCAATAAGACTTAGAATCCAAGAAAGGTCTAGTTGCAGTAGTGTGTAGAAGAACTCCTGAAGTAGGTGAAGATGATGACAGACTAAATGTATACAAACCATCACGATGTACGCCTTCCAAAAGAACAGTACCAATATTCTCATCCTTCACAAAGCATGTCCCAGAATGAAATTCAAAGAAAACATTATTGTCAAAAGCAAACTTAGAAACTGAAAGTAAATTCTTTGAAATCTGTGGAACACAAAGAAGATTATTAAGCAACAAATTCTTCTTGGAAGTGTCAAACACAGAATCACGAGTATACGAAATATCTAATTGAGAACCATCACCCAAAATACCTTCCCCTTACCATTAAAAGGACGAGCGCCCTGCATATATTGCGGATCATGTGTCACATAGTGTGTAGCACCAGAGTCAATGTACCATTTGTGATTAGCATTACCACTCCTAGTGGAAATGGTATTCACTTGAGAAGAAGGTGAGCCAGAAGAACATGTATCATCAGAGAACCCTACAGGCTTTGCAACAAACGAATTATAGCATTGTTCATGGCAGTGACAAGTATTAACAGGTATCTTAGGTGGATTATAATGACAAAAATGAGCATGAAACTGTGGATCACCAGAAGAACTATAACCAAAATGAACTTGAGGCTGAGAACTAGAAAAAACCCCTATGCGCTTGAGACTTAAAACCTTTGTCAAAATGGTGCCAACACCTGTTAGCCACATGACCGAGCTTACCACAGATCTGACACTATGGTCGAGATCTGCCACGATATCTGTTGTTAACATTAGACGCATGTTATGACGATTGAAGCCCAACTCTAGATTCAGTAGCAAGAACTTGTTCATTAGGGCTGGAAACAGAAGATTCATTGCCAACATGCTGCGTGTAATTGATACCAATCGGCAGACGTAGAGGATCCATGATTTTGGCTTTAACATCAACAAGATAGGAAACGGTTGCTTGAAGCGAATATGGTTCACGACTGCTCGTAATCACTGCAATGAACGGCTCATACTCTATCGGGAGGCCATTGAGAATTGTAGCCAATTTTTCAACATCCGAGATCTTGTTACCACACACCTCAAGGTCACAGATCTCTTTCATCTGAGTAATATACAACCGCATGGAGTTAGAGCCCTCCTTGATGGATCGAAGACGGCAATGGAGGTGCATGACCTTGTTGGTGGACAATTGAGCATAGAGATCGGTCAAAGCAGTCCACACGGCCGTCGTAGTCTCCGCACCAACAAGTTGTGGCAGTATACCAGCACTCATTGTGGATAGAAGCTAGGATGCTAAGGAGCTGTCTTACTTCTGAAATCGCACATACTCAGGATTAAGCACTTTTTCACTCGAAGCATTGACCGAAAACATCGCCGGAATAGAAATAGTATCATCGAGAAAGTGCTCCAAGCCATGTCCGCAAATCATAAGGAGCACTTGCTGCTTCCAAAGAAAAAAATTGTTCTTGTCAAGACGAACACTCACATTTTTATTGGCAAAAATCGGAGAAGATTGATTATCGGAGCAGGCATCAACAGACTCAACAACCAGATCACCAGTCGGCGGCATCGGCGAAAAGAGAAATGAGAGAAATCAAATGAAGAAATACAAAATGGCAAAAGGAAAAAGGAACGATCGAACCTGGAATCGACCCTCTGATATCATATTGAAAAAGAGAAATTTGGGGTTAATATGTGATAGCCATAGCAATTATAGAGATGAAGAAAATACAGAGAGAGAATGAGATATTTTCCAATGTAGGTCGAAATTCTCAAAAATCTAATTTGGGCCAGTACTACCTTGTGGTTTATATAGCTCATAGAAGGCTTTAACCAACTTCCATTAAATATGGGTCATGCGATTAAGCCCGGTGAGCTTGTTACAACAACCTTATAACAACCTTTCACACAACAATCTTTAATAGAGACATTATCATTTCACCTAAGTTATGCAATGAATTAAACTTTAGAAGGAATTGGCTTACAATTTGATATATTAGGTAAACTACTCGAAAGGTCACATAGTTTATAGGGTATTTTCATTTTAGTCCCACATAAATCTCTCAATTTAACCACCGCCATAAGATAAATTATTTATTTTAGTCACCCAAAAGTTAAACACCTAACAGTGTTAATAGAAAGTTAGAAATTACCAGTGGTCACTCAAGTTTTACTACACTTTTATTTTAGCTAAAAAAAATAATGTTTTAGTCGCTCAACTATTAAATCATCTAACAATTATTGACATTACATTTGATCAAATAAAACTCATTTTGACACCTCACAATAAAACTCACTTTTACTACTCATCAACCTCTTATTACCTTCCTTCTATAATCAATCCACCATCTTTTAACACAACTTTGGTCAAGCCACTACACCTTTAAAACTACCACATCTATCCAACTCCATTTGTGACCCACACAATCAACCACTAATACCACATACTTCAAGCCAAATCTTGCTGCAAAATCTAACATATCTTGGAAGCTAAAACAAAGTCAAATCTAAGTGGTAAGTAACTTGGTATCGCTTAAGTAGGTCTTGAGTTCAAGACATTTTGTATGCAAAAAAAAATTCAAGGCTGCTTCAACATAACAACTGTGTTTAGCCACTTTCAAACTGTGGTGGTGTGTGGTAACTGTCAAAATGTTTTTTTCCAGCCAACCAGAGGTCGAGCGAGGCTCATCATAGGAGACATGGGTTCAATCGAAATGTTTGCAAGGTGTGCATGCATTGTCAAATGGTTAAAAATATCTATGAACATATACTACTTTGTAATCACCTTTACTCTATTCAAAAAACAATAATTTACATTTTTTTCCTCCAAATACTCCTATTAAAATCAAACAAAAAAAATTGCTAAAGATTTTTAGAACCATGTGAAATACAACAGTGTATAAGAAGCCTTGTTCTAACCGAAAACAATATCTAAATTACTCAATGACTTGTGGGCTTGATTGTTTGGACGCAGTTCGAGTAATTCAACGTTTGCAATACGGTTAGCTAGAAGGCATGGGCATTTATATGAGATGTTGCAACGACAATGGACTATTCAAGTTAGGCAGATTCAGAGGGACGGTAATCAAGTTGCAGATGCTTGTGCTAAGCTTGTTTATCTCAACAGTATTGTCCCTGTGTATTTTGACATGGCACCGGTGTCGGTTGCCACGCTTCTCCAGCAGGATATGCGCATTCTTATTGCTTAGGAGAGTTATTTTCGTTTTTTTTTGTTTTCGGTTTAGTTGTTTATTTATGCTTGTTATGTTCCTTTGTGTTATCACTTGTACTCTTTTCCTCAATTTAGGTTTAGGGAGATTTTTAATGATTCTCGTGATAACACCCTTGTATGATTCCTTTATAATCATACTATGTTTACCAAAAAAAAATACTTAATGACTTGCATGTCAGAACCCTAAAAGGTTTTAAATTCAAATACAACAACTTCAAAAGCAATAAAATATGTATAGTTATATATTCACAATAAAACAAAATATATAAAATCAAGAAAAAAAATCAAATCAAGTATGAAAACATGAGAGCTAAAGAAACCGGTTTAAAGACAAAAATAGGACTATTAGGCCCTAATATTACCAAATTAACACTCAAAATTCTAAATCTCCCAGACTAGCACTATTGCAGTGAACTCGCCGCACAAGCACGGTGAGTTCCAAATTAATATTATTTTTTATTCGAATTCGTCGGGCAAGCATAGAGATTAGGATAATCCTAATCTGAAATTGCCATGCATGGACAACGAGTTTCACAAATTTATCTGTTGACCAACGATCGTATTTTTTTAAGTTAGGGTTATAAATAAGTAGTTTGGTGTAGATATTGATCACCCAAACATTCTTCAACCTCTTTAGTTCAAAGCTAGCAAGATTGTGAAGCCGTGTGATTTTCGTAGAGCCCTGGAAAAAGCAAGCACTCAAAATATTTGGAAAGATTGAAGGTAGCAATTTTTTGAGTTTTTGGAATATGGTGTTTGTGAGTTTTTTTTTGTAAAAAAATATTTTTGAGATTAGGGATTAGGGTTTAAAAGATTATTTAGATATCAATTATTTTATTTAATCAGAATATGAAATAGTGTTAAAATTTTGTTAGTCGATTGATTTGTTACGGTTTAATGTTTTTTTGGCGCAGAATTATTGGAAAAAGAATGGCGTTGTTAAGACGTGAAGAATCCCACATCACGAACAACATAGAATTATTGGCAATAATTGATTATTTTTTATAAATTTCAATTTGTTGTTTGTAAATGATAAAGTAGTAATTTAATTTAAATCATGTGTTTGTAGACCTAGGAGACACTATTTCGGCCCCGGTTGATATGGAGCGATCCACTAAGCATGCAAATCAGAGGATTTTTAGAGACTATTAGATTTAGTTACGCGTCAAAGATTCGTGACTTTCAAACCATGTCGTGGTTGATTAATGGGTTGGTGGAGCGTTGGAGACCGAAGACGCAAACCTCCCACATGTCGCGTGAAGAGTGAACAGTCACACTCAAATATGTGCTATGCATCTTGGTGTCCCAATTTCGGACATTCCAGTCATTGCGATGAACAAGTATATTCCTAAATATTATTGTTTCAATTATTTGGGGAAGACACCAGATGCGGAGCATCTTGTAGGTAAACATGTGAAGCTTACATGACTGAAGAGTGCGTTTGAAGTGGATCAAAATTCCACAACAACAGAAGTTCAATGCTCTGCTCGGGCCTATATATTGCGCCTTCTCGGTAGAATGCTAATGTTGAACAAATCGAGTTCGTATGTGCACACGCAACACCTCATGTTTTTGGAGACTTCGTTTGTAGCAAGAAGATACAGTTGGGGATCTGCAGTATTAGGTTTCCTCTACCACGAGTTTTGCAAGGCAACTACACAGACAGTCGTCAATGACAGATTCGTGCACGCCGATATTGGTGGGTGTGTGGTGCAATTACAATCATGAGACTGGCAAAAGTTTCCATTCCTTGCACCAATTTGTGATGCTCCGTATGAACTCCCACTCGCTTCAAGGTAATAATATTCATTCACATAATTATTTTAAATGTTGTTTGGAGAAAGCATGATATATGTATGTATTTGTATTATGCAGATGAGCCCAAAAATTCAAAAAGAAGACGTTGCAGGCCAATTTAATCCTCGAATTTAGAACGAAGATTGACCTCTACGGTAAAGATCAGGTAATGCAAATTTGATTTTCGTTGATAGTTGTAATATTAAATTAATTTATGTGTGACATAATTTTTTTTTTATTATGAACGAATTGTTGTAGTTCCAATAGATGTCATATTTGGATGATGATAGTCGAGCGGTGATTTCGAACGATACGTACGCAGATGCTAAAAATTGGTGTTTCGTAATGTTGTTGATACATTTCGTGATTGTTGAGAGGTTTTATGACAATCGGGTCCTTAGACAGTTTGGATACCACCAGTCTATGTCGGAGGAGCCGATCAACATGGATGACATGGAAAAGGTGGACTTACGTGGTAAAAGTGAAGCGAATTGGCCTAACAAATAGTCTTCATAGATAGCATGGTAGAATGAAATGTCAAACAGGTTGACTCCTCGTGTTCCCATTAGAGCGGATGATTTCGATTTGTCAATTTCTAAGTACCATCAGTGGTTTGTGTCACACAGTAAACCGTACTTGACGACCCAAGTCCAACTAGATACTTTTCTTGTTTTGTTTCAAACCCAACAAGCCCAAGAAGCATCGAGTGATTCGTCATCGGGTGAGGGGGCATCTAGATGCAGATCCGGGGAAGGGGATCTAGAGGTAGATCTTGAGGTAGAGGTAGACAATTAAAAAGAGAGGTTGAACTGGAATTGGAACCCAACCCGAATCTTCATTGCCATCTTTTGATGTCAGCTCTTATCCACCGTCATATGGGTCCCCGAGTTGGGATCAAGTTCAGTAAATTACATATGAGCCATGGAATTTACAGACTCCATATGAAGCAGACGTTTGGAGAGGTAGACCTGGTATTTAGGGCACTCAAGGAACAGGAACTACAGGACAAGTGCAAAGATCTATAGGTCATTCTGAAGATGTTTATATGCTAGAGTTTGTGGTCCTGCAATCTCAAAATTATGATATGCAATAGCATGATATGGAGTACATGACACCATTTATGTCAACAACGTCCATATCAGGTCCTATATTCTCGGGCGGTGTTGGGGGAGTTAGTTCGAGTATGTGTAATGAACAACGTCGTATGACTCCAAATTATGATGATGACACAGACACGGTGGAAAGTGGGGATGTGAGTGGAGGAAGTGTCGATGTTGATGCTGATGTTGAAGATAATGATGATGATGATGATGATGAAGAAGAAACGCCCATTCAGCCTCGAGTTCGACATGGGTCAGGCTTCTATGACCAGACGCACTCAGGGTACTGCCAAAGCCTAAGGCCCAAGAGAGGAAGATGACCAAGAAGAGGAAGATAGATAAATTTAATTTATTTTGCAGAACTTGTTTAGTTGTTTTGTCTTTTAATTAATTTCTGAAAAATTTAATGGATAGTTTTTGGATATTTATCTTAAAATTTTAGATAAGTTCACCTTTTAATGCTCATTAAATAAATAAAAAAATTATACATTTATCGTAAACAACAGTTACAAATAAATGTAATACATTCGTACAACATTGTGCCCTTGTGGCCTAGCCGTAACATTGTAAGGAAAACAACATTTAGTGGAACATTATGCCCCAGTAGCCCAGAGGAAACATTTGAGTTTCATCGTAAATAATTTTGTAAGGAGAACTTCATGTACGTAATTTGTGCTACATAGTTGTCTGGCCGATGATCACTCCCGAGAGTGTTGTAAGGCACCGTACAATTGGGGTGACAATATGATTTCTTCCAACCCCATACTGGTTAAGTAAATGGTAGTGCATACACGACCGCATGCCATAAATTTATGAGGCTAACACCGCCATCTAAAGGCCTTTGATGCTGACACTATTTGGTGTTCATTTATCTGGTTGATGCTTTTACGGCAGATGATTCGAGTGTAAATATGCTCCTAAAGATATAGCTTTACGGCGGACTACACTACATAATTAATGTTGTAATGAGAACTTTGTGCACGAAATTGAAGCTGACAATATGAATTGTGGCAAACTTATACTAGTTAAATGGGCGGCAGTGCACCACGCATGCATGACATACATTTTACGAGCCTTACACCATTTTCAAAGGCGAGTGGGTGCTGACACCATTAGTGCTCTGTTATGCCATTAATGCTTTTGCGCCAGATGACTCGAGTGTAAATGCTCAGAACGTTGTAGCTATGCGGTTGACTGTATAACATAATTAATGTTGTAAGAAGAAATTCGTAAAAGTTAATGATACATGTAACTTTTTTGAGAAAAAAAGTCTGAAGGTATGGTATGGAAAGAAGATTTAACATTTTTTTTAAAAAGTGTATGATCGAACATTAGTTTTCACGGCTATTTATAGGGGAGTATGCACTTAAACTCGCCAAGCATGTAGCACGCGTTATAAGTGTCATATTCGTTTGAACCCGCATCTGTGGAATTTGCCAGGGAAATAAATGATAGGTGCAACTCGCCAAGCATGGACGATGAGTTTCCCCAAACTCGTAGTCCATGTACGGCAAGTTACACCAATTCCCCGGCATATTTCACAGATGTATGTTTTAGACAAATATATGCAGGCTTTTCAACTCAAGATTAGAAGCGTTTTTCGAATGCGCGAACGAACGACAGACACGTCGTCCTAAAGATAAACACATGTACGTCATGGTGATAAAATAACACAGCTCAAAAAGTATCCGAACATGACGAAAAATTTGCCTAAACACCCTATGGAAGTCATATTGGTAAGCTTTTCAAGACAAGATTCGGAGCGTTTTTCGAATGTGCAAACCAACAGCTTTTTATATTCAAGTTGAATACTTTTGGCATAATATAATATAAGTACATATGAAATTGAATACATGTAATCATTCATCATAGTACAAAACAGTTAAAATTATATTTCTCATGAAGTAAATACATACAGAAATAATAAAAATCAATCATTAACCATATTTGCCTACTTCTTTGATTTGTGGTGGGTTGTTTCTGACAGAACAGGGGCTGTGAACATGGAATATCACACGCAGTACCTCCATATTCATTATGGAAGCATAGGGGTGCTGCATGGAATAATCATGGAGTCGTTGACCATGATTAGTTGCATATGTATGGAATTGTGTAATGATTCATCCTGATAAGAAGACCATGTCGAGGCTCACATTGAAACCGGTATGCCGAGACTTACTCAACGTACCTAATGTTGTAAGGAGAGCTTTGTTGGTGGAATTGATCGAAAAAAAGACGAATTTTGTAAGAGAATTTACAAGCAACCATAAATCTAACATCGAACAATACATGTTTGAAAATGTGTGTTAAAAGGACATAATCAGATAGGTATTTATAGTTAGAAATTTGGGTGTAAATCGCCATGCATGGTTGGCAAGTTTAGCTTACATTGTTAACCATAATTATGCACTTTTTCGTTTTTATCCGATTCAGTCGCCATAATTTTTTAAAGAAAATGCCAGGTGAATATGCACTGAATACGTGACTACATTTTATAAATTGAATAAAATGATGGGAGTCGAGTTAAACAACAAAATTTAATACATTTAAAAGTTTACAAAACTTTTACAAACAAATGTAATACATTCCTGTATTAAAAACCAGTTACAAAAAAAATGAATACAGTTCTTATATTACAAAACGGTTACAAATAAATGTAATGCACTTCTCATAATGCTAATACATGTAATCATTTTTAGGGATGGCAATGGGGCGGGGCGGCCGAAAATTAAACCATCCGCCCCGGCCCTGACCTTTCCTGATTCTAATATATTGTATCCCCGCCCTGAAATAATAAAAAGCATAACCCGACCCTGCCCCGACCCGATATTTTAATGAAAAAGCCCGATTAAACCCGACCAGCCCCAAAAAATTAATAAAAATATTAAATATAATATATAAATATATAATAAATATATATAACTATATCGATTCGGGTCAGGTTGGGGAATTTTCACCCTAAACTAGAACCCGCCCCTCCCCAACTTTATTTTTTTCATAACCTGCCCCAAACTCGATTTTTTAATTACAAAACCCGCCCCTATCAGGTCGGATTGGGTCGAGACCTGACAGGGACACGTTATTTTGCCATCCCTAACCATTATGTATAGATGTCTGACTGTTCATCACTTGGAAGAGTGATGTAAATCATGGTACAATTGGGGCTGACAATATGACTTGAGCCAACCCCATTGTGAGCAACGTGCGGCCTCCTCCTCTACCACATAATCTAGAGAGATACAGTTGGCTCCATTCCTCTACACGGAGTCAGCCAACACGACATATACGGCTGTCAAGGCCCGTTTAACACAATGGAGGCTTCAGGTTGCTCCATGTAATAAATTTTAGGCCTTAATGCCATTATTTGCTCTATCCGTACTTAATGTTGTAAGGAGAACATCGTAGTTCAAACTAAGCTCCACCAACACATGAAATGGCCACTGTTTTGAATGCATTTTGAGACAGAATTTATTTTGAAAATTTGAAAATTTGTTTTTTAGAACCGAACAACATGTTAGAAAGCTATTTATAGAAGGGCTTTTGACATCAAACACGCTTTGCATGTTTTTCAGACGAATATATGCATGCTTTTCAACGTAAGATTAGGAGCATTTTTTTAATGCGCGAATTAACGGATTTTTTTTATAAACACCCGTGTTTCATGGTGGCGAAAATATGCGGACCAAAAAACATCGAAACACGGCGAAAAAGTTGCCTAAACACCTCTATAGAAGTCATCTTGGTAGGCTTTGCAACGTAAGATTAGAAGTGTTTTTTGAATGCGCAAACGAACGACGGACTTGCCGTCCTATAGATAAACATCCCAAAAAACATCCAAACACGATAAAAAATTTGCCTAAATACCCCTATGGAGATCATCTTGGTAGGCTTTTCAACGCATGATTATGAGCATTTTTTGAATGCGAGAACAAACAACGGACACGCCATCCTAAAGATAAACACATGTACGTATTGGTGGCGAAAAAAATAAGGCCCAAAAAACATTCGAACACGATAAAAAATTACCTAAATACCCCTATAGAAGTTATCTTGGTATGCTTTTGAAGGCAAGATTCAGATCATTTTTTGAATGTGCAAACCAACAACTTTTTTTATATTTAAGTTGAATACTTTTGGCTTAATATAATATAAGTAAATATGAAATTGAATACATGTAATCATTCACCATAGTATAAAAACGGTTAAAATTTTATTTCTCATGATGTAAATGCATACGAAAATAATAAAAACCAATCATTCACCATAATATTTAGAAAATGAACAAAATTTAATACATTTCTTATATTACAAAACGTTTACAAATAAATGTAATAAACTTCTCAGAATACGATTTCACGGAACAATAATGTTGTAAGGAGAACTTCCTTTACTTATCTCATACACCACAATTGTCTAACCCTTCATCATTCGCGAGAGTGATGTAAATCATCGTGCAATAGGGGATGACAATGTGACTTATGCCAGCCCTATTATGAGCAACTCACGACCACTTCATCTGCCTCAAAAATTTTGAAAGATACAGTTGGCTTCGGTCCTCTTCACTTGACCAAAAAGAATATCGTTCTTTTGATTTGATAGCCACACAGAGTAAGCCAACATGGAATATGCAGCTGTCAAGGCTCGTTTATCACAATGGAGGCTTCAGGTTGCTCTAAGTAATACATTTTAAGCCTTAACACCATGATATGCTCCATTCACACTTAATGTTGTAAGGAGAACTTTGTGATTCAAACTAAGTTCCACCAGCACAAGAGACGACCACTATTTTGAATGCATTATGAGACAACAAAAAATTGAAAATTTTTAACTTTTTTGTTATGGAATCGAACATCATGTTAGTAAGTTATTTGTAGTAGAACTTTTGAATCTAAACTCGCTTTACACGTAAACCAAGTTACTAACATCTTGTACCATTGTATTCTGAACAATGCATCTTTTGTCTAGCTGATTCTTTGACGCATCTTCCTTCTTCAAAATATGCAAAGCGGATGAAATGATAAGTGATGCACGACGAGTTCGGTTGAAGTTTTCAACCATGCACGACGAGTTCCACTTATCATTTCGTCCCTTCTGCATATTTTGCAGGAGAAAGATTCGTCAAAGTTACCTATAATTACCAAGTTTCACCTACGGTTTATTTGTGTCAAACACACGATGTGAAGATTTTTTGGAGCTACATTATTCTTAAGAGAAAAGCTTGTTATTCTCGTCATTTCCAAACGAACTAAGAATATTGTACGCACCGTGAATTCAGACAAGTTACACAAAGTTTTCCTTGCACCATGACGTTTAGCTATTCCTTTTTTCTCAAAGGTATTGTGAAACTTAATGTTGTAAGGAGAACTTTGTTTAACTTCTCGCAATCCATGGTCTTGATTCATTTGGAATTTATGGGTTTACCAAGCATGACAGAGTGATGTATTTACAAACATGGGCGACCGAAACAATCCAACATCAAATTTCAACAACATTGAAACAAGTGTAATGACAACATTATGCTTAATAACTCCGCTCCGTAGTACTATTTTTCATGTACGCTTACTATAAATTCTTTAATAAATAATGTGAAATTTAATTGCATTGTATTTAATAACTCTGTTGTATTTACTATTTTACGCATGCGGTTTTAATTATTTTACAATAAAATTTGAGGAATTTTGAAACTCGCCTTTCATGTTTGGCGAGTTTCACGTGATTCTCGTTACTATAAAACCCAAATTTCAGTTGTGTCCATTTCACTAGTACATCCAACACTTTGCTCCCCTCATGGCTAAGTTTCTCGCAACATTTTATTTTTTGGTACCTATTTTGACTCAACAATTAACAAAAACATGTCACTCGATGATTTGTTGCAGTTGATATCAACCGAGGTTAGTAAAAGTACAGGAAAAAAAATTCTTATTTGGAATGTAAAATCACAACACCGACATTCGTTGAACCGCACTACATTCTAAGGCTTAAGAAGGAAAGCGACCTACGCAAGATGTTTGACCAACACAACTCTGCAGGAGCTAAATACATTCAGTTATATGTTATGTTCTATGAGGTCCAAGCCGGAGAAGGTAGTTCATCTGCACTCAGAGTAGCTAGTTCGTCCACAATCACAGAAGCCACTGAAAAAACTTCACCTTCACCGGATGTTGATGCAGCTGCTGATGCGTTTCAATTTTTATGTACAGGCACAAACAGGAGAAACAACGACGGATTGAAGAACTTAACTTAACTTCAGACGTCTCTACTGACTACGATGACACCGAGCCAGAATCCAATTAACCTTCCACTGCTGAAATCATTGTAGTTTCACGTTTATGCGTTGGTTATTATAACAACATTGACTAACATTAACATACATATAATAATTTACAGACCCAAATCTAACAAAATTCCAAATTGTCTATTTATGAGTGAACTATTTATTAAAAGTTTTTGTTTCATAAATGGTACAAACTTACCTTTTTACATTTAATTTTTAAGAATTTTCTTTTTTTAAAACCAAACTCATCGTGCACGCACGACGATTTCTATGCTTCCGAAAAACGATGTTATGTTGAAACGTTACGGCAGTCGTTAACCCACTTAAAACTCGTCGTGCATGCACGACGAGTTCGAATTAAGATTAACCTAATCACCTTGATTAAGATTTAAACGAAAGAGTATTAAAAGTTGGTGACCAACTATGTGGTTTATCATTTAACACTGTTAGAAATGTAAGGATTGACTAGGATGGGAATTGGGTGGGGAATTTCCGAAAATTGTGGGGATCTGAACCGATAAGGATGGGGAATAACCAAAATCTTCACCCATAGGGACGGGGACGGGGAAATTTTATCACCAAAGCTCAAATGGGGATGGAGACGGGGATTGCTATATTCGAACCGCATGGATAATCGAATCCGTATAAATAACCGTGGGGATCCCAAAAAAATATCCGCAAGGATATATCCCGATATTTTACTAGATTTTTAAAAAATATATACTTAATTATCTATATACCCCTAATATATATCTTAATAAAAAAATCCTAACTATATTATTATCACTTCAACTTTCTCTCAAACCTAGTCACACTCAAATTTCTCAACATGTTTCTATCTTAGATTTAGATATAAGCTAAAACCCTTGTCTAAATCTTCCCCCAACACAACACCCATTCAGTCTTTATCATCTCATAACTGCTTCCAATCGAAGTTATCCAAACTTTTTGCCATTTATTTTGGTTAATAAAATAATAATTTTGTTTAAGTTTTTTGGGATGGGGATTCCCCGAAAATCGCGAGGATCCACACGGGAAGGGTATGAGGATGAAAAAATCTCTGAAACATTTAATGAGGATTTCCCGAAACCATAACCGCAAGTATTGAGGACGGAGTGGGGAATTTAAAATCGTCCCCGTCCCCGTCCCCGCCCCCACCCCTAAGATTGACCAACTAAAACGAACAATTTCTCCAATTATGGTGACTAAATTATGAGTACTTTTTTGGTAGTTTTCCCCCTGTTTGGCAGCTTCTTATGGATTCAAGCATTCTTCAAAGCATGGATGGACCTAGAAAGGGCAGTCGCCCGTTAAAAATTTAAAATTCACATATGATTTAGATATTTTTAAAATTTTTATGTATTTTCTGTTGAAAGTATATTTTCGCCCCTGTAAAATGTTATAGGTGTTCGACTTTTTCAGTGGCCAAATTGTTACGAAAATACCATATTGACAAAATCGATAAATTGAGACTACTATAGGGGCAAAAGTAGCTCTTAAGCCTTTTTTTGTATTCTAGAATCATTTTGGAATTTTCTATTTTAAATAAATTTTAATGTTTTTAATTGTTTTAGGTCATAACAAACAAGTGTTTGATTAGATTATGTTCCATTTTTCTTTTAAAACGGTTAACGATGAAGATCGAATGTGTGAATGAAAAATAAATAAAGAGACTAAAATGAAAAAGAAAATCAAAGTGAGAATTTTAATATAATATTAAGCATTTTCCCCACCAAATTTTCTTACATATGTTTTCTCGTCTGACTTTTCCAAATCCAATGGAGAGTTGTGAATGTCTTCATCTTCTTATATATATTTCCTTGTCTTACTTTGACCAAACCAATTGAGAGTTCTGAATCAACGACGGGCTCGGCCAATAACTGTTTTAATTATAAAATTTAATTTGAAAAAATATTCCCGGCAAACTTGACTTGAGACTCGAAATTTGAACTGATTTATTCGTCTTGAGGTTTGATATAGACCCAGACATTATAGTTTAAACTTGAATTGAACCCGAAAAAATCGAATCAACCTAAATTTTAGTTAAACTGAAAATTAACACAAACCGAAAGCAACCCAAACTTAAAGTAATTCGAACCGAAAGTAACTCGAATTTAATTTTCTCAAATTCGATATCATCATCAACCCAAATTTGACCAGATAATTGAGTCGAAATGAACAAAATAATTTATTTATTTCTTTATATTTAATTTTTAGTATAAATAGTAAATATGTATGTTTTATTATTTTTATTTTTTAATTGTTTATTTTATTTGGTCTTTATTTAATTAATGGTATTAATTAAATATTCAATCCAAAAATTTAAATATCCAATTAAATGTCAAACAATTAAAGCATGTCTAAATTGATTTTAATTCATAATTAAATAAATATGATAAGTATATTTTTTATTAAATAATTTTTACCTTTTCCAATTCTAAAATTAAATTTTAATGTCTTAGAAATTATGCAAAACTTAAAAAAAACAAGTTGAAACTCGATAATGACAATCATACAAAATTCAAGTTATAAACTTCAATAAGCCTTACAAGTTTAGTTTGTGTCAAATTGTAATCCCTTAATGATGGTTGAATTAAAAACATTGAATGATCAAGATTGAAATTGAGTCAAAATAATAAGATTGACAAACAAACAAAAATGTTTTTACAAGAATATATCAATACTTCTATATATAATCGATTGGATACATACCCAACGCAGCCCTAATTGACCTAAAGATCCAAAGGTTGATTAAAATAAAAGATCGATCGATCTGATATTGACCAGATTCGAAAAATCAATTGATCTAATACCGATCCAAACCGAAAACTAATCGATCTGATATTGATCCGACCCAATTCAACCGATATGATATTGAATCGGCCAAAATTCAGTCGATCCGATATTAATCCGACCTGATACTCAATCTGACCCAAATCAAACCTTAACCAAAAGCAATACAAACCATAATAACCCGACTAAACAACCCGATATAATAAAAGGCACGGATTTAACTTTCGAAAATAATATAATTTTAGAGTATATGTTTCAATATTTCCATGTTTGAAAATTTGGAGTATATCAATCAATTTTTATTCGAATTTTAATTTTGGACTATATCAATAAATTTTTATTCAAATTTGAAATTTCGACCTGATTTATTGAATCCAAATCTGACCAAATTCAATCTAATCATATAGAGTCAATAACTCGAAATCGTTCAACTCAAATCTTAGATAAATTAAATTCGAAACGATCTGAAATGCACAAATATGATTGTAAGATGTCTAAGATTGAGCTCTACAGAATTATGCAACTAAAATGCATGAAACTAATCTTAAATGAACCAAAATTGCAACATGAAACTAATCCTAAATGAACCAAAGTGCAAGCAATCTTTCTAAGTTTAGGGTACAAAATATAACTCTTTTAGAACGCTGACACCTCCATTATAGTTTACCCAAAATGAAACAAAAAAACATATTTGAAGCTCACTTAGAATTAAATATGATAACATATTAAATATGAAACAAAAAAAACATATTTGACACCTCCATTATTATAGTTTACTATTATATTTACACATATAATTCAATAATAGTTCTTTAATAGTTTTATTAATGTCTTTCTTAGTCTTTTAGCATCATTCGTCTTGGAATACTTTTGGACATAGGTAATGTTGGTTCGATAGTCGGTAATAAACAAGCTCAAAGCACGAAGCAATGGCTTGTTTCAATACAGTATTAATGATCCAATGCTTCTGATGCTCGTACTCTCTCCAACCGAACCCCCGCCTCGCCCAGGGTCATCACCTTTGAGCCATAGCTCATGGACTATAATCATAGTAAATATACCAAATACCATGCCAAAGTGTCCAAGGACTTTTCCTCAATAATATTTTATCCATACGGTATCTTTATTAATGCCTATAACAGTATCAATAACGAAGTCGATAATAGTGTCAATGACAATATCAATTGCAATATTTTCACATTGATATCGATAACAATAATTCAATGTCAATAATTTGATGACAATATGCATACCTCAACACCAATATCTCAATAGCAATATGCAATATCCAATATGCAATAATCAATGTTTGATGCTCAACGATTGATTTAGCAATGTTTCAATGACTTCGATGACAACAACAACAATGCTTCGGACACAATTTCAATGCGAGACTTACCTTGACTTACCAATGGAGTCTACCAAGAGATTCGATGCAATTTACCTTAAGACAATGTTAGCTACTCAAACGGAATCAACAACAATGAATTCGGAAAGGCTCCTCGCCTAATTTCGAGACTCCGACTACACTCACCTTGATAATTCGAGGCTCTTACGGCTCCCGGATGACTATCTCTCTATTCCTAGCTTTCAATGGAGGCGATGGGTTAGTCTTTTCCAATTCTTGAACTAGGAAGAACAATAAGGGATTATTAGAATCAATATGACAATATCGATACTTGAAATAACTATTAGACAAAAGCTTATCTTGAAGCTTTTAACTTGAAATTGGACATTCAATGACCAAGAGGATCGATAATTGATTTAGGGTTTCCATTTACCCGATCAGTAGCTATGAATTGATGTTCTTAATTCAAAGAAAGTCTAAGCTTAAGGGTCATAAATTGAGAGGTGTATGCTTAGAAGCTCAAGGTTGAAGACAATGGAGGTGTATGCTTGTTCATTCAAAGCAAGAAGATGGGGTTGGTCTCGGTGAAAACAAAACAAGGATGAGAAATCCCTTTTCTTATATTTTAAAATGACCAAAGCCCTAATCATTTCCCCGCCTCTCACTTAGCCAATGAAAAGGTTTCCCTTAGCAAAGGGAAAGCTTAATATATTAATATCTATATTCTTTATATCTTATAAATATCAATTATAAAGATGACTATAAGTCATCCTTTTGGATTACTTTCACGTGGGGAGGGGCAGTAATAAGCAGATGACTCATCACCACCTCATTTCTTTTTAATTTATCCTTCAAACAGATTCAAATCAAGGGACCCGTTTCGAAACGGATAAGCAAAAGTCCAAAAGTTAGTTAATACTATCAGATTACTTCCACGTGGGGAGGGGCAGCAATAAGCATATGAGTCATCACCACCTCATTTCTTTTTAATTTATCCTTCAAACAGATTCGAATCAAGGGACCCGTTTCGAAACGCATGAAACTATATCGAAACGGCTAAGCAAAAGTCCAAAAGTTAGTTAATACCGTTGGAACTGTATCGGAACGCCTTATAATCATTTCGAAACGCCTTACCTAGGCCGTTTTGGTATGGATCTTACTGTATCGAAACGCCCAGCTCAAAAATATCACTTTGGGCATTTCCAATGAGGTCTTTAACTAAGAATAAGTCCAATTAGGGTCCCTTAACAATATAATCTATAATTTAGGCCGTAAAGATACGATATTTGAACATTTTAATATCAATACCCGATCATCGGAATCCAATTCCGACTAGCCCCGTTTTGGGGTGTTACAATATCTATGTAGCTTCAAGAGTAATTATTCCATACACTCGCGCTTAGTTTTAGAGTTTATGGATTCAATTTAAGGTCTTGAGTTTAGGGGTTGTGGATATAATTTAGGGTGTAAGGCTAAAATTTACAGTTTATAGGTTAAAACCTTAATCCTTAACCATACTACCCTAAACCTAAACCCTAATGTCTAAAGCCTAAATTCTAAAGCATAAACTCTAAACACTAAAACTAAGGCACTTGTGGAAATTTTTTTGTTTCCACGGCCATTATATTGAATATAAATCTTAACCTCAATTCATATTTTTAACAAAAAATTATTCTTTTTTCAATTTAGTCCCTTAATTTTACATTTTTTAGTTTGGTCCTTCAACTATAATTTTTTTTGTAAATTCTTTCTTCTCTTCTATTCATTGACTCATTTATACTCCTATCAATAAGTTGTCCTAAATGAAAATCTTCTTTAAAAATAACATTATGGAATATTTTTTGTAGTGTTAGATAATATTTGTTTTATTATGTAACCTTACAAATCTTACTTATACATGTGAAAAATAATATTAAGAAATATATACTTATATCTTATATGATTAGAGAAACTCGTTTAAATCGGAATCAATCACTACTTTAAATTATAAATAATTACAACTAAATTTGTACATAAACTCGACTCAAATTTTATAAATTCAATTTGAATAAAAAAATAAAATAAAGTTGAAGTTATAAAATATGACTCTTCAACTCGAATAACCTGAAAATTTTTACTAGACTCAATTGAATGCTTACTCTTAATTCAAATGATGATTCAGGATCAATCCATGACTAAAAAAATCTTAAATTTTGGAATATAAATTCAAATTTAAGTTTCTAAATATTGCAATTGAATGCTTACTCTTAATTCAAATGATGATTCAGGATCAATCCATGACTAAAAAAATCTTAAATTTTGGAATATAAATTCAAATTTAAGTTTCTAAATATTGCCTAAAGACTTTTTTATAAAAAAAACATAAGATTATTGTAAATTTTAAGAAACTATAAACCATAAAAAAATATTGCCTAGAATTTCTAAATTCATTTTCTTTTCGATAGGAAGTGATTTTTTGAGTTCATTATTCTGTTCCATACGACAAGTAACTACTGTAAAATGTCCAGAAGAGTGATAGGTTCAGTGTTGCCTTAGGGGAGTTGGTTTTTTGACAGGATCTTGTTTATCTAATAGGTTTGCAAGGGGGAGTTTCTTTAGTGATTTGATTAAGTGGAAAGTAGAGCTGGTTTAGTGTTGTTGTAGTAGTAGAAGGATTTGCATCATGTACTTGAGAGTTAAGCAAAAATGTGTTCGTTGGTCCAAGTTATTTTGAGTAAGGTGTAGGGTATATGAGATATTTTCAGGATTGTTATCTTTAGTTGGCTCGAATTGTCTTGGTTCTTCATTCACAAGGATCTTGTGTTTACTCTTAACTGCGATTTTTGGTGGTTACATGCACTATACGTTGTTCTGCTGGATAACTTAGATGTGTGGTGGGTTAACTTAACCTTTGAAGTTGTGTTATCAAAAGGCTTATTTTTTTATTCAGAATGGACTCCCTCAATAGCTGGTGTGCTCAATTCAATGTGGATGGAGTGGATAAGGAGGGTAGTGTAGTATATGGTGGTGTTCGTCGCTCTATTTCAGATGAAACTTCGAGTTAGGAAATCCTTTAAAGCTTGGCGGTTATAGATTGAACTTTGATTGGTTGTTGTCTGCGGGTTGTTTGATCCAAGTGGCATGTTGTAATGCTTTATTTTTGTTGGTTTTCGAGGATTGTCATATTGATGTTTGCTTTGCTGTTGTCAAATGCTATGATGTGGCATGTTGTTTTTTTTGCCTGGATCGTATATACTTTTTTCCTCCACTTAGGATTAGGGAAGTTTTTAACGAGACATACATTACAGGTTAATTATTATTAATAAAATTAACTTGTCGAGCAAAAAAACTTCATTAATGTATTATCTATACCATCTCGTAAAAGCAGTCTCCCTATTGCTTCTTATGCTTGGATTAGAGATTTTATTTTAGGGTAAACTACATCAATGGTCTCTCAACTATGTTCTAATTCTTTTTTGTATCCTCTGATTATTAGAAGTTACAAACAGGTCCCCTAACTTAAAAAATAATAAATTATTCCGACACCATTAAAAAAATTATAGATGATAATGTGGCAGTTAATATAAATTGATATAATTACTTAATTAGCCCTCAAGTTCTATACTTATTTTAATTTTACCCTAATTCTTAAAAATTAACCCACATAATTTTAATAATCTATCAATTTAGTTCATCTTCTTTTCTATTTATCATCTCCTTTAATTCTTCAATTCATTTTCACCACAAAATCCTTAAATAAAGAATATGACATACCTTTTTTTATTCCTCCTCTTTTAATTGATATAATTGCATTAGAATTTCACAATTTTAGCTGAATCCTTAAACTTATTTTCACTTTCATTAAAATCCCCTCTTTCTAATGCAAAAAAAAACCCAATCTTTCAAGCAGCCCAAAGAGGAAAACAAATGGCTTCAGTGAATCTAGGTTCTTTGGTTCAATCTTACTCCATTTTCAACCAAGCTTCCAGACGCAGGTACTTCCCTTCATTTCCTCTAAAAAAAATTCATCTTCAACCCAAAAAAAAACACTGCTTTACTTCTCTTTCTTCGATTTCATCAATCATTACGAGAAGACACTATCGAGGAAGAAGAACAAAGCCCTCAAGCACCAATATTTTTATTTCAAATCATACATGGTTCACTAGGCCAACTCAGTTAACCAAGCCATGGAGTCATATGTTTCACTCCGTCACCCTGTTCTTTATTTAAGGATTTTGTGGTGAAAATGAATTGAATAATTAAAGGAGAGGAGAAATAAAAAAGAAGATGTACTCAATTGATATATTATTAAAATTATATGGGTTAATTTTTTTAGAATCAGGGTCAAATTAAAATAAGTGTAGAACTTGAGGGCTAATTATATAATTATCAATTTATATTAACTCTCACATCATTAGTTGTTAAATTTTTAACGGCGTCGGACTAATTTGTTACTCTTTTAACTCAAGGGACCAATTTGTAACTTATGATAGTCGGGGGACACAAAAAAATTATAGCATAATTAGGGGACCATTTATGTAGTTTACCTTTTATTTTATTTAGAATATTATGCAGCGTGATTATATTATAATATTTGTTCTTCATTCTTTCCTTTTTAAAAATACGTGCACACCGTGCAGATAAACTGCTAGAATTCGAATCTTCTAAGATAACAACACTCTTTTTTTCATTGTGACCACACAATGATTTTAAGATGGTTCCACTTGACATATAAGGAGTGGTAAATGTATGGGTTCAGCAGGTATTGTTGGCAATCTATGTCATGGATAGGTGTGTGCCCAAAACTTTTTGAGATTAAACACTTCACATTCATATAATTGGAAATCAAGTGCATACATTTTTTTATTGTCTCTACAGCGGCTGGACTCTTTGGCTAGCGTGGATTGAAAAAGTCTTTGAAAACAAATTGCTGGTTGAAGATTCTTCAGATTGAGAAACTGATAGATGGAGGTTCAGCGGTTTCATATAGGTAGCAAAAATCAGTACAACATATAGATTCTTAAATTCAGGAAACAAATCACTCTGATCCAAGCACAAAGCTTATTCATTGCCACACACATAAACATGTAATCATATGATGGTGTCGATTTCATCACTTCTTGGCCTGCAACAATAACAGTTCCCTCCCCTGTTAGCAACTTCTGGTATAATAATAGGTACTGCTGAAATACTAATAATCTAAGCTAAAGAGTGAGTATAAACGGAAGAGTACCGAGAACATCATCTTATAAAGTGCCACTATTTCTTTCGGATCTGCTTTCTTTGTTTGCTTATACACATCGATCTTGTTCACCCCGTGTCACACACAGTCATGACAATCACTCAAGAATTGAAATAGACAAAGAAATAGTGCTCGAGTCATACATTGGAGGCTATATATACAGAAATGCTGCTCAACTAACTATATCTCAATCCATGCTGCCACTTTAGGCCTTCCTGTCGTGATGTCGTACTTAAACACCTCCGATAAGTAGATCTGGAATCTTTCAACCGAAGAATGAAGGCAATGTTCGCCTACAATTCACAACATCATTAATACATCTTTGCAGACAAAGTCCAACCATAAAGAATGATATCGTCATACTTCTTTTATCCATTATAGTAGTGCAACCAAACTATAACCCTTTTTCTCTTCAACATTTTACATTTCTTCCAACATATTTAAGAAACAAAAACAACAAAATTACAGCATCCGGGAAGCAAATTAGCATCACTGGCGACCCAACTTACCAGACTAAACTCGTTGCCGAGAAGGAATGGGCCATCATATTTTGTAAGAGCATGTTCCAAGAGATCAAAGGCAGTACATGATGCAAGCCATAAGTTTTAGCTACTTCATATCATATATACAAATACACGCTACACTCTGTTAAACACGTAGATTTCAGTCGGACTAACCAGCTTCGGTTGTTGAGTCTCCGTTAAAGGTATTAAACACAAGCCCTGCAAATAGGTCTATGTGTGATAACAGCTCCTCAGCAACTTCTTTTTGTCAGCATCCTAATACATTTCCAAAAGATGATTTGGTTAATAGAGATAAGGAGTGAGAATTGAGAAACCTGCACTGAGTGAGAGCAGTAAACAATTCGATGGATGTTACATTAGGTAAAAGAGAAGGGCCTTCAAAGTTGGTGTCAACATATTTGATCAAGTCAATACTCTCCCTCATGACTTTGACATTATGTTCCAAGGACGGCACCTTGTTTGCAGGGTACACTTTCTTCTTGTACCAAGCAGGCCTATTTTCAAGGTTCAAAGGAACCCACTTAATCTTATCTTACAAACCCTGAAACTCAACCAAATTCACAACGCTTACTCACTTGAAAAACTTGGGGAATTGGAAAAGTAATCTGCAATTCTGCATGCATTACATAAATGAAAGAGTGGTGCAAAGGTGATCCACGCACGTTGTGCAAAGGGGAAAGTATAGGTCATATACAACCTTCAAAACAAGAAAGAAGAAAAGGGTCAACTTTATTGTGTGGGAATAAACACAAGCAAACAAGATAGATGTTAGGAAAGGAAAGGAAATCACGGAAAAGAGAAGAGAAAAGAAAGAGTGGAACTGAACCTGGTAGTTCTGCATGTTGGGATGAAATTTTATGACGACGTCGGCGTTTGACGGTGATTCATCCATTTTGATGTAGACAAAGAATTATGGGTCGAGGACGGTGGTCGGAGAGGAGCTTGGCTTTATATAAGATCGTTGAGTTTGTCGCTGGAAGTATAGTAGAATGGGTTAAAATTAATCTCAACCACCCTAGCTATTTCTCTAAGTATGATATTGAATGGGACTTGTTGTTTCGTTCTTGTGACTGCAACAGAACATGTTTATTTTTACCTTGATTTTGTCAAAATTGAAACTGTTTTAGAACGCAGCAGGCTTATAGTGCTGGAGAAGAGCCATTAGGGATCCAACCAGGATTTGGGTAGGGAGGCAAAACATAAATGTTTGAAAATAGGAGGGACAAATTATAAATAAACTAATTTTTTAAAAAAAATTGTATAGAAAAACAAAAATAAATAAAAAATTATTGAGTGTGAGGAGCAATTGCCCTTATCCACTGATGAGTATTTATTTTGGTTGTGTTTTTTTGTCCTTATTTCGATTAAATATAAGTTTGAGGGACTTAACTGAGCTATTTTAAGTTGTTTTCATGCCGGGGACGTGATGCTGGAAATAAGCTGGAATGTTGGAGTCATGGGCAGATTCATGGGCATGAATCAGGGCATGAATGTTGACTGAGCGCCACGTCAGCGTCTTCTAGAAATTGACATTAGCAGCAGTGATAGCTTATCAGGCCGCTTATCAGATAGTTTATCTGCGAATTTTTTAAGTTTTAAATTTAAACTTGGTAATTTATCTTTTTAATTATCTTTTTAGAATTATCTTTTGTATTTTAGGTTTTTATCTCTTAGTATTTTTAGGTTATTTGAAGTACTATAAATACCCCTTTTGGGTAAGACTTCATCATCAAATTGAATATTATTTCATCTTTCTCTTGGAAATTCTTCTCTTCTTAGTTATTTTTTTCCTTAAGTTTTTTTCTTATTTTTCTTTTTTTGATTATTTCTTAAATGTTGAGCATAATTAATTTGATAATCATGCTCGGCTAGATCTTCTTAAGCCGAAGGCTTATGCAATGACGCGTTCTTAAGGCGAGGTTCGAATTTATGCTTCAAACATTTCGAAAGCTTTTCTCGATTTCTTCATACTTTATTTTCTAAATCAAAATGATTTTTAAACCCAAAGATTGACTTTGGAGAAAAAGATTGTTTTGATCTAGCAAGTGAGAGGGAGGATCGGTTATTGAAACAAATCTGACTTCCAGGGAACACACTTAGTAAATAGATTACTAAGGGAACTTGAGATCAAATCGTTTTTATAGAAATAACTTTTCGAGTTGGTTACGAGCTTAAAGAATTTGTTTTCTCAAACATTGAGTCAGTTTAGATAAATTATCAAAACTGAAACCAAAAATTGATTTTGGAGATTCAGTTTACAAACAAAAACTCAAGGATTGACCTTGAAGTAATTTCGCCAACAAGTTTTGCGAAACTAAAATCTCTACCAATGAATCGAGTAGAACAAGTCAAAGCTTAGCCAAAGTTGAATATCTCTATTGTTAGTATTAAATCTTTAAATCATTCTTCTTGCTCACTTAAATTATTTCATTGCAATTTACCCCCCCCCCCCCAATCACACAAATTCAATTCCATCATCTCTTGGTTTAGAAACGTCAAAGGCGCAACAAGGAAAATCCAAGTCCTTGTGAGTTTCCTTGTGAGTTTGACTCCTACTTCCCTATCTATATTTAATTTAATTCCTTTGTTTATCTATTTATTTGGAAGAAGGAAATTATTCTTGACACGTTACGATACGTGTCAAAAATTGGCGTCGTTGCTGGGGACTTCGGCAACTTTTATTGTTTGTTTTTGATTGTTTATGACCAGGAGAAATCCGGGAGAATAGGTTGAATTCATTCCGAAAATTGAAGCATTTGCGAGACGACAAAACACAACGAAACCGAGTCAACAACGATTCCAGCAAGATCTCGAATCATCTCAACCCGAAACACAATTTGAAGAACGAAACCAAATGGGAGACAACGAACAGACGATCCAGCAGCTGATTAGGGCACCAGATGACAATCAACCCTTGTGCATAACCTTCCCGAATGGTGAAACATCATTCCAACTAAAAACAGGCTTGATTCATCTCCTATCAACCTTCCACGGTTTGCCCAGCGAAAACCCACACAAACACCTTAAGGGGTTCCACATGGTTTGCTCAACTACGAAACCACAGGAAATATCTGAGGATCAAATTAAACTGCGCGCCTTTCCCTTTTCTTTATCTGATATTGCTAAGGATTTGCTTTATGATTTACCTTCTAACTCAGTTACTACATGGACTGAAATGGCTCGCTTGTTTCTTGACATATTCTTCCCAGTTGCTAAAGCAAGCGAAATGAAGCGAAATATTCTAAGTATCCGACAAAAGGATACTGAAACACTTTATGAATATTGGGAGCGCTTCAAGAAACTATGCGCAAATTGCCCACAACACGGTTTGTCAGTTCAAACACTTATTCAATATTTTTATGGACTAACCCCTGCAGATATGAAAGTAGTTGATGCAGCTAGCGGAGGATCCTTAGTCAATATGACTCTGACGGCAGCAATGACATTGATTTTGACCATGGCAGCCAACTCACAATGCTTCTACCAACCGAGTGAACCATCTCGAAGAGTTAATGAGGTAGGTACCGTTTCATTAGAAAGCAAGATTGATAAATTAACTGACATTATGCAAACTTTGGTTGCAGATAGGAAGATTGTTTCTCGACTTTGTGGGATATGCACAAGCCCCGAGCACCCGACGAATTGTTGCCCTATGATCCAAGAAGAAGATACCGAACAAGTGAAAGCGATGGGGAACTTTTCGGGATCCTATCAAAAGTCGTACTACCCAAATGCCAATCAAGGGTGGAGAGACCAAACCTTTGCACAAAACCAAAGACAACAATACCAGACAAGGCAGCCTAACCAACAATTCCAACAAAAGTCAAACCTAGAGTCCATTGTAGAACGATTTGCCATATCCTAGGAAAAATTCCAAAACCATGTAGAAGCACATATTCAAGAATTAGATAAGCAAATGAGTCAAATGGCCAAAATATTAGGAAGAATAGAGTCACAAGGGAAGTTACCTTCTCAAACGGAGTCAAACCCTAGAGAAAATGTAAGCGTCATCACACTCCGTAATGGGACCGTTATAGCTCCAAAAGAACCATCAAAAAACAACAATCCCACTCCTGTCGTAGAAGAAGGTAACGAAAACCAAGATAACCCTTTACCACCATCCCTTCCTTCGTCTCCACCTCTTGTAGTCGCGTCTCCTTTCCCATCACGCTTAGTAAAACGCGACAAAAAGGCCGAAGAGAGGGAAATCATTGATGTGTTTAAAAAGTCCAAGTGAACATTCCCCTCTTAGAAGTCATTCGACAAGTGCCAAGGTATGCTCGCTTTCTTAAAGAGCTCTGCACAACCAAGCGAAAACTCACCGGGCATGAAAAGGCAAACTTGGGAGAGCACGTTTCTGTAGTTTTTCAACGTAAGTTACCACCCAAAATGAAATACCAAGGTATGTTTGCTATACCCTGTCAAATTGGTAGTATATCTAATAAAACGTGCAATGTGCGATCTTGGAGCTTCTATAAATGTAATGTCGCTTTCTATTTATAAAAAAATTACTAATGATCCTTTGAAGGAAACGAGGGTAACAATCCAGTTGGATGATCACTCAATTATCTATCTAGAGGGAATGCTTGAAAACGTGTTAGTGAAAGTCGATGATTTAATTTTTCCAACGGATTTCTATGTCATCAACATGGAAAATGACCAAACCAATTATTCCTCCGACATTCTTCTTGGTCGTCCCTTTCTTAGTACGACAAATACAAAGATTGATGTGAGAAGCGGTATGTTAGCAATGGAATTTGATGGTGAGGTCGTAGAATTTGATGTTTACAAGGCGATGGAACATCTGGATTCTATGGAAAACGTTAGCTTTGTTGGTGTTTATAAACCTTTAGTTGATGATCTTGTGAAAACTAATTTATCTGATAGTTCGTGCAGGAAATTGGAAGGGCGCGATGAAAAAATTAGGGAGTTGGAAAACACTTTATTTGTTAATCCTAATCTACACTTAACTCCCTCAAAAATTAAAAAAATTCCCTTCCATTTTTCAGGCACCGGATATCGAGTTAAAATTACCGTCGGATAAATTGAAGAGTAAAAAAGAAATTTTTTCAGGGAAAATGAAGAAATGTCACTGTCATAAAATTTCTCATAGGAAAATTCTTAGTTGGATTAAGGGCATAAATTGGAAGGAGTATTTGTCGCAGTGTCTATAGTTTGAGCGACACGGGTCGTCAAGCTAATGACGATAAACAAGCGCTGGATGGAGACAGCCTATTTTCTTTATTTATTTCTTGATTTTTTGGTTTCTAATTTATTGTTATTTTCTTTATTATTTTTACCAACATCTACTTCTCTTTTATCTTTTCTTTTTAGCATTTTTTATTAACTTCCCCCTAATAATATAGTTATTATTACTAATTTATTATATATTATTTATATTATCCTTTTAGATTTACGTAAGTTAAATATATATATTATCTTATTTTTCAATTTAACCCTTGGTGGTTTATCTTTATCATCTTAAATTATTATTTATTTTAAATTTTAAAATGATAATATATATATATATATATATCTTTTAAATTATTAATCTATATATATATATATATATCTTTATCAACTATATCTAAAATTTTAAAATAAATTATCCTTTTACAAATTTTTAATTATCCTTTTATTTCAAAAATTAAAAAAAAAACTAACATAATTTCCCCTCACATTTTCTTTATTCTGCAGTCGTCACTTTCTCCTCTTCCCCACATTCACCTTTCGAAAGCCATGCCTCGCACTCGAGACCAGGACCGGCGCCAACCACAACAACTACCGCTCGTCATAGGCGGCCGGCGACGACTCGATCCACCGCAATTCATGGAGTTGAGCGGCAATTCCGATGCTATGCGGCAACCCAGCTCCGTCCGCCGTGCCTCGTCGCCTCTGCACTAACCAGCCACAATTGATCAGGGGAGTCTCTCATTTCCTCTCTTTTACTCTAAATTGTCATTTTGGGACAAAATGCATCAAGTGAGGGGAGGGAGATATGCTTGTCAAATTTTCATATTGCTTATCTATTTGGTTGTTCTCTTGTTCTATTGATTTTATTTAATTTAAGTTACTTGTTTAATCCTTAGTTTGGCATTGTCTCATTATTTTCGTATGATTTTGTATCTATCTTGTTAAAAATTTTAGGTTGCATGGTAGATTTTGACATGATTAATTTTTCATAAAATCTTTTATGTGACATTCCTTACTCTATTAATTGATATGATGCTTACCTAGGCACACAATACAATTTTTGTGAGTTTTGAGCCTAATGAGCATGCATTATTTTTGATCTTTGTTTCTTTGAGTGTGCCTAGCTAAATTAGTTGCATTCTAGAACTTATGTTTAAATTCTTTTTGAGATTACATTATTTGAATATGATGCTTAAATATGATTGAGGCACTAGGTTTTGACCATTTCTCTTCTCAAACAAATTGCCTACTGTAACACCCGTGTTTTGGGGCTAGGAGTTAGCCGGGTTATAGTTCGAGTCAAATAAAATTTAATTAAAATAAATCAACTATAAATAATGACCAAATTGAGCTTTAATAAGGAGTGAGGGACCAATGTTGTAATTGGACCCAAAAGTTTTAAAAAGCAAGACAATTTTAAAATAAAGTTGTCATCTTTCTCACCTTTTTCCCATCTTCAATGTTAAACACCCCAAACCCTCTCCAAAACCCTCTCAAAGCTTGACTACAATTCCATTGATTTCAACTTCATTTCAAAGGGGTTTTGAAAGGTAAAATCATATTCAAACTCTCCTCTTTAATCTCTATCTATCTATGGTTTTAGATTTCAAAAATATGAACTTTTGGAAATTAGGGTTTGATTTAAAAGTTTAGATTTTTATGGGTTTTTCATCTTGTTTTGTTAAATTGAGTTGGGGTTTTGTTTAATGAAGTTGAAGTACACATTATATGTTAATTTGGTTGGATTTTGATGGATTTCCGAAATTAGGTAAAAATGGGTTTTTTGGAGGGTTTTGGGTGAGTTTTGGGGTTGTTTTAGGTGGAAATTGATAGCCCAATGGTAGCACTATGGTTAGGGGTTGATTTGGGATTGTTTGTGGGTGCTATGGATGTTGGAAACATGGTTTTTGGACATGGTTTAGGGGCTGTCCGAAATTGCTAAAAATGGGGTTTAGTCATGGCTTGCAACAATGTGAATTGTATTTGAATTGTGTTCCGGGTTGGTCTTTTGATGTTGGGCTGATTTGGAATTGTTTGAAATGTGTTTGAGGTTGTTTGGAAGCGGGAATTCGTGTTGGAAAAGCTTCGGGAAGAAATCCGGAATTTGAGGGAGGTTGCTTGCTTGGCTTGGAGCTTGGAAGCTTAGGTGAGTGGTTAAATATTTTCAAAATGGTTTTGAGTATTTGGTTCAAGCATGTGAACCTAGGATGAGCTTGGTAAACCCACCTAGAGTTGGGATTAGAGTGGTAGCCTAATCCCAAGCTTTGATTAGAGACTTTGGTTGCACTTTTTAATGGTTGTATATGCCTCGTATTAAATTGTGGTAGTGTTGATTATGTATATGTTGTATACATGTATGATGAGGCATGTTTGATGCATTGTTATATGCGTGTTGATGATAGATATGATATGGTTATACACATGTGTAAAATATAATGTGATGTGGTTGTTAATTATGTACATGTGGTGTTGACGTGTGAAATGATTTTATGAGGTGGTTTCATGATCCGAGGATCATGGTGAGTACATGCTAGGCATGGAACTGTGGTTTGTGCATGACGGTAAGTCATGGTAAGTACGTGCTAAGCACGGGAGTGTTATGAATTGATGTTATGAATGATTAATGAAATGTGTAGTATTGGCACTAGTATGTTTGGGTACAAATGATCGATCATTAGGATGTTAGTGTGTACACATGAGTCAAAAGTCGCGCGTGGCCTTGGTGGCGTTGAGTCACCAAGGAGGAGTACGGGTTCGCCCGGAAATTGTATTTATATTAGTCGGTGATGAGTGGAATCCCATCGACGGGCGTGAGGATGAGTGGAATCCCCTCCGCGTGAAATGAGACGTGAGGATGAGTGGAATCCCCTCCGCGTGAACGGTGATGAGTGGAATCCCACCGTCAGGTAATGGTTGAGTTGTTGGATGTGAGTTCCAACGGTTATCCGCGTATTCGAGTCCTAGCTAGGTGCCAATACAGATTGTAGTTTATGTTGCCCATATGTGGTTAATTGAAGGACAATGTGATTTGGGATGTGTTGCTAACATGGTTTAATATATGTGATTTCATACGTTGTGGACTTAAACATGTTGAGCATGACATGATATTGATTATATGCTCATGCATCATCTAATTATGGCTCGTGTGGATCGGAGGTAAGATCATGCATATTATCTTGGTTGTGGTTCGTGCTTGGACCCTGCATTGTCGAAGGTTTGTTTTATGAGCTTACCCTCACTAAGCTTTTATGCTTACGCTCTCTTTTGTTCGACAATGCAGATCAATGGTTTGTGGGTGGCAAGGGCAAGGAAAGGCCTCCAAGTGTTGCTTACGGTTAGCTCAAGTATGATGTTTGAATTTAAAGATTGTAATAGTAAAGCAATGGGATAGGTGTTGTCGATTTGAGTTTGATGTATGTCCATGGTTGACTTGATTTGTAAGCATGATGTGTCTTGCCAAATGCCTGTGTGATGAATGTTAACTCATGCCTAAGTTGCCCTTTTGAATGTTAGTCTTATGCCTTAAGAGTTTATACATGTGTTTGAATGATGTTTATAGGAAAGCATGTTTGTGGGGTGTCGCCTTAGTGTTAGACATGTTTAAATCATGTTGAAGCATGCTAGTTTAGTTGGTAAACCTTAAGTCAAATTGTTTTGCTGTTGTATGGTGTTTTGGTGGTGTTTTGGGACACCTTTGTGCCTCAAAACAGCAAAATCGAGTCTGCAGACAGGGGGTGTTTCGGAACGGGTGCCCCTGTTTCGGAACAGTCCCTGTGTATATGGCCTGCCGTTTCGAAACGGATGAGGGTCGTTTCGGAACGTTTTCGCTACTGGAATTTTGAGAAATTGGCGAGATGAAGCCGTTCCGAAACGGGCCTTTGAAGTTTCGAAACGGTCAAATCTCGTTGACCACGAGATATTGACTGTCAAGGTCGTTCCGATACGGGTCTCCCCTGTTTCGGAACGGTCACCTTGTGGTTGACCCTGGCTCGTTGTCTAGGTCAAGGCGTTTCGGAACACCCTATAGGCGTTTCGAAACGGCCTGCTGTAATGAAGTAAAATGGGCTGTTTATGTTTTGTTTGGTCGGTGGATGTTTCGTTGTTTGTATCTTCCGCTGTTGTGCTTCACATAGGAATTAAATATGCATCTAGATAAGACTAAAGTTAAAAGAAATTTTCTGGGTCGTTAACCGAGGGGAAGCCTTAACGGGTTTCGCTTCGGTTTTCCCCGTGTGGCCCACTCGGACCGGTCATCCGACCAGACCGGGACGAGGGGGTTACATTTGTTGGTATAAGAGCCTAAGGTTACCGAGACCTTGGGCAGATAAGTGAGGTAAGTTTAAGTTTTGAATTGATATGCACGGTGTTTGCTTGCTTTGTAAGTATGATTGCTTGTATGACAAGTATGTTGACTGTTTGTTTAAAAGCATATTGCTCGTTACCCGTGTATGCTGTGATGTGTGATTGTTTGATTGAGAATGCATGTTGTTTGATCGTACGCATGTGTTGCTTGTTTAGCAAGTAATCCTTGTTATATGCTTGGTTGAGCATGTATGTGTGCTGATTTGGTTGAAACATGTTGAGTAGAGTCCCATTGCTTCTATTACATCGGAAAAAGGATTTTAAGTGAGGGAAATCATACTTGAGCCACTTGGACCTTTCCTTTGCTAACCCAACTTGTATGTTAAATTGTTGATTGATTTATTGCTTTTAGTAAGTTTAGGGCCAGTGTGTGGGCCGTGAATCGGTAAGTGGAAGTTGTGGTTTTGAAAATGTGGAGGAAGTTCTTTACTATAGTTAGAGGAGCACGATTGTACCAGAGATGAAGTACAATTTGTTTGCTCGAGTCCGCGTGTATGTGAGTTGATTCTTGTTGGTGAGAAACGATGAGACCGATTCTGGTATTAGTTAGTAAAGAGAAGCAAAGACCTTTGAGTGGGAGTCAAAGTGATATCGATGTTATAGTAGATAAGCCATTGGTACAGTTTTGATTTTGTCTCTTCCGATTGGTTCTGAGTCCGTACTTCCGTATGTTGTTAACAAGCATGCAAGTTTGAATGTGCCCGATGAGGTGTTAGAGGTAGGTATGAGCACCTTAGTTCTATTAGCGAGATCAGGGTAAGGGTCTCGTGTGAGTAAGCTGAAGTTCAGAAATGCTAGTTGGTGATCGTTAGGATTCAGCCTATGGTTTTCATACAAGACAGTCAGTCAGTACCCGTGAGTGAAAATCGACTTGTGTGATGGGACCAGTGTGCGTCTGAGTTGTCTTCTACCAAGAGGGAGAGATGAAGTCGCTTTCGATATAGTTGAGCCGAGAAAGAAGTCTTGAGCTTTAACTTCAGATTGTTTGGTATTGGGATGTTTGAGCCGTCGGGACTGATGTTATAGAACTAGTTCCAGCATGATAGTTTGTGTGTAATCAGAATTGAGTTCTGAGGTTTCGCAATGCTCTAAGAACAGTTTAGAAGAGTCAGATTTGTTGAAGAACCGGTTTGAAGACAAGAGGACCGAAGACTATCAGATGTGTACATGTGAAGTTGCAATTTCCGCGGATGCCTCCTTTTGTGTGAGCATGTAAGAAATTAGATATCTTTGTTGAGACCTTAGATGTAGGGACACATGTGACTAGTCTTTTGGGAGATAGTAGTGATCAGAAAGATGTACAAAAGATGTTTGTTGGTGGTTCAGAGTTACTAGTTTCTAGTAGATGTGAAGTGATTGTCTTCCTACAGTTTCGGTGTGCCTTTTTCCAAGGCTCGGCTTGAAGAGCAAATAGTTAGTGTATACGTTGAGAAAAAGAAAGAGTTGACTTGAAGTTACGAGATTGATGTGTGACTGAAATGGTAGGTGAGAAGGTGAACTTCTTGTTGAATGTTGATCCAGATTTAGAGGTCAAGGATTGATTGAGTTTAGTTGACAGGCTTGCTTAATAATTGTGATGAATTTGATTTTGAATGAAGACTAGACCGCATAATGTTAGGATAGTTTGTGTTTTCTTTTCCTAGAAGTGTTTGGAAGAATTGTCGGCTTATCTCTTGTCTAGAGAGGAAGAGTTTGATATTGAGACCGTCTTCGAGTTTACTCCTGTTTTGATTGCTCTGTACCTTATGATTTCCGGAAGAATTGAGAATGTTGAAGAATCAACTTCGAAATTTGTTAGACCTTAGACTCATTAGGCCTAGTGCATCATCTCAGAGTTCTACAGTGTAATTTGTGAAGAGGGAAGAGTGACAGTACGAGAATGTGTTTAGATTTCAGATAGTTGAAACAAGTGACAGTGAATGATTAACATCCGTTTGTGAGTGTCAGTGATTAGTTGGTCAGTAGTGTGAGCTTCAGTCTTTCGAAGATTAATTTGAGATCCGTTTACTACCAGTTGAAAGCGAGAAAATTTGAAGTACCGAAGACAACTTTTGAGGCAAGATGTGACCGTTTTTGGGTTCCGAGTTATGCTGTTTTGTTGGACTAGTGTGTTGGTTACTTTTATAGAAATGTTGAACAGAATATTTTCCTAAACTTCCTGATCAGTTTGTAGTAGTCCTCATAGATGATACATGAGTATATTCAAGTACCGAAGAAGACCATGACAAGCTTTAGAGTTAGTATTGTAGATTCTATTAGAGAATCAGTTGTATGCCAAGTGAGCCAACGTGAACTCCGAGTTAACGAAGATGTCCCCCTAGGACATGTAGATCAGCTAAGTGTGCTAGAGTAAATCCTTAGTAGGCAAAAGAAGATATGAGTTGGAAGAAATTGAAGACTGTGACAGATATCTATAGTTCTTAGGTCTAGCCTTGTTACTCTCAGAGAATTATAAATAGTGTTTGAAGATAGTTGCTCCATTGATAGATTGCTACAGAAGAATGTTCAGTTGTGTGGTTAGATGCGAGACAATGAGCCCTTGAGAAACTGAAGGAGACTTTGAGGAGAGCTTCGACCTTGAATCAACTTATGTCAGAGAAAGAGTCGTGAACCACAGTGATGCATTACATGTAGAGTTAGGTTGTGTGCTTATGTAAGACAGAAGATTGTGGCGTGTTCATCAAGATAGTTGGAAGACCGTGAGAAGGGTTATTCGATATGAGACATAGAGTTAACTACAGTTGTAATTGCTTCGAAGACTTGGAGACAAGCTTGTGTAGTAAGAAACGCGCAGTGTATATGTACGTATCATTAGAGCTTGAAATATTTGAAGACTTGGGAATGGTTGGAACTTGAACAACATGAGTAGTTAGAATTGCTTGAAGACTGTGATCTCAAGATTGAGTACTATCAGAAGAGAGTCTACGTAGCAACCGAGTTCCGAGTTGAAATTGTTGTTAGATTAGTAGTTGAGTTGCGAGTTGTATTTTCCGAATTCAGTTACCGAATGACAGTGTTCTTGTGGCCGCGTTTCATGTTGAACCTACTTTGGGTCAGAATGTTTGATGAGAAACAGTTGCAAGACAGATTCTTGGCACCTCACGTGCGAGGCATAGTAGAAGGAAGACCTTCAGAATACAGTTTCAGAGATGATAGAGTTTTGCATTTCAGAGACAGAACAGTTGTACCGATTGACCTAGTGTTTTGAGATGTATTGTTTTGGCCGAAGCGCACGGTAGTTCATTTGTATTGCATCTGAATTGTATGAAGACGTATCGTGGGTTGAAGACGAGCACTTCTGGATTGAGTTGATGAGTAATATGGTTCAATATGAGAGTAAGTGTGTAAATTGCCAGCGTGTCAAGACCGAGCTTCAGTTTTCTTTTAGTTTGTTACATCCGTGGAAGATTCGCAGTAAAAGTGAGTAATAAAGATCCGAGATTTCAACTAGAATAATATTGAAGACGTCTGCATAGTGTTTGGTTAATCGATGAAGACAGAGGATCAGTTAGAGAAAGTTATGAGTCAAGTGTCCAAGCAGTATGGTATGAGTTTGTGAATCGGGCTAGTTCTGTTGTTATCTGTTGCGGTTACCACCAGAGTTAGAAAGGGGTTTGAGATGTGTTACGTGTATCTATGATTCAGAAATGTGAGTTAGATCTGTTCCGTGCTATGTTTGTTGAAGAGACTGAGTTGAGCTTGAAATTGGCATGCCTTGAAAAATCAGTTGAGATCTTAGTGTAAGATAGCAAGTGTTGTGTGGTAAGTCCTTTGAGTTGGTTAGTACGTTGTGGTGAAAGAGGAAAGCGTGGAGGTGCATGTTTCAGTGGCCCTCCGTGATCGATAAATTTCGGGGACGAAATTTCCTTAAGTGGGGGAGAGTTGTAACACCCGTGTTTTGGGGCTAGGAGTTAGCCGGGTTATAGTTCGAGTCAAATAAAATTTAATTAAAATAAATCAACTATAAATAATGACCAAATTGAGCTTTAATAAGGAGTGAGGGACCAATGTTGTAATTGGACCCAAAAGTTTTAAAAAGCAAGACAATTTTAAAATAAAGTTGTCATCTTTCTCACCTTTTTCCCATCTTCAATGTTAAACACCCCAAACCCTCTCCAAAACCCTCTCAAAGCTTGACTACAATTCCATTGATTTCAACTTCATTTCAAAGGGGTTTTGAAAGGTAAAATCATATTCAAACTCTCCTCTTTAATCTCTATCTATCTATGGTTTTAGATTTCAAAAATATGAACTTTTGGAAATTAGGGTTTGATTTAAAAGTTTAGATTTTTATGGGTTTTTCATCTTGTTTTGTTAAATTGAGTTGGGGTTTTGTTTAATGAAGTTGAAGTACACATTATATGTTAATTTGGTTGGATTTTGATGGATTTCCGAAATTAGGTAAAAATGGGTTTTTTGGAGGGTTTTGGGTGAGTTTTGGGGTTGTTTTAGGTGGAAATTGATAGCCCAATGGTAGCACTATGGTTAGGGGTTGATTTGGGATTGTTTGTGGGTGCTATGGATGTTGGAAACATGGTTTTTGGACATGGTTTAGGGGCTGTCCGAAATTGCTAAAAATGGGGTTTAGTCATGGCTTGCAACAATGTGAATTGTATTTGAATTGTGTTCCGGGTTGGTCTTTTGATGTTGGGCTGATTTGGAATTGTTTGAAATGTGTTTGAGGTTGTTTGGAAGCGGGAATTCGTGTTGGAAAAGCTTCGGGAAGAAATCCGGAATTTGAGGGAGGTTGCTTGCTTGGCTTGGAGCTTGGAAGCTTAGGTGAGTGGTTAAATATTTTCAAAATGGTTTTGAGTATTTGGTTCAAGCATGTGAACCTAGGATGAGCTTGGTAAACCCACCTAGAGTTGGGATTAGAGTGGTAGCCTAATCCCAAGCTTTGATTAGAGACTTTGGTTGCACTTTTTAATGGTTGTATATGCCTCGTATTAAATTGTGGTAGTGTTGATTATGTATATGTTGTATACATGTATGATGAGGCATGTTTGATGCATTGTTATATGCGTGTTGATGATAGATATGATATGGTTATACACATGTGTAAAATATAATGTGATGTGGTTGTTAATTATGTACATGTGGTGTTGACGTGTGAAATGATTTTATGAGGTGGTTTCATGATCCGAGGATCATGGTGAGTACATGCTAGGCATGGAACTGTGGTTTGTGCATGACGGTAAGTCATGGTAAGTACGTGCTAAGCACGGGAGTGTTATGAATTGATGTTATGAATGATTAATGAAATGTGTAGTATTGGCACTAGTATGTTTGGGTACAAATGATCGATCATTAGGATGTTAGTGTGTACACATGAGTCAAAAGTCGCGCGTGGCCTTGGTGGCGTTGAGTCACCAAGGAGGAGTACGGGTTCGCCCGGAAATTGTATTTATATTAGTCGGTGATGAGTGGAATCCCATCGACGGGCGTGAGGATGAGTGGAATCCTCTCCGCGTGAAATGAGACGTGAGGATGAGTGGAATCCCCTCCGCGTGAACGGTGATGAGTGGAATCCCACCGTCAGGTAATGGTTGAGTTGTTGGATGTGAGTTCCAACGGTTATCCGCGTATTCGAGTCCTAGCTAGGTGCCAATACAGATTGTAGTTTATGTTGCCCATATGTGGTTAATTGAAGGACAATGTGATTTGGGATGTGTTGCTAACATGGTTTAATATATGTGATTTCATACGTTGTGGACTTAAACATGTTGAGCATGACATGATATTGATTATATGCTCATGCATCATCTAATTATGGCTCGTGTGGATCGGAGGTAAGATCATGCATATTATCTTGGTTGTGGTTCGTGCTTGGACCCTGCATTGTCGAAGGTTTGTTTTATGAGCTTACCCTCACTAAGCTTTTATGCTTACGCTCTCTTTTGTTCGACAATGCAGATCAATGGTTTGTGGGTGGCAAGGGCAAGGAAAGGCCTCCAAGTGTTGCTTACGGTTAGCTCAAGTATGATGTTTGAATTTAAAGATTGTAATAGTAAAGCAATGGGATAGGTGTTGTCGATTTGAGTTTGATGTATGTCCATGGTTGACTTGATTTGTAAGCATGATGTGTCTTGCCAAATGCCTGTGTGATGAATGTTAACTCATGCCTAAGTTGCCCTTTTGAATGTTAGTCTTATGCCTTAAGAGTTTATACATGTGTTTGAATGATGTTTATAGGAAAGCATGTTTGTGGGGTGTCGCCTTAGTGTTAGACATGTTTAAATCATGTTGAAGCATGCTAGTTTAGTTGGTAAACCTTAAGTCAAATTGTTTTGCTGTTGTATGGTGTTTTGGTGGTGTTTTGGGACACCTTTGTGCCTCAAAACAGCAAAATCGAGTCTGCAGACAGGGGGTGTTTCGGAACGGGTGCCCCTGTTTCGGAACAGTCCCTGTGTATATGGCCTGCCGTTTCGAAACGGATGAGGGTCGTTTCGGAACGTTTTCGCTACTGGAATTTTGAGAAATTGGCGAGATGAAGCCGTTCCGAAACGGGCCTTTGAAGTTTCGAAACGGTCAAATCTCGTTGACCACGAGATATTGACTGTCAAGGTCGTTCCGATACGGGTCTCCCCTGTTTCGGAACGGTCACCTTGTGGTTGACCCTGGCTCGTTGTCTAGGTCAAGGCGTTTCGGAACACCCTATAGGCGTTTCGAAACGGCCTGCTGTAATGAAGTAAAATGGGCTGTTTATGTTTTGTTTGGTCGGTGGATGTTTCGTTGTTTGTATCTTCCGCTGTTGTGCTTCACATAGGAATTAAATATGCATCTAGATAAGACTAAAGTTAAAAGAAATTTTCTGGGTCGTTAACCGAGGGGAAGCCTTAACGGGTTTCGCTTCGGTTTTCCCCGTGTGGCCCACTCGGACCGGTCATCCGACCAGACCGGGACGAGGGGGTTACACCTACCCTTTGATTAATTTCCCTTACTGAAACAATTTTGAGCCTTGGCCTTTTTCTTGAGATTCACCATATTTTAGCCTAATTCGTTTTTCTTATTATTTCCATTATTTTTGTCCCTTTTCAAGATAAAATTGTCTCATAAAAAAATAGATTCGAATCATGCATTCCAGCAGAGCATAAAACACTGTGCAGAAAAAAAAAGACTGAAGAAACTGTTTAGAATATGTAGTGCAGAAAAAAAACTGTGCAGAAAATTATTTGAATCTGCAGTAAAAAGGAGCAGAAAAAATAGCAGTGCAGTTCAAAAAAATATACTGCAAAACAGGTTTGATTCGAATGAAAAAAAATAGTTTCGAATAAATTTTTGGGATGATTTTTGTCTTGAATTTTAACCCCTATTTTTCAGCCTTTATCCTACCCGAACCTTAGCCCCGTTACAACCCTTTTAAGACCTCTTGATTTTTGGATCACATTCATACTTAGTAGTGGAGATTAGATTTAACCACAAGCATATGGTAATGGTCTAATTAGTTTTGGCTCGAGTGATTTTCTCTACCCTTAAACACTTTGAGTGACATGAACGATTCCTTGTGAGGGTACTTGGTTTGCATCATTGATGTTAGTATGGTATTGAAATGTCGTTTTTGCTTAAATTTCTAAATCTTGTCATTTATCTATTTGCTCATTATTTTCTTTATATTTAGATGCTTAATCATATCGGAAACTTTGAGACTTCGTGAAATTAAGGATGACAACTTGAGCTTAGGTTTGTTTAATTTTGAGATACTTGAGGACAAGCATCGGATAAGTGAGGGGGAATTTGATGAGTATTTATTTTGGTTGTGTTTTTTGTCCTTATTTCGATTAAATATAAGTTTGAGGGACTTAACTGGGCTATTTTATGTTATTTTCATGCAGGGGACACGATGCTGGAAATAAGCTGGAATGCTGCAGAAAATGCTGGAGTCATGGGCATGAATGCTGACTGGGCGCCACGTCAACATCTTCTAGAAGCTGACGTCAGCAGTAGTGATAGCTTATCAGGCCGCTTATCAGGCCGCTTATCAGATAGTTTATCTGCGAATTTTTTAAGTTTTAAATTTAAACTTGGGAATTTATCTTTTTAATTATCTTTTTAGAATTATATTTTGTATTTAGGTTTTTATCTCTTAGTATTTTTAGGTTATTTGAAGTACTATAAATACCCCTTTTGGGGTAAGACTTCATCATCAAATTGAATATCATTTCATCTTTCTCTTGGAAATTCTTCTCTTCTTAATTTTTTTCCTTAAGTTATTTTCTTGTTTTTCTTTTTTTAATTATTTCTTAAATGTCGAGCATGATTAATTTGATAATCATGCTCGGCTAGATCTTCTTAAGCCGAAGGCTTATGCAATGACGCGTTCTTAAGGTGAGGTTCGAATTTATGCTTCAAACATTTCGGAAGCTTTTCTCGGTTTCTTCATACTTTATTTTTTAAATCAAAATGATTTTAAACCCAAAGATTGACTTTGGAGAAAACGATTGTTTTGATCTAGCAAGTGGGTATAAATATATGTAAAAAATCTCCATTGAAAGACTCACCCACTAATGCTAGGTACGCAACGTGATTCAGATTAATCAGGCAAAGTTTTGAAGAACTGAGAGGACAACATTTTTTTATTAAAATATAATTCGGTGACCAAAGTAAAAAACAATAATAGTTGGTGACTAATAAGTAATAACGTAGTTACCCTTTTAATAATTTAAAAACATACCTATTGAAATTAGCCTTTGTTTTCCAAGAATTTTAAGTGATAGAAAATAGAATATTTTTTGATACAATGTAAATTTTATTTTTAGTTTTAGAGGTTATGATTTTAATTTAGGGTTTATGGTTTAAAATTTAAAATTAATGTTTAAAATTTAGAGTATATAATTTAAAGTTTAAATTTCTAGAATTTAAAATTTAATTTTTTTAATATAAATATATAAATTTGTACAAAATAAATTTTACACATGCATCAAAATTTTAGCCGATAAAAATATCCCATTTTTGACTTTGGATTTGTCTAAAAAAAACCCTTAATTTAAGGCTAATATGAGACCAATTATTATAGAGCCTTGGATCAACATTAAGAGATAATAACCGTTGGATTTAAAAAAAAGATTACCCGGTTAACCAGTAACTCTAAAATTGAACGCAAAAATTGAATGGGTAAAACCCACCGAGCGGGAAAAAAAGGGGTAAAAGCTTGTGTGAGAGCGGGGCGGGAGAAAGGAAGCTAAAAGAACTGAAAGGGGGATTTTGAGGGTTTTTGTTGGTTTGAAAATAAGAAGAAGAAACTTTTGAGGGTTCGAAAGTAAGAAGAAGAAGAAGCGGTTTTGTTGGTTCCTTGCTTGTTTTCGTCGGTAATAAAGAGTAAATATTTTTTATTTGGTTGTAGCTTTGAAATTGTTTTTGAGGTTTCCTACCCTTTTTGTTCACTTTCATTAAAATATACTGAGAGTGGAATACACCATTTATTGTTGTGTGTAAAAAAATTTAAAAAAATGGGAATTTTGAAGGTTTTTTATGGCTTTTGGTTGTATGCATTGTTCAGAATTTTTTTTATATTGAATTAAAATCCTTTGGATAGAAGATGGGTGGCTTGATTAGTTACGAATTCAAGTGGAAAATGGTTGTTGTTGGGAGGTTAAATGCTTAGGTTTTTATGTATTTCGACTATTCATTTTAGCAAAAGTTTTTATGTTCGATATTTTTGTAGGAAACATATGTTAGACAAATTATCTTGATATGATCCTCCAATTATAAGAAAAAGTGTTAATAACATTGCTAGATTCTATTACCATGAATGCATTTTAGCAAAAGTTTTTATGTTCGATATTTTTGTTGGAAATATATGTTAGACTATTCATTTTAGCAAAAATCTTGATAACATTGCTAGGTTTTTATGTATTTGGACTATTTAATTTAACAAAAAAATTGCGTTCGATATTTTTATTGGAAACATATGTTAGACTATTCATTTTAACAAAAGTCTTGATAACATTGGTAGGTTCTATTACCATGAATGTATAAAAATAGAATTTATAAAGTTTGTTGATTCAGTTTATGGTTGTGTCTCTTATGTTTGCAGATTATATGATGAAAATGGTAACTGGGCAAAGCCTTCTTTAAACTGATGCTAACAAAAATGCATAAGGTTTGAATGCATTGTTTGTACTTGCCGGACATACCAAAATTTTAAAATTGTAGGCAACTTATAATCCAATCTTCTAACTAAAACGGATATTATTTTCCTTTTAAAGCAATCCCCTCTTTTTTTTTTCAATTTTTTACATTTGCTGAATGGTTCATTGTTCTCCAAGTTTCAGCGGTCAGCTTTAAATTAGCCTTAAATTAGAGGTTTCACCCTAAAATCAGTCGTTAATTTTGATTAAAGATAGATATAATTTTTCTTTTATAAATTTGATATATTAGTTAATGTTTTGCACATGCTGTAAGTGATGCGGTACGATGAGAATATAGTGTTTATTTTGCTTTACTTATGTTCTTGAGTCTAGTGAACATGACAGAAAGTTGTACACATATTTTTTCGAATTTTAAAAATGTATAACTCTGTATATATGTGAATTAGGACTATTTTGAGATTTTAGTAAATTGTATGGACTATTTGAACATGTATATGTTAGTATATATGTTTATATAAGATCCGTCTCTAAGTTATGAAACATGTCTTATTATTTAAAAATCTGTAATGAGTTGTAATTATATTATGTGAGTTAAGATCTTAGAGTGGTTACTTGTTATGAAATAAACATGAAAGTTTATATTAACTTAGTTTGAATAATAGTAGAATGTATAATGTTTGAACAAACTTTATGTATTTGTTAAAAGACTTGTGGTTCATATGCATTGTCACATTCTCTGTTGTTTTGTTAGTGTTTTCATAATTATTTACGGGCTGTTAGTTCGTGTTTGGTTAAAATATTTTTTTAATAAAATAATTATTCATTTGTACCCTTGATTCGTTATTATAAAAAAAAACTTAAAAAACAAGTACAAATTTGCAGTTAAGTAAAATAAGTAAAGCTTCCACAAACCTTGTAGGAACCAATGAAGACTTTTGAATCTTACTCAATTTATGTAAGGGATACTTTTTGTGTGAGGATAGGTGAAAAATATTACGTGCAAATTTTCATACTTGTTGTCGTGTAATTATTTAAGTACATACCGTTTTATTACAGATTTTGTAATAAATTATGTACAACGTGTAATAAATTAGGTACATGCTTAATTCTTTATACTTTTTGTAACAAATTAGGTTTTCGTGTTAGAAACTAGGTATGTACATAGTTTATTACCCTTGGTTGAGCCGACTTAGGCTTTGGTGATGTCATGTAATAATTTAAGTACATGATGTTTTCATTACAGATTTTGTAACAAATTACGTACAACATGTAATAAATTAAGTACATACTTAATTTTTCATACTTTCTATAACAAGTTAGGTTTTCATGTAAGAAACTAGATATGTACATAGTTTATTACCCTTGGTTGAGCTGGTTTAGGTTTCGGTGATGTCGTGTAATAATTTAAATACTTACCGTTTTTATTACATATTTTGTAACAAATTACTACGTACAATGTGTAATAAATTAAGTACATGCTCAATTTTTCATACTTTTTGTAACAAATTAGGTTTTCGTGTAAGAAACTATGTATGTACATGGTTTATTACCCTTGGTTGAGCTGGTTTAGGCTTTGGTGATGTCGTGTAATAATTTAAGTACATACCGTTTTCATTATAGATTTTGTAACAAACTACGTACAACGTGTAATAAATTAAGTACATACTTAATTTTTTTATACTTTTTGTAACAAATTAAGTTTTCGTGTAACAAACTAGGTATGTACATAGTTTATTACCCTCGGTTGATGTTTCTTGATTTTTGTGATCTCATGTAATAATTTAAGTATATACCGTTTTCGTTACATATTGTGTAACAAATAAAGTATAACGTGTAATCAATTAAGTACATAATTTATCATACTTTTTGTAACAAATTAGGTTTTCATGTAACAAACTAGGTATGTACATAGTTTATTGCCCTTGGTTGAGGTTTCTTGATTTTTGTGATATCATGTAATAATTTAAGTACATACCGTTTTCATTACATATTGTGTAACAAACAATGTACAATGTGTAATAAATTAAGTACATACTTAATTTATTATACTTTTTGTAATAAATTAGGTTTTCGTGTAAGAAACTGTGTATGTACATAGTTTATTACCTTTCTTGTTTTTGTGATCTCATGTAATAATTTAAGTACATAACGTTTTTATACAAATGTTGTAATAAATTACGTACAACTTGTAATAAATTATGTACAAACTTAATTTATTATACTTTTTGTAACAAATTAGGTTTTCGTGTAAGAAACTATGTATGTACATAGTTTATTACCCTTGGTTGAGGTGGTTTTTTTTGGTGTTGGTGTAATAATTTAAGTACATACCGTTTTCATTAGAAATGTTGTAACAAATAACATATAACGTGTAATAAATTAAATACATAATTTATTATACTTTTTGTAACAAATTAAGTTTTCGTGTAAGAAATTATGTATGTACATAGTTTATTACCTTTCTTGGTTTTTGTGGTCTTGTAACAAACTATGTACAGTAAAACCTCTATAAATTAATACCCTTGAGACCATGAAATTTTATTAATTTAGAGAGATATTAATATATCGATAAATTAATAATTTATTAATTAAAAGAAAATTTCTTAATTCAACAAATATTTTAAAAAGAATCTTGAATTGAGACCTCAACGCCAGAACTTGTAGGTGCAATTAAAAAAGTTAGAGATGAAATTGAATTAGATTTGAATTAAAAAAAACATATTACAATAGATTCATATTTTAGCAAGTTATCAAAGTAGTAATTATAATATTTAGGAATTATTAATTTATAGTTTTGATGGAACCTTTATATTTATAAAGAAGATCTCTAAAAAATTATTATATTATTATCTTATCAAATTTGATGATTTTTTACATTGACTCAAGTTGAGATCAAATTCTTTTATTATTTAATAGAATTTATTAATTTAAAAAGTATTAATTTATAAAAATTTTATTGTATGTATCATTTTAATTACACTTTCTATAATTAATTATGGATAAACCTCGTAATAAATTAAGTACAAACTTATAACCCGAATAAGTCTTAAATTAGCCTGAGAGGTTTCACCTAGAACTTCCCTTCTGACTTGCCGCATTTGTTTTCAAAGAAATACTTTCTTCCTTTGAAAACTACCACCGCCTCCACGCTCTTAGGTTTCAGCTCGTATTCTTCACGCGACCCTACCTACCACTCCCATGGCATCCGCCACCGACAAACCCGGCGCCGGTTCTTCCGCAGAAGCAAACCCTGAGAAAACCGTGGACGCCGCTTCACCTTCCACGGGAAAGTCAGATCCTCCTAGCGATTTCACTCATCCCAATGCCGAACTATCTGTGAAGGAGAGCAAGGATTCAAAGACCACCGGTACTGCTGTGGGTTTGGTCGTTGGGGAAAGCGGAGGTCCTGTGAACGATACCGAGAAGAAGATACGGCGAGCTGAGCGATTCGGCGTACCCGTCCAGTTATCTGAGCAAGATAAGCGTAATTCTAGGGCTGAAAGGTAACGTCTTTTATTTCCCCCCTTTTTTCTGTGTAATATTTAGGGTTTATCTGGTGTTAATGGGATTTTTTTTTCTTTTTGGTTGGTGAGAATTTCTAAATAGAAGAGGATAGAAGAAATTGTTGATTTTGTATTCATTTATTTCTGAAAAAATGACTATCTTGATAATTTTCTTTAAATACAAATTTTGATTCTTGATAAGCTTAGGTTAATGCTCTTGAATTTCTTCTCCACTTTAAGCTCTCGATCAACTTTATTTAGGATAAAGTAAATATTACCCAGCCAACTTTATTTAGGATAAAGTAAATATTACCCTGAGCAAGATAAGCTCTTGAATTTCTTCTCCACTTTAAGCTCTCGATCAACTTTATCTAGGATAAAGTAAATATTACCCAGCCAATGTTATTTAGGATGAAGTAAATATTACCCTGAGCAAGATAAGCTCTTGAATTTCTTCTCCACTTTGAGTCTTAAGTTTAGCCAATTTATCCATTATTTCTCAAGAGAAGAGTTTAACCCATCGCAATTTTACCCAGTTACCTTACCAAACATGCCTGCATGTTTTGATTGAAGCCTGGGAAAGTTTGGCAGGATAAAGTAAATATTACGTTGGATATATTCAGTATACTTGTATTTGGTTAAAGAGAAATCTTATGACTCCTTATTCTATTATACTGGAAAAGATTTCTTGATGGTAAAGGTGCAGTTGTTGATGATGAACACCATTTCTCGACTTCTCCATGTGTTTGTATCTTTCTGATTTTGGGCCAATAATATTGAAGGTTTGGCACTGCACAGAGCTCAAATGGATCAGAAGCATCCAAGCAATCAGAGGAATTGAAGAGGAAGGCTAGAGAAGAGAGGTTTTTGTTCCATACCACCTTTTACCTATTGATACTCTAACTCGCAACTGTATTTTTAAGTTTGTTTTATTATATTTTTGTGGTTCTCAGGTTTGGGATTGCTGCACCATCTACAGCTACTGATGAGGATGCAAAGAAGAAAGCTCGTCTTGCCAGATTTGCACCGTATTCCAAACCTGATTCTGTAGAAGAAGAAAAAAGAAAAGCAAGGGCAATCAGGTATATTCCACTGCTAAAGAACTGTTTCCTACATTTTTAGAGATATATAATTGCCTTCAGTTATCTTTATTTAAAAGGTTTATGCTTGAAATTGAAATTTAATATTTTCTGGTCTTTCCAGGTTTTCAAATCCTTCTGCTAGTTCTTTATCACAGGAGAATGGCAAGGGAAATCCTGAGCCAGTAAGGCCTTGTTAGTTGTTTTTCGGACAAATTTCTTTGATAGGCAAAGTCAAGTTTTTTAAAGGTGCTATCTGAGATACTGATTTATGTATTCCCCCCCCCCCCTCTCCTTTCAGGACGCTCCTATTGCTGAAAAGGCTGAAGGAGAAATCTAAATACAAATTGTCCACATAGTTTAGATGGTATTGTTGGAGATATGCATTGATTTTATCTTATATGTATACAACTAAGAACACAGATATACTTGTTTAGATATGTCCATTCATATTATTAATTTATTTATCAATGACACATTTTACATAATCGCTTTCTTTTTTCTTGTCAGGTCTAATGTTCTAACAGCTTGTGATTCCCTCAATGGCTTCTTTACAATGTTTTCTTTCCAACCTCTGAGTTCTTAGATGCAGCATTCCTTCATCTCCAGATCAATTCCAAAGTAGTGAACTCTTTCTGCAGTATGGAAGGCGTTTTTTTTTTCTTCTCATTTCAGGCACAGCTATGGCTTCTATTCGTTTGGTGAGGCCGGAATCAACAACCACCTGTACTGTTAACCTGTCTCAAATCATACAAAGAGCATTAGAAATTCTGAAGTAGCGTCTAAAAAATATTTTCAACCTTTACCTTTTGATAATATAAATGAGAAAGTAGTGAGCGGTAAGTAGTTTCCTATTAAAAAGGTTAATTGACTTGTTCCTTTTTAAAGTTAAAATTATGGTAGCAGCTAATACTCTTCTAAGTTGCATCATGTGATCAGGTGTGAGACAGCAGTAGTAATTCATATTGAGTCTGACATCTATATCCCTAGCTTTATAGGAATTCTGTCTGTCTAGCTTGAAATGCAGGAGGAATGTCTATTCTTCCTTTGCCTTTTTTATCTTAGAGTTTGTAGGTTCTGTTCTGTTTTTTTTGGGGGGGGGGGTGCTTTGGCTGTAGGGTAAATGGTAATCATAGTTCATAGATGCTTTTGATCTGAAGAAAACATTGATAACTTCATTTTCTGTACTTAAGATTAAAAATCTGAAGAAAACATTGATAACTTCATTTTATGTACTTAAGATTAAAAAATGAGTGTTCTCTTTGTTTAGATTTTTTTTCCTCTTGTTATTTTTGCTCCTTTTAGATAGACATGACATATTTTCCTCGTAAAAAAAGAAAATGAAATCTAACCTTTTGATGGATATGTGCATGAGCATGCCTGGTTCTTGATGTGCTTGTTTGTGGGTTTGTATGCATGTCTCTGCTATGTGTCATCATACTCACGGTTCAAATTGCATTAAGTCAAACATAATTAGTTATTAGTATATTTCTTTTCACAAAATAATCTGTGTGATGTTATGGTCTATATGTTACTACTGCTGTTCAGCATTTTATCATGAGCGAAATGTTGAAAATTGGGAATGGTTTTAAGGTTCGACGATTGCCTGCGGAGAATATATTCAATGGATGATGAGATTATTTGATCCAAAAGCTAAAACTCTTGCTCTACCTGCTACTTCAGAATTTCTGATTTTTTGTGGTTTGTGTTTGAGATAAGTGAACAGGTTTTAGGTGATTGCTAGCTTCCCTTGGTCTCACCTTGCGAATCCACTGATCTGCAAGGTAAATGTATGCTGGGAATGAAGGCTGTGTAACGTTTTCTCAGTTTTTGTCAGTGATGTAATAGGTTGTTTTTCTTTTGATTACTACAAATTAACAGTACTTAGCTTCTTTGGAATTTGTTTTTTGGTTGGATATGTTCGTACTGTAACGGAAGACGGGTTAAACAATGATTGGGGGAATTAGAATGTCTAGCCATTTTGTTTAAGCCTCCGGGTTAACTTTTTCACCCAAAATTGGTCTCAATTCTCATGGCATTGAACTCACAATAGAATATAAATTTACTTCTAACAATGCATTTGCTGGGTTTTGAGTTTTTTGCTTGAAAGGAGAATACAATGCTTGATATCCGGACATTGATGTCAAACAGGAATATGAGCAAGTCAAGGCTTAAGAAACATAAAATCGGGTACTGAACGAGCAACATTTATCAACACGTTCTGAAGGAAAGCAAACAATCAACTATTGGATTACATGGAAATCAATATATACAGGTCATCTTGCAGCAAATACCAGTCTCAAATTATATTTTACTATTACCCTGTGAGAATGCTTTACTGAAAGAAAGAAGAAAGCCCCTTCTTTCTCACGGCTATGGAGGATAAATTTTGAAAATTTTATCTCCAATCTTTGCTGGCTATGAGACGCCGACTCCACCGCCACCTTTTATCGATAATGGGGAGTAGGAGCTCACATTGATCAAATGGGGGTCTATGAACACAACTATGACTGTGATATCATCATGAAAATGCCGTCTCACCCCTCTATCAATCTTTTTCAGGTCTGAGTATCTCATTTCTCTCTTCTTTGCTGCTTCCTTGAGTGCAGCTTTCACAAGTCTCCTAGCAATTCCCTGCGTTCAAAGGGGACATGAAACAAGAGTCAAAACATGATCAACCTGTTTTAGCATTTCCCTGCTATCTGGAAGTGGAAACTTACATAGCGTGGGCTACTCTGGACAAGTTTTACAGCCTCCTGGTTGCTAAGGTGCTCCCACAGACCATCAGAAGCAAATATGAGAAACTGATCATCAGGGTGCAGTTTGTGTACTAACAGCGATGGCTCGGCACTAAGGACCGGCTTTCGCAAAGGTTCAGGCAGTCTAAACTTAGGCGGGAGAGGCTCTTTGTTGAACTCTGCCTTCTTTAAATATGCATCACCAATGGATCTTGAGATCTACAAAATAATCTACAACTTAAATTCAATTCCAGTTCAGTTTTCTTAAAGGAAAAAGGAACAGAATATAAACCTGTATCAAGCCCTTGACACGCCAAACTTTGTGTTTCATCACAATAATTTGTGGATCATTGGGATGCAACGCGCGAAGCTCTTCTCTTACAGCATTGATGCTAGCATTATGTTCCATGGATAATTGCAGGGCTTTAACTCCCTTTGTTCCTCTTCCTGATCTGCCTAAAACTACTCTCGAATCTCCAGCGTTAGCGATATATAGCAGTCCATTACAGATCACTCCAGTCAAACAGCACGATCCCACCGAGGCCATGTGCGGCTTACCGAGCCATTGTTTCCTCACAAGGGACAGAAAATTCTCTTCTGTTGCCAAGAAAGCTTTTCTAAGAACATTTACTGATATTTCTTGATGCTCAGTTGCAGTTGCTGCACATCAAAGGGATGCAAAATAAGCATTCGGCTATACAAAAGATTAGCAAAGTTCAAGTGGAAACGTACACTTAAGATTGTAAAATAGGTTGTCATTGATGTAGCGGGAAGCCTCAGTTCCACCATGTCCGTCGTAGACACCGATGAACGTCCCGTAAGGACCGGAAACACTCGAACTCAACGGCCCTGATTCAAGTTGGCTTTGATCCTCCAACAAGCTATTGGCTTGAATCACTGCCATGGAGAATTCTCCATAAGCATGTTGCCCCAAATCTTTATACCACAATAAACCATCAACACGGCCACAAGAATCGACTTCAGCCGATGGATTCCAACAGGATTTAACCATTTTTAATCAATATTTCAAATGTATTAAGTGAAACAAGAAGACCAAGAATCAATCTGGGGTCAAGCTTGTCTTTGTTTTACAATATACTAGAATCCCCTAGGTGGAAACTATATAACCAAAGAAATAGACAGTAGACACCATTAATCTGAGTGTCTGACAATTCTCAGACAAGGACCAAAGTTGGGGTATGGGCTAACTCAACTGCTAAGCGTGTATTTGAGACAAGGAAGCAAATAGTTTTATGTGAGTTCAGAGAATCTGGAGGTGTGCTGGTTGCTGTGTACCTTAAATATGGGTTTAAATTGTTTTTTGGGCAGCTTCACCGTGTGGCATGTTTCAGCAACAGACTTAGCTGGAAAAGCACCTTGGAATTTGGTGGAGACAGAGTTTGGTCTTGAGATCAAAGCGATGAAAGAAGAAGCAATGGATAAGAGAAAATAAAAAAAAAAAAACTGTTTGGAGTTTTATGTCAGAAGATCTTGAGTTTTGTTGTCAGAAGAGATCCAAGATGAGAAATTAAAGAGATTCTAAATCACTGACGTCTGACATTGTTTTTGTTCTTTGTTCCCTTTCTTGTTTTTTAGTCTCCTGTGTTTTTCTATGTTCTTTGCTTGTCCCAAAGCTAATTTATTATTGCATGGCTGAGATTTTAAGTTCTTATCCCCCCTTTATTTACTTGAAACAAACCAACATATTTATTCCATGCTTGATATTCTGTAATAACACAATTTCATGACTATTCCGAACTCGAATTCTCTCATTAAAAGTATAACATATCTTTATCAAAACTTCATTTCCTGCAAACCTGTCAAGGAAAGAATAGGATTCCTTTTCAATTAGCAAAGTCTCATCGGTTTTAATCCTCAAGATTTGTGATCCAAACAATATATTATTCTGTTTTATCACTTTGTTTGTGATGATTAAGGATTACAGTGTTTTTGAGTTTGAAACAGCTGGGAAAAGGGGTCCAGGAGATTGGTTTTTGGATTGACTGATATTCAATTGGTGCATGCATTCCAGCTACATGGACATTGGACAGCAGTATAGTTCAATTTTGGCTCACCTCTAGCCTCTAGGACCATTTCCAACCATGGGACACCATCATCTCACTGTAGAACAACATTAATGGCTGAATCTCACATTATTTTACTACTTTTTTTTATTAAAGTAGGTAGGTAGGAGGGTGAAAGGAGAAAGTAATGGGCAAGTATGCATGCATGTCTATTATAAGGACAAGTTTAGATTAATTTTTTTATATTCACCGCTATCCAATCTATTATGAGGGTTAGTCCGATTAAATTTAACATTTCATATTTAAAAATTCCATTAATTTAATTTTTTTATTATAGTCAAAATAAGCAAGTCCATCGAATCAAAACAGTATTCTTTCATAAAACAAGTACTAATTGTTAAACTATTATTACACCAGAAAAGTAATAGGGAAATAATATACATTTGTGGGAGAAGAACGAACAATTTAGGAGAAGAACAAATACTAAAATGATGAAATTTTTAAATATAAAAAGTTTAATTTATTGAATTGTTTCGAATTAGGATTAAATTATAGATTGAATAATTGTTGAGGACTAAAATTGTTATTATATCATATCATTGTTCCGTCTAATATTTAATGATCAATAATCTATTTGTAACAATATTTAATTAAATGACTTGTTTGTAACTTGTAGAAGAAAAATGACATGTTTATCATTAGACCTATAATTAAATGACCTAAAGTGTAATTTACCCTAAACTCTAGATGGGCCAGAAAATTTAGTTTGGGTGTTATAATTTAATTTTTTTAAATGTTTTTTAAGTAGGTGATAAAAATAATGAGTGTCAAATTTATTTTAAGAAGTGTTAATCTTAATCTAAAATTTTATTTTTAATGTTATTCTATATTAAATTTATAGAGAAATATTTTTCTTTTAAAATTGTTGGGGTGTTATATGACAAATTGACATCTGTGTTCAAAGGGTGGCTCTGCCCATTTCTGCAGGTGTGTGAGTTTATATAAATTTTTCATTACCAATTTATAAAACTCTAGTCGCGTAGCTCTCATCTTCTTCTTTTGTTTTTTTGCTTGTGATGGTGATATTAGGGATGGGCAAGGGTCGGGTAGGATCGGGTTTTTGGCTCACCCGCACTGACCCGAAAATAAACACCCTAAACTCGCACCCGACCTGACCCAAACATATTCTTTAAAAAAATTCGATCTAACTGGAAAATAAATATATTAATTCTGACCTTAACCCGACCTATATAAAATAAATTAATTTTAGGGACCTAATTGTAAAATAATAAGTTTAAGGGACTTAATTGTAAAAAATTATAATTTAAAGGACTAAATTATAAATAAAGATTCAATTTTAAGGACTTAATTATAATATATATATATAGGTATTATTATAAATATCTCTAAAAAATGAAGGAAAAATTACACTATTAGTCTCGGGTCGGGTCAGATATTTTTCACCATAATCCCGAACCCGACCCGAATTTATCAACAACAAAAACCTGACCCGAACCTGATTTTTTAATAAAAATTCGACTCGATCGGGTCAGGTCGGGTCGAAACCTGTCAGTCCGTGTAAAATGCCCATCCCTAGGCGATATTAATTTTAGTGTTGGTTGCTGATTGTCGGGAATACATCATTGCTTTTTCTCTTATATTTCCATCTTTTGTCTTATTTTGAATAAATAACTCAATTTTTATGACACACTTTACTCTATCTTTTGATACATTTTCTTTGTTTTTTGGCACGTTTTTTTTTATCGGTTGTTTGATTGTTTTTTCATATAATTTTCTATCACGGTTGGATTTGACTTCGCCACGGCTAATCAAGATGGTGCTCTTTTAGTTATCTTGTTGATCTTCATGTTTTGGACCCTCGAACTGAACTTGGATACGCACTCACAATCACCATTTTTGTTCAGAGTTGAATTGTGGTAAATTGATAATGACTGTGTTATCAACATACCTTATTATAATATCTATTTTTATGTTATTTGTTGATGATTTTACTTTTATCGTCGATTTTTAGTGATGTTTGTATCTATATTTTGCTTTGAGTTGAGTTTCTACATGGTAATATTTCGGTGCATTTTAATTTACTACTCTAGAATGCAAACTTTTATTATAATTGAATTAAAATGCTAAAAAAAAAGGCCAAAAGTTAGGTTCTTGCCTTCTTGCATCTGGGATCTTTGGGTTTAAAACGGATTTGATTGGGCTGTTTTGGGACAAAAATGGTTCAGTCTGTCGGAACTCTTGTCAGTTTTCACCACAATTCCAACAAAGCTACGAATCAGTTACAATTTCAAAATCACAAGAAAAAGTTAGATAAGACCAGCAACGTTTACACTGCTCCAAAAAAGCTTGAACGCAACACAAGAGGTTTGTAAAATTTGGTTGCCTCTTAAACCCAAACTCAGATAAGACCAGGATTTTGATATTCAAACTCAATTCTAACCTAAAGAGGAGGATAGGAAAACTTAGCACCAACCAAACGATTTGATCAAGGCAAATATGAGTACAATAAGCCCCCCCATTTATGTTTCAATGCAAGAACAACATCTGTCACTTTGTACTTTATTTATCTAAATCCGACAATAATTACTGTTTACTTCCTATGAATTCAAGATGGCCCCTACTCTAATCATTTGCCTTCTTTCCCTGGCATGCTTTAGAGTTTCAAGAACTTCACCTCTACTTTTGCCGACTATCTTTATCTCAGGGCTCACCTTGGTTTCTGGTAGGAAGAGTGGAACCAATGCCAATGAGTTATCAACAGAACCATCATCCTCCAAGCTTGATGAACTGAAAATGAATGATATGAAGTGATCAAATTAAACATATACTTAAGCTTAAGCCTTGATGCATTTTGAGACATGGAAGCTGTTCTGTCTGGGACTTTGGTGCCTGAACTGCTTGTGGATGAAACACAAGAAACTGCACAGTGTTCTGATTCTTCCAAACTAGGCAATAATTTGAGGGATTCAAGCTTCTTCCTCAACAATTTGAGCCTTTTCTCAGCTTTGTTCCTTAGTTTGGTCTCTTCTTTGAGTTCTTTCTCAAGCTCCATTAGCTGCAGTTGGAGAACAGCAAATTAGAACAGATAAAAAATTTCAGATCTTCCTCTTTAGCAGATTGAAGCAAAGGCTAGTATAACCTAACCTTGTTTCCCATAAGTTCAGCATCTTGTTTTGCAGTCTTTGAAACTTGTCTCTCAGCAAGAAGCCTTCCCTTCAAGCACTCTACAGTCCTCAATCCTTCATCACTTTCCATCTTCTTTTCACTGAAAGGAGAAACAAAAACAACCCAAATTATTATGAAACACTGACATTGTACTAAAATGGCAGCACATTAAGCTATGCCTTTAATTAATGGCGGGTTCTTCCACATCAGAAGACACTCTCGGAGTGCTAACAATGTTGGAAACCCAAGGTAAAGGCTTTGACCTCTCTATCCGCTCCAGGTGGCTTTTATGTCATATACTTCTTAAAAAAAAAACACACAACATTTGGCTACTGTTTTTCTCCTCACTCTAGCTTTTCACTGCAACAATCTTTATGACACTTCTTTTATCATTCTGCAAATTGGGGTTAAACACAAAAAGGGGTTTTGAGAATCGGAGCAAAACAATAAAATGTTTATCCTTCTATTTTCTGAGATTTTGACATGTATCTGTCAAAGGGGACTCTTTTTGACATCCACTAATCTAATGTAGCAGCTAGTTAAGGCCATTATAACTAGGTGATGACAAAATTCACATTTCTTCATCTTCATCTTTTTCCACCGAAAAAACCAAATCATGATGTTTTTTGCATATTCATCCTTCCACGTAATTCTTCATTGTATTAAATTGCTTAGTTGATTTTGTTTTAGTTCATAATTTATTTCTTAAACTTCCAAATTGATGAAATTGAGATGATTAAACCCTATCAGTAATGTCAGTTTTATGTGACATCACAAGAACAAATGGACATGACAGATGTAGAGGTTTGTAGCATTTATTCGCCAGATATTCCTTTTACAGATTTTTTTTTTGCTAAATACTCCCTTAACAATAACATTTGGGAAAATACCCTCATTCGACTCATGTAAGGGCAAATCGCGTTCTGCAAGATGTGATCTCCAAACTCACACCTCATAGGGTGCGACTTCAGTCTGATGTGAATTATATTATCTGATATTAATGTTTTTTAAAAAATAAAATAAAGTCGTGTTTTACAGGACGCGACTTTCACGAGAATTTCAAACGAATTGGCGTGATAAACTAAAGTCGCGCTTTGTGGGCCGCGATTTCTGCGGTAATAAATTGCAACGTTTGGAAATTTATTTACCGCGTTAGGGTTACGAGAAAGTCGTGTTCTGTAGGGTGTGATTTACAGAACTCGCGACCTGTAGGATGCAATTTTCCTTCAATATTCACACCTCAACCGGTGCGATTTCCACTATAAATTGGTCCCCACTCTCCCTTTTTACTCCACACCAAACAATTCACTCTCTCAAATTTACTTTTTTTAATTTCTCGGTTGATTTCTCGTGTTTTATATAATGGCGGGTTTGATAAGGTTGGATCACAAATACGTGTTCGATTATCATCGGAGACATGTAAGATTCATCTAGTTTAATTTAGTTTTATTTTATTTTATCATATATTGTAATTTATACATACATGTTTTTATATTCTTTTATGTAGTTTAATTTATGCACACGTGTTTAAATTTTTTAGGGAGGGGTGCAACGACATCTGGACGTTTCTTACAACCGAATGTCAAGATTACCCGACGTGTTGATCCAACCATACTTAGAGCATGCTGAGTTTTTGCACGCATCCAAAATTCTTGGAGGTGCGAAAATAGATGTTGATTTGATCAACGCTCTTTTAGAGAGGTGGAGGCCAGAGACACACACATTCCACCTTCCTTGAAGCGAGGTGACAATTACCCTAGAGGATGTGTCTCATATCCTAGGTTTGCCTATTGATGGAGAGGTTATCAGTGGTCTCAGTACTGAAGAATGGAATGATTTATGTTTGAATTGGTTAGGGGCTGCGCCGGAGCATTTTGATGGCGAAAAAATAAAATTATTATGGTCGTGGAATAATTTTGAAAATGTACCTAATGAAGCGAGTGAAAATGTAAAGAAGGTAACAATATTTTTTAGTGAATATTATTAAAATAATAAAAATTTGTATATATGCTAATATATATTTTCCTATTGTAGACATATGCTCGTGCTTATATTTTACAGATGATCGGTGGGGTATTGATGCCCGGTAAATTTCGGAACAAAGTTCACAGGATCTGATTGCGGTATTTGTAGAATTTTGAAGATGTCAGTAAATTGAGTTGGGGATCCGCAGTTTTGGCCATTCTGTTTAGGGAGCTGCGCAAGAACACTGATCCATCAAAGTATTACATTAGAGGTTGTTTGATGTTTCTCTAGTCTTGGGCGTGGTGGAGAACACCGTTTTTACGCCCTGAGCTTATACAACACATTCCATATTTTTTTATGATGGTCGGAGGTAAGAAAAGAGTTATTTTTTTTAATATACGTATTTTTATAATTAAAATTATCTTCTTCTTTTGTAGGTGGGCCGGTCCTTTAAGTCATGTTGGTGTTGCGAAGGGTATGGACGTTATCAGACAGAATATTGAGAATTTCTCGAAAAATCAGGCAACACTTTGGTGTATTTATATAAAATAAATTTTATATTTAACTATAATTATATATTGTATAGTTTTTATGGACATCGTACGAAGATCCGAAAGTGCATGACTGCATCCCGGAATTTTCAAACGAGACGAGACTTCTTTGGACAACCACTTTACCACTCGTCTGCTACCCACAGTTGAGTGGCATCCGACCGACCGCGTCTTATGGTAGTTTGGTTGTTTCTAACATATCCCAGTGGACCCTCTAAATATGGATGAGTTGCACAAACTCACTCGACAAGGGAAGCCCGAGGTAATATTTATATACTTACCACATTCTTTTATTAACTCGAACGTTATTAATATCTAAAAAGAATAATATTTTTTTGTCCAATAGGTTGATTGGTCGGTGTACCACCAAGGCTACATCTCTCAATAGAGGGAAATGAAGAATCCGTGATGGCAACCCCATCGTGATTACTGTATGTTTGATACGATGGTCAGCCGTGATTACGCGAACTAGTTTATGGCGAATGGGAAACCATTTATTCCGACCCGAGAGGAACAAGCGATCGTCTATCGACGTTAGAAACGCAACCGTCCATGGTCTTAGTGTGCGTGGGGAGCACGGAACACCTTTGGCGGTGCGTCATCATCGACCAGAAGCCGTGCTCCTGCCTCTGAAGCATCGCTACCATCACATGCTACCCCATCGCCGATGCGGCCACAACCGGCCCTGAGTCCGAGCCAAGGTTGTTTAACGCCTTTTGTGTTAGACCCCTATGCTTAGTTTGTGGCGATGATGAGTGGGTCCTCGAGCTATCCTGCAACCTACGTGCCTTTCATACAGTTTCTCCCGACGGCAGCCACATTTGGAACCAGGATTGTCCAACAAACGTCACCACAGTCCATTTTCTACCTTAGTGAGCCCAATGGAACGAGTGGTACTGCTGGAACCGGGGGTGATGGTGGTGTTGATGATGATGACGATGAGTCGGTTGATGTTACTCGCCCCCGATACAATCCCGATTGACCTCGTCGTCTACCATCTTGTAGTTCCGGTAGACATAGGCGTCATTAGTTTTTTAGTTTATTTTATTTGAAAATATTGAATTTTATATTTATATTTTCTTTTTTAATTAGTTTAGTTTAGTTAAATAAATATTTTTAGTTTATTTTTAAATTAGTATATATATATATTTGGTTGAGGAAATTTGTGGAATACTTTGTCTCTCGTTTAATTGTAATTACTATATATTTTCATTATTATGTCCTTTGTTTTGTAATTAGTATATATTTTTAATTAGTATATATTTAAAATTAGTATATTGAACTCTCTTGGAGAAATATAATTAGTTGACTTGAGGGTCGGTCTTAAGAAGCCATTTATTTCAGAAACTATTTATATGTTTATAAAAGAAAGAAACACACATAGATTATTACTGTACAATTGTACCCTTAAACTTGCTAATAAAGATACTTCTAAAAGATCATCAACTTGTTTTGCTCTTTTGGTCTCATCCTCAACTTGTTTTGCTCTTTTGGTCTCATCCTCAACTTGAGCTGAGTAGAGAACCAGTTCTTGTCTTCAAGCTTGGAGGTCTATTGCAGCCAAGTATTGTACCCCCTAAACATGATTTCATGGTTGGGGATTTAACTCCGGTAACATGCGGCGGGTCCTAGCCTAGAACAAAAGGTTAAGAACCCTGCCTACTATTTAAAAAGACTTCAGATTCCCAGATATTGTAATTTGTTGTTGTCGATCCTCGTGAACAAAAACACTGAACAATCATCTCACAAGAACAAGTAACCCACCAACATCTACTCAACATATAGATGCAACTACAAATAATGACAAATCACAATATCCGAGAAATCTGTTTGCGAATAAATTTTCCAGATACGTGATTTGTTGCCATTAGTAGTTACAATAAAACCGAAAACTTCAAGCACTACAATGCAGCTTATTTTTTTGCTTCGACTGCGTGGTGTGGGGTTCAATTCACTGGGAAGGTGTTTATAGTATAAAACTCGCGTGGCGTAGGACTCGAATTTCCTGACACGTTAGAAATCCTGGCGAATCTCGCATTTTACATTCCTAACACGTCAGGGAACCTGGACAAACTCGCGTTTTGTAAGACGCGACTTTTCTGACACGTCAGGAATCCTGGCCAATCTCACGTTTAGTAAGACGCGACTTTCCTGACACGTCAGGAATCCTGGCCAATCTCGCGTTTTTTAGGACGCGACTTTGGTCTATATATAGCATCCTTTGCTATCAGAGAACTTTAGTGGATATTTCACTTCTATTGTGATTTGTTGGGATATGTAATTACATGATATGTACATGGTTTTGGTAGGATACCAATTATGGTGCGATGTGTGTACTGTGTGTTTGTTCAAGATGAACGACAAATCAAAATATCTGGAAATGTATGGTTTTCTCAAAGCCTCTACCATTTGAGACGAAGATAGACGTGGGTAGAAATTGCTCCCTTCGGGGGGCCCTCAAAATCTTACACTTCCCACATCGTCGAAGAATGGGTATATCTTAGGGGGTATAAGATGACCTCTTTGGTCGGGGTGCCCTCTTTGATCAGTTCAGACCTGCAGATATAAAATGGTCGATAGCACGAAATCACAATAGCTGCAACTTCATCTGTCATGTCTACGGTTACAACTTTTGGTGGGGGTGCAGTAACATTTTATACCATGGGTCACAACTTTTGGAGGGTGCTCGGTTACAAGGAAAAAATGTTTTATTTTTTTCTTTCTAAGGATGTAATATAAGTTCATGTTGAAATGTAAAGATAACAAACGTTGATTAACACTTTGTATATTTAAGTATTTCTTGAACTTTATAATTTTTTTTTGAATTTTTAATATTTCACGTTCAATTTTTGCCTTTATTTTGATAAAATCATTCTTAATTGTAGAGATTACAATATAGTGGATATTTTGAAGTATGTATAGTTATTGTAAAATACATCTAATGTTGGAATAAAAATATACTGGACTGAACTCACATTCCGCATACTGTGAGTCTCACTGACATGTGTTAGGAATCATGTGCTAAACTCGCATTTGACCAAACGCGAGTTCCATAATATATATATACATCGAGCAGGGCACATGTTCGGGTGCGATGAGTGTTCGATGTTTTTGTTTAGGAGGATCGACAAATCATAATATCTGAAAATATTGCGCCTTTTTGAAATACATTTAACGGGAGTCAAAGCTTCTACCATTGTCGATGTTTCGAAGCTATGTTAAGACCCCTGCATGTAACGTTGTTGGTGACATCTGTGTCGTGGATGATGATGATTATCGCATACTCACGAAATCCACGAAGCTTTAGGGCTCCAACAACTAGGACGAAGTATAGCACCATTTGTCTACATTAACGACACATCTCTCGGCGGCCATACAACTCGAACAAACTATTGCACCTCTCGTTTATATCAATTCATATGTAATTTATTTTGTTTGCATGTTTAGGGGTATAATTGACCGTGTGTTTTGGGATACAATTGTTTTTAAGATACAAAAAATAAAAATATAATTGACATATGTAATATTTTACGTGTTTCAATGCATGCCTTATATAAATACTAAACTTTGAAAAAAAATAAATGAACGACCAATTTATAAAATACATGAAAGAACACCGGTTCATTTACACCCCTATAAATAAACCCATCCTCTTCCTCAAAAGCTCACACTTTCCTTTCATTGTAATTCACTCAAAATTTCTCTTGGTCCATTTCATTCGTTCCAGCGCTATAATGGTTAGGATGCTATTTGCTATTAAGAAATTGGGATGTTGATGTCGATACTGACGGTGAAATAGAAGTTGGGATGATATTCGCTACTAAGAAAATCGTGGAGGATGCGGTTAAAAACTACAACATACGCCGATCAGTTTTTTCGACAATGAAGAAAACGAGTGCGAACAACTACATTGCAGAATGTGTCCAAAAGGACAACGACTGTAACTGGAGGATTCGTGTATCACGAACGAAGAGGCTGAACAACGTGTAGCAGATAACAAGATACGACAAACCTCATACATGCTAGTTGTTCCAATGTAATTCGATGATTAATACATTTTGTTAATTACATATTTTGCAATTGTTAACGGTTTGAAAATGTAATCGGTTAGATGTAGAAAATTAAATTAACGAAGCGTACTACAAGTTTGTTAATTGACATAAGTACACTGACATTAAATTACTAAGCCTAGTTAAAATCTAGGAAAAGAAATCATATTTGTTGTCCTCGTAGTTGGTACTTATGTCAGATGTTAAGCTTAGTTCCTCAATTATTTATTCATTCTCCCGCCGTCTCCTATAATTTCGTGTAGAGACCGCGTTCTCATCTTGACATTGGGGGACTGTTGTTGAATTAGAGCCGTCATCAAATTTTACACTAAGCTCGATGTTCGTACCCCTGGCACGTTTGTATGCCCGAAACATCTTGCGCATATCTTTCTAATTGGATAGTGTTAGCATGTAGTGTTCTTCTGGGCCGGGCTCATTGACTGGCACTTTAACACGCAATGCATAAATTTTGGAGCTTGTAGACTCCCTAACCCGTTTTGAAATCAACTCAAACAATTCATCTATTATGATTTTCTCATTGAAAGAAGTGTAGAAGTAGGTTCCATGAAAGAAAACAATAGCAGAAAAATGTGCCAAAATTAGTATTTGTAGTTTGGCAACGGAATGTATGTACAAATTGTTTGAGTGGTGTAAAAGTTTGTGACTCCTGCAGAACATATATAGTGTAGAACAACTTCAATTTCGAAATCATCTGCCAAATTCGCGTTTGGCTGGACGCGAGTTAAGCCATTATTCATAGAACTTGCGTTTTGCAGGACACGAGTTTGCCTGCCATGTTAGGAATCCTGCAAAAGGTGGCAGAACTTGGGTTTGGCCAAATACGAGTTTGCCAGACGTCTACAACACGTCAACTCAAATTATAAGGTTATCCAAGCGAAATCATCAACCAGAAATAAAAATTAAAAAATGATATGTTTGCAAAGGTGGTAAATTTGTCGTGTATATGGTGCTAAAATTGGCGCGTTTTAACAAAGCTTTAAAGAATGTTAAAAATATAAATAAATTTACATATTATTTGGGACTCCGATAACATCATCATCATTAGAAAATATTGCATACAACTCAAGCTCAATGGCCCACCTTGAACAAAACTGTAGGTGAAATTGCATCATCATTTCCACACATGCGCCGTCCACAATGTGGAATAATGAGTATGTTAATGTTTCTAATGACGTCGACATTCGAAACTTCAACGGTTCCAGCTTTTGCCCACAACTATGTGGAACATGTTTCTTCACTTCATTCATCAACTTCTTATAAGATAAGTTGTATGACAACGGAAGCAATATAGTACTTGATGATTGAAATATGATGTCGAGAGATGCATCATCGACTATCTACCCATCGTAGTATACCAAAGCTGTAATAGTTTTTCGTCTCGACATATTATATCGATCGAAGTCTTTACAAATTATATTCCAACCTTTAACGAACCAAAATTTTTGTATGTTTCTCCTTGTTGTAAAATTCATTCCGATGTATATATACTAAAGAAATTATGGCTGGCCAAACTCGCATCCCATTTGAGACAAATATTCTGACACGTTATATTAAACGCGAGTATTCCTGACACGGTACGTATCCTGCAAAGCTGGAAAAACTCACGTATTGTACCACGTGAGTTACGCTTTGTCAAGTTTGCTCACATGTCACGTCACCTCCCATTAAAGAAAGAATAAAAAAGGCTTAATACAACTTTTCCCCCTAAAGTATACCCGATTTCCCAACTTGCCCCCTAAATTTCATTTTGCCCACTTTTTCCCCTTAAACAATTCGCCGTTACCCATTTTTCCCCATTCCGTTACCATTTTCCGTTAAAATTTTTTTGGCCAATAACATCCTGCCACACCATCAACGTATTGACTAAGTCAAACCGTCTGATTTTATTTAAAGGGTAAATTACATGTCAAGTCTGTTAGGTTTATTTTTTTATTCAATTTAGTCATTGAAAAGTCTATTTTTACCTTAAATTGACCCCTATTTGTTTCTAATTTTTATAATTTAGTCCATTATTTGTTATTATTAATAATATTATTTTATTAAAATGTTAATATTTAATAAAAATAAATAAAAACATTTATTTTAATACTAAATTAGTAATTTTTAGATTCGAATTCCAATTAAATTCTAATTATTAATTCTAATTTCACTATATTTGAATTATAGTTTTTGAGTAAAATTTAAATTATATTCGAATCATGTTCATATTATATTCGAATCATATTCAAATTATATTTGAACCATCTTCTAATTATATTCGAATTATTAATTCGAATTTTGCTATATTCGAAATATATTTTTTGAGCAAAATTCAAATTATATTAGAATTATATTTGAACCATGTCTATCTTATATTCGAATCATATTCAAATTATTTTCGAAATATAATTTGAATATGATATTTCAAATGTAATTCGAATATAATATGAACATGGTTCGAATATAATTCTAATATAATTACATGTTTTTTCAACTATTATATTCGAATCATGTTTATAGTATATTCAAATCATGTTTAACATCTAATTATATTTGAATCATGTTTAACAGGTAATTATATTCGTATTATGTTCATATTATATTCGAATCATATTAAAATTATTTTCGAAATATAATTTGAATATGATATTTTGAATGTAATTTGAATATAATTCGAATATAATATGAACATGATTGGAATATAATTCTAATATAATTACATGTTTTTTGAACTATTATATTCGAATCATGTTTAACAGGCAATTATATTTGAATCATGTTTGACAAGTAATTACATTCGAATCGTGTTTGATAGGTAATTATATTCGTATCATGTTTAACAAGTAATTATATTCATATCATGTTCATATTATATTCGAATCATATTCAAATTATATTCTAAATATGATTCGAATATAATAAGAGCATGATTTGAATATAATACGAACATGATACGAATATAATTACCTATTAAACATGATCCGAATATAATTTGAATATGATTCGAATATAATAGTTGAAAAAACATGTAATTATATTAGAATTATATTTGAATCATGTTCTTATTATATTCGAATCATATTCAAATTATATTTCAAAAATAATTTTAATATGATTCGAATATAATATAGACAAGGTTCAAATATAATTCTAATATAATTTGAATTTTGCTCAAAAAAATATATTTCGAATATAGCAAAATTCGAATTAATAATTCGAATATAATTAGAAGATGATTCAAATATAATTTGAATATGATTCGAATATAATTTAATTTTTACTCAAAAACTATAATTCAAATATAGTGAAATTAGAATTAATAATTAGAATTTGATTGGAATTCGAATCTAAAAATTACTAATTTAGTATTAAAATATTTGTTTTATTTATTTTTATTAAATATTAACATTTTAATAAAATAATATTATTAGCAATAACAAATAATGGACTAAATTATAAAAATTAGAAACAAATATGTGTCAATTTAAGGTAAAAATAGACTTTTCAGTGACTAAATTGAACAAAAAACAAACCTGACAGACTTGACATGTCATTTATCCTTTAAATAAAACCAGACATATTGACTTAGTCAACTCGTTGATGATGTGGCAGGATGTTATTGGCCGAAAATTTTTTTAACGGAAAAAGGTAACGGAATGGGGCAAAATGGGTAACGGCGAATTGTTTAAGGGGAAAAAGTGGGCAAAATGAAGTTTAAGGGGCAAGTTGGGAATTCAGGTATACTTTAGGGGGGGGGGAAAGTTGTATTAAGCCAATAAAAAATTTCAGTGAAGAAATTTATTCTAACAAATGTTCAAAGCAATTCATGTGCGAAGAAGAAAAACTGCTTGGTTTTTTTAATAATGGAAAAAAGAGTGGATGCTCTGGTTCACTATGATGGTGATATGATCTCTGATGTCGAACTCGGTGTCATATTCTAGTCCCCCAACAATGTTACGCTACAGATTCCGATCAGAGTAACGTATGAAAGGCTAAAATGAGCGTTAACGAGGAAGATTCCACATGCTTTCAGTAGGAGTTACAGTCACTAAGGTATCGTATGCCTTCACCGATAGATCCACTTTATTTCACAATATTCGATGTTAGTGATGTTAGAGATGTGGAAATGATGATTAAGACCCTACCCAGTATTCCATGGGATGACCCCTAGAGCTCTTTGTAACATTTTCTGAACGAAATGTTGGATACCAAACCGTTGCGCCAAATTGGATACCAGCAAATCTTGACTTAGACCCAAATGCTCATAGTCCAACATCAAGTTTGCGACAAGACTTCAACTTACTAAGTACAAGCAATGACCAAGCTTCATCGTCTTCTACCTCGAGGCCAAGGCATCCTTCCGTAGGCAGGTTCAACATTGACCTGAACATGTCGCCAGCCCAACACTCAGTGTACAATCCATACAGTGCGGGTGAAGGCCGTCATCATCTATTGGGCCATCCCACTGTGAAGACTTTAACTTGTTCGATGACTTCTCTTCTGGACGTCACTCAACTTATATCTCTAGTGAGACAAACGTAGATGATTTCTCATACGGGCTGTCACAACCCTCACGAGCCCGACATTTTTGAATACTAAAACTCGGAGTCACCACCAATCTTTTTTTAAAAAAAAATGTGATTGGATCACTTTTAAAATAAAGGCTATTTTAATAAAACGATTTATTTATTAAAATAACATTTTTGGTATGCGAAAACAAGAAAACATGTTCGGGGGTCGGTTACGTGTGTGAAAGGATTACCACCCCCACAACGCCAAAAAATTGGTACCTTATTGATTTCAAAAAAGTATTTTCAAAAGCTAGAATTTTGCAAGTTCACAAGAGCTTCAATTTATTCGTTCATTTAATGAATATAATTCTATTTTAACCGCCTTCCCGCCCGGAAAATGAACTCCAATCACCGTCAACACTCCTAGCGCTAACCCGTCATTTCCATTTGGTAATGCAACACATTAATTAGTTCTAACTTTTTTAACAAACCAACAAGAAAAAAGTAAGTGAGTTGAAGTTTTTAATTAAATCTAATTAATGATTATTATCCTAAGAAATGTCTACATTTATTTTACCAATTAGAGTTCAAGTGTAATTAAGTGTATTTAAATACCGAGAAAATTTTACTTCACACAAAGTTTCTAATCTAAGCCTTTTTGAGAACCTATTCCTAAAGGTCAAAACTAATAACTTTCAACAAGCAAATGAAACTTAAAACAAGAATTATTTTGATATAACATTTAAAGTAAACAAGTACTAAAAAAATAAAGAAAATGGACTAATAATAAAAAACATTTTATTTTATAAAAAATTGGTGACCAAATTGAAAAGAAAACTTAAATGCAAAAGTCAATTTGCGATAAAAAGAACGAAATTGAAAGAAATGAAAATTGAAGTGCCACGGTAAGAGATCCAATAAAGAAGGGCGTGAGTTCTTAAAGAGTACGGGTCAGGATATCAGGTACTAATAAAAGGCTGAAAAAGAAGAAGAAAAATAAATCATTTCTTCCCCTTTAGAAATCTATTCAATTCTCCTATCCCCCTTTCTGTGATTCCCGTTCGTCGTGCCGATCGCCTTCTGCTAGCAAAAAACCTAAAATCCTTTCTTCGAATCTAATTTTAGAACTGAAAATCTAAATTTGTTCTTCTCGCACATCAGTTTTCTAGATTCCGACGAATCCCAGAACATGCAACCATCATCGGAACTAGTCCTCGGCTGCTTAACACGGGGGAACTTGCTTCAAAAAGAAGGTAAAAACTATCCTTTTTCTTTATTTTAATTCGAACAAATAAAAAGAAATAAGAAATTACTAGAAAACGACAAAGTTTGCTCTTTTATTCCTTTGAAATACCAATTACAGATGCTTGCTTGCTCCTTCACTGAGTTTTGTATGTATTTCTTGTGTATTGTGTGTGAATCGTGTCTTGTTACAAGAGATTTATAATGTTTATATAGGTACATTTCTGCTTGAATCACAAGCTTAAATCCCTAATAATCATCTACAATACTTCTGCCTCGGCTCTGATTTTAAGTCGATTTGCTGTTGACTCGCGATTTGCTCTCTATCTTGATCCGATTGTAGCTTGATTCATGCTAAAACTTTAATTTAGGGATTGACTTTCTTATTGGCCATGCTCCGATTTGGGGATTTGACCCTTTGTTTCTTTTTTTGCATGTTTACGGCGATTGGAAATGGTGACGACCACACCTGCGTAAGAAATTGAGGTGAGGAAAGCTAAGAGGAGATGAACCGTTCTCTGGAAGTTGAAACAACGAGCACGTGCCCGCCACGCGCGAGTGGCAATCCTCGTGCCTTGCTTCTGATCAATCTGATCCGTTAGATCACTCCTCGATCTAACGGTCAGGAAATATGGCGTCTGATCTTCTTCAGTTGGCGTGATCTGTGTCGTTGGATCAACAATTGATCCAACAGCTCCATGTTGGCTGTGCAAGAGAAAGAAAACAATTAGGGCCTTGGGGCTTTTCAGATTAATCTTGGGTTGATCGGGCCCTTACTGTAATGGACCAACATATTTTTAAATAAAATTGGCTCTTTATTCTTTAATTATAATTGACTACTTTTTGTATATAATGGACCTTTTATTTGGGTTTTAATAATTACACTAACAATTATACTAATACTAATAATAAAAGTATGCATGATAATAATAACTATACATAATAATAATAATATAATACAATAATAACAATGGAATAAAATGCGAAAGTGATAGATTTAGGTGAAAATTTAGTGACAACACGGACGACACTCAACTTATATCCCAGGTGTAGGGCCGTCCTACCATGAAGAGTTTATCAGTATGATTACTTCTCTTCCGGACGTCACTCAACTTATATCCCCGATGAGGCAAACATAGTTAATTTCTCATCGATGGGGAGACATTCTTGCGACCGGGTTACAGTTTTAGAACCTAGTAGGGTACATGTTGCTGATGAATCAGAACTATATAGTTTTGAAAGGGATAATTCTGATGAGGAACCATTGAGGGATCATGGGCCCAAAAGTGACGAGATGGGTTTCTTTCCAGAAGAACCATCAGACCTTGACGAGCTCGTGAATGCCAAGAATGATGCAGCCAATGTTGCAGAGGAAGAACCTATGTCATTTTTTGCCCCCGGGCATTTTTACTGGAACTCGCAAAAGCTCTGCGTATTACGACCCACCATCCCACTTCACAACAATGGATATGTAAGGATTCCACGATACAGAATTTCCAGAATTCCCACAGTTGGAGCAATTCAACAAACATAATAATGGTGAACTGTATGTTGGGATGGTTTTAAGGAGTAAAAAACTTGCGAAGGCTGCCATCAAGTATTACAACATAGACAACTCAGTTATGTGCACCGTGAGGAAAACTAAAGCAGACAAATATATTGCTAAATGCCCCTACAAGTATGACGGATGTAAATGAAGGGTCTGTGTATCATGTTTGAAGATGATGAACAACCTGTGGCAAATAACGAGAATCGAAGGACCTTATACATGCTCCGTGGCAAGCCTGAATCAAGACCATCCTAACTTGGATGTGCATGTGCTCTCTAATCATATCCTTCCACTCGTGGAAGTAAATCCACGCGTATCTGTGCCAGTATGTATATCTTCAATCAAATCTCGTTTTACGTACACGGTTAAATACGATAAGGCGTGGTTTGCAAGATATCGTGCCATCCAACAACTGTATGGGCAGTGGGAGGAATCCTATAACGAGTTGCGAACGTGGCTGAACGTGATGCAGAAATAGAACCCGGGAATAGTTATCGAACTTAAGACAATGCCAAGATACAAAATGGATCGTGTCATACTTGGGGAGTGTGAAATTTTCCGCCTATTTTGGACATTTCCGCAATGCATTAAGGCATTCCACCACAACAAGCAGATGCTGCAGATCAACGACACATTCTTGTACGACAGATACACCCATATCTTACTAGTGGCAGTTGCACAAGATGACAACAGAAAATGCATTCCAATAGCGTTCGCAATCGTTGAAAAGGAAGATATCCCTTCGTGGGCGTTTTTTTCTAACCAACCTGCGCACCCATGTCTTACGTCGGGTCCTATGGGCAAGTCAAGACGGTATATATATTATTTTAGACAGAGGCGCAGGGATCTGAGGATCTATCCAACGTTTGGGACTGTCTTGGGAACCTTCGTATATTCATCATCGGTACTGTCTGTGACACATTGCTGCAAATTACTACTAGAGCTATAAGGACAATGATGAGCGTATAATAGTTTTTCGCATGGGTACGCATTTCACTCTTAAAATTATTAATTAACTTGGCTTTTATTATTATTTCTCGTTAATTATTCCATCTTTTATTGAATAGACAACACACACCGAGTAGAGCTGGTTGAGGAGCTGCTAGAAGAGTTGAGAGTTAGAAATCAATATGTATATAACTATCTTCTTGATATCTCGAGGGAGAAGTGATTGCGATGTTATGATGGGGGTCGTCGATATGGTCATATGACGACGAACTTGGCTGAGACGATCAATTCGTCTCTGAAGGGAACGCATCATTTACATATCATATCACTTGTCAAGGCAACATATTATCGATTGGCTACCTTTTTTGCAACCCTCAGAAAACAAGCTACGAACTGGATGGCAGGTGGCCACAAGTTCCATCCAGATCTCCAGCAAAAATTTTAGATATACCGTGCGTAAGCAAACACGATGGGTGTGATATCCTTCTCTCACCACAAACATCGCTTTACGGTTACTGAATTTTCACGACCGCTTGAAGGAATTATGCACCACAACTACGTTGTTAATCTACAAGAGAGAAGATGAGATTGCGGAGTTTTCCAGACATTCAAGTACCCATGTGTGCACGCCTTCGCTGTATGTGCATCTGTTCATTTCGACACAATGTCACTCTTTGATCATGTATGCCGATATGAAAACATTTTCAAGGTATAACGATCCAAGTTTCCTATGGTCGAAAATGAACGTCATCGTGATGTGGTTGACAATGAACCTAAGATACGACCAAATGAATCCCTGCGACGCAACAAAAAAAAGGTCACCCAAAGTTAAGTAGGATTCATTGTGCTGAGGATATGGTTCCTCGATAATGGACCGATCAACCTAAGTTGTGCAGCAATTGTAGGAACCCTGAACACGACATCAGAAAATGTCATTCTAGGACCCACCCTCGAATCAACTAATTGTAATTGTAACTATAATGTTTTAATCCTAAATAACATTATCAACCTCTGAAGCTACGTTTTCTAGGTATCATTGTAAACATGTGTTCTTATACTACCACGTGAAAGTTAAATAACAAAAAAAAACCACAAACATACCACAAAATCGACTAGAACATGAATACCGACTCATGTTTCCATTTTCTTCATACAAAGGAATATACCAAGATAGCATTTTTAACACAATTTCTACACCCTTTAAGATTTCTTATACGCGCCAATTTTTGCACCATTGTAAACATGTGTTCCCGTACTACGACGTGAGAGTTAAATAAAAAATAAAAAAACCCACGAAATTACCACAAAATCGACTCAAACATGATTACCGACCCATGTTTTCATTTTCTTCATGCAAAGGAATATATCAAGATAACATTTTTAACACAATTTCTACACCCTTTAGGATGCCTTATACGCGCCAATTTCTGCACCATTATAAACATGTGTTCCCGTACTATGACGTGAAAGTTAAATACCAAAAAAATCCGCAAAATTACCACAAAATCAACTCAAACATGACTACAGACCCATGTTTTTATTTTCTTTATGCAAAGGAACATGGCAAGATAGCGTTTTTAACGCGATTTATACACCATTTCGGATGCCTTATATACGCTGATTTTCACACCATTTTCAAGAGATGTATCACTACTATGAGGTAAAAGATCAAAACCATGAAAAATTATCCCCCAGGACCATGCAAATTAACCATAAACAAGCCTATCGAGCTTTGTTTAAACAACAGGATTAGGCAAAACTCGCGTTCTGTAGAACGCGACTTCTGCTTATATCACGATAATTTTGCGTCGATTCGTTTGAACTTCTCGCGGAAGTCACATTCTACAGGGCGCGACTTTGTTTTATTTAAAATAAATAAATACCGGATAATATAATCCACATCGGAATGAAGTCGCACCCTATAAAGTGCGAGTTCTGATACCGCATCATGCAGAACGCGAGTTACCCTTACGTGGGCCGAATGAGGGTATTTTTCCAAATGTTGTTTTTAGGGGTATTTAGCCAAAAAAATCCCAAATGGGAATATCTGGCCAAATTCCCCTGTTCTTTTAGCAATTTAGAAACCTATCTTTCAGTTTTTTTTTATATAGAAATAAGGCATAAAAACATGATTCTAGAGTATGGGAAAATGGGAAATCACTTCAGTCGAAGAAAATTGATGAAGATGAATAGCCAAATGGTACAGCTTCTATGTTAAAAAAATGGTACAACTTCAAGCAAACTCATTGTCAAGAAGTGGACCATTGTTATTCATTTATGTATTTTCTTTAGAAACTAGTAAAATAGGCCCTGAGAGATCCTTTTCTTGTGGTTTTCGACACATAATAAGTGATTGGTCTTTGTTAATTAAGATCCACACTCGGTATCAGTATTGAAGTAATGTTTTAACTTTTAACCACATAAGTAAAGTTTGATTCTAATATGCTGCTAATGGTATACATTGATTGAGCCTCAATCGCATTGAGAGGTCTGGATTATCATGTATGTGTAGCCAATGGGGGATATTGGTGGTTACAGTTATAATGGAATTGGCTGCCAAATGGCAATGTGGGCATATTGTCAGCAAGTTTATGTACATTTCAAGAATCTGTTGACACCCTATTTCTTATCTTATCATTATCTCTTCCCACTTTGACATGCAATAAAACAAGCAGAAGAGAAAACAGGAAAAGCTTGACCCATTTCCTCAAGCTTTCATTATGAGTGCAAATAAATACAAGCTAAAATTATAACCAGGGAAATCTAGGTAAGCACCAAGCTTGTGCGCTCATCACGGTCAGTTGACGCCCCTTACACCTGCAAATCCCGATTCTTTCTCTTCATTCACGGCTAAATGAGTCCATTTCCACATTCTTTAATGCATAAGGAAAAATGTCATAGAAACACAACAAAAGAACTGAAAAACTTGGCTGTTAGTTGTTACTATTTACCAACTAAATGATTCATAACACAAAAGTGCGACACTTGAAATAGTCTTATTTTCATGATAGAATGTTTCAGGTACAAGCATAGGTTTCCCACATCCCACTAGCATAAGAGAAAACCAAACTCAAAAGACTACCAAGCAAAGAAATAAACATGACCCAGGAGACTTCCATGTCTGCAAGATGTGATCAATAAATGCTAAAATCGTTAAGTAATGCTCTGATCAAGTTCAAAAGTTATATTTGCACCAGAGAGAAAATAGAAAGCTTACAAGTGAATCAGACAGTGCCCCTTCACTTAGCTTCTGCTACAACTAAAAGTGAAATGCATTAAGAATTCTCTGTCCTCAACATCTTTAGCAATCTCTCAAAATAATTATAATTAAAGCTTCAAGGGTGCATTTGAATCCTTGAGAGGGTTGCAATAATCGCTATCCTCATCAAACTTATCATACAAAGTATATCCTTCTTCCTTCATCAAACCAAGCAGCCCTTCTAACAGAATGTATATCTCTTCAGTTCTTTTGCTCGATCTATCCTTTGCAATAAAGCTTTGTAATCCTCCACTAGTTTCAATCCAACTAGTGCCTGAGATCTTCTTTAGCCCAATATTCACCATTTTTCCCCTGATCATATCAGCTTCTTTCCATCTGCCAGCTTGTGAATATAAGTTTGCCATGATGATATAATTTCCAGTATTCTCAGGCTCTATCTCAAACAAATGATCACAAATCGACTTCCCAAGTTCGACATCACCACAAACTGAAGCCCCGTGTAGCAATGCACCCCAGACCTTAGCACTTGGTTCAACTGGCATTTTAGAAATAAGTTCTGTTGCTTCGGAGAGTCTCCCTGCTCGGCTTAGAACCCCTACCATACATGCATAATGCTCAACTGAGGGCGCGATGCCATATTTTTCGAGCATGGAATCAAAGATCTCCTGTGCTTGATCTATCATTCCTGAATGAGCACAAGCAGACAGCAGTGCGGTGAATGTGACAGGATCTGGCTGAATTTCATTATTAATCATCTCATGGAAATAACCTAGAGCTGCATCAACATCTCCATGGGCAGCATATGCTGCAATAATTGCTGTCCAAATAATCAAGCTCCTACATTTTGATTGATCAAAAACCCTTTGTGCCCCACGTAGAAACCCTATCTTTGCATAAGTATCAATAATGGCAGTCGCAACATAGATGTTGTGATCATAATTATTTCTAACAGCATAAGCATGTATCTCTTTCCCTCCTCTAAGGTTCGAAAAATACGAAAAGGTTGGAAGAATGCTTGAAAGTGTCACAGCATTGGGTCTAAAACCACACGCTTGCATTTCCCAAACTAAATCCAAAACCCCATCATACTGTTTGTTTTGAAACAAACCCGAAATCACAGAATTCCATGTACTCAAACCTGGGTGTTTCAATTGGCGGAAAAGCTCCATAGCTTTGTCAGTGAACCCATAAAACATACAACCATAAATAAGTGAGCCGTAGGTAACTTCATCTTTATCACTCATACCCTCAAATAACTCACTAGCATAATCTAAACTCCCACATTTTGCGTATAATGCAATCAAAGCATTACAAATCAAGACGTCCATCTCAATCGAATTCCCAATGATAAACCGGTGAATTTCCATTCCGAGAATAAGATCATTGGACTGTCCACAAGCTTGCAAAACACCAAGTACAGTCACTCCATTAGGCTTAAATTCTAAACTATCCACCATTTCTCTGTATAATGCCTTACATTCATCGTAAAATCCTCCTTGAGAATACCCTGAAATCATCGAATTCCACGACACAATATCTCTTTCACCCATTTTATCAAACACTTTTCTCGCCAAGCCAAATTCCGTGCATTTTGAATAGTAGGTGATCAACCCATTGGAAACAAAAACATCCTCATTGAACCCACCTCGTAAAACGAAGCAATGGACCTCCTTAGCCAACCCTTTCACACAAAATGAACCTGCTAACGCCTTTAATAAGCACGTAATGGTAAAATTATCCGGCCGAATAACATAGCGAAAATTTGAAAACAACCTTAAAGTGTCAGAAAACATGTTATGCTGGCAATAGGCGATGAGCAAGGCGTTAAAAGAGAAGGTATTTGGTTGGGGAATTCGGTCGAACAAATGGTGAGCTTGGGGAAGACCATCGGTTTTAGAGTAAAAAGAAATAAGCTTTGAAGCAAGGAAGTTATCGGGCGTGACTGAAGAGAGGACGATGCGCGCATGGAGTTGCTTGGCCTGGCGAGGGAGGTGGTGGTTGGTGAAGAATTGGATAAGGTGACCGTACGCGCCATAATTGAGACTGGAATCGGGTGGGTATAGAGTTCGAAGTGATTCCTGGAGTTTGGTCGGCGGCCACTGAAGTTTGTTTAACAATGGATTTGCGGTCCTCATTCATTTCTTTGCTTATGCTTTTTCATCTGTTTCATGGCTTTATTTTCATAACTCGGGGTTTTGGCGTCGAGAGAAGGAAGAACACCGAAAGTCGTATCAGAAAGACCTATGTCGAAGGAGCTGGTTGACCAAAATAAAAATGGTAAAGTATGTCAGTAGCACCGAACAATAGGGTGTGACCTGTTTTTACCACCAAAACGACGTCGTTACGACGTGGTTTTGCTAGCGAAAATATGTAAAATTGTGCACTCAATAGGATTCAAACCTAAGACCTTAAGCATCAAAGACAACCTCTTAACCACCAAGCCAACCTAATATCTTTGAATTAGTTTTAGCACAAATAATATATATTCCCAACTGTAGTTTGTCATATAAATATATTATTTCTAATATAAAAATATTCAAATATTGGTATACATATATTAATACATAAATAATAAATTAAATAAAAATATATAAATATTTTTATATTATTAATAATATTAAATATATAAATAGATAAATATATTATTATTATAATAACTAAAAGACTAATTTTCAAAACAAAATTTGTTTAAAAAATCTAAAATTCGACAAAATATTAATCCCTAAACCCATAAACCCTAACCCTAAACTATAAACCCTAAAATTTTATTCATAAACAAATAATATTAAAATATATAAACAAATAATATATTATTATAAAAACTAAAAAATTGATTTAAAAAATATAAAATTTTCAAAATTTACGAAAATCACCAAAAATTCACCAAAATCATAAACCCTAAACCCTAAACCCAAAACTTTATGATTTTGGTGAATTTTTGGGTCTTTTCGTAAATTTTGAAAATTTTATATTTTTTAAATCAGTATTTTAGTTTTTATAATAATATATTATTTGTTTATATATTTTAATATTATTTGTTTATGAATAAAATTTTAGGGTTTAAAGTTTATAGTTTAGGGTTAGGGTTTATGGGTTTATGGATTAAGATTTTGTCGAATTTTAGAATTTTTAAACAAATTTTTGTTTTGAAAATTAGTCTTTTAATTTTTACAATAATATATTTATCTATTTAATATTATTAATAATATAAAAATATTTATATATTTTCATTTAATTTATTATTTATGTATTAATATATGTATATCAATATTTGAATATTTTTATATTAGAAATAATATATTTATATGACAAACTACAGTTGTGAATATATATTATTTGTGCTAAAACTAATTCAAAGATATTAGGTTGGCTTGGTGGTTAAGAGGTTGTCTTTGATGCTTAAGGTCTTAGGTTTGAATCCCATTGATTGCACAATTTTACATATTTTCGCTAGCAAAACGACGTCGTTTTGGGTCATTTATTATCAAAATAGCTGCACCAAAACGACGTCGTTTTGGTGCAGCGTCCATGTCATCACGGAGTTAACGATTTAACGGCAGGGTGGTATAAACGAGTCGAAAAATAAAGTTTGATGGTAAGTTTGGACCAATTGAAAGGATGATGGTAAAAACAGGTCACACCCTATTGTTCGGTGATACCTGACATACTTTACCCAAATAAAAACTAGGATAAACTACATAAATGACCATCATATTATCAGAAAAGTTGAGATTTGACCACCATGTTTTTTTTCCGAAGCAATTAAACCACCAAACTATTAAATTAGTTGCAATGTGATCACTTGCCATTAGAACCTAACAGTAAGAGCAATGGGTTTACCACTACACCAAACTCACTTTTAAGTTATATGCTTCAAAATATAATATATATCTTAATATGTTCGGTCAAATATATAATTAAAACTAAAAATAAATAAGTAATTAAAACCAAGGCAAGGGTTTTTGGAGGTTTTGTGTAGTCATCGATTGGCTCAACGACGGTTGTAACCAGACGGCTGAAGCGTCGAAAAGAATGGTCGGCTACAGGGGTTGGATGGCTGGGCAGAGACGCATGGTACGGGTGAACAATCAAAACTGACGACTTTTGGGACGACCAGAGAAGGAGTGACTCGCGGCTGTTTTCGACAGAAATGAAAGGGACGAAGTGAATGAGTTTGGTGTGACTGAGTTCGTGAGGCCAAGGTTAACCAAAGGCTTATTTGAGGTGGTCGTCGCCGACCATACTAGCGCGAAAAAGGGAGACGCAAGCAACCCGTGCAACGCTGGGAGAAGCTGCACGAATAAGAGGTTAGGGCTTCAATTGTTGAGGGCACGATTGGAACCGCACGGGAGAGAGGAAGTGATTGTCGAAAACTGGGAAGGCCGATGATAGGTGGCTGACGAATAGGGGGTTAGGTTTTTAAGAATAATAATTAATTAATTAATTTTATTAAATTAAAATTAATACTAAATTGATAAATTGTATAAGTAACGAGGACTAAATATGTAATTATACCCATATTTTTTAACTGCCACGTCACCTTGTCGTTAACCTCTAACGGCTGGTGGTCACATTGCAACCAATTTAATAGTTTAGTGGTTTAATTGCTTCGAAAAAAATAAGGTGGTTAAATCGCAACTTTTTCTATTGTATGATGGTCATTTATGTAGTTTACCCTAAAAACTAACGCTAAAAGGGTTTGGAGAAAATGACACAAGCAATCACTGAACTATTTCTTTAGGGGAAAACATCACTAATTTTATTTTCGTTTTTATTTTGGTCATCAACTCAGCCTATGTGTTATTTTGCAGTATTTTTATTCAGACCAATAAAATGATAATAGCTAGGGGTGAGCAAAACTCGATTCGACTCGAAAAAATTAAATTCTTTTACTCGACTCAAAGCGAAAGAATTCGACTTGGCTTGACTCGAATCGTAATTTCATAAACTCAACTTGACTTTAAAAAATTTCAAATAAAATTTAATTGATAAAATGAGGGTTCGAATAACTCAAATATTTTAGTAATTTGTAGATTGGTTTTCAAGTTTCAGTCAAGTACCTCAACTATGCATGATATGTATATACCACATATGAGAAAATATAAAGAACTTTATATGTATATTGTCAAAGCCGTTACAGACATTTTCGAAGTCATGGGCAAAAATTCAAAAATAATTCTCTATAGAACAAAAATATGTACCATTATTTTAAATAATTAATTTAATATTTTATTAATAAACTATAAAAACATAATTATAATTTATCAAACACATCTTTTTCATTGAGATTTTTATCGTGAATGAAGTTTTACATACGATGCAAAAGGATAATAATGTTAAAACTGTACTTCTCAAAGCATATGACTGCGTGCTTTGAGATTTTTTTAGATATGATACAACAGAGACTTGGCTCTGGTAGGAAATGGTGAAATTGAATTAGACAACAAATGTTTCAGTGTCATTCAATGGCTCTCCCATAAAGGATTTCAATAGGTCTAGAGTTGAGACATATGTAGATTTTAGGGAACGACACCTAATTGAAGGCTAAGTGACAGTTGGTCGGTTAATTGGGTAAAAATTTGTACACAATTCCTTACGATGCTTGTAAACAATTCCTTATAAAACTATAAAAAAACGTTACATACATAAAAAGTTACACCGTAAGGATTTGGGTATATACACAATTTCCTACGAGAAAACATAATTTGTTACAAGATATGTAAGAATTTATGTATGTACAGAATTTCCTACAAAGTATACACAAATCCTTACAAATGTTGTAAGAAAAACAGTATGTACCAAATTTCTTACAAGTTTCACCAAGGGCCAAAGGGGCTCAACTTAGGGTAAGGATTTGTGTACATACACAATTTCTTACGAAAAAAAAATATAATTTGTTAGAAGATATGTAAGGATTTGTGTATGTACACAATTTTCTACAGTGTATACACAAATCCTTACAAATGTTGCAAGAAAAACGGTATGTACCGAATTTCTTACAAAGTTTCACCAAGGGCCAAAGGGGCTTAACTTAGGGTAAGAATTTGTGTACATACACAATTTTCTACGAGAAAACATAATTTGTTACAAGATATGTAAGGATTTATCTACGTACACAAATTACTACAAAGTATACACAAATCCTTACATAAAATGTAATAAAAACGATATGTACCGAATTTCTTACAAAGTTTCACCAAGGGCCAAAGGGGGTCAACTAAGGGTAAGGATTTGTGTACATACACAATTTCCTACGAGAAAACATGATTTGGTAGGATTTGTGTATGTACACAAATTTCTACAGAGTATACACAAATTCTTACAAAAGTGGTAAGAAAAACGGTATGTACCGAACTTCTTACAAAATTTCACCAAGGGCCAAAGAGGCTCAACTTAGTGTAAAGATTTGTGTACATACACAAATTCCTACGAGAAAACATAATTTGGTACAAGAAATGTAAGGATTTGTGCATGTAGACAAATTATTACAAAGTATACGCAAATCCTTACAAAAGTAGTAAGAAAGACAGTATGTACCAAATTTCTTACAGAATTTCATCAAGGGCCAAAGGAGCTCAACATAGGTTAAGGATTCGTGTACATACATAATTTCCTATGAGAAAACATATTTTCTTACACGAAATGTAAGGATTTGTGTATGTACGCAAGTTATTACAAGGTATACACAAATCCTTACAGAAGTTATAAGAAAAATGGTATGTACCGAATTTCTTACACGAGATTACTAAAGGCAAAGGGGGCTCAAAATGGGGTAAGGATTTGTAACACCCCAATTTTGGGCTTGGAAGTTTAGGGTCTGAACTAGATCGGTCTAATTTTCAGTTCGAATATAAAAGGTGGTTTTAGGGAAAACCTAGTTCGAGATGCATTAAAAATATGGAAAAATATCTAAAAATCCTCTTTTAATATATATAAGAGAGTGGTGAAATCAATTTTACAAAATAAGGTTTGGAAGTGTGACATTTCGAGTTAGTGACTAAAATGTCATTTTTGAAAAGTTCAGGACTGTTTTGAAAGGATTGAAACTTTGAATCTTTAAGGAGCTAATTTACCCAAGGGAGGATTTCTCCAGATTTTTCTTGATTTTTAAAGACTCATTTAATATTTTATTAATGAAAAGAAAAGAGGGAAAAACCATATTTTAGTTTCACAACTAACTTTTGCTAAAATTTTCCCATTTCATTTTCTCTCAAAATTCCCTCAGCCAAACACATTTCCACAGCAACTTTCCTTTTGATTTTCACACCTAAAGAAGAGTTTTCAATCCCCAAATGATTCCTAATCATTTCTACATCAAATCCTCACCATTTGCTTAATGAATTTTCAAGGATTTTGGCTCTAAACAAGGAGAAATCCACATTTAGAGGTATGAACGTCCTTCTCCTCTAAATACTCGGTTCTTTACTTAAATTCCCAAGTTCTCAATCCTTAAATTGAGTTTTATTAAAGATTTTAATGTTGTGATCTTGATTTTGGCTTAAAATGCAAGATTTGGATTTAATTTTGAAGAAATTCGTAATAGATGATTGGGCTCTGTTTTGAGATGTCTTTTGATGTATTTTGGATGTTTAAATGATGTGAAATGGAGGTTTAATCAATGCAATCCCGAATAGATTGATTTTCCTAAGTTTTTACTTGTGAAAATGGTGGTTTTTGGGGTGATTTTGGTGTTCTGTTAATTCTGGAGGTATAAAGACGAGTTTGGGATCATTTTGGATGTTATTTGATGTTTAAAAATGGTTGGAAGTGATGGATCTTGGCTGGATTATGTTTTGGAAGAGTTTGGAGGTGTTTTCGGTTGTGTTTGGTAGCCGAAATGTTGGATTTTTGTAGAGCAGCGAGTTTAGGTGTGTTGCTGGTGATTTTAATGCATAATGATGCATTAATCCTCTGTCGTTATGTGTTTAAAACAGGGGAGAATGATCCGGAGGCAATAGAGGTGGCGTTGGAGGTTTTAGATGCTTGGAAGGCTTGTCGGCTAGCATAGTTTATGTATCGGTGAGTGGTAAAGAGTTTTCCAGCTTTGAAACATTTTGGATGAGGCTTTGGGAGCTTAGTTTAAGTCTAAACAACATAGCTAAGCTCAAGAGTAAGTAAATGGAATTTCTCTCTTGGTTTGGGCTATGCTTTGGTTTTTAAATACACTTGGGATGATTGTGTTTAATTTACTGTTTTAAGCATGTTTGGACATGGTTTAATGTTGGTTATTAATGCCATTATGTTAAAGATGCATAAGGTAAGTAATCCTTGACTTGCATGTGTTGGGTGTATATGATTAAAGCATGTGATGCTTGCGGTTTTGGCATTTTGGTTATGCTTGTAAAAACAGTGGATTAATGTGGTAAAATGGTTATATTGGCAAGTGATGTAAGTGGTTGTTGGTTACTTTAATCGGATATAGTTAGCCGGCTATAGGATTGGGAGCACCGTGAATTGAGTCGCCTTGGATGTTGAGGGGTTGTGATTGTACCGTAAACTCCATCCAAGTACCCTAGCGATTGAGGAGATTAGAGTCACCACGATGGAGGATGGCTCTCGTGGGTGGACCTTGTTAAGAGTCACCGCGATGAAGGATGGCTCTTGTGGGTGGACCTTGTTAAGCGTCACAACGGTGGAGGGTTACTCCCGTGTGTGAGCTTGGTTAAGGTGATTACAATGGTTGAGGTAGCTCCCATGTGTATGCCTTGTGGTGTGTCCCAGCTCTTGCTAGTGAGTTATACAACTTCCGATGAGTGATATTGAGGGGTTGAGATTGTACCGCTAAACTCCATCACGGGTGTTGAGGGGTTGAGATTGTACCGGTAAACTCCACCTTGTGTTGTTCGGTAGTGTGTATGAAGCGTGTGGGACAACGCTTGTAATCCGCGTATCCGATTGTGTCTTGTGTTGTAATGTTTTTTGAATTATCACTTGAAAGCCAATATAATGTGTTTGAATGTGATGAAACAAGAGTTGTTTGGAAATGATGCAAGGTGCATGGGAGATATGTAAATGATGCAAGAATGCGTGTGATGCTTGTTAAGCTTGGGCACAAGTATATTTTGCTAATGTGAATGGTGCATATGTGCATAGAATCTTATAAATGCATTGAAATCTTGTGAGGGCTTGTTTTAGAAGGCATGTAATGCAAATGTTGCTTTTGTGGTTCATGTGTTGCATTTGTTTAATGCATGAGATAGATTGAAGGAGTAAATGGTTTTCAAAAGGTTTCTTGCTTTGAGATGATTTTCAAGAATGAGGAAAGTATATTGTGAAGTGGAAGTGTTTTCCAAGGAATTTGTGTTTAACTTTGCATAAGGTGTTCATGCTTGGAAAGGTTTTAATTGATGGTTTTGCAAGTATGTGCTTTGAAGTGAGTTATTTAGCTTTTCTAAGTTAAGGGATGGTTTTCATGATTGAGCAATGCATGATTTAAAGCATGTTGTTTAAAAAGGGGTTTTCAAACAATGATTTGGTTTATCGAATTGCACTTACTTTTGAAGAGGGTTTTATGATTTACTGCATTGATGGTGTTTTGGTTTTGAGCATTCCTCACTAAGCATTTTGTGCTTACGCTCCTTTATGTCCATCAATGCAGATAATTGAAGTTTGGGTAGCGAGAAGCAAGGGATTCAAGGAGAGCTCCACTTGAGAAGTATGTCTCGGTTAATAGCTATAGATAATAAAGGCAATGGGGGGAGAGTCTTTTATATCGATGTGTAATGAGTTTGAGTATGTTGACCATATTTGGTTTGTGGTTTGAATCTTGTTGTTATCGCTTTGCAACATTTGAATCTTCTTATTCTTAAGTTGTTATACTATGCTTCTTGTTTTAAAGGCATGATCAAGTGTTGGATGTGTTGAAGGAGTTGGTGCACCTAAGGTTTGCTTAGCATCTAGATTTTAATGCAATTTGGTAGTTATGATGTTTGGCATGTTGTTGATATGTTGAGGATTGATTTGGAGTAGGTTTGATGGAGTTTGGATGTGTAAAAACAGGCTTTTCTGCTGTTTCTGGGCAGGGTGTTTCGAAACACCCTTGCCTGTTTCGAAATAGGTGCATGATTTGGCCTGGGCGTTTCGAAACGGGTAGATGTGTTTCGAAACACTTTGGCTACTGCCAAGCCGTGTTTTTGAACGGTCAATTTCCGTTTCGAAACACTTGACCGTTGGGCCCTGATTTGAATGGTTTTGAGGTTTGCAAGCTTTACGTTTTAGTCCTAATTATTGTATGTGTAATTGCTTGAGTTCGAGATGTCCGTTTTAGGTGAAATTTGACAGAGAAGCTTGTAACCTAACTAATTTCATAATGGTATCTTAAAAATTAGTAAAGTCCTCTCAATTTATAGATTTTACATTTTGGTCCCTAAATTCGTATGTTGTGCAATTGAGTCCCTTATTGTTTTCCGATTGCGGTGATTTTTGAATATGCTTATCTCAAGAGTATGCCTAGGGTTAATATGCATTTGGACAAGGTTAAAAAGAAAAATAGGGTCGTTAATCAAGGTTGACTTTCAGGTTGACTTTGGTTTTCCCCGTGTAATCTTCGTAGTTCGGGTCAACCGTCTAGGCCGGGCTAAGGGGGTTACATTTGGTGGTATCAGAGCTAAGTTTCGAATGCTTGGGGAAATGGTAAATTGTTGTAATAAGTGTATGATGTTTATTCTGATGTGTGGTTGAAAGTCGGTTGAAAAGTGTGTCTTTGAGCGAATTGTTGATGTTTTTTATCATGCTTTTTTTTGTTATGTATCTTCAATGAGCTAATGTGAGTTTGTACTGATGATATACTGGTGTTGTGAGCTGATTTTATGAATGATGAAAGTGTGATGGGTATGATATGTTGATGTTATGATGTTGCGGGTGAATGTTGTTTGATGAGAGCATGATCGAAGTATGTTGACTGATATGCTCGATGTTGTGATAACCATGTTTTTATTGATTGTTATGTCGTGTAAAAAGGGGAGAATTCGGGATACCCATTGCCTTATTATTATATCTATTGTGTTATGTTGAAGTTGGAGTCTTGAATCCTTGCTTGAAGCTGGCCTGATCGTTTTGTTTGTTTTGTTATGATTGCTTGTTGTTAGTAGCATGATGGAATCGATGAGAGAATGGCAGTTGGGTGAGATGGTTGCTGCTTTAGAGCGGGTTGTTAAGGCGTGGAATTCACCTTTTTGTGGAGGTGTTTTGTTTCAATCTGCCGTGCCTGGAGTTGAGGTGGTAAGGCAGAAGGAGGAAGTTGGTTGTGTGATGAAGAGTTCATCACCTATAGTTCAAGAGGTGTTGGGAACATCTCAGGCTGTGGTGAAAGGGAGGTCTGAAGACGTGCCGACTGAAGGACACGTGAGTTTGCCAAAACAGCGTTTATATGATTTGGGAGCTATGAAGTATCGTGGTTCGACACCTGAGGCGTTCGAGGCTTGGTTAGCCAGGGTAATTCTGATTTTGGATCAGGAAGGGTGTGACTACGCCTGTAAGCTGGGAAGTGTTGTCTCATTGATGTTGGAGGACGCCTGTGCCTGGTGGACATCTGTGGCGGTGGCAACGCATATCCACGATATAGATTGGGACTTCTTTGTGTCAGCCTTTTATGAAAGGTACCTTGGAGAGAAATTCCCAAGGGTTAAGCAACGTAGGGGTGTGGCTTTAGATTATGAAGGTGAGAAGAGTATAAGCAAGAGAGATGTGGGTACTGACCTCGGGAGCGGTCAGCGTAAGAGGGTTGCGTGATAGAAGGTTTTGCTTGAATCGAAGCCTGGATGGTAGTGCAGATGTGGGGCAAGTGCTACATGATCAAGGAGGGGTAGCTCGGTTGCCGATGTGCGACCGCTGTGGAAGGTGTCATGTTGGAGGTTGTTGGGGCGCGGGAGTTTGTTGGAACTGTGGTTCTAAGGAGCATGTGAAGCGAAATTGTCCTCAAGTGGTGAGATCAGCTTCAGTAGTAGCAAAAGGGTCTCAGAAGGGTCGTGGGCGCGGCCGAGACAAAGTTCGAAGGTGGCAGGAAGGGCAGAAAGGTGTGAGGAGCTTGGGGAATGAATCTTGTTGGAATTGTGGATTTGTTGGACATTTGAGACGAAATTGTTTGAAGTTGGCTCGGGGTAGTCAGGGTTCTTTACCGCAGGGAGGTGGAGATGACCTTAAGGTGTTGGCTGATGCTGCGGTGGTGCGGCTAGAGAATGATGGTTCTGCGAAGAAGAGAGTTTGTCTGTTGAAGCCCCAAGGCAGTGAGATGTTTACAGGTAACCTTGTTAAGTAACCTTTACCCTAGTTATCTTTGTTTGGTTTCGGTTTGGTTTTCCCTTGCGTAGTGGGTATGGTCTTATAGCTAGCAAGTTTGGGGTAGTAGTTGGTGTTGTTTTGAACACAACTTTAGTGTAAAGAGGGCTTTAGTGGGTATTTTATGGTTAGTGGGTTGTTAGAATGGTAGAGTTGGACAAGATAGATGTGAGGTAGGAGGTTGTTCTTAGACGGATTCTGAGGATGTTATTGGTGGGTGTGAACTGACATACATGCACAGTTAAAACCATTTGTTATATACTATATTATATTTATGTGTTGGTACATGCATACATGCGACATGACATTAGAGGTTTTGCATACATGTACACAGGCATTGATAGGGCATATTGGTGACCATGCATACGAACGTTCACACTTGCTAATATCTAGTTGGGTCCGTTAGTGTTGCGATAGGATTAGGTTAGATGATGGGTTTTAAGAGTTGTTCTGGTGCTAGGAGAATGTTAGAAGTAATGGAGGGTGATAAGCGAGCTGTCAGTAATAGTGAGTGCGGTATAGCATGTTGGTAGAAGGAAAGTGTTTTGGTGCTTAGAGAGTTTAACGGTATGGTGGTGAAGAGATTACCGGTTGGAGTCAGAATCGGTCAAATGGTTATGAATAGCTGATGGATGTGGTAGTTTTCTGTGTTAAGTGATGTTGTAGGTTAGTGGATGTGTCTCCAGAGTGCTGAGGTGACTTGGCATTGATGTTGTGATAGGAGGGTTGTTTATGTAGGTGATGGCTCGTAGCAACCTTTGAGGAGTTGAGAAGAGGTTGTGTTGAGGGTTGTAGAAAAGGGTTGGCCTGGGGTGAATAGAAGTTTCGTAATCTTAATATGTTTGTATAGAATGGGCGGTATGGTCAAAGCTTGAAGTGGGAAGGCAATGTAAAGTGGTTTGCTTATCGTGTATAAGTAAATTTTTCCTAAATCAGTTGGGAGTAAGTGGAACAGCTGGCGGAGTTAAGGTTAGAGTCTTGTGACGTGGATTTCGGATGTTGGGTGAGTAGTTTTGGTGAGTCGTTATGGTAATGATGGTGGCGGATGTGAAGGGATGTTGTCAACATTTTGGAAAGTGTGTGTAAGCAGTTGATGCTTAAAAGTTTTTGCTTGATGTGGTAATCTGTGGAAGAGGTTGAGCAGTTTTGCAAGGGATTTTAGAAGCAGTGAAGGTTGTGGGTTACATGGTGGCTGAAACTAGATGGGTTGGTGTCACCGTGTGTGCGAGTTTTGGGAGTGATGAAATAAGGTGGATTTTTGTGTGGAGAGTGTTCAGTGGTGGTTAAGTCTCCTGTGTTGCCTTGTGGGTTGCTTTGAGAAATTTGGTTGTGCTCTTTTTGCCGGTTGAAATTTCGAGGACGAAATTTCCTAAGAGGGGGAGAGTTGTAACACCCCAATTTTGGGCTTGGAAGTTTAGGGTCTGAACCGGACCGGTCTAATTTTCGGTTCGAATATAAAAGGTGGTTTTAGGGAAAACCTAGTTCGGGATGCATTAAAAATATGGAAAAATATATAAAAATCCTCTTTTAATATATATAAGAGAGTGGTGAAATCAATTTTACAAAATAAGGTTTGGAAGTGTGACATTTCGAGTTAGTGACTAAAATGTAATTTTTGAAAAGTTCAGGACTGTTTTGAAAGGATTGAAACTTTGAATCTTTAAGGAGCTAATTTACACAAGGGAGGATTTCTCCAGATTTTTCTTGATTTTTAAAGACTCATTTAATATTTTATTAATGAAAAGAAAAGAGGGAAAAACCATATTTTAGTTTCATAACTAACTTTTGCTAAAATTTTCCCATTTCATTTTCTCTCAAAATTCCCTCAGCCAAACACATTTCCACAGCAACTTTCCTTTTGATTTTCACACCTAAAGAAGAGTTTTCAATCCCCAAATGATTCCTAATCATTTCTACATCAAATCCTCACCATTTGCTTAATGAATTTTCAAGGATTTTGGCTCTAAACAAGGAGAAATCCACATTTAGAGGTATGAACGTCCTTCTCCTCTAAATACTCAGTTCTTTACTGAAATTTCCAAGTTCTCAATCCTTAAATTGAGTTTTATTAAAGGTTTTAATGTTGTGATCTTGATTTTGGCTTAAAATGCAAGATTTGGATTTAATTTTGAAGAAATTCGTAATAGATGATTGGGCTTTGTTTTGAGATGTCTTTTTGATGTATTTTGGATGTTTAAATGATGTGAAATGGAGGTTTAATCAATGCAATCCCGAATAGATTGATTTTCCTAAGTTTTTACTTGTGAAAATGGTGGTTTTGGGGTGATTTTGGTGTTCTGTTAATGTTGGAGGTATAAGGACGAGTTTGGGATCATTTTGGATGTTATTTGATGTTTAAAAATGGTTGGAAGTGATGGATCTTGGCTGGGTTATGTTTTGGAAGAGTTTGGAGGTGTTTTCGGTTGTGTTTTGTAGCCGAAATGTTGGATTTTTGTAGAGCAGCGAGTTTAGGTGTGTTGCTGGTGATTTTAATGCATAATGATGCATTAATCCTCTGTTGTTATGTGTTTAAAACAGGGGAGAATGATCCGGAGGCAATAGAGGTGGCGTTAGAGGTTTCAGATGCTTGGAAGGCTTGTCGGCTAGCATAGTTTGTGTATCGGTGAGTGGTAAAGAGTTTTCCAGCTTTGAAACATTTTGGATGAGGCTTTGGGAGCTTAGTTTATGTCTAAACAACTTAGCTAAGCTCAAGAGTAAGTAAATGGAATTTCTCTCTTGGTTTGGGCTATGCTTTGGTTTTTAAATACACTTGGGATGATTGTGTTTAATTTACTGTTTTAAGCATGTTTGGACACGGTTTAATGTTGGTTATTAATGTTATTATGTTAAAGATGCATAAGGTAAGTAATCCTTGACTTGCATGTGTTGGGTGCATATGATTAAAGCATGTGATGCTTGTGGTTTTGGCATTTTGGTTATGCTTGTAAAAACAGTGGATTAATGTGGTAAAATAGTTATATTGGCAAGTGATGTAAGTGGTTGTTGGTTACTTTAATCGGATATAGTTAGCCAGCTATAGGATTGGGTGCACCGTGAATTGAGTCGCCTTGGATGTTGAGGGGTTGTGATTGTACCGTAAACTCCATTCAAGTACCCTAGCGATTGAGGAGATTAGAGTCACCACGATGGAGGATGGCTCTCGTGGGTGGACCTTGTTAAGAGTCACCGCGATGGAGGATGGCTCTCGTGGGTGGACCTTGTTAAGCGTCACAACGGTGGAGGGTTGCTCCCGTGTGTGAGCTTGGTTAAGGTGATTACAATGGTTGAGGTAGCTCCCATGTGTATGCCTTGTGGTGTGTCCCGGCTCTCGCTAGTGAGTTATACAACTTCCGATGAGTGATGTTGAGGGGTTGAGATTGTACCGCTAAACTCCATCACGGGTGTTGAGGGGTTGAGATTGTACCGGTAAACTCCACCTTGTGTTGTTCGGTAGTGTGTATGAAGCGTGTGGGACAACGCTTGTAATCCGCGTATCCGATTGTGTCTTGTGTTGTGATGTTTTGTGAATTATCGATTAAAAGCCAATATAATGTGTTTGAATGTGATGAAACAAGAGTTGTTTGGAAATGATGCAAGGTGCATGGGAGATATGTAAATGATGCAAGAATGCATGTGATGCTAGTTAAGCTTGGGCACAAGTATATTTTGCTAATGTGAATGGTGCATATGTGCATAGAATCTCATAAATGCATTGAAGTCTTGTGAGGGCTTGTTTTAGAAGGCATGTAATGCAAATGTCGCTTTTGTGGTTCATGTGTTGCATTTGTTTAATGCATGAGATAGATTGAAGGAGTAAATGGTTTTCAAAAGGTTTCTTGCTTTGAGATGATTTTCAAGAATGAGGAAAGTATATTGTGAAGTGGAAGTGTTTTTCAAGGAATTTGTGTTTAACTTTGCATAAGGTGTTCATGCTTGGAAAGGTTTTAATTGATGGTTTTGCAAGTATGTGCTTTGAAGTGAGTTATTTAGCTTTTCTAAGTTAAGGGTTGGTTTTCATGATTGAGCAATGCATGATTTAAAGCATGTTGTTTAAAAAGGGGTTTTCAAACAATGCTTTGGTTTATCGAATTGCACTTACTTTTGAAGAGGGTTTTATGATTTACTGCATTGATGGTGTTTTGGTTTTGAGCATTCCTTACTAAGCATTTTGTGCTTACGCTCCTTTATGTCCATCAATGCAAATAATTGAAGTTTGGGCAGCGAGAAGCAAGGGATTCAAGGAGAGCTCCACTTGAGAAGTATGTCTCGGTTAATAGCTATAGATAATAAAGGCAATGGGGGGAGAGTCTTTTATATCGATGTGTAATGAGTTTGAGTATGTTGACCATATTTGGTTTGTGGTTTGAATCTTGTTGTTATCGCTTTGCAACATTTGAATCTTCTTATTCTTAAGTTGTTATACTATGCTTCTTGTTTTAAAGGCATGATCAAGTGTTGGATGTGTTGAAGGAGTTGGTGCACCTAAGGTTTGCTTTGCATCTAGATTTTAATGCAATTTGGTAGTTATGATGTTTGGCATGTTGTTGATATGTTGAGGATTGATTTGGAGTAGGTTTGATGGAGTTTGGATGTGTAAAAACAGGCTTTTCTGCTGTTTCTAGGCAGGGTGTTTCGAAACACCCTTGCCTGTTTCGAAACAGGTGCATGATTTGGCCTGGGCGTTTCGAAACGGGTAGAGGTATTTCGAAACACTTTGGCTACTGCCAAGCCGCGTTTCTGAACGGTCAATTTCCGTTTCGAAACACTTGACCGTTGGGCCCTGATTTGAATGGTTTTGAGGTTTGCAAGCTTTACGTTTTAGTCCTAATTATTGTATGTGCAATTGCTTGAGTTCGAGATGTCCGTTTTAGGTAAAATTTGACAGAGAAGCTTGTAACCTAACTAATTTCATAATGGTATCTTAAAAATTAGTAAAGTCCTCTCAATTTCCAGATTTTACATTTTGGTCCCTAAATTCGTATGTTGAGCAATTGAGTCCCTTATTGTTTTCCGATTGCGGTGATTTTTGAATATGCTTATCTCAAGAGTACGCATAGGGTTAATATGCATTTAGATAGGGTTAAAAGGAAAAAAAGGATCGTTAATCAAGGTTGACTTTTGGGTTGACTTTGGTTTTCCCCGTGTAATCTTCGTAGTTCGGGTCAACCGTCTAGGCCGGGCTAAGGGGGTTACAGGATTTGTGTACATACATAATTTTTAACGAGAAAATATATTTTCTTACAAGAAATGTAAGGATTTGTGTGTGTACACAAATTACTACAATGTATTCTTTACAAAAGTTGTAAGAAAAGTGGTATGTACCGAATTTCTTACACGAGATCACCAAAGGCAAAATGGGCTCGACATAGGGTAAGGATTTGTGTATATACATAATTTCCTACGAGAAAACATATTTTCTTATAAGAAATGTAAGGATTTGTGTATGTACACAAATTACTACAAGGTATACACAAATCCTTACAAAAGTTGTAAGAAAAATGGTATGTACCGAATTTCTTACACGAGATCAACAAAGCCAAAAGGGGCTCAACATAGGGTAAGGATTTGTGTACATACATAATATCCTACACGAAAACATAATTTAGTACAAGAAATGAAAGGATTTCAGTAGGTACATAAATTACTACAAGTTATACTCTCAAAATTCTCTCAAGTGTTTTGCATTAGTCTTTCAAAATCTCTCAGGTACTTCGGTTACTTCATCATCTCCATCAATTTCTCAAAGTAAGTTTATCTAAGACTCATATTTACCAAAACTTCAAACTATCAAGATTTGACCGAATCTTCACTACAAAGTTGTTTTTCATGCTTTAAATCTTTAATACTCATGTATTTTGTTCATGCTTTAGTTTCCTAAACATGATTTTAACACCCGTAGTTTTTAAAATAATTTTCATGTTTATGGGTATTTCGAAATTCATTTAATTGGGATTCAACGTTTCAACAAGCTTCGATTTATAACTCAGCATGAAAATTTTATATGACCTATCATTTCTCCTGAAAATTTATTCGATTTACACTCAATCTAGAACGCTTACATTTCACAAATGCAACAAAACAATCCGAAACAAGAATATAAGCCACTTACAAATAAGAAAAGATAAATTAACAAGTTTACATTACTTTGTTCAGATCTAGAGCTACATTTATCATCTTGCATAGTTTCAGTGGAGAATCCAAATCTACCTCATAAAAACTTCTATCTCTAGTTCACATATGATGGTGCACTATATCTTAAAAAAACTCATTTTATTTAGATGCATCATAATTCTAGGAGCTTTTCGAGAGCCAAATTCATTATATATGGAATCCATATATGTCAAGGGGCACATAACCCATTACCAACAAAAGAATTGTCATCAAGCATGATAAATGTTAAACTTTTCCATTACAATTTCTACCAGCCTCCTGAACAAAACACAAAATCATATTAACAACGATTTCCATGAATATTTTTACCAGATAAAAAGAAAAAATAGTCTCTGATCAAGTCTACAGTCCTCCAATAAATCAAGAAGCATTGATTGTGATCAAGTGAAATATGAATGATTGTAAAAAAAATAAGATACTTAACTAGATATAACAACTGCTGTAAAATTAAGACATGCAACTTGAAGCCAGATTTGTGAAATGTATCTGTCAAGACAACACACATTTCTTGTTGAATTGTCAAAAAGTATGTTCGGTAGAACTGGTTATAAAATTTAGAAGCCTGCCAAGTTAACAAAATCAAAAACTTGACATCTTGTTCATATATCAACACAATTATCAATATGAAAAATCACATCACTAGCCGACTTGAAAGATTTTCAACATCTCCAATAGTAGATTTAAACAAGTTTCTGCAATATTCTTTTTCGTATGTCGGAATGCTCAAATGATTGAATCCATAACGAGCTTTAGTTGCTGATGATGCGTGAAAAACAAAAAATAACAATAAACAACAACTGCATTGAAATTCTTTCAAGCATTCAACTTGACGATAACAAACTTCAGTAATCCATTTTTAGCGTTAAAATTAAAGCTTAAAAAATTTAAAGATATATTTGATGTTTTTTTAATTAAAGGGTAGCTATAATAGATGTGCAAAACAAAGAAATTCATCACCAACCTAACTTTACAGTTGAATAAGTGTAGGGAAACAATGTGTTGCAATGGCATGAAGCAATGAAAAGAATTTGAGGCGATGTTTTGAGTAATCTTTAAAATTTTTGGTTATCATCTGCAGGTCATAGAACAAAAAATTATAGGCAAAGTAAGAATTTTATCAAATAATGTATTTATGACATGTATCAAGCACATAACCCATTGCCTACAAAAAAATGTCATCAGACATGATGAATGTTAAGCTTTTTCATTATAATTTCTAGCAACCTCCGAAAACTAAACTCAATGTTGAAGTGACAAGAACAAATACAAGTTATTTGACTGTTTTTTTTTTCAATGAGTTTCATTCAACATGCAAATTCCAGCATCATAAATAAAAATAAAATTATGTTGGAGATGCTAACCACCATTCGAAGCTTCAAGGAAAAAATAAAGTTTTCAATAATCATTTTACACACTCATCACCACCCTTCAATTGCTCAATCCTACCCCTAAACATTAACATTTAGCAATTAGTTAAACTCAAAGAAACTGAAACTTAAAAAGGGTAGAGATTTACCTTTCCTTTTTGGCGTCGGCGGTCCGGTGGTTAGAAGAGTAATCGCAACAGTGGAAACCTTCAACGGTACGAGAGAACCATATATCTTGAACGGAGCCTCATCGGATGGTTCACGATGACGGATCGAACTATCTAAATTTTAGTTTTTATTTAAGATTTCAGAGTTTTTGGAGGTAGAAACGGTGAAAACGTAAAGTTGGCCGCCAGCTTGGTCGAGGCTCTCATCTCGTTTTTTGCCTTCATACAACCCTCCATCAGTGGTTCTCGATGCTCCCCTCCTCATCCGATCTCTCTCCCTTTTCGCCTCCATCAGCGTTTCTCGATGCTCCCCTCCCCATTTGTCTCTCTCTATGTTCGCCTCCGTCAGTGTTTCTCGATGCCCCCTTCTGTTTCCTTCCGTCTTCTCCCTTCTAGTTTTTTTTTTAAATTTATTTTTACGCTATAGTAACCTTTTAACCGATTTTCATCTTATCATTTTTTCATTCAACATAAGTCGGCTTCATCCAACGGTTATAAAAGTGGAGTTTCTTTTTAGGCTTCTTTTAAGCCGCATGCTTTTAGAAATCTCCTGAGACATGCCCTTGACCTACTGTTTAAAAAAGGCTCTAAATAAAGGCGCGATCACATACATTCAAAATGTGATTCTAAACTTTGCTATCACTTACTTTTAATTTGCAGACGATACAATTTAAGATTAAAGAGATTTTTAATGAAACTTACAACCAAATAAAAATAATTCAGTTATTTGTTTTATTAAGACACTAAATTTAGGCTGCTATAATTAAAATTAAGAAGGTTTATAATGAACTTACCAAATTAAGGATATTTTTTTTGATGATGCTTACAACCAAATTTAGGATGGTATGATTAAAATTAATAAAATCATTTTTGTCGGAGTAAAAAATATTATTTTAATTTTTTTAAAAAAGACACGTAATTCTATTAAAAAAATACAACCATTGATTTAGTAGATTGAAAATGAAAAATGAAACACATGGAGAAACTGAGAAAATGCACATGGTTTGATCTTGATGTAGGATTCCGTTGATGTCAATTTTCGGACGATTCCAGATAGAGTGGTGGATGAGGGTTGTTGTGATGGTTATAGGCCTTCTGATTGGAGTGGAGAGCTGTTGTAGACGAAGTTGGAGAGAAGATGAAGGTGAAGATGGCAGAAGAGTAAGATTGAGGTGAGGGAGTATTCCTCTGTTATTCCATGTATTAATGGAACTGGAAGGAAGTTGATCCCTTGATACCCTCCGGATATGAAGTAATCTGGATTCTGACCCATCACTTCCTCTTATTCTTGCTCCCAAACAACAAACTCAAGTAGAACAAGATCCTAAAGAAGAATCCCCATGCAATAATAACCAACAGGCAGTTCCATTTGCTCAACTCATTGATCCCTTGCAGCTTCAATGCATCTGTCCCAGTTGTTATGCATGTTGAATCCGTGAAATTGGACCCCAAACTCTTTCCCATGCTACTCAGCATACCATCCTGCACTGATCTCGGGAGCCTTCCCATCGGTGTATTGTCGAACATCTGCGTACCTCGAGTAAAGCATTTCGATGCCCGGAATTCGTTTTGCATGAACGCTTCGTACGGGTATTTCACTACCGAGATGTAATGAATCCATAGCCAATACTTGGGGAGTCGTGTTCGAGAAATCAGGAATCCGCAGAAGAAAAGGTAGTAGGAAACAAGGGAGACCGACATCACAAAGGCCATGAAGTAATCTGGGAAAACCCCTGAAATGAATGCCACTAGGGAGGTTCCGGCCCAGAATGTTCCGAATGTGGTGAGGAAGAAGAAGAAGAACCCGGAGATGCCACCGGCGAGGCCGATAGCCGGAAAGGCTATCAAAGAAAAGGTGAGGGAAAGCAGGATCAGAGCCGGGATCGAGATTAAAGAGCGAGCCAGTACGTACGAAGAACGTCGATAAGCATTGTAAGCGGTTTCTCTTATGAAAATGAATCTCTCTTGGATGAACTCTGGGGCTTCGGTTGAGCAGGTAAAGAAAATGGTGCTTACGGATATAGCTAAACATCCTATTCGTTCTTGGATTCCTCTCGGAGAATTGTCCACCTGCCAAAACATGGTGCCTAGAATAATCGCGGTGAGTGTTATCGCCCCGAATCGGAGTCCGAACACCTCCGGCATTCTCCTCGAGTTAAGTGACAGCCTTTTGAGTAATACCAGCATTTCGTACCACAACGGATTGGCAAATGATGGGACTGAAGATGTTAGATTCTGGTCATGGCCACCAGTGACTAGTTTCCCTTGAGAAATGCTTCTCCTTATTGCATCTTCAAGTGAAAGACTCGGCTTATTGGAGACGTCATCATCGCGAATCATCGAGGCCTGCCATGACTTGTTGAATTCAACTAATTTCTGGGATTCAGAGGGAGAATCTTCAAGTTCACGGATAAAATCGAGAGCGAATTCGCATGGATTTCCATAATCAGGACACGGATGCCCGAAGTCATCAAAGAAATGTGGCAGCTCCGCCGGAGGGCCGCAATACATAGTTCTCCCACGTGATAGGAAAATCATTCTATCGAGTAGGCCAACAATCCTGGAACTTGGTTGATGAATCGACATCATAACAACGCTCCCACTTCGTGCGATTCCTTGTAGGACCTTGATGACACTGTATGCACTGGTTGAGTCGAGCCCCGAAGTAGGTTCATCCAGTAACAATAGTATCGGATCGTGGATTATATCGATTCCGATCGAAACTCGCCTACGTTCACCTCCAGAGACACCTCTATGCGCTTCATCGCCTATCACAGTCTTGGCCGCATTTTTCAACCCGAGTTGATCGATCAAAGCTTTCACCCTTGCTTTCTTCTTTTCCTTGGAAAGCGATCGGGGGAGCCGGAACTCGGCCGCAAACATCAGCGTCTCCTCCACCGTCAGCATAGGGAACAACATATCATCTTGCATAACATATGCAGAGATCACCTTCAACAGCCCTGACGGTAAGGGTTCACCATTCATAGTGATAGACCCTTTCAGACTATGCTTATCAATCCTATTCGCAAGAGCATCCATTAGCGTCGATTTCCCCGAACCACTCGGACCCATAATCGCCATTATTTCGCCTTCCTTGGCTTCACCGGAGATGTCGTTGAGCAAGCTCTTGGTATTATTCTCGGGTGAAACAACGTTGTTCTTTCCCGGAAACGGGAACCTCAACTTCTGGCCGATTTTGACATCGTAAGTTAAGTTGTTAAAGGAAAGAACAAACGGATCTTTTATCGGAACATTAGAGCTGCCGGCACCTGTGGGAATCTCTAGGACCAAATCACCGTTTTTGCCTTGATCTTCCATTGGAATTATGAAACCTCTGAATGTTGCAGAGCCCGAGAATTCGGTTTCCGATGGCAATTCTTCAAGCTCCATTGATGTCATTGCAATTTGATCTTTTTCGGACAAGCAAGTGTTTTATATTACTGAAATGAAAACAAACAGTGCAGAAACATGTAATCGTTTTAGCTACATAAAAGCAATGATAAACTGATGTATTGTAAAATAATTACACGTGAAACCATGAGGGAATCGTAAAGATTCCTCGAAATATTTTGTTTTGGTTGCAGGAGATCTCGATGAGATTATATTAATTTTCAATTATAAGACGGTGTCAAAATTAATCGAACGTGTTTGTTTGATTACTCTTCCATTATCTTTCTTGATTGAAGGATAAGCTCTTATTATTCATTTCATGCTGAAGATTCATATTCGAACCTGCAGTTAAGAAAACAAAAAATGGATTTGCCAAGATTTAATTCTAATTTTTTAAAGGATTACAGCTTGTCCACAACTGTAAAAATAGGGCAAATTACAAAAATCATCACTGAATTTTGCTCTTTGATATGTTTTGGTTTTAAAATAATTAATTTATTTAATGACCTTTATACATTGACTTTATTCAATGATTAATTTATGACGTGTTTAAAATATTTAATAAATATACATTAACTTTATCCAATGATTAATTTATGACGTGTTTAAAATATTTAATAAATTACTGATATAACTCGACACGTCAATAAAGTGATAGAAAATTAAAAAGTCAAAACCACAATGTGTTGAGGGCTTTTGGACTTAACCTTTTATTATTGCTTTCATAACACATCAGTAATAAACCGTTTCTAATTTCAATTAGAGCATATGGGGATAATTAGGGGTTTAGGGTTTCATCGATTTGGAAGAACTTGGGTTAAGGATTTCATTGATTTGGAAGAAAAATTTAAGGTTTTTGCATAAATTGAGGGAACAATTGGGTGGAAGAAAATTTGAAAAGAATCAATTAAAAAGGCATAGTTTTGCTTTCGTTTATCGTCTTACTTACCTTCATTTTTATCTTGGTTGCTTTCTTTTATACACCCAAAGTGCACCATGATTTCACAAGCACTGCTGAGCGTTGCTCTTCTCCTTGCTGCAGCTGCATTCAGCCACACTTTTTCGATTCCCTTGTCATTTGAGCTCAAGTACGCCATCTGGACTTTGTCTTTCCTCTCCTTGTTCCTTGCCATGATGTTCACATACTTGAATATAAAGAATGTCTGATTTAAAATTCACAACATGTTTGTTTCATGATGTCTGCATTACTCGTTAATGTTACAGAGCACCATAGACTGTAGAGTCGAAAAGAGCTTCAGAATCTTTTTGTTTTGAATGTTAGAAATTAGGGTTAGGAATTTTAAGGGTAAATAGGATTTTAAATCTGACTTGTACTTTTATTTATCATTTTTAATTCATTAAACTCTTATGTGACTAGAAAACAATTAAAAAAGCCATGTTATTTCAAAAGTATCTGGCTTACCGATAGAGTGATCAAAATAGGTCAATATTTAAAATTTAATAAATAAATTGATCATTTTGAAAGTTCAATAACCAAAATAGGTCAAAGAGCAAAATTTAGTTACGATTTTTATAATTTATTCTTAAAACTTTTGCAACAAACAAGCATCCATGCTTCCCCGGAAAAGATTATGAAATATACAGGAGTCAAATTTCTTTTCAATCCTTAGTCCTCTTCTGACGAATAGAAATTTTCTATCCCTTTTTATACTTTTATTTATGCCCCGCAGTAGAAATTAAGTTTAAGGTTAGAGTTTAAGAATTTTGGGTTATGGTGTATTTTGTATGGCGTAGGTATACGGTTTAGGATTTAGAATTTAGGGTTATGGCTTATAATTTAATTTTTCGTGTTGGGGCATAGAAAGAGACATCGAAAAAGGGTAGATGATTTTTTTTCCTTTTTCGCCGGACAAAAATCATCTGCCCCTTTTCAGTGTTTCTTTCTATGTCGCAACACTAAAAAAATAAATTTTAAGTTATAACCCTAAATTTTAAATTTTATACCATAAACCCTAATAAATACACCTTATTCTTAATTCCCTAAACTCTAACATTAAATTCTAACCTTATTCTCCCTTCCCGAGTCTCTTTTATTTCAGTCAACTAAATCTGAATATTCTCCATGTGTTTTAAAATATAAGCCAGAGTTGTATTCTCTACCATTGCCTTCTCATATTTGGATTATCTCGGCTTGATTGGATCTTAAAACGTAGCCCTGATATCAATTGTCACAATCTCATAGTGACTCATCGAAAATAGCAAGTAAAATAAAAGATTTGGGGAAAAGAGAATTCAGATGATTTTCATTCAAAGGGTAAAATGTGACATTTTTACAATCAGGTATTATATATCCACAGTTGATTATTTCACTAAAGACAAATAAAAACAAATTTTAATATTGCCAGCTACCATACTATCTAACAGCTTCTGCCAACTGATAAGTGTTGAAAAATAATATATTTTGTACCATTTTACTTTAATTATTGTTTAAATTTAGGTCTATTTAGTTTTATTTTTAGTTGTTCGTGCATAAATTTGTAGTTCTTCCGTTTATTGGGCTTGACTTGCGTTTTGCTATTTTGTGGGGAGTTTATTTTTTTTCTTTTTGCACAAGAATAAATTGTCGAACTAGTTGCCGAGTGATTGCCATGGCAAGTTGAGGATAAGATTAAATCCAGTCAAACTTTATCCCAATACATTTGCATAGATTCAGATTTGAATTAAAGAGCAGCTGCACATGAAGATGAGGGGATAAAACAAACACTTTAAAGGATATATTTTCCTAAGTTTGCATGGAGATGAAGATCTCACGAAGACAAAGGTACAAATGTATTCCAGAAGTGATTCATTATTCTATACAAAGGAGATACCTCACGAAGGAGTAGCTTCTCGCTCCCACTTAAAAGGGACGGAGCTCGAGTGCAAAACTCATGATGTGAAAACTTAGCATATTTAATAAAAACAACTGTAAGAATATAAAAAATAAAAGAGCATGATCACAAAATTAAACAAATCGAAGTCATAATTTCTGTCTATTAAAACAAAAAATAACCGACTTGTGGCTTGACTCTCTAGAAGAAAAAAAAAAGTCTCCAGCGGAGTCGCCAAGCTGTGATAACGGCCCCTCGATGAGCTTGACGAGTTTTATATTACAAAAATTATATTTCTCGGTTTTAATGGGAGTCTCCACCAATCTTTTTAATTTAGGTGAGATTGGATCACATGAAAACCCGATAATTTTAATAAAACTTGTTTTTGCCGTTTTTATTAAAACAACGAGTTTTGGTCTGCGAAACCAGAAAAATAGGTACGGGAGTCGGTTACGTGTGGGGAAGAATGGGCACCCCACTACGCCCAAATTGGTACCTAGTCGATTACATTTTGTTTTAACGATAGAAATTAGAAATTCAAATTTAATTTAAAAGTTGTGATCCCTGAATGTGTGAATTTTATTGTAGAATGTATTTAAAAGAATATTCCGTTATACGGGGCTTACGAGAAACTTACGCCCCTTTAAGTTCGTGACATGATTTTTGCGAGACCCCGAATGAAAGAATATTACTTTTAAATGTTATGATTTAGGATTAAAAGGAAAAAATTCATATTAGAAATTAACGTAAAGCGGCACCCCTTTAATTTCGAGGCATGTTTTTCAGGAGTATTCCTAATAAAAGGTTTTAATTCAAAATTCAAATAAATAGTATATATAAAATATAATTTATTCATGTAAACAATTCATACAACTTAAAATATACAAACATGACATACAAAATATAAAAAAAACAATAATTAAAAGAACATTGTAAATAATTCATACAACTTAAAATATACAAACATGACATACCAAATATATTTATAACAAAAACATGCCAATAAATATATATTATCCTATATCTAGGTCAACATTAAAATAAATACAAAAATAAAGATCAAAATGTATTCTACTAGAAGCTCGAATGAAGAACTTCGACTTACCTCTAGCAAGATCTTCGCATTATATAGCCATAGTAAAAAAACGACCCGAACAAATTTCAGCAAGACCACGACCGAATGATTGATCGAACCCTCGGGGAAATAAAAATTCCCCGGTGAGAGCACTACTCTCGAGCTTCAAAACGACATTGTCGTTGCTTGCAATTTCTTAATGTCTTATCCGGATAAAAATGATATTATCCATATAAAAATGAGTGATTATAGCCCGGATAAAAATGGGTATTACAATTATTATTAGGTTAAAATAATATTATATAATAATATTATCCGAATAAAAATGAGTGATTATAGCCGGACATAAAATGGGTATTACAATTATTATTAGGTTAAAATGTGCTACGAGTCCATATATTCTTCATACATTAGGATTTTAGTCTCCGACTTTTATTTTTAGCAATTTGATCATCTATCTTTCATATTTAAAAATTTAAGTCTAATTGAACCTAACTAGTGGTTTCACTGAAAAAGAGAATGTTCATTCTAGAAGACCCATATTCGAACAACTTTGTCTGCAGGGTGTGTGTTTTATTAAAGAGTTCAGAAAAATATAAACATATACTACAAAGAGTGCAAAGACTAAATTTCTAAAAATTAAAGTAGGGGTGTTGAGAAATATTTTGATATAACAATTATGTGAAAAATGTTTTGGACTTATTTAAAGATTTCAAAAATAATTTAAAAGTCCTTAAAACTTGAAAAATATGTTTAAAATATTTTTGACTTTGCACCTATATCTAATATACATTTTAAAGTAAAAAATTAGCCAAAATTGTGTTTTTAAGTGGAAGTTTCGAAACCTCTCTGGACAGTAAGCTATTGTTTTTGAAACCTTAACAAAGGTTTCCAAACCTCTATTAAGGTTTGGAAACCTTGGCACAAAGGTTTCGAAACCTCTATGAAGGTTTCGAAACCTCTATGAAGGTTTCGAAACTTTGGCCCTGTAACGGCTCCAAAACATCCCAACGGCCATAAACGGCTAGTTTTTACAAATCCCTTCTTAAGGTTTCGAAACCTCTTCAATGGTTTCAAAACCATTGTGCAGGTGAGCATTTAAAGCTCGACTTTAATGGCTTCCAACGGCTCCAAAACATCTCCAACGGCCATAAACGGCTAGAATATCATTCCACACTATAAAAGCAACCTTGGGACACTTGAAGATGGTTAGAGATAATATTCAAGCTTCATGATCAAGAGAAATAGCATTTAAGTCTTTATTCTTCATTTCTCTTGTATATATTGTATAGAGAGTGTTCTTTTATTGTTTTATTCTTTACACTCTTGTGAGCTTAATTCTTGTAAACACCCACCTTGTGAGGTTTTCATTGTTTACACAAACTACCTTGTAAAAGAGAGAGGTTCTAGTTTAGCCTTGAGAGAAAAACTAGAGTGGTTCTATCTTAGCCATTGAAAAGATAGGGTTGTAAGGTTATCCCTTTGGCCTCAAAAGGAAGAATTCATAGTAGTGAATTGGGAAATCCTTAGTGGTGTGCTAAGGTAGTGGATGTAGGCTTTGGTTAGAAAGCCGAACCACTCTAAAATCCTTGTGCAAATTGTCTACCTTTCTTTCGGTTTTTAGCCAATTCATCCACCAAACAAATACAACCCACTTGACAGTTTCGGAGATTGATTCGAGCGTACTACAAATCCAACAATTGGTATCAGAGCCTCGTCTCCATCGAAGGATTAACATCCGGGAGTAAAGATCCCACGCTCGAAGTCCACCGTTCAAGAAAATAGCAAGATTTGAAGAAGGCCGCTCTATCTCGTGTCCTCCACTCTTCGAAGGAGAATCATACTTCCAATGGGCAAATATCATGAAATACTTCATCAAGTCTCAAGACTATGAGGTTTGGGGCATCATCGAAGAAGGGTATTTGGAAGCTCCAAAGAAGAAGAAAAAGCAAAGGAGTGCCAACGACACGAAGGCAAAGTTAAACACTAAGGCGGTGCACATTCTCTATTGTGGCCTTAACGAAGAAGTTTCTAAGAAGATCTCCACATGTAAAAGTGCCAAAGAATTATGGGAGAAACTTGAGAAACTTTATGGCAACAAGAAGGGAGAAAAGAAAAATGATGATCAATTATGTGCAAACCTTCTCTCCAATCCAAAGGTGGATGGTGTTTTGGCTCTCGATGAGCCCGAGGTATCTTCTAACTCAAATGAATTAAATTATTATACATTTGATAAGTTGCAAGATGCATTCGATGAATTATTTTTGGAATTTGAGACCATGAATTCCACATTTAAGAAAATGATTTCAAAACTCGAAATTGAAAATGATTTTCTTTTAAAAACAAAAGTGGATTTTGAAAACCAAAATAAAATTTTGAAAAATGATTTAGAATTTTCAAAAACAAGCAAAGATGTTTTAGAAAAAGAAAATCTTGATTTAAAAGTTAAGCTCGAAAGCTTAACAAAAGAAAAGGAAATTATTTTCAATAATTCATCTTGTCACATAATGGTAAAATGCTCACATTGCCATTATCATGGTCATTCCTTACATACTTGTCCTATTAGGAAGAGAAAATCTTATAGGATTAGACAAGTATGGGTTCCTAAGGGAACTAGAGACATTGAGATTAATTTTAATGGATCCAAAGCAATTTGGATACCAAAATCCAAGTAAGTGTCTCTTGTAGGTGTGTTGGAGCAAAGGCAAGAAAAGCAAGAATCTCAAATGCTCTAGTCACACAAGTGAAGAAGATGGGTAACCTCTAATCTTAATGTATTTGATTTTAAATCATTCGGTTGCCTACTTTGATGATAAATGTTCATGCATCATTGCTTATTTATATTTATAAGTGCATGACATTTTATGATTCTTTATGCATATGAATCACATTGTTCCATTCATATGTTTGCATAAAGTTTTAAAGTCTTGGATAAATTGAATTTCATGGTTTTAAATTGATTTGATTCAATGATGAAAATTCAATCTCTTTAAGTGTAAAAATTTGTGCTAAAAAATTAATGATGCTTTGAGTAAGGGGGAGCCATTCTAAAACCAAATTCTTATTTTTGTCAAAATTTTCCCTCTATAGTTATTTTGTACTTAATTTTTTTTTAACTTACTCTCCATTGTTATTATGTACTATGAAGATTTGAATTATTTTTTATATAACAAAAAGGGGGAGAAATTGGTTTGAAAAATTGAATTTTCAAATGAATAAGGGGGATCTTTATTTGATTTCATATCTTAATCTCTTATTCACAATTTTAAAGTTAAAGGGGGAGAAGTGAAAAATTAAGGGGGAGCTTTTGTCAAAAACAATTTTTCAAAGAAGTTTTGTATATCAAAAAGGGGGAGATTGTTGAGAAATATTTTGATATAACAATTATGTGAAAAATGTTTTGGACTTATTTAAAGATTTCAAAAATAATTCAAAAGTCCTTAAAACTTGAAAAATATGTTTAAAATATTTTTGACTTTGCACCTATATCGAATATACATTTTAAAGTAAAAAATTAGCCAAAATTGTGTTTTTAAGTGGAAGTTTCGAAACCATCCCTATAAGGTTTCGAAACCTCTCTGGACAGTAAGATATTATTTTTGAAACCTTAACAAAGGTTTCCAAACCTCTATTAAGGTTTGGAAACCTTGGCACAAAGGTTTCGAAACCTCTATGAAGGTTTCGAAACTTTGGCCCCGTAACGGCTCCAAAACATCCCAACGGCCATAAACGGCTAGTTTTTATAAATCCCCTTTTGAGGTTTCAAAACCTCTTCAATGGTTTCGAAACCATTGTGCAGGTGAGCATTTAAAGCTCGACTTTAATGGCTTCCAACGGCTCCAAAACATCTCCAACGACCATAAACGGCTAGAATATCATTCAACACTATAAAAGCAACCTTGGGACACTTGAATATGGTTAGAGACAATATTCAAGCTTCGTGATCAAGAGAAATAGCATTTAAGTCTTTATTCTTCATTTCTCTTGTATATATTGTATAGAGAGTGTTCTTTTATTGTTTTATTCTTTACACTCTTGTGAGCTTAAGTCTTGTAAACACCCACCTTGTGGGGTTTTCATTGTTTACACAAACTACCTTGTAAAAGAGAGAGGTTCTAGTTTAGCCTTAAGAGAAAAACTAGAGTGGTTCTATCTTAGCCATTGAAAAGATAGGGTTGTAAGGTTATCCCTTTGGCCTCAAAAAGAAGAATTCATAGTAGTGAATTGGGAAATCCTTAGTGGTGTGCTAAGGTAGTGGATGTAGGCTTTGGTTAGAAAGCCGAACCACTCTAAAATCTTTGTGCAAATTGTCTACCTTTCTTTCGGTTTTTAGCCAATTCATCCACCAAACAAATACAACCCACTTGACGGTTTCGGAGATTGATTCGAGCGTGCTACAAACCCAACAAGGGGGCTAAAGTTCAAATGTATAAAGAGTACAAGAATTTAGAGCATATTTTACCCTCATCATCATATCATTCAACTCTTAAATCAGAGGCAATTTATTTTTGGGTAAACTACATAGATGACTATTTAATTATGAGGTTAGTGTCAATTTGACCACTATACTTTTAATTTTGGCAAATATACCACTTAACTATTTAAATAGTTCCAATTAAACCTCAAACCGTTAAAAAAACAGAGAAGTTGACATGGATGTTAAAAAAATTGATATAATTACACATTTGGTCCCTATTATTTATAGAATCTATTAATTTAATCATAATTTTAATCTAATAAAATAAATTAATTAATCAATTAGGTGGTGACACGTGCCACCACCTTATTGGAGGACTTTACTAATATTTATTTAGTTTATTTTCCTCCTCCAATCAGGTGAGGACACATGTCACCTGATTAGAGAAAGAAAAATTGAAAGCAAAATGATGGCCTTGCATGGATTCAAACTTGGGATAAACTAGTTGAAATGGCATGCATTTTACCACTAGACCAACAATGGTTTTATGATATGAAATACCACATTTAATATATGTTTGAACATGCTGTTAATGCCCAACAAAAGAAAGTAAATGTGGTTTTAGGAGATTCGAACATGACACATTTATAATGCATAAAAGCATCTAACCCGGTTAAATAGAAACAAGTTTTATTAAAATTAGTGAATTTTCATTTGATCTAATCTTACCTAAATTAAAAAGATTGGTGGCGGCTTCCATTAAAACCAAAAATAATACTAATTTTTATAATATAAAACGCGTCAAGCTCATCGAGGGACTGTTATCACAATAATTGTAAGTTTTAATTTTAGATTTTGAGTTGGATGTTTATTTGCTTGGGTTTATAGTTTGGACCGAATTGGTTGGGTTTGATAGGGGTATTGGATATTTAGATATTGTTATAGTGTATAACTATTTGTGTATGGGATGGACAAACTTGTGTTAGGAACGAACTTATAAAATTTTATTATGGGGCGAACAAAATTTTTTAATAAAAAATATATAAAATATTTTTTAAAAAAATTATAATCATATACAAATTCCAAATTTTCAAAGAAATAATTGCCCTCAACCCTTTCGGCCCATCCTTGCATAAGTCATTAACAATATTATGTTTGCCTAAGTCATTAATAATATTATAAAGTACAAGGTTGGCCCCTATGGTCCAGCTCTACAGTTCATTATTTTTTTAATTTGACCTATGTAAATTTTGAAGTTATAGTTTATTTCATTTATTTTAATAATATAAATTATTTATGTTTTAGTGGTAAAGTTTGTTAATGAAAGTTAGTATGCTTTTTTCTTGAAGTCAAAGAGATTAAATGCTTTTAGTGACATTTTCAGTCTTTTATTTTTTTTATTCCTACCTTCATTAACTTTTAAATTTTAACTTCGTATTTTCGCCCTTGTATATATAAGTTATAATTCACTTACACTTAGTGATGGAGATACCTTGATAGTAAGAGGGTTTTCTATCTTTATTTTATATATTAAAATTTTAAAAATTATGGGATAATTATTGGTTTCCCCTTACTTTCAAAAAAATTATACTCTGGCCTCATCGAGTTACTATCTTGGCTATGTTTCTGCTTTCACACATGGATAAAGCCACGTAGTAATATTAGTGACGAGCATAGTGAGGGCCCAAAGGAGCCTTCCACCCGTTTGAAAAATTCACAATAAGCCATTTAAGTTTTTAAAAAATTTTAATTTGACTCCCTCAAATTTATAAAAATTTATATTAAATATTATTTAAACTATTTTTTTAATTAAATCCTCTAAAATATTTTAATTTCCCCTTCAAATTTTTTTAAGTTCAATAATTTTTCCATCCCAATATTTGATCTGGGCTTTGTCCTTGGATGATATAATATATCTGTTGACACTCTAAAATTTTATTTAAAATACATTAAAATTTGACATCCTTTAAAGAAATTGATATTCATCGTTTATTATTATTTACTCTAAATTTTTAGGGTAAACTACTGCAGGGGTCACTTTCGTTTCTCGTTTGTACAGGTTTAGTCACCACTTTTGAAAAGTGCCAATAAGTGGTCATCTACGTTTTCGATGTGTAAAGACTTGGTCACTCCGACGTTATAGTCCGTTAGTCCCCTAACGGATTGGGAATTAATTAATGAAAAAATAAGGGTAAATTAATGCAATAGCCATTAAAATTTATCTCATGTACATTTTTTCTCCTCAATTTAAAAAAGTAAACATTATAGTCACTAATAAAAATGTTTCTTTATAATTTCACCCTTAAATTTTTAAAATTTCATTTTTCAATCCTAAAACTTTACAATTCAAACTTTATTTTGAATTTTTGAGTCGAGTTTATGAAATTATGAGTCGAGTATTTTCACATCCATCCTAAAAATTTAATTTTTTCGAATCAAGTCGAGTGTTGCACATCCCTACATATAATTTTTAATTTTAATCTGTGTTTGTCCCAACTAATTATTTTGTTTAAATCGAAATTTAATAAATGTCTGAACCAAAAACCCACATGGGATAATTAACACCCCAAAATATCCAGACCCTTCCATTTTTTTCTCTCGACCCCTCACCTTCCCCGCTTCGGCTTTTGCTCCGATCTACCACACCGCTCGGCCGTGGCCTTCATCGCTGCCGCCACGGTATCCGCCCACTCACCCTGATCGCAACCACGGTGACCACTCACGGTAAGTCACCGTCGTCAGCCATGGCGAGCAGTTTGAAGCTTAGAGAGGAAACCCACCATCGCTTGTGTTTTCACGTTGATCTCGGCCACCGCTCGACGATGGTGTACACCGTCATCACCTCCTTATCCGCCATCGTCCCCCGAACAAAACCCCAACCGCCACTCGCGGTAGTTCACCACCGGTTGCTGCGAAAGCTGTGACAAAGGTTTGTCCGTCCCCTCTGTTTTTCTACGATTTCGGCCACCGCAACTGTCCGCTCGCCGCGCCGTCACTGTTATTGAGTTCCTCGTGTCGAGGCGAACAAAGCCCATACCGTCAATCGTCGGTTCGTTGTCGTTTAAGGCTTCGTCGGAGCTTCGCCTGAACCTGCCCGTTGAAAAACACGGATTAAAATTCAAAATTATATGTAAGGAAGTGCAACACTCGACTTGATTCGAAAAAATTAAATTTTTAGGTTTGATGTGAAAATACTCGACTCATAATTTCATAAACTCGACTCAAAAATTCAAAATAAAGTTTGAATTATAAAATAGAAATTCCAATAACTCGACTTGACTCGAAAAAATTAAATTTTTTGGTTTGATGTGAAAATACTCGACTCATAATTTCATAAACTCGACTCAAAAATTCAAAATAAAGTTTGAATTATAAAATAGAAATTCCAATAACTCGAATTTTTTAGTAGTTAGTGGACTAAATTTTTAAGTTTGAGTTATTAAATAGGAGCAATTTGGGCACCTAAGTTTCAAAGGGTATACTTTGGGCACCTATTTTTCATCTAAGCATTTATAATATTATTGTACTAATTGATTGTAAAGTTTTAGGATTGAAAAATAAATTTTTAAAAATTTAAGGGTGAAATTATAAAGAAACATTTTTATTAGTGACTATAATGTTTACTTTTTTAAATTGAGGAGAAAAAATGTACATGAGATAAATTTTAATGGCTATTGCAGTAATTTATCCTTATTTTTTCGTTAATTAATTCCCAATCCGTTAGGGGACTAACTGACTATAACGTCGGAGTGACCAAGTCTTTACACATCGAAAACGTAGATGACCACTTATTGACACTTTTCAAAAGTGGTGACTAAATCTGTACAAACAAGAAACGAAAGTGACCCCTACAGTAGTTTACCCAAATTTTTAATATTACAATTTAGATATTATGGCTTTTTCAAAAAATTTGAGGAGAAAAGATAACTTTAAATGTCATGAAAATTTTATATTCTCATATACTTTAAAAAATATTTCTTATTAATAATTTAATTTTTCACTTTTTAAATGTTTTAAGTATTTATATAATTTTATTAAATAAAAAAATTTACATCCTTTAATATAAAATTAAACGTCTGTCCATGAACATAAATTTTTATGTATTGGCAAAATTGTGAGCCATAATAAATGGAGGATAATGGTTATGCATGCATATAATTAGAGAAGAAGTCTGACCCAGCGGTATGGTTGAATTTATTTTCAACGCTATGGAGATGGAACAGAGAGTAAGTTGGAAATTAGGTCGATTTCAACAATCAACATCAAAAACCTTCAATTTTGTCAATGAATATTTTATTGAACTCTCAAAAAGATATATAAGGAGGCGTATATGACTATGTTAGGTTCGATTTTTAATTTTTTTGAATAGTTTAATAGTTTTATTGGTTAACTATTGTTTTCGTTTTTTTTTCAATTTAATTTTGAGTTTTAAAATTTTAGTATTTTATTTTGATAAAATAGTTTTATGTTATTGTTTTGAATAATTATAAATTTTAAAAAGTTTTTTCATAAATATTTTTTAAAAAATAAAATTTTAAGTAAATAAAAAGTAATTAATAATTCATAATAGTATATAGTATTTTAAGTTATTTTACCATTTTTAAGTACAAACTATTTTTTCACATTATAAAATAATTAAATTAATTATATGTTAATTAAAAAACAAATTCGATTCAGTTCAAATAATCATTGTTTTCAACTTGTAAATTATAAATTGTCCGATTGAAATGATTTTCTATTAATCCATCTTTATTATATGGGCAAGTACTTAGAAACTCCAACCATAAATCTACTCAAAGGCGGCCCATTTCTTGGTCAATAAAATAAACAGCATTAGCATATCCACTCTTTGCCTAACAACACACCCTCTCATTGCTGCTCTAATTATGTTAAATCATGGCAATATAAGCATGATCAATCCCACTTAAAACCAACCCCATCATTCCTCTTTTCTTTCTTTTCATCATTCTTAATTAATCTTTGCTTCCAATCTAAGCTTTTGTCCAACTTTATAACTCAAAATTTCATATCTAAGTTTTGGTCAAAACTTTGAAAGAAATGAGTTCTATTTGCATATCTAGTTGTTTGAATGATGCTAGAGACCCTCGGGTGCCTGTGAGGGCAACATATGTGAATCTTTACAAGTGGCCCGAGTCCGATGCCGAGTTCGTGCGGTCGAGGAGATCCGGCGGTCGATCATCGTCTAGAGTTATCGACGGTATCTCGTGCAGGCAGATGTACCTGAGGAGTTATAGGTTCTCGAGAAAAGAAACTGTGCCTGAGAAGACAGTGAAATGCTTTGGGAGAGTTAAGGAGAAGGTGGTTCGAGGGAAGGGGAACAACAACAACAACAAGAGACGTATTCGAAGGAAGTGTTTGGTATGGAGGAAAGTGAAGGTTGTGTTGTTTAGGTTGTTCAGTAGGTTGCTCTCTTGCTCTGCCAGTGTAGATGTCGTGGATCGAAGGGATCTTTTCTTTTGATTTTCTTTTGATTAACTTCTTGTATTTGGGGGCCGATTATCTGATTTTGTTTTGTTCATTATGTATGTTTAAGAAATGTGGGGTTTGGGTTTATTTAATTTGTTCAAATATTTAGTTTACTTAATTAAGATAAATATTTTTTAAATATCTAATGTGACCTAATCATAATATTTGCTATTTTTAATAATTTTTTATAAGACATACACTTTACAGATAAATTGTTCGAACTCAAATCACTTAAAAATATCAATGATTAGTCTACTTAATTAAATAGGTATTAGCTTATACCATCAAATATTGGGAGCAATGACAAGTCACATTACACTCCCAAACAAAAAACTTAAATTCGAACCATAAAAACGATATTGTTAAAAAGAAAAGTAAAAAATTCTAACTAAGTACCATAAAATGAATTCGTACTGTACCAATATATATATATATATATATATATATATATATATATATATATATATATATATATATATAAAGAGAGAGAGAGTTAGGATCAATTTACACAATGTAAAACTCTTTAAGTTTTACACGTTTTATGGATCGTTAGAGGGGGGAATGGATGACTCAGATTAACTCCTTACTCTTTTTTTCTTCAAGTGATAATCTTCACATATTTATAGCTAATCTCATCCATTCGTTTTACTCATCTAACGGTCCAGAAAACGTGTAAAACTTAAAGAGTTTTACACTATATATATTAGCTTGTAATGAACAAATTAGCTTGTTGGTTGAAACTTTAAATAAAAAAAAAGGTATTCTCAACCGTATTTGCTTAACCTCCTCGGTCCCACCACGATATTTTAGAATTATTATTTTAACCTTACATATTAATTATTTGGGTAAACTACATAATAGGTCCTTAAGGGTAATTTTATTTTGGTCACCAAACTTTCAAAATCTGCAGCATGATCACTGAATTTTTAGTTCGTTCATGTTAAGATCACTTCCCACCATTAGAGAATGTTGATTTGGCACGTTAAGTTTATCTTCTTCTCAAAAAAGCCATAATTTTCTCATATTTAAAATCGGTGGCTATCGTTCTTCCTTTATCCATCTTCTTCCTTTCGTCAAAATATCCACTTTCATTGCATTTAATGGTTTTACCTTTAGATTGCAACAACTTGCAAGCAAAGAACAATGTTTAAACCATTGCAAAGTCTTTGTTATCCCAAGGGTACAATAAGTATAATTTATTTAAGCAAAGTTGGTATTATCCAATGTTGATCTAACATCCTTTATTTCGATTAGGCTTGAAATTGAAAGAAACAAAGACATGAGCATGGAGAAAGGAAGAAGATGGCGAAAGAAAGAAGACAATTGTCATTTTCAAATGTGTGAAGGTTAGGATTATTTTTGGGAGAAGAAGATGGATTTAACGTGTCACGCCAACATCCTCTAACGAAAATTGATGGAAGTGATTTTAATAAAAGCGAACTAAAAATTTAGTAATTATATCATAAGTTTTAAAGGTCCGGTGAATAAAATGAAAGCACTCTAAAAGTTCAGGGCTATTTGTAATTTACCGTAATTTTTAAAAATAAAAATAAAAATGTATGAGCCTTTAAATAATTAATTGAGATTTTAATAAATTATGCTTCCATGTATGTCAAATGTGAAAGTACTTAAATAATTCCTATACTGTTAAAAATGAACAGATAAGTCTGTCTTTTAAATTATGGATCAATAAAATCTTTGTACTTTTTTGAACATTAATGCGTATAATGGTATATACTACCCAGATTCCACCCTGTCTATAAATAAGAGGATATCAACATTTACGCATACTCAATCTCATGTCCTTATGTATATGTATCAACAACAATGTCAATCGAACTATACACAATCGACAAACTCTTCGTACTTTTCAAGTGGTCTCAGTGAAAATGAAATATTGTTATTCCTAGGTGGCCCAGATTTGAGCAGAATGCCACTATGATGTAAATATATTATTAAAGGACTATAATTAATGAATAATATTATCTTGTAATCACATCAAACAATTCAAAATATTATTATTTTATTATATATTAAACATCATTGTGTTAGAAGATGATACTAAGGGAAAAGAAATGAAAGAGAAATGTTCTTAACCACCGATACAACTTGATTTGATAACGAAGGTAGAACCTCTTTATATACAAAGATGTGACATAAGCTGGATATTAACAGCCTATCAAACTGTTCAACAGAAACTAATAATTGTATAACAAACTAATTAAAGATTAACAAATTTTATATTAGTCTAACATTTTTCTTATTCTCTTTGATCTTTTATACTAGTCTAACATTCTTCATGTTCTTTTTTTTCTTTGCTTTGATAACACTAGCATGCTACTTGCCTCATTCTCTCCTCTGCTTATAATATTGGTTACCAGTCTTTAAAAAAATCATAACACGGTTTGAAATTCATAGCTCAGTTGATGTACATGTAAAATTAAATATTTGTAAGTGAGTCTCATTAGGAGAAAAAACTTCTAGTTGCTGTCTAAGATGAATGAAAAAAAGGGTGAAGAGAGAGGCTTGATTAGAACATCTGCTACTTTATTTGTTGCAGGCACATAGTTGATATGAAACGCTCCACTAGTGACCTTTTCCCTGACAAAACTTAAATTCAGCTCAACGTGTTTTAATTTTGCATGATGTACAGAATTTGACAAATGTGCACTAGCACTTGTATTATCACACTAGATTGTAGGAATTGTTGTTAACTGAATAATAAGTTCTGAAAGTAAAGACTTGATCCATATAGCTTCACACATGGAATCAGCTAAACTCCTAAATTCTGCTTCAGTTGAAGATCTGGACACAATACTTTATTTTTTTTCGAAATCCATGCTACTAGATTTCCTCCCAAAAAAATATAGTGACCACATGTAGACCTTTTATCATCTATACTAGTTCCCCAATCTGAATCTGTATAACTGTAATTGGAGATAAAACAGTGCTAAAGAATAGACCATGATCTATGGTTCCCTTGAGATACCTAACAATTCTTTTCACAGCTTTCTGGTGCTTATCAAGTGGTGATTGTATGTATTTACTCACTTTATTTATAGAGAATTGTATATTTGGTCTAGTAATGCAAATATGTTGTAAAGCCCCTACTACTTATCTATAAATAGTGCAATCTAAAAAAAGATCACCATCAGTCATGGATAGTTGAGGGGATGTTACTATGGGAGTTGGAGTAGAAGCTGCATCAGTCATTTCTACTTTATCTAGAAGTTTCAGAACATGCTTCTTCTGATTGAGAATAATTTCATCTTCAACATCTTGAACATTCATTCCAAGGAAAAAAGTCAGTTGCCCCAAGTCTTGTAGGGAGAAGGTATGATTGATTCTTGAATAACACGTTAGACTTTGAATTGTTCCCAGTGGCTATTATGTCATCAACATAGACTATGATGTAAATTTTTTGCCTTGTGTTTCTCAAAAATAAAGGGAAAAGTCAGCCAAGGAAGTTGTGAAGTCTAATTTTTGCACCAAGTGTTCTTGAAATTTATCAAACCAGGCTCTAAGAGCATGTTTGAGTCCATATAACGACCTCTTTAATTTGCACACAAGTTGATTTTCAGATGAATCTTCTTACTTAAAACCAGGAGATTGCAGCATGTATACTTTTTTTGATATGTCTCTATTTAAAAAGGCGTTGTCTAGATCTATTTGCAAAAGAATCCACCCATTATTAAAAGCAATGCTGAGCGTAATCCTTATCGTAACAGGCTTGGTAACAAAGCTGAAAGTCTCAGTGTAGTCAAACCCAACTTTTTGAGAAAAAACCCTTCGTCACTAGTCTGGCCTTGTATCGTTCAACATTGTCATTAGGATTGCACTTGACCTTGAACAGCCATTTGCATCCTATTGGTACACAATTTGGAGGTAAAACATTGAGCTCCTGAATGCCTTTTTGAAAAAGAGCTTCTAACTCTTTCATGACATCAAGTTTTCAATCTTCTGAAGCCATAGCTTGATGTATATTATCAAGTATCTCTGGATTAGTGTAGTGAACATAATTTTTGGTTTAAAAATATCGGCCTTAGATCTGGTGACCATGAAATGTTGAACAAAAATATGAGCAGGTGCTGGTGCAGGAGAATGTTGGTCAGGAACATGAACAACAACTGGTGCAGGAGTGGAACTAGATGAATGTGTGTAACTAGATAAATGTTCCTCAGAATGATCAGCAACATTAGTAGGCACAGCTGTGATTTGAGGCAAACCAGATGAGACCAAAGGTTTAGCAACATTGTCAGAGGATCTCAAAGGTTCAATAGTTGTGAGAACTGGAAGTTGACCACCAGGAGTAAGAGGATTTGGAGAATCTTCAGAACTTGAAGCACTGGTATTTAAAAAATGAGGGCTTATGCTTGAAGATTGAAAGTCGTATTGTTGTGACCTTGCCAGAATGTCTGGAGTTTCCTAAGTATGAACAAAACCAGAATACTTGGTCTTTAAAATGGAAGAAAATCTCTCATCAGAATGTTCTCCATCTTTGACTACCTGCAAACAAGGAAAGAAATGTTAATTAAATTGAACATGTCTGGATGTATAAACTTTACCATCCGAACTAAGGCACTTGTATCCATGTTGATCAGCATTATAACCCAGATATATACAGGGCTTAAACCGAAACTGCAATTTATGATTGTTGTATGGCCTGGTTAAAGGAAAGCACTGGCACCCAAAGATCTTCAGAAAATTATAGTTTGGTTGTTTACCAAAGAATTTCTCAAAGGGAGACAGACCTCCTAATGTCTTAGTAGATAACCTATTAGTAAGGTATATAGAAGTATAAAAAGCATCATATCAATACTTAAAAGAATGACCATTTTGAGCTAAAAGCGTAACGTCAAGCTCAACAATGTGACGGTGTTTCCTTTCGACCTTACCATTTTGTTCAGAAGTGTAAGGACAATTACGTCTAAACTGAATACCATTCTGAACAAAATAATTATTTATAATTTTGAGCTCAGTACCACAATCAATCTGCACACTCTTTAACTTACAATCAAACTGTCTTTCAGCCATTTTTATAAAAAGCAATAACAACATTTCTACCATCAGATTTTTTGACAACAAAATATATCCAAGTATGTCTAGTGACAGCATCTAAAAACTGACATAATAAGAGAAATTATTAGAAATCAGAGGTGTTGGGCCCCAAACAACCATCTAAACTAATTGCAAAGGTAAAGTGCAAATATCCAAAGATTTCTAAAATTTCGGTTTATGACTTTTTTCCAATTTGCAAGCAGAATAAAAAAAAGAATCTTTATTTTTATTAATGTTAGAAATATTACAAACTTTGGACAACTTAACTAGAACTTTACAAGAAGGATGTCCAAGCTTTCTATGCTACAACTGAAAATCACTAGAAACAGAAAAACATTGAACATTCTTTACATGATCAGAACTTTGAAAAACAGAAACCTTAGTAGTTTCACTACAAAGAACATCATTACAGGATGAAGACTTGACAGTTTCATTAACAAACTTATCTGAATGACCATCATCACAACTACCAGCACATTTATTAGCAGATACAGAACAAAACTGATTAGAATCTTCAGAGAGAAATTCAAATCACCAGAAGAGATTAATTTGTAGAGCCCATCACTTTGTAAACCCTAAAGTATCGGTTGTTGCAATGTCAGGTCCTTTACAACACAAGAGTTAGGAAAAAACTCAATAGATACGTTATTATCACTAGTGAATTTAGATACAAAAAGAAGGTTTTTCTTATTTAAGGGAACATGCAACGAATTCTTTAAAATTAACGACCTAGAACTAGTTTCAATCTTAAAAACACCAACCCTAGAAATGGGAACAGAAGAACCATTTGCAACATGAACCTTACCAAAACCAAAGTAGGGAGTTGAAGTAATGATATTACATGTGTCCAGTGTGAGATGAGATGTAGCCCCTGAATCAGGATACCACGCGACATCACTGTAACCAAAATCATCTGCCACCGCTGCTACTGTTGCAACTGTATCAGTCCCACCAGATTTAGGAGAAACAAAAATTGAAGCACCATTAAACCCCTGAGAGTTACCTTGATTCTAAGCCGTGCTCTGATCTTCTGAGAAATCTTCGAAAAATGAGACATGATTTACAGAAATGTTATTCCCAAAACCATCAAACGATTGATTGAAATAGAAATAGCATTGATTGGCTAAATGGCCAATCTTGCCACATATTTGGCATTGCGGGCCTGAGCGACCTCTAAAAACTCTACCTCATCAACCTCTTACATAAGGACCGCCGCGATTATAAAAAGGAGTTGAAGGAGGCCGAAACCCTAGAGAAGATGACGTTTGATGAATTGAATGATTTTGATTAGTATTAGGGTACTCAAATGAATAACCATTGTTTGGGTTGACATTATTGAACGAGCCTGAACCATGGAATGGGCTTTAAGAAAACCCCATTGTTTCTTGAGAAAGACCATGAGCCAAATTGTCTAAAGACCCTTGTGCCAAAAATTCAAGTTGTCGAGCCTCAGTGTCAAGAAGCACACTAGACACCCTATCAAGCTTGTACGGTTGTTGACTTGAGGTTATGACGGCAACCACTGGCTCATACTCCGGTGGAAGATCGAAAAGAATGGTGGAAATATACATCGTCTCTGTAAAAGGATTCCCACACGCAGCAAGATTATCACACACCCCTTGAATTTGTATAAGATATTCCCTCATGAACTGATCTCGTTTTCTAATGTTCTTCAATGAGCAATGTAAGTGCATAACTCGTGTAGTCGAAGTCACAGAGAAAATTTGCTTGAATGTTTTCTAAATGTCAAGAGCATTCTTGCAAATAACAAGAGAGGGCAAGATCGAAGGGCTTATGAAAGAAAGTATCCAAGAACAGAGTGCACTGTCTTGTTGCTTATAACGCACATACTCAGGATTTGAAGCGCAAACTCTTCCATCTCTAGCAACAGTCTGAATCGGAACAACGAAAGATCTATAGATATGATCTACAAGTGTTAGACTCTCGATGGCGAATAAGACATGTTGTTTCCAGGGAAGGTAACTGGAGTTATCAAGACGGATGGAGATTGTTTTGTTAGTGAAGGGTTTGGCGGAAGCAGTTTCAGCCATGGATGAAACCTCTGATACCATGATAGAAGATGATACAAAGGGAAAAGAAATGAAAGAAAAAGATTCTTAACCACCAATACAACTTGATTTGATAATAGAGGTAGAACCTCTTTATATACAGAGATGTGAGATAAGGTGGATATTAACAGCCTGTCAAACTGTTCAACAGAAACTAATAATTGTATAACAAACTAACTAAAGATTAACAGAGTTTATATTAGCCTGACACATTGTCAATGTCATTCACTATCCCCACATGCAACGTCAATATTTTAGATGATTTCTTTTAACTTTGTGCTCGAGTTTACTAACTTGCTTCCATATTTGATTGATTTATTCAAGATACTTTTACTACATGTCAGATGCATATTGAAATTATTAGAAATAACTTAATATCAACATGATGGTGCAAGATGATTATTTTTCTATTGATAAAGGAAAGATTACATTCAATCAAAGTAAATAGTATAGTGGGAAACAGAGGACTCAAAAGAAACGGGCTTAGCAAAGGCCTAATACATTGAATCTGAGAAGGCAGGAAGCTGAACGCAACAAAGATAAAAAGAGAGACCCCGAATTTTCAAACTAACGATGGATTCACCAAATGAGAAGGCATTAACGATCGAAAACTTCGACGAATATTCCAAAACGTCGAGTTGATAATGACGACATAAAAAAAGCCACAAAGGCCAATTTTAAAGTGCTCATTAGTTCTATATTTTGTGCGCATTCCATCTCATATTATTGTTGTTTCTAAGTACATTTTAGGCATAATTAGGTTCATGCATTGCATATTTATAGTATTCTTTACTTTGCCATGTGTTTATTGATTATATTTTATTTGGTAAGGAAAAGATGATGTTTTACTTTAGTTTGCATTTCAGGGAGAGAAACTGTTAGGAGGAGGACATACCAGAGGAGAGGATGAAGAGGCAGCAGACCAGAGAGTTGTACTGATGTAGATCCAGACAGAGAGAGCCGCTGCCGAGAACCTGTCGCTACCATACCTGTCGCCCAGGGCAGCAAGCTGAGGAAATTGGAGTGCGATCTATAAAGCAGAAAATCCTGATTCGACCGATGCCATCCACTCAATTTTTTGACGACTGGAGTAGTGGACAGAGCCACCGAAGGAGGAGATCAAGATGACTTGCGGTGCAGGGCAACGAGAAGGAGTCCACATTCAACCCAAAGAAGTCAGAATTAAAGGTTACATTTAATGCAAAAGCTACTTTAAAGACTTCTACTCCAAGGAGGACTTGGCCTAGCTAATGCCTATATATACTCGACATATTTTGTAATTGTATACATATTAGGTTTTCCTTTGGGCATAGTCTAGGTTTTCTTGCCGCCAACAATGTTCTAAATTTTCTCTTAGGTTTGGGTTATGTTTGTAAACTAGTGTGAGAATGGTTGTTTAGGAATTAAGTTTGCATTTGCAATAAAACTTCAAGGTTTGCTTATTCCATGCTCTTCATAGTTTTCAATTAAATTCAAAAGATTAGTTGTTAACTATATATTTATTCGGTATCGAGAGAGTCGAACTTACGAAAAGGATAAGTATGATCCTCATCTTAATCAGGTGTTGATCAATTCAGCCTAGACATAGGTGCGAGTTTAACGCGGCTAACAGAGGACGAACCAAGGTTGTTGTTCTTTGTAAGATTCACGACGTGACGGGTATCATCTGCAATGGGCAACAACAACATTCCGACTTAAGTATAAGCGGGATCATTATCGAAGCGTTCTACCGAGCCTTGAAGGATTGTCGAGTTTGCCGCCGAGCCATCCGTCCGTTCCACTGCTGAGGCAGCGAAAGCGTCAAAGCAGCTAATATGTCATCTTCTACCGAGACAGCAAAGTCTGGCAACGCAAAACAACTTAACTTGTTCAACGCAGTTTCATACTACTAAGCAGCATAACCTGGCCCATTCTATCACTCCGATCTCTTCTATCGATTATTTGTGTTTATTTACTTTTCTCTTTTACAAACTAAATTTACATGTGCATTTATTTTATGTGCAGGAATTACAATTCGAATAAGCTGTCTAATCCTTGTGGGAGACGATATCTTTTATACTATAACTTGAAGAGAGTGTACACTTGCGCTCATATTTAGAGAACACTCTAATGCTCTACAAGTTTTTGGCGTCGTTACCGGGGATTGGCAACAATAAATTCGTTTTTATTTTTCTGCACTTTTTATTTTCTTTGCATTTAATATTAGTTTTTATTATTTTTATTCTAAAAAAATATTTTACAGTCTTCTTGTCTAGTGCATGACCAGAGCAAACCCATCGGGAGAAATCGTTTTCTTTGACGAGATCGAACGAAGAGCAAGAGAACTTAAGAAAGAAGCAAGAGAAGCCCTCGGGAAAGCCAAGGAAGAAGGAAAGGCAAAGGCAGCCATGCATAACGGCCAAGACGACAACCCTGCCAACAATGCCCGTAACGACATGGATGGGTAGCAAGATCCGCCACCCAGAGAGCAGCAGCAAATTCCACCTAGGCAGCAACCCCCGTTTCAGCCCAGACAGCAATAATACATGCGCACAACCAGAGACTATTTGGAGCACGACTTTAGGGGATTCGATCGAACTGTTGCAGAGCCAAAAATTGAGGCAGTTCACTTTGAACTAAAACCAATGATGTTCAATATGATCAACACGCTAGGGCAATTCGGAGGTACTGCCACAGAAGATGCTCGGAAGCACTTGAGGGGATTCCTGGATATATGCAGAGCGTTCAAGATACATGGAGTCCACCAAGATGTGTGAAAGCTGAGGTTATTCCCTATTCACTGAGGAATATGGCAAGCAGTGGTTGAACAACCAGCCGGTAGGATTGTTCAACACCTGGACAGAGTTGTGCAAGGATTTTTTAGATCGTTTCATCCCGTCCAACGTTACAGACAGACTACGAAATGAGATAATTGCTTTCTATCAAGGGGGTGATGAGGCAATGTATGAAGCATGGGAGAGGTACAAACAAATGTTAAACAGCTGCCCGCTTCATGGTTTCCCAGCCTAGATGCAAGTGTTGATGTTCTACAGCTGGATTAATTATCCAACTCGAATGATGCTCGACGCTTCCGCCAATGGGATCATCCTAGATAGACCACTAGACGAGGCACTGTAGATCCTGAATAAAATTGCGAAAAAACGACTATAAGTTCCCAACAGCCTTCCGCGGTGGCATAAGGCGGCCAGCTGTTGTAAATGAAGTAGAGGCCACTAAATCTATTAATGTATGCCTGGACAAGCTGACACAGCTAGTGATGAGTATGGCCAAAGGAAAGACATATGAAGCCAAGGTTGTAGAGCCATTTTGTGATGAGTGTGAGGGAAACCACGATTCATCTGAATGCAGTGAATCCGCAAGCTTCATGGGAACCTATGAGAGGAATGGCAGACCCAACAACAACACATACAACTCTGGGTGGAAGAAGCATCTGAACTTCTCCTGGAGCAATCCAAAAACAGCTGCAAATCCAACTCAACAACTAGGAGGATACCAACAGAACATGTCAAGACAGCCGCCTCAGAAGCAACAGAATACGAACAATAACTCACTCGAAACTACTTTACATACTTTTATGCCTCGAACCAGTGATTTTATTGTCCGTGCTAATAAATTTATTGATAAGACTGAATCATTTATGGACAGGACTGAGATGAGGATGGACAACAAGGAAGTTGCAATAAAGAACTTGGAGACCCAGTTTGGGCAATTCACGGAGATCATAAGCAACAGGACAATGGGTGCATCATCCAGTAGCACAGAGGTAACAACTAGACCTACGTATGAACATTGTGAAGCCATATCAACCAGAAGTGGGAAACAACTGGACGAGCCTAGAACTGAACAACCAATGGACAAACAAATAGAACAGCCTGTCGTGTTAGTATCAAAACCAGCTGCCCTAGCAGATGAAACTGACAGCAGTCCTAAGAAGGATGATCCTAAGTCACCACAAATTAGATTTCCATGCAAGCAACGCATTCAGGACATCCGTCTATCACCGCCTTTCCCCCAAAGACTACAGCAACAGAAATAGGAGCACCAGTTTCGGAAATTTCGGGATATTCTAAAATAGGTGCACATTAACATCCCTCTCATAGAATCCATCCAGAACATGCCCAATTACGCGAAATATCTGAAGGGCATGGTTTCCAAGAGGAAAAGAATTGGGGAGTTCGAAATTGTAGCTGTGACAGAGAAGTGCATGGCTATGCTGCACAACAAGCTACCGGCCAAGAGAACAGATCCGGGCAGCTTCGTTATTCCATGCAGAATCGACAGCAACCATGCCATGAGAGCCTTGTGTGATTTAGGAGCCAACATTAACCTGATACCAAAGGCGGTCTTCGACAAGTTAGGTATTGTGCAAGAAAAACCCACCTCCATCATGCTGGAACTAGTAGACTATTCATTCGTACAACCGGAGGGCAAAGTCGAAGACATCTTGGTTTGCGTGGGCAACCTTATTTTTCCAGTACACTTCCTCATCCTAGACTGTGAGGCCAACGAGAACGCCCTCATCATACTTGGGTGACCATTTCTGGCCACTAGCAGAACGCTAATTGATGTGGAACATGGGGAGCTGATCATGAGGTTGAACAACCAAAGCATAAAACTAAATGTTTTACAGCCCTCAATAAGGGAAAAAAGGATGCCCAGACGCTTAGGCTTCCGTAATCAACGAAACAGGGAACGAAAACAGTCGCCCAGATATGCGGCAGGGCAGAATGCAGAACCCCAAGGAACAAGAGGACCCCCATGAGGGAGAAAAGCGAAAAAAACACCTCAGAAAGTGGTTATGTCTGATAGATGCACCCCAATGCACTCCCAATATAACTTAGTTTAACTATTTTATTTTCTTTTATTTTTATTTTTATTTTATGTTTTAGGATTAGATTTTAATTTAGTTTGACTTAGTTTAACTATTTTATCTTCTTATCTTTAATTTTAAGGATTAAATTTTAATTTATTACAATTTATTTTCCGCGTTTTTATTTTATATCTGAGTATTTTTATTTCAGTATTTCTTTATTTAGTTTATTATTTTTATTCTCAGGTTTTAGGAATAAAAGAGCCGGACCAAGAAGAAGGCCTAACAAGGAGGTCGCCCACCATGCCGTCGAGACAGCTGAAGGCGGCCCAGGGTAGAAACAACGCAACGACTAGTTGACCGCCAACGGCTACAAAAGTAACAGGCAGAAAACTCGTGACGTGCGCAAAGCAAACTGCCCGTTGGACATTTAATGTTGCCACGGTATCTCTCGGCACCATTTATATAAACCCCACTTCTCTCATTCATTTACTTTACTTTATCTCCTCGTTAACCTATTCTTGAGTCCACTGCTCTTTCTCATTATTTTCTTTATAGTTTCATATTTCAAAAAAACCTTCTTACACATGGTATCAACATCACAATCCAAACCCACCTTCTAATGTTTCTTCTCCAATGAAGATGCAAAGCGGTACAAAACTCAGTTCACAAAGCAAGCCATATAGGAGGAACAAGGGTTCCACTATTCACAGCAGATAGGGGATCTCGGGCTTAAGCCCGCTCTATTCGAGAAAATCCACAACAAGGGTTGGGAGATATTCGTACGACAACCGGAGGTGGCAAACATCACAATGGTCAGGGAATTTTATGCACACCACCCCCGCCTAGAGCTACCCTTTGTTTTTGTCCGATGAGAGCCTATCAAGTTAAACGCTACCGTCATCAACAGCTTTTATGGATTAGAGATGGACGGCAATCCACACGAAGAATGTAGGCAGTCACTAACAGCTGCCGACTGTGACAGAATCAAGGCCCGGCTGTACGAACCCAATACCCATTGGCTGGCGGGAAAACATGGCGGCTCCGTGCAACGCCGCCGATTATTACCGGAGGCGATGTTGTGGAACACATTCGTCAAAAGGTGGCTGCTGCCCACCTCTCATAATTCCATAGTGGACCGGCCGCGTCTCGCTCTCATTCACTCAATAATGATGAATAGACCGATAAATGTTGGGGAAATAATCTGCAAGGAGATCCACAATTGCTACCAGAAATAAAAGGGTCAGCTTTACTTCCCATCTCTCATCACGGGCTTGTGTGCCAATTTCAACGTCCCATCAGATCCAAACGACGTGATGACATCCGCCAAATAGGGTTGGACCAAAAAAGTTCACCTGCAAATGATGCAAGCACCAGAAACGGAGCAGATCACACTATCACAGCTCTACGCCGCCAGCCAACTACACCAGTAGCCCTAGGCAGTTCTGAAGCTGCCCAGAACAATGAATTCGTTGCACTGCTCCGCACTTTTATCGACAGCAACAAACGGATAGAGCAACATCAATTGACGTTCATGAAGTATGTGGGGGAAGTCCAAGAGGCCTTTGTGACCTATCTTCTGCAGAAATTCCCCAATGATGGTCCCTCCCTACCCACCTTCCTAGAATACTTAGCCACCGTAGTTGATCCCAGGGAGACTACACCATCAGAAGTTGCTGCCCGCCACGCCGCCTTCCGTCGACAAATGCCATCTCCAACGTATTACCCGTCTTACTCAGCCACCTCCGCTTCTAACACGATGGCGGACACTCCCGAGAGGGATCAACAACATTTCTCTCCAGCCTGTACAACAGAAACAGTGGTAGACACCTCCCAGTCCAACGAGGTTGAATAGCAAACGGCAGCAACAGCAGCACCCATGGCAACAGAGGATCCACCGGCAGAACCCATGGTAGAGCAAACCAGGAAGAGAAAGCGGTACATAATCTCAACCGAGCCAGAGGAAAAGGAGTCCGAATCTGAACCAGAACAAAGTGAAGCTCTTCGTCCCACTCCTAAAAGAGTCCAGCCGCCTCGAACAGTAAAGATATCACCTGCCAAGTCTGCAGCCCGGACATCTGCCAGTTGCTGCCTTGTCATTCAGTATTCATCTTCCTCCTCTGCTGCAAAGACTACAGCCTCTTCTCAGCCCTCCACCAACTTCTAGAGTTGTTTCTTTTCTTTTTCTTCATTTTATTGCTTATTGTTATGTTTTAATTATCTTACTTGTATTTCTTTTTTTTTTTCTTGTAATTTATTTTGTGCATTGAGGGCAATGTCCATCTCGAGTTTGGGGGGGGGGGGGTTAGCACTCATTTTGTTTAGGCATAACTAGTGCATATAAGTTGCATAATGTACTTGCCTTAAAAAATTAATCAAAAGAAAAAAAATGTTATAACTTGTGCCTATGATAGGATAGTTGATTAATTTATTTTCGCACCAACTTAAAATTGAACTTAATTTGGGGAAAAGTATGAATAACTTAGAATTTTTCTATAATTGTCAAAACTGTAAAACACTCATGTTACTTGTTGAATTTCTTAGAATATCTGATGAACACTGCCTGCTTTATCTTTAGAATTCTTTGCAAAATTCTAACACTGGTTGCAGGTAACCACCGAGGCAGAAAATAGAAACAGAAAAAGTAAAGCACTGCCAAGGTAGAGAAAAACAAAAAAAATAGATGTTTTTCCCTAGAGGTGCCCGAAACAAGCTCTAGGAAGAATCATGTGCCAAGGACACTCCGCTGCTATCAAAGTCCATGAATCTGAAAATTTTGCAGTGACAGAGAAATTAGCATGAATGAATGAAAGTCTTCACGGGATGACTTTGCTCAAAGGGTTCAAGGTTTTGTAGTATGCTCCTATATTAATTTCAGACCTAGAGAGTAGTTGTGATGAGCTGAAGCCCTTGTTGCCATGATTAAATAATTGTGTCGCATCGGCGGCAACCTTATATATCGTAACATCATATTTTTTATTCAGAGTATTCTGCATATTCAGCATGTACACAGTCCTGCAGACACTGCACTGGCATTATAGATTAATTATGAGTTATTTCTTATTGTTTCCCCTATCACTAATATAATGTAGGTGTCACGGCCTTGAGGTGCGGAATCAAGTTAAAAACAGGTTTTTCTTTCTGGTTAATATGAGGGCAACTCTAGTTAGGTTTGCATTGCTTGAGGACAAGCAATAGTTCGAGTTTGGGGTGTGTAAAGTGCTCATTAGTTCTATATTTTGTACGCATTTCATCTCATATTATTGTTGTTCCTAAGTACATTTTAGGCATAATTAGGTTCATGTATTGCATATTTACAATATTCTTTACTTTGTCATGCTTTTATTGATTATCTTTTATTTGGTAAGAAAAAAGATGTTTTAGTTTAGTTTACATTTCAGGGCTAGAAATTGTTAGGAGGAGGACAGACCAGAGGAGAGGATGCATAGGCAGTAGACCAAGGAGTTGTACTGATGTAGTTCCAGACAGAGAGAGCCGTTATCGAGAACCTGCTGCCGTCATACCTACCGCCCAGGGTAGCAAGCTGAGGAAATTGGAGAAATGGAGTACGATCTGTAGGGCAGAAAATCAAGATTCCAATGATGCCATCCTGATATGAACCCGGTAATGTGACCCGAGTCATATAGATGTGCCCGATCGTAATTCTAGTAAGAAATATTCTATGCTACGCTATGAACTCTGAGATATCATAAAACATACATGTGAGATGAATAGCAATATAATAAAAAAATTAATGAAGAAAGGAATTGGATAGGTAATTTGGATAGTATGGTGGCTAAGGATGGAGGATGATAATCATGGAAAGGTGTAAATCAAAGGAGTGATGGGAGATGCTAAAGGCGGCGTAGATTTGTATGGTTGCAAGGATAGAGAATTGTGACCTGCTAGCTATAACGAGCTAGGAACCAACAATATACTTTGATGGAGTCGAGGTGGAGGAGTATGGAACGTGGCCCACAAGCTATAAGAGAGCTTGGAACCAACGTTATAGTAAAATGAAATGGATAGAAGACTACAAGCCCAACTTGAAGCCGATAGAGTTCTCACAAGAACAAGATGAAAGCAATCTTTAAAAGGTTTATATTATCCAACAAAAAGTGCTTGCAAATGAACCTAAGGTGCCTATTTATAGTGTGGCTAGGCACCATATGAAAAGTCACACAAAAGAGAGATGAATGCTCATCTAAATGCTATTGAATACAAATAAATGAAATGTTTCTTTCTTATCCTTTTGATGGATGAATTTTACTTTAAATTGAGATGAATTTAGCCTTAAATTCGTCCAAAAGGAGTGGTGACTCTTGGGCTGCTTCATTTCGCTTGCAAATGGATAAAAGGGAATGAATGTGGACATAGGATGAATGTAGACATCCCACACGTCCAAATCAGCTTGTCTCTTTGAATTCCTTGATGATTTTATCACTTAATTTGATGATTAAATGACATTAAACCAGCCTTCATTGCTTGCCCATTTGTGGAATATGATCAGCCTTCAAAAAATGATAAATAAATGCCTTGAATGCATAATTTGAATGTTGATTATTGAATGTCCCTTCTCTTGAACGTGAATGGCCTTCATTGGTTCATAATTTCAACCTTGAATTGCCTTCAATTGCCTTGTTTGCATGAGTAAAGATGGTCATCAATGACTTGTTTCCAAGTTGAAGTTGAAAAGTCTCTTCTTTAATCCACACGTCACATGAACCTAGACACACACAAATGATTTATTCAAACTTAAAATAATAGATGCATGAAACAATTAAAGAGTTAGTTAATTGAGTGAACTAGTTTAATTAAAGAACTAACTTTATTGAATTTAACTAAATGCATGAATGAAGTAGTTTAACGAATGATTTAAGATACATAATTAAACTACTTCCCTAAATGAACTAAAACTATAAATGAAGTGCATGCTTTAATGACCAGCACACTTTATCAATGCAATGGAAGTTTGAAATACTTAAATTCTCATGCAAATGCATGCATGAGCAAGGTAAGGCATTCCTCCCTTATTATTTCTTCTTTCTCACGTTCATGGCTTGTTGTAAACAAGCTTTCCATGGCTGATTGAAACTCCTTGGCCCGTGCACGTGTAATGGGGCCACTTGGGTACTTCTCCGAGTCCTTGTTCTTGATGGTCAAATCAGTCTCTCTCTCTTTAAAGCGATTTGTCCCCAAATCGTCACCTACATCAAAAGGAGATAAATCAGCAACATTAAAGGTTGCACTAACATTAAACTCACTTGGGAGGTCTAGTTGATAAGCATTATCATTGATCCTCTTAACTACTTGAAATGACCTGTAACACCCGGGTTTAGGGGTCGGGTGAAAATAATATTAAAATATTATTTTGGGTTCGGTTTTACAATTTAGATAATAAAAATATTTTCGTGGGCCTCGGGATTTCAAAATATTTACAACTATGTTGGGCCTATCTCTTGGGGTCCAAAATCCATGGACTTTAAGAGATATGAGTTTTGGACTTTCATTAAGGGCATTGTGGTAAACATTGTTTTTGGGTGAATTTAAAATAAAGCAAAAGATGAGCATGTGCTCATCTTCATCCTCCCTCCCCCATTTTCCATTTCTAACGTGAAAATGGAGCTTATCTTCACTTCACTCTCCCACCTCCTTTCTTCCTCATCCTTTGAGCTTTTTGAAAGGTAAATATAGTTTTGACTTGGCCTTGCTATCCTCTACATTATAGTATTTTTAGATTTCACTAAAACCATGTATTTTACATTTGGGTTTTTCAAAGTTTTAAGCTAAAGGTTAAGGCTTTATGGGTTTTTACTAAAGCTTTTGATTTGTTATTGTTAGATATGTTATCTATGAATCAAATGGTCCAATATATATGATTTTTAGAGTATTTTAGAAGAATTCCCGAAACTGGGTAAAAATGGGTTTTTTGGAGGGTTTTGGGTGAGTTTTGGGGGTTGTTTTAGGTGGAAATTGATAGCCCAATGGTAGTACTATGGTTAGGGGTTGATTTGGGATTGTTTTTGGGTGCTATGGATGTTGGAAACATGGTTTTTGGACATGGTTTAGGGGCTGCCCGAACTTGCTAAAAATGGGGTTTGTTCATGGTTTGCAACATGGTAAATTGCATTTGAATTGTATTCCGGGTTGGTATTTTGATGTTGGGCTGATTTGGAATTGTTTGAAATGTGTTTGAGGTTGTTTAGAAGCGGGAATTCGTGTTGGGAAGCTTCGGAAAGAAATCCGGAAATTTGAGGGAGGTTGCTTGCTTGGCTTGGAGCTTGGAAGCTTAGGTGAGTGGTTAAATATTTTTAAACGGTTTTCAAGTGTTGGTTCAAGCATGTGAACTAGGTTGGGATTGGTAGACCCACCTAGAGTTGGGATTAGGGTGGTGGCCTAATCCCAAACTTTAGTTAGAGACCTTGGTTGATCTTTAAAGTGTTGAATTATGCCTTATGTTTAGTCATGCTTATGGTGGTTATGCTTATGTTGTTATACATGTATATGGAGGCATGGCTCAATGCATTGTTACATGCATGTTGATTATAAATGTGATAGAGATTTACATATGTATGAAATATGATGTGATATTTGTATTATTGAGATGCATGTAGTGTTGACATGTGTAATGATGTTATGAGATGATTGTATGATCCGAGGATCTTGGTGAGTACATGCTAGGCATGAAAATGTGGTTTGTGCATGACGGTAAGTCAAGGTGAGTACGTGCTAAGCACGGAAGTGTTATGAATTAATATTGTGAAAGAGTAATGAAATGTGTAGTATTGGCACTAGTATGCTTGGGTACAAATGATCGATCATTAGGATGTTAGTGTGTACACATGAGTCAAAAGTCGCGCGTGGCCTTGGTGGCGTTGAGTCACCAAGGAGGAGTACGGGTTCGCCCGGAAATTTTATCTATATTTCTACGTGACGATGAGTGGAATCCCATCCGTAGGGCATGTGGCGATGAGTGGAATCCCGCACATGTAAGGACCGGTGATGAGTGGAATCCCACCGAGGTAATGTTGTTGTTGGAAATGCGTTCCAACGGGTTATCCGCGTATTCGGGTCATAGCTAGGTGCCAATATGGATTGTAGTTTATGTTGCCAATAGGTGATTAATTGTGAGCCAATGTGATTTGGGATGTGTTGCTAACATGGTTTAATATATGTGATTTCATATGTTGTGGTTTTAAACATGTTGAGCATGACATGATATGGAATATATGATCATGCATCATCTATAATTGGCTCGTGTGGATCAGAGGTAAGGTCATGCATTTTATCTTGGTTGTAGCTCGTGCTTGGACCCTGCATTGTCGAAGGTTTGTTTTATGAGCTTACCCTCACCAAGCTTTTATGCTTACGCTCTCTTTTGTTCGACAATGCAGATAAATAGCTTGTGGGTGGCAAAGGCAAGGAAAGGACACCAAGTGTTGCTTACGGTTAGCTCAAGTATGATAGTTAAATTTAAAGATTGTAATAGTAAAGCAATGGGATAGGTGTCGTGTTATGATGCTTTTGGAATATATGGTTGTTGTTGTTGTTGTTTAGGAGCATGATAGACTCCTCATATGTGTTTGTTAATTTGGCTTTTAGGATGTATGCCTTGCTTGAAATCATGTTGGTATTTTGCTATCTAGAATTGCCTAAGTGTTGGACATGTTAAGCTTAATATCTATAATGACGTGTATGGATGTGTGGCTTGTGATGTTGTGCTTTGATGTTTAGTCTTGATATGATGTTGCTCAAGCATGCTTGAATGTTGGGTTGCCTTAAGTTTCATTGCTAGTGAGTTGTTATAGGTTGTGGAGGTGTTTTGGGGCACCCTTGCGCCTTAAAACAGCCCAAACGAGTCTGCAGACAGGGGGTGTTTCGAAACGGGCCACCCTGTTTCGATACGATCCCTTTGCATTTGGCCAGCCGTTTCAGAACGGATAGGGGCTGTTTCGGTACGTTTTTGCTACTGGAATTTTGAGAAATTGACGAGATATAGGCATACCGAAACGGGTCCTTAGTGTTTCGAAACGGTCAAATCTCGTTGACCACGAGAAGTTGACCGTTAGGGTCGTTTCGATACGGGTCACCCCTGTTTCGAAACGGTCACCCTATGGTTGACCCTGGCCTGTTGACTAAGTCAAGGCGTTTCGGAACACCCTCAGGGCGTTTCGAAACGGCCTGCTGTAAAAGACTAAAATGAGCTGTCTAATGTTTTGGTTGGTCGGAGTATGCTGCATTATTCGTATTTTCCGTTGCTGTGTCCTACATAGGATTAAATTATGCCTATAGACAAGATAATTAAAAGAAAAATTTTCTGGGTTGCTAACCGAGGGGAAGCCTTAACGGGTTTCGCTTCGGTTTTCCCCGTGTGGCCCACTCGGATCGGTCATCCTGCCAGACCGGGACGAGGGGGTTACTTTTGTTGGTATCAGAGCCTAAGGTTTCCGAGACCTTGGGCAGGTAAGTGAGGTAAGTTTAAGTTTTGAATTGATATGCACGGTGTTTGCTTGCTTTGTAAATATGACTGCTTGTATGACAAGTATGATGATTGTTTGTTTAAAAGCATGTTGCTTGTTATCCGTGAATGTTGTAATGTATGATTATTTGATTGAGAGTATATGTTGTTTGATGGTACGCATATGTTTGCTTGTTTAGCAAGTAAGCCCTGTTATATACTTGGTTGAGCATGTATGTGTGCTGACTTGCTTGAAACATGTTTAGTAGAGTCTCATTGCTACTATTACATCGAAAAAGAGATTTTAAGTGAGGGAAACATACTTGAGCCACTTGGAAGCCTTGCCTTGCTAACCCAATCTCGTATGATTTACTGTTGATGTTGTTGTTTATTTAATTGCTCTTTGGTAAGTAGAAGTTGTAGTTTCTGAAAAGGTGGACGACGTTAGGGGAGTCCACCACCTTAGTTAGAAAGGTATGGTTGTACCGAAATTGAGGTACAATTTGTCCGTTAGAGACGGTGTGTATGTGGGTTGATTCCTGTGGATGAGGGACGATGTGATCAACTCTGGCATTAGTTGGTAAGAAGAAGTGAAGGCCTATGAGTGGGGGTCAAAGTAGTGTCGATGCTCTATCGAATGAGCCCTTGGTACAGTATTAAGTTGGTTTCCTCCAGTTGATTCTAAATCCGTGCTTTTGTATATCGTTAGCAAGTATGCGAGTTTGAACATGCCTGGTGAAGTGTTAGTTGATGACCGTTGGGGTTCAGCCTATGATTTCGATGCAAGACAGCCGATCAGTATCCGTGAATGGGAATCGATTTGTGTGTTTGGGGCCAGTGTGCGTCTGGGTGGTTTTCCAGCATGGTTGTCGGTGTGTGCTCAGAACTGCGTTTTTGAAGTTTTGAAATACTCTACGAATAGTCTAGAAGAGTCAGATTTTGTTGAAGGATCAGTCTGAAAACAAGAGGACCGAAGACTATCAGTTGTGTACTTGTGAGGTTGCAATTTCCGCGGATACCTCCTTTTGTGTGAGCATGTAAGAGATTAGATATCCATGTTGAGGCCTTAGATGTAGGGACGCATGTGGCTAGCCTTTTGGGAGATAGTAGTGAGCAGAAAGATGTACAGAAGATGTTTGTTGGTAGTCCAGAGTTACTAGTTTCTAGTAGATGTGAAGTGATTGTCTTCCTACGGTTTCGATGTACCTTTTTGACATGGTTTGGCTTGTAGAGCGCAAAGCTAGGATATACGTTGAGACAAAGAAAGAGTTGACTTGAAGTTGCAGATTTATGTGTGACGGTCGTGGTAGGTGAGGAGGTGAACTTCTTGTTGAATGTTGATCCAGATTTAGAGGTCAAAGATCGATTTAGTTTAGTTGACAGGATTGCTTAGCAAGTGTGATGGATTTGATTTTGAATGAAGATTAGACCGCAAGGTGTTAGGATAGTTTGTGTTTTCTTTTCCTAGAAGTATTTGGAAGAATTGCCGGTTTACCTCTTGTTAGAGGAGAAGAGTTTGTTATTGAGACCGTTTTCGAGGTTGCTTCTGTTTTGTTTGTTCTGTAACTGATGAATTCCGGAAGAATTGAGAATATTGAAGAATTAACTTCGAGACTTGTTAGATCTTAGATTCATTAGGCCTAGTGCATCATCTCAGAGTTCTGCATTGTAATTTGTGTCGAAGAAAGAGTGACAGTACGAGAATGTGTTTAGATTTCAGGCAGTTGAAACATGTGTCAGTGATTTGTTGGTCAGTTAGTGTGTGCTTCAGTCTATTTGAAGATTAATTCGAGATCCGATTACTACCAGTCGGAAGTGGGAGAAGTTGAAGTATTGAAGACAACTTTTGAGGCAAGAAGTGACCGTTTTGAGCTCCGAGTTATGCTGTTTGTTTGACTAGTGTGATAGTTACTTTTATAGAGATGGTGAGCAGAATATCTTCCTAAGTTTCTTGATCAGTTTGTAGTAGTTCTCATAGATGATACATGGATAGATTCAAGTACCGAAGAAGACCATGACAAGCTTTGAAGTTAGTGTGGTAGATCCTATTAGAGAGTTAATTGTGTACCAAGTTGTGCAACGTGAACTCCGAGTTAATGAAGATGTTCTCCTAGGACATGTAGTTAAGCTGAGTGTGTTAGAGAAAATCCCAAGTATGCAAAAGAAGATGTGAGTTAGAAGAAATTGAAGACTGTGACAGGTATCTATAGTTCCTAGGTCTAGCATTGTTACTTTCAGAGAATTGTAAATAGTCTTTTGAAGATAGTTGCTCCATTGATAGATTGCTACAGAAGAATGTTCAGTTGTGTGGTTAGATGCGAAACAATGAGCCCTTGAGAAACCGAAAGAAACTTTGATGAAAGCTTCGACCTTGATCTAGTCATGTCAGAGAAAGAGTTTGTGAACCATGGTGATGTGTTACATGTAGAGTTAGGTTGTGTGCTTATGCAAGACAGAAGATTGTGGCTTGTTCATCAAGATAGTTGAAAGACCGTGATGAGAGTTATCCGATATGAGTCATAGAGTTAATTACAGTTGTGTTTGCTTCGAAGACTTAGAGACAAAGCTTGTATAGTAAGAAATGCACAATGTGTACGTACATATTATCAGAACTTGAATTGTTAGATAACTTAGGAAGGGTTGAAACTTGAACAGCATAAGTGTTAGAAATGCTTGAAGACTGTAATATCAAGAGTGAGTACCGTCCGAAGATAGTCAGTGTAGTAACCGATGTTTCAAATTGTAATTGTTGTTAGATTAGTAGTTGAGTTGCGAGTTGTATTTGCCGAATTCAATTACCGAATGACAGTGTTCGTATGGCCGCGCTTCATGTTGAATCTGCACTGGGTTAGAATGCTTGAAGAGGAACAGTTGCAAGACAGATTTTTGGCACCTCACGTGCGAGGCATAGTAGAAGGAAGACCTTCATAATACAGTTTCAGAGATGATAGAGTTTTGCATTTCAGAGACAGAATAGTTACACCGACTGACCTAGTGTTTTGAGATGTATTGTTTAGGCCGAAGAGCACGGTGGTTCATTTGTATTGCATCTGAGTAGTATGAAGACGTATTGTGGGTTGAAGATGAATGTTTCTGAATCGAGTGGATGAATGATGTGGTTCTGTATGAGAGTAAGTGCGTGAATTGCCAGTATATTGAGACCGAGCGTCAGTTTTCTTCTAGTTTGTTACATCCGTAGAAGGTTCTTAATGGAAGTGGGTAATAGAGGTCCGGGACTTAAATTAGATTGTTTTTGAAGACGTCTACATAGTGTTAGGTTAATTGATGAAGTCAGATGATCAGTCAGAGAAAGTTAAGAGTCAAGCGTTCAAACAGTGTTGTATGAGATTGTGAATCGGGTTAGTACAGTTGTTTATTTGTTGCGGTTACCACCAGAGTTAGAAAGGGGTTAGTGATGTGATTTGTGTATCTATGATTCGGGAGTGTGAGTCAGATCTGTTCCGTGGTATGTTGTTGAAGAGATTGAGTTGAGTTTGAAATTGGCATGCCTTGAAGAATCAGTTGAGATCTTAGTGTCAGGTAGCGAATGTTGTGTGGTAAGTCATTCGAGTTGGTTAATATAGTGGTGAGAAGACAAGGAAAGTGTGCAGTAGCATATTTTAGTGGCTCCTCATGTCCGATAAATTTCGGGGACGAAATTTTCTTAAGTGGGGGAGAGTTGTAACACCCGGGTTTAGGGGTCGGGTGAAAATAATATTAAAATATTATTTTGGGTTCGGTTTTACAATTTAGATAATAAAAATATTTTCGTGGGCCTCGGGATTTCAAAATATTTACAACTATATTGGGCCTATCTCTTGGGTCCAAAATCCATGGACTTTAAGAGATATGAGTTTTGGACTTTCATTAAGGGCATTGTGGTAAACATTGTTTTTGGGTGAATTTAAAATAAAGCAAAAGATGAGCATGTGCTCATCTTCATCCTCCCTCCCCCATTTTCCATTTTTAACGTGAAAATGGAGCTTATCTTCACTTCACTCTCCCACCTCCTTTCTTCCTCATCCTTTGAGCTTTTTGAAAGGTAAATATAGTTTTGACTTGGCCTTGCTATCCTCTACATTATAGTATTTTTAGATTTCACTAAAACCATGTATTTTACATTTGGGTTTTTCAAAGTTTTAAGCTAAAGGTTAAGGCTTTATGGGTTTTTACTAAAGCTTTTGATTTGTTATTGTTAGATATGTTATCTATGAATCAAATGGTCCAATATATATAATTTTTAGAGTATTTTAGAAGAATTCCCGAAATTGGGTAAAAATGGGTTTTTTGGAGGGTTTTGGGTGAGTTTTGGGGGTTGTTTTAGGTGGAAATTGATAGCCCAATGGTAGTACTATGGTTAGGGGTTGATTTGGGATTGTTTGTGGGTGCTATGGATGTTGGAAACATGGTTTTTGGACATGGTTTAGGGGCTGCCCGAACTTGCTAAAAATGGGGTTTGTTCATGGTTTGCAACATGGTAAATTGCATTTGAATTGTATTCCGGGTTGGTATTTTGATGTTGGGCTAATTTGGAATTGTTTGAAATGTGTTTGAGGTTGTTTAGAAGCGGGAATTCGTGTTGGGAAGCTTTGGGAAGAAATCCGGAAATTTGAGGGAGGTTGCTTGCTTGGCTTGGAGCTTGGAAGCTTAGGTGAGTGGTTAACTATTTTTAAACGGTTTTCAAGTGTTGGTTCAAGCATGTGAACTAGGTTGGGATTGGTAGACCCACCTAGAGTTGGGATTAGGGTGGTGGCCTAATCCCAAACTTTAGTTAGAGACCTTGGTTGATCTTTAAAGTGTTGAATTATGCCTTATGTTTAGTCATGCTTATGGTGGTTATGCTTATGTTGTTATACATGTATATGGAGGCATGGCTCAATGCATTGTTACATGCATGTTGATTATAAATGTGATAGAGATTTACATATGTATGAAATATGATGTGATATTTGTATTATTGAGATGCATGTAGTGTTGACATGTGTAATGATGTTATGAGATGATTGTATGATCCGAGGATCTTGGTGAGTACATGCTAGGCATGAAAATGTGGTTTGTGCATGACGGTAAGTCAAGGTGAGTACGTGCTAAGCACGGAAGTGTTATGAATTAATATTGTGAAAGAGTAATGAAATGTGTAGTATTGGCACTAGTATGCTTGGGTACAAATGATCGATCATTAGGATGTTAGTGTGTACACATGAGTCAAAAGTCGCGCGTGGCCTTGGTGGCGTTGAGTCACCAAGGAGGAGTACGGGTTCGCCCGGAAATTTTATCTATATTTCTACGTGATGATGAGTGGAATCCCATCCGTAGGGCATGTGGCGATGAGTGGAATCCCGCACATGCAAGGACCGGTGATGAGTGGAATCCCACCGAGGTAATGTTGTTGTTGGAAATGCGTTCCAACGGGTTATCCGCGTATTCGGGTCATAGCTAGGTGCCAATACGGATTGTAGTTTATGTTGCCAATAGGTGGTTAATTGTGAGCCAATGTGATTTGGGATGTGTTGCTAACATGGTTTAATATATGTGATTTCATATGTTGTGGTTTTAAACATGTTGAGCATGACATGATATGGAATATATGATCATGCATCATCTATAATTGGCTCGTGTGGATCAGAGGTAAGGTCATGCATTTTATCTTGGTTGTAGCTCGTGCTTGGACCCTGCATTGTCGAAGGTTTGTTTTATGAGCTTACCCTCACTAAGCTTTTATGCTTACGCTCTCTTTTGTTCGACAATGCAGATAAAAAGCTTGTGGGTGGCAAAGGCAAGGAAAGGACACCAAGTGTTGCTTACGGTTAGCTCACGTATGATAGTTAAATTTAAAGATTGTAATAGTAAAGCAATGGGATAGGTGTCGTGTTATGATGCTTTTGGAATATATGGTTGTTGTTGTTGTTGTTGTTTAGGAGCATGATAGACTCCTCATATGTGTTTTTTAATTTGACTTTTAGGATGTATGCCTTGCTTGAAATCATGTTGGTATTTTGCTATCTAGAATTGCCTAAGTGTTGGACATGTTAAGCTTAATATCTATAATGACGTGTATGGATGTGTGGCTTGTGATGTTGTGCTTTGATGTTTAGTCTTGATATGATGTTGCTCAAGCATGCTTGAATGTTGGGTTGCCTTAAGTTTCATTGCTAGTGAGTTGTTATAGGTTGTGGAGGTGTTTTGGGGCACCCTTGCGCCTTAAAATAGCCCAAACGAGTCTGCAGACAGGGGGTGTTTCGAAACGGGCCACCCTGTTTCGATACGACCCCTTTGCATTTGGCCAGCCGTTTCGGAACGGATAGGGGCTGTTTCGGTACGTTTTTGCTACTGGAATTTTGAGAAATTGACGAGATATAGGCGTACCGAAACGGGTCCTTAGTGTTTCGAAACGGTCAAATCTCGTTGACCACGAGAAGTTGACCGTTAGGGTCGTTTCGATACGGGTCACCCCTGTTTCGAAACGGTCACCCTATGGTTGACCCTGGCCTGTTGACTAAGTCAAGGCGTTTCGGAACACCCTCGGGGCGTTTCGAAACGGCCTGCTGTAAAAGACTAAAATGAGCTGTCTAATGTTTTGGTTGGTCGGAGTATGCTGCATTATTCGTATTTTCCGTTGTTGTGTCCTACATAGGATTAAATTATGCCTATAGACAAGATAATTAAAAGAAAAATTTTCTGGGTTGCTAACTGAGGGGAAGCCTTAACGGGTTTCGCTTCGGTTTTCCCCGTGTGGCCCACTCGGATCGGTCATCCGGCCAGACCGGGACGAGGGGGTTACATGACCCATCTCCTCGAGGCATCAATTTAGATTTCCGTTGGGTTGGAAACCTTTCTTTTCTCATGTGCAACCACATCCAATCTCCCGGCTCAAAGACAACTCTCCTTCGACCCTTGTTTGCTTGCTGCTCATATTGCTTGGTTTTCTTTTCAATTTTATCCCGTTCTTGTTGATGAAGTTTCTTAACAAATTCAACTTTGTTAAGTCCATCTTTATTCACAATTTGATTAGCGGGTAATGGCAATAAGTCCATCGGAGTTAATGGATTGAACCCATACACAACTTCAAAAGGAGTGTGTCCTGAGGTGGTATGGACTGATCGGTTATATGCAAACTCCACATGTGGTAAGCACTCTTCCCATGTCTTTAGATTCTTCTTAATAATGCTCCTAAGCAACATGGAGAGTACTCGATTCACCACTTCGGTTTGGCCATCCGTTTGAGGGTGACAAGTGGTGGAAAATAGTAGATTAGTTCCAATCTTACTCCATAGGGCTCTCCAGAAGTGGCTTAAGAACTTCACGTCTCGATCGGAAACGATAGTTCTTGGCACACCATGTAATCTCAAGACTTCCCTGATAAACAAGTTAGCAATATGTAAGGCATCATTAGTCTTGTTGCAAGGAATAAAATGAGCCATTTTGGAAAATCTATCCACTACTACAAAGATGGAGTCTTTGTTATTCTTTGTGCGTGGAAGCCCTAGCACAAAATCCATTGAAATGTCCATCCATGGTGCTTCTGGAATAGGTAGTGGCGTGTAGAGTCCATGTGGCATGGCTTTAGACTTAGCCTTCTTGCATGTGATGCAACGTTCACATAACCTCTCTACATCTCGTCTCAACTTTGACCAATATAAATGCTCTTTAAGTATGGCCAAAGTCTTTGCTATTCCAAAATGTCCCATTAAGCCTCCTCCATGGGCTTCTTTGATAAGTAATTCACGTGTGGAACCTTGTGGAATACAAAGTCTTCCTTCCTTGAATAGGAACCCATTGTCCCTATAATAGTTTTCAAACGTTCCTTTCTCACAAGCTTTGTAAAATTTTTCAAAATAAGAATCAGATTCGTATAAATCCTTAATGAAAACAAAATCCAGCAACTTAGATTCTAAGGTGTTTAGAAGAGTGTACCTCCGAGACAATGCATCGGCAACTATGTTCTCCTTACCTTTCTTATATTTGATCACATGGGGAAAAGATTCATGAAACTCCACCCATTTGGCATGTCATTTGTTGAGTTTATGTTGCCCTCGAATGTGCTTCAATGCCTCATGATCGGTGTGAATAATGAACTCCTTAGGCCATAGATATTGTTGCCATGTTTCCATTGCGCGAACAAGGGCATACATCTCCTTATCATATGTTGGATAATTCAACGTAGCTCAACTTAATTTCTCACTGAAATATGCTATAGGATGTCCACCTTGAGATAATACCGCTCCAATTCCCACACCTGATGCATCACATTCAATTTCAAATGTTTTGTTAAAATCAGGTAAGGTAAGCAAAGGGGCATGAATTAAACATTCTTTAATGTCATTAAAAGATTTCTCTTGGTCTCCCCCCCCCCCCCCCCCCGCATTCTTCTTGATGACACTAGTTTAAGGGGAGGCAATGGTGCTGGAGTTTGGCACAAATCTCCGGTAAAAGCTTGCAAGTCCATGGAAACTCCTAACTTGGGAAATGCTTGCTGGTCGTGGCCATTCTTCAATGGCTTTAACCTTCGCTTTGTCAACCTCTAAGCCTTTAGAACTGACAACAAAACCAAGAAAGACAACTTTGTCAGTACAAAATGTACACTTGTCTAAATTAGCATATAACTTCTCCTTTCTTAAAACCAACAAAACTGACCCCAAGTGTTGAACATGTTCTTCCATTGATTTACTATAGATTAAGATGTCATCAAAATAAATCACACAAAATTTACCCCAAAAGGTCTAAGAACATGTTTCATTAACCTCATGAAAGTACTTGGTGCATTAGTTAAGCCAAAAGGCATAACCAACCATTCATAGAGTCCTTGCTTTGTTTTAAATGTTGTTTTCCATTCATCACCTTCTCGCATCCTTATTTGGTGATAACCACTCTTAAGATCAATTTTAGAGAAAAGGTTAGAACCACTAAGCTCATCTAACATATCATCTAAACGGGGAATAGGGTGACGATACTTTACCGTAATTTTGTTTACCGCTCGACAATCTACACACATGCGCCAAGTTCCATCCTTCTTTGGCACAAGTAATACCGGAACGGAACATGGGCTAAGGCTCACCCTCACATAGCCTTTGGCCATTAGTTCAGCCACTTGCATTTGTAACTCCTTGGTTTCCTCGGGATTGCTTCGGTAAGTTGGACGGTTAGGAATGACGGCACCGGGAATGAAATCTATTTGATGTTCAATGCCACGGATTGGTGGCAGCCCACATGGTATCTCCTCCAGAAATAATTCGTCAAATTCCTGCAACAAAGACACAATAGAAGAAGGCAAAGTGTGATCAAGTTGGTTAGTGTTCAATAAACTTTCCTTGTACACAAGTACAAGTAATTCCTTTCCCGACAACAAACATTTTCTCAACTCTCTTTCTTTGGTAAAAACACTTATTTTCGCGCCCTCACTTTGCTCACTCTCACTTGCTTTTACCTCCATTTTTTATTCTCTCTCTTTGGCTCTTTCAATACTTTCTATCAAATGTATTTGGTCTTTGTGAATTTGTTTTGGTGAAAGAGGGGCTAAGGTAATCTTTCTTACTCCATGGGTGAGTGTATACTGATTGGTATATCCATAATGTATAACTCGTTTATCGAATTGCCATGGCCTCCCAAGTAGTAAATGGCCAGCGTGCATCGGAACAACGTCACAAAGAACTTCATCCTTATACTTTCCAATGGAGAAAGCAACAAGAACTTTCTTGGTAACCTTGAGTTCTCCTCCGTCATTAAGCCACTACAGCTTGTAGGGATGTGGATGCTTTGTGGTTGCTAATCCAAGTTTTTCTACCATAAGAGTACTAGCAATTAGTACAACTACCTCCATCAATAATGACAAAGCATACCTTTCCATTAACATGGCAGCGAGTATGAAAGATATTCTCGCGTTGCTCATTCCCTTCATTCGCTTGCACACTTAGGCTCCTTTTCACAATAAGGGCCTCTCCTTCTGCTGCATACTATATATCATCACCTTCATCTTCTTGTATGGCAGCAACTTCATCTTTCTCCTCTTGTTCCGATTCAACCTCTCCATCATCACGAAGAAGCATGGTGTTGCGATTTGGGCATTGGCTTGCAATATTCCCTCTTCCCAAGCACTTGAAGCATTGTATATCTCGGGAACGGTTTAGAACATTCGGAGCCTTACCTTTGCTAGTTTCGGCAATGGCCTTGCTTTCTTTGGGTGGTGCGCCTCTTTCATTGGGTGGTATTGGAGGACTCCGTTTGTAAGAACTTTGCCCCCATCTTGATAATGCTCCCCCATAGGTTCATGTAGAACCCTTCCGTTTAAGTTGCTTTTCCACTTTTATGGCCATATGCACCATGTCTTCGATCTCCACATAATGTTGCAACTCAATGACGACCGTAATATTTGGGTCAAGGCCAGATAGAAATCTTGCCATGGTGGCTTCTCGATCCTCATCAATGTTAGCTCGGATCATGGCTACTTCCATCTCTTTAAAGTAGTCCTCAACACTACGGTTGCCTTGGGTGAGATTTTGAAGCTTGTTGAACAACTCCCTATGATAGTGAGTTGGAACGAACCTCCTACGCATAACGGCCTTCATCTCATTCCAAGTAGAAATTGGATGTTCGCCATTGCGTCTCCTGCTAGATGTCAACTGATCCCACCATATTAGTGCATAATCTGTAAATTCAATGGCTGCAAGTTTTACCTTCTTAAGCTCGGAGTAGTTGTGGCACTCAAAGATGTGCTCAACTTTTTTTCCCATGCAAGATAGGCTTCAGGATCCGTTCTTCCTTGGAAATGAGGAATGGTTATTTTGACGTTGCTAAGATTATCATCAACTCTTGGCCGAGCTCTTTGGTACCTAGGTTCTTGACGCCTCAAACTTTGCTGGGAGGCTCACTCGTCTATGAGTTCTTCGTCCACCTCTCCCTCATACTCTTCCTCGTGATCTGAATTATGCCTTCGTTGAGATCTTTCCTCCAAATGATCTAATCGTTCTTGCATCGACCCCAACCTTTGTTGCAACAACCTGTCCATCTCTCGGATAACATCTTGAATATTGGAGTTAGTTGCATCTACGTTAACATTATTACTTCCTCCAACGAAGTTTCTCACGGAATTTTGAGACATTATTAGTAACAAAAATAAAAAAAATTAAAACCTCACAAACACAAAATCTCACCTATTCCACTCCAAGAAAATGCACTCACACTCGTGTTTCACTCGGGATGGATTTTACCCTTGATGTGCACTCTTGCCTTTTTCCACTCTTGCTCTCAATCAAGTCCTTTTAAGAACTTCCTCAAGGCTTGCAAATGGCTTGTAGAATTCGGCTGAAAAAAAAAAACTTGGCGAAAAGAATTTGGAAGGTAGGATAAGAAAAAGTGGCAACAACAAAAAAAGGTAAATTGTGAGAGTTGGTAAAGATGAAAAAATAGTAGCAAAAGAAAAAATGATGTAATATTTTTTTAAAGAATAATAGAGAATATGATGCCCACTCCCTCTTTAACTTTCTCTAAAAAAAAATCGAATTTTTTTTTCGAATTTTTTTTCTTTTTTCTTTTTTTTCAGAAGAGAGATAGCGACTATCTTACTGAATCAACCTTGCTCTGATGCCAATTGATATGAACCCGGTAATGTGACCTGAGTCATATAGATGTGCCCGATCGTGATTCTAGTAAGAAATATTCTTTGCTACGCTTTGAACTCTGAGATATCGTAAAACATACATGTGAGATGAATAGCAATATAATAAAAAAATTAATGAAGAAAGGAATTGGATAGGTAATTTGGATAGTATGGTGACTAAGGATGGAGGATGATAATCATGGAAAGGTGTAAATCAAAGGAGTGATGGGAGATGCTAAAGGCGGCGTAGATTTGTATGGTTGCAAGGATAGAGAATTGTGACCCGCTAGCTATAACGAGCTAGGAACCAACAATATACTTTGATGGAGTCGAGGTGGAGGAGTGTGGAACGTGACCCACAAGCTATAAGAGAGCTTGGAACCAACGCTATAGTAAAATGAAATGGATAGAAGACTACAAGCACAACTTGAAGCCGATAGAGTTCTCGCAAGAACAAGATGAAAGCAATCTTTCAAAGGTTTATATTATCCAAAAAAAGTGCTTACAAATGAACCTAAGGTGTCTATTTATAGTGTGGCTAGGCACCATATGAAAAGTCAAACAAAAGAGAGATGAATGCTCATCTAAATGCTATTGAATACAAATAAATGAAATGTTTCTTTCTTATCCTTTTGATGGATGAATTTTGCTTTAAATTGAGATGAATTTAGCCTTAAATTCGTCCAAAAGGAGTGGTGACTCTTGGGCTACTTCATTTTGCTTGCAAATGGATAAAGGGGAATGAATGTGGACATAGGATGAATGTAGACATCCCACACGTCCAAATCAGCTTGTCTCTTTGAATTCCTTGATGATTTTATCACTTAATTTGATGATTAAATGACATTAAACCAGCCTTCATTGCTTGCCCATTTGTGGAATATGATCAGCCTTCAAAAAATTATAAATAAAGGCCTTGAATGCATAATTTGAATGCTGATTATTGCATGTCCCTTCTCTTGAACGTGAATGGCCTTCATTGGTTCATATTTTCAACCTTGAATTGCCTTCAATTGCCTTGTTTGCATGAGTAAAGATGGTCATCAATGACTTGTTTCCAAGTTGAAGTTGAAAAGTCTCTTCTTTAATCCACACGTCACATGAACCTAGACACACACAAAGTATTTATTCAAACTTAAAATAATAGCTGCATGAAACAATTAAAGAGTTAGTTAATTGAGTGAACTAGTTAAATGAATGAACTAGTTTAATTAAAGAACTAACTTTATTGAATTTAACTAAATGCATGAATGAAGTAGTTTAACGAATGATTTAAGATACATAATTAAACTACTTCCCTAAATGAACTAAAACTATAAATGAAGTGCATGCTTTAATGACCAGCACACTTTATCAATGCAATGGAAGTTTGAAATACTTAAATTCTCATGCAAATGCATGCATGAGCAAGGTAAGGCATTCCTCCTTTATTATTTCTTCTTTCTCACGTTCATGGCTTGTTGTAAACAAGCTTTCCATGGCTGATTGAAACTCCTTGGCCCGTGCACGTGTAATGGGGCCACTTGGGTACTTCTTCGGGTCCTTGTTCTTGATGGTCATATCACATCCACTCAATTTTCTGACGCCTAGAGCAGCAGACAGAGCCGCCGAAGGAGGAGATCAAGATGACTTGCGGTGCAAGGCAACGAGAAAGAGTCTACATTCAACTCAAAGAAGTTAGAATTAAAGGTTGCATTTAATGCAAAAGCTACTTTGAAGACTTCTACTCCAAGGAGGACTTGGCCTAGCTAATGCATATACATACTCGACATATTTTGTAATTGTATGCATCTTAGGTTTTCCTTTGGGCATAATCTAGGTTTTCTTGCCGCCAACAATGTTCTAAATTTTCTCGTGTTTGGGTTATGTTTGTAAACTAGTGTGAGAACGGTTGTTTAGGAATTAAGTTTGTATTTGCAATAAAACTTCAAGGTTTGCTTATTCCATGCTTTTCATAGTTTTCAATTAAGTTCGAAAGATTAGTTGTTAACTATCTATTTGTTTGGTATCGAGAGAGTCGAACTCACGAAAAGGATAAGTACGATCCTCATCCTAATCAGGTGTTGATCAATTCGGCCTAGACATAGGTGCGAGTTTAACGTAGCTAAAAGAGGACGAACCAAGGTTGTTGTTCTTTGCAAGATTCACGATGTGACTGGTATCATCTGCAGTGGGCAACAACAGCATTTTGACTTAGACATAAGCTGGATCATTATCGAAGCGTTCTGTCGAGCCTTGAAGGATTGCCGAGTTTGCCGCCGAGCCATCCGTCCGTTCCACTACCGAGGCAGCAAAAGCTTCAAAGCAGCTAATCTGCCATCTTCCGCCGAGGCAGCAAAGTCTGGCAGCGCAAAGAAACTTAACTTGTTCAACGCAGATTCACACTACTAAGCAGCATAACCTGACCCATTCTATCACTCTGATCTCTTCTATCAATTATTTGTGTTTATTTACTTTTCTCTTTTACAAACTAAATTTACTTGTAAATTTATTTTCTGTGCAGAAATTACAATTCGAATAAGTTGTTCAATCCCTGTGGGAGATGATATCTTTTATACTGTAACTTGACAAAAGTGTACACTTGCACTTATATTTAGAGAACACCCTAACGATCTACACCAATGAACCAAAGTGTATCTCCATCATATCAGAAGAACCACCAGAGTAGTAAAGATCCATCGATAAAGATGCTTGGAAGGAAATGAAGTTACAAAATCTCACCATCGAATGTCTGTCGAAGGAGGAGATGATAATCCACACCATCCGACGAAAGAAATCAAAAATCGTGTAAAAGAAAAAACCAAGTAGCAAACCAAAGCAACACAAAAAAATTGAGAAAGGGCCGGGAGAAACAAAGACCCTTCTTCTAATTTTTCACGACCCAAACAAACAGGGTGGTCGGGCTTCCTCCTTGTAAAAGGTTTCTCGAATTTGGACCATGAATATTGAAAAAGAGTTTCCAAAAGGGGCATAATCAAGGAGTAGGTGATTTTCATCCATATTCAAGAACAAAAATCCTATGCCCTCTAAGTATGCCCCTTTCAATGCCCCACGCTAGAAATACAAAAAAAAATAAACCCTAACCCTAAATTTTACATCCTAAACTTTAAACCCTACACCATAAAAATACACCCAACCCCTAAACCTATTTTTTAAAGTGGGGTCAACAAAAGGGGCACAATGAAAGATAGAAAATGTCCATCCTAAATTCAAATTGAAATATTTACAATGAAACACAAAACATATCAATTATGGAATGACAATAAATTTAACAATATCCACGTATCCCGCTCCATTACTATTACTATTATAAATATTATTTTTTAAACATGCTGACCTGATAATAAAATAGTATATGTTAATTAATTTTAGTCATTTAATAATTCTGCATATATTTCAGTGGAGAGTTCCGATTAAGGTCAGCAACAACAACCATAAAGCCAAGGCCAAAACAGATGAAACCCTGCTGTATGCATGCACATCACATATATATTGAAGGCAGAACCATGGGAACTCATTTCCTCAATCAATTTTTCGAGTTGAAATTTGCTTATCTCTAATAAAAACGACGTTTATATATGAGTTTTGTTTTCAATCACTCAATGAACATTAGTTTAAAAGCCGTGTGTGATGTATCTTTCAAAACCCTGTGAGAGAAGGGAGAGTGAAAAATTCTATATTATCCTAAGCTTATGGGAAGCAGAAAAGGAAGAGGGATAAGGGGATATAGAGTTGTGTTATTATATATTCGAATCATTTTAGGTTTTGAAAATAAGTTTTAGGTTTGAATTGTTTCAAACTCAAGTTGTTACATGTATTAGGTTTAGATCACTATCAAAATGTTTCATGCTCGAGTCTATACCAATTTAGGCTCGAGTCCATTCAGATTTTTTTTTTGAACATAGAGACATAATTTTTGACTATTATGATTAAGTACTCAGTTGCAATTATAAAAATGATCATGGAAAATGTGTAGGTAGATGATGGAGCTTAGAAGAAATTCATGCTATTATTGCATTTTGACAACTTTCTCCTACTCTGTTGCTAATTAGTTGAACGCAATAGGCCAAATTAACAGGGTAATTAATTACTCATTAGCCACACAATTATTTAATTTAATTAAAGCTTTTCTAAGTTTAACCAAAAATACAATTATTTAATTTAATTAAAGCTTTTCTAAGTTTAACCACATAGACAATAAGCATTAAGCACTGCCAATAAGAAACAAACAAACACAAGGCATTACCAATTACCATTACCATTCAGCTTGATGAGGAAACCAAATGGAAATTCAGGAACGAAAAGGTCAAAAGTTGAAACAGCAAAATGCTAGGTCCATTGACTTGAAGACATCAATCAAAACATAAGGTCAAAAGTTGCTATATAACATAATAGACACCGTCTCAAACCACGATACCCGCAACCGTTATTTCTACAACTACAATGACATTTGTTATTAAAAAAATAATAAGAAATCAGGATCACAATGCTCGCAGTGACCGCAATGACATCTGTCATGTTCACAACCATGACAAAGGCAACGGGACCGAAAACACGACCACAATCGCAATTTAAATCTCTGCTCCAAACATAATAAACAAACCATTCAAAGACCATACTCCCGAGAACTTTACAAATTTGCATCATCTGGGTAGTGAAAACATCTCAAGCTATCATCATCCAGCATTGAATCAATATTTCGTTTGATGCATCTAAAATCTTAATATAATTCACAAAAATCTCTACCATTGCACAACAGAAGAAACTTCAACTCTTGTTAAACATATTCGAATATCAGTAACAAGTTAAACATAATAAGAACAGCAGGGAGAAATACAGTAACTATCAAAACATATTCGAATTTTAGCAACAAGTTAAACATAATAAGAACAACTAAAGAGAAGAGCAGCAGCTTTGTATCCGTGAAATTCACTAAAGAACAAACCTCAAACTAATCCCAACTTTCATCAAAATTCAAAAAGTAGAAATCCAAAGTACCCTCCTGTAAATTCTCTTTCTCAGAGCTCAAATTCTTCATCTCTGAGAGCGATTTCAGCAGCCTCTTCATCTTCCTCATCAAGAATAAAGTATTCATTTTTCTCCACCGGCCTGAACATGTAAAACATGACCAAGTAAAATGCCAAACTCGCCGTTTCCTCGGCGGCATTACTAACCCATTGATACTTGTAAGCTGCGATCGTCCTCAAAGCAAACACCACAATTCTTGTGAAATACAGATACCCAATCACCACAATGTAAAACTGCCTAAACAGTGTCAACTTTGCCAAATTCCTGGCAGCCTTGCCATCGGTTTTTGAGGTTTCTCTCAATGAACGGATCGACCAAACGATGGGAAAGATAATGGCGCAACAGCAGATGATATCAACCAGCAGAAACAACTGATTCCATGTCACCCAATCTTGAATGAACGGCCCAGTTTCTCCGATTACAATCGAAGCAATATTTGCTAGAACTTGGAGCGGAATCACGATCATCAAAACCTTCTTCTCCCTTTCTTGTAAAAATGGTTTCAAAAACGACCAACCGGTGCCGATCAAAATGATGACGGTGAAAAGCAAAACGACACGGATAAATTGAAAAATGTAGAACAAAACATCCCAGCCGTGAGGAGTTCCGGTGACCTTAACGTAATGCTTATCTTCGGCGGCGCAAATCAGATTCAATGCTTTGAATAAAAGCAATCCGGACATCAATAAATGGATCCGGTGTACAGATCGTTGGTTGGTATAACAAACGTATATCCAACAACCCAAGAAGACCAAGTAGAGGATCGAGAAGAAAGTGTAAAGGGAAGGGAGCTGGGTTAGACCGGCAGAGAGGTAATCTCTCGAATCGTCGCGTTCGAGATTGTAGATTTCGGTCCGGACGTTCATCGAAACGCGGGTTTCGGGGGCGCAATTGGAGAAAAAGAGGGAGTATTCGTTGGGGGAAGAAACGGGGTAAGTGCGGTTGAAACGCGAGAGCGGAGGTGGGGAGAGGTCCGCGAAGGTGAAGAGGCGTTGGATGTAGCGAGAATCGAGGACGCAAAAGTGAGGATTTTGTTGAATCTCGAGGAGGACTTGGAGGAGAGCTTCTTCGGACAAGAGGAAGAAGCCGAGGCGGGAAGCGTCGGGGTTGGGCGCATTGGCGGAGGAAGTGACGGAGACAGAGGAGACGGAGACGGAGACGTATCCCCTCTGGGTGAAGCCGAATTTCTCGAAGAGGATCATGGGGCGAGAATCGGAGGTGATGGTTAGGGTTTTAATCTCGGCGGTGGTGGAAGAAATGAGGGAGAGGAGGAGGAGGAGGGCTTGCAAGGGTAGTTTCGTCATTTTGGGAGAATTCACGGCGGTCGGCGTGGTGATAACGGTTAGGGACTTGGGATCTTGATTTGTTTTTTTGTTGTTGTGAACTGTGATGTTTTAATCAGAGAAATGGAGATCGTTTATCTCAACTCGTCAACTCAAAGGTCAATTATATTTTGTAAAAGTTACAAAATCATCATTGAACTGTTTAATTATCATAAAAGAATAAAATTACTATGTAATTATTGCAAAATGACCATTAAACTATTTTATTGTTACAAAATGGTTTGTTATTACAAATTATAGTACAAGTTTTTAGAAATTTTGTAGTTGATTTTAAGACATTTTGTTTTAATAAATGCTTAAATAAAGGAATGCAAGGATTTTTGTTTCTAGAAATGTTTTAAATTAAAGGAATTAAGAGCATTTTGTTTCGGTCTTTTAAATTAAAGGAATCAAAGGCTATTTTTCAAGAAACCTTTTGAATGAAATGAATTAAAGGTTTTTTCCCCTCAAAAAAATGTTTCTAAAAACCATAAACCATTTCATTCCTTCATTTGAAACGTTTCTAGAAATAAAGTCTCTTGAAATTAACAACAAAAATTTTGTAGTTTACCAAGTAATACCCAACCATTTTAGAATAATTAAATAGTTCAATGACTATTTTGCAACCATTAAAATAGTTCAATGGTTGTTTTGTAGCAATTAAATAGTTCAATAATTGTTTTGTGATAATTAAATAGTGATTGTACTATTTTTCAACAATTAAATAGTTTAATTGCTCAGTCAGCCCATCGTTAAACTATTAATGACAGACATTTGTATACTAACTTTTGAAAGTTTGATGACCAAAATGATCGTTTTTAAATAATTTAATGACCATTTATTATCTCTACACGTCAAATTTGATACTTTATGAATACAAAATAGTTTTGAAAATTTTATCATATCATAGGTATCATGTTAAAAATAAAATATAAACACTCTTGTCGAAAACCATTTGTTACCGATAAAATAGCTTGGACGATTATTTTTGAAATTAGGGTTTTTCCTTTTAATTCATTCATTGTAAAAGATTTGGAGTCGTCATCGGCCACTTCACCATAAAAAACAACTATAGATTTTTCTTTAAAATTGGGGTTCGGAGTCATGATAACTGTATAAATATCCTTGTTTTCATATCTTTTTGCTATAGCATTTGCCTGTTTCTGAGTTCATTCCATAGCATTTAGGTTGCATTTTCTTCTTCTAGGTGCATCTTTATCTTTACTGGTTATTGGTTCATGTCGAGGGATATTGCTCGGAGGGTTGGTTTTTAGGTTATGATGTGCAGGAAAGAAGTCAAGAGAGAAAGTTGGGTGCCATAAATTGCTATAGCATGATGGAAGTGGATATTGGCCAGCACGTGAGATACACGTGAGCTGTGGAAGCACGTGAACATGCAGTAAAGGACGATATGACATATGCAGCAACCGGTACCCACCTGCAGACTGTCATTCTTATCCCCTCATGGCAGACCTTGTCGGTGGATATTTCTTGGGCTTATCAATGCATCTTTAGGGTACCAAACCCTAGAAGCATCCACTATATAAAGGGGAGAGAAGCTTGGAGAAGAGAGAGAGATATTGTGTTGCATAAAGAGAGGCAGAAGAGAGAGAAAAGGAGAGGGAAGTTTTCACCTTCATCTTCTCTAGCTTGATGTCCTCCATCGTTGAAGCTCCAAGGAGTGGCCTCATTAGCCTCGAGAGAGGCGGTGAGCCTAAAACAGTCGGGCAGTCCATGGAGGAGAGGGAGTTCACCTTTCTTTATGTCGCTATAGCAATTTCTTGTCATATCTTTATATTTAGTGATGTTGTCGCAATGATACGTTGAATGATATTGCCCAGCCACGAACTGTTTTAGGTGGCTTGGGTTTGATGGATGATTTTATTTTGAGTACTTTTTAATGCATGCTATGGTTTTTTCAGTGCTTATCATGATTCTATGCTTTGATTATGCATTTCTCATTTCCTTAAAGTTGTAAGAGCTTAGAGTTGTAAGCGCTTTGAGAGATAGGCCCTACCTTAAGCGCCTTCGAGAGTTGGTCGTTCTTTAAATGTATGTTGGGGTTAGTAATCGAGAGAGCTAACCTTGTAACCCTCATAAGCAATAGAGTGAATGTTGAGAGGCAGACTCTAACCTACCTCGGAGATAAGTGATAGGTTTTAAGGGCTAAAAAGGATAGTTCGTGAAGGGTAGGGGAGTGTTAAGAGTTTATGCCGAGAGGTATGGCTGTAGCATTTCTGACTCCCAGTTTCCTGGCTAGAGATAGTTTAGGAGCACTCTTAGTAAATCCCGCCTAGCATAGAAGATAGCTGAAGAGCCTTAGTATCGTTAAGAAGCTTGAGTTAGGTTATCCATCATTCCCAGCCATTCATTTCCTAGTGAGTTTCGCATACGAAAGGGGGCATGTTTATCATATTGTTATCTCATCTTTTTCTACACTGTTTTGCTTCAGCATTATTTTACATCATTTCCTTTACTATAGCATTGTCATCTGCAAAAAAGTTCAATCTTTATTGTTACAGCAACCGTGAATACCTCCAATCCTTGTGGAGACGATACTCACTCATCACTTTATTACTCGTTTGACGTGTATACTTGCACCATTTGTGTATCATTTATAGTATTGCAAGATTGCGCAACAAGTCAGTGGCGCCGCTGCCGGGGATTGGCAATTGGTTGTTTACGATTTTTTGTTTTTATTGCTTGTTCTTTTTGTTTTTGTACAAATTTATTTTAGGTATTTCATTTTTCTTTTCAGGTGTCTTGCTAGTGTATGACTAGAAGGCGACCTAGAGGACCCCTGCAATCACCTATTTCTGAGATCGAGCATTTCTTGAGACTTAGGAGACGTGTTCGACGAGAAGAGACTAGAAAAATGAACGGAGAAATACCACCACCTTAAGGTAACGGAGATTCTATGGCAAATGGCCAGGGAGAAGTAGCTCGACCTCGAGCTATTAGGGGTCATTTAACTCCTATCTTAGACGATCTCTATCCCGAAATAGTAGCTCCAGAAATTCAGGTAGCCCAGTTCGAGCTTAAACTTGTTATGTTCAACATGTTGAACACTATTGGTCAGTTTGGTGGTATGCCTCACGAAGATGCAAGACAACATATCCGTGCTTTCTTGGAAGTTTGTGACTCGTTCAGATAGCAAGGAGTGCACGAGGATGTGCTAAAGCTTAAATTGTTCCCATATTCTTTACGTGATCGTGCTAGAGCATGGCTAAGTGGAGTGCCAGCTGGATCAATGGAGACCTGGACATATCTATGCAAAAGTTTTCTACTACGGTACAATCCACCTAATAGAAACACTCAGTTGAGAAATGATATAGCTTCTTTTCATCAAGCTGATGATGAATCCATGTATGAGTGTTGGGATCGATTCAAGGGATTATTGAGAAAGTGCACAAATCATGGTTTTCATGATTGGACCCAAGTGGTTATGTTCTATAATGGGGTAAATGCTCCCACAAGGATGATGCTAGATGCTTCAACAAATGGGACATTGTTAGACAAATCACCAAAGGAAGCATTTGACATTCTCGATAGAGTAGCCAACAATGATTATCAGTTTCCGACCACAAGACTTGGAACGGGGTGGAGAACCCAAGTAGCTCAAGACAGTGAAGCTGATGACTCGGTAGCCACCCAATTAGCTGCTATCACAAATATGCTAAAGAACCTCCAACGTCCCAACGAAGTCAAGGAAGTGAAGTCCACAACCTTATGTCTCACATGCGATGGCAATCACCATTTGAGTGAATGCCCTGACAATCAAGAGTCAGCCAACTATGTGGGGAATTATAACCGCAAAATCAATCCATACTTCAATACCTACAACCCAAGATGACGTCAGGATCCGAATTTCAGTTAGGGTAATCAAGGGCACAATAATTCTACTCAGTCAGGGCCACAACAAAATCTGATCGAAGCACCATCTTCTAACCAGATGATGCCATGGCAAGGTTACAAGGGAGCAGCATCTTCATCGAACAGTTCGCTGGAGACTACATTCAAATAATTTATGGCTATGACAAAAGATTTCATGGGAACCACGAAAGTTTTGCTACAGAATCATGCAACAAACATTAAAAATCAAAGAGCCTTATTACAAAGACATATTTCCTCTCTCTGAGCCTTAGAAACACAAGTTGGTCAGATAGCTCAGACCTTGCATGTGCGACCATAAGGAAGTTTGCCTAGTGACACTGAAGCCACTAAGCACCATAGCAAGGAACAATGCAGTGCACTCACATTAAGAAGTGGCAAGGAAATTAGCAAAGAAGACAAGTTTAGGGGAAAAGAGAAGAAGGACTCTCAGCCCAACTTGCCCCAGGAAGAAGAGAACTTACAAGATCCTCTAGTTGAAGAGAAGAGTGAGGATGTCATAGCAAAAGAAACACCGGAGGAGGAGCCTGCTTTTGCTACAGCAAAAGATGTAACTCCACCAGTTCAGACAAATGAAGTTAGACCCCTCCTCCTTTTCCTTAACGACTCAAGAAGTAGAAAGAAGACCTTCAGTTCCAGAAATTTGTAGATATCTTGGACAAATTACATATCAATGTCCTATTTATGAAGGCCATTGATCAGATGCCAACATATGCCAAGTTCCTCAAGGATATAGTCACGAAAAAGGGGAAGGTAGAGAAGCAAGAAACTATCGGTATAGCAGAAGAATGCTATTCTATGTGGAGCAAGCTACCACCTAAGAGGAAGGACCAAGGTAGTTTTGCTATCCCATGTTCTATTGGCGACAAGTTTGTTGGAAGAGCACTTTGTGATTTGGGATCAAGTGCTAACTTGATGCCTAAGTCAATTTTTCTAAAACTGGGAATTTAAGAGGCACAACCCACCAAGGTTGTGCTATAACTAGCAGATCATTCTCATGTTCGCCCAGAAAGGAGAGTTGAAGATGTTGTGGTAAAAGTGGATAGATTTATCTTTCCAGTCGACTTCTTAATCCTTGACTATGAAGCTGATAGCAACACACCCATTATCTTGGGTAGGCCATTTTTAGCCACCGGGCGAGCTTTGATTGATTGTGAGAAGGGTGAATTCACAATGCGAGTGGCTGATCAGACGGTCACAATCAATATTCATGACATCATCAAATATGTAGACAACCCAAGAGTATGTCAATATGTAGATGCTACATCACAGAATATGATTGATGAGTTTTGTTGTAGCAATGAGATGCAAATGGAAGAGTTTGAAGCACTCTGCAAAGATGATGATTCAGACCAAGAAGAGATCTCAAGGGAACTGGAGCAGTCTAGTCGACTCAAGGCTAGACCAGGTACGCACTTTGAACCTCTTGATTTTTTAGAATTTACACCTCCTAAACCTTCCCTTGAGCATGCACTTTCTTTAGAACTGAAACCTTTGCCATCATGTAACACCCGAGTTTGGGGGTCGGGTGAAAATAATATTAAAATAATGTTTCGGGTTTCGAGTTTATAATTTAAATAATAAAATATTTTTATGGGCTTCGTGTTTGCAAAATAATTAAAGTTTATGTTGGGCCTATCTTCTAAGTCCAAAATCCATGGACTTTAGGATATGGGAGTTTTTAGCCATCCATTAATGGCATAATTGTAATTTTGATTTTTGGGTGAATTAAAATAAAACAAAAGGTGAAGACATGTGCTCATCTTCTTCCTCACTTCCATTTTCAAAACTAACGACATTGAAGAGCTCTCTACACCAAGTTACTATTCCATCTCCTTTCTTCTTCATTTTTTGTCGGTTTTGAAAGGTAATTATATCCCCATTTTACTCTCATCTTCCTCTCTTCAAAAGTACCATTAGATTTCATTTTCATCATTATTTTAAAAATTTGGTTTTCCATAGAAAATGTTAAAGGTTGCTACTTTATGGGTTTTGATTTAAGTTTTTGATTTGTTAATGTCCGATATGATCTTAGAAACCAAAAAGGTCCAACATATCTTAATTTTGGATGAATTTAAGCTAATTTTCGGAAATGGGTTTTGTTGGGGTTTTAGAGTTGGTTTAAGGGCTATTTTAAGTGGGAAATGTTTGGTCATGATAGTATGATATATGAGGATCATTTTGGGTGTGTTTGATGATCGTTTGGTTGTTTGAAATGGAAGATTCAGTGGGTATAGAGGGCTGCTCGGGAATTCGTTTTTGAGCATGATCTTGGTTGCTAAATTGTTTGGAATGTTAATCCGGGTTGTTCCGACGACTAGTATTTGATTGTTGGTGTTTTGGTTGTGTTTGGATTTGGTTAGAATCAAGGTTTGGCATCGGTGAGACATCGGGAGTGAATCCGAAAGCTTGAAGGTCTTGGTTGCTTGGTTGTTGAGCTTGGAAGTGAAGGTGAGTGGTTAAATGTTTTTAAATGGTTTCCTAGTATTTAGTTCAAGCATGTGGACTAGGTTGGGCTTGGTAGACCCACCTAGAGTTAGGATTAGAGTGGTAGCCTAATCCAAGCTTTAGATAGAGACTATGGTTGATCTTTATATGTTGTGGATGCCTCACTTTCAAATTGTGATTACGGGGTTATGTATAATGTGTTATACATGTTGTTGAGGCTTGGTTTGATGCATTGATATATGCATGTGGTTTGGTTTGTGGATTGTGCATGATGTTAATCATGGTGAGTACGTGCTAAGCACGGAAGTTGATATTAAATGATGTTGTGGATTGTGTTTAATATTGGCACTAGTATACTTGGGTACAAATGATCGATCATTAGGATGTTTAGTGTGCACACGTGAGTCAAATGCGCGCGTGGTCTTGGTGATGGTAGTCATCAAGATGGAGTACGGGTTCGCCCGAAAAACCTTATTATATATATGTTAGTCGATGATGAGCGTAATCCCATCGACGGGACGTGAGGATGAGTGGAATCCCCTCCGCGTGAATGGTGATGAGTGTAATCCCATCGTGAGGTAATGGTTGTTGTTGGACGTGAGTTTCAATGTGTTATCCGCGTATTCGAGTCATAGCTAGGTGCCAATATGAGATTATATGTGGGCCATTATGAATTGTTATATGTGGTGGTTAATACATTGATTTGTGTATTATCATGTGTTGAGCTTGGATTTTTCGAGCATGGCATAATATTGAATATATGTTCATGCATCATGTGTATTTTGGCTCATGCGGATCGAAGGTAAGATCATGCATTCTACCTTGGTTGTGCTCGTGCTTGGAACATGCATTGTTGAGGTTTGTTTTAATGAGCTTACCCTCACTAAGCTTTATGCTTACGCTCTTTTTGTTCGACAATGCAGATCCGTAGTTCGTGGGTTGCTAGAGCAAGAAGGGGGCCTCCAAGTGTGCTTGTGTTGCTTTTGGTTAGCTCAAGTATGAACTTTAAATTAAAGGATTGTAATAGTCAAGCAATGGGATTTGAATGTTTTGGAGTTATGTTGATGTTTGGTTTTAGGAGCATGTGTTGAGCAAGAATTGCTTGCTGTAGTATTTGCCTTCGATAAGTTTAGGTCATACTTGATAGGCACTAAGGTCATAACTCATACCGATCATTCAGCCATTAAGTACTTAGTGACTAAAAATATGCTAAACCTAGACTTATTAGATGGATACTCTTGCTACAGGAATTTGACTTAGAAGTTAGAGATAGGAAAGGATGTGAGAACCAGGTAGCTGACTATTTATCTAGGGTAGAAAATGCTATCACACAAGGTAGTGAAACTGAAATTAAGAAGGAATTCCCTGATGAGAAACTGTTAGCTGCTACAACAATTCCGTGGTATGCTGATATTGTTAATTATCTTGTTAGTGGTATTTTGCCTCCTAATTTATCTAGCCAGAGACTCAAGAAATTCAGACATGATGCAAGATTCTACTATTGGGATGAACCCTACCTGTTCAAGCAATGTCCTGATCAGATCATAAGGAGATGTATTCCAGCGGAAGAATACCATAGCATTATGTACCACTGTCATTCATCACCGTGTGGAGGGCATTTTGGTGGTGCTAGAACTGCTGCAAAAGTCCTTCAAGCAGGATTCTATTGGCCTACACTTTTTAAGGATGCACACGAGTTCTATAAGACTTGTGACAGATGCCAAAGAACGGGGAACATCTCTAGACAGAATGAAATGCCGTTGCAAAATATTTTGGAGCTTAAAATCTTTGACGTGTGGGGAATTGACTTCATGGGTCTGTTTCCAGCATCACATGGAGATCTATATATTTTGCTAGCAGTAGACTACGTGTCAAAATGGGTGGAAGTTGTTACCACCCCAAGGAACGACTCCAAGACAGTCATGAATTTTCTTCACAAGAACATCTTCACTAGGTTTGGAGCACCCCGAGCCATCATCAGTGATGAAGAAACTCACTTTGTCAACAAGCTTATTGCTAAAGCATTACATCGCTATGGAGTCAGGCACAATATTGCTACAACATATCATCCGCGAACAAACGGACAAGCTGGATGAAGCACTTTGGGCATATAAGATAGCCTTCAAGACGCCTTTAGGCATGTCACCCTTCAAGCTTGTATTTGGCAAGGAGTGCCATTTACCCGTGGAGCTTGAGCACAAAGCTTATTGGGCAGTCAAGAAACTCAACATGGATGCCCAACTTGCTGGTGAAAGAAGGTTGCTAGAGCTTAACAAGCTAGAGGAATTTAGAGCCCAAGCATATGATAATGCTCGCATATACAAGGAGAAAACCAAGAAGTGGCATGACAAACACATTTTGCCAAGGCATTTCTCAGAAGGACAACATGCGCTTCTCTACAACTCCAGGCTAAAGCTTTTTCCTGGAAAGCTGAAATCGAGGTGGTTAGGGCCATTCATCATACACAAGGTGTACCCTCATGGCACAGTGGATATCAAGAAGTTGGACGACGATGAAGTCTTCAAAGTCAATGGCCAACGCCTGAAGGTGTACAGCGGAGCCCCTATCCTCAGAGACAAGTCATACCTGGATCTTCACGATCCTTGAAAGTTTACATCTCTAACCCTATCTTTTATGCTATAGCATGTTCATAAATAATGTTTTTCTTTTTAGTCTAGTTTCATGTTATCTTTGCTTTTAATTTTCATATCTTTTCACGTGACCCTCGTACAAGGCTTTCTCTTTCCTAGTACAATGTCAGGTACAAAGGCAGGAGAGCGTGCCGTCTACAGGGTTGGTAGCAAAAGGGAAAAAGGATATGGAGTTTGTTTTTATCCATTTTTGGAGGGACGAAAAAAGGGGAAAGAAAGAGATAGAAGGTTTTATCTGAAAAGTGTGGGAGATGAATTAAAAAAGATAGAGAAAAACAAAAGGCAAGAGAGAGAATATTCATCTATTTAATGAGGAGAAACCCTAGCCACATAAAACGCATATTCTCTCTCCAGCCGTCAGTCATCGCATTAACTCCAAAAGATTTCTCTCTCTCTTAAAACTGACACATGTCCCCATCACCTCCCACCTTTCATTAATTGTTCAGTTTTTCACCTTTTTCGACCCGCTCTTATTTCCTTCATCATCATCAACTGCCCCTCACCTTCTTCATCTTCTTCAACACTCAAAACTTTTCCCTCCATCTTTTCGATTTTCTCCCAAACACACATAACACCCTTCACTATTTTCTTTCCATTCAAATCTTCACTCCCCTCCATTTTTCAACAAAAACTCCATGGCTCGTTGCAAGAACGCCCCTGAGACTTCCGACCGTCCCAAACAACAATCAGTCCTAGAAATTCCCAAATTTCTTGACGAGGCAGCAAAGAAGAGATGGACAAAGCTAAAGGACATGAATGTTCTTCAAGAACTATGGTTCAAATACCCTCAAGAGGAAGAAGATCAGTTCGACCAGTCTATAATGGACGTCATTGGCACACATGGTTGGAAAACCTTCGCTGCTCACCCTGAGGAGATTTGTACATCACTTGTAAAAGAGTTCTATGCACACCTCACAAGTTTAATCCAGTCCACGGTTCATGTGCGAGGAGAGCGGATAAAGTTTACTGCCGCAGCAATCAACAAGTTCTACGGGCTAATGCACACTGTTGACTGTCACACTTCTTTTGTGATGACAATGGACGCGCAAACACAGCGTGAGGTGCTAGAGGACATCTGTTTTCAAGGAACGGTGCTGGACAATAACAAGTCAGTCGAGAGAGGACGCCTCAAACCTGAGGCAAAGGTATGGAACCACTTAGTGAGACATAAGCTTATGACTACACTACACACTACCACCGTCCACATCTCTCGACCTTTTCTCATTCACTCGTTAATACATGGTACACAAATTGACATAGGAAAGATAATAGTGGATGGGGTATATGCTAGTTTGAAACGACCTCGTAGTCCCTTTTTTTCCTAACCTGATCGTTGCCTTGCGTAAAAGAAAAGACGTCTTCATAGACGATCTTGTAGATACAAATCTTTCAGGAAAGATAGGTTTGACTTCAGCCCTTGTTACGGAACTCCGAGGATTTAATGAAGACATGCCTCAGCTAGCAGTGAAGGGAGGAGCTAAAAGCTTTGCTGCAGCACAAGTGGCATCATTGGTGGCAACAAAAAAAGAACTAAGCATTGGGCTCAACATGATGAAGGCACACTAGCGGGCGTACTTCAAGTATGCCCAACACCGCGATAGTGCCATAGCATCCCGCTTAAGCAAACTTCTTATGGAGTTACTACAAGCCCCCACCACTGCTACAGTAAGCACAATGTCCCCCAGTGACCCTAGCTCCATCCAACCTGCTGCCAAGAAGAAGACTCCGAGAAAGAATACGTCTGAAACTCCTACTGCCCAAACAAAAAAAGAAACTCCTTATGTTCCACCCACTGTAGAAGAAATCGACCCAACAGCCTCTCCGGCCAAGAAAAGGAAACACACCATAAAGGCAACTAATCCTAAACAGCCACGACCAGAAAACCAACTTCCTGACCCAGAGCATGTACCAAGTGATCCTGAGGAAACCCTTCAAAAGGAAACCACTACAGCACAAACAACTGAGCTGACACCAGCGCGATCTGAGGATGCTACAGTATCCAGACCAAAAACACGCATCAAACATACTGTTGGACGTGTCAGGCCCTCGTATAGTGCTTAATCAGTCTCATCAGAGAGTGTGGATGATGTAGCAGATCCACACCACTACTCCTTTGAGACATCAATAGACAACACTAGCAGCACGACATAGCCTCCGTACCCAGGAGGTAATTAACTTTTTCTTTTTAATTTTTCATTTTTCATGGCATATAGTGTAGATTAGTTTATGCATTGTGGAAACTGCATTTCTCAAGTTTGGGGGTGTTAGTGCTCATAGTTAATATTTTGCTTTAGCATATGCATTATAGGATATAACAAAAATTTTACTATGGCATTATGTTTAGTCTAGAGACAGCCTGTGAATGTATTTATGATGTCTGACGATGAAATCCTAAGGTTTGAACTAATTTAGGAAAAACACAACTAGTTGAGATCTATAGAACTGACTTTAGGATCTAGTTGTTAAAAAAATTGTTACACAACTGCTCTCTGTCTATAAGTAAGTTTGTTAGAAAACAAATTTCAGGAAAAACCCTAGTAAACTCTAATATGTAAAGTCTAGAGAACTTAAAAGAAAAACTAGACGACCCTGTGCTAAAACAAACGAAAATGCTACGGCATATCTGTAGAAGGAAACTTGGTTTTGCTATAGCTTTTTCAATGTTAAAAAAAGCAAACAACAAAGAGAAAAATAAAGCTTTGCTATAGCATAAGAGTGAATGAAAGTTGTCATGGGATGACTCTGCCCACTAGCTCGGGGGTGAGAGGTTTGTTCCTTGCTCATCTAGAGTTAAGGACGACAGGTGTGATGAGGTGATACCCTTCATAGCAAAAAACCTATATCTTTGGGAGTCTAACAATTGGAAAAGAACTAGAGAACATAGTTAGGGTATAACTAGGGAACTTCCTTGAAAATTTGTCTCACCAACTTAAGTATAAGAGGAAGGTAGCCACACACACACACGCACACATCTTAGTCCTAACGAATGTTCTTAAGGATCTTACGTCTGGTTGTGTATATTTATTTATTCACCTAAGTTATTCCTGAGGACTGAGATATTGACATAGCAATCCTCTAGGTTAAATCTTTGCCATAGTAGTTCTTTTGTTTTGTTCTATTCATTGCTCGAGGACAAGCAATAGCTTAAGTTTGGGGGTGTGATAACTGCATAAATATCCTTGTTTTCATACCTTTTTGCTATAACATTTGCATTTTCATGAGTTCATTCCATAGCATTTAGACTGCATTTAGGTTGCATTTTCTTCTTCTGGGTGCATCTTTATCTTTGCTGGTTATTGGTCCATATCGAGGGATACTACTAGGAGGGTTGGTTTTGGGGTTATGATGTGCAAGAAAGAAGTCAATAGAGAAAGTCGGGTGCCGGAAATTGCCATAGCATGATGGAAGTGGATATTGGCCAGCACGTGAGATACACGTGAGCTGCGGAAGCACGTGAACATGCAATAAAGGACGATCTGACATGTGCAGCAGTCGATACCCACCGGCAGACTGTCCTTCTTGTCCCTTCGTGGCAGACCTTTTCGGTGGATATTCCTTGAAATTATCAAGGCATCTTTAGGGCACCAAACCCTAGAAGCCTCCACTATATAAAGGGGAGAGAATCTTGGAGAAGAGAGAGAGATATTTGGTTGCATAAAGAGAGGTGGGAGAGAGAAAAGGAGAGGGAAGTTTTCACCTTCATCTTCTCCGGCTTGGTGTCCATCGTTGAAGCTCCAAGGAGTGGCCTCATCGGCCTCGAGAGAGGCGGTGAGCCTAAAACAGTCAGGCAGTCCATGGAGAAGAGGAAGTCACCTTTCTTTCTGTCGCTATAGCAATTTCATGTCATATCTTTATATTTGGTGACATTATCGCAATGATACGTTGGATGATATTGCCCAACCACGAATTATTCTAGGTGGCTTGAGTTTGATGGATGATTTTATTTTAAGTACTTTTTAATGCATGCTATGGTTTTTTCAGTGTTTATCATGATTCTATGCTTTGCTTGTGCATTTCTCATTTCCTTAAAGTTGTAAGAGCTTAGGGTTGTAAGCACTTTGAGAGATAGGCCCTACCTTAAGCACCTTCGAGAGTTGGTCGTTCTTTAAGTGTATGATGGGGTTAGTAATCGAGAGAGCTAGCCCTAGAACCCTCATAAGCAATGGAGTGACTGTTGAGAGGCAGACTCTAACCTACCTTAGAGATAAGTGATAGGTTTCAAGGGCTAAAAAGGATAGTTCGTGAAGGGTTGGGGAGTGTTAAGAGTTTACGCCGAGAGGTATGGCTGTAGCATTTCTGACTCCTAGTTTCCTGGCTAAAGATAGTTTAGGAGCACTCTTAGTAAATCCCGCCTAGCATAGAAGATAGCTGAAGAGCCTTAGTATTGTTAAGAAGCTTGAGTTAGGTTTTCCATCATTCCCAGCCATTCATTCCGTAGTGAGTTTCGCATACGAAAGGGGACATGTTTATCATATTGTTATCTCATCTTTTTCTGCACTGTTTTGCTTCAGCATTATTTTACATCATTTCCTTTACTATAACATTGTCATCTAAAAAAAGTTCAATCTTTATTGTTACAGCAACCATGAATACCTCCAATCCCTATGGAGACGATACTCACTCATCATTTTATTACTCGTTCGATGTGTATACTTGCATCATTTGTGTATCATTTATATTATTGCAAGATCGTGCAACAAGTCAGTTACGTATTGTAACACCCCCTAAATTTTCCCCAAATCAAAACCCTAATTTTAACATCCTTAATTCTGAAACCCTAATATTTGGGAATTTCTTATTGAAAACCATAATTTGAATTTGGTGATTTAATTAGGCTTAAACCATATGTCAGTGACCAAATTGATGAAAATCGAAACTATTATGACCATTCTGAAATGAGAGTAAAAGTTGCAACCCCAACCTTTTATTTACCCTATTTGTTTGAGGTATTTAATCCTCTTTCTAGAAACCATGGTTCCTCCTTATTCTTTTCAGCCGAAATAACCTTTCCCTCTCTTGAAAACTCTTTCATCTTTTCCTCTCCCTTGTGTTATTTTTCGGTCAGCCACCAGTCGAGCCTCTAGATGTCGTCCGTGCTCGATGCTGAACCCATCCATGTGCTCCCCATAATCGTCCGATCATAACTTGATCTTCAGATTTTCATCTACATTCCTTCTTCACTCAAAAACGGTGATAGAACCTTTCAATTCTTTCTTGCATCGTTGCCTCCGCCACGACATTCACTATGCAGTTCGCCACATATCCGATTGTGGTGTTGGTAAGCAACATTTGGCCCATTTTCTTTTTGTTGGTTGTGTTTGTAAATAGAAATTATCACCATAACCTCCTTGCAGTTTCATTCGTGCCATCGTCATTCGTCTTCCACCTTCGTCCCTACCGTTGTTGTTCAGGGTATTTTTGTCGTCGCCACCGTCTATTCATTGGCCACCATCGTTTTTTTGCCATCCCTAGCCGTCGTTTGGGTTCTGTAAACCCTAGTGTTGGATGCAACAATAAGTGTGTGTTGGGCCATTAGATCTTGTCCATAGTGAATCCCAAGTTGAATGTTGTTTGGTTGAACCAAACCATTTGTGCATAGCCCATAAGCGTGAGGCCCAACTGGTGAACTAAATATGACCAAGCCATTAGAGAACCTAAATATAAACAGGTTGTGTAAGCTAAACTGAACTGTGACCAAATTTGACCGACCCGACCCGAGTTGAACTTTGACCAGTCAAATCAACATTGACCGTTGACTTTGGACAATTGACTTTGATCATGGCATCAATGTTGACTTTGACCTTCGACCAGTGTTGACCAAAGTTGAATTTTTCGACCAACCTTTATCTTGACTTTTTTCGGCGCCCTGAGTTTGAATTCCTTGCTTGTTTCGCCAAATTTGAACCCGAAAATCTTGTTTTACTATTTACAATTATTTTGTACTTAGAGTATGGAGGATTGTGAATTTTGGAATCTGATTCAAAATATTCTTTTGTTCAGGTGATTACATCTCTGAGGCCAACGAGTTACCTCCAGTTGTTCTGATCGACTGTGCATGTTCTTTGAGGTCTATGCGTACGTATGCCTTCATATTAATTCTTATGCTTATAGTTGGTGGCTTAGTGATAGTGTTAGTTCTGATATAGAGATTTTACCTCGTAGGTTCTAATTCAGCTAGACCTGAGCGTGAGTCATGTCCTTTTTGATATTAGAGCTTCTGCCTGCTAAAGATGTGACTCTTCTTGTGCCATAAACTTGTATGTTTCTTATTGTGCTATATACTTGTGCGAAATGAGATTTTTACATCTTGTGTGATTTATTTTGTGTTGTGATTTTGCGGAAGTTTTTGGATATCATGCATAGCATATCATATTGTGTTTTAACTAAAAATCAGATTTATCAAATTGTGAAATATCACATTTACGAAATTGTAAAACTTCATATTTATATAATGGTACAACTTGAATTTTAAATCACCATTATATCATTGTATGTACATGGATTGGGATTGTACGAGGAACTTTAGTGGTTTCACCCTTCAGTCTGAATTCTGCTTTGTATCAGTGGTTCCACACTTCGGGTTGAGTTCCACTTCAGATGGTGACGATGTAGATAGTGGTTATGGAGAACCTTACTCTTCAGACGGTGTATCAGAGATTGGGTATTGAGTTTTTATGTGCATCAGACATCATAAAATTATGATTCAGATTGAATGAGTTTTTCAAAATATTTTTTAGAAAACAAAAATATTATTTTTGTTTTGTGGTTGCTTCCATTTTAGAGACACACTAAGCTCTTTAGCTTACACCTCCATAGTTCTTCTTTTAGATGCTCAGACTCTTAGGCGACTCGGTACTTAGAGGATCTCACATTTACTCGGATATTTTTAACATTAAGTATGAATCATCTTTCAATTATTTCAGACTATTGTTTTGACAGTATTTTGAGATATTTATGTAATTCGGACATTGGGACTATTAAACTTTTGAGACTATTTTGGCATTTATTCTCTAGTCATTTTGTTCATACATTTTTATGCAATTTTCAAGATATTTTATGAGAAGTATTATTTTAACATTATTTAATTGTATTAAAATATTTAAACCTAAAACCTATTACCTGAGGGATAAGTTTTTTTATTGTGACTTCCTAAATTCGGTACTTTTAGGGGGTTATATTTAGTGTTATCAGAGCTAAGTTCAACCCTCGGATTGTGAGACCCACAACAGTTATTTTCAAAATGTTTTCGACTTCTACATGCATCTAAAGTATTTTGGGATAAATCGGAACTTTCTGAAAAATATATTACAATATTATGTGATTTTGACTTTATTGTTTTCAACATGTTTTAAATCCGAGACTCTAGTATCGAATCTTACTATAGGTTATTGCCTCTTGTATATTGTCTACTATGCTACCGTGTAGGAGTTCTAGTTTTGTGATTGGTCGAGGTCGTGGAGAGGTCGTACTGCCGCTTTTGATAGTGATCATTCGCCTTATGCTAATTAGACAGAAATTCAGAATGAGATTTATGATAATGAGGATTGATATGTGAGAGCGGAGTATTGGTGAAGTGTCGAGATGATTTTATGAATCTGAAGCATAACAATATGACAATTAACGACTATGAGATAGTTTTTGTGGTTGATCAAATATGCCATTGGGTTAGTTACTACTGAGAAAGATAACTGTGATTGGTTTTTAAAGGGACTTCGCCTACCGCTTCGGAAAAAAGTTGCTACACATCAGGATAAGGTGTTCAATGATCTGGTTGGGCGAGCTAAGTCTGTTGGGAGGATGGATATACTTATGAATGATGAGGAACTTCATAATTTTGATCAAGTCAAGAAGAAACCAAACATATTTGTTCAGCCAAGCTTTGTCAATCCACCTTGAAAAAGACATAGAGATTAGTTTTTTTTTATTTAGAGTTATCGGAATGTGAGATCTATAGTATCAATAATTTTGACTAGTAGCGTGGGTAGTTCAAGAGTTTGTTAGCCTATTTTGTTATGTGGTTATTGCAATAAGAAGTATAATGGAGAGTGTAGATGGAGGGAAGGAGCGTGTTTTAGATGTAGTTCCCAAGATAATTACTTAAGGAATTGTCTACGTCCACCTACTATTTCGGTTAAACAAAACCATTCTTGTTCATCAGCACAAACATTCGTGGGAAGTTGAGGTCCTAGTAGTCGTGTTCCTTCGGGAAATGCTAGCAAAGGTAAACATGTATAGAGTGGTGGATCAGTTAGATCTAAGGCTAGACGACCATGATTAGTACATGTGATAGGAGCTCATGATGCTTATAAGGATGCATCTTAGGACATACCAGGTACATTTATGATGTATTTAGTTCTATTCTTGGATGTGATGGCTTATGATTTCAAAAGAAAGTATATATAAGAGTCAGTTCGTTTTGGAGATCCGTTGTTGAGTTTGGAAATTTCGAGGATCAAATTTCTTTTGAGGAATGGAGAGTTGTGACAACCCAATTTTTCCAAATAAAAAACCCTAACATTTGGGAATTTCTTATTAGAAACCTTAATTTGATTTGGGGATTTAATTGGGCTTAATCCATATTTTAGTGACCAAATTAATAAAAATTGGAACTATTGTGACCATTTTAAATAAAGGTAAAAGTTACAACCTTAACCTTGTTATTTACCCATTTGTTTGAGGTATTTAATCATTTCTTCAGAAACCTTATCTCTCCCTTATTCTTTCCAGCCGAAATAATCTCCCCTTCTCGGGAGGTTCTAGGGAGAGACCGACTAAAAAAGGCTAAAAAGAGGCCAGGCACAAATCCTTACAAAGATTGTAAATATTTGTGTATTGAATTTTGTGTACAAACACAAATCCTTACAATTTTGTAAAGGATTTGTGTATATACACAAATCCTTACTATTTTAGAAAATTTTAGAAAATTGTAAGGATTTGTGTTTGTACACAAAAGTCGATACATAAATCCTTAAAATTTTTGTAAGGATTTGTGTTCGACCTCTTTTTATCCTTTTTTTAACCCGCCATCTTTTAGAATTTCCCCTTTCTCTCGAAAACTCTTTCATCTTTTCCTCTCCCTTGTGTTATTTTTCGGTGAACCGCCGTTCGAGCCTCTAGACGTCGTCTGTGCTCGATGTTAGACCCATCCATGTACTCCCTATCATTTTCCGATGAGAACTCGACCTTCAGCTTTCCATCGCCGATCCTCCTTCACTCAGAAAATGGTGATAGAACCTTTCAGTTCTTTCTTGCATCATCGCCTCCGCAGCGACATCCACTGTGCAATCCGCCACCTATCCGCTCATGGTGTTGGTAAGCAAAATTTGGCCCCTTTTATTTTTGTTGTTTGTGTTTGTGAATGGAAAATATCACCATGACCTCCTTGTAGTTGCATTTGTACCATCATCGTTTGTCTTCCCTAGCCACCTATCCACCACCTCTACCGTTGTCGTTCGGGGTGTTGTCGTCACTGCCACCGTCTATTCATCAGCCACCATTGTTTGTTTGCCATCCCTAGCCACTGTTTGGGTTTTGTAAACCCTAGTGTTGGCTGTAACAATAAATGTGTGTTGGGTCATCATATCTTGTCCATTGTGAAGCCCAAGTTGAATGTTGTTTGGTTGAACCGTGCGACGCTTCTTTGGACAATATGGGCACGACATGTTTCCTCTTTTAGGCGAAAAATTAAAATTCTAATGTATTTTTGGTTGGGAAAACTACACCGGTGGTCCTCAAACTATTACCGTTTTTCTATTTTGGTCCTCAAACTATTTTTTTCGAGAAAATTGTCCCTTTTGTTACATAGTTCTCCTATTTTGCCCCCCGACGTTAAATAGCTAACGTGCAAACCAGGTGTTCTAAGCTAATTATTGATAAAATTTTAAATATTTAACCACCAAGTTAAACTAATAAATTGTGCTATTTTTAACTTAAACATTTTTAGGAATTTTTTATTTTATAAAATAAATAAATAAATATTTAATTAGTTTTTCATTATTGAACAAAGTAAAAAAATCTAGTTAGATTTTTTAAAATTTTAAACATAATTTAGTTAAATATATTTAAGTTCAAAATAACACAATTTATTAGTAACTTGGTGGTTAAATATTTAAAATTTTAATAAGGTATTATGTTCGAATTACTCTATACCTTTTATATTCATTAACCATGTGTTGTTTCTATTTTTTATAGGTTAAATATAAATGTTGGAAGATTTAATACAAGTAATTAGCTTAGAACAAATGGTTTGCACGTTAGCCTTGCATGTTGGTTGCCTGAGTTTGAATTCTAGCGGCCCCAATTTGTGTTTTTAAGGTTTTTTTGGGGTTAATATGTATAGCTTATATATAATTGTTAGTAGATTTAAATCAAGTAATTAGCCTAGCACAAGTGGTTCATGTGCATTGCTTGTTTTTGGAGGTCTTGGGTTCAAATCTCAGCAGCACCAAATGTGGCTTTTAAGGTTTTTGGAGCTTTTCTCAACCAATAGGGTAATGCCACATGGCACCACATGATTGGGTGAATAAAGTTAAATAAAAATAATATAGGAGGAGAGAGAAATTATTAAAAAAATATTTAAAAATGTCATGTCAGCAAAATCGTTAGCTATTTAACGTCGGGGACCAAAACAGGAGAACTGTGTAACAGAAAGGACGGCTTTGCCGAAAATCATAGTTTAGGACCAAAATAGAAAAACAATAATAGTTTGAGGACCAACTGTGTAGTTTTCCTTTTTGGTTTTGTTGAGATGGCATGTGTTGTAATCCATTGGATTTGGGTGGGAAACAAATTATAGTTGAACTTTTAAATTGTGAATGGGCTTTTGGATCTTTATTCATGTATTTGGACATTATAAAATGAATTTTTGCACTGTTTATTATTTATTTACCAGATTTTTATTCATTGGGCCTTATTTATAGAGAAAATGTAATGTATATATGTATACTTGGATAAAATTCGGGTATTACAACTCCTAATTGATTTATATTGGTCTTGTTTGACAATTAGCGGATAGTTGATAGTTGATAACAAATTACATTAGTTTATTGTACTAGTTGATTTGACTAGATGATTGTATAAAGTGTTAACAAAAGTAATTGTGTGAAGGATTAAAATAAAAAAGTATATTTGAATGATCTATATATTAATTTATTATTTATATAATCATTTTAATATAATTTAATAAAATTTAAATACAAATATAAATGTGTGAGAATAAAAAGGAAAAAATAAAAAGTACTAGTTTACAAAAGTCAAAATATAAATACGCGAGGGTTAAAAATTAAAATAGAAAAGGTTAAATTTAGGTTATTTGGAGATTTTTTATAATTGTTAAGGGTAAAGGTGTCTGTATAACTCTTATATCAAAACTCTAATTTCAAAAGGTTCCTATCAGCAACTTTTTCAAAACTAGAGGTTTCACCCCAATCTGCCATTTCGGTCCACTATTCACCAAACATCCAAATTAGCAGATTTGACCGGTCAAACCTCTAATATTAGCTCAAGCCTCTAATTTTTGCTCAAACCGCTATTTACCAAACAAGACCATTGTAATTTTCATTGTAAATATACAAGCACTGTTTGACAATTAGCTCATAGCTAAAAGCAGATTATATGAGCGGATAGCTTATTGCATTAGCTGATTTGACTAGCGAGTTGCATTAGTTGACTGTATAAATCTATTTGGTAAAATTAACTTATAGCTGATAGTTGTTTGATTTTTTTTTGAAATAACGAATGAATAGTTGTTTGATTATTTGAACAAGCAAAATGACATATAAGAACATGATTATATTCAATACTTGTTTAAATAGTTTATTAGTTATCAGTATTTTGTATTTATTAATGTTAATTAAATTATGAAAATTAATTGTTTATTATAACGTTACTAAGTATTTTTGAAGTATCTATATATTATTTTATTGGGTAAAGTATGTCAGGTACCACCGAACAATTGGGTAAAGTATGTCATTTTGGTGCCGCTGTTTTGATAATAAATGACCCAAAACGACGTCGTTTTGCTAGCGAAAATATGTATAATTCTGCACTCAATGGGATTCGAACCTAAGACCTTAAGCATCAAAGACAACCTCTTAACCACCAAGCCAACCTAATGGCCTTGTTTGGTAAATAGCGGTTTGGGCAAATATTAGAGGTTTGAGGTATAATTAGAGGTTTGACTAGTCAAATCCGCTAATATTGATGTTTGGTAAATAGCGGATTGAAAGAACGGATTGGGGTGAAAAAGCTAATTTTGAAAAAGCTCCTAATATGAGCTTTTTGAGATTAGAGGTTTGATATTAGAGTTGTAATGACTCTTTTACCCTTAAAAATTACCAAAAATCTTCAAATAACCTAAATTAAATAATAATAATTTTTAATATAAATAATAACATATTAAATATTAGACTTATTTGTTGTTACTACTAATTTATATGGTGACATTTGTACGTTAATTCTATTTTTTATTATCACATATTTATATGTGCATATAAAAAAATAATTATATAAATAATAAACTGATATATAAATCTTTCAAATATGTTTAGGAAATTTATATTAAAAAATAATTTTTACAAATCTAATTAATATTTATTAGATACAAAATATTAGTAATTGATAAATTATTCAAACAAGTATTAAATATAACCATGTCCTTATATGTCATTTTGCTTGTTTAAATAATCAAACAGCTATCAGCTATCAGTTAATTTTACCAAACACTTTTATACAATCAGCTAATACAATCCGCTAGTCAAATGAGCTAATGCAATCAACTATCAGCTATCAGCTAATGTAATCCTCTATCAGCTATCAGCTATCCGCTAATTGCCAAACAGGGTCAATATCTTTGAATTAGTTTTAGCACAAATAATATATATTCCCAACTGTAGTTTGTCATATAAATATACTATTTCTAATATAAAAATATTCAAATATTAGTATACATATATTAATACATAAATAATAAATTAAATGAAAATATATAAATATTTTTATATTATTAATAATATTAAATATATAAATAGATAAATATATTATTATAAAAACTAAAAGACTAATTTAAAAAAAATTGTTTAAAAAATGTAAAATTCCACAAAATCTTAATCCCTAAACCCATAAACCCTAACCCTAAACTATAAACTTTAAACCCTAAAATTTTATTCATAAACAAATAATATTAAAATATATAAACAAATAATATATTATTATAAAAACTAAAAAACTGATCTAAAAAATATAAAATTTTCAAAATTTACGAAAATCACCAAAATATATAAACAGTTGGGAATATATATTATTTGTGCTAAAATTAATTTAAAGATATTAGGTTGGCTTGGTGGTTAAAAGGTTATCTTTGATGCTTAAGGTCCTAGGTTTGAATCCCATTAAGTGCAGAATTTTTTATATTTTCGCTAGCAAAACGACGTCGTTTTAGTGCAGCGTCCATGTCATCACGGAGTTAACGATTTAACGGCAGAGTGGTATAAACGAGTCAAAAAATAAAGTTTGGTGGTAAGTTTAGACCAATTGAAAGGTTGATGGTAAAAACAGGTCACACCCTATTGTTCGGTGGTACCTGACATACTTTACCCTATTTTATTTTTTGTATAATTATTTTTAATATAATTTAATTGATTACTAAATCTAAATGATATTTGAAGCTTATGTTAATTTAGAAGTTTTCAATAAAAGAGTCTTTATAACGCTCATGTCAAAACTTCTAAGCTTAAAAAGCTCATATCAGTAAATTTTTTTTTTCAAATTGAGAGGTTTTACCCCAATCCGCTCTTACAAACCTCTATTCACCAAACATCCTAATTTGCGAATTTGACTGGCCAAACATTTAAAAGTAGTTCGAACCTCTAATTTTAACTCAAAATATTTTTACCAAACGGGGCCACAATATTTTATTATTATAAAATTAAATAAAATTGTGTCACAAATTAATCAATGTTATATCGGTTGAAAAAATTAAAATATTTTAATTAATGATTAATATTATTATAGATCTATTTTTTTAATATTTTTGGCTAAAGGGGTACTTTTGCCCCTGAGTTCGACCCAAAAATGTAATTTCGCTCATTGCCGAAAAGTGCATTCAATGTGGCCCTCCAGTCCATGAAATCGATCAAATTGACTCTTTGACCGACGTTGACCGTTACGTACTAACATGACAGTTAACGGTGATGATGTGGCAATCCATGATGTTGACGTGATGATCAACAGTGCTGACACGTGGAATGATGACGTGGCAGGAGGGGCTGAATTGATTATTTTAATTGAATTCGAGGGCATAATTGATTTTTTCCTGAGTTTAGGGCCATAATTGATTTTAATTAAAAGTTCGATAACTTATTTAATATTTAAGTCGAAAAATAAGAATTGATAAAATTATTAAAATATTAAAATATTAATACTAGATAAATAATTTTATTAAGTGACGATAATTTAAAAAAAAACAAAGTGGAGACTCTCGCAGAAGATCAAAATATTCTTCAATTTATTTTATAAAAATCCATAAAGTTAATAAAAATAAATAAAATATTCTAAAAGTTACTGAAAACAAAAATTATATAAAAAATTAAAATATATTATAAATTAAAAAATGATAAAATTTAATGTAAAAACTTAATAAATTTTTTATAAAGTATTAAAAATTAAACACTTTTACAGAAAAAAATTCGACTTCGTCACTTTGAGTATTACTATTCGTTAAAAAGGTTTAGTGGAATCAACATTGTACTAGAGTAACAATAGAATTCAATTTTTCCGCTTTTTTACATCAAATTGATGCTAATTAATATTTGATGTAGAGAATTGAAAGAGAATTTTAGCTTTATTAATACTTCAATACAAGGATGTCTCAATTGAAAATATGTTCAAGGAACATTAGTACGCGTAGCATAACGACAAACACTCGAAAGATTCTCCAATGATTTATAAATATTTTTTATATTTATAACTTTAATATTTTTACTTATTTTTAATTCATTATGTTGTTTTTATATTTTTTATATTAGATGAATATTTAAATATTATTTAAATTTTAATAGTTTTTATTTTTAGCTTAAAGATTAAATAAGTTATTGAACTTTTAATTACGCCCCTAAACTCGCGGAAAAATTATTGTTGGATTGTATGGGGCTCGATTCGATCAACCAATTATGCTCACCAAGTGGTGGAGAGGTGGATTTTTGGGTGGAAGGGTTTAGGAAGCTAGAAAGAATAAAGACACAATGATTTATAGTGGTTCGGCCTTCTAACAAGCACCTACATCCACTACCTTAGCTCCCCACTAAGGATTTCACAATCAATCCACTAATTGATTCGTCCCCTTTTCTAGGATTAGGAGGAAACCCTTACAATCGATCAAGCTTCTACCCAAGCCTTGATCTAAACCCTCTTTTACAAAGAGATAAATAAAGCAAACTTAAACCCTCTAATAGGTGTTTGTTTGCACAATGAAGCACTCACCCAAAACCTAAAACACTTGAGCAAATTTGACAATTTTGGCTCACTAGTGTTTGTCTATACAAGAAATGACAAATTAAGCACTAAGACAATTTCTTGATCATTTGATGTTTGACAATATGAGCATTAGTCTTCTCTTGATGCTTGGAGGTCCCTTTTATACTCCTAAATGAGTTTATAGCCGTTTAGGACCGTTGGGGTTGAAATAGAGTCGTTGGAGCCTTTAATTCCCTCCATAAATGCAGTTCTGCAGCTCCCCGTTTCGAAACGCTCGAAGCCGTTTCGAAACACCCTCAATATAGAAAGAGCCGTTGCAGTCTGTCAGGGTACCCGTTTCGGAACACCCCCTTGCCGTTTCGGAACACGTATCGGAACGCCCTTAGCCCGTATCGAAACGACCTGCATTTAAAAGTTAGTTGGGAAAGAGCCGTTGGAGTTTATGACCGTTGTGGTCAGTGCCACGTGGGCGTATCGGAACGACCTAGCCGTTTCGAAACGCTAAGGCCCGTTTCGATACGAGTACCGAAACGTTTTGGCCACTGGAGGCACCTGTTTCGAAACGCCCTAAGGTGTTTCGAAACACTTGGTCAGTTTTGTGAAAATTGGCCTTTGAAAACATGAAAAACCTTTATGAAAAATTCCTTAAATATTATTTCAAGTTGTTTGGACTTTGGAAATGTTTTAAATACTTTTTAAATCAGTCCAAAACATTTTTCAATTATTATATCAAAACATTAGTTCTACAATCTCCCCCTTTTTGATATAATAAAACCACTTGAAAAATTGTTTGGAATTCTCCCCCTTTAACTTTAAAAATGTGAATAAGAGATTAGAATTTTTAATTCAAATAAAGCTCCCCCTTATTCATTTGAAAAATGAATTTTTCAAACCATTTCTCCCCCTTTTTGTTATATCAAAAAGATTTAAAACATTAAGTTCAAAAATAACAATAGAGGTAAAATTTGACAAAAATATGAATTTTGGTTTTAAAAATGGCTCCCCCTTACTCAAAGCATCATTGAAATGTTAGTCCAACATATATGATCATCTAGTTGAATAAACTTAAAAATAAGACAAATAAAATCAAAAACAACTAGAAATTTTACCAACACTTGAACCCAAGGGAGGATGTAAAGCCTTCCTTCTTCAAGTGTTCATCCTTGTGTGCATGGAGCTCCCCCTCAATGTTTGACTTGTTGAACATCTCCATCACACCTACAATAGACAATCAAGTAATTTTTGGTATCCAAATTGCTTTGGATCCATAAACGTTAGTTGCACAAAATTTAGTCCCCTTAGGAATCCATTTTTCAATTTCATCCTTTTTAGTTGAAGTGGTTAGTCCTTTTGGGACCCAAACACTTCTAAAACATTTTCCATTCACAAATCTAGGGGCACTAGATTGTCTAACATAAAAGTTTGATTTTCCAAAATTGTTTTTCTTTTAAAGCTCTTTGGAAATCAAATCTTTTTCTTCTTGAACTTTTTGAAGCAATTTTTGTAAATCAAGACATTTTAACTCAAACTCTTCAAGTTTTGCTCCAAGTTCAAGTTTGGTTTTAGAAAGCAAATCATTTTGAATTTTTAACTTTGAAATCAATTTATTGTTTTTCAAAATGTGGCTTTTAAAATCTAAAACCAAATCATCATAGGCATCTTGTAATTCATCAAAAGTGTAAGAACATGAAGTAGATGAATTAGAAGTTACCCTTGAATCTTCTTCGATGGCCATAAGGCAAAGGTTGGCTTGTTCATCGTCGGTGGAGTCCTCATCACTCCAAGTAGCCAATTGTGCCTTCTTCTTATGGCTTGAAGTGCTTGCCCTCTCCTTTCTTTTAGGTTCTCGTTCAAGCTCTCTCAAGGCTTTCTTCATGAAAGGGGCACACTTCTTGAAGAGATGAACTATCTCTTCATCTTCATCCTCCTCTTCACTTGTGTAGACATGATGGCAAGTGGAGGATTTGAGAGCCATGGCACTAGCATTGATGCCAAGCCCTTTGATTTTCTTCTCTCCCATAGCTCTTATTTCTTCCCTCTTCTTCTCATCCTCCTTGTTCTTCTTCATGATTTGATGAGTAAGAAGTGACCCCATTAGTTCATCAAGCCCCAAAGTCTTCAAATTTTTGGCTTCGATGATGGCGCTCCTCTTTGAGTCCCAAGACTCGGGAAGTGAGTAGATGAGCTTTCGAACAAGCTTTTCCTCCGGGATGGCTTCTCCATAACCTTTAAGGCCATTGGTGATGGTGGAGAACCTATCAAACATCTTCTCGATGTTCTCTTCCGGATCCATTTTGAAGTTCTCATACTCCAAGGTTAGGAGCCCAATCTTGGTCTCCTTGACTTCGTTTGTCCCCTCGTATGTGACTTCAAGCTTGTCCCATACCTCCTTGGCACTCTCACAAGAAGACATCTTCTCATAGATGGTTGGGCCAAAAGCACAAAACAAGATGTGCAAGGCTTTGCAATTAAGCTCCATCTTCTTGCGATCGTCGGCACTCCACTCCGCTTTACTTCTTTTAGGTACGAACGGACCATCTTCAACTACATCCCATAGCTTGTAATCTCTTGATTTGATGAAGAACTTCATCTTAGTCTTCCAATGGGCATAGTGGGTTCCGTCGAAGAAGGGCGGTTTGTCTATGGATTGCGCCATTTGAGCCGGTTGATGAAATAGTGATCGAGCTTGCCGGACCTTCTCAATAGGATGTGAATCCCCTTCGATTGAGCCAAGCTCTGATACCAATTGTTGGGTTGTGTGGGGCTCGATTCGATCAACCAATTATGCTCACCAAGTGGTGGAGAGGTGGATTTTTGGGTGGAAGGGTTTAGGAAGCTAGAAAGAATAAAGACACAATGATTTATAGTGGTTCGGCCTTCTAACAAGCACCTACATCCACTACCTTAGCTCCCCACTAAGGATTTCACAATCAATCCACTAATTGATTCGTCCCCTTTTCTAGGATTAGGAGGAAACCCTTACAATCGATCAAGCTTCTACCCAAGCCTTGATCTAAACCCTCTTTTACAAAGAGATAAATAAAGCAAACTTAAACCCTCTAATAGGTGTTTGTTTGCACAATGAAGCACTCACCCAAAACCTAAAACACTTGAGCAAATTTGACAATTTTGGCTCACTAGTGTTTGTCTATACAAGAAATGACAAATTAAGCACTAAGACAATTTCTTGATCAATTGATGTTTGACAATATGAGCATTAGTCTTCTCTTGATGCTTGGAGGTCCCTTTTATACTCCCAAATGAGTTTATAGCCGTTTAGGACCGTTGGGGTTGAAATAGAGTCGTTGGAGCCTTTAATTCCCTCCATAAATGCAGTTCTGCAGCTCCCCGTTTCGAAACGCTCGAAGCCGTTTCGAAACACCCTCAATATAGAAAGAGTCGTTGCAGTCTGTCAGGGTACCCGTTTCGGAACACCCCCTTGCCGTTTCGGAACACGTATCGGAACGCCCTTAGCCCGTATCGAAACGACCTGCATTTAAAAGTTAGTTGGGAAAGAGCCGTTGGAGTTTATGACCGTTGTGGTCAGTGCCACGTGGGCGTATCGGAACGGCCTAGCCGTTTCGAAACGCTAAGGCCCGTTTCGATACGAGTATCGAAACATTTTGGCCACTGGAGGCACCCGTTTCGAAACGCCCTAAGGTGTTTCGAAACACTTGGTCAGTTTTGTGAAAATTGGCCTTTGAAAACATGAAAAACCTTTATGAAAAATTCCTTAAATATTATTTCAAGTTGTTTGGACTTTGGAAATGTTTTAAATACTTTTTAAATCAGTCCAAAACATTTTTCAATTATTATATCAAAACATTAGTTTTACAATTATGCCCTCGAATTCGGTTAAAATAATCAATTCAGCTCCTCCTACCACGTCATCATCCCACGTGTACTGCCACGTCATCATCCCACGTGTACTGCCACGTCATCACTGTTAACTGTCACGTCAACACCGTAACGGTCAACGTCGGTCAAAGGGTTAATTTGATCGATTTCATGGACATGAGGGCCACATTGAGTGCACTTTTCGACGAGGGGCGAAATTGCATTTTTGGGTCGAACTCGGGGACAAAAGTACCCCTTTAGCCTATATTTTTCAACTGTTATATAATCTATCAATAAAACAACTAAAAATAATTGTTTAATATTCAAATACAAAACTAATAAATACATATATAAATCCTTTTATCATTTCTCTTTAATCTAAATAATTTTTAATAGAATCCAAAAAGTGTTCTAGTAGGAAAATGGATGATATTCATTCGATGAGACACGAGTTCAAATCGCGATGTTTACAAGATGTATGTGCATTGTTAAAGGGTTAAGGATATCTATGAACAAACATGGCACTTAATTAAAAAATTGTGACAGATAAGTTATTGTCATTAAAATTGAAACAATGGCTTGATATAATAACAAATTTAATCCCAAAAGATTGAATATGAATGGTTAAGTTTATTAAACTATTTCGAATCAAAAGCAAATTTATAGAATGTATAAGTTTTAGGGACTAAAATTATTATTATTCCAAGCCTTATTTCAATCTTTTTGAACAATTTCTAACTAAGGAAAGGGAAGGGGAATTTTGTTCCTACTGAGTCTTGAACCCACAACATAGAGGAAGAGAAGAATGTAAACTGAGAGCTTTAACCACTTGCTCTAGAAATTGTTGACACCTTTATTTCAATTTTAATGACATAGTGACTTGTTTGTCAAAATTTTAATTGATTGGCTTGTTTATTCTTCAACCTATAATTGAGTTATTGAATTGTTACTTTTAGAAAGAAGATGGTCTGTTTTTTCCTAGACCTATAATTAAGTAACTCAATTGTTATTTTTAAAAGGAGAGTGTCATGCTTGCTACTAAATCTATAACTAAGTGACCTCTAGTGTAATTTACCCATATTTCTTATATTTCAAATATTATTATTTTTTCTCGCTTCCACCCACGTTTCTAGTGTGCCCATTTTAGTTTTGATCATTGAGTTTGATGGTCCTGTAATTAGCATAGATAGATTTAGATGCATTGTTGTCTCTCTATCCATTCATTTAACTGCCTTATTTGTACAATCAACGTTTATTTTCTGTTTCCTTGCCGAGAAAATTGGCGGAATTAGTAATTCCAGTTTTTCATGTTTCAGAATTTTGTTTTGTTTTCCTTCCTTTTTCTATTCTGAGGAATATGTTACGAAATTCTGTACTGGGTTCATTTATGAAACGAGATTTCAAGATTTTTAATGAAACTGGTAGCTGATGCTTTCCTTTTGTTTTTTGCCGATCAAAGGGGAACATTGGGTTTTGGTTTAATTTTGAATCGACCTGAAAATAAAGATTGATTATTTATCATTGCGAAGAACTAAAGTTATCGGAAAATAAAGAATCCGAGAAAGGGTTCTTGTTATTTTTCCTTGGATTTCGTTTAATTTGATAAAAGGGATTACATTTCGACAAATGAATGTGGTTGGCAAAGTTGGGAGTTTAATTTCACAAGGCGTGTATTCTGTTGCTACCCCTTTCCATCCTTTTGGCGGGGCTATCGATGTGATTGTTGTTCAACAACAAGATGGGACATTCCGAAGCACGCCGTGGTATGTTCGGTTCGGGAAATTTCAGGGTGTTTTGAAGGGTGCCGAGAAGGTTGTTAGTGTGACTGTTAATGGCGTTGAAGCGGATTTTCATATGTGTCTTGACAACTCTGGGGAAGCATATTTCGCAAGGGAGGCTGATGCCGGTGAAGGATTCGGTACGAATGGAGGGATAAAAGATTCTGGTTGTCAAATGACTCAGGATGGTGATGATAATAAGCACATTACTCAGTTTTGTAGACTTGAACATAGTGTCTCGGAGTCTAGGGTGTCTCTGTTGAGGGACGAATTAGATGCCATTAGTCCGAAACGGCTCGAAAGGACGGAATCTGATACTAGGTTCTATGAGTTTCAAGATGAGCAGTCCACTCTAGAGGATTCGGTTAATTCATCCGAAATGGCGCCTGGTCAGTACGATGATTCGGATGGTGCTTGTCTTGGCGAAGCACAAGATGTAGATTCGGAAGTTGTTTTGTTCAGTGTGGATAGTCATATACTTGCAGCCCCTGTATCAGAATTAGAACAAAATGTTGAAGATGTGCAATTAAGCACACCCAGGTTCCATATAGGACCAGATGAAGGACCCGAGTGTTGCGAGGGTAATGAGGAGATTATTGCAGGTTACAATGTGTGTGCTACAGATTGTACTAATAGGCTCAGTTCGGCAGTGGAAGGTTCATCTCACGACGTTTGCGGTGCGGATAGCGATTCAACTGCTTTGAGAGGCCATCCAGAAGTTAGTCTAGATGGGAGGGAACATGGCTGTCAATCGGAAGAAACACCAAACGTTCCTAACCATCGAAGTGAATTTAACGGGACAAGTGAAAATGGAGATGCATCTTTAACTAAAAAAGGGGGGGAGGTTTATAAGAGCTGCCTCGAACTATCTGAATTGGGCAGACATTGTGAAAACACTGATCCTGGAGATACAGATAGGCCGTTGAAAGCTCACATTTCTCAAGATAAACCTTCTTGCATCCCTTCAGACTTTTATGAAAGCACAAATGGAGCTGTTGATGACTCCAAAAGTGAAGATGTGTTGTCTTCCTCCAATGATAATGGATCTCCTTACTTGCAAGTTGAAAACAAAGTGTTGGATTCAAACAATGCGTCTGTTGGATCTATTGGTAGTGAGTCTCAAGGGAACGTTGAACAGTTTGGCGCATCGGTGACAACTGAAGGGATAAATAACAACCTACTAAGTCCCGAACGTGAGAATGTCGGAACCGAACCTACTTCTGGTAAAGAGACCGGAGATTATGCTAATCCGGGTAAGGAACTAAGGTCCTTTTCCTCTCTTTTATCTTTCTTTGGTTCTCATGGAATACTTAGTTTCTCTTGTTCAATTTGTCTTTCCAGGATTTGAGATGTCTCTTTGTTGAAATAAAACTTCATGCAGGTATGGGATTAGAGGCTGCAGAAGCAGTCTTTGAAGCACCCCACATACCAAATGAGGAATACAAAAATAATGGAAGTTCAATTCTTAAGAATGGAAACCCTGTTGTTCTTGGAACGGCCGGATTTGGTTCAGAGTCAGTCGTTGAGCCCCAAGATACAGTCCCTGTTGTACGGGACGAGCCATCGAACCCAAAGGGTGATGATTCTACAGTCACTTCCACATCTTCCAGCCGCAGATGGAGGCTCTGGCCTATTCCCTTTATGAAGGGCAAAACAATTGAGAACACTGATAGCAATTCATCAAAAGAGGAGGCATTTGTTGATACTAAACCTGATCTACAAAATTCACAAGCAGGTTCAACTCTTGATTCTTCCTGCAAGCCATTTATTAGAACAAATGTTCCCACTACTGAGCAGATAGCTTCCTTGAATCTAAAAGATGGTCAAAATATGGTTGCTTTCAATTTCTCCACCAGGGTTTTCGGAAACCAACAGGTTTCAGTTCTCTATTACTGAATTCTTCTTGCAGGTTTTGCAAGGTTTGTGTTATGCTCAAATGTCAGTCTCTAACACATGCACTTTAACAGGTTGATGCTCATCTTTACTTGTGGAAGTGGAACGATAAGATTGTAATCTCAGATGTCGACGGAACTATTACCAAGTAGGGATTTTTTTCTCCTGATGTTATCTCTCTGAATTATTTAATATGTTCTAGTTTCAGTCATTTAGCAACCTGTCTAAACCCACCTGTAGTTTTCATTATGATATATTCTGGAAATGGTATATGGTTTTCTTACTAGATATCATTATGACGAGTATGATAAGGGAACCAACAAATTAAAATGGATTATAAAAGAAGAGGAGATAGATAAGCCATATACTTATTTTTGAAGCTGAGATAAGCTCTTCCCTTATGACCTTAGTATTAAAGCAGCAATGAGCATTTATAGAAGTTGTCATTCGCCAATTGATTTATGGTTAAATCCTTGTTTTGAACATGTTTCAATCATGTCTAGGTTTAAAAGAAGATGTGCCTTTCGATAACCTTGACACATTTCTTTCAGGTCTGATGTTTTAGGACAGTTTATGCCTTTAGTTGGAAGGGATTGGACACAATCTGGTGTAGCTAAACTTTTCTCTGCTATTAAGGTGTGCTTTCTCTCATAACTGTTCAGCTTCACTTGATCGACCCTTTATTCTGTTCTGGATTGTCATGCAAAACTAGATCCATGAAATGATTTCTGCATTATTCCTTTCCTTTTCTTTACACCACAACTGAAATAAAAACATGTGTCAGTCTCGTGTTCCTTAACTTTCTCTCTTACTACCATGTTTTAGCATACACAAACATAATATTGTTTCTATGGAACACTCGGGCTCAAATCTCAATATCGAATCACTTTGGGGTTTGGTTATCTTTTCTATGAAACCTAGTGTTCTTCTTCAAGTTGTTCCATTAACTAACGAATGCTTACATGCATGTTAGCAAAGTGATTTCAGTGGTATCTTATTTCCAATACTGAATTGTGTTCACAACAGGAGAATGGATATCAGCTGCTATTTCTTAGTGCACGTGCCATTGCTCAGGCATATATAACCAGAAACTTTTTACTCAACCTGAAACAGGTAGCAAAATAGACCAGGCTTTGGTGCACTTAACCTCAAATTTTACATTTTTTATATGGAAGCAAAAAGGCAATAACTGAATGGATAAGCTAATACACTTTGAAGCCATATTGTCAAAAAAAAAAAATTGACTTTGAAATTATGAGTTTGTAGTCACTTTTTAACTCATTGCTTTGTTTATGCAGGACGGAAAAGCTTTACCGAGTGGACCTGTTGTTATTTCCCCTGATGGATTGTTTCCTTCATTGTTCCGTGAAGGTAAGGTTAGGTTTTTCCCTTTTATTGGATTGACATTGTTTATTGAATTTATCCAGCTTGTTGTTTCAAGTTTGCATCAGAACTTTGTAGCTCTAGTAACACGAGGGAAATTACATCCCATGAATGATAAAAGTGTCTGTCGTTTTGATCTTATTTATATCAGAATCTTTAGACTGTGTCATGCAGTTTCATACTTGCATGCATTATCTTTCCTTTCCACTTCACCCCTTTTCTCCATTTTCATCTTAGCTGTGATAATACACGAGTCTCATTCTGATTTCTTCAACATTTTCTGCCTTCTTCATGGCAGTGATACGAAGAGCACCTCATGAATTCAAAATAGCTTGTTTGGAGGTAAATTCCAAAATAATAAACCCTGTTTCTCAGTTTAGACTGAAACTATTACTATGAGAGGATCAGTTTTTTCACCTTCGATTTCTTTCTTATATATGCATTGCAGGATATCAAGAAACTTTTCCCTTCCGATCACAATCCATTTTATGCTGGCTTCGGAAACAGAGACACGGATGTAATCAGTTATCGAAAAATGGGGATCCCAAAGGGCAAGATATTCATAATTAACCCTAAGGTACAAAACTAAGCTATACTCTATTTCTTATGTATGAGAAAAAAGGTGAAAAATTAACCGAAACCTGTCTTGCGGTTGCAACCAACTTTCTAAATCTTTATTTTAAACTGTCAGGGTGAAGTGGCTACTAGTCACTGTAACAATGCAAGGTCTTACACATCGTTGCATACTCTTGTCGATGACATGTTTCCACCGGCCTCATTGGTTGAGCAAGTAAGGAGTACATTTCTCTCCTCTCTACTTATACCGCAAAAAGAATTCTCCACAACTGCCTCTAGAATCTTTTTAGAGCCTTCAATGGTATCCCTTATGTCCCAATACCTTTGCAGGAAGATTTTAACTCATGGAACTTTTGGAAAGTGGCATTACCGGATATCAAGTGAGATAGTTGGTGGCTTAAAGGATGATGAGTTGGGTAAATTGGTCCCATAATGAACTGATTGTTGTGGAAATTCATCATATTTTCCACACACACATATATATTCATCTGTGACCTTCGAAATCGAAATCATGGCCTCCCATGGCTGTATGTACCATAGAGATAAGAACATTGTTTGTTGGTTTCTATGATTATATATAGCGCATTTTAACATTGAAGAATTCTTAGCCATGTAAAAGCAGGATTTACTTCTGTCAAAATGGTTTACTTCAGTAACAATAACCCAAGGAAAGCTATGGCAACATGGCATAATAAGGTAATTAATGGTGTTATATTAGATGTTTTTATCGTCTCTGAAAACCACTGTACAATTTTACCAATTTAAAAATTGATTTTTCTTATTTTTGCAATTTGGTCCTTAATTTTTCTTGTTTTTCTTTCTTTTCCGTTTTAAGTATACTTTTTTGCAATAACCCAAGGAAAGCTATGGCAATTGCATCTAAGAGTGTATATTCTCCTATTCTATTTAGTGTTCTTAATGATAAAAAAAGACGTCGTTTTCCTTAGATAATTAAGATTCGAATGATGTATTATGAAGTGTCGTACTTATTTTTCAGTGAGGTAAATGGAATTTTCTATGAACTGGAAGAAAAATCAAGAGACAAAACTTGAGTTATAAAATATCCCATGTCTGAAAATCATTATTCAATGTTTATGTACATTGTGAAATGTCACACTTGTTGATCAGCTAATTCATATAGCACCACCGTCTAAATACATATCTAGATAGATAGATTCAAATCTACAAAATCCCCCATGCTTTGACCAAGTCAAATACCGGTTGGCATATATTGCATAGTTCTGATACATCATTATCATACATTTAATATTAGCTTAGCTTAGCTTAGCTTAAAGGTTTTGAAACTCTCAATATAAAAATACCTCTCAGTCTAAAACTTGGCAGTGCTAAAATACAGGTTTTTGGAAACAGGGACTGGCTGCCTGCCTGGTTTTTCCCCTTTCCAAATTTAAATTATGTTGCAGTGAATGAAGTTTGTGGATGTGCAGAAAACAACAAACCTATTTTATAATTGGTATTTTGTTTTATATTCAGTAAATAATGAGGATTGATACAGTTAAAATCATTCGAAGTGAGTTCTGGATACGAGTATAGAGTTCGAGTGACATAGGTTAAAATAAAGGCAGTCAGGCAATAGATGCTTAAATCCTTGAGAATTCCCAAGTGGATACACTATCATCACATTCATGCATGTCATTATCATATAATTTCTAATTGAAGACTCCTCCATATGTGCTCTTTTGATCTATTTTCTTTTCTCTACTTTCATTTTCTTCAACACTGTTGAAAGAGATATGTATGCAGCTGCTTACAATGAAACTTTCAGCAAAAACAAAGTGAACTGTCACCTTTTCTTTCTGGTGGTATATTGGAAGATTCTTACACATTCTGCACCACATTTTTCAAGTTCAAAGTACATAAAACACGGGGTTAACTTCACAGTTTCTTGCATTATGGGGATTTGACCGTATGGTTCCAAGCTCATCTAGTTTGCATGTGTTAGAAGTTCATTGGCTAATGATTTTAATAACTATGGTAATCAGAAGATTCTTTGCTTCATCAGCTTCAGAATTGGTAAATGGTGTAAAAGAGTAAAAGCAAGGTCATTTTGATGGAGAATTGAAGGGATAAAAATGCAAAAAAAAAAAAAGAAGAGGAGAAAAAACTACATAAATGGGGTCAGTCAGAAGCTGTTCAGCTGTGGGGGGAAATCCAGACTTTTTTTCTGCCATCTTCTTGTTTGGAACCATTCAAGATATTACTGCAAAGGAGAAAAAAAAATGGAAAAGATCTGACAAGTCCTTATGGTTTTCTTTTTTTCTAACTTGGATCCATCTTCACTTTAAAGGATACCCCCCTCTCTTTCATCACCAAGCTCACCTTCCCATAAGCTCAAAACTAGAGAGAAAAGTGAGGTTTTTGAGAGTTCAAATGATGGCCAGTAACCATGCAGATGAAGATTATATTGATATGGAAGTAAGCTCACCGTCCAACTATTTGTGTTATTCCATAAGTTCTCCACCTCAAAGTAGAGAATTCGAGTTTCAAATGTGTTCTGTCTCTCTAGATGGAGAATTCACTTCATCTAATCCAGCTGATGAACTGTTCTACAAGGGCAAGCTCCTCCCCCTGCACCTCCCTCCTCGCTTGCAAATGGTTCGGAAGCTAAGGCAAAGTTCCGATAATGCTGCCTTTGAGTGCAAAACTCAAGCACCCTTTGAAGAAAACTCAAGCATCTCACCATCAGAATCCTGTAGGGTGAGTAGTGAACTTAATGCCGATGACTACTTCTTCGAATGTTCGACCGAAATGAATGGTTTCATCGGTGATGATTCGGTTTCGAGGACGTCTTGGTCTCGTAAGCTCAAGCAGATCAAGCAATCCTCGATAAGCCAAAAGCTCAAGGCGTCTCGGGCATATCTCAAGTCTTTGTTTAGCAGGTCCGGATGTTCGGATGAATCTTGTGCCAAAGCAGCAGGTAATGTTTCGAAGAACAAAGATTGTGTAAACAAGTACATGAAGATGGCAAAGAAGAATCCATTTGGGAAGATTGATAATGACAGATATAAGATATCAAATCTTATTATGAAGAGCATTGATAAGGAGCTAGCTGAGGATGCTGCAAATAGCCATAGGCGATCTTTCTCAGGAGTAATTCAGAGGCATTCCACAGCAAAGTCTTCATCTACGTCTACATCCACATCTTCATCGAATTCATCTTCGTCGTCTTCATCGTTTTCATTCAGTTCGAGTGGATTCTATGATTTACAGTTTCTGAAAAGAAGCAACAGTGCAAATTCGGAGATCGAGAATTCAATCGAGGGAGCAATTGCTCACTGTAAGCAGTCTCAGCAGCTGTCTAGTTCAAGGAAGACTACAACTGAACTTGGGGTTTGTTAACTTTCTGCTTCAAAGATTTCAGTTAGTGGGGACCAAGAAAAAACAGGACTTTGCAGCATATGAATATGAAAAAAAGGAAAAACACTGAAAAAAAAATTGTAGCCAGATCCCGTTACATTCTTCCAAAGTGAGTGTCATTTTCAGTGCAGTGTGAGATATTCAGATCAATTTGTTAATGTTCCTGTAATTGGTTTCAGTGGAAGAACACCTTGAAAGCTCCATTCTTGTTTATCATTCAAAATCAACGGTCATTATAGGGCTTTCCTTTTTGTACTTGCTCAAGATATTGCATGATTAGAGTTGATTGAATGCAGTAACTGTTTGCTTGAATTCTCTTTTCCCCCATTTTCCTTTTCCTCCTTGAACTGGGACAAAACATTCTCTTTTACAAGGAGTTTCCAGTTTCCATGGAGCATCTTTTAGACATTTGACAATGATCTTTTACCGCTTGAATTAAGCTTTTTACACCACTGATGCTTAGTTAAAAAGTCAATTCCTGTTGATAACAATGAAACCCCACCTTTCTTTTTAAATAAAACTTTTCCAGTAAGAGCACCAGAACTCAAATCAGTAGATTCTGTAAAAACTGTTATATATATAATAATAATAAAGTAAGAGCACTAGAACTTTAAGTTTTCTACCATCTTTTCTCTTTAGTAAAGTAAGTTCTTATATATATATATATATACCTTTACTGGTCAAATAACTCACTTTGCATCAAGGAGAGACCTGCAATCTTACTTTAAAAAAGTGGGTTTAAATTACATTTTGCTGCCTTAAAAATGAATTGATTAAAGGAACAAACAGAAGCTTTATTCAGGACAAGCATGATCACTCCACCTGCTGAGCAGCATGGTTTACTGCAAATTAAGGCTAAACTATACCAAAAGCTTTATGCTAATTGCAATTATATACTATTTATGAAATGATTTTGATCACTAGATATATCCTCTTTCTTGCCTGTATGAAAACTGAGAACGAAATGACCCGACTTTAGCTGTGTCAAAACAAAGCAAAGAATTTCTTTCTATCTTATCGTTATTTTCTCATGATTTCGACTGACCATTAAACTAAAACGAAACATGCCTGCTAGATTTTTGACAAGATGGCAAAGGAAATAACGAAATTGCATAGCAGCTAATGTGACAGGTGTTGAGCATCAAGAGTACAGAGCAGACAAGACTAGAAAAGCAACTCCTTTTCCCTACCTGTATGGTCTAAGTTTTTTTTTTTTTACATTTGGTTAGAAAAGGAAGTGCAAGGCTTTAACACTTTGTAAGCTAGTAAAATGGATCTTTATTTCGATAGAAACTCGAACTATTTCTGTGAAAAAGACTTAAAGTTGGATTCCGAAAGTATATGCCATCATGCATAATTTCTGCATTTACTTTGCTTACAATATAGAAAAACAGGTAATATTTGCCCTTCTTTTCGAAAGATCGTGCTAGTGTGACGAAACAGATCGGATTGACAGATATCTTACCATTGCATCAATCATAACATCCTCTACAAGTAAGTTTCAGTAATGAACTCTTTGAAAGTTTTGCTTTGGGACCATTGTCAACAAGTGAAGCATGTGAGAAAATGTCAGGATAGATTCAAGGAATCAATATTATATCCTCAAGAAAAGATATTGAAATTATAAAAAAAAATAATCTGTAAGTACATTGTCAAATTTCTTACAGATTGTTCTGAAGCACAATGCACCTTCAGCATAATGTTGGCATGTATAAAATAATCAAACTATTCTCTACACTCATTTAAATTAAACTTTATAATCTCGTTCTATTTCCCTTTAGCAACCAGAATGAAGCCTTGATAAGTAGCACGTAAAAGCCTATTGTTCAATATGAAGTAAACTCTAGCACTTCAATATTCGGAAAATTGGAAACCAAAGATGAAACTGCAGTAGCAGGTCATTTCTGCTTTATCTGCTTAAACAAGAAACGACGCGTTAGTAAAGAAAAATTGAAAGAAGTAAAAACAATCTAATGAAACCAACTTGTCTTTTCAATTTGGTATATCACAAATTCTTTTATTAGCAGTTTTTAGCTTGGATTTCTTGGTAACCCCTTTCTAAAAAATTCCAAGTTCTTCCATAATTCAGACAGAATGACTAAAAAGTGAAAGCAATTACTAAAAATTTGAGACAGGGAAGCATGACATGTCTTTTTCACATTCAAATTTAGAAGGAAAAAAACCCGAATAAATATCTTCTTCTGGAATAGCCAAAACAAAGAACATGTCACACCCAAGTTTAGAAACTATTGGTTGGTCTTCTAATGCTGGACATGGTGAAATCGAAGCATTATCCTAGGAAGATTGAATCATAAGAAGAATATGGTAAAAGACATTGGTTATCTATGTCACTAATTATTCCATTACGGCATCAAGGGAACTATGCAGGAAAATCACTGCAATACTCACCGGTAACTTTGTTGTCTTGCAAGAAGAGGAAAAGGAGCTTTCTTACACTGGGAATCATACATGTGACCTGGGAAAAGCACAGTATAATATAGGCACATATTATTATACTCATTTGAAAGATGTTTAGTTTATGTAGTTAAGTTTACTGTAATGATATGCTTTGGGATTATCTTTGGAACAAAAGCAATCAGCAAGTTCCGAGGTTAGAGTGATTGTCAGTTGGCACATTAGCACATAAAAGCAATCAAATGAATTACGAATGTAACAAATAATCTAGACAATGAAGCCAGATTATTGACTAATCATTCTCCTTGATCCATTGAACTGCAAAAAGGAATGTCTACATATATATGTGTGCTGTTATACAATCTGTATAAGCTCAAACTTGCAGTTTTGCTTCAGCGAGAAGCACTAGGCTAACATTCTGCCACAGTTAGTAAGATCCATGTACATATGAGAAAAAAGATGAGTGACTGAAGAGTGAAGTGAAGGATATAAGGCGGTTCGGAGCTCAAACTGCATAGAGTTTCTTGTGTTCATTGTTCAGAATCTCCGTGTCAGACATATATGACATTGATATGGATTGAGATCCGCTATTCATTGAAGACCTGCGGATGCTCCGTAATTTTGAAGCCTCGATGCGGTTCACAATCACCCAATAACACAGTGTCCCCAATGTTGACACCATCATAACTGTCCCTAACCAGTAACTAGATTAGCTAACCACTTCTCGTCTTCTCCAACCACAATATACGAAAGGGAAAGAAATGCGACTGAAACCAGTACACAAGCCAACCACATGAGCTTATTAATAATAGCCATCATCTGCTTCTTTTCTTTTCTCTGTATAACTACAATTGAGGTTTGCACGACCACAACAGCCAATGATATGAAGAGGGATATAGCGTCAGAGACAATAAAAATCATAAACGGCAGTTTTGGAGCAATTCTCGCTTGTCCAGGAGAGACGCCTGGTGAAATATCTTCAGGACTGTCAGCATACTGGCCTGGGACACTGAACATGGCAGCAAACGCAATAGTAGCAATGAGAACAGCCACCACTGTGTTGGAGTTGATTGCATTATTGAGACTTTCTACATGGATTTTGTTGAGCCGGTGAGCTATACCTTGCATGCGTTTTCTTGTTTGGCGTGTGTGCTCAAGCTGATGATGAACCCCATGCTTTATATCACTTACAGTTTGTTTTAGTTCTCGAGCCGAATTTGTAGGTTGTGTCTTGATGTATTTGGCACATTGGACTCCATGCTCTTTTAAGATGCCCGCAATAGCTGATAGCTTGTGTTTTTCTGCAATGTCAAGAGCCGTTTCCCCAGACTTGTTGATGACTGATTTGTGATCGCCACTTAGATTCAGAAGCTTTTGAACAATCTGAAAGATTGAATTAGTTATTAGAAAGACTTATGCTCTTTTCAACAATATAAGAGGCACTAGAAGTTCTATCAGCAAAATTCATTCCTAGCTAGTAGCTACCTCAATCCGACTCTTTCGAGTCCCTATATGCAAAGCAGTATTTCCCTTAGTATCAACCATATTTATTAAACTGGGATCAGAATTTATCAGCTCATCTACCACTTCAACATTATGCCCTTTAACCGCCATATGCAGAGCCGTCTGCCCCTTCTTGTCCGTTCTCGTTGCGATTCCAGGCTCTTTAGACAAAAGGGCCTTTACTATCTCTAGATGTCCATTCCTTGCTGCTGAATGCAATGCAGTTTTCCCATTGCTCCTTGCTATTGCTACCACGTTGCCGCCTTCTTCCAAGAGAAAACTCAGCACTTCAGTGTGGCCTAGTGATGCAGCAGTGTGCAATGCCGTGGTGTTATAAGAATCGGAAGTCATTGAAAGATCAACATTGGCCTCCATGAGAATTTTCAATACCTCTGAGATGGTACACACACAAAAACAAGATAATCAATATGCAGATACACGAATAAAGAACCCAAGACACCCGAAAATACGGAAACTTATACAGATCAAATGGCTTCAAAACATGTTCACCTTTACTACAAAACATGATTTCATAGATTATTTGCCATAGAACTCACCCAAATCACCTTGCTTGGCAGCAATATGAAAAGCATCATAGCCATTCCTTGCTTTAATACCAGCCAAAACAATATCATAACATGTCATCAATTCCTTCACTAAATCAGCATTACCACACTCAGCAGCAACATACAAGGCAGTTTCACCGGATTGATTCTGCTTACACAGCAAATCCCTCAATTCCGCATCTTCGGTGCCCCTAATCATTTCCGAAACCAGTTCCAGATCCCCTGCTCTCACGGCTGAGTGAAGCGGCGTATCATCCCTTTTGCCTGTCAACTGCTTTGCCATCCTCTTTTTATGAAAATTCTGCTCTTCTCCCATAGTTTCTTTCTCTCTTTTGCTTCCTTTAATGCAAACTTTCAATAACTTCAATTATTGAACCAATAGCTTCAATTATCCACAATACAGACAGATCAAAAACTTAATCCTGAGCATAAAAGAATCCCTGATAAAATCAATATTCAATATAGAAAGACAAGATGATTCAGAAGACTGCCGCGGCACGTGGGAAACCATTTTGTCTCCCCATTCATGATTATAATATCCACAGTTCCATATATATATATATATATAATTATCACCACAAATCATGCAAAAATGTATGGGAAAAAAAGACAAAAAAGAGGAAGAAACCCATTGGATAAGCAAGGTAAAAGATGGAAACTTTATCTTCATTCAATGAATCAAAGAGACGGATTGGGTAGTTAAAATCTAATGCCAGCCAAGTGGAAAGAAAATAAAATAAAGAAATGGGCTTTAATGTTTTTCACTCACCTTGGTTCCTAGCTCTGAAAAAAAGAACAGAAGAAAAACAGTGATGGTTACTGGAAATAAAAAGCTTGTATTGTAAGCAGCTGTAACAATTAACAAACACCATTGACATGAAACTTGCCGCTAGATTTTTCTTAAAATCCCAGTTCCAATCATGTCATTCCACGTCATCGGTCAACATTAATGGATTGGACCCACCACCAACTAACTAGTAAACATCCCCGCGGGTGATTGGCACTTGATTTTTGGCCCTTCCTACGTTATTTATAGCCGTCTGGAGCATAGCAATTAGCACTGCCAAGCAAAAATATATTGTAGGAATCTTACACGTGCCGTTCCTTGTTCAGGTTTGGACACGAAGACCCCACGTGCCAATTCTCAACACGTTGGCGTAAGATTTCTTGTCGACTTGAAGATCATAACTGATACGAGCATTATAGGCCCGAGTCCAGATTTCAAATTAACGATTCCAACAGGCTTAATTACAAGAAGTAAAGCTAAACAATTAAAATTGAAGTTAAATACATTTGTGTAAAGTTTCGTTTCTGAAGAATTGAAAGAAATTAATCGTGTTAAAGACGCTTTAAATAGAGTGTTAGATGTTCGTTGGAATATTTCGAAGTTTTGGAAGATTGATCCAAGAAAGAAGCAGACTTGATTTTTCATACAAATTCAACCTAAAAAAAGCATTTATGTTAGTACAAGTCAAATATATGCTAGAGAAGCTGAAAAGATGCTAAAATAACTCAAAATTGGCGTTTAAACCCACCAACCAAAGTCCATAACGAAAATTCAATTTTAAGAACATTCTGGATAAATTTTTACAGCTATTTGAACTCTATTTATCTATTTTAATTAGGATAATTATATAATCTTTTTTTAAGATTATATTATCTATTTTAATTGAGATAATATTCTTATATCTTTTAATTAAGATAATATTTTATTTTATCATTATTATTTATCTAGTTAGTCTTTTACATTAAATTAAACTCTTTTTTTCTTTGTAATTAGGGTTTTACTAGCTTATAAATAAGCTTATTCACTTTGTACAATACATTCATTTAGAGATCAATTCAATTATTTTTTTCAAAGTTCTTTTTTTTTTGTTTCAAAATTTTTATCTTGTTCTTACTTCGGAGTGCGGATGTTCAATTTTGCGGCAGCGAGTATTTGGCATTCTTCTCCATCGTTTAGGTTGCTAAGAGCAAGATCCTTAGAGGGTAGATCTTAGAAGGGGGTGTTGTCGTATCATATATACTTTTATTTTTTTATTTAAGTCTTTCTTTAATTTCGTACTTTTTTATTGAGTCGTTGGAAAAATATATTAACTCTTGCTTTCTTTTTCAGATCTATATTAAAGGGAATATCTTATCCAAACTTCCACATTTCCCTATCATTTGGCACTTCCATATCATTTGGTATCAGTTTCCAGGCGTTCTCGATTTATGGTTTTGTTACCCTTTTGATTTTAATATTTCAAAACTCCATTATCTTGTTTAAACGCTAGAAATTTTATTTTCTCAGGTAAATTTTTTGTGTTGCCAATTCTCTTAAAAAAGAAGGAAAAAAAGAAAAAGAATATATATATATACAAAAAACAACGTGAATCTTTTTTGAAGTTTTTAACAGCTTTCAAACACTTCTAAATTGAAAATAGGCAAAAAAAAAATCTCAAATAGACTAGAGTCAGTTTTCTAGATTTTTCTTTGTTTAAAGTTTTTCTTTGATTCTAGGTTTAAGATTTCGTTGACGTATACTTACGCTTGCTAACTTATTTTCTCTCTTTTGTTAGCGCGCTAAAAAAGGTTTGTGCAGGTCCTTGTTCGCATAACCTCCATTACAATTGCAATGTATTTTATTGGCCTTCTATAGTTGCCCTAGGGTTTTTACTCGACTCTTATACACGTTGCAGTTGAAAATTTGGATTAACTTTGTCGCTGTGAAGCGCTAACAGTAAGGAAAAATAGTTTACTTTTGTTGAGTTGTTTTCTTAGGAACAACAATGGTTCGACAAACTAGAAATTCCAACAAAACTAGCGACGAGACTGATGAGTCTACACAAATTACTCTTGAAATTCTGTCGCAAAAACTTGATGAATTATTTCGAAGGCTTGGGGATGAATCTGCAAACGCATTAGAAAAATTTTGAGTACTTGACAATAAGATCACCCAAATCAATAAGAACATGTCTGGCACTTTGACCGATATCCTTGCAGGTGTTCGATCTTTAAAAGAAAAAAATGTCAACCTAACTTTTTCGGAACAAATAATCAAACCTTTACTGCCCACAATCCAACCTATGCAGATTTTACCCAATATCAACCTGAAACCCAAAAAGACAATCACCCAAACAAAAAACAAGAGACATTCCTACTTTGACCAGATTGGGAGGCAAAGGTTGACCAGATCTTGTCCTACTCTGACTATGATGAGGTCGATAAAGTACAACTCATCATTATGGAGTTCAATGACTTTGCCTTAAATTGGTGGAGACTATGTGAGATGGAACAGACGCAGCGTAGAAATCAACCTATAGCTACTTGGGATGATCTCAAGCGACTTATGCGGGATCAATTTGTACCGCTTCACTACTACTCAGAATGCCAACGCCGACTTCATCAACTCGCACAAGGTGGTAGAACGGTCTATGCATATTACAATGAGATGCAAGCTATCAAACTTCAAGCACAAATTGATGAAAGTGAAGGGATTATGGTGACTTGATTCATCTATAGGTTGAATCGTGAGATCCGAGAACAAGTGAAGATACACAGACCAAATCTATTGAAAGATGCTCTAAACTATGCCACAACGGTTGAACGAATAATGAAAGAGCGTGCTCTCCCTCGAAACAGTCCAACTTGGCGAGGTTCAGGTTCCACTTTCTCTCATCGTAACACTTACCCATTAGGAGGAAGACCTATTGGGCCCAGACAGATGACCGTTCAAGACCTTCTAAATATAAGCTCACATCTCAACACCTAAAGGTACCTCTCCAACTCCTAAAAATTATTTTCATACTTTTTCTTCCTCTAATCCACAAACACATAAAAAAATCAAAGATTTATTTTGCTTCAAGTGTAAAAAAGGGACATATTTCCACACAATGCCCAAATAGACAAGCCTTGATTACACGAGAGGAGGATGAAAATTCTTCTGATCCTGATGAAGTAGTACCTACAAAAGACATGCATCTGTTGGATGAAATTGCAAGTCCAAACCTATAATCTGATGCAGATGAGTTTTCATATCACGACACCTTTATTGTACGGCGATTGTTGACTGCACAAACGCATAATGATGACTCAGAACAACGAAAAAATATCTTTCATACGAGGTGTGTCATTCAAGGTAAAATTTTCAATGTTATTATCGATGGAGAAAGTTGTGCGAATATTGTCAGCAGTTACGTTGTCGACAAACTTGCCCTATTGTGTCAAAATCATCCTAAGTCATATAACTTACAATGGCTTAATGAAGGTTTTGAGGTGAAAGTGGCGAGTCAATGTTTAATACAGTTTAAAATTGGGAACTATCCTGACAAAATTTGGTGCGATGTAGTCCCAATGCATGCAGGACATTTGTATTAGGTCATCCATGGCAATTTGATAGAGACGTGACACATTCTGGACACCTAAACCGGTATTCCCTCCTTCATAAAAGGAAAATATTTATTTTAACTCCCCTTTCCCCTCAAGATGTACATAAATACCAATTAAAGCAATTTTGCGAGATAGGTTAAGGAAGAGAGAAAAAAAATATAAAAAAGGCTGAGAAAAAAGAGACCATGAGTGAGAAACAGCCAATGAGTGGTCCACTGGTGAGTGCATTTGATAGTGAGAAAAAAAGAGAGCATAACCTTCTTCAATTTCGTGAGGCTTTTTTATCTTTATCTAACCTTAACCAAAATTTTCCTAGTGTGTTTGTTTCACTTTTACAGGAATTTGGAGATTTTTTTTCCAGAAAAATTATCTAAGGGTTACCAACATTACGAGGTATAGAACATTAAGTAGACTTTATTCCAGAAGTAATCATTCTGAATAGACATGCATATCGATGCAACCTAGAGGAGACAAAGGAGTTGCAAAAAAAATTGACGATCTCTTGGACAAATACCACATTCGAGAGAGTTTTAGCCCTTGTGACGTGCATGTACTACTCATCCAAAAAAATATGGTAAATTGAGAATGTGTGTAGACTGTAGAGCATTTAATAAGATAACGGTTAAATATAGACATCTCATACCTAGACTGTATGATATGCTTGATGAGTTGTATGATGCATGCATTTTCACTAAAATTGTCCTTAGAAGTGGTTATCATCAAATTAGGATGCATAAAGGTGATGAATGTAAAACGACTTTCAAAATTAAACATGGACTTTATGAATGGTTGGTAATGATGTTTTGCTTAACTAATGTACCTAGCACTTTTATGCGCTTATTGAACCATATTTTGAGACCTTTTTAGGGAAATTTATTGTTGTTTACTTTGATGATATTCTAATCTACAGCACTTCACTTGGTGATCATGTTTTACATGTTAGATATGTTTTAGATGTTCTTTGAAAGGAACAATTTTTTGCTAATATCGACAAGTTTTCTTTTTGTGTTGATAAACTAATATTTTTGGGCTTTGTTATTAGTGCACAAGGTATCAATGTCGATGAAGATAAGGTAAGAGCCATTAAGGAGTGGCTTACTCCTAAAACAGTAAGCGAAGTGAGATCTTTTCATGGACTTACTAGTTTTTATAGACGTTTTGTAAAAGATTTTTCCACAATTGCTGCTCTTTTGACTGAAATTATTAAAAAAAGACATTATTTTCTATTGAGGGTGAAAAATAAAAACAGGATTTTCAATCTTTAAAAGATAAGTTGTGTAGTGCACCAATATTGAAATCACCTGATTTTTCTAACACTTTTGAACTTGAATGTGATGCTTCAGGTATTGGTATAGGTGTTGTGTTGATTCAAGACCGAAAAGTTGCATGGTGCACAACTTAATTATTCCACCTATGATAAGGAGTTACTTGCCTTAGTTCGAGCACTTGAGGTTTGGCAACACTATCTTTTTTCCTAAGGAGTTTGTCATATATACTAATCATGAATCCCTTAAGCACCTAAATGGACAAGCTAAGATAAACAAAGACATGCTAGGTGGATAGAATTTATCGAATCTTTTCCATATGTCATTAAATATAAGCGAGGTAAAGACAACATTGTTGTTGATGCTTTGTCACGTAGATACTCTTTGTTTTCTGCTTTGAATACTAGATTGTTAGGATTTGAGCATATCAAAGATTTATATGTGAATGATAAGGATTTTACTACTATATATGATGCATGTGAAAATGCTTCTTTTGATAAATTTTATAGAGTAGATGGATTCTTGTTTCGACAAAATCGATTGTGTATTTCTAATTGTTCTTTACATGAATTACTTATCAGGGATGTTGAAGGTCTTATGGGAAACTTTGAAATAACTAAAACTTTGGATGTACAACAAGAACATTTCTTTTGGCCTCATATAAAAAACATATTACTAAGATTTGTTCTCAATGCATTACATATTGACAAGATAAATCTAAAGTTATGTTGCATGGTTTATATACTTTGTTACCTATTCCCACTTCTCCTTGGACTGATATTTCTATGGATTTTGTTCTAGGTTTTCCACGAACGAAAAATGGAAGAGATAGTATTTTTGTTGTTGTTGACGGATTCTCTAAAATGGCACATTTCATTCTATGTTATAAGACTGATGATACATTACATGTGGTTGACTTATTCTTTAGGGAAGTTGTGGGCCTCTATGGAATCCCTAGAACTATTGTGTCCGATCGAGATGTAAAATTCCTTAGCCATTTTTGGAAGGTATTGTGGGGTAATTTAGGTACTAAACTTTTATATTACACAACTTGTCATCCACAAACTGACTGGAAAACTGAAGTGGTTAATTGTGTTTTAACATCTTTACTACGAGCTATAATTGGTGTTGCATGCAAAAAAGGCTATGGAAATTGAGTGCAAGTATACACGACACAAGTAATATAGTGATACGAAGTATCAGATACCGTCTCCACAAGGATTGGAAATACTTCTATCTTTAAAAGCCTGCACAAGTGAAAAGATAAAATTAATAAGAAGTTTTAAGAAATTCTGAATATAAACTAAAATAGATGAAAGAATCAGATTGAGAAAGTAGGCTAGTATTGATTTGCTCAGTAGTGCAGGTGTTGCACTGTTCAAGGGACTTCTGTTGCGTCTGTCGTCGAGCTTGTCACGACAGCACCTGCCGCAGCAGCGAACAACAACTTTGCACTTCAAGTTTAGCAAGAATCCCTGGTCGTAGGTCCAAGTTTTGTCGACGAAATCGTCTTGGATGATACCTCACGGCGTGAATCAAAGGATGAACACCGATGTTTGTGGATTCTTCTTTAGCTGCTTAACCTTGTACATATCTCTAGGCCAAGATGGTTTAACCATAAACTGGAAAATTCGTATTTACTCCTTTCGTATACTTAACTCTCCCGATATTAAGTAAATAGATAACCTTACAATGCACTTCGATACTCTTATGAGATATGAAAACTAGAGTAAATAAACTTGAAGTTTTATTGAATAGAACAAAAAATCCTAAGAAACAGTTTAACCCTTACAACTACTTTACAAGATCAACCCTTAGCCCTGGGGAAGTTTTGAACATGATGGAGAAGGGAAAAGTTAGGGTTTATGATGGAAGAAGGGTTAGGAACTAGGTTATCCTTCTCTAGGTCAAATTACAAGCATATATATAGGCATTGGGTACAAGTTTTCTTAATGGCCAAGAATACTAGTTCGAATTAAAGTACAATTCATTTAACGACTAAATTTCTGAGTAGACTTCCTTTAATTTGTCCTATCTTCTTGTTTTGACTTTTCTCCTTAAACTTTGGGCAAGGTCTTCCTTGTGCTTCTGAACTCCAAAAATAATGCAAGTGGTCTCTAAAAATTAGGCTTGAAATCCTCTATCAGTCAAACTCCACTTTGGATTTTTCAATCTATTCTTCTTCACTGTCGTCACTTCTGTCACGGCATATGTCATGATAGCAAGTATAAGGCAGTTTTCTTCGACCCTTTTGCTCCAGCTTTGTAGTTATCTACTGTTCCTCTGCTGCCCTGGACGCTGCCACGATATGTACCTGTAAGAATTAATCGAAATCAGCAGCATATGTGCAATAATTATTCATTTGTGATGTTTATACAAAATCTATCCTAAAATGCAACTAAACATGCTTGAGTGTATCAATAATATGGGTAAGTGAGGGTTAAAACATAGAACATTTATGCACTCAACACACCCCAAACTCAAGTTATTGCTTGTCCTTAAGCAAATGCAATCTAACTAAGAATGAATCATTTTGGCTTTGGCATAACTCAATGAACAACCATTACCTACATCACCTTCACCATCAAGATCAATACCTCTTCGAATGTTTATTGGATTTGTCCGGAGCAATACTATAATTCTCGTGTGAGTGTGTGCAGGTTCTGTGAACAAATATGAGTTTAGACTCTTTAGCAACCAGAATAGTTACTTAACTCAAGTTTTACTTCAAAAGTAATTCTTAACTAGAGCCAATTTCGGGCACCTCTAGTTTTCTTATAAAGTTTTTCTATTTTTATTAGAGCCAATTTCGGGCACCTCTAGCTTAATTTCCTAGAGTCGGTGTTAGGCACCTCTAGGAGTACTTCTAGTTATTTTCCTAGAGTCAGTTTTAGTCACCTCTAGAAGTAAACTGAATCTAAGTTTTCTTTCTAACTCAAATGGCTAAGCTTCATATTCTAAGTTTGCTAACAGAGTCTTAACATCATATAAGTCACAAAGGTGTTTTTAAGAGTTCAGAACTATAGCAAGGCTCTACATACTTCCTAAAACATTCTAAAGCTACTGTCACGACAGTAAGTACCGCGACAGATAACAAAAGTTCAAAAACTTAAGCCAATATTTTTTACACAAAAATAAATAGTAATGAAACACAAAATAAGATAAGTTCATTAATAAAATGAGGATTGCATACCCTATAATCGAGGGTTGCATTGTCCTCAATGCATGACAAACAGAAATATAAAAAACATCACAAATAGCAAAAAAAAAAAACACAGACGACATAAAGAGTAAAAGAACTTAAGTTGAAGTGTTGTCGTCACTGCTGTTGTCTATGCAGAGATGTTGGCGGGCAGTTTCTTTTGTAGCAGAGGCTGGCTTTGTGGCTTGAGAGGAGGAGGCTACCTTCTTCTTTGTCTCTTGTGGTGGCTGGATTCTGGTAGGTGAAACTTTTGGAGCTTTTTCCAAAATCTCAAGCTCAATGTCGCTTTTGTTGATGCTTCTATTGTCGTCTCTACTGTCACGGTAGGGTCTCTCTACATCGATATAAAGCTTCTTTTTCTTCATCGGATGGAAGTCTTTGGCTATTTCGCGGACAACAGAAGATTCAGAGTCTGAGTCATCCTACCAGACTGAAGAGGGGGAGAAACCATCGAAATATTTTGGGTCTATTTCTGGCAGTGGTTCCTTTCTCTTGGCTCCTAGAGGAGTAACCTAGAGTGATGCAGACCTTTTGTCGCCAGGTCTTGTCGTTGCAGATGACGAGGTGGAAGTAGCTGTGTGTGTGGCCGTCTTTGGAGAGGTGACATGAGATGGGGTAGAGATAAGGTTTTTTGAAAAAAGGAATTGCACGTTTGGATAATTAAGTTCAACTTTAATGAAATTTACCATAGAAGTGTGGAAGTCTGTCATATACTCCATATAGCCTCTTTGTCGTGCCTCCATTCTTTTCAGCAGATGAATAATTTGGGTGGAGGAGGTGCCTTCTACTCTATTAGGTTCTGTCTGCTCAGGCTCTGTCGCAGCAGGTTCTGTTGAATCTGGTTCTGTCGTGGCAGAAGGGTCGACATATGCCATTGGGGTGGCTGCCTTTAGTTTCATCAGGTTGTAGAGATTCTGCTGCGTCCACCCCTTGCCTTGGATCTTTACATCCTCATCAATTTCAAGGACATTGTTGGCTCGACAAAAGGATGTGATTAAGTAAGGGAAAAAGAGAGGGCCCTTATCCTTCAGTGCACACTCGTGAATTCCATCGAGGATGTATTTCCCCATATTGATCTGTCGTTCGTTGATGATAGAGTGCACAAGGGCCAGCCTTTGTCGGTCCACTGTCGTGTTGTGAGACGTGGGCATGAGACGTTTCTTTACGAAGTGGTTCCACAACTTGGCAGCAGGCGTGAGTTGAGTTCTTCGAACCGTCCACCGATTTTTTGGGTCCTCGTTCCAACTGGTTCCTTCTTTAGTGAGGTTTGCCATGATGCCGTCATAGTATGCCGGCGACAGATTGCTGATGAACATGTTGTGTGCATCCTCTTTCCTGCCCACATACATGCCATATAGAGAATTGATGTAGGTTGGTTCTAATTCGATTTCCTTACCCCTGATGGTGACTGTAAAGGTGCCCTTAGAGGTGACGACAACATAGAATTCTCAGACAAGTGTGACATTCATCTCCTCGGGTTGTTCCGCAAACATCTGCCATTTTAGCCCAATGATCCTTTTGGCGATGAATCCTTCTAGTTCTATATCTTCGATCTTCTTTAGGTAGGTAAAGCCCCTTTCCTCCCACATTTCTCTTTTTAAAATGATTCATAATATCTTTTATCTGATTCTGCCGAGGCGAACCTTCTGCGAATTCTGTTGTGAGTGGGAGTGGAGACTGTCACGGAAGAGGTGGAGGCAGCACTTCTTCTGGTTGATCTTATTGTCATCGTAAGGGTACTATAGAAATGAAAAAAAGAAAGAAAATACTGAAAAGCTAATATATTTGGAAACATAGTATAAAGAGGAGAATGAGGTGAAAATGAAATGGGGGTGAGAGTTTTTATAGAACGAGATTTCTGCCCGTTGAAGTTGTAACAGGTGGCGTGAAAAATGGAGCCAGCTGTCATGCATTTTCCTAACACGTCTATTACACGTTTCTGTGTTTTTCCCACATCTGCTGCGTGTCTGTCGCGACAGCGAGGTGACAGGCTATCTTTGCACGTCTGCCGCGACAGTTGGTAACCAGTTGTCACAACAATCTTGTTACTATTGGGCTTCTTCGGCTGAGGTGAATGTGGTGGGCTGCTTCATTCCTTCTCTTTCCTCTGTTTTTGTTTATTTAACTGAAACTAAAATAAACAAATATTAAATTTCTATTTCCTAAAGCAATAAAAATAAAATAAATACAATAAAATAAAATTAAACTAAGTTAAATTAGGGATGCCTTGAGGATCATCTTCTAAAGTAACCACTTCATGTTTTATTGGGGATTCAGTCCCCTGATAGTGATTGAGTCTCTGTCCATTGACTTTGAATTGATGCTAGTCCTTGATTGATCTTATTGTGATGGCACCATGGAGAAAAACCTGAACTACCTGGAAGGGTCCAGACCACCTAGACTTTAGCTTCTCTTGGAAGAGCTTCAACCTGGAATTAAACAACAACACCTTTTGGCTTGGTGAGAACTGTCGTAGCATCAGTTTTCTATCGTACCACTTCTTTGTCTTGTCCTTATAGATTTTGGTGTTGTCGTAGGCCATGGTTCAATTTTTTTCAATTTCATTTAAATCCAATAGCCTTTTCTGCCCTGCTTTGTCCTAGTCCATGCTAACTGTCTTGATCGCCCAATATGCTTTTTGTTCTATCTCGACAAGTAGGTGGAAAGTTTTTTTCGTAGATGAGTTGGTAAGGTGACATTCCCAATGGTGTTTTGAATGCAGTCCTGTATGCCCATAATGCATCATTCAAGTGAAGAGACCAGTCCTTCCTAGTTTGTTTAACCATCTTTTCCAGAATGTTCTTCACTACTCTATTTGAGATCTCAACCTGCCCATTGGTTTGAGGGTGATATGCTGTTGCGATTCTATGTTTCACTCCATACTTTTTTAATGCATTAGCAATCACCCTGTTGTCAAAATGTCTACCCTCATCACTAATGATCACCTTTAGTATGCTAAACCTGGTGAAGATGTGTTTGTGTAAAAACCTTTGAACGGTTTTGGCATCATTCTTTTGTGTAGCGATGACTTCTACCCACTTTGACACATAATCTACTACCAGCAGTATATACATGTTCCCATAAGAAGCTGGTAATGGTCCCTTGAAGTCGATTCCCCAAACATCAAAAATTTCAACTTCGAGAATGTTCTGCAGGGGCATCTCATGCCTTCTAGAGATGTTTCCAGTCCTTTGGCACTTGTCACAATGCTTGTAAAAGGCTTGTGCATCTTTGAGCAATGTAGGCCAAAAGCAACCAGACTGCAGAACTTTGGCAGCAGTTTTGTTTCCTCCAAAGTGTCCTCCATAAGGAGTAGCATGGCAATGGTGGAGCATTTCTTCATGTTCTTCCTTTGGTATGCATCTCTTGATAATCTAATCGGCACAATGCTTAAATAGAAGAGGTTCGTCCCAATAATAATTTTTTGCATCATTTTGGAACCTCTTCCTTGCTTAGTAGTTAAGTTCAGTAAGTAATAGACCACTAACAAGATATTTTACTATGTCAGCATACCAAGGAATGTTAGAAAGCTTACCTGTCGCCATGGCTTTCGCGGCAGTGCTTGTGGTAGTGAATAACTGTTCATCTAAGAAAGTCTCATGTATGTTAATCTTGTTTTTATCTTGATCCTTTCCCATCTCCAGTCTTGACAAGTGATCAACACTTGGTTTTTTGTTCCCTTTCTATCTTTGATTTCTATATCGAACTCATGCAGCAGTAGAATCCAACGTATCAATCGTGGTCTTGTATCCTTTTTGGTGAACATGTATTTTATTGCTGAGTGATCCGTGTGAACCATCACTTTTGTTCCAAGTATGTATGGTTTGAACTTGTCGAAGGTGAATACCACAGCTAGCAACTCCTTCTCTGTTGTGGTGTAGTTTATCTGGGCATCGTTTAAGGTCTTGCTGGCATAGTATATCACGGGAGTCGGTTTTAAAAAATAAGAAAATGATTTCAGTTTTAAGGACCCAAAATTATTCCCTTTCTAAAACCAACTTGGAATTAGAAAAGAAGGTCTTGGTTTTACAAAATTCCTCAAATGAGTTTGAAAATAAATCAAATGATTTAAATGATCTTCTTGAAAAATACCATGTTTACCACCAAGAGGACGTGAGTAAACTCAAAGCTTCTCTAAAAATGTTGGGAAAAACCGTTTTGAAAAAACATCTTCTTCAAAATCCCAACATGTGAAGAGAAATTTTGTTGACCACAAACAAAGAGGCTCCAATAAGTATCATAAGAACAAGAAAGCTAGAAGTGTATGGGTTCCTAAGGAACTTGTAGTTTCTAACAATATTGTAGCCATTTCATCTTGGATTCCTAAGGGAACCAAGTATTTAGGAACTAACACTCATGGACCCAAAATGATTTGGGTACCAAAAATCAAAGCTTGACTCTTTATTTGTAGGGGGATCATTGCTACAAGGCCAAAACACAAAGCCAAAACTCATGGTACCTTGATAGCAGATGCTCGAGGCACATGACCGGAGACAAGAGTCGATTCATGGATTTAAAGCCAAAAAGTGGATGAGTGGTGACATTTGGTGACAACTCCAAAGGCCACATTGAAGGTATTTTCTTCATAGGTAATCACTCTACTATACTCTTTGAAAATATTTTGTATGTCAATGGTCTAAAACACAATTTATTGAGCATTAGTCAATTGTGTGATAAAGGGTTTAATGTCTTGTTTGATAAAAATAAGTGTAAAATTGTTGACATTAAATGAAATGAAATAATGCTCATTGGTCATCGCATAGGTAACATATATATGGTGCATCTAGATGACATTCATACATCCCATGCATGTTTTGTTGCTCAAGATAAAATGATGTATGGTTATGACATAGGAAACTAGGACATGCTAGCATTAGTATTTTAGAAAAATTAGTTTCCCTAAATCTTGTTAGAGGTTTACCCAATATTAAGTTCTCAAATGATCAAATATGTGATGCATGCTCTAAGGGTAAACAACATAGATCATCCTTTAAAATCATTAATGATGTTTCTACAAGTAGGTGCTTGCAATTTATTCATATGGATCTATTTGGGCCAATTAGGACAACTAGCTTGAGTGGAAAATCATATGCTTTTGTGCTTGTTGATGATTACTCTAGATATACTTGGGGTTCTCTTTTTAAGCACCAATGATGAGGCTTTAGAAAACTTCATCACATTTTCAAAAATAACCCAAAATGATCTTAAACTTAAATTTTCACATATTAGAAGTGATCATGGAACGAAATTTTAAAATATGGGTTTTAATGAATTTTGTAATGAAAATGGGATTATCCATAATTTTTTGGCTCCTCGAACTCCTCAACAAAACAGGGTAGTTGAGAGGAAAAAAAGAACTTTAGAAGAAATAGCTAGGACTATGCTTTGTGAAAACAATTTACCTAAGTATTTTTGGGCAGAAGCCACTAACACCTCTTGATATATTATTAACCGAGTAATGATTAGGCCTATTTTAAAGAAAACTCCTTATGAGATTTTAAAATCTAAAAAGTCTAACATTAGCTATTTTATCCTTTTGGTTGCAAGTGTTTTGTTTTAAATAATGGAAAAGACAATTTAGGTAAATTTGATGCAAAAAGTGATAAAGCTATTTTTCTAGGTTACTCTTTAAACTCTAAAGCCTATCGTGTATTTCACAAAACAACTTTAGTTGTAGAGGAATCTATTCATGTGGTTTTCGATGATAACCTCCTTATGAGGAAGGAATCCTGTGATGATGATGATGTAGGAATCCTTGATGCCTTTAATGGATGACAAACTTCAAAGGAGGATAAGATTCCAACTAAAGAAGAAGATGCATAAGATCCACCTCTTGAAGCCTTGAAGGACTTGGCTCTTGAGGAAAAGGAAGTGAGCTACCCAAGGGAGTACAACTATGTCAAAGGTGGTGAAAGCTTGGGTGATCCATCCAAGGGGGTAACTACTCGCTATTGTCTTAAAATGCTTAATCATGTTGCATTTATCTCATGCATTGAGCCTAAGAATATAAAGAAGCATTAAAAGATGATTTTTGTATCATGGCCATGCAAGATGAGTTAAATCAATTTGAGAGAAGTAAAGTGTGGACATTAGTTGAAAGGCCTAGAAATCAATCTACTATAGGAACTAAATGGGTATTTAGGAATAAACTGGATGAGAGTGGTAACATAGTGAGAAACAAAGCTAGGCTAGTTGCTCAAGGTTACACTCAAGAAGAGGGAATAGATTTTGATGAAACCTATGCACCCGTAGCAAGAATGTAAGCTATTAGGATGTTGCTTGCATATGCATGTTATCGTGATTTCAATCTTTTTCAAATGGATGTCAAGAGTGCATTTTTAAATGGCTTTATAAATGAAGAAGTGTATGTGGAACAACCACCGGGTTTTGAAGATCCAATTTTTCCAAACCATGTTTTTAAATTGTGAACAACTTTATATGGTTTAAAACAAGCTCCTAGAGCTTGGTATGAAAGACTTTCAAGTTTTCTAGTTGGAAAAGGTTTTGAGAAATGAAAGGTGAACACAACACTTTTTATTAAAAACAATGGAAAATATATATTAGTAGTTGAAATTTATGTTGATGATATTATATTTGGTTCTACTAATGAATTGTTTTGTCAAGTTTTTTCTAAGTTGATGCAAGGTGAATTTGAAATGAGCATGATGGGGGAGCTCTCATTCTTTTTGGGACTCCAAATCAAACAATTGAATGATGGCATCTTCATCAATCAAGCCAAGTACATCAAGGATATGCCCAAGAAGTTTGACTTGGAGAATGCAAAGCCTCAAGCCACACCAATGAGCTCATCTACAAAGCTTGACAAAGATGAAGGAGGTAAGTGTGTTAACTCTAAGCTTTATCGTTTTATGATTGGATCATTCCTTTACCTTACCGCAAGTAGACCGGATATATTGTTTAGTGTTTGCTTGTGTGCTAGGTTTCAAGCTAGTCCTAGAGAGTCTCACCTTATAGCCGTAAAAAGGATCTTTAGGTACCTTAGAGATACTCCTTGTTTAAGTCTTTGGTACCCTAGAGACTCAACCTTTAACCTTCATGCTTATTCGGATGCGGATTACGGGGGCTGTAAAATTGATAGGAAAAGTACTTCCGACACTTTCCAATTCTTAGGTAGTATGCTTATATCTTGGTTCTCTAAGAAATAAAATAGTCTAGCTCTTTCTACCACCGAAGTTGAGTACATATCCTTAGGGAGTTGTTGTGCTCAAGTCCTTTGGATGAAGCAACAACTCTTAGATTATGGTGTTAAAGTTGAAACCATACTCCTTAAGTGTGACAACACTAGTGCTATATGCCTAACCAAAAATCCCATCCAACACTATAGAACCAAACACATAGAAATAAGGCATCATTTTATTAGAGATCATGTCCTAAAGGAAGATGTTGTTTTAGAGTCCGTAGACACCTTAAATCAATTAGCGGATATCTCTACAAAACCTCTAGATAATGAGCATTTTTGGTCCCTTAGGAGGGAGTTAGGTCTAACTAGCCTATCTTAACCTTTTAGGACCTTTTTGTGCTTAAGTTGCTTGATTTCTTGCAAAATGTCATGCTTATGTATTTTTAATCCTAACATCATTCATGCTTATAGTTAGGGGGAGTATGTTTATGTTTTTACATGTTTCTCTTGCTCATACATAGCATTTATGCATCTAGGACTTATTAGAATTCACTTTTTCTGCAATTTAGAGCCTCGTCTACACCTCTAAGCCTAGGGGTATCGGAACGGGTCAATATGTTTCGATGCAAGTGGCTTAAAAGTATGCTTTGTGACCAGGGTGTTTCGAAACGCCCTAAAGGGTTTCAAAACATTTTGCCTCTGCCAAGGAATGTATCGAAACAGCCCAAAAGCGTTTTGATACGAGTTATCACGTGAGATTCGATACGGTAAAGCCGTATCGGAACGGTTAACATGATTCGAAACATCGGTCAACGTTTTGGTACGATCGTTTCAGAACGATCATGCTTGTTCTGAAACGTGTATCCGAACAGCTTTTTAAGGGCTTTAATTGCTAAAGTTTGCTTTTCATTAAAACTCCTAAAAACCCTAAACCCGATTTTCCCTATAAAAACCCTCTAAACCTTATTGTTTTTCATCAAATCTTAAGGGCTTTTACTCATAAACTAAAGTCTAAGCAAGCTTCAACAAATTGGTGCAATTTCTTTCATTCATTCATTCATCCAAAAATCATCTTTTGAGGTATTTTTCATCATTTCCTTTTTCCTTTGATTTTATCCATATCTTAGGTTGGAAAATATTATTTTTGTATAGTTTATAAGTTTTGCAACTTGGGTTCTTAAAAATTTGTAAAAAAAATTCAAAATCTCAAAGTTTTTTATTCGAATATATTTGTTTTTACTTGTATTTTTTGTTGTTTTTCAAAAGTTGTTTCTTCTTCATTTTTTTTGTTATATGTATGTTTTAAAGTTTTTTTAAAAAAACCTAAATGGAATTTTTCATTGGATTGAATTAAGGATTTACATGCATACATTTAAATTTTTTATTTGCTTGCTTTATGTTTTTAGGAATTTCATAGAAAACATTAACAAGAAACGCAAGACTCAAACGGGTGAAGCTTCAACCCAAGTGATCATTCATCCTAACCTTACCCTCCTTTTTCAAAAGAGTCTTCGGAATCAAGAGACCAAGGACTGTTTCAAAATCATCAAAGATTTAGCCATTCGCCGAGAGCGAGTTGTGGATATCACGTTCCTTGACTCCGAGCGCTTTGAATTCCGCTATCTAGCTCTCTTGTGAGAATGGAGCTTCTTGGCCTTTCTGAGCATTCCGGACATTGTCTACAAGCATATGGTCCTGCTATTCTACTCCAATGTCGTTCTTATTGAGAATGAAGATCATACCGAGGTGATTGGCATTGAGTCGTACCTTTTGGGTAGGAAGTTCACTATTGATATACCCGTTTTAGAGAAAGCTCTTGGGCTCAAAGATGAAGGCATTGAGGATGAGAACCACTTTGGTGCTCACACCGGATCCGTTCTCACATTGGATGATCATGACTGGTTCCTCCATTTGATGGTCTATTGGTTCATCCGCCATTCAGGAGGTAAGTTTGCCCACGTTCGTCAAGTTGATTATTTTTTGTTGGAGTGTTTTCGCAAAGCACAACGCCCGAACTTGGTCAAAATTATGTTCGCCGAGATGGTCCATCAAGTGAAGATTCGCAACATCGATGCACTTACATCCTTCACTTATGGGGCTTGTAGAACTAATGTTTTGATATAATAATTGAAAAATGTTTTGGACAAAGTTAAAAAGAATTCAAAACCATTTCTAAGTCCAAACAACTTGAAACAATGTTTATGGGATATTTCAAAAGGGTTTTAAGTGTTTTCAAAGCCAAATTCAACAAAACCATCCAGGTGTTTCGATACGGGTCTTTACAGTGGCAAAACGTTGCGAAAAGGGTTTCGAAACGGGCTTTAATCTGGGTGAGATTTTGCATAGCGTTTCGATACGGCCCCTGCCATTTCGATACGCCTATGTGGCTTGACCTCAACAATCATAAAATCCCCAACGGCTATTTCCCAACTACCTATTAAATGCAGGGTATTTCGATACGATAACTAGCGTTTCGATACGGGTGCTGCAACGACTCTTTCTATTTCAAGAGTGTTTCGAAACGGGGTCGAGCGTTTCGGAACGGGGAGCTATAGAACTGTATTTATGGTGGGAAATGAAGTCTCCAACAGCTCCAATTCAACCCCAATGACTAGTAACGGCTACAAACTCATTAAGGAGTATAAAAGGGACCTCCAAGCATCTAGTAATGGTTAGTGCTTCAATTGTAATACAACATATGATCAAAATGTGTCTTAGTGCTTAATTGTCAATTCCTTGTATAGACAAACACTAGTGAGTCAAAATTGTTAGATTTGCTCAAGTGTTTTTAGGATTGGGTGAGAGCTTAATTATGCAAACAAATACCTATTAGAGGGATTTGAGTTTGCTTATTTTATCTCTTTGTAAAGATGATTTGATCAAGGCTTTAGGTAGAAAGCTTGACCGGTTTGTAAGGGTTTCCTCATAAGCCTAAAAAAGGGGACGAATCAATAGTGGATTGATTGGAAATCCTTAGTGGGAAGCTAAGGTAGTGGATGTAGACCTTGTTTAGAAGGTTGAACCACTATAAATCATCTTGTCTTTATTCTCTTTAGCTTTCACACCTCTTACACCCAAAATTCCACTTCTCCACCACTTGGCGAGCAAGAACGGTTGAAGGAATCGAGCATCGAATAACCCAACGATTGGTATCAGAGCTTGGTTCAATTGAAGAGGATTAACATCCTATTGAGAAGATCCAGCAAGCTCGATCAACATTTCAAACAACCGGCTCTATGGCACAATCAATCGACAAACTGCCTTTCTTCGATGGAGCACATTATTCCCATTGGAAGACAAGGATGAAGTTCTTCATAAAGTCAAAGGACTACAAGCTTTGGGATATAGTAGAAGATGGTGCCTCAACAAAACAAGGCAGATTGGAGTGCCGAAGATCGCAAGAAAATGGAGCTTAATTGCAAAGCCTTGCACATCATATTTTGTGCATTTGGCCCCAACATCTATGAGAAGATGTCTTCTTGTGAGAGTGCCAAGGAAGTTTGGGACAAGCTCGAAGTTACATACGAGGGGACAAACAAAGTAAAGGATACCAAGATCGGGCTCCTCAACCTAGCGTATGAAAACTTCAAGATGGATCCGGAAGAGGACATTGAGAAGATGTTCGATAGGTTCTCCACCATCACCAATGGACTTAAAGGTTATGGAGAAGCCATCCCAGAAGAGAAACTTGTTCAAAAGCTCATTTGCTCTCTTTCCAAGTCATGGGACTCAAAAAGGACCGCCATCATCGAAGCCAAGAATCTCAAGACTTTGAAGCTTGATGAGCTCATGGGGTCTCTTCTCACTCACGAAATTATGAAGAAGAGGAGAAGAAGAATGAAGAGATTAGAGCTATGGGGGAGAAGAAGCTCAAAGGGCTTGGCATCAACACAAATGCCATTGCTCTCAAATTTTCCACATGCCATCATGTTGATTCAAGTGAAGAGGAGGATGAAGAAGAATAGATAGTTCATCTCTTCAAGAAGTGTACCCCTTACATGAAGAAAACCTTGAGAGAGCTTGAACGAGAATCCATGAAGAAGAAGAAGAGGGCAAGCACTTTAAGCCATAAGAAGAAGGCATATGTGGCTACTTGGAGTGATGAAGACTCCACTGACGATGAACAAGCCAAGTTTTGTCGTATGGCCATCGAAGGAGATTCAAGGGTAACTTCTAATTCATCAACTTCATGTTCATATTCTTTTGATGAATTACATGATGCCTATGATGATTTGGTTTTAGAGTTTATAAATCACATTTTGAAAAACAATAAAATGATTTCAAAGTTGAAAATTCAAAATGATTTGATTTCTAAAACCAAACTTGAACTTGAAGCAAAACTTGAAGAGTTTGAACAAAAATGTTTTGATTTACAAAATTTGCTTCATAAAGTTCAAGAAAAAAATATTTGATTTCCAAAGAGCTTGAAAAGAAAAATAATTTTGGAAAATCAAACTTTTATGTAAGACAATCTAATGCCCCTAGATTTGTGAATGGTAAATGTTTTAGAAGTGTTTAGGTTCCAAAAGGACTAACCACTTCAACTAAAAAGGATGAAATTGAAAAATGGATTCCTAAGGGGACTACATTTTGTGCTACTAACGTGTATGGATCCAAAGCAATTTGGATACCAAAAATTACTTGATTGTCTTTTGCTAGGTGTGATGGAGAGTGATCAACAAGTCAAACATTGAGGGGGAGCTCCATGCACACAAAGAAAGACACTTGAAGAAGGAAGGCTTCACATCTTCCATTGTGTTCAAGTGTGGTAAAAATCTAGTTGCTTTATTTATTTAATTTGATTCATTTATTTAACCTGACATATGTTGGACTAACATTGTGATGATGCTTTGAGTGAGGGGGAGACATTTTAAAACCAAAATTTTAAATCTTTGTCATCTTTTCAAACCTCCTAAGTTATTTTGAACTTAATGTCTTTTGAATTCTTTTTTTATAACAAAAGGGGGAGAGTTTGGTTTGAAAAATTGTATTTTCAAATGAATAAGGGGGAGCTTTACTTTATTTTAAAATTCTCATCTCTTATTCATTTTTTTAAACTTAAAGGGGGAGAATCCCAAACAAATTTTCAAGTTGGTTTTATTATATCAAAAAAGGGGAGATTGTAGAACTAATATTTTGATATAATAATTGAAAAATGTTTTGGACAAAGTTAAAAAGAATTCAAAACCATTTCTAAGACCAAACAACTTGAAACTATGTTTATAGGATATTTCAAAAGAGTTTTAAGTATTTTCAAAGCCAAATTCAACAAAACCATCTAGGTGTTTCGATACGGGTCTTTACAGTGGAAAAATGTTTCGAAACGAGTTTTTGAGTATAGTTCTGGTGGCGGACGGAACAAGAGAGGACGTGATCGGAGGTATCAGTCTTCAGCTAGGCGTGGTGGTGGAGGGCAAGGTGCGCCTGTTCAGGGAGACAGGGCGAGAGCTGATCAGAACACATGTTGGGCATGTGGATCGCGTGTTCATCTTAGGCGTGATTGTCCTCGAGCAGCGAGGGAGGTACAGGCTCCTATTGTGGTGACCGGTAACTCGTGCTGGAACTATGGTTCGGGGGATCATATGAGGATGGAGTGTCCTCTGTTGACCGGTGGTGGTCAAGAACGTGCTCCTGGAGTTGTTGCACCACAAAGAGGTCATGGGCGCGGTCGTGGTAACTTCCGGCACAGGGAGGATGGTGGAAGGAATGTGGTAGCTGTTCAGCCTGAGGGTGGTGGCAAGGCCAGAGTGTATGCTCAGAGGGAAGGGAGGAATGACACGAATGTGATCGCAGGTACTTTCACTTTGTAATCCTTGTCATTACTTTCCTTGATTGATTCTGGATCTACATACTCATACATATTGCGTGAACATGCTCAATTGCTTGGTTTGCCTGTTGAGTATTTAGATGTTGGTATGCGTGTAACTAGTTCTTTTGGTGAGACTGTTTTGACACGAAAGCTTTATAGAAGATGTCCCTTGGTTGTGCAAGACCATGTTTTTCATGTTGATCTTATGGAATTGCCTTTCTATGGTTTTGATGTAATCCTTGGTATGGATTGGCTTGTTGAGCATCGAGCTGTAGTGGATTTTGAGAATAAGGGAGTTTCGTTGAAACTTGCGGATGATTATGAGGTAGTGGTGGTTGGTGAGAATGTGAAGTTTCTTGCCAATGTGGTGTCTATATTGGAAGCGAGCCGGATGTTGAGGCAAGGTTGTGAAGCCTACCTAGCCTTTGTGATGAATCCTAGCTCTAAGGAGTTACGAGTGCAAGATATCAGGACTGTACGAGAGTTTCCTGGTGAGTTTTCGGAGGAGTTGCCTGGATTGCCTCCTAATCGCGAAGTGGAGTTTGGGATTGAGTTGTATGAAAACACAACTCCAGTGTCCATTACTTCTTATCGAATGGCACCTAAAGAGTTGAAAGAGCTGAAGACGCAACTTCAGAAGTTGCTTGATCGTGGTTTCATTCGATCGAGTGTGTCACCTTGGGGTGCACCGGTCTTGTTTGTAAAGAAAAAGGATGGCACAATGTGAATTGATTACCGTCATCTTAACAAGTTGACTATCAAGAATCGGTATCCATTGCCGAGAATTGATGATCTTTTTGATCAATTTTGGGGAGCGGCTGTGTTCTCTAAAATTGACTTAAGGTTAGGGTATTATCAGCTGAAGGTGAAGGATGTGGATGTGCCAAAGACAACCTTCAAAACGAGGTATGAGCATTATGAGTTTCTTGTGATGTTGTTTGGTTTGACGAATGCTCCTGCAGCTTTCATGGACATAATGAATAGAGTGTTCCATGAATACTTGGATAAATTTGTTGTGGTGTTCATTGATGATATTCTCATGTACTCTCGTACTGAGGAGAAGCATGAGGGGCATTTGAGAATTGTGTTGCAGGCATTGTTGGAGAATCGGTTTTATGCCAAGCTGAGCAAGTGTGAGTTCTGGCTCAGAGAAGTTGTGTTTCTTGGTCATGTGGTCTCTACTGAAGGAATATGTGTTGATCCTCAGAAGATTGAGGAAGTGATGAATTGGAAGCCTCCTAAGTCTGTTCATGAAGTCCGTAGTTTCCTTGGTTTGGCGGGATACTATCGGAGGTTTGTGGATGGATTTTTAAAGATTGTTGCACCTTTGACGAAGTTGTTGCAGAAGGATGTTAAGTATGAGTGGACGGAAGCGAGACAACATGCTTTTGAGAAGCTTAAGACAGCTTTAACGCAAGCTCCTATCTTGGTTCAACCTGAATCAGGGAAAGAGTTTGTGGTGTATAGTGATGCGTCCTACGTTGGTTTGGAATGTGTGTTGATGCAAGAGGGTAATGTGGTGGCTTATGCATCGCGTCAGTTAAAGATGCATGAGCGCAATTATCCTACGCATGACATTGAGTTAGCTGCGGTGGTTTTTGCTTTGAAAATTTGGAGACATTACTTGTATGGTGAGAATTGTACTGTGTACACGGACCACAAGAGTTTGAAGTATCTGATGTCTCAGAAAGAGTTGAATCTTAGGCAACGACGTTGGGTGGAGTTGCTTAAGGATTACGATTTGACGATCGAGTACCATCCGAGTAAAGCTAATGTTGTAGCGGATGCCTTGAGTAGGAAGGTAGCTGTGGAGTTGAGGGCTATGTTTGCCAGTTTGAGCATTTCGCGTGATGGTGGTCTTGTGGCTGAGTTGCAAGTGAAACCATCCTTGGTTCAGTTGATTAAGGAAAAACAATTGTTGGATGATTCCTTGGTGCCACATGTTCAGGATATTGCAGAGGATATGCCATCGGATTTCTGCTTTAATGATGATGGAGTTTTATTCTTTGAGAGTCGAATAGTAGTGCCCAATGATGTTGAGTTGAGGCGTGCTATTTTGACTGAAGCTCATAGTAGTCCTTTTGTTATGCATCCTGGTAGTACTAAAATGTACCGTGATCTCCGTGATGAGTACTATTGGGTGGGTTTAAAGAAGGATGTTGCTGAGTTTGTAAGAAAGTGCATGGTATGTCAGCGAGTTAAGGCTGAGCATCAGTTTCCTTCAGGGTTGTTGCAACCGTTGAGGATTCCTGAGTGGAAGTGGGAAAGGATTACCATGGACTTCGTGTTTGGTTTGCCTTTGTCGCCATCGAAGAAGAATTCGGTGTGGGTAATTGTGGATCGCTTGACGAAGTGTGCACATTTCTTGCCTGTGCATACTACGTACACTTGGATAAGCTTGCAGAGTTGTACATTGTTGAGATTGTGCGGCTGCATGGTGTGCCAAAGTCGATTGTGACAGATAGAGATCCGAGGTTTACATCACGTTTCTGGCAGTGTTTGCATCAGGCTTTGGGTACACGGTTGAATTTCAGTATATCTTATCATCCACAGTCGGATGGACAGTCTGAGCGTGTTATCCAAGTGTTGGAGGATATGTTGAGGTGCTGCGTGATTGATTTTCAGGGCTCTCGGGAGAAACATTTGCCTTTGGTGGAGTTTGCCTATAATAATAGTTATCAGGCAAGTATTCAAATGTCACCTTATGAAGCTTTGTACGGGAGGAAGTGTCGGACTCCTCTTTGTTGGGCTAAAAAAGGTCAGAAGTTGGTTTCGATGCCAGCTTTGTTGAAAGGAACCACCGAGAAGGTGAAGCTCATTTGTGAGCGATTGAAGGCAGCTTCTGATCGGCAAAAGTCTTACACAGATTTGAAGCGTAAGGAGATTGAGTATGTGGTGGGTGACCGTGTATTTTTGAATGTTTCGCCTTGGAAAAAGGTGATGAGGTTTGGTCGAAAGGGTAAGTTGAGCCCTAGGTACATTGGACCATACGAGGTGATTGAGCGCGTGGATCTTGTTGCGTACAAGTTGAGGTTACCGCAAGAGTTAGAAAAGATTCATGATGTGTTTCATGTTTCTATGCTTCGGAAGTATAGATCGGATCCTTCTCATGTGATGCCTGTGGAGGAAGTGGAGTTGAATCCGGATTTGACCTATGATGAGGAACCGGTGGAGATTCTGGATTCAGACAGTAAAGTTCTTCGAGGCAAGACCATTGAGTTGGTAAAGGTGTTGTGGAAGCATCGTGGTGCTGAGGAAGCCACGTGGGAACGGAAGGATGACATGATGAAGTAGTTTTCGTACCTTTTTCCTCCAGGTAAATTTTGGGGACAAAATTTCTTAAGGGGGGGGGAGAGTTGTAACACCCCAATTTTGGGATTGGAAGTTTAAGGTCTGAACCGGACCGGTTTAAATTTCGGTTCGAATATAAAAGGTGGTTTTTTAGGGAAAGCCTAGTTCAGGATGCATTAAAAATATCTAAAAAATATCTAAAAAATCCTTTTTATTATATATAAGAGAGTGGTGAAATCAATTTTACAAAATAGGGTTTGGAAATATGACATTTCAAGTTAGTTACTAAAATGTAATTTTTGAAAAGTTGGTGACTGTTTTAAAAGGATTGAAACTTTGAATCTTTAAGGAGCTAATTTATCCAAGGGAGGGTTTCTCCAGATTTTTCTTAAATTGTAAAGACTCATTTAATGTTAATTAATAAAAAGAAAAAAAGGGAAAAAGTCACATTTTGGTTTCATAACTAACTTTTGCCAAAATTTTCTCATTTCATTTTCTCTCAAAATTCCCTCGGCCAAACACATTTCCACAACAACCTTTTCTTTGATTTTCACATCTAAAGTTGAGATTTCAATCCTTAAATGATTTCTAATCATTTCTACACCAAATCCTCATCATTTGCTTATTCAATTTTCAAGGATTTTGGCTCTAAACAAGGAGAAATCCACATTTAGAGGTATGCACGTCCTTCTCCTCTAAATACTCAGTTCTTTACTGAAATTCCTAAGTTCTCAATCCTTAAATTGAGTTTTATTAAAGGTTTTAATGTTGTGATCTTGATTTTGGCTTAAAATGCAAGATTTGGATTTAATTTTGAAGAAATTCGTAATAGATGATTGGGCTCTATTTTGAGATGTCTTTTGATGTATTTTGGATGTCTAAATGATGTGTAATTGAGGTTTAATCAATACAATCCCGAATAGATTCATTTTCCTAAGTTTTTACTTGAGAAAATGGTGGTTTTGGGGGTGATTTTGATGTTCTGCTATAGTTGGAGGTATAAGGACATGATTAGGCTCTTTTTGGATGTTAATTGATGTCTAAGAATGATTGGAAGTGATGGATCTTTGCTGGGTAATGTTGTAGAGGTGTTTGGATGTGATTTCAGTTGTGTTTGGTAGCCGAAATATGAGTTTTTGTGAGAGCAGTGAGTTTAGGTGTTTTGGTTGAAGATTTTAATGCATGGTGATGCATTAATCCTCTGCTTTGATGTGTTTAAAACAGGGTAGACATCTTCAGATCCTTGTGGTGTTGATCTGGAGGCTTGATCGGCGTTTCAGCAAGTTTGCGAAACAGAATTGGTGAGTGAAGTTTGGTTTTCAACTTTGAAACCAATGTTTGAAGGTTATGGGAGCTTAGTTTAAGTCTAAACAACTTAGCTAAGCTCAAGAGTAAGTTTTTCGGAGAAACTCTCTTTTTGATGAACCATGAGATGGTTGAATGCAATGTATTTATTTTGCATGTTTAAATTCTATTTTGAAAGCATATTTTAACATGTTTAATGCTGGTTTTGTAAGCCATGTGTTGAAGGATACTCAAGGTAAGAGATCCTTGATTTGGACATTAATAAATGTGGTTTGATGAATAGTGATGCATGTCTATCTAATGGCTTTGTTTAATACTTAAAAACAGTGGATTGATGATGGTAAATGATGTATATTGACAAGTGGTGTGTTGGTTTAAAAGTACTTGAATCGGATATAGTTAGCCGGCTATAGGATTGGGTGCACCGTGAATAAAGTTGCCTTGGATATTGAGGGGTTGTAATGGTACCGTAAACTCCATCCAAGTACACTGACGAGATGTCTAAGATCATAATGGTGGTTAAAATGCCATGTGAGGATCTTATGTTGTGTGTCCCGTGTTCTCGTTAGTGATGTTATACAACTACCATTGAGTGATGTGGAGGGGTTGTAATTGTACCGTAGACTCCATCACGGGTGTTGAGGGGTTGTGATTGTACCGGTAAACTCCACCTTGAGTGTTTGGTAGTATGTATGAAGCGTAAGGGACAACGCTTGTAATCCACGTATCCGATTGTGTTTTGAGTTGAAAAATAGTTATGGATTATCACTTGAAAGCCAATATGACATGTTGATGCATTGAAGCATGAGATGCTTGGTTTGTATGCATAGATGCATGATAAACGATGTTTTGAAATTAAAGGCCTTCGAAAGGTGTTTTTACAAAGTACATTATTGTGTTGTTTCATTAGAGCATTTCTCCCTAAGCATGTGTGCTTACGCTCTCTTTCTTGAACCAATAATGTGGAGAATTGAAGTGCTTTAAGGGCAGTAAGGAGATCAAGGATCCAAGTGAAAGTCTAAGCTCAAGTATGGTGACTATTTTCACAACAATATTAGCTTTTGGTATTTGGCAATGGGAACCTAGATTGTGTTTTTGGGAGATGTTTTGGACTCCCTGAGTTTGGTTTAATGCCTATGATGTTTGGAACATGTAAATGGCCATTTGGTATTTGTTTTGGAGATTTGATGATTGCTTGCTTTTCCATATAGGATGCATACCTTTAGAGTTGTGGTTTTTCCTAATTGATGCCATGATTGAGCTTTGATGACGCAAATATGTTTCTTTAATGTTTGATGACTTGTTGGCATGATATAGAGGTCATATGAATGTGTTTAGTGGGTCGAAAGTGTGTAAAAACAGGCTTTTCTGCTGTTTCTGGGCAGGGTGTTTCGAAACACCCTTGCCTGTTTCGAAACAGGTGCATGTTTTGGCCTGGGCGTTTCAAAACGGGAAGAGGTGTTTCGAAACACTTTGGCTACTGCCAAGCTGTGTTTCTAAACGGTCTATTCCCGTTTCAAAACACTTGACCGTTGGGCACTGATTTGAATGGTTTTGAGGTTTGCAAGCTTTACGTTTTAGTCATGGTTTTTGTATATGCAATTGATTGAGTTTGAGATGTCCGTTTGAGATGAAATTTGGCAGAGAAGCATGAAACATGACTAATTTCATAATGGTAACTTAAAATTTGGTAAAGTCCTCTTAATTTCTAGAATTTACAAATTGGTCCATAAATTCGTATGTTGTGCAATTGAGTCCCTTATTGTTTTCCGATTGCCGTGATTTTTGAATATGCTTATCTCAAGAGTATGCCTAGGGTTAATATGCTTTTAGAAAATGTTAAAAAGAAAAAAAGGTTGTTAATCAAGGTTGACTTTTGGGTTGACTTTGGTTTTCCCCGTGTAATCTTTGTAGTTCGGGTCAACCGTCTAGGCCGAGCTAAGGGGGTTACAAAGACGCAACCTGATCCGAAACTTAATGAAAGGAAATGAATTCTAGGGTGAAAACCCAAAAATGGGCAGTCTAGAGCATGCTAACTCATATCATCAAAGCATTCTTACGGATTGTGCAGACTGCAAAGGATTTTGTCTTGAAACTCCTCGACGATGAGTCTCTAACGAGAAGAACTCAGCCAACGAAGATTCGAAGAAGTTTCCAAGGAAAAGGACTCGCTTAGCCAAGGACATGGGAAAGTTCGCCATAAAGAAAGAAAGAGAAAAAAGAGAGAGAAAGAAAAAGAGCCAAAGAAAAAAAGAGAAAAAGAAAGAAAGCGAAAGAGAGAGAGAGATAGAAAGAAGAAAAGAAAAAGAAAAAAGAAAAAAAAAAGAGCGAGCGAGAGCGAGAAGAAAATAAAAGGAAAAGAGAAAGATAAACAAGGGAAGGAAAAAGAAGAAAAGGTGAAAATCCGAAAGGGTGCTTTGAGAAAAAAAGTGAAAGCTTGGAAAAGCGTGTAAACAACAAATGTTTAAAACCCCTAAAAGAAAGAAACAAAGATGGTTAAACCCGAATATAAGATGTGGTATCGTTCCTAAGAAGAAGAAGAAGAAGAAGAAGAAGAAGAAGAAGAAGAAGAAGAAGAAGAAGAAGAAGAAGAAGAAGAAGAAGAAGAAGAAGAAGAAGAAGAAGAAGAAGAAGAAGAAGAAGAAGAAGAAGAAGAAGAAGAAGAAGAAGAAGAAGAAGAGAGAGGAGGAGGAGGAGGAGGAGGAGGAGGAGGAGGAGGAGGAGGAGGAGAGAAAGAGAAAAATAAGAAGAAGAAAGAAAAGGAAAGGAAAAAAGAAGTAAAGAAACAAGAAAAGGAGAATCTCTAAAGTGAAAACTTGTAAAGACGCTTTAGAGAAAGAGATTAAGAAACTTAAGAGAAAGAGGGAATATAAAGGAAGGACCCGAGGTGAGAGAGGAGGCACCGCCATTGCAAAGAAAGAGGAAAGCAAGGGAAAATCAAGATCAATGGACTAAAAGGAGGAAGTACAGATTGGGCCTTTCATAAAAGGATGAGTAAACAACAAAGTGAAAACCTAGAAAAGATTTCAGAGCGAAGGAGGCAGATACTCAAAGCTTAAGGATTTCAGGCGAAGGATTTCAGGGCAAAGGAGACAAAAACTAAAAGCCCAAGAATTTCAGAGAAAATGAGGCATATACTCAAAGCTCAAGGCAAAGGAGGCAGAAACTCAAAGCCAAAAGATTTTAGAGCAAAAAAGGCAGATACTCAAAGCTCAAGGCAAATATATATGAAATATGCTCATCTATTTGGGCACGTGGAGAATTGAACCCGCCTATCCGTTCAGGCACTTGGAGAATGAGAATCTGCTCATGTATTCGGGAACTTGGAGAATAGAACCCGCCTATCTGTTCATGCACTTGAAGAATGGAAATATGCTCATCTATTCGGGCACTTGGGGAATAGAACCTGCCTATCCGTTCAGGCACTTGGAGAATGGAATCTGCTCATCAATTCGGGCACATGGAGAATAGAACACGTCTATCCGTTCGGGTACATAGAGAATGGAACCTTGCCCACCTATTCGGGTATTTAAAGCATACAACCCGCCTATCTGTTTGGGGATTTGGAGAAAGAACTCATGATCTTTAAGGCCTTGAGATGAATGCTACTTGGACGTGTGCATGGCTGCTTCGGGGAGTAAACCGTTTGACAGGGAAGTAGGACAAAATTAGTGCTTATGGTCTTTGATTTATACTTGTTCCACAAGTAATAAGCAAAGAGGGACAGTTGTAATCACTAATTTTGTCCTGACCTTGAATCCTTTTAGTTTGTGTCAATCTCGGGCTTTTATTGGGCTGTTAGGTAATTGTAAAAAAAGAAAAAAATAAAGGGAGCAAAAGAGAAAAAAGAAATATGCATATGTGTATATATAAATATTAATTATTATCACTTATTTTCATTATTACTATTAGTATTACTATTAGTACTAGTGTTATTATTAATTATTTCTTTTCTTATATTATTAGTACCATTATTATCCTTATTATTATCATATTACATATAATATTATTATTATCATTATTAGTTAGCCATTCTTATTATTATTATCATTACTATTGTAATTATTATTATTAATGTTTTATTATTATTTTTGTTATTATTATTATTATTATTATTATTATTATTATTATTATTATTATTATTATTATTATTATTATTATTATTATTATTATTATTAACACACAAATAGATCAACCTATAAGTAATGAATAATTGTTAAAAAGCTCATTTTTATTAACCTTAGTCCATTTACATCAAGAGCCTAAAACAAATAATACATTGCATACAGCCCAATTTGAGCCCAAACTAATTGACCGAAATCATAATCCCCTCTTGTTTGCGCGCAGCCACCTCCTGGCCGTTAGATCTGGCCCCAGATCTAACGACCCAAATTGCAAGGGGCGAGGAAACCCTAGCCATCCACTTTGTGATCTCGCGCCGCACATCTGGAACCGTTAGATCTAGCGAAGAGGATCCAAGGGCTCAGATTGGTCGCATCAAGAAACCCTAGAAGAGTCCCTACTTTCTCCGTGCCGCAATGCCTCATTTGTCCGATCGAAGCAGCATTGAACGACCAAGATGGGTCTTTCGCACGAGTGTGATGCACGCACAACGTTTAGGCTCCCTGACGCGCAACGCCCTAACTCTTCTGCTTCCTCTACCATCTTCACGCCCGACGCGTCTGTCGCGACCAGCTCGATGCCCCTCCCAGTTCGGAAGTTTCTGGCATGCACAGAGAGGACCAGAATATCAGAATACTCGAAGTAGCAAAAATAAGTAAAAGTCAACCCAACAAAAAAACAAGGCGCATGGCAACGAAAATCACAAAGACCATAGAAACCGATAGAGTTTTTTTTCTTTTTAGATTGCATGTAACATTTCGGTAATATAAGAAACCGAAACAAAAAAATGTAAACCCATTTCGGGGATTTTCCAGAGAAGAAAATAAGAAAAAGAGAACCATTTTTGAGGTATTCATCTTCTTTCTTTCTCATTGCATGCATAAAAAACAAACAAAAAGGAAAGAGAAAAGGTTTTTTTTTACCTTCGTTGTTCGGGGTTTACGTCGTGTTGCCTTGTCTTCTCGTCGCTGACAAGCCGGCCAGCCTCCACTTAGCTTGGCGTGGTGAGGTATCGAACGATGTAAAACAAAAAGGGGATCGTTTTTTAGGTTATCGGCACCGGTTAAGGGCTGTCGGCATAAGGAAAGTAAGGTTTTTTTTTACTTCGAAAAGGATCTCTCTCCCTCTGTTTCTCTAGGGTTCCAGACGATTTGGCCAAAAGAGGGAAAAGAAACTTATTTCGTGGGTTTTATAACGTCTCAACGTTTTAAAATAGGGTTAATTCCCCCTTATGTTATTCTGTGCTTCCAAAATCACCCCCACGGGGATTTCGTCTTTCGAAATCCCGTCCATGATCCCTGGTATTTTAAAAAAAATTTAAATTCATCTCTGGCCACTTCATTCTTTTTTCCGGGTGAATCTCTTATTCGACCCTCGTTCTTTTTAATTTTTGTTCAGTTTAGTCCCCTTGAACAGTGGTAAACTTCTTAAATAGTCCCCCAACAATTCATGCATGTCGTGATAAAAATCCTAAACCCCTTTTCGGTGCCCTATATATGCCTCAACATTAAAAAATTAAATTTCAAGCCTTAACCTTAAATTCTAAACCTTAAACCCTACGCCCTAAAAAATACACCCTATCCTAATTTTTTTAAACCCTAAATCTTAAACCTAATTTTGAATGCGAGGGCATAAATAGAAACACCGAAAAGGGGCAGGGGATTTCCATCCGAAAAATAAGCGACAATACTTCAACCTTACTTGTAAAGTCAAGAATTTCAACTATATGCCATATGAAAAAGTTGATAACAGCATAATTTTTTATTATCCCATCTGTGATTTAATTGACTTAAACGCACATGACATAGTAGATATTTCAAATATGTAAATATATTTCTGAGGATATATTACCGATTAAAATAATGAAATTAAACATACGAAATATGAAAACGAAAGACAAATATGAGAAAGTGGACCAAGGGAGGTAATATTGAATTATAAAACTTTGATTTAAGGGTTATTTTGACTCTAAAGTAAATGTAAAATTTTTAATTGTATTAATTTTGTTTTTAAAGTTATTCAATTGTATTAATTTTATTTTTTAAGTAGTGTTGATAATTACGATGTCGACGTGATAGTATATTGTGCTGACGTGAAAGTCCACAGTGCTGATGTGACAATATATTTGTGTTGATGACATGACACAGGGGTTAAATTGATTTTTTAACTGACTTCGAGGATATAATTAACTTTTACCGAGTTCAAAGTCATAATTGATTTTAATTGAAAATTTGATGGCTCATTTAATCTTTAAGCTAAAAAAAGAATTTAAAAAATAATTAAAATTTAAAAGATATAAAATTCATAAAATATTTTAAAAATACTATAAAAATTTAAAATTTTATGTAAAAATTATAAAATTAAAAATATCAAAAATTATAAAAATTAAAATTATAAAATATTCGTAAAACATTAGAAGATTTTCGGCTACTTCTTGTATTAGAATAATAATAAAAACCAAAATTTTCTTTCAATTTTTAGATCATATATTAATGAACATTAATTTGGTGTAGAGAAGCGAAAAAAAATTTGAATTTTATTGTTACTCTAATACAAGATTGATTCCACAAAAAATATGATCAATGAATGATAATAGACTGAGACTAATGAAGTTGAATATTTTTCCGATGAAAATGTTCAAAATTTTTAATACTTAATAAATATTTTTAAATTTTGATTTTTTATATCCATATTTCATCATTTTATAACTTCTAATATATATATATTAATTTTTGTAGTTGTTTTTTCCAATAATTTTATAAATATTTTTTTATTTGTTTATAGACATTTTAATATATATATATATATATATATATATATATATATATATATATATATATATACATTTAAATTTAAATAATTCAAGTAAGATGGAGTCAAAGCCATATGTGGAGCTAACATGTGTAGAAAAGACGTGGGATTAGAATTGGCCTAATAATATATTTTTTTCCTTTGAACTTGCAGGAAAAAAAATTATTATGATCTAAACCCAACAAATGTCACAGTGGAAAAGTGGATAAATTCATCTTAAGAGATACGAGTTCAAATCACTTTGTCTATAAAGTGTATGTACATTGTCAAAAGATTAGTAATATATATAAACATATACTACCTTCTAATTATCTTTAGACTATTGGTGGAAAAATAAAATAATTTATATCTCTTTAAAATATTTGTTATTTTTTTCTTCAGTAAATTTAAAAATAAATGTAAAAGTTAAATACTAAAATAAATTTTTACATAGGTATTGAGTTCGTGATTTTATATATATATAAAAGTTTTTTTTAGAAGACTTACTTTTAAAATCATGTAACTTAGGTCGATTCTAACAGGTGACCACAAAACCTTACGATACCGGAAGAGAAAAAAAAACAAACAAGTGATTTTGGATCAAGTATGGAGTTTTTAACAAGGTGGACTTCACGGGCACGGCCCATGAACACTTCACTTACAAATCATTGAAATCTGCAGTGACATAAAACAAACCAAATGCGATTAGAATCGTCTGGAAACGCTTTTAGTTGGAATCAATCAAGGGATGAGCTGACGCCAAGAATCATAAGTAACCGACAAATGGTTTGTCGGCAAAATAAAAACAATCAATTCTTAGAAACGTTTTCCAGCTGTTACAACCATTAATGGGGAACGCTCACGGCCGCCACAAACACCGTGACGACCACCATCACTCTACTCCCTATCCAACAACGCCTACCCCTCCTTGCTATATATCTCCCCAACCTTCTGCCCCAAGCTCCACGCCCCAACCCCAGATGCCTCACTCTTTGCCTTATGTTGATGTCGACTCTAGTCTTCGAGCTCTCGCCGGCCAAGCTGAGGGCTTTGGCCGCTTTGCAATTGGTGGCCTGCACGGTTCTCTCTACCATGTCACCACTTTAGCAGGTGTAACTCCTCCGCCTCTCTATTTCATTTGATATGTTGAAAAGATGCTTCTTTTTTGAAGAAAAAATAAATCTTTTTAGGTTCCTTGAGGAAATAATGGTGTTTTGGTGTGTGGGTTGTGCTTGAATTTCCATTTTAGAATCTTGACTTTTAAAATTCCAGAAATTTGAGTTAAATTGATTGTTAGGTTACATATTTTGAATTGATCGTATTGGCCTTTGAGATAGAGAACATCATGTATTGAAAATTGAAATAGTCTGTGGATAGTTTAGTTACTTGAGTAAAACTAGGAATGGTTTTGATGTGTGGTTGTAGATGATGGACCCGGATCACTGCGTTATGGTTGTCGTCAACAAGAGCCCCTTTGGATCGTTTTTGAAGTATCAGGAACCATTCATTTATCATCTTACTTGAATGTATCATCGTATAAGACCATTGATGGACGTGGCCGACGGATAAAACTCACGGGGAAAGGTCTGAGGCTGAAGGAATGTGAACATGTTATCGTGTGCAATTTGGAGTTTGAAGGTGGTAGAGGACCGGATGTTGATGGGATCCAAATAAAACCCAACTCCAAGCACATTTGGATAGACCGCTGCAGCCTTAGTGATTATGATGATGGATTGATAGACATCACCCGAGGAAGCACGGATATTACAATTTCCAGGTATGGTTTATTATTTTCAGGAAAGTAACTGCTGGTGGGAAGGTTAAAACTTACATTAAGCTATCATTAACTTGGTTCTCAGGTGTCACTTCTCGCAGCATGACAAGACGATGCTTATTGGAGCAGACCCCTCTCATATTGGTGATAGGTGTATCCGGATAACTATTCACCATTGCTTTTTTGATGGAACTCGGCAACGCCATCCTCGTGTTAGATATGGGAAGGTACATTTGTACAATAATTATACTAGAAACTGGGGCATTTATGCTGTTTGTGCCAGTGTAGAATCACAGGTGATTATTCTCCTACACCATTTGCCTTTTTATGCTTGAACTTTCTTCCAAGGATTCACTGTTTATGTTGAAAGATAACCGTTTTAATTTACACGTTGACATCAGATATACTCTCAGTGCAATATATACGAAGCAGGGCAGAAGAAGGTGGCTTTCAAGTATCTTCACGAAAAGGTAATTTGATTCTAGATAAGTGTTTTCGCTTCACTTGAACAGAAGTCATTTTGCATGATTTTGTATTGAGTAACAATCTATTGGTATCTGATCATATGGCTCTTGAAGAAAAAAAAATAGTTTACCTTGCTTGATGTTCCCTCATGTCTTGGTTTGGAACCTGTGTTTGATGTTCCCTTCGATTGAGTTGCTATAAACTCTCCTCCATATATCTTCTGTTGATCTTAAACCGTTTAGAATGTGTTGAACATCCTATAAAAAGAACGTAGTATGAGATATCCGCGTGATCCTTTTTTGGATTGTCAATTTATTCCCCCCCCCCCCCCCCCCCCCCCCTGAAAATACTGAATTTTCTGATGTACATATGGGCATGTAGCCATTGACACTATGATGTATTGGTATACAGGCTGCCGACAAGGATGAAGCTTGCACTGGCTGCATAAGGTCGGAAGGGGATTTGTTTATAACGGGAACCCAAGCAGGGTTGATGACTGAGAATGTTATGTCCAACATGTTTCATCCAAGTGAATACTACCCTACATGGACAATGCAACCTGCTACAGAAGCTCTTAAACATGTTGTAAAGCACTGTACCGGATGGCAGTCTGTTCCCCGACCTGCTGAAGTAGCCTCGTAGCTGCACTCTTTCATGATACCTTTCTGCAATTGTTGCACTGCGTAAATAGAACACACGATATATTTATTTACAAACATAGGACATGATCCAACTTCAATTCGTTACTGTTGCAATCTATGGTCGTCTTGCTTTACTTTTATGGGAATATGATCCGTACAACATTTTTTTTTACATATTATATATATTTAACCAGTTAGTTTTATTCCATCGTGGTGAAAATCGTAGCTAATAGTGACTTGCTGATGAAAATTTAGAACTTATTGATACAGCAATGGACATCATTTTTGTACATAAATTTCATAACCCAGAAGCATCTATTACAAACCTGCAACTACCTCGGATACCAGTTCATCAACCAACAATCTCTCGATTCCCCTGCCTATTTTATAGATATCCGATCTCAAGTCTAACCATTGAAACTCCCTTGCAAACGCTATCTCTTCTTCATCCATGCGAGGTTTCTTGTTTTGGCTTACTAGTGACTTGCGCAGGCTATCTTCAAGCTCTTCGATGTCGCATTTCGGAATAATAATAAGTTTCCTTCCGGACACAATCCAGGGTTGTTCTCTGTATTGTTGATAGATCTCCAGTATCTTTGAATTGATCCTATCAAACATCAACCTCCTTTCGGCCCTTGACCAAGAATTTACGTTACAATATTTTTTCTCGAGTTCTTGGAAAACTAGTGGATTCACTGGACATTCCGGAGAATGCCATGCTGCTAAGAAGGTATCCAGTTCGGCTCGGCCAATTCCAGAATCGACCAAGACATCAACTATGTATGTAGATTCCCAATTCTCTTCGGCGTTTGGTTCCCCATTGTCCTCTGCAAACCCAACAGATACTTCATTGCTATCATCATCACTTGAAAGAAGCATAGTTCCCTCTTCATATGCCTCAGATTCTAGTTTTAATTGTCGAAGTTGCATCCGGAGCTCTGAAAGCATAAACACTCATAAAAAAGGAGTGGAAGCTAAAGATAAAAGTAACGAAACTAAAACCGCCATTTACCATGAAGATCGGCACTAATACTCTCAAAGCATTCGGAGCCAGATGATACATCATCTGCAAAAGGAGCTTCTATAACTGAGACTGGACTAGGTTGCTCTGCCTCCTTAGTGCTTGCTAGAGGTAGTTCCGATACAGGGCAATGCGGTGTGGTTTGCTTAGATGGTCCCTCGGATGGTTCCTGGAGATTATCAGCGTCAGTCAAACTGAGTAGAGAAATATCTCCTTAACAATTTCTTATTATCTATAATTCTGTATAATATTATAAATCATTGATTTACAAAATTTGGCTAGAGAGGCCAAGGCTGCCCAAGGTATTTGGTTTGTCAAATAACAAACAGTATGCAACACCATGGGCAATATCAAAGAATATATACACAAAATTGGATATTTACAAACTAGAACACAGTTTGGACAAAAGAAATACCTGGGAGTCCAAATTATCTAGGTCACTAGGGGAAGCAACCGCAGCATTCAATGAAGCAGGAGGCGATAATTCCATGTGAGACGGTTCAGAAAGCACAGAATTATTCAGATCATTGACATCCGCTGCATTTTGAAGAACTGAACTTGAATCCACAACGGTACCAACAGAAGCCTCTGAGACCATAAGTATCTGTTCAGATTGCTTATTTTGCATTACTTGATATGGGGATATATCAGAATCTCGTTGAGTGTCACTATATTCCTTATCATTGCAACTACTACCCAAAAATTGAGATGTCTTAACACGTGATCTTCGGTTGCTAGGTAATGGAGCTTCCTTCGGGTTCAAATTGCCTTTTACCGCCTTGTTTCTGTCCCACTTGAAACCCTCTTTTGGAATAACATACTTTTCTCTGAGAATACTTTCATGGCGTGTGCATACTCTAGGACTTCCAAAGCCGGTAGATGAAGCAGGAAGAGATCGTGATCTTGAAAGATTACCAAGACAGCCATCCTTCCAACCATCCCTACTGCTAATGCCTAAAGGTTCATTACAAACTGCAGGCTCAACACGACGACCAAACTTATTGCATCCTTCCACACCAACCAGGCCACTAGAATTTGCAGGAATCACTTCCCTATCCGAAGTGGCAAGCATTTCACCTAGTGTGCTGCCCCTGCTAACTGCGTGCACCTCTTGAGACTTGTGTGTTAATTTCCACCTCTCGGACAATCTCTTCTTGGCCTCTCTACTGACTGTTGATTCACTAGAATGGGATGATGACCTCCTATGTCGCTTTTTCCAGTCAATGTTATCTTTGTAGGACACTGTTGTTACATCTGAATCATTTGCAGATTCAGATCCAGTTGCATCACATGAGCTCTCATCCCCTGCATATCCTCTTAATGTGGAGGTTGAAATTGTCATTGAGCTGTTGTTAAAGCTATTTTTCATTTTCCTAGCAATCTCCTTGGCCATTTCCCTAGAGTCTCTAGTGTTATGCCTCGAAAACCCAGTATCTTGATGAACCTTATTCTTCCCCCACACTTCTGCCTCCTTATTTTGGACACCCAGAATTTCTGAGTGTCTTGTGCACTTGGATGGAAAATGATGAGAAGAACGAGGTGATGAAACAGTTTTGGAAGAGTTCTGCAACTTCCCAAGATATGGTTTCAAGACAACAATTCTTGTGGGTACAATAGCTGGCCCATTTTTCTCTTCTATTTGAAACGTAGGTGACTTGGGGGGATTGTGAGCAGCAAATCTCCCATGAGTGTGACTTAGACAATCTTCTTGATGGCACTGAGGAGATTTAGAGCGGCGCTTTGTTCGAGTTTCTCTCCCATTTTTGAGTGCTAAGCTACCGTTCTCATTATTCAGAGTGCGTAATGACTTCATAGCTGATACTCGACCAAAGTGGGACTGGGGTGGCACTCCTCGTAAATCATGCAAATGCTTCGTGAATAATGAATCTGGTTGTTGAAAGAATTTCAGCAGAAGGTCGGTGTTGGAGTCTAACACCTCGAGGGTATCATTGAATTCCTCAGAATCTTGAAGCTTTTCATCAGTTGAAAGACGTTTAGCCTCCATAAACTTCTGCCGAATAAAGGCTACCTCAGCATCAGAAAGGTTTGAGTTTGCTGTTCGTTGTGAAGAGTAACCAGCACTCTCCATTTCTAATGCACCCAAAACTTCAAAAACATCTTTAAATTCCTGCTCCTCCTTAGAACTTTTCCTAGAAGATTGCCGGCCATTCAATGTATTACCCTTCTGAACTTTCTCGCGGCTATTCTCAATTCCCTTTTGCTGCCTGTGGCCAGGCTGCTGAGGCGGCAGTCCATCAAGGCCCATCAATCTTGCAATAACACTCGACGGTCGTCTTCTAGGTTCGTTTTCTTTCGACATCTCTCCAACTAACAACTTCTTCATTGGTGTCCAAGTTGATTGTTTTGAAGATGTAGAAGTCAACTCAAACGTTAACTGCAACAACCAAAAACAATTGATTAACATCACATCACAAATATTACCTCGTGAATCATTTCATATAAAACTAAAAAAACCAGGAAAATCTAGAGCTAGAAACGTTTAATTCTGAGAATGATAAATCTTATCAAATGAAACAATAATGGAAACAAGAAAAAATAACATACCTGATCTTCGTCTATAGTATCACTACTGCAAGAACTAGAATCAGATGCCAATTTTGGAAAATTTCTCTGTTTTTGAATATTCCTGTTTCCTGGAAATAAATCCTTACAAAAGTATTAGGATAGCGGAACATACGCTTAAAAACTCATCAATCAACAACGGGGAAAACCATACGAATTATTATAATAAAAAAATCAACCCAGGCACAAAGTTCAACCTTATGAAAATGTTTAAACAATTGACAAGCAGAAGATTATTTTTAAAAAAAATGCAGAGAAATGGAAAAATAAATTGTAAAAGAGCAACTCGGTTGCTAGGCGAAGCAATCATGGCTCATAATAACCGAAGAAGAAGAAGAAGCAAAAGCATGCTGATAGCACTATAGAAAAGTCAGAAAGGAGTTGGAGAAAGACTACCTTTAATGAACGCAAAAACAAAGACTAGAAGCAAGGAATAGCACAAATCAGAACAAAAAAAAAGGAAAATGCAAGCTAAAACTCTTACATTTAACAGCAGTCTGCTAAAGAAAGTAAGAAAAAAGGGGGGGACCGAGGAAGAATGCTGCAGCGTTTGGTAACTAAGAAAATGAAGGAAAACAAAATCATCTTTAACGGGGAAAAGAAAAGAAGCTTATAATCATGAGTTCTTTTAATTTCTTTTGCAAGATAAATTTAGCAATGTAACTCACTCATTTTCATGAGTCGTTTTCAAAATGGAAAAGTAAATGTGGAATATTTATACAGTAACAAAACAAAAATTCAAAAAAAAAATCCTTCTGCCTCGGATTCCTCAACGGCAAAAACAAGCGAAAATTTCACTAAAAATATGTTTTTTTTTAAAAAAGAAGAGGAAAGTGAAGAGAGAATCGAACCTCTGAGTGAAGAAGGGGCAGTTGAAGGGAGCAGGTCGATTAAGGTCTGATCAGAGGAAAAGCTCGAAATCTTAGGCCTCCGTTGCCCGAATGTCTCCATTTTCACTCATTTAAACTAGAAAAGAAGAAAGAAACAGGTATTCCGAAGAAATCCAGATCAAAAATCCCCGAAAAAAAGAAAAATGATCGAAGACAACTCATAAGCCAAAAAAACTCAGATCTTTGAACAAAAGAAAGAAATATCTTAGTTTTTTCTGAGAAGAAGATAAAAGAAATGTGTTAGCTGAGGTGGTTAGAACGGCGACCGTGACAACGGCGGCGGTAATAAAGACGGGAGGGGCGGAGGTGGTCGTTAGACTTAGAACCGTCAAAAACGGGGAAGAGAGCGTGTGAGTGAAGAAAGAGAAAACAAAGTTAAAATTTTTGAACATTCAAATACCTGAGTGAGAGAAGGACTGAGAGAGGGAGAGGGACAAAGTGCCGCTCGTACCCCGAACTGTATTCCCCACGTGTCAGCCTATGCTGTTGCCACGTTTAGTGTTCTTATTAGTTTGATTTGAAGAAAAAGTTTATTTTAAAATGGATAAACTACGTAAATAGTCCTCGTTTATTATGAAAAGTTATAAAATAATCATCAAATATAAACAAATAACAAATTGGTTTGTTGTCATCAAATATTTAAAGAACGATGATGTAACAGTTAATAAAATTGGCATAATAATAAATTTAGCTCTTACTTTTAAAGTTTATTTTAATTTGGTCATAATTTTAACCCTCAATATTTTAATATTATACCAATTTAGTCCCTAAAGAACTTCTTTTGGTTTCTTCTCCTCCCATCTGCGTGCGCCACTCACCCTTCCAGACCCGTTTTTTGAGATTTTAGTGGCTCTAGGGCGAACAAAAAAAAATGGGCCCCTTATTATAAATTTAAATTATAATTGCGGTCGCGTTTTTTGTCGTGTTGTGTTTATCGCGATTGCGGACATAACGGTTGCTATTGCAGTCACTACGAGTATCGTGGTTGTAAATTTTTTAATAACATATGCTATTGTTGACATAACAGTGCAGATATTGAGATTTCGGATGATGTCGCTATCGCTATATTACGATCATTGTTGCAGTTGCAGACCATTATTTAAAGCCTTGTCCCTAGTAGCAAGTATTGAAACATAATTAAATTTTTAAGAGTAGGTTCATAATAACAAGCATTGAAAAGGATTTGGGCCTCTAATAACAAATATTGAAAAATTAAAATTTAAGAGTATGCTCATAATAATAAATATTAAAAAAATAAATGGGCCTCTAATAACAAGTATTGAAAAAATTGGACCTTTAATAACAAGTATTAGAAAAGAAAACTGAATTTTAAGAGTAGGCCCCTAATAACAAATATTGAAAAAAAAGTGTGCCTCTAATAACAACTATTGAAAATTAGGCTCTTAATAACAAGTATTAGAAAAAAATGAATTTTAAGAGTATATCCGTAATAATAAATATTGAGAAAAAATGAGCCATTAATAACAAATATTAGAAAAAAAAAATTGAATTTTAAGAGTAGGCCCCTAATAATAAATATTAGGAAAAATGGAGGCCTTAATAATAAATATTGTGACAAAATTGGGCCCGTAATTATAAATATTAAGAAAAAAATTAGACCTTTAATAACAAATATTAAAAAATTAGGCCTTATAATTGATATAAAATTATTTTTTATAAGTATAATTGACTATGAAAATTTTGGGCCCTGGGCGATTGCCCCTGCCAGATACGGCACTGCACTCTTCACGTTGTGCATCTCAAAAATTAGTATTTTTAAGCATGAAGCCGAAGTTCATTAAAACAAAAGAACATACAAGCAACAAAAACATACACACAAGAACACAAAACAAAACAAAACAAAAACAACAGAAACAAGATATGAAAATGATACATGGCAGAACCAAGCACAAACATAAATGATCAACAACCAAGATGCAATAAAGAGGAAACACATGCAAACATCACATACATGGAAGAACACAGTAGAAGGAGAAAGACAAAGCCTTTAACGTCATGAGAAAACTGCAACAAGAAATGAGTCAACAACAACATCTTCATCTGCATGTCAATTCGGTGGTCACTAGAGGATAAAATCGATAATGGAGATGCAGCAAGACACACCATCAACAAGTATCTTGTCAAGGTCTGAAAACACATATGCATGATGGACGGGAAGAGGAAAGACATAAGATCCATGGCAAAATAGTCAATAGACGACAAGAAAGAGCCTTGACCACCTCCAAATGGAGTCGAACATACCAACAACTCAGGGACCAAAACAAAACCAGTAACGAATTGAGAAAGGATGAAAAGAAACTAAAGGAGGAGACGGGTCTCTCCATCACTCTTGTGTCCAAACCACCATCTCGCTGAAGAACCCGATACAGAACCTTGATCGACGGAGAACAAATCTCAACGAACAAGCCAGAAAGGTGAACGCCAGAAACACCTAGAACCAAAGAAAAGAAGACGATGTCGAGGAAGAGAAAAAAGAAAAGGAAAAAAGAAGAATGAAAGAAACAGAAGAGTAGGCATGGCAGGGTGGGAGGCCGGCTGCCGAAAATAGAAGCGGTGGCCAGTTGAGGAGAAGATAAGGTTTCAGCAAGAGGGAAACAATGAGAGAAAAAAGAGAGTGTTTGTTTCAATTTGGTATAACTTGACTTAGTGATATCATCTTAGTTCAGAAAACACGTTTAAACCAAAACATATATAAATAAATATTTATATAAAACTATATGTAGAACTAATGTTTTGATATAATATTTGAAAAATGTTTTGGACTAATTTAAAAAGAATTCAAAACTATTTCCAAAGTCTAAATAACTTGAAACTATGTTTAGGGATATTTTAAAAAGGGTTTTACATGTTTTCTAAAGCCAAACTTCACAAAACCTTCCAGGCGTTTCGAAACACCTTAAAGTGTTTCGATGTGGAGGATTCCAGTAGCAAAAGTGTTTCGATACAGGTATCGAAACGGGCCTTCCCCGGATGAGATTTTTTTCCAGCGTTTCGAAACGGGTTGTGTCGTTTCGATACGCCTACGTGGCATCGACCACAACGGTCATAAACCCCAATGACTATTTCCCAACTAACTTTTAAATGCAGATCGTTTCGATACGGAGACAGACGTTTCGATAAGGGCGTTTCGAAACGGCCAAGGGCGTTTCGATACGGGTATGCATCAGACTGCAACGGCTCTTTCTACTTAAAGGGTGTTTCGAAACGGTCACGAGTGTTTCGAAACGGTGAGCTGTAGAACTGCATTTATGGTGGGAAATAAAGTCCTCAACGGCTCCAAATCATCCCCAACGGCTAGTAACAGTTATAAACTCATCAAGGAGTATAAAAGGGACCTCCAAGCATCAAGATATGGTTAATGCTTCAATTGTCAATCAACAAATGATCAAATATAGTCTTTGTGCTTAAATTGTTAATTCTTGTATAGACAAACACTAGTGAGCCAAAATTGTCAAATTTGCTCAAGTGTTTTAGGTTTTGGGTGAGTGCTTTAATTGTGCAAACAAACACCTATTAGAGGGATTTGTGTTTTCTTTTATATCTCTTTGTAAAAGAGGGTTTGATCAAGGCTTTGGGTAGAAAGCTTGATCGGTGTATAAGGGTTTCCTCCTAAGCCTAGAATAGGGGGCGAATCAATAGTGGACTGATTGGAAATCCTTAGTGGGAAGCTAAGGTAGTGGATGTAGACCTTGGTTAGAAGGTTGAACCACTCTAAAATCATTGTGTCATTCACATTTAAGCTTCCACACCACATCCACCCAAAAATCCACCTCTCCATCACTTGGTGAGCAACATCGGTTGAACAAATCGAGCACCTCTCAACTCAACACTATAATAGTAACTCAATTTATTTTTACTAATAAATAATTTGTTGTGTGGATCAATCGATGAACAAATGGCCAAGAGAGGGTGAATTGGCTTTTTAAAATGAAAGGGAGCAAAGTTGTAAAGTAAAAATTGAAGACAAGAGAATTTACAGTGGTTCAAGATTAGAACAAGCTCTACATCTACATCCACTACCTTAGCTCCCACTAAGGATTTTCAACCAATTTCACTAGAAATTATTCCTATTTTCTCGGATTAGGAGGAAACCTTACAAACCGATTAAGCTTTCTACCCAAAGCTTAATCAAGACTCACTCTTTACAAGAGGAGTTTTGGCAACAAAGAAAATACCTCACAATAGGTGGATAATTGCCCAATTACAAGTTCACTCTAACTCTAAACTTGATTAAGAAAGAATACAATAAAAGTTCTCAAGAGGGTTACAAGAATTTTTGATGCGTGGAATCTTCTCTTAACATTCCTTCGTCGTTTTCATGATCTTCTCGCAGTCCGATCTTCTTGCAAAGTACATAAAAAATTTCAGCTTTTCACGCTCTTCAAAACGCATACCACTTTGCATTTTTTCTCCCTTGTCGACTATGTCTGGGCATTGCCTCGGTAGTGGCTTGGCTATTGCCTCGACAATGGTCTGTCTGTCTTTTCTGCTCAGTAGGGCTCTATCTCATGGTTCAGCTTCCTTTAGTAGAAACTGACATCCATAGCTGGCTTGATTTGGACCGTCGAGAGATGGTTCTGCATCGTTCCTTCCTTTCTTTCACTACCTCGGCAGTGCTTGCCTGGGCAGTGAGTAACGAAATCTGCACACACACCAAACACACACTAAAGCAGTACTTTTTCCACCAAATAAACCAATCATAAGGATCAAACATGATAAATATGAGATCAGTGTGATTGATGCATGGAGGGCTACAATGTGACTCAAATGGGTGTAGATTTAGCAATAATTGTCATAGAAAAAGGGTGAATTTATAGTACTTTTACACACCTAACACAACATTATTCATAAGTTTAATAGAGGATCTAGTGGTTATCCTTTTGGATGGATCACCCAAAATCTCACCACCTTTGACATAGTTGCACTCCCTTGGGTAGCTCACTTCCTTTTCCTCTAGAGTCATGTCCTTCAAGGATTCTAGAGGTGGATCTTGTGCTTCTTCATCTTTGCTTGGAACCTCATCCACCTTTGATGATTGTCCACCATCATTGGCTTCAATGATTCCTACATCATCGTCATCATCACAAGAATCCTTCCTCAGAATGAGGTTATCATCGAAAACCATATGAATAGACTCTTCTACAACCAAAATTCTTTTGTTAAATACTCGATAGGCTTTAAAGTTTAAAGAATACCAAAAGAAAATAACTTCATCACTTTTGCATCAAATTTACCTAAATTATCTTTTCCATTATTTAAAACAAAACACTTGCATCCAAAAGGATGAAAATAGCTAATGTTAGGCTTCTTTGATTTTAAAATCTCATAAGGAGTTTTCTTTAAAATTGGCCTAATCATTACTCGGTTAATGATATAGCAAGCGGTGTTTGTGGCTTTCGCCCAAAAATATTTAGGTAAATTGTTTTCACAAAGCATGTTTCTAGCCATTTCTTCTAAAGTTCAGTTTTCCTCTCAACTACCCCATTTTCTTGAGGAGTGCGAGGTGCGGAAAAGTTATGGCTTATACCATTAGTGTTACAAAAATCCTCAAATCCTAAATTTTGAAATTCGGTTCCATGGTCACTCCTAATATGAGAAATTTGTTGACAAAGATCATTTTGAGATATTTTTGAAAATGTGACGAACTTTTCTAAAGCCTCATCTTTGGTAATTAAGAATAGAACACAAGTGTATCTAGAATAATCATCTATTAACATAAAAAATATGATTTTCCACCCAAGCTCATAGTCTTAATTGGGCCAAAAAGATCCATATGGATCAATTGTAAAACTCTACTAGTTGAAAAATTATTAATGGACTTAAAAGAAACTCTTTTGTGTTTACCCTTAGCACAAGCATCACAAATCTTATCTAGAGAAAATTTTAGCTTAGGTAAACCTCTTACTAGATTTTGGGAAACCAATTTTTGTAAAATACTCATGCTAGCATGTCCTAGTTTCCTGTTCCATAACCATGAATCATGTTCATCCTTGGCTACAAAGCATGCATTAGAAATGTGAATGTCATCTAAATGCACCATATAGATATTGCCTATGCGATAACCTACGAGCATTATTTTATTAGTTTCAATGTTCACAATTTTACAACCATTTATATCAAAATGAACATTAAAATCTTTACCACATAATTGACTAATGCTCAACAAGTTATGTTTTAGACCGTTGACATATAAAACATTATCAATGAGTATGGAAGAGTGATTACCAATGGAACCAATTCCTTCTATGTGGCCTTTGGAGTTGTCACCAAATGTTACTACTCCACTTTTTGGCTTTAGTTCCATGAATCTACTCTTTTCACCGGTCATATGTCTTAAGCATCCACTATCAAGGTACCATGTGTTTTGACTTGAAGCTTTGGCCTTGTAGCAATCCCTCTTATAGAAAAAGATTAGGTCTTGATTTTTGGTACCCAAATCATTTTGAGTTCATGGACATTAGCTCTCAAAATCTTGGTTCCTTTGGGAATCCAAGAAACAATAGCATGTAAATCATTAGAAGCAATTAGGTTCTTAGGAACCCAAAGGCTCCCAATCCTCTTACCTCTAGAGGGCTTTTGGAAGCCTTTTTGTTTGTGGTCAAGAAAGTTTCATTTTACATAGTTGGGTTTTGAAGATTCACCTTTTTCAAAATTTGAGTGCCCAACTTTGTTCAAAGAAGCTTTGAGATCATTCACCTCCTTATGGTGATGATCATTAAGCTCAGAAAGAAGGTTGTTTAAATCAATGCTTTCTTTTTTAAAATATGTTAAATTGTATTTTAAAGCACAAACCTTCTTTTCAAGTTCAGAATTGGTTTTTGATAATGAATCATTTTGGCTTTTTAAATCGGAAACAATTTTCTTATTTTTCAAAATTGATTCCTTGTTCTCAACCAATTCATCATACGCCTCTTGTAACTCATCATAAGCTTCTTGCATCCCATCAAAAATATAATCAAAAGATGATGAGTTAGAGGTTACCTTAGGATCTTCCTCAAAAGCCATAAGACAAAGGTTAGCAATTTCTTGCTCTTTTTCGTCGGATGATGATTCCTCGTCACTCCAAGTAGCAACGTTGGCCTTGAGCTTCTTCTTCTTCCCGAAGCTCTTCTTTTTGAGTTGGTGGCATTCGGTTCTAATGTGCCTCAACTTCTTGCACTCATATCATATGAGTTGATCCTTCTCCTCTTCCTTGTTCTTATTCTTGAAGTCTCATTTTCTAAAGAACTTTCTTCCCTGGTTGGACTTCATGAATCGAGTGAATCTTTTGGCTAGCATAGCCATCTCTTCAAGCTCCTTGTTACCACTCCAAAAGTATTGTTTTTAATGACAATCTTATAATGTTTTTGCTTGTTTTTAGGTACATTTAGTTGCATTAGGATGTTAAAATCATGCATTTACATACAAAGTGAGGAATTATGTCTATGCCAGTATGAAAGGTTGTTTTGTTGGCAATTTTGCAGGTTTGGCATAGTATTTGGCACAGAAAAAGCAACGCAGGAAAGGATGTGAAAGAGAATTCCAAGATGTTGTTGGCACAACATTGCCAAGCGTCGTTTGGCATGGCAGGGAACTTAATGACATGCCAAGGAGCTGATGAACCCAAAAAAATAGGACCAGATTAGGCTGCGAGAAAATAGGGATTGGATTAATCACTGAAAAATAACGGATAAGTAATGACGTGCTTGGTTGGCAGAATCATGCCAAGCCAGGATGCCACAACAGCGTTGGCATGATGACGTCATCCCTAGCCTTATCAGCTTATCAGCCTTGCACTCTAAACAAAGGATAAGGTGATCGCAAGTCTTATCCCTTGCGCATTCAAATTTTAAATGCAAAGGCTTATCCTAGGGCTTCTACGCAAGACTATTTAAGGAGGAGATCGATCATCACTTGAGAAAGAATTGAAGAATGAGAAAAGGACGATGAAAAAGATGAAGGCTTGAACTTGAGAAGCGGTCTGCAACAATGGAGAAGGAGAAATCAGAGACAACAAGATCAAAGGCTTGAAGATTCCATGAGACATCGGGAATCCATTGAAAGGGTTGCATCGAGAAACCTCATTCCTTGCTTTAATTCTTGTTGATCTTTTGTATTTCTTTTCTGTGTTTAAGAATGATTTCAAACCCATCTTTGATGTGTTTTATGTTTAGTTGTTAATAATTCAAATGCCCTGGCATTGTTCGTTTATCTGACATGTTTTACTGTTTTCTAACTGTCTTGCCATGCTAGAGCTTGCATTATTGTTTTTAAATACTTTGCCAAGCGAGAGTTGGCATTGTTGGCCTATTGCTCCTCAATATCTTAACAGACTTGGGAGGCAATGATCAGTTGCTAGATACTAAGGCGAGATGCTTCGAGAGAAGATGTTCAAGTAGATGAACTTACTTCGGGAGTGAGTCTACCCTTTAGGAGTATAGATTGGGACTTAATCAAATTGATTTATGAAAAACATTGCTATAGAGATATATGTGTTTTTGCATGGTTAATTTCGGGCATTGCCATCGAGAGAGGCAATGCCAAATTTGAATCTGCTCGGCAATCAATGCCAATATAGGACATTATTACTAGCCGGCATTGCTAGCATGAAATTTAGACATTCTTTGCCAAAACTTTGTTATCATTCTTGCACCTATTGTTTGTCAGACTGTTATCAATTCATCATCGTAATCTTTACTTTACTTTAGCTTATTTTACTTCTAGTCTTTTACTTCATTCGTTGTCTCAATCTATTACAATCATATTTTATCTTCTAGTTCACAAGTAATAACTGTGGCAATTAATTCCTAGGCAATCTCTGTGGAGACGATACTCAACTCACTACTATATTACTTGCTGACTGTGTATACTTGCATGTAAAAATGTATTCTTGGCATTGTTTTTACTTGCATATTTACACTGAATACTTAATCTTGTGTAATGTAATATTACGTCAACAAGTTTTTGACGTTGTTGCTGGGGATTGCAACGGAATTGATTGTTTTGATTTTTACTTGTTTTGATTTTTTTCGGTTTAATATATTTTGTTTGGTATATGTACTAGAGCAGCACTGTGAAGAAGAATTTACAAGATGACCCAATCCTACGTAGGTTAAGAAGAGAACGTCGAGAAAGGCTCATGACGGCAATGATGAGCTAGATAGTGCCATAATCAATGCCAATAACCAGGAGATGCTGGATGGAAATGGTGAGTTAGACAGTGCCATGAACAATTCCAATGACCAAGAGATGCCAGCAAGACTTGCAATTGTATCGCCAGCTCATACTATTGCTACTCAAATACCTAAATAACGATCTATAAGAAAACATCTAGCACCCACCATAGATGATTTGATGCCAACATTGATCATGTTAGAGGTAAATATGGCTTACTTTAAGCTTAAACTGATAATGATTCAAATGCTAATGGATGTAGGTCAATTTGATGAATCACCTAATGGAGACCCAATACAACATTTAAAGCAATTTGTGGAGGTTTTCCAACTATTCTGCCAGCCAGATATGACTGAAGAAACAGTAAAGCTGAAGCTCTTTTCATTTTTCTTGAGAGATAGTAAATTGTGGCTAAATTCATTACCACCAGGTTCGGTCATTACATGGGCAAAATTATGCCAGAAGTTTCTACTGAGATTTGAGCCACCGACATTAAATGCCAAGCTACGAAATGAAATTGTTACCTTTAGGCAAGCTGATGATGAAACTTTCTATGATATTTGGGAGCAATTCAAAGACCTGTTGAGAAGATGTCCCATGCATGGATTCCTTACTTGGACCCAAATAGAGATTTTTTACATCGAACTCAATGATCATGCCAGGACCTTTGTAGATGCTTCGACAAACGGTTCATTGCTGGACAAGAAATATACGGAGGCACTTGGCATCATTGAAAGAATTGTTGCCAACGATTTTCAGTATCCTACTACCAGACTAGGAACAGGGATAAGAACCGATGGAAAATTGGAACTTGATGCATTAACATCCATCAATGCCCAAATTTTCAATCTCACTAGCATTGTGAAAACTTTGCAAAAGAGTAATGAATACCAAGAAGTCAAAACATTAGAACCATTTTGCACGATATGTGGAGATGATCATCATGTGGATGATTGCCATGCTAACCCTGAATCATTAAATTTTGTTGGTAATTTTAATCAAAATTTTAACCCACATTCCAATATTGATAATGCAGGTTGGAAGCAACATCCCAACTTTTCTTAGGTGAATCAAAGTGGTGACCAATACAATGCCCAATGGTAGAACAACAATGCCATGCCAAGATTCAACCAGAATTCCATGCCAGGATTCAACCAGAATGTAGTGCCACAGAGAGCCTAGAATAATCTACTGCCAGAGCAAAGATCTCCTTATGAGAACACCCTAATGGATTTTATGGAGCATAACGATGCCACCGTCCAGAGTCTGGTAGCATCCATGAGGAACTTGGAATTTCAGATTGAAAAGATTGCCATCGCACTTAATGCCAGACCTCCAAGGACTCTGCCAAGTGATACAGAGGATGCTCGGCAAACATGGAGAGAACAAAGCCAAGTTGTCACTCTTCGAAGTGGCAAACCAATCGAGAATGAAACATCTGCCAAGCAGCCAATTGTTTTCCATAAAGAGAAATAACTGCCATTAGACGAAACCAAGGAAGTTGATAAAGGGGAAGCAAGCACCAGTAATGCCAGATCTCAATCTGATGCCAGCACCACCTCGGCAAAACCAGTGGAGCCAACATGTGCCAACTCTACCTTGGTAAAACAAGCAGGTGTTATTATTGACATTATCAAAGATCTTAAAAGTGCAGATGAACCTGAGCAATGCCAAGTTGTCAAGATCATGAAATCTATCTTCGATGAGGACATGGCATAACTTTGTTAAGGCATTGATGATGATGCTAGAGAATTGGATGACGAGGATACACCGAGTGATGAATCGACCTCGCTAGATGATGTCGTAAGATGTTTTGATAGATCTATGCCACTTGAGTTAGCTGGCAGAGAGATTGTGGAACCTAAACCATCCATTGAGGAGCCACCCAAGTTGGAACTAAAATCGTTGCCAGATCAACTCAACCATGCCTCGACATCAAAGGAGAAAAGAGCAGCAGAGCGTAAGCACTACTGGGGTGTTGAGTTCAATCAAAGATTCTCGAGACCTACAACAAAGAGATACTCCAGTTTCCTAAAGTGGTTGTTCAAAGCCACCATAGGAAAATATTCTATTTTATTGTGTAATCGAGGGTTCAGTGTACTCAAAGGTAAGAAATTCTTTGGCTTTCTACATTGGTTATTCAAACAAAAGATTTCCACAGCCTACCATCCACTAACCAAGGGCCAAGGGCTGAAGTACTACTGGGAAGGAAATCAGATTAATGCCAAGGAGACCATTCTCCTTGCGGATATTCAGTAATGTTTTGCCAACCCAGTCTGAACATAGTAAATGGTTTAGGAAAGTTATTTTCTTTTCAGTACTTAGGTATCTTAGTTTTAAACTTTTAGTTTTCCGATTTATTTCTTTTCTATTTTGAAAGGTTTCTTTGATTTTTAACACATGAAATTATACCAAGAGAATATGCCGAGTTCTGATGCCTAGACACCCAAGGCTGAATAAACAACACAATTGTCAGCCAGTTTAGTGGCAGTATTTTTTCGGATGTATCAACGCCAGGGGATCATCTTCTAGAAGTTAGAGAAGGCCGAGGAGCAAAACTTGATGCTTTGGCAGTATGTTAATGCTAGGGACTATGCCATGAAGAAAATAATTGAAGGCACAACCGCTCACACACTGCCAACATTCCCTGAGTTCCTTGTTGACCTCTTTGCCAAAGATGCCATGCTAGCACAGTCTCATGCCATTGACTCCCCTGCCGCGTTCGAACCTGTCAAGATTATGGAGGAAGTTCTCCGAGATGTTGGAGCCTCCACGCCACAAAACTAGCCATGTCAAGAATGAAACACAAAGCCCCCAATCGTGGAAGCTTTGTCAAGAGGAAGACTCGTATCACACAAGAAGTATCATCTGAAGGGGAGTCATCTTCTTCCTACACTCCTTTACATTTCATTCCATTGCATTTACATGTTCATGCATTTTATTTTTCTGTTTTATTTGTATATATGTGTTGTTTTCATACATTGAGGATACTGCACATCTTGGGTTTGGGAGTGTGTGTTTCCTCACATTACATTTATTCCATGTCGTGCTTTTCATGTTTAATTTTTTGTTGCCATGCAATGTAGGTCATATAAGATAGTTGCATACCGAACCGTTAAAAAAAGAAAAAGAAAATTTTGCCTCAATTTAATTTTGAAGGATTTTAACATTTGTTAGGGAAGTTTAATTTGTTCTAGGTTTCTGTCCAATGAGGATATTTTAATCTTTAGTTGTCATGTCATGCCAGCAGGGTAGTACACCAGGAATTGCTTGGAAATTGATCTCTAGTTTAGGGAATGAAATTTTCACTTAACACGTGATATGTATCTAGTTCCCTAGCAAACTTAGATTGTTTGAAACTATGCTCAGATTTTAAAAAAGAGTTGAAAAATTATGCAAGGGTAAAAGAAAATAAATAAGGCAGCAATGTTCTGCCAAGGCAATGAAAAAATGAACTCTTCTCTATCTAGGGATAATAAGTACTTGGGGTTTCGTGGTTTGTCCCTTCTTAGTTCTCAAGTCCAAAACTTTAGGGTATGAGTTGAAGAGAAAGCCTAGTGATGTCTGGATTAAGGTGGGGATTCGTGGTATGCTTCCTCTTATCACTCACGCTAAATAGTGCCACGAAGCAAGCTTAAGTTATTGCCAACAGAAACCCTTGGTAGAGAGAGAAAAAATTATAAAAAAAGAAAATGAGTTTAGGTAGTAAAATTGACTAAGGGGAAGAAAGGATACTTGATGCATATTACCTACACATCATGCACTTTTCATGAACAAAGAGTAGAGTTATATTGCTGCACTTGAATTGCTACATGCTTGGAATAATTACACTAAGAGACTGAGGACAAAAAAAGAGCCAAATTCTTCTTTCCAGCATTTGTTGGCATTCCAACCAAAATTTTTACAAGGTAACTTTTACATATTTTTTATTTTCTTTCTTTGCATTACTTAAGGACAAACAATGATTTAGGTTTGGGGTGTGTTACCTCTCTAAAAGTAATATTTTTAATGACAATTTTACAATGTTTTTGCTTGTTTTTAGGTACATTTAGTTGCATTAGGATGTTAAAATCATACATTTACATAAGAAGTGGAGAATTATGTCTATGCTAGTATGAAATGTTGTTTTGTTGGCAATTTTGCAGGTTTGGCATAGTATTTGGCACAGAAAAAGCAACGCATGAAAGGATGCCAAAGAGAATGCCAAGAAACTGTTGGTACAACATTGCCAAGCGTCGTTTGGCATAGCAGAGGAACTTAATGTCGTGCCAAGGAGCTGATGAACCCGAAAAAATAGGATCAGATCAGGCTGTGAGAAAATAGGAATTGGATCAATCTCCAAAAAAATAGCAGATAAGTAGTGTCATGATTGGCTGGCAGAATCATGCCAAGCCAAGATGCTAGAGCAGCGTTGGCATGATGACGTTAGCCCTAGCCTTATCAACTTATCACCTGATCAGCCTTGCACTCCAAACAAAGGATAAGGTGATCGCAAGCCTTATCCCTTGCACATTCAAATTTTAAATGCAAAAGCTTATCCTAGGGCTTCTACGCAAGACTATTTAAGGAGGAGATCAATCATCACTGAAGAACAAATTGAAGAAGGAGAAAAGACGATGAAAAAGATGAAGGCTTGAACTTGAGAAGCGGTCTGCAACAATGGAGAATGAGGAATCGAAGACAACAAGATCAAAGGCTTGAAGATTCCATGAGACATTGAGAATCCATTGAAAGGGCTGCATCGAGAGACCTTCTTCCTTGCTTTAACTCTTGTTGATCTTTTGTATTTCTTTCATGTGTTTAAGAATGATTTCAAACTCATCTTTGTTGTGTTTTATGTTTAGTTGTTAATAATTCAAATGCCTTAGCATTATTTGTTTATTTGGCATGATTTACTATTTTCTAACTGCCTTGCTAAGCGAGAGCTGACATTACTGTTTTTTAAATACTTTGTCAAGCGAGAGCTGGCATTGTTAGCCTACTACTCCTCAATATCTTAATAGACTTGGGTGGCAACGATTAGTTGCTGGATACTAAGACGGGATGCTTCGAGAGAAGATGTTCAAGTAGATGAACTTACTTCGGGAGTGAGTCTACCCCTTAAGAGTATAGATTGGGACTTAATCAAATTGATTTATGAATAACATTGCTATAGAGATATAGAAGTTTTTGCATGGTTAATTTCGGGCATTGCCATCGAGAGAGGCAATGCCAACTTTGAATTTGCTCGACAATCAATGCCAAGATAGGACATTATTACTAGCCGACATTGCTAGCATGAAATTCAGACATTCTTTGCCAAAACTTTGTTATCATTCTTGCACCCATTGTTTGCCAGACTGTTATCAATTCATCACCTAAATCTTTACTTTACTTTACTTTACTTTAGCTTATTTTACTTCTAGTCTCTTACTTCATTTGTTGCCTCAATCTATTACAATCATCTTTTACCTTCTAGTTCACAAGTAATAATCATGGCAATTAATTTCTAGGCAATCTATGTGGAGATGATACTTAACTCACTACTATATTACTTGTTGACCGTGTATACTTGCACGTAAAAGACGTATTCTTGGCATTGTTTTTACTTGCAGATTTACACTGAATACTTAATCTTTTGCCCTGCAATATTACGTCAACACTTAATCATTGACGATGACCGAGAAACGATCAAACATCTTCGTGACACTCTCGTTGGGCTCCATTTTGAAATTCTCGTAACTTAAGTTGAGGAGTCCAATCTTGGTCTCCTTAACATCGTTGGTGCCCTTGTAGGAGGCCTCGAGCGTGTCCCACACCTCTTTTGCACTTGTACAATAGGACATCTTCAAATACATGTTCGATCTGAGTGGAAAAAAGAGCATGTGCAAGGCCTTGTCATTAGCTTGTAGCTTCCTTCTTTCTTCATCCGTCATTTCTTGTTTGGCCTTGGGAATTTTTCTATCACCTTCTTGCTTCATTGGAATGGATGGCCCGTCTTCGATTACATCCCAAAGGATGTAATTGTTGGATTTGATGAATAGCCCCATCCGGTTCTTCCAATATGGGTAGTTGTCCCTATTGAAGAAGGGAGGTTTGGTGGTGGAAGTAGACGTCATTGCTTTGTTGTCGATTTATTAGATTGCTTCAAGGATCGCCTCTTGTAGATGTTAATCTCTCAAAGAGTTAGGCTCTAATACCAATTGTTGTGTGGATCAATTGATGAACAAATGGCCAAGATGGGGTGAATTGGCTTTTTAAAATGAAAGAGAACAAAGTTGTAAAGTAAAAATTAAAAACAAGAGAATTTATAGTTGTTCAAGCTTAGAACAAGCTCTACATCCACTACCTTAGCTCCCACTAAGAATTTTCAACCAATTTCATTAGAAATTCTTCCCATTTTCTCTGATTAGGAGAAAACCTTACAACCCGATTAAGCTTTCTACCCAAAGTTTAATCAAGACTCACTCTTTACAAGAGAAATTTTGGCAACAAAGAAAATACCTCATAATAGGTGGATAATTGCACAATTACAAGTTTACTCTAACCCCAAACTTGATTAAGAAAGAATACAATAAAAGTTCTCAAGAGGGTTACAAGAATTTGCCTCTAATGGGCTCAAAGAGATTGAAATTTTGCTTGACTGTGCTTGACTTTTTCAATAGTTATTGTTGTAGCTTTTATGGCTTGCTTTTATACCTCTTCATTGAATTCTAGCCGTTTGGGTGGTTGGCATCATCGATAGAGCCGTTGAGCTCTCTTTTTCTCACCATAAATGCACTTCTGCAACCTACCGTATCGGTACACGAGGTACTCGTATCGATACATGTCTCAAAACAGAAAGAGTTGTTGCAATTAATAAAGAGGGCGTATCGATACGCAGGAAGGGCGTATCGAAACAATCTTAGTGTAAAATGAGGGTCGTATCAAACGGCTGGACCGTATCGGTACAATTTTTGCTCACTGGAATCTGATGAAAATGTCTTGAGAAAAAGGTATATGTATGCTTCAAGGGCGTATCGATACGTAAAGCTTGTTTTTACAAAAGCGTATCGAAACAAATGTCACTCGTATCGGCACGATATAACTGACATTTGAAGCTTTAACTAACACTCAACGGTCAAAAAATTTATTGCAAAGATTTTAAAAATCTTAAGACCTCGTATTGGTACGCTGACGTGTCGTATTGAAACTGAGGATCGGAACACTTAAGACATGTATTGAAACTCATTTGTATAAAGCCTAGTTTGAAGGTTGTATCGAAACGGACAAGCCCGTATTGCAACACCATATCGAAACGGGGTAAGTCGTATCAAAATTCTATGCTCAATTAAAATTTTAGTAGCCAAAATCCGCATCGAAATGCTATAGGGCGTATCAATACGCCTGAGCGATTTTGTAATGTTTGGCTTTGAAAATACTTAGAAAAATATGTGTTATATTAAAATTAAACATAGGTTTTATATAATTACATTAAAAACTATTAATTTCGTAAATCGCGAATACTTAAACTATTTTTACAATATAATTATTTTTAATAAATATAATTATTTTTTAAAAAATAATTTTATTTAAAGAATATAAATTATTATAAAAATTAAATGTTTTGTTACATAAGTAAATATTATTCTCATGCATATGTACTCAAAAACTAGTACGTGGGAACCATTTCTTGCAAGCGAAACATCTTTGATGAAAAATGAACACTTCGTTAAGATTTTGTTTAAACTCAAATTTTGCATAGAAATGACGACCATCTTTGAATTTTAATATAAAAAGAAAAACCTTAATTAGCTTATCTATACCCAGGGACAAAGCTACCCAAGGCCAAAGGGCATGGCAAGGATATAACTAGAATTGAAGGTTGGGGACAAAATATAAATATTAAAATGTGAGAGATATTCATATTTAATTTAATTTTTTTTAAAAAGTATATTAAAAAAATGATAAAAAAATTCCCATGCATGGGGCGAGGGCAAATTTGGCCAAGTAAGCCACTATTGGCTTAATAATTAGCATATAGGGGTTATACGGCTGAATTTTGGTAAACTAGGCCAAAAACTACAGTGGCGTTGGGACCTCGCCACCTGCTGCCGGCGAGGTGTGGACAACGCCACCTCCTGCTGGCGAGGTCCCTGGTGACCGGCTGGGAGAGCCAATGGCAGGCGAGCTGTGGCTGGTTGGAGCTGGTTGGGGCTGGATGGGCGGCTTCACGTGAGCTGGCCCACCTCGCCTTCTCCTTATGGCGAGGTGCAGGCTGCCAGGCCTACTGCTCACGGGCTGCAGCAGGTGTTGGCCAATATATATATATATATATATATATATATATATATATATATATATATTTACATTATATTATTTGTTTGTATATATATAGTTAGGGTGGTGTGTGAGTTGGGTAATTGAGAAGAGAAGAAGAGAAAAAAATTGTGAAGGTGAAGAATTTGGCAAAGTTGTGACTGTCGTTTCGAACAAAAGAGCTCGTTTTTCGAATTTTGAATCTGGTAAGGGCATATATTTTTTGGGCAAAATTGTAATCTGATTTTTTTAAAGTTAGTTTATTAGCTGTATATATTCGAAATGTTGAAGTTAATATATATATTTTTGTATATATTCGAATGCTAATTGTTTTTTAGCTGTAGAAATAGATAATGGCATGTATTTTTTGGGCAAAATTGTAATCTGATTTTTTTAAAGTTAGTTTATTAGCTGTATATATTCGAAATGTTGAAGTTAATATATATATATTTGTATATATTCGAATGCTAATTGTTTTTTAGCTGTAGAAATAGAAAATGGCATGTATTTTTTGGGCAAAATTGTAATCTGATTTTTTTAAAGTTAGTTTATTAGTTGTATATATTCGAAATGTTGAAGTTAATATATATATTTTTGTATATATTCGAATGCTAATTGTTTTTTAGCTGTAGAAATAGATAATGGCATGTATTTTTTGGGCAAAATTGTAATCTGATTTTTTTAAAGTTAGTTTATTAGCTGTATATATTCGAAATGTTGAAGTTAATATATATATATTTGTATATATTCGAATGCTAATTGTTTTTTAGCTGTAGAAATAGATAATGGCATGTATTTTTTGGGCAAAATTGTAATCTGATTTTTTTAAAGTTAGTTTATTAGCTGTATATATTCGAAATGTTGAAGTTAATATATATATATTTTTGTATATATTCGAATGCTAATTGTTTTTTAGCTGTAGAAATAGATAATGGCATGTATTTTTTGGGCAAAATTGTAATCTGATTTTTTTAAAGTTAGTTTATTAGCTGTATATATTCGAAATGTTGAAGTTAATATATATATTTTTGTATAAATTCGAATGCTAATTGTTTTTTAGCTGTAGAAATAGATAATGGCATGTATTTTTTGGGCAAAATTGTAATCTGATTTTTTTAAAGTTAGTTTATTAGCTGTATATATTCGAAATGTTGAAGTTAATATATATATATATTTGTATATATTCGAATGCTAATTGTTTTTTAGCTGTAGAAATAGATAATGGCATGTATTTTTTGGGCAAAATTGTAATCTGATTTTTTTAAAGTTAGTTTATTAGTTGTATATATTCGAAATGTTGAAGTTAATATATATATTTTTGTATATATTCGAATGCTAATTGTTTTTTAGCTGTAGAAATAGATAATGGCATGTATTTTTTGGGCAAAATTGTAATCTGATTTTTTTAAAGTTAGTTTATTAGCTGTAGATTCAATGAGAATTGGATTGTGAAGCAAGCCGATTTCATTGAATTGTGGGAGGAAAGATGGGAGCGGTGGGCTGATGATTTGAGTCCAATTCAAGCCAGCGATTTTGAATTTAATACAGAATACTATTCATGGTTTTCGACAAATGGGAAACCGTTTATAGCATCTGTCGAAGATGCAAATAGATGGCTTGAAAACCCGCATTGCTCTAGACAAGTTCGCCTCTCAACCGAGTTTGGTCAAAGCTCTCAGCAATCAACAGACGAACAAAACTTGGAAGGAATTTCGGGAGCAACCAACCGAGGTTGGACTTCTTCGTGGGCGCGATCTGACTCCCCCCGAGACATGTAAGCAGTAATTATTGGGAGCAACCACCATTTGGTAATGTTTCGGAACAAACCCCATTTCAACAAAGTCATCAAACATTTGGATTTGGTCATGTTCCGCAGCAATCACCTTTTAATTTTGCAACCGGTGGTAGCTCATCTTCTCAGCCGGCTTACAATGATGATGAAGGATACGTACCACAATTTCAGTATCCTCAATCATCTGTATATGGGGAAGGTTTTGGTGTTGGTAGCATGGCATCTATGTTGTCAACAACTACCATTAGCAGCCCATCATTTCATCCTGAAGAAATGTTTGCTACACCACCTACTATGCAAATAACGAATGAGCAATTCTTCGATGACGATGAGCTGGCTCCTAATCCAAGAGCTCGTAGACAGGTTCAACCTGCTTCGCGGTACTCACAAACAGGCCCTCTCCACCGGCAAGAATTACCCACTAGGAGGGGGAGAGGGAGGGGGAGGAGGGGAAAATAGGATTTTGTTTTGTTTTTATTTATTTGTAATTTGTGAACCCAGAATATTTAATGTTATATGTATTTCTTTTAATTTCAATTGCATTTTGATATTTATGTATTTCTTTTTAATTTTCGTATTCAATTAATAGGTTTCTTCAAAGGTAACAAGTTAAACTTTTTTGAAAAAAATGAGAATTAATAAGTTGACGGTGCACGTCTGATAAAATTGAAACAAATAAAAATTGAAAAGATGCAATATTTTCTCATTACCATAAAATTAGACATACATTAAACAAAGCATTTAGGTTGACGGTCCGGCACGATAGTTGGAAAGATTTGATTTGTGCGGACACTTGTTTCTTGTATGACCCGGTTGACTACAAAGACTACAATGTCTAACTTGAACTCCTCCCTCTCTATCATCTGGATCATCCATATTCGTATTAATACGAGTAGATTTCGGTCGACCCTTCAACTTTCTACGAAGCACTGGATTTGGTAACCATTCTTCGTATATTGGCTCTACCGGCCAATAGTCTTGGTTCGGGATTGTGTTGAACTGAATTCTATATATATTTGCAATATTCTCTAGTTTATAACAGTCATTCGCAAAACCGTAAGGGTCCAGTCGAAAATGCAAACAGGCGGCGTGTGCGTGAGAGCAAGGGTATCTAAATGCTTGGAATGCACCACAATCACACCAATTCTGATGAAGTTTCACAGTGAACATTTTTTGCTCACCTCGGACTGTAGCTTCCACAGAAAATTCCCATCTATTTGAGTCGAATGATCTGACTCGCATAGCGGACGCTTTAGCTTGAAGATCGATCATTTTTTTTCGCAGGGCTTTCGACCAATATTGTCCGCTGTTTATTCGGGCGTTGGCATCTTGCCCTTTGTCGGACCACACTTTGCCCAATCTAAAGTAGGTCTCCCACACAATACTTGCAATTGGGAGATGTCGTGTTCCTTTAAGAACAGAGTTTATAGCCTCTGCAAGGTTAGTTGTCATATGACCATAACGCCGACCTTCATGATAGGCTTGTGACCATCTTTCCGTGGGGATGTCATTTACAAATTTTATCACACCTGCACCGTGCCGCCTCAACCTTCTCATCCTTTCATGGAATTTTGGTTGAACTAGTTCATACCCTATTTATAAATAAAAATAAGTTAAATAAAACAGCCCCTAATAACTAAAAAAATTAAAAATTTTATAAACAACAAATAACAACTTACCCGCGCCTAAAACCTCTTTCTTGATCTGACTGTTTCCGAACCGCGTCTTCGCATTCGCTGCAATATGTCGTACACAATATGCTGGATATGCATGTGGAGGTATCCATAAACTCCCAGGTCTGTCAATTACTGATAAGAGCGCAGTTCCTCTATCAGAAATCATGCAAATCCCGTCTTCTTTTACAACATAATTGCGTAGGTGCTTCAAAAAGAATTCCCATCCATCCGCGTCTTCCTTTTCAACTATGGCAAAGGCAATTGGGAATATATTATTTTTCCATCCTGTGCAACGGCCAAGAGTAATATATGACCGTACTTCCCATACAACCATGTACCATCCACTTGAATCATGCGTTTGCAGAATGGAAACCCTTGAATGCACGTATTGAACGCCCAAAATAACTTACTAAATACTCTTTTACCAGGAATTAATTCGCCTTGTAAGTTGAACACCGGCAATGTCTCGTACTCTACAACGGTCCCCGGGATGAAATGTTGCATTGCTCGTAAAAGAGCTGGTAGCTCATTATACGATTTATCCCAATCACCATACAGTTCCGTCATCGCCTTTTGCTTTGCCATTAGTAAGACGGAACATAACCAAACTGGGAGCGGATAGATGCTACTAACACTGCAATCGAAATTCTTGGTTCCTGTTCAACCAAAGTCCTGATTGAAGCACATATTAGATCAGAGTTTAAATTAATATGGTCCTGTGATAAAGCCATATTGGTACATGTGTGCTGATCAATAAACCGTGACACCTCCCACATTTCAGTTCTCTTCTTGTAAGAAATTCTTACCCACCACGGACAATTGTTCTTCCAATAATAACACCTTACACAATACGTAATTTTGTTGGACTCAACAACAGAAAATGACGTATGGCGTTTGAGACAGTGCTCTTGAACCGCAAGCTTCGCGGCTTTTTTTGTTTCAAATTGAGCCTTTAGTTCCAATTCTCCAAAGTTCGAAGATGATGAAGAACCAAATACGCGAGCTTCATATTCTTGATCTTGCATTGCAGTATAGTCAACTTCATACATGCGGGCTGCTGGAGCTTTATAGGCTGGAGGTTCCGGTTGTTGGCGCTGCGGTGCAGCATTACCCCAAACAGCCGGCTGTTCATTTCTCAACCCGAGCCTACTAACAGCCGCGGCCCAAACATCTTCTTCAACATCAATACCATTGCCTTGAGACGCTTCTGTCATAATAGCGTCAATATCATCAGCATCGAGTAACTGAACGCCATCTTCTTCTTCTTCACTCATAGGAACAATATTTTCTTCATCATCACTGAAATCTTCAAGCGATTTGCCCCAACGACCAACTGTGGGTTCGGTGTCCGAATATGTTGATGAACTCATATTCTGTAAATATTAAAAAACATAAGCACAACATTAAATTTTTGGGTTTTTTTATTAAAATTTAAAAATACTTGTACCATCTGAATATATATTCAATCATACAAAAGATTTATACAAACTCTCTAAAATTAAAAAATTTAGATTAAAAGGAAAAATTTACTTACTTAATTTTCACTAGCTTTTACGAACTCTTCAATCACCCTCTTCGAATATTTCTTCAGAAACTCACAAACTCGTCCCTCTTTGCCGAAAAGCTCTCTTAATTTTTTTCTCAACCACTACACACTCATCTCATCTTCCGTAAACCCTCTATATATACACATAAAATAATATTAAAAAATTAATCCCCTTTAATAAATCTAGCCCGTCCCTATTTAATTTACCCTACATACACTTGCCTGACTTGCCAGTGTGTAGGGGACATGCAGGTGAACAGGACCTCGCCATTTGCAAATGGCGAGGTCCTGTTCACCTGCATGTCCCCTACACACTGGCAAGTCAGGCAAGTGTATGTAGGGTAAATTAAATAGGGTTTAGGCACGTCCGTCTATTGAAGGGTAAATAGGGTTCTAGGTACGGGCTAGATTTATTAAAACACCTCCTATTAAAGGGTAAAATTAAATATGGTTCGATGGATATTTTAATTTTAAAATTAAATTAGGGTGTGTAAAATTGGGTTCGACTAACCATTTGTAAATTGTTCCGGTCAATCGGTAAGTTCGGGTCACTCAAATCTCGACCCTATATAGTAACCATTCAACCAGTTAACAGTTTATTCGGTTAACCGAAATATTCGGTACAATCTGAATTTAATGATTTTTTTTACTTTGTTTATTAAAAAATTTAAAATTTAATAATATGTTAAATATTCGGTACAATCTGAATTCAATCTTAGTATCTTTTTTAAAACATTTGAAAATATTTACAACCCTAAACCCTATACCCTATACCCTAAACACATCCCTATCTCTGACCCTAAAGTCAACCCTATATGCAAATGCATGGCACATGCACATGGATAAAGCCTGACGTGCCTGCATGGCACATGCATGAACAACACCTCGCCATTTGCAAATGGCGAGGTGCTGTTCATGCATGTGCCATGCAGGCACGTCAGAGAAGCATGCAGCTCACAGCTGAGCCGCCCACGCTGCCAAGCCTGCCTCCAACAGGACCTCGCCAGCAGGAGGTGGCGTTGTCCACACCTCGCCGGCAGCAGGTGGCGAGGTCCCAACGCCAATGTAGTATTTGGCCTAGTTTGCCAAAATTCAGCCGTATAACCCCTATATACTAATTATTAAGCCAATAGTGGCTTACTTGGCCAAATTTGCCTCGTCCTTCCCAAGAGTAACACATTCCGCCCCTGCCAATGGGATGTACTATGTTACAAATTTCAAATATTTAATAAGTTTTAGTCTAATAGTAATTTGGCTCCTATAAAAAATAAATATGTAAATTTAGAAATATAAAGACATTAAATATTTAATTAAATAGGGGCCGAATTAAAGAAGTATGAACATGTGTTTTCAAATTTTTTAATATAATAATAATTTAGGTACTTTTATATATATATATATATATATATTTAATTATCAGATAAATTATGTATTACCCTTAAATTTTAAATAATCAATAAGCTTTTATATTTTTAAATTTAATATTTTAATCCCTCTTAATATTGCATTCTAACTCTGTCTTTATCTATACCTTAAAATTAACCAAATCAAAAGATATAACTAGAATTGTCACATGACTTGCAATTATTATTTAATGTTGCGTTTCTTAGTTAAACTATATAAAAGTATCACACGACTTTCTCAACCAAGGAGATTTGTCACATGACTTGCCATGGTTCTTTAATAATAATACTCTTACCTGCAATTAAAAAATTGTTTAACGTACCGACAACTAATTGGTCTAACAGAATAAAGTATTAGATCACTTAAGTAAAGTCGGTAATTTAAATATTGACGTTGTGAATGAAAAAAATTAAGTTGTAAGATCGTTCTATATTAAATCTCTGTAAAACCTGACAGTGGTGGATGTACATATAACATAGGGTGGGCCCGTGCTCACCCTAAACTTTTTAAAATTCATACATTTGCTTTCAATTTTTTTAATTGTTTTGAATTAGTCCTTAAATTTTTGTAATATTTGTGATTTGTGCCCACCCTGAAATTTTGAGATTTTATACGTGCCCACCTTCAAATATATTTTTGAATCCGCCACTGAAACCTGGTCCAAATTAATCGATTAGCAAGTCAAACACAATTAATTAAACAAAAAAATTGTTTAATGTTGCGTTTCTTAGTTAAACTGGATAAAATGTGGGTAACATGTCACACCCGATTTATTGAATATTGAGGGTTCAATATTTAGTTATCTTTTCGTGTTACTCAATAAATTTAGCTGTCTTCTAACCAGAGGTAAATAAGATATTTATGTTCGATTAAAAAAAGTTTGTACTCAATTCAATAATTATCGAGCTAAATTCGAGCAGTTTTAATTATCGGTCGAGTCTAATTTAAGCATTTTAACATCCGGTTTAAACTGCTCGCGAGCCTAATCAAGTTTCTAGTTTTAATATATATCATATTATTTAATTATATTTCTACTTTTATTATATATTATTGAATATGAACGAACTTAAACAAACTCTAATTCGACTTTGGAACAAAATCTATAAACGAGTTTAATCGAACTCAAATAGCTTGATTATATTTTGAGCCAAATCTGAACTTAAAATTGATGTTAAGCTAAACTCAAATTAAATAACAAGTGAAATCCACTATTTGGCCTAATGATTAAGGATGCTGATATTACCTCATGTTATATGAGTTCGGATCTCGACATGAAAATATAACATCTTTCTATTTAATAAAAAATTAAATAACAAATTCAAATTTTAAGCAAACTCGAATCTACGTTCAAGCTCAACTCAACACGATTACACCCGCAACTCCACATATTTAAATTCATATTATTACATACTCCCTCCGTCCCAAATATAATGTCCATTATTGACTTTTCACGTAGTTTTAGGAAGAAAAAAATTGTGTAAGACATGTGATGTAAAATAATTAAAATGTCAATTTTATCTTTAAAAAGTTAAATTTTATTTTGTTGGAAAACTAAAGAAAGGGTAGAAAGGTAAATATGTCTTGTAAAAGTTGTTGATTTTATCAATGAGACATTTTAAGTGGGACAATTTTAAAACACAAAATGGACATCTTAAGTGAGACAGAGGGAGTATAAAGAAGTATAATTTACCAAGTGGATATAGGTTAATAATAAAAACCTTAAGCGGTTTGGGTTGACAAAAGGTACAATTTTAAATTATGTATTTGTGATCCCATGTGTCGGATATGACCTACAAAATTTAAAGATTCGTAGAAAAAATACATAAATATATTTATTTATGGTTTAAAATTTAAAATTTTAAATCTTAAAATCTTAAATCATAAAATTAAGACTTGTCTACTGTAAATTCTGAACTAAATCCTAAAGTACTAGAAAAAAATTATACTCCCTCTGTCCCACTTAAGATGTCCATTTTGTGTTTTAAAATTGTCCCACTTAAAATGTCTCATTGATAAAATCAACAACTTTTACAAGACATATTTACCTTTCTACCCTTTCTTTAGTTTTCCAACAAAATAAAATTTAACTTTTTAAGGATAAAATTGACATTTTAATTATTTTACATCACATGTCTTACACAATTTTTTTCTTCCTAAAACTACGTGAAAAGTCAATAATGGACATTATATTTGGGACGGAGGGAGTATTTTAGTAAGTGGTGTGTTATATATATCCGGAGCCTTGGACTGCTACAATAAAACAACAAAAGTCAAATAAATATGGGGTCGATTTCAGTCGATCTCCAAATTGTACAAAAATGCCTATTTGTACTATTGTTCCTGTGTATTTTGTATTTATATAATTGTATACAAATTGTGTATTTTAAATTGTAAAAAACAACGTCGTTAGTGCGACTTATTCTTCTAAAGACTTGCATTTCGTTCTTCCCAAATACTATAAAGGTATTCTGTTCATGCCAGCTTTAAGATCAGGGTGAGAAGGGACTTACCCTTCCTGTTATCGACGGGCCATTGTAAGGCTTCCTTCCACGAACGATGCTGGTGATGCAGCCCACACGCATGTAAAATTCTTCTCCACGCTGCAGTCGACTTAGGGCAGTCCGAGAATAGGTGATCTCTAGTTTCCAACACATTCTCACAAAGAGAACACTAACTTCAATAACGATACTCCATTGTAGGAGACTCTCCTTTATCGAGACCTATTCAAAATGATCATCCATGATATGATAGAATGCTTTGGGATATGCGTGAGAAACTAGATAACTTTCTGTCATTGCACCTTATCGTGGGAGTTTCTCGTTTTTTCTCGAATCCATCTAGTAGTCATGTTACTTGGAATCCTTATTGCAAATAAGTTTCTGCCATATGTCTCATTTTAAGTAACTTCTTTAAAGTCCAACCGAAATAAGGCCTACTTTCGGGTTGCTAAAAATATGCTCCCTTCAGCATATACATATTGTCACGGTCCTATTCGCGTGATAGGCGAGACCGTGACGAGATGCTTGCTGATTGTGCTTAATGCGGGATGCGGGATAGCAATAAGGGTGTAGTACGTGTTGTACAACCGTTCAGTCCTGGGATAGGCGTGCTGGTTAGGCACCACACTTGTCGGGAGCTGTCCCCGCTTCCCTGATGAGCCCATGGGAGGGCGAAACCAATAAGCATCGGCGTGGAATAGGCTGAGCCTCGGGCTTGTGGGAGCCCTGAGGTGCCGCACGGGGGAGATGTCTCAGCGCCAAGACTCTGACCCCCTGACAGATGGCATCAGAGCAGGATTATGTGCTAGCTGTGAGCTTACCAAGTGCTCCTTGTGCTGCGTAGCGAGTCAAGTGGACGAGCGTGTGCCTCGCACCCTAATGAGAGGGGGTGTTCGCGACTGGGTCCTCTATAAAGAGATTGAGACGAGGTCGAGTAGGCAGGAAGCCGCAGCGAAAGTTCGCCAAGCACTCGTAGCCGCATGTGTCGGAGCCTCAAATGAAGAGGGTGAGCAGGAAGGGAATTGCACACGAGATCTGGGCTAATTCCTCATAGAAGAGGGAAAGAGTTTTCTCCCCATGCACGAGGGCGTGCATGAATTGAGTGGGGGAGATTGTCACGGTTCTATTCGCGTGATAGGCGAGACCGTGACGAGATGCTTGCTGGTTGTGCTTAATGCCGGATGCGGGATAACAATAAGGGTGTAGTACGTGCTGTACAGCCGTCCAGTCCTGGGACGGGTGTGCTGGTTAGGCACCACACTGGTCGGGAGCTGTCCCCGCTTCTCTGATGAGCCCATGGGAGGGCGAAACCAGTAATCATCAGCGTGGAATAGGCTGAGCCTCGGGCTTGTGGGAGCCCTGAGGTGCCGCACGGGGGAGATGTCCCTGCGCCAAGACTCTGACCCCGTGACAGATGGTATCAGAGCAGGACTGTGTGCTAGCTGTGAGCTTACCAAACGCTCCTTGTGCTGCGTAGCGAGTCAAGTGCACGAGCGTGTGCCTCGCACCCTAATGAGAGGGGGTGTTCGCGAGTGGGTCCTCTATAAAGAGATTGAGACGAGGTCGGGTAGGCAGGAAGCCGCAACGAAAGTTCGCCAAGCACTCGTAGCCGCATGTGTCGGAGCCTCAAATGAAGAGGGTGAGCAGGCAGGGAATTGCACACGAGATCTGGGCTAATTCCTCATAGAAGAGGGAAAGAGTTTTCTCCCCATGCACGAGGGCGTGCATGAATTGAGTGGGGGAGATTGTCACGGTCCTATTCGCGTGATAGGCGAGACCGTGGCGAGATGCTTGCTGGTTGTGCTTAATGCGGGATGCAGGATAACAATAAGGGTGTAGTACGTGCCGTACAGCCGTCCAGTCCTGGGACGGGCGTGCTGGTTAGGCACCACACTGGTCGGGAGCTGCCCCCGCTTCCCTGATGAGCCCATGGGAGGGCGAAACCAGTAAGTATCAGCGTGGAATAGGCTGAGCCTCGGGCTTGTGGGAGCCCTGAGGTGCCGCACTGGGGAGATGTCCCTGCGCCAAGAGTCTAACCCCGTGACAATATGTATTTATGCTACCCAAAGAGATCCCTCACTTGCTAGAATGTTTTTCAAGAAACGTAGGCCGGATGTGTTGTTCCAACAAGTGAGGTTTTTAAGGTTGAGGCCACCCTCATATTTAGTTCTAAAAATTTGGTCCCAGTTTGCTCGAGCTTCTTTGACTGATATATTATCTCCCTTCTAGAAGAATCGCATGCAAGTCTTATTTATCTGAGTAATCATAGATTTTGACAAGATGAATTGTCTTCTCCAATAATTGAAGATGCTGAATAGTACATCCCTTATCAATTGAATTCGGCCACTATAGCTCAATTTCTTTTGGGACAAGAAGACTAATTTAGCTTTAATCTTTTTGAGTAAAGGAATGCAGTCTCGTACTATGAGCTTTCTGATCACCAGGGGTACTTCAAGATAGTGCATAGGTAGATGTCTATGTTTGAAGCCAGTCACCCTACAAATATCATCGATTGATCAATAGAATTATTTGTATAAACTAAAATTTATACTAACAATATTTCAAATAATTTTTTTAGAGAATACAATTTAAGTTGTTTCTGACAGTTCGATGGGTTAATTCATAACATCATCAATATTTGTGAAGTTGTCGGAACTTGATATAAAGATGTTATATTTGAGCATTAGAATTGGTAGAGGCATTTGTATTTATTTATATTAAAGTTTGATATACCATTATTTTTAATTTAAAATTTTATTCATAATGAAAAATGAGTTGCATAACAATCGAATTTTTTAATGACCGTCAATACCAAGTCAACGAGTTTACTCAATATGCCCCAATCCAAAATTATCGTAAAGAATCACTATTATCCCACTGATAATCATCATTAATAACAACTGAAATACTATAAGAACAACTTGACAATGAAACTAGTGTATTCGAAATAAGATGAATCTAACGAGATATAATGAATCATCTTATCACCATTCACTCGAATCTAATAAAAATAGATATTTTAAAAAAGAACCAAATATCTATTAAGTCGAGGAACAACATAACTCATATCAAAAGAAAATTTCTTACGGAAGCAAAATCAAAACTTATACAAAACAATATAAAAAAACTTGTATGAGTGAAAAGAGTTATTAAATAAATAAAATATAATAAAATCCTAAGTTTTAAAAATAAATTCTAGATTCTCAAAATATATACACAAAAGATCTACTAATGTTCTATTAGATCGTCATGAACAATGAGTGACTTTGAACAGAGAAGAAAAGAAAAAAACACGACAAGAACAAGTGGCGGGGGAATCTCAAATATTGAAAACAGCTGAATGATAAGGCAAGAAGGTCGGGACCAGCGCTATTGGCTAGGTTGGTCCTTTAGGCCCTAGCTCTGGGTGAAATGTTTTAGTAGTTGACCGCTGCCTTCGTTTATGGTCAAACTTCACTGAGGTCCCTTTTGTTTAGGTCGCATTTTATTTTGGTCACCTATTTTGAAAAAAATTATTCTTACCATTTATGTTTTTTTATCTGTTTTATTTTAGTCACTGTATCGTTAACACATATTAGTTTATGACGTGACAAATTAGTCAGAAGGGTTAAATTTCTAATTTGACCCATAAATTTTAAATAAAATATTAATAACTTTTTTTCTTCAAAATTAGTGACTAAAATAGAATACGACCCAAATAAAAGAGACCTCCAATGAAGTTTACCCTTTATTTATTCTCTTTTGGGATGAGAACAAAACAGTGGCAAATGGGATTTGTGTCCTTAACAACATCAGAATGGTACAAAAAGAATCAAATATTTATGTACCTTTCTCTAAACTCCTCATTTTTTTAATCAATAGATATTCACTTCTTTCCCACTTACATCATCTAAAGATTTGGTGGGATCTTCAAATCTACTTGTCAATGTGACTTTCACACTGCAATCTACGCTTTCAAATTAATACATCAGCAATTAAACCATCATATATCTAAAATTAACGAAATAAAACGTTAGAAACATATTTTGCTCAACAAAACTTTAAACACCTAAAGTTCATAAAAGATATAATGAATAAGTATTTTGCATTAAACTTGAATTTTTTTTAAAAGTACTTAGAATTTAAATTTCAACATTATCGAAAGGACACCTGGACAAGAAAAATAAGACGAAATTCATTTGAAATGATTTGGTGAATCAGTCTTTGAAAAAATTGGCATCCAGATGTGGTAACCGCAAAATGCTGATATGTTGGGGGATCTAATTAAGCTGATTTCCCCCTTGATTTTTGGATGGGATGGAGAAGCTTTTAGCGCATGCCAAAGCCAAATCAATCGTCTTCAAGTGTTATTTCAATAATTAAATTCCAAGTTTGTACATGAAGGAATGTCATTAAATATGTTTCTCTTTCGTCGCAGCATTTTCTTCCAATTTGCAATAAATTTTCTTACCTATTCCCATACACATGATTAGCTCCCAAAAGGAACAGAAAATGGAACAAGAAGCAGTTGTGTTTTGTTTCATGTTGTGTCCCAAAAGAACATGTTTCACCAACCGGTACTGTGTATTCCATCAAGGCATATGACTAGCTCGGAAAACCTTTATTTCAGTGTAAAAAGGCAAAGCCAAAAGCAAAAGAGCTCCACAAGAAGAAAAATGATGGTTGTTTCTCAGCAAGGGATCCAAAGGTTGATTGATTTGTATAAACATGTCAACGAAACAAGTTTGAAAAAAATTAAATTGAATAATTTTAAACTTGGTTTTAAAAATAGGCTAAACTATAAAATAAGTGCTCAAACTATGTCTCTTTTTAGTAATAGGTGCCTAAAGTATTTTTTGGTTGAAATATGTGCCTAAACTTTCATTTTGGCTGAAATAAGTGTCTAAAGTATTTTTTGGCTGAAATAGGTGCCTAAACTATTTTTTTGGCTGAAATAGGTGCCTAAACTTTTATTTTTGGCTTATTTTAAAGTCAATTTTGGCACCTACTTGGGAACCTATTTCAACCAAAAATGAAAGTTTATGTACCTATTTCAGCCAAAAAAATAGTTTAGGCACCTATTTCAGCCAAAAACGAAACTTCAGACACTTATTTCAGCCAAAAAATACTTTAGGCACCTACTGAAAAAAAACAAAATAATTTAGACACTTATTTTGTAGTTAAGTTTTAAAAATATTAAAACATGGCGGAGTTATTAAGAGAACGAAAAGGACCCATGCTTTCAGATAATTTTGTCTAATGGTAATTTTAATTCTGCAACTTTGAATGTTTGTCATATTAAGTCTTGTCCCTTCTAAATTTTAGAATAAATATTTATTAGGTCACTGTTATCTTTAAAGTTAGGCGACTATGATTTTTTCATTGTTTAAACTTAATTTCGTCCCTACGTCAAAACATATCTCTATATCCAATTTATTTTGTTAAAAAGTCTTTTAAATCCTTTTATATTTTTCGTTTAACTTTTACAATTTAATCATTGACCCCAATTTTTTTATTTGAATTTGTTTACCATTAAATATGGTTATTAATTTCATATGATTTACTACTGAAGTCGATATAATTGTATGCATATAATGATAAAGTTTAATGAAAAACACTAATAATAACAGCAATTGAACTAAGGATATTTTTTTTTTTACTTTAAACAATTGAACTAAGGATTTTAAATCTAAAAAAGGTAAGCGTTACTAATTTTCAACTTTGTAAATATATCAATATTAAATTTCATTCAAGTTATAGGATTAACGAACCCAACAAGTGGTTCCAGTAAAAAGTGGATGATATTTATTTTAAAACACTCGGGTTCAATCATTTTGTCTATAAAATTCTTGTATATTATTAAAAAATTAAAAATATATATAAACAGATACTACGTATCTTGTAATCAGTTTTAGAATTAGAGACATGAATGCAAAAAGCATTAAATCAGGCGGACATGGCCTGTTCTGTATGTGCAATTGTGCATGAAGAAAAAGCTAAAGCTAAATAGGTTTGACTACAATAGCATTGGAGGTCGAAATCAAGTATAATCATGGCTTTTTGAAATGTTGACTATAATTATCTGTTACCTTTGGACAGGCAAATTAGGTTAATTAAGAAGGAAAAAGATACCCACAAATCAATACTAGGCTAAACAAAGCAGAAACATGAGTTAGTTTTTTTTTTATCGTTTCACTCAAGTTAATCCGTAACATGTTACTTGGTTGGTGACATTATTAAAAGAGTAATCACCAACTTTGAATATAAAATATAAAACGAATGTAAATGACTAATTAGATTTACTGATATTAAAAGATAGGGTCTCAGGACCCGTGAACATTCACAAAGGGAGTTAGATTTGAGATTTAAGATGGGTTTATAATAAACAAGGTCCAAGTAGTGTAAATATACATGTGTGCAACTTGGCAAGTTGCGTGGGATCGAGAAAGAACCGACTATTAATTAGTATATTGGGATGAGACGCTAAATCTCTTAAATAAAAGTAGAGATTTGAATTTTGACTTTATAAATGAAAAAGATTAGATTGAGAGGATTATTCTCATACTGATACTTTACAAAATTTAATTTGAATTAATCGACTAATGAATTAGATATTAATGATTGAAAAACAAAAGGAAAAAGAAGAATCCGCTGTCACGAGAGAGATCGTTGACTCAATCCTGAATCAGCTGGAGAGTACGAGAACCGACCTGTTACTACGGGCCGTGCACATCACCAAGAAACTCATACATTGGTGTTGGCCTGTTGGGTGCTATTTGGGGGCACGAAAAAACAAACACAATTTTAAATTGGTTTGAACTATAATAATCGTTTTCGGTTTGTTTATTACTTTAAATGAGTTTAATTCGTTCATCCAATCATAAGATAAAAATGTGCTTTTTCATATAATTTTTTTTATAGTTTTCACTGAATTTTTATTAAAAAATTGTAAAAACATCGCAAATATAATGCATTTAGAAAAGAAAATAATGAGGGCCAATCTACTAAAATCTCTTACAAACCCAAAAGTGCAAAGAAAGTGAATACTTCCATAAAAAATAACATACCATCAAAATTCAGAGGCCTTCCTGAATCTCATTGTCTCTATCCAATCGAAACACGTAACGGGGTGAAGGAGTGGTGAGCGACCCAAACTATCAGGCAGAATGTTCTACTACATACTGCTCTATCCAATCGAAACACGTAACTGGGTGAAGGAGTGGTGAGCGACCCAAACTATCAGGCAGAATGTTCTACTACATAGGACTAATTATATTGGCAAACAACCATCATCCAAGTAGGGATCTAACTTTCTATGACCACCGAAAAAATCATAATTAGAAACCAGCGTCGTTAAGATCTATGTACGAGCACCAAACGACTGCTACGGTATGCTAAAATTATGGCACAACAACAAATGAACCGAAACTACAAAAATAAAAATAAAAACTTATCACAAAGGTAAAAAAACGTACCATAAAAATAGAGATTCTTATATAAAATAAAAAATAAAAAAATACTAAATCTAGTGATTAACAACTAATACTAAAATTAATATTGAGCCACCTACTAAGAAGAGAAAAAAAAAGTTACAACGCTATTTAATTTACAGAGAAAAAGAAAGGTTATTAGAATTATGGCGCTCTCTTGTTACATCTCTTAGGGAGGTAGGGTCTTTGGTTTCTAAAAAAATGTGAAATTGAATTATTTATATAATATTTTGTATTTTCATTTTTCATCTTAAAAAATTACGTGTATATCACTAAATTGATCGTTTTGTGTCATTTAAATCATTTCACGATTTACTTTTAAGGAAAAGATGACATGGTCATTAAACAACATGTCATTAAACAATTGACATAATATACATTTAGCAATTAATGTGTACAGATTTTATCAATTTGATTGATACTAATAAAAAAAATACTCTCAATATGATCATATATTTTTAGTGGTCCCTAAAAAATTAAACAAATCCCTCTTTCATACTCACAAGCAGTGGGATTTTGGACAAGCGCGATAGGAGCGACCGCACAGGGCCCCTAAGAGGAAGGCCTCGAAAATAGAGAACCTAAATTAAATTAAATATTTATAAAAAATTCTAAAATTATATATATAATTATGTGTATATAAAAAATTATTTAAAACTTAAAACATGCAAAAATAATGATAATTTTGAAGTGAAAATATTTGATATTTAGATATTTATAAGTTAATTTTTTGTTACTCAAGAGGACAATTTAATAATATTTTTTTGTATTAAAGTATTTCTTGAAAAATACTTATATCTCTTACTGATTATAAATTAAGAGCCCTATTTTAATAAATTGCACAGGGCCCCCAAAATCTTTGAACCGCCCCTGCTCACAAGTACATTATCAACGGATCTCTCAAATCAAATTTCTAATTTTTCTCACCTTATTCTCTTGACTTTCAAACCAAACAAAAATTAAAATTAAAAACAACTTTTGAAACCTTCTAATTTTCAAACCCTTCAAATCCATTAAAAACAATGGAATTCATGGCAGGTTTTGAAAATTAGTTTATCAATCGAAGGCATTTATCTTTAGTTATCAAACGAGTTTCTTCAACAGTAACAGAATAAAAATTGAATAGTTTCATTTGCAAACTCAAATAATTTATAATAAAAAATATTTCATTTACCTCAAGAAAAGAAAAAATTGTTAGATAAACTCTGCTTACCACGTCATTTATGATCCTAATAATAAGATTAATCCATTTCAAAGTAACTTCTAAATAATTACTCACTTCTTGTTTATATGTATGATAGAGGTGAAGATTCACTTTGAAAAAAAATGAAATGGATAAATTTTATTGACTAAAATTACGGATGACGTAATAAACCGAGTTTATCTAATATTTTTTTTTCCAAAGAAAAGAGAAACTACAAAGTGGTACGTGCTGGTGGAGATGCCCAATAGCCTATGGTTTGAAATGCAGCGTTTTACACATTTGGATTTGAAATTTAAGGCCCAATGATACTTTTCCACGCTATTTTAGACCTGAAGAAGCCCAATGTTAGCAATTCTCCATTTCCAATTTCAATCATAAAAAATATTTTGAAGTTACTTTTATTAAATGAAATTACTATAATAGATCTTTTGTATATATTTTTTAAAATTATGCAACTTATAAAAGTATTGTATTTATTTTAAATATGCACGTTATATCTGAGATATACCAACGACAAATGATAACGGCAAAATAAAGAATGTGATAAGAAAACAAAACAAGAAAATAAAGAATATCAAGATTTTTATGAAAAATTCAAATGAGAAAACCCACGGGGCAGGGATGAGAACTTTCACTGTAACGAAGAAAAAAAGATTACAAGTAGTTTGAGTCTTAACAATATATGAAGCTTTTAATCTACTTGTTGTGTTTGTATGTTGTGTCTAAAACCTTAATCCATGTTATTTATTTTCAAGATATGTTACTTGTTTACAAAGTAAACTTGCATATAAAGTAATTATACTCAATATAAATTTTATACTTTTTATTAATGTTATAACACCCCTCACCCCGGATTAGGGGCAAGGAGCATTATATGTTCGGATTCATATTATCTTATTATTCAATTAGGCAGCGGAAGATCGTGTGATATTTTTTTTTCATTTTTTTTCAAATACAACTATGTGAATTTAACTAATTAAATTCATTCACTCTACTTAAAAACCATACACATATTTTTATCTTTATTCTAACAATAGCTAGGTGGGCCTTTATAATTGATTCATTTATCTATCTTATAATTTACATAACAATCTAATTTAATTTCTATCACATTCGATTTCCTCATACATATAATACATCATATATATATATATATATAATCCATTTTCATTAATTTCAATGCATTCGAATGCTACCCTTAGCCATTCCAATTCGATTCCAACATAGCATTTAAGATCATTTCCAATTATAAGACTAATCGATTCATAACAACATACATATATTCCTATCTGATATCATCCATAGTTTTCACGTTTCCCTTATACAAAATATTTCCCCCGGGGTAACTATCAACGACTAAACCTATCGGTTGCCTATACAAAATATAACAAAAAGAATCATGTCCCAAAACATATACTACGGGCGATCTATACCCCTTATATACCCCTTAATTACATAACAAAATGAGGGAAACTAACTTAATAAGTTCATACATTATTAAAATAATAGTTCATAAACATGACCATTAAGGCGAACTGCACTAGCATGTTGACTGTTAAGCCACCCATTATAAGCATGACAAAGACAAAGAAAGGCATACTTAATCTTCGTGCTAACGGATATCAGAAGATAGATCAACACGCTACTACCTGAAATTTTGGGAAGGAAGGAAAAGTTCGAGTGGTAAGTACTTCTAGTACATAGTGAGGAAACCTTAATCTAATCAATTTCCATTTAATAATCATGTGATCACACATTAGATCATGCTTTAGATTTCCACATTTCTCTATTTCATTCGAATAGATCAAAACAATCAATAAAATTTCACAATCAATTTATTAAACAACAACAACATTCGAATTGAACAATTCAATGTACCAAGCATTTTTCAATCGAATACAAGCAATTTAAGATACTAAATATATCATAATTGAACCATTAAAAGACTATCAATGGTTATTTTATATTCATATTGCATATAAATATCATGGATTAAAAATCAATTTATTCTGTAACACCCCAATTTTGGGCTTAGAAGTTTAAGGCCTGAACCGGACCGGTCTGGGAAACGGTTCGAATATAAAAGGAGGTTTTAGGAAACGCCTAGTTTGAGATGCTTTAAAAATATAGAAAAATATTTAAAAATCCTCATTTAATATATATAAGAGAGTGGTGAAATCAATTTTACAAAATAAGGTTTGGAAATACTACATTTCGGTGTAGTGACCAAATTGCGATTTTTGCAAAGTTTAGTAGTGACTGTTTTGTAAAGGATTAAAACTTTGAATCTTTAAGGAGCTAATTTACCCAAAATGTTTTTATCCAGATTTTCCTTAATTTGGGTGATTTAATTAAGGATTTAGTTAATTAAAAGAAAGGTAAAAACTACTTTTTGATTTTCATAACTATCTTTCTCTAATTTTCTCTCATTCCTTTTTCTCTCAAAATCCTATCATCCAAACAACTTTTCTCCAGCAACATTCATATTGATTTTCACTTCAATTGATGATATTTCCATCACTCATTGGTTCCTAATCAATCTTGCAACAAATCCTTTTGATTTCCACATTGCATTTTCATGGAATTTTGCCCAAATCAAGGAGAAATCGTCTTTTAGAGGTAAGATTGTTCTTCTCCTCTAAATACTCAGTTCTTTAATGAAATTCCCAAGTTGTCGATCCTTTATTAAAGTTTTATAAATTGTTTTAATGTTAGAAACATGATTTTGGCTTAAAACTCAAGATTTTGGAAGAGTTCTTGAAGATTTTTGTTGTGGTTGATTGGGCTCTGTTTTGAGATAGTTCTTTAATGTATTTTGGATGTTAAATGATGTTAGAAATGAGGTTTTATTAATCCGATCCCGAATAGGTTGTGTTTCCTAAGTTTTTGCTTATGAAAATGGTGATTTTTGAGGTGTTTTGGTGTTCTGTTATAGCTGGAGGTATAAGGATGAGTTTAGAGTTGTTTTTGATGTTAATTGATGTTTAGAAATGATTAGAAGTGATGGATCTTGGCTGGGTTAAGTTTTGGAAGAGTTTAGAGGTGATTTCGGTTGTGTTTAGTAGCCGAAATGTTGTGTTTTCTTAGAGCAGCGAGTTTAGGAGGGTTGGTTAAAGATTTCAATGCATGATGATGCATTAATCCTCTTCTTTGATGTGTCTAAAATAGAGGAGACATCTTCAGACACTTTTGGAGTTGATCCAGAAGCTTAATTGGCGTTTCAGCAAGCAAGCGAAACGAAATCGATGAGTGCGATTGGGTTTGAAGTCCATGAGGACAAAAATACAAGGTTTGGGGATTTGGGAGAGGTTTGAAACACATTCCTAAATTCGGAAGTAAGTATGATTTGATTTGGTCTCTCTAAAGTGGTGTTTTCCCTTAAAATGCTTTTATATGCTCATGGTTTGAGATTGTTAAATTCCTACTGTTTTATGCATGTATTGGAGCATGAAATTATGCTTGTAGAGATGTCATGAGATGGCATGTTGCATTGATTAGATTTGAGCTTTTGGTTGAAGCAAAATATGATATATGATTTGAAATGTGGTGAGAAAACCTTTGAGTTATTTTGCATGAAAAACAGTAGGTGTGATGATATTTTAACACATTATATTGGCATAGATGTTGAGAAACTTGCCGGATATAATTGATCGATCAATAGGATGAGAGTGCACTATAAACTAAAAATTTGTATGTGCTCTTTGGTTAAGCCAAAGGGAGATATTCCGATGATAGGCATTCCATCGGGTAGGACTTGGTGAAATACCCAAGCTTTGTGGCGATGAGAGATTCCGCCATGTGAGTACGATGATGAGAGATTCCACCGGAAGTTGTGTTGCTAAACAAGTGAGTACGGTGATGTGAGATTCCACCGGAAGAGTCTAGTGTAGAAAAGTGTCCGCATATCCGAGTATTGATGAGATGCTAAATGCCAATATAAATGATGAAATGGTTTTTGTTATACATGTACCTTTGATGAAATGATTTATGCTATGAGTTATGCATATGTGTTTTGTTTAGAAATGCTTTCACAATACAAGCATGTGAGTGGCCTTGCCATGAGATTTGCATTGGTTTTAATGCATGAGATAGAATGAAGGTACATGTGATTTCAATGAGTTTTGCTTTGAAAGTTTTCCAAGCATGAGAAAGAGATGAGCATGTGGTTTAAAAGCTTTGATGAAAGTGTTTTCTAAATGTGCATTATTGTGTTGGTTTTCTTTAGAGCATGCCTCACTAAGCATTTGTGCTTACGCTCTCTTTTACCAATAATGCAGATAATTGAGGTGTTTAAGGGCATCAAGGAAGCTAAGTTCATCCAAGGAAATCCAAGCTCACGTATGGTGAAGTTTTCATATACTATTAGTTTTGATAAATTGGCAATGGGAACCTAAGATTTATTTTGGGAGATGTGTTAAACTCCCTAAGGTTGTGGCATGTGTGCCTTGGTTGGTTTGAATTGTAAATAGCCTTGATTACTTGCTTTGAGGTTGGATTGTCTATTAGTTATTTGATAATAGGAAGCATGCCTCTAGATTTGTGAGTTTTCATGTTTGATGCTATGAAGGTGTTTAGGGGTTCTAGTTATGTACCTTATATGTTTGATGACTTGTTGGTATGTTTGGGGAGTCATTTGGATGTGTTTGAATGGGTTTATGCATGAAAAACCAGCAATTGATGCAGTTTCTGGGCAAACCGTATCGAAACATCCTCTAGAGTTTCGAAACAGGGGCCTGAAATGGCCTTCGTGTTTTGAAACGCTAGAGGCTGTTTCGAAACGATTTGGCTACTAGAATGCCACGTTTCGGAACTGGTCTCGGAACCAACCCGCGTATCGGAACGGTCAACGCCGTTTTGAACCAGTGTTCCGATACAACAGGTGGATGTTTCGAAACAGGTGACCGTTGGGCACAGATTTGAATGGTGTTGTAGTTTGCAAGCTTTACATTTTAGTCCCAATTGTTGATGTTGCAATTGCTTGAGTTTGAGATGTCCATTTAAGATGAAATTTAGCAGAGAAGCATGTATCGTGACTAATTTCATATTGGTAACATTAAAATCAATAAAGACCTTCTAATTTACAGAAATTACAATTTGGTCCCTAAACTTGTAATAAGTGCAATTGAGTCCCTATTTGTCGTCCGATCGCTGTGCCTTTCTCAAATATGTTTTATGAGTACTCACTTAGGGTTAATGTGTATCTAGATAAGATATAAAAGGAAAAAAGAAGGGTCGTGAATCAAGGTTGACTTTCGGGTTGACTTTGGTTTTCCCCGTGTAATCTTCATAGTTTGGGTCAACCGTCTAGGCCGGGCTAAGGGAGTTACATTTGGTGGTATCAGAGCTTAGTTCTCGTATAATTGGGATTTGTTATGTGGGTGATGTATGTGTAATTACATGATGTGCCTTTTTGGGTGAAAGTATGTAGTGTGAATCGTGATGCATGGCTTCAATTGTGATGTGGCTGTGATGTTATGTTATGTTGGAGTGTGTTAGGGGATCCCATTTCCATATCAAAACTAATGAAAGGAATTGTCTTTGGAAAACGAGCTTGAGTACTTGGATTGCTTACCTTATTGTGCCTAATTGTGTTTATTGCATTTTTGTCAGTGCATTGTTTTCTTTGTAAATGGGGCCACGTAGAGAGATGAGGATGAATACAAGAGCTGTGACTCAGAATGAGAATGATGAGAATGCTGAGAATGTTGTAGATTTACCTCCTCCTCTTGGTGGTGGACCACCTGGTGGTGATGGTGGTGCTGGAGTTGGAAATGCTGGTGCTGGTGCTGGGGTCGATGGAGCTTTCCAGGCAGCAGTAGCTGGAGCTCATGGAGCTGCGCATCAGGATGATGCCAATGTGAGATTGCCTTTGGAGCGTCTTCGCAATCTGGGAGGGACTGAGTTCAGAGTTTTATCTCCGGAAGGATCTGAGTCTTGGTTGGAAAGCACCAAGAGGATTTTGGGTCAGATGAACTGTAATAATGTGCAGAAGCTGGGTTGTGTTGTGTCACTGCTGCATGGTGATGCTTACACGTGGTGGACGACTGCTATCTCTGGGATGGAAGATGATGAGGTGACTTGGATGTTCTTCCTGAGTGCGTTTAAGCGGAAGTATCTGGGTGTGCTATACCTAGATGAGAAGAAAAGAGAATTTATGTCCCTTGTGCAAGGTAGCATGTCTGTAGCTGAGTATGAGATTTAGTTTGTCTGCCTCAGTCAGTATGCACCTGAGTTGATCCCTAATGAGCGGGAGAGGTGCGAACGATTCCGTTATGGGTTGGTAACGGATGTGAAGACTTTTATGCTTGCGGCTGATTATACAGATTTCGATGTCTTGGTCACTAGGGCCAAGGACATTGAGTCGAATCTTGGTCTGTCTAGTCGAGCGGGTGGATCTAGCTCTGGGAAGAGAGCGGCTGAACGCGATTATGGTAGAGATCGCAACAAGAGGCATAAGGACCGGAGGCCGCATTATGATGCTAGGCGTGGGGTGGTAACTCTGGTAGAGGTCAGCAAGGACCTAATGTTGTTCAGAGGACTTCTGAGTGTAACCGTTGTGGTAGACGACATGGTGGCGAGTGTTGGGGTAACCTTGGTACATGCTGGAATTGTGGAAACCGTGGACATTTGAAGAAGGATTGTCCTCATCCTTTGAAGGAGGGACAGGCTCCAGCGAGAGCAGCTGAGCCACAGAGAGGCCGTGGGCGCGGTCGTGGTAATTTTCAGTGTAAAGATGATGGTGGTAGGAATGTAGCGTATGTTGTGGCTGTTCAACCTGAGGGTGGTGGTCAGGCTTGAGTGTATGCTCATCGTGAGGGAAGGAATGATACAGATGTAATCGCAGGTACCTTTACTTTGCAATCCTTATCATTACTTTCTTTGATTGATTCTGGTTCTACACACTCGTACATATTGCGTGAACATGCTCAAATGCTTGGTTTACCTGTTGAGTCTTTAGATGTTGGTATGCGTGTGACTAGTTCCTTTGGTGAGACAGTTGTAACGCGGAAGTTGTATAAAAGGTGTCCCTTGAAAGTGCAAAACCATGTTTTTCTTGTTGATCTCATGGAATTGCCATTCTATGGTTTTGATGTAATCCTTGGTATGGATTGGCTTGTCAAACATCGAGCTGTAGTGGATTTTGAGAGCAAGCGAGTTTCGCTGAAACTTGCGGATGATTATGAAGTGGTGGTGGTTGGTGAGAATGTGAAGTTTGTTGCCAATGTGGTGTCTACTTTGGAAGCGAGTCGGATGCTGAGGCAAGGTTGCGAGGCTTACCTAGCTTTTGTGATGAATCCTAGTTCAAAGAAGTTGCGCGTTCAGGATATCAGAACTGTACGGGAGTTTCCTAGAGTGTTTCCGGAGGAGTTACCTAGATTGCCGCCTAGTCGAGAGGTGGAGTTTGGAATTGAGCTGTATGAAAACACAACTTCAGATTCATTGCTCCCTATCACATGGCACCTAAGGAGTTGAAGATGCAGCTTCAAGAGTTGCTTGATCGTGGTTTCATTCGGCCTAGTGTGTCACCGTGGGGTGCACCGGTCTTGTTTGTGAAGAATAAGGATGGCACTATGAGAATATGCATTGATTATCGTCAGCTGAACAAGTTGACTATCAAGAATCGGTATCCTTTACCGAGGATTGATGATCTTTTTGATCAGTTTCGCGGAGCGGCTGTGTTCTCTAAGATTGACTTAAGGTCAGGGTATTACCAGCTTAAGGTGAAAGATGTGGATGTGCCAAAAACAGCCTTTAGAACAAGGTATGGGCATTATGAATTCCTTGTAATGTCGTTTGGCTTGGCGAATGCTCCTGCAGCTTTTATGGACATGATGAATAGAGTGTTCCATGAATACTTGAACAAGTTTGTTGTGGTGTTCATTGACGATATCCTTGTGTACTCTCGTACTGAGGAGGAGCATGAAGGTCATTTGAGGATTGTCTTGCAAGCGCTTCTGGAAAATCAGCTTTATGCTAAGCTGAGCAAGTGTGAGTTTTGGCTAAAGGAAGTTGTGTTCCTTGGTCATGTGGTTTCGGCTGAGGGGATTCGTGTTGATCCTCAGAAGATTGAGGCAGTTATGAATTGGAAGCCCCCTAAGTATGTTCATGAAGTCCGTAGTTTCCTTGGGTTGACAGGATATTATCGGAGGTTTGTGGATGGATTTTCGAAGATTGCTGCTCCTTTGACAAAATTGTTGCAAAAGGATGTTAAATATGAGTGGACGGAAGCAAGGCAACAAGCTTTTGAGAAGCTTAAGGCAGCTTTGACGCAAGCTCCTATCTTGGTTCAACCTGAATTAGGAAAAGAGTTTGTGGTGTACAGTGACGCATCCTACGTTGGTTTGGGGTGTGTGCTAATGCAAGAGGGTAAGGTGGTGGCTTATGCATCGCGACAGTTGAAGGTGCATGAGCGCAATTATCCTACACATGATATTGAGTTAGCTGCAGTGGTTTTTGCTTTGAAGATTTGGAGACATTATCTGTATGGTGAGAAGTGTACTGTGTACACGGATCACAAGAGTTTGAAGTATCTGATGTCTTAGAAAGAGTTGAATCTTCGGCAACGACGTTGGGTGGAGTTGCTTAAAGATTACGATCTGACGATCGAGTACCATCCAGGAAAAGCTAATGTTGTAGCGGATGCCTTGAGCAGGAAGGTGGCAGTGGAGTTAAGGGTTATGTTTGCCAGCTTGAGTATTTCGCAAGATGGAGGTCTTGTGGCTGAATTGCAAGTGAAACCATCTCTGGTTCAGTTGATAAAAGATAAGCAGTTGTTGGATGATTCTTTGGTACCACATGTTCAGGACATTGCTGAGGATAAACCATCGGATTTTTGTTTTAATGATCATGGAGTTCTATGTTTTGGAAGTCAGATAGTAGTGCCAAATGATGCGGAGTTGAGGCGTACTATTCTGACTGAGGCTCATAGTAGTCCTTTTGCTATGCACCCTGGTAGTACAAAGATGTATCGTGATTTAAAGGATGAGCACTATTGGGTGGGGTTGAAGAAAGATGTTGCGGAATATGTGAGTAAGTGTATGGTTTGTTAGCGGGTTAAAGCTGAGCATCAGTTTCCATCAGGGTTGTTGCAACCGTTGAGGATTCCTGAATGGAAGTGGGAAAGAATTACCATGGACTTTGTGTCTGGTTTGACTTTATCTCCATCGAAGAAGAATTCGGTGTGAGTGATTGTGGATCGCCTTACGAAGTGTGCGCATTTCTTACCTATGCATACCACGTATACTTTGGATAAGCTTGCAGAGCTGTACATTGCTGAGATTGTTCGTCTGCATGGTGTGCCAAAATCTATAGTGTCGGATAGAGACCCGAGGTTTACATCACGGTTTTGGGAGTGTTTGCATCAAGCTTTGGGTACGCGGCTGAACTTCAGTATTTCTTATCATCCACAACCGGATGGACAGTCTGAGCGTGTTATCCAAGTGCTTGAGGATATGTTGAGGTGCTGTGTGATTGAGTTTCAAGGCTCTTGGGAGAAGCATTTGCCTTTGGTGGAGTTTGCTTATAATAATAGCTACCATGCAAGTATTCAAATGGCACCTTATGAAGCCTTGTATGAGAGGAAGTGCAGAACTCCTCTTTGCTGAGCTGAAACAGGTCAGAAGTTGGTCTCGATTCCAGCTTTGTTGAAAGGAACCACCGAGAAGGTGAAGCTCATATGTGAGCGGTTGAAGGCAGCTTCTGATCGACAGAAGTCTTACGCAAATTTGAAGCGTAAAGAGATTGAGTTTGCGGTGGGTGACAGTGTTCTTGAAGGTTTCACCTTGGAAGAAGGTGATGAGGTTTGGCCGGAAGGGTAAGTTGAGCCCTAGGTATATTGGACCATACGAGGTGATTGAACGTGTGGGTCCTGTTGCGTACAAGCTGAGGTTACCGCAAGAGTTGGAAAAGATACATGATGTGTTTCATATCTCTATGCTTCGGAGGTATAGATCGGATCCTTCACATGTTATGCCTGTGGAGGAAGTGGAGTTGAATCCAAATTTGACCTATGAGGAGGAGCCGGTTGAGATTTTGGATTCGGATAGTAAAGTTCTTCGGGGTAAGACCATTGAGTTGGTTAAGGTGTTGTGGAGGCATCGTGGTGTTGAGGAAGCCACGTGGGAAAGAAAAGATGACATGAAGAAGCAGTTTCCTTACCTTTTTCCTCTAGGTAAATTTCGAGGACGAAATTTCTTAAGAGAGGGAGAGTTGTAACACCCCAATTTTGGGTTTAGAAGTTTAGGGTCTGAACCGGACCGGTCTGGGAAGCGGTTCGAATATAAAAGGAGGTTTTAGGGAATGCCTAGTTCGAGATGCTTTAAAAATATAGAAAAATATCTAAAATCCTCATTTAATATATATAAGAGAGTGGTGAAATCAATTTTAAAAAATAAGGTTTGGAAATACTACATTTCGGTGTAGTGACCAAATTGCGATTTTTGCAAAGTTTAGTCGTGACTGTTTTGTAAAGGATTGAAACTTTGAATCTTTAAGGAGCTAATTTACCCAAAATGTTTTTCTCCAGATTTTTCCTTAATTTGGGTGATTTAATTAATGAAAAGAAAGGTGAAAACTACTTTTTGATTATCATAACTACCTTTCTCTAATTTTCTCTCATTCCTTTTTCTCTCAAAATCCTATCATCCAAACACCTTTTCTCCAGTAACATTCACGTTTATTTTCACTTCAATTGATGAGATTTCTATCACTCATTGGTTCCTAATCAATCTTGCAACAAATCCTTTTGATTTCCACATTGCATTTTCATGGAATTTTGCCCAAATCAAGGAGAAATCATCTTTTAGAGGTAAGATTGTTCTTCTCCTCTAAATACTCAGTTCTTTACTGAAATTTCCAAGTTGTCAATCCTTTATTAAAGTTTTATAAATGGTTTTAATGTTAGAAACATAATTTTGGCTTAAAACTCAAGATTTTGGAAGAGATCTTGAAGATTTTCGTTGTGGTTGATTGGGCTCTGTTTTGAGATAGTTCTTTAATGTATTTTGGATGTTAAATGATGTTAGAAATGAGGTTTTATCAATCTGATCCCGAATAGGTTGTGTTTCCTAAGTTTTCGCTTATGAAAATGGTGGTTTTTGAGGTATTTTTGGTGTTCTGTTATAGCTGGAGGTATAAGGATGAGTTTAGAGTTGTTTTTTATGTTAATTGATGTTTAGAAATGATTAGAAGTGATGGATCTTGGCTGGGTTAAGTTTTGGAAGAGTTTAGAGGTGATTTCGGTTGTGTTTAGTAGCCGAAATGTTGTGTTTGCTTAGAGCAGCGAGTTTAGGAGGGTTGGCTGAAGATTTCAATGCATGATGATGCATTAATCCTCTGCTTTGATGTGTCTAAAACAAGGGAGACATCTTCGGACACTTTTGGACTTGATTCAGAAGCTTAATTGGCGTTTCGGCAAGCAAGCGAAACGAAATCGGTGAGTGCGATTGGGTTTGAAGTCCATGAGGACAAAAATACAAGGTTTGGGGATTTAGGAGAGGTTTGAAACACATTCCTAAATCCGGAAGTAAGTATGATTTGATTTGGTCTCTCTAAAGTGGAGTTTTCCCCTAAAATACTTTTACATGCTCATGGTTTGAGATTGTTAAATTCCTACTATTTTTATGCATGTTTTGGAGCATGGAATTATGCTTGTAGAGATGTCATGAGATGACATGTTGCATTGATTAGATTTGAGCTTTTGGTTGAAGCAAAGTATGATATATGATTTGAAATGTGGTGAGAAAACCTTTGAGTTATTTTGCATGAAAAACAGTAGGTGTGATGATATTTTAACACATTATATTGGCATAGATGTTGAGAAACTTATCAGATATAATTGATCGATCAATAGGATGGGAGTGCACTATAAACTAAAAATTCGTACGTGCTCTTTGGTTAAGCCAGAGGGAGATATTCCGATGATGGGCATTCCATCGGGTAGGACTTGGTGAAATACCCAAGCTTTGTGGCGATGAGAGATTCCGCCATGTGGGTACGGTGATGAGAGATTCCATCGGAAGTTGTGTTGCTAAACAAGTGAGTTCGGTGATGTGAGATTCCACCGGAAGAGTCTAGTGTAGAAAAGTTTTCGCATATCCGAGTATTGATGAGATGCTAAATGCCAATATAAATGATGAAATGGTTTTTGTTATAGATGTACCTTTGATGAAATGTTTTATGCATATGTGTTTTGTTTAGAAATGCTTTGACAATACAAGCATGTGAGTGGCCTTGCCATGAGATTTACATTGGTTTTAATTCATGAGATAGAATGAAGGTACATGGGATTTCAATGAGTTTTGCTTTGAAAGTTTTCCAAGCATGAGAAAGAGATGAGCATGTGGTTTAAAAGCTTTGATGAAAGTGTTTTCTAAATGTGCATTATTGTGTTGGTTTTCTTTAGAGCATGCCTCACTAAGCATTTGTGCTTAAGCTCACTTTTACCAATAATGCAGATAATTGAGGTGTTTAAGGGCATCAAGGAAGCTAAGTTCATCCAAGGAAATCCAAGCTCACGTATGGTGAAGTTTTCATACACTATTAGTTTTGATAAATTGGCAATGGGAACCTAAGATTTGTTTTGGGAGATGTGTTAAACTCCCTAAGGTTGTGGCATGTGTGCCTTGGTTGGTTTGAATTGTAAATAGCCTTGATTACTTGCTTTGAGGTTGGATTGCCTATTAGTGATTTGATAATAGGAAGCATGCATCTAGATTTGTGAGTTTTCATGTTTGATGCTATGAAGGTGTTTAGGGGTTCTAGTTATGTACCTTATATGCTTGATGACTTGTTGGTATGTTTGGGGAGTCATTTGGATGTGTTTGAATGGGTTTATGCATGAAAAACCAGCAATTGATGCAGTTTCTGGGCAAACCGTATCGAAACACCCTCTAGAGTTTCGAAACAGGGGCCTGAAATGGCCTTCGTGTTTCGAAACGCTAAAGGTTGTTTCGAAACGATTTGGCTACTAGAATGCCACGTTTCGGAACTGGTCTCGGAACCAACCCGCGTATCGGAACGGTCAACGCCGTTTCGAACCAGCGTTCTGATACAGCAGGTGGATGTTTCGAAACAGGTGACCGTTGGGCACAGATTTGAATGGTGCTGTAGTTTGCAAGCTTTACATTTTAGTCCCAAATGTTGATATTGCAATTGCTTGAGTTTGAGATGTCCATTTAAGATGAAATTTGGCAGAAAATCATGTAACATGACTAATTTCATATTGGTAACATTAAAATCAATAAAGACCTTCTAATTTACAGAAATTACAATTTGGTCCCTAAACTTGTAATAAGTGCAATTGAGTCCCTATTTGTCATCCGATCGCTGTGCCTTTCTCAAATATGTTTTATGAGTACTCACTTAGGGTTAATGTGTATCTAGATAAGATATAAAAGGAAAAAACAAGGGTCGTGAATCAAAGTTGACTTTCGGGTTGACTTTGGTTTTCCCCGTGTAATCTTCGTAGTTCGGGTCAACCGTCTAGGCCGGGCTAAGGGGGTTACATATTCATTTCTTTAATCTTCGTACACCATTCGAGCAACATGATTCGATTGCACATATTCGATCAATAACAATTTCAGATAAACAAGCAGCAACAAACTGTAGCAGAGAATCAATTAATTTAATAATTTATAATTGACATGCTACCATCCAATTCATAGAAATTCACCAAGTCAAGAATTTCAATTTGCAATACAATGAATTCTTTCTTATTAATTCAATTCGCATGCATTGGTTAGTATAGTAAGCTAGGTATTCGAGTCACGTATTACTGATTTTGTGAATCAAATTCACCATATAATAGGTACCCAAGTACCAATTTCGTATCATCGTATCACATATCATAATGTCTACTGACATTAAGCAAGAAGGTACACTTACGTACCACATATATCGAGTACACTAACGTACCGATTCTTATCAAGCTCAAGACTCTAGGTTAGCCGTACTACCTGGACAGACTATACACACCAAGGGCTTTGCTAATTGTTCTTTAATTTCAATCGTATAATTATTCAATTAAATTTTCAGAATTGCTTTCTTAATCCTTTCGATTAATTTCTTGTAATCTCAATTCCAATGTCACATACTATCACATATAAACATATAATAGATTACAACACAATTTGCACATCCACAATTCAGCATATACACAAACTCAATTTCACATTTCATAGCTCAAATTCCAATTGAATTTACCAAACACATATATCTTGTAAGATCAACAATTGATCATATATCTTATCGAGCAATACTATTAATTCACCAACAAGCACAATCAATATCAATAATTCTAATATCTAGCATCAAGAAAGCATCCATAGTCGAATCAATAATGCTCCAATCAGATCCAAAATCCAACATGGCATAATCAAAATTTCAATTCAAGCATACATCAAACAATCACATAATCAACATGCATCCAAACAAATTTCCTTATTCCTTCTTCCTTTAACAATTACCAACCTTTAATTAGTCCAATTTCATGCTTAGCATATACTAAAATCAAATTAAAGGATAGTTGAAACTCTAATCTCAACTCTAAGTTCGTTTCACTCACAATCGTCGAGCTAATTTTGAATCCGGAGGCCTTTTCCACGATCCGAGGCTGCTCCAGCTACAATTTCTTCTTCAATTCTTTCTCCTCTAGGATCTAACACATTTAGGCAAATCATAGAAGAAATTTCAGAAATTTATCATTCAATTTAAATCATAATTTTCTCCACACTTCAATTTTAGTCCATATACTAGTTTAGTTTCGAACATGGCCAACTTATTTTACCAAATCCTTTCTAAATTTGGATTCAATGTTCAAATTGCTTAATTATTTATGTGAATTGTAATTTAACAAGTCTATCTATCAATTCACCACATTCTTTTTTATCCGATTTCTTCAATTAAATTCTAAGTATATTTCAAGGTTCCATATATTTTATTTTCTAAACTGTTTTGACCTTCCAACTTAATTTATTTTCCATTTTTAGTGTATATATCAGAATCAATCCTTGTTTGTTTCTAACTTCGATTAACATCCTCAATTTCACTCTATTAAAATTTCAGATCAAAATTCTAAGTAATTTATTTTTCCCGGATTTTCAAAGTCTACTGCCCAGTTAAGGCCAGTTCTGGACAAATTTGAAGGCTGTTCGGATTTCTTTCCCAGATTTTGCTACACATCTCCAAATTCACTTTTATAATTTTTCTATCACAGTAGACATGCCAAAGTTTATTGTGTCAAAATTTCATCTTTAGATTCTTACTAATTATTTTTCTATAAATTTCCAAAGTTGAGTGTTCCTACTAACATATAATCTGGACAACCTTAACCTATTGTATTTAAAGGCCTATTAACATTTTAAATTCTTAAATCTTTCTCATAACTTTCAATTTCCAGCATCATCTCCTTTTAACCAATTACTTTCATGAATTTTTGATGTACCAAAACAACCAATTCCTCAATTAATTTTATATATTCGAAAGGTAGGTGGAGAATACTACTTACTTTTAATTTTTACTTGAATTTTCTAAGCCAAATTCTATGCCATGCATGCCTCTCTTCTTCTTCACCGAATGCTCTTCTAACTTTCTCTCAATTTGTGTTTTCAAGTGTGTGAAAGGAACAATATGGTTGCTTAGCTAAGGTGGTTTGGGGTAATCGGTTAAGAGGGGAGGGGAACACATTAATGAGAATATACATACAATGTCAATGTCTCAACTAATGTGTCCCTAATATGCCCTTGTTTATACCATCATTTATCTTTTAATCAAAGGGTAATTCAAGAATATTAAACTTTAGCATGCATCTCTTCTCTTTTATCTTTAATTCGGTTTAGTCACTTGGTAATTAGCCGAATTTTTCTTATACTTTTCTTTGGATTTCAATTTGGTTCTTATTATATCTATTTTCAATTTAATTATTTAAGGTTTCTATTCTAATTAATTCTCTAATTATTTAATTAAATTCCCAAACTTCTAAGCTAATTTTTGGGATGTTACAAATGTAAAGTAAAATAAATATTCTAAAAAGTAATTTCACTTTAAACCAAATCTTACAAGAATTTAGGTCACAACTCTAACATCAATGTTTGGTATAATGGATGGAAATTCTTTGCCCCTTTTTGGTGCCCCTACTTATGCCCCCACGCTCAAAATTAGGTTTAGAGTTTAAAGTTTTAGGTTAGGGTTTATGGTTAGATTTTAGGGAATTTAAGATAGGGTGTATTTTTTAGGGTGTAGGGTTTAGGATTTAGAATTTAGGGTTATGGCTTGGAATTTAAATTTTCAATGTTTTTTAGTGTTGGGGCATAAGTAGGGGCACCGAAAAGGGGTAGAGTGTAACGCCCCTGTTTTGGGTCTAGAAGTTTTAAGGTTGGTTTGGGGTTCGTAGGACCTAGATTAGAGATTCGTGTTAGTTTAGGAGTGGTTCAGGAAAAACATGTTTCGAGGTGTGGTAAAATTTTGGGGAAAATTCCTAAAATCCTTTAAATATATATATAAATGTTTGGTGAAGTAAATTTTAGAAAATGACTTTTGGAAGATTTACATTTCGATTTAGTGACTAATTTGTAAAAATTGTAAAATCTGTTTTAAATGACTGTTTTGAAAGAGGGCCAAAACTTAGAATCTTTGGGGAGCTAATATATTATTAATTATCTTTTTCCTTTAATTGACTATTTTACATGTATTTAATTAAAAGAAATAAAGGGGGTTTAATTAAAAGGGATTTAGTCTTCTAAAATTTATTTTTGACGTAATTTCCATTTCTCTCATTTCTAATCAGCCAAACACCTCATTTTCTCTCATAACTTCTAGAGATTCTCATCTTTCCACTTCATTTTGATTTACAAATAATTTTCTTGGTGTTTCTTCCATTTATCTCAAAGGAATCTTGAAAGTTTTTCAACAAATCTTGTCAATTGAAGGAATAGGCAAGGGTTAGAGGTAATTTTTGTTCAACTCCTCCAATCAAGGTTCTTTAATGAAATCCTCAAGTCTTTGGCTCTTTAATTGTGTTTATTAATAAAATTTTATAATCTATTTAATGTAAATGGTTAGATCAAACTTTGAAAGATGATTTCTCAAGATTTTCGTAATGGTACTGTCTTGGTTAATTTGAGAAGGTTGCTAGATTTGGGTTTTTGTGGTGATAATGTGGTTTTGGTGTTTCTCGAGATATAAGGATGCAATTATGTTGTTTTTGGATGTTATTTGATGATTAAAAATGGATGGAAGTATTAGGTTTTGGTTGGGTTGAGTTTGTAGAGTAATCGAATGTGTTTTCGGTTATTTCGGATGTGCGTTTTGGTGTTTTTGGGCAGAGCAGCGTGGTGGTTTAAGTTTCTGGTGGTTTTAATGCATTGAGATGCATTAATCATCTTTTATTGTGTGGTATAAACAAGGGAGAACGTATCAGAAGCAATCAATGAAGTTCTGGGAGCTTCGGAAGCTTGATTACGCTTCGGCAAAATAAGGGAGGTGTTTTCGGTGAGTGAAATTGGTTTAAAAGCTTTTCAAATGTTTGAAAGTAAAGTTTTGGGTTTATATTAAGCTTGAAATGCTAACCTAAGCTCAAAAGTAAGTTTGAGATGTTTCGCTCTCTTTTTTCGATTTTTATCCCATTGATTTATGTGATCATGCTCAGGTTTTGAAGATAGATATAAACCTACTATTTTATGCATGTTTAGATAAATGATTTGATGACTTATATGATCCCATGAGATAGAATTATTATTTTGAAGAGATCGAACTTATTGAGAAAATGTTATGCATTGTTTATGTTTTTGGAATGGGATGAGAATGATTTATGTTGATGCATGGAAAAACAATAGGTAAATGATGTTTAAAAATGTATATTAGCATGAGATGAGATTACTTTTATCGAATATAATTGGTCGACCAATAGGATGAGAAGTGCACTATAATATACAAAATTTGTATGTGCTCTTTGGTTCGGGCAATGGGGGTAGTGTCATCCCGATCCAAAGTGAGAGTGTGGTGATGATAGATTCCACCACAGTAGGACTTGATGATGTGAGATTTCATCAAGCTTTGCGGCGATGAGAGATACCGCCATGAGAGTTCGGTGATGTGAGATTCCACCGAGGTATGACTTGACGATGTGAGATTCCGTCAAGCTATCCACATATCCGAGTAATGTTGCTAAAATGTCAATATATAAGATTCACATGTACCTTGTTTATAAATGATTTAATTAAATGAGTTTTGTATATGAGATTATGCCTTGAGAAATGATTTTGAGAAACAAGCATGTGTGGCTTTGCTTCGAGATTATGCATATGGGTTAATGCATGAGATAGATTGTACATGTGGTTTTAATGATGTGTTTTTTCTTTGAAAATGATTTCAAGTATGAGATAGATTGAGCATGATAAGATAGAGTTTTCTAATTGAGAAATTGTTTTAAAATGCATTGTTGTTGGTTTGTTTTGAGCATCCCTCCCTATGCATTATTGCTTACACTCTCTTTTCTCAACAATGCAGAGAAATAGCATCTTTTGAGCAGCTAAGAAGCAAGAAGGAACCCAAGGAGTGAGACTTAGCTCAAGTATGGTTTTATGTTCACCTATTAGTAAGAGTTGGCAATGGGAAGATGCCTTTATATTTTGGGAGAGTGATTTGAAACTCCCTATTTTGTGACAAGTTTGTATTTTTCTTGTTGACTTGTAAATGACCTTTACTTGTTGATATTGGCCTTGGTTTGTGTTTTGGCTCTTGAGTGGTCATTTTGCATAGGTTGCATGCTTATAGATTTTTTTAATGCATATTGCCATGCTTTGATGTTGAAATTGCCTTATATGATTGAGGTTTGATGTTTAGTTAAGTTGTGTGCATGTTGAAAACATATAAGAATGATTATGGGTGCATTAAAATGTGAAAAACCAGTAAAAATGTCATTATAGGCCCAAGTGTTTCGGTACGCCTAAGGCTGTACCGAAACAATGAGTCTGAATTGGCCTTGGGGTTTCAAAACAGAGGCAAGTGTTTCGATACGGGCTCCTTCAGGTTGGCTACTAGAATCCCATGTTTCGAAACACTATAGAAGGTGTTCCGATACAAGCCTGAGCTTCGAAACGGTTGAACCTGTTTCGAAACCGGGTGTTCTGATACAGAGCAACATGTACTGGAACACCCGGCTATTAAGTTGGTTATTGGAATTTTTTAAAGTTTTGTTTCTTTACGTTTTAGTCCCTGGATGTTGTGGATGCAATTAAATGAGCTTGAATGATTTATTTGAGTTGAGATTTGACAGAGAGGCATGTAATGTGACTAATTAAAGGTTGGTAACCTAAAAATGGAATAAGTCCCTGCAATTTTCTAAAATTACAAAATGGTCCCTAGAATGTGTTTGTATGCAATTGAGTCCTAATGTTGCTTGATTGAGTTGCAAATTGTTTCGCTGCGAATTTTATCACTTAGGATAATGATGAGCATCTAGACAAGATAAAATAAAAAAATAGGTTCGTTTATTGGGTTAAACTTCCTGGTTTACCTCAATATTTCTCGTGTGACCCGTTCGATTCGGTCTTTCGTCCAGACCAGGTCAAGGGGTTACACAGAGGATTTTTATCCTTGGCATAATCACTAGTATTTGATTCATTGTCATATTAATTTAAATTAAGTATTGCAACGACCTATCATAGAGATGACCCTTCTAATCTATCTTGATAATCCACTCTTTTTTGCAAATGAATTTTAATAACTTCATTAGTCAAAATAACTTTTTTTTCTTGGGTATTTATAGTATTTGAGCTCAGACAATATTTTTAATATCATTATTTAGTATACTAGTGGTTGAGTTTTTTATTCACAAAATTATATTAATCCATTGTTAAACGTCTTTAACTAATAATTCGATTTCATTCACTTCAGGAATCCTCCGCAAAGTTTTAGTACCTTGTTGCTCGCGGATGTGGCACCGCAGGGTGCAATTTAGCTGGTTGGGTCCTTTAGTTTTAAGGGTGTTGTTTACATTTTTTGTTATCTGTTTGGCTTGTTTGTCTTTTTCTGTAAATTATTGTTATTTATACTCTTTTCTTCCACTAAGTTTTAGGAGTTTTTTTTTATCGAAACTATAATAATAAGGATTATTATCTTATACATTGGTGGTAAAAATTAAAAGTCTTTTTTCATCGAAAAAATTAATATTTAAATAAATAATTAAGGACACATTAGATGAACTAAATTCGTTTCTAGAGGAAAAATTGTACACCAATATATTAAATAACTTTCAATGTTTTAATTGCATTTTTTCTCTTTCTACTCATAAAGTGTTTGAAATCACCAACATACCAAATTATATGCACTTAAAATTTATTTATTTTTGGTATTGTATTAATTAATTGAATCGAATATTGCAAAAATCCAGGCCCAACCAAGAGCAGGAGCAGGCTGAGCATCTGCTCAGGGCCCCCACTCACTTAGGGCCTAAAAATTTAGTTGCTTTGCGTCTGCCACCTAGAAACCCAAAGCTGCAAAGTACCATTAATTGACTGAAAATTTTAGCTAATTTTTTATATGATACCGGTCCCATAATAATAACAAGAGCTCCACAAATTCTATTAACTAAAGCAACAATCAATGAAAGCATTGATTCTGCTGTTGGCATAATCAATTGAAAAAAATAAACGTTTTTCCTTAAAAATAGGAAAGAAAATAAATATTTTTTTCTTGGAAATAGGAAAGAAACATTCAAAGAATAAAATTACAATATTTAAAGAATAAACATTAACTTTTTAAGATTGATTTTTAAAAACAAATTTCAAGACATTCCTTTTCTATTTATTCTCTATTAATTGAATATCCAAAAAACACTTAAGAGTAATTGCCTTAAAATAGTTTATCCACACTCAACTTTTATTTATTTTCAAACTTGAGTTGTCGTTGCCTCTGATTTATTCACAGTGAACCAACATCTTGCTCTTTCAATTATTCGAAGAACCAGATCAGTCTCCTTCAATTCCTGAAACTTTTTGGATCGAAATCAGGTTGTGTTGCTCTTACTCTTACCTTTTTACTTACATTTTTATTTTCTAGTTTTTCTTACTTTTCAAATTTTTACATAAAATTTTTAATTATCTATGTTTCATAAAAGAAAATACGACTATGGATGTGAGAAACGTAAAAAAAAATTGATGAATTAACTCTATCCCAAAGAGGATCACTTGATAAATTTTTTATCAAAGAATCACAAATGTCTGAAAATAAAAATGTTGTTGGTGATTCTAATATTGGTAATGTCAATGATAATATTGATGATAACATGCGTATAAATGATAAAAATTAAAATATGCTTGTAAATGAGAAAAATGTATTTGGTGATGATGTTGGTCCTTCTAATGTTGAGTGTGTTGATGATGTTGATAATGCTAATAATGCTGATATTTTTTATGATATTACATGTTATAAGTTTAATATATTCGATCCAAGAAATTGGGACGCTTTAAGTTTTCAAATAATTGATTTTTTAGCGATAAAAGGTCCTAAAAAAGATTTATCTATTGTGAACGGTGTTAAAGATAACTTTGGAAGACAATTTTCTGCCTCATTTTACACTGGAATATTGCCAAATGGAGAAAAATGTGATAGAGATTAGCTTGTGTATTCAAAAGAACTTGATAATTTTTTTTATTTTTGTTGTAAATTATTTAAGAAAGAGTGTGGTAAATATCAATTAGCAAATGAGGGTTATAGTGATTGGGCACATCTTTGTGTTAGAATTAGAGAGCATGAAACAAGTATAGAATTAAAATATGGTCACTTGGTATGATTTACGTTTAAGACTTCAAAAGAATATGACTTTAGACAAAGTAGCTCAAAAACAACTTGAAAAGGAGAAAGAACATTGAAAAATGTCTTATTGCGAATTATTTCAATTGTGAAGTTTCTTGGAAAGCATAATTTAACATTTCGTGGTACTAATGAGAAATTATATCAAAATAGTAATGAGAATTTCTTGGGATTAATTGAAATGTTAGCTGAGTTTGATCCTATTATCTAAGAGCATGTTCGCCGTATTACTAGTGATGAGATTCGTGTTCATTATCTTGATCACAACATTCAAAATGAGTTGATTCTTTTCCTTGCATGTGCAATTAAATCTGAACTTGTTAAGAAAATAAAAGAGGCTAAGTATTTTTCTGTGATACTTGATTGTACTCCCGATATTAGCCATCAAGAACAAATGTCTTTAATTTTAAGATATGTAGATGTTTCTTTCTTACATGAATTGAATGTTCTTGAACTAGATTTAGATGATGTGCGTGGACAAAGCTATGATAATGAGTCAAATATAAAAAGAAAAAATCAAAGAGTGCAAAGAAAATTTTTAGAATTGAATCATAGAGCCTTTTACACTCCTTGTGGTGCCCAAAGCCTTAATTTAATGTTGCGTGACATGGCTAACAATTCTGAAAAAGCTAGAATTTTTTTTTGGTGTTTTACAACGTATTTACACTATATTGCAAACTCTACAAAAAGATGAAAAATTTTAAAGAAAAATGTGAAAGAATTAACTCTTAAATTATTGTCTTCTACCCGTTGGTAAAGTCGTGTTGATAGTGTAAAAGCAATACGATTTCAGATTTCGGATATAAGAGAAGTTTTACTTGAAGTTGCTGATAATGATAAAGATTCTAAAATAAGAAGCGAAGCTAAGCTAAATCTTTAGCTAATAACGAACTTGGTGATTTTGAGTTTATAGTAGCTATTGTTATTTGGTATGATTTATTATATGATGTTAATTTGGTTAGTAAAAAATTACAATCAAAAGATATGCTTGTTTCTGTTGCCATTAAAGATGTAAAAAAAATTAATTTTATTTTTTAAGAAGTATAGGGAGAATAGTTTTTCTAATGCTGTTGAAATTGCTAAGAAACTTACAATTGATATGGAAATTGATCCAGTTTTTCCTCAAAGACGTCACATCAAAAGAAAAAGACAATTGGATGAAAATTTAAATGATGAGAGTTCACAAAGTGCATACGAATCTTTTAGAATTAATTATTTTAATTGCATTATTGATCAAGCAATTGTATCACTTGATAGGAGGTTTGAACAATATGAACAATATGAAAATATATTTAGTTTTTTATTTTGTTCTGATAAATTGCATTCACTAAATGATTCAAGTTTAAGGTCTTGTTGTAGTCGTTTGGAAGATTCACTTAAGAATGGTGATAAATGTGATATTCATGGTTATGATTTATATATCGAATTGAAGTTACTCCAAGAATTTTTGCCTAAAGAAAAATTAGGGGCTCTTGATATTTTACAATTTTTGAAACGTGATGATTGTTTTCCTAATGCAATTATTGCATATAGGATATTATTAACTATTCCTATGACAGTTGCAACAGCCGAAATAAGTTTTTCGAAATTAAAGTTACTCAAATCTTACTTGCGTGGTTCTATGTCACAGGAAAGGCTTAATGGACTAGCTTTGGTGGCAATCGAGAATGATATTTTGGATGAAGTTCCTTATGAGGATTTGATTGATGAATTCGCATCAAAGAATGCTCGGAGGACGAGTTTTCTCAAGTGACATTCTTGTAATTTAGCGGTTGCTCTTTATTATATTAACTTTATTTAAAGTGATTTTTTAATAAAACAATGAAAATAATATACTTAAAAAGGTTAAATCATGTTTCTATGAATAACACTAGGAATGAGTTGGTTTTCAGGGAACGCAGGTTCGATGCAATCCACTTGATTTTTCTAATAAAGACGCGCATGGTCAGTTGGTTCATGGCAAGAAATCCAGGAATTATGGTATCGAAAGCGGACCTCTTCAATAATATCAGAATTGCAGATGGGATAACGGTTTCTCGCAAGATAGCTCAGCACAAATTATGGCTTCCTCCCCCCAACGGTTTTGTCAAAATTAACGTGGATGGAGCTATGAAGATGGATATGAGCAAGGGCGGAGTAGGTGGTCTTGCAAGGGATTCAAACGGAAACATTATTTTCAGCTTTTCGGAAGCATGTGGCCTTGGGCCGCCGATTCTTGCAGAATTGCTTGCAATTCGAAGGGGATTGGTCATTTTTATGGAAGACGCAAAGTGCAAAGTTTGGCGACCAATAGTGGAAAGTGACAGCTCCGTGGCGTTAGCTTGGATCAACAACTCAGGTAATTACCCGACAATGTTCAAGGATATCATTCAGGAGATACTCGCTTTAGGCAAGCCAAGGGGATGTTGTTTTCGCTTCATCAGCAGATCAGGGAATATAGAAGCCGATAGTCTAGCCAAACAGTGTATTGGTTAAGCCTCCTTTGGAGAGTCTTTTGTGTATTTTGTATTCTTGTTTGCAGATGTTGTGTCTATTGCTTGTATTAGGGTGATACTTCGAGGTCATGTTTTGTATCGAACTTCAAGGGTTTTATTAATAAATTGGCACTCTTTTTCCCCTTCCGCTACTACTCGGTCGATTCCGATCGAGTGGTATGAGGGGGGTTTTTAACGAGGCCACTCATTATCAAAAAAAAAATTAATGAAATTTTAAATTAATAATTCAAATAAATAAAATATATTTTAATTCTATAGGGTCTAGTTTGAGATTTCGCTCAGGGCCCCTGAAATATCCAAGACGGCCCTGCAAAAATCTATTATAAGATTAATCCTTCCGACACACTTTACTTCATTCATAACGTCGAGAATTAAATCACTAATCTTACTTAAAAGACCTGACACATATATCACTAAAGAATCTAATAATAGGTACATGCGCTTAAAAATGATGAAAGGTTCACATATATGCTTAAAAGGATACTACATTGTAATCATCTTAAAACTAATAAAAAATTATCTGTAAGTTAAATTATTTTATTAAAAAATCGAAATACTCTTAAATTGTTTAAAATAATTTTGATAAAAATATTAAAATTGAATAAAAGAGACCATTTAAAAATACGAATTAAACTTTAATTCCAAACATTCAAAGTTAAAGCTAATTCTATATTTTTTATGTATTAGTTTTTTTTTTTGGGTAAAATTAGGGATACGCATATGGGCTTCGTTAAAAATTTCCTTAAACCTAAGTGGAGGAAAAGAGTACCCATGATTGTATTACAAGATAGATGTTAAAAAACTAAAAACCTAAGAGAAAAACCAAGATAACTAAAGCTATAAGGAATCAAAAACAAAGCTAAGAACACAACTAGCCAACCTGCATGTGCTATGGTGGCCCACTAATCTTCAGGTAAGTCAAGAACATCGATCGAGTTCGCCTGTAATATCTCATCCACATAAGGAGGAGTTGAATGAAAAATATGTACCGAGAGTGAGGTGGAATCATGCATCTTTGCAAGGGTATCTGCTAGGGGTGGGCAAAAATACCCGACCCAGTTGACCCGACCTGACGACTCAAACCTAAAAATGTCGGGTAATTCCTGAAAAAAAATACCCAACCCGGCAAATTTCTCGGGACACGGGCCGAAAGTTTTCCCTTACCGGGTACCCGACCCAACCCGATAAAATTTAATATATATTTTTTATATTTAAAATTATATTTTATTTTATGTTTCTTAATATTTTTACTCTAAAATTAAGTTTAAATCTCTAATTTTTTTTCTATGTTTGTATTATATTCTTTTAAGTTTTAAGTTTAATTTTTTAAATATTTTTGTGTTCAACATGTGGTTTTTTTTTATTTTAGAATTAAAAAAATAAAAAAACAGGAACCGGGTACCCGATAACCGATTACCTGAGTACTCGAATTTTACGGGTACCCCAGATATAATGGGTCGGGACACAGGCCGCTTAATGAGGTACCCGGATGAACTGGGTACCCGGTTTTTCGGGTACCCGACAATGCCCACCCCTAGTATCCGCCACCATGTTATCGGATCGTAAAACATGCTAAAAACGAATAGTCCAAACCTATAATTGCATCATACATATATTTTCCAGCAAAACACCATCCATGAGGTCCTGTCGATAATCCAAAATTAATGATAGGGCCTCGAGACTATCTATCTCGAAGATGACGTTGTGCTATCCCCCATTACATGCACATAATATACCCTGAAACACGCCCCAAATCTCTGCCATAATAGGGGAGCATATACCTAAAGATAATTTGTTAATATTTTTTGGTTTAATAGTTGGTATTCGACTTATTAACCTACTAATTCGGATCAAGTTTTATAGAAATTTAATATGGGACAACTCTCTAAACTCAATTTTTTCCTTTTTAAAATGTCAGAATCTAATCTTCTGTCCTTACTTAATGGACCTAACATCTTAACCCACAATACCAATTCGTTGTTGTTGGTATAAGTTTATTAATACGACTAGTTGCGCATAAGATAATAATACTATAATTTTTAGGTTTCATAATTTCGTTTAATAGTCTGTCTCATATCATGATTCTTTCTTGCCCATCTAAAACCTTTTCTCACCAACAACAAGAATAGAATATATAAAACGAGAGTGTCTGCAAATTTTCAACACCAAAAAAAGAAAGGTTTTATTCTAAAAAAACACAACTCATAACTACATGCGATTCAAGGTGTAGACTTGCCATTATTCTCGCCCATGTAAGCATTGAGACTGCTCTGAATCCTTTGTCTTTTCTGTATTTCAGTAGATCTTTCATGGCTTCCCTTTGCGTAAGCCTCAAAGAAGTCCTTGTTCTCTTTCTCCAACTCATTCCAAACTGTAACCAAATCACACACTAAATATTGCAGGTGCAGCCAAAACAAAAGCTTCCATTTCTAAATACATATGAATATGAATACCTGTACAAGTGATAACTGGTCTTATATTTGCATGCTTAGACAAAGCTTCCATGCACTCTTCTTTGCTCATGTTGAATACCAAACACTCTTCTATCAGACGGTGCACCTGCGTTTATACATATACACACAATCATATATACATACACTTTCACAGAAGAGATAGAGTAGGGCTTACCATGTGGATATACGAAGAAGAGTCGGCGTCGGCCATAAATATGTGTGGAACAGCTAGAACTACAAAGCTGGGGAAACTGGGAAACTACAAATATGGAGAAGAAGCTAGAAAATGAAGGGCAAAAGTAGATGAAAACGATACAGGTAAAGAGAAAGTAGGAGGGCAGACAAGGAATCATATGGCAAGACTTCTAAATTCAAGAGACTCCCAAAAGTGTCAAGCATGATAAATGACGATTGTGACAACTGCGGTTTAAAGATTTACCAAGTTATGTAATCAACTCTAATTTTATTTATTATAAATATTAGTTAATTTGTTGTGTTCGTAGTTAATTAATTTTAAAATAAAAATTATGTCTAACAGAATTTAAATTTACCAACCACAATAATATTTTAAATTTTTCTCATGTATATTATTATTAGTTCATAACCAATTTTTTCGTTTTCTCTTGTAAACATTTAACTTAATTTATTTTGAAGCATTTGTTTTTCGAGAATTCTATACGATCACACTTATTGTACATGTTCAGAACCACTTCGATGGTGACGAGAATTGAGCAATTTTTTTAGTTCTTCGGATTTCCCATGGCGTTGTCTTGACTAATCTAGATCGACTCGTCACACACCTGATTTTATTGGGTGTGTCTTTCAATAGATATTTTCAGCAAACACAAGACCTCGATCTCGATGACTATTTAAGTGATACCAAACTGATTACCACTTAGACCAACCCATTGGTGTATTGAGCAACTTTTTGAATTGTATAATTTAAATAAATTAATAATAAAAATTTGCTGCTGTTGTTTTGATACTATGAGTGATGTCATAGGTTGTTTGGTGGGGTCTGAAGTCCCACGTGGGACGACGTCTTTGATTGGTGGAGCTGAGATTTTTTACAAGTAATCTTCGTTTGTCTCTTACGTGGACATCATGCCACTCTCCACGTGACGCTTGGACCCACTCACCTTCCTCTTTTATATAAAGAACTCAAATAGTAGTAATAGTGACACATCTCATTATTTTTATTATTTGTAGTAGTTGTATAAGGTCAAAATTAAGAAGTACATCTCAATGTATGGAAAAAATTATGGGTAGTAATATGTGGATGCTTAAAAATGGTATTTTTAAGACATAATTTTATTTATAACCAATAAAAGGTATAATCGTATAATTAATGCATTTTTATTGGATTATTTTACTATATAAATTTATGTATTTTTATCAATCGAATAGGTGTTGAGTTTTATGTAACACTTGACACCTCTCACATAGCATCATTTAGGAATTCATCCGTTGAATGCACCAACACATTAGGGGACTCTAACGTACAACATGTAAGGGTATTGTTAAAAATGACAAATTTTAAGATTTGTGAAAGACTCACCAAAAACTTAAAATATTAGATAGATTGTTTTTTGTGATTTTTGACAAGTTTCGATTGTCCAAGAACATAAAATGTTGTAAAAATGCAAGTATCAAAACTTATTTTGTAAGTATGGAAACTTGTTAAAAATCACAAGTAAACAACCTAAAATGTTATTGTTGAGCTCAAACGATCAATCGATATAGCCAAGAGGGGATGAATTGGATTTTTGCTTTGTTGGATGAAAGGTTAAGAAATAAAAATGTGACATGATGATTTTAGAGTGGTTTGACTACTCAACCGAGTCTACCTCCACTACTTTAGCTATCATCGCTAAGAATTTTCTACAAATTCACTAATTTATCTTTTGTTTTTTCGGACTCAAGGAGATAACCCTTACAACCAAGACTTATATCCCAAAGTCTTGTAGACACTCTTTTACAAAGAGAAAACAAATTAACAAATAAGGAAAACCTCTCTAGGCAAATGTGTTTGCAATTTAAGCATTCACCCAAATTCTAACACTTAAACAAATATAACAATTAAGCTACACTTGAGCAAATATAACAATTAAGCTCACAAGTGTGTTCTACAAATAAATATGAAAAATTGAGCACTCAAACACTTTCTCTATCATTAAATGTTGGTAGTTGGTTTCTTGTTGTTTCATAGCTACTTGAAGAGACCTTTTAAACTCTCTAAAGAGTTTGTAATTGTTACTAGCCGTTGGGGTTGATTTGGAGCTGTTGGAGACTTTAATTCCAGTATTAAATGCAGCTTTGGGCTTGTCCGTATCGGTACGCGAGATCTGGTATCGATACATGCTTTAAATAGAAAGAGACGTTAGAGCATTTATTACACAAGGGTACCGGTACGCGATATTCAGTATCGGTATTGGCCCATCGGTACGGTTGAAGTTGTACCAGTACAAAATTTGGCTACTGAAATTTTACCAAAATAAGGGGACGAATGGGCGTATCGATACACAAAAAATTGTATCGGTACACGTTCTTTGACTATCGATACACTTACGCCTGTACCGGTACACCGAGTCTGTTTTTGACACTTTGGCTATTTAAAATTATTTTAAACATATAAAAAACTTTTTAAAAAATTTCAATCATATTTTTTAAGTTTATGAACTGTAAATTTGTTTAAATTCAAAAACATTTTTCATTTATCATTTATGTCAACAATTTATCATTTGTGAACTTTTTTGAACTCCTGATCAACTTAAGGTTCGTTTGTTTTAGATAATGTTTTTTTTATTTCTTGTTTATTTTTATTTTTAGAAAATAATTTTTATTCAATTTTAGTTTTTCAAAAATTAAAAAATATATTCGGTTAATAGAGATAAAAAATTATTTTCAGAAATAAAAATAGTGAATATATGTTTGATATATAGCATTTCAAAATAGAAATGAACAAATAATTTTAAAAATAATTTTAATTTAATTATAATTATGAAAAATATTATAATATTAATTATAAAAATATGATTATTTAAACCAAAATTTAAAAAATGCCATTAGTATGATTCAAGCTTAAATTAATAAAATCAAAACTAAAGAACCTTGGTTTTCATTTTTTCACTTTTCGAAAATATTTTCAATAAAAATAGTAAAAACATATTTTATGTTTTTTTAACATTTCACTTATTTTTATTTCCGTAGAATTCTCTCCTTACTACAATCACCACAAATTTCATTATAGTTTTCACTCACTGCCAATAGGGTGTAAATGAGCCGAGTTAAACTTGAGTAGTGTTAAGTTCGACTCAGCTCATTAAGATTTTAAGTCGAGTTCGAGCTTGAGTAATTTTTAATGAGCCTGAATAATTTAAGTTCGGCTCGGCTCATTAAGAACTCGAGTCGAGTGTTGATCGAGCTTTGACCAAGTCGGACTCGAGTAGCTCGCGATCTGTCTTATCTATTTAAAGTCCTATTAAGAAAAAAACTTTAATACACAAGTTTAGGGTGTTAGTTTATGGTTTAGAGGTTTAGGTGGTTGGGTTTATAATTTAGGATTTAGATTTTTAGGGTTCATGACTTATGTTTTAGGATTTTAGGGTTAGAAATTTAGATTTTAAATTAAAAAAATTAAATTTTTTAGCATATTACATTTTCGAGTAGCTCGCAAGCTTTTCGAGTCTGGTATCGAGTAGCTCGACTCGGCTCGTTAAGAACTCGAGTCGAGTTCGAATCGAGTCCAATCAAGTCGAGTGTTGACCGAACTTTAAACTAATCAAACTCGAGTAGCTCGTGATCTGTATCATCTCATTTACAGCCCCATTTATTACCACCTATTACACTTATTTTTCAGGTCTGCTTTGATTTCTCTCTCTGTTATCTTTTTAGAATGAGAAATTATATTATTGTCTTTCTCGCTACATCATTTATGATCCTAACTAATAAAAATTATTTATTTTATTAATTTTTTATGTCATATTTTTACCATATAATTCTTCACTCATATTTATTGAAAACAAAATTAAAAAAAGTTTTTACTAAGTAAAGATTCACTTGGTAAAAAAATAATATAAAAAAATTATTTTTTTAATTTTTTATTGATTGAGACCATAAAAGACATAGTGAAAAGACCCTATGATATAATTTCTGCTTTAGAACACTTTGTTTTATTATTCTCATTGTCACACTACAACTGTCACATGTTGACATTTTTCTGGTCAAAACTTTTCAACTTTGACTATAATTTATTTAATATTTTAATTAATTAAAATTTATAAAATATATTTAAAAAATATTCTATTGAAGTTTTTAAAATATGTTTTTCGTATTTTATCAATAAGAAATTTTAAATTATAAGAAGTCAAAGTTAAATAAATTGACCCAAAAAATATCAATACGTAACAGTTTTAGAAAGACAAGAAGTATTTGGTAATATTTTCTCGCCTAAATAAAAAAAAATTATCATCTGATGGTGAGATCAGTTCAGTTTGATCAATTTAGCTCAATCAAATATTTTAGAACGTCTTTTTTTTTTAATTTAGTTATGGTCTCAAATTTTCATATTAAATTTGATTTTTTCTTAATTTTGACATAAGATTTTTCTGATATTATTTGATAAAATTCCGAAATTTTCTTTATAAAATATTTCTTAAAAGTATTTTTGAAGTAAATAAACACAATTATCAACTCTTACATAATATTATAAAAGATATTTTCATTTTTAGTATAAAAATACTTATTTTATATTATAAGAAATAATTATAAATTAAAAACAAATAAAATTCATTCGATTCAAACACTTATAGTTCTTCAATTTATGAATCATTAACCATCTAAATGCCACGATTGGATTCGATTTTTGATTTATTCGATTTCTGTGCGCACCCCACCACGATCAACACTTATCGGCAGATTCCCTATGGTGGCCAAATTATTTGTATTCCATTCTATTAACAGCAGTGGCGGTTACCACACTCCGAGCCTTATCCTAACTTTCTTCCCATCTTTCCCAAACATCCACCAACATTCAATAAATTTCCTTCGTTTCTAGCATTTCATCACTTTCTACACTTGTTCTTCCCAATTCACGTGAAACCAGAGCCACCATCTCCCTTTCAACATCCCATTCATGTTTGTTTAGAGTATTCAATTATTAATTGGACTTGGAATAATTAGCGCCTCCCCTTGATTTGTTCTTAAAATATTAATTTACCTAAATCATTACAGATTAAAATATACCTTGTTGGTGCAATTACAGCTAGAAACCATAACCCAAAGATTTCTTGTCGGTTTTAAAATATACTCTTGACATAAACAAACAATTCTCCACATAACGACAAATAAATCACATATTCAACAATAAGATTTATATTTACGTTTGTATTACAGGGAAAAAGAAGAAGTAGTAGAATTTGTTGTTTGTTCGTGCTGTACTATTATTAGATTTGCCCCCAAATACAGAAAGACAACAAGTTGGTGTGTGACATCAAGATGTTGTGTTTTGATGGGTCAATCCATAGAAAAATTCTGTAAAAGATGTAAGAAGCAATTTGAAGTTTTATCTGTTAGACCTAAAAACAGGGAATTATCAGGTCAGTAGAATAAAAACATGGCCATTAGATAACAGACATCCTGAGAAACAACAGAAACCGGAACAAACAAGTTGTTCGAGAAATCTATACGTCATAAACACACACATGATATGTATATATCTACATTCTACATATTATATGATCCTGCAAGTATACTTTTAAGAGATAGACAATGACATTCAACCGAAGCTTGTGTATTAACAAAGATTCAATTCTTCAATTACAAAGGGTAGCCAAACCTTCTATGATCTCTTATAAAAAATGGATGTCTTAGTGCTTCTCTAGCTGTAAGTCTCCCAGCTGGATCATACCGTAGTAGCCCTTGCAACAGATCAATCAAATCTCCGGCCGAATGATCCACATGCTGCATTATTAAGTTCTGAGGCCCCAAAAAACGAAACAATTAGGAAAGCAGTAGGAAAAAAAAAGTAATTGGCCCAAAGTTTCGAGCTTTGGAGGCTATATTAACAACTTTAGAAACTAAAATACAAGACCATAGGCTGCCATTCAATCATAACCTTATATTCCATGAACATCAACAGCAGGCAAATATAGGTATTGTCAATATGAGGTGAGTTAAGCCAATTTTCAATAACTCAAGAAACCTTACAGGCAAGCAGGGCAATTTCCAAACTGCCCTCAGGCTTTCTCGTGAAGTCGCACCATCGGGCCAATTCAAACGTGCACCCCTCCGGAAATATTTCTCAGCACGATGACTGCAACAATATGAGGCACAATTTAAAAACTTTCTCTGCAACATATTTATATCGGGAACAAGAAACACTGTCACACTTACTCAGCTCTGAGCACCATATGTTGGGGAAATGGACCTAAAACCCTCTCCATCATGGCTAGATGCTCTAAGTTCTCATGAGTTTGGAAAAGCGCCCGACCCTGCTCATCAACAATATACACAATTTAAGGTCATAATCACTTTTGGAGGCAAATGACAATGCAGGTGAAAATGTCTCTAGTTTCCTACGGGTCAACCATGAAAATTTTAAGTTGGCTTCAGGTTTTCATAATTACAATGAACACAGCAAGACCAACAAGCTCCATGTGCTTCTTACATCATCTGTAATCATATTAACGGACAGTGGTTTCTAAAAGCTTCTCAATTCCTCCAATTCCTCTCCCTTGACAAAATTATTGTTTTGCCCACGATTTCAGTAAGACCAACAAGGCAATAACTTACAAGGAATGCAAATGCAAGGGTGTGTGTGTGACCTGGAAGATTCACATTCACTTACAGAGAAAAGTTCAACCAGTATGCAACCCACACTCCACAGGTCACAAGGGTGGTTCCATCCAAGACCTGCAAAAATGACGAAGGATGTCAACGACATGTGCAAGGAAATACACATCATATGCGATGAAATGTGAAGATATGATTACCAAGTATGACTTCTGGTGCACGATAATGCCGAGTTGACACCACATAGCTGTGATCCTGGTTTTCAAATGTTGTACTCCCAAAATCAATTAACTTTATTGCGCTTGACTTCGGCAGATTCTTAAAATAGGAACCATTTTTTGTAGACCGTGATAAAAACTACAGCACGTGCAAAAAGATACTTTTCAGTAAAATTCAAAGATGTCCCAGTTTCATTGTACATGAACTAAAGCAATACCCAATTACATACACCAAAGCCAAATAGTTTGGCCGAGGGAATAGAAGAAGGAATGAATACCTTATAATCTGGCACCTTGATACATTCAGAGGAAACAAGGAGAATGTTTTCTGGCTTCAAATCAGTATGAATTAACTGCAAATCATGCATAACTGCGCATTTGGAAAAAAAGAAAAGAAAAATAACTAACTTAACTAGGTGTAAAACTAAAAAAAAAAACTTATATCTTTTTTAAAGTAATGAAACACATTAAAAATATTAAACCCCAGGTTGTCTAACCAAAAATTCAGTTGGGTTTCAAGAAAAGGGCAGAAACTTAGCCAATAAATTAACCAATTATGCCAGTACTCTTTCTTTATAGTAAAAGGGCTTTGAGCATCAAGTATCTATAATAAAAATTAAAACAGTGCAAGAATTATCCACACACATGCAACAGACTCCAAAATTTGTCTTCCAAGCTCCCGGACAAGATCAACTGGAAATGAACGGTAGCTGTTTTTGCGGAGAAAATCGTATAAGCTAGGTCCAAGCCTCTCAAATACCTGTTGAAACCATTTAAACTCGTCTGCAAGCTTTTGAAGTGACAGAATATCTAGGAGCGAAATAGCTTGCATTGCCCCCTCAATTAATTAAATAGTAAATACCAATAAATACTTACAATACAAATATGATTACGATAGTCAAACCAATTCCGTATTTGTACACAACTGCAAGGAATGAAACCACTTATACCTAATCACTTCAATTTCTACAATGAATAAAAAACAAAAAAGAGACAAGATGGCATCCTTACCGAGCACGTCCAACATCATGCCTAACAAGCCTTTGAAGGACATCAATTTCAATCATAGCAGCTTCACGGTACTTGTTTATGGAGCGGACAATTTTTATGGCCACAACTTCTTGCTTTTCATTGTCAAAACATTCCAGGACTTGACCAAATGTTCCTGCAAAAAGTACAATTCAATGGACCAATCCATGTTAAGAAACAATGCAAAATATCCACAAGGATTGGACTATCATAATGCTCATCTTTGGCAGCCGCACTCCCATGAATGTAGAAACTCAGATTCAAACAAAAGACTAACCTTCACCCATTTTACTGAGAATCCTATCTGCAGACATGAAAAATCAAATAATGTAAGTGAACAACTTTGAAACATATGAAGCATACAGGGAAAGATGCAGAAACATTCAAGCTGTTTGACATAACAAAATTTCATTCAAAGTTTCAGTAACAAGTTTCACATTTAACGTCCAAAAACCATATTAAACATGTAGTTGTGTAGCTGCGGTTATTTCTACATAAAATATATCAACAGAATTAATTTTGCAACTAGACAGGTGAAATTACATCGAGGAGTGAGATTTTCTCCAATGGAAAAGACATAATGGCCATCTTTATCATCAGGCCTCCAAGGAGGTGAACCATAGCGAGGAAATCCGCCGTAAAACATATTATTAGGATACAAAAAATTAGAAATCCCTCCATTTGCGAATTCCTGACCGCAATATATAGCCGGAAGAACCTGTGAAGCCAAAATAACAAAATAAAAATACAATAAAAAATCATCTCTGTAATGAAATATAAATTCTTACTTGAAAAACTAAACCTAAAGGGAAACGATTCTGGATCAGTAATCATATCATCCTATTACAGTTAAAATTTTGACATATCATTATTTAAAATTTGTAAAATCAGAAATAAACAAAATATAAGGGAAAATAGTCAAACTATCACATCAAAGCAACACATTGAATTTCACTATTAGTCAGAGAATAGTTCTTCAACATTTCAGTAAAGTATCAGAAAATTTGAACAAATTCGAATGAAGGAAAAAAACAAAGGAGAAAATTCCTTTTACCTTAGGAGGAGGAAGAGGAGGAGGCATATCCCACGTTAGTCTGGGCTTCTTCCTAGGTCGTTTATCCATAGGAAACTCTATAATCCTCCGAGTCTCCATTTTTTCTTTCCCTGTATATATTTTTTTCTTTCTATTCAATCTAACAAAGAGAAACAATTCATAGTGAAAAACACACCAATTGAATGGTTCGTTGCTTTAACAATAGCTAGTGTAGGATAACTTGGAGAGAAGAGTGATTGATTTGGGATAATTTTGAAACCCTAATCTTTTGTATAGATCTGAGGAGCTAAAGCAGGAGGAGGGGGGATCAGGATCTAACCAGGATCGGAGATCAAGTTAACTCTAGATTTTCTAACTATGGTTGAAGTGGGGACCACCTTTGTTTATGATATTAGTAAAATGAGGAAACAGAAATATCTCTTTGAATCGTACAAATTACTTTAATATTGTTGTGAGAAATTTTTTTTCTCAAAGTATTGCACTGTGTAGTTTATTTTCAGAACTATGACAGTTTGAACAGTGCATTGAAGTTGGATTCATCTGGTACCGATTTTGAGTTTTTTTTATGAAATTAGCGTCGACTTTGAGAGTTTTTTTCTAAAGTCGGATTCAGCTGGTATCAACTTTGAGATTTTTTTTCTAAAGTCGGATTCACCTGGTGCCGACTTTAAGGTTTTTTTTCTAAAGTCGGATTCACCTGGTTCCGACTTTGAGTTTTTTTTATGAAATTAGTCTAAAGTCGGATTCAGCTGGTGCCGACTTTGAATTTTTTATTCGATTCCTGTTTAAAGTCGGATTCAACTGGGGTGGTCTTTTGGTGATGTGCAATATTTTGGAAAATAATATTAAATCTACAATATTTTGGTAAAAGAAAAATCCCACAACAATATTTATGTAAATTTTCCGAATCGTACAAATTACTTTAATATTGTTGTGAGAAATTTTTTTTCTCAAAGTATTGCACTGTGTAGTTTATTTTCAGAACTATGACAGTTTGAACAGTGCATTGAAGTCGGATTCATCTGGTACCGACTTTGAGTTTTTTTTTATGAAATTAGCGTCGACTTTGAGGGTTTTTTTCTAAAGTCGGATTCAGCTGGTATCAACTTTGAGATTTTTTTCTAAAGTCGGATTCACCTGGTGCCGACTTTAAGGTTTTTTTTCTAAAGTCGGATTCACCTGGTTCCGACTTTGAGTTTTTTTTATGAAATTAGTCTAAAGTCGGATTCAGCTGGTGCCGACTTTGAGTTTTTTATTCGATTCCTGTTTAAAGTCGGATTCAACTGGGGTGGTCTTTTGGTGATGTGCAATATTTTGGAAAATAATATTAAATCTACAATATTTTGGTAAAAGAAAAATCCCACAACAATATTTATGTAAATTTTCCCTTTGAATCAATATTTTGTATATACAAGGATTTTTAGTTCCAAATGGTCATTAAATAAAATAAAAATATATCTTTTAGTTATAAAAATTTTGAAAGTTATAAAAGGATTATTAGACTTATCAAATTATTACAAACGAATTATTATACATTTTTAATAATTATTTTGTAATAATTTAATAAAAAAATTGAAAATAAAAGGGACTTTATTAGAACTCCCTTTACATGAAAAAGAAGAAAAAAAAGGAGAATTTAATAAAATTTAGTGATATTTTATAACAATTCGATAATTTTTGATGTTTAATTTAAAATTTTTTAAACCTTAATAGTTAATATATATATACTTAATTTAGTGACCATTTCATGTATTTCACCTTTTAAAACTTTTGGTTCATAAAAATTCGTAGTTCAATTATATTAGTTTTTTGTTTTTTTTATTTATGTTTGTATTATAAAGAGAAAATATTCAAATTACAATGAAAATTTACAATTATAAACGTAAACTAAACACATAATTTGAACACTTTTTAATAACTAATGACATAAGAAACTATCCACTTTAAATCATACAAGGAACATACAATGAAAATGTTAAAAACAAAATCAAAAGACACAAACAAAAGATTGAGAGGAACATATTTGACTGCATCGGCAGACGAACCACAAAAGGATAAAAACCACTGACAATCGCAAATCAGAGCCGAACGTCGTGAGAAAACCATACACAAATGCAAACTGCATATCCAAATCTAATTCGAGGGTCCAAAGTAGGGAAGATTAGCAGGATAACCAAATAAGCGTCATCTTGATCAGTTGAGACGATGTCCAATCCAACCACGAGAACAATAAAAATAAAAGAAAATAACAAAACGACTGTCAACAAAGGCAAAAAATATGCCAAAAGATAGAGAAAGACGTACCACAAGACAGAGTTATTCGTAATAAAAATTAGATTAAAAGAAGGAAAAACATAAATTATAAAATAATAAAAACTCGTAAAGAAAAAGAAAAATTACTAAGGGCTGACATCTAACTTCGAGATTACTGCTGTCGCAGATGGCCAAACAAGATGCAGAAGTAAAGTTGTTAAAAATAAATATTTTTATATAAAAACCCTAATATGATATTGTCTCTCTTAATTATATAATCTTCAAAATTTGAACATAAATTCTCTCACACAATAAGTATAAATTATATAACTTTTAACGTTATAGAAAATCTAGCCAAGTTTAAACAAATGTATAAAAAATATTATGTCTAATTTATTAATTGATTAGTTTGAATCTAATACTACAACGTTATTGAATATAAATTAGTTGGACACTTCATAGCATGATTGTCAAATTGAACTAAATCTAACGGTTGAATTAAAAATTGATAGTATATTCGATTCAACCAATGAGGTAAAACTGAAAAATGTTTGAACTTATAGTTGGACGCTTATAATATGACTGTCAATTGGATTTTGAATTTTACAACATTGATACCTAGACATGCGACTATGGCAACACCAATGATTTAATAATTTAAGTAGTTCAAAACTAATAGTAATAGTAATATATCATCAGTTTGATTTTCCATTCTATATATAAATGGCGCCGACCAAATGTAGGCTTGTTTCTCGACCAAGGAAGATGCAGCATCAAATAATGCACCTTTTATTTCTTATCCTTATCATTTAGAAGAGTCTGCTACAAATACGGCCTCTAATTACCTTCTCCTGCAATGGAAAAGTTCACATATTCAAATACTTTTTTCCGAATTTCAAGACCTTGTACATACACAACATATGCTCGCAGGGAAACGAACAAGTCAGCTCGATTTCGATGATGAAATGAAGTTAACACTTGCTTGCTCGATTTCAAATAACTTGGCAAACAAATCTTTAGGGATAGACCAGTTAAAAACATCAAGGTTTTCCTTCAACCTAGCCTCACTACTGCTCTTAGGCAGTATTATGGCCCATTTGAAGTCCCCATCGGAGAGCTACTTGTGCCGGAGATTTCCCCCATCGCTCCGCGACCATCTTAAGAATCGGGTTTTCCTGGACCTTTATCCATCTATTATGTCCACCTTGGCCACCCAAGGGTGAATATCACTGGGATCAAAGAAATTAGCATCCATCACCAATACAATCATCCTGCTCAGCTGATTCAAAATGCTTAAAATTCAAACAACAAAAGAAAAACATGTTGCTTTTAAATCTGTAAACTTATAGACTATTAGAGTATATCTGTTATAGAGTTAGTTATAACTAACCTTATCTTATCCATCTCATAATCCTAAAGAAAAGTCTGGATATTTTCTGTAATCCTCCTCTTATATAAGGAGACCCATTCTTTCTGTAAAGATCACGTTAAATGAAATAAAACAAGAAGTATCTTTGTAAGCCTTAGATTTTCCATCATGGTATCAGATTTGCCAGAAACCTCAGTCGGTGGAAGTTCTTCTTCCAAACCCTTTACAAACAAAACCATTACTATTCGACTCGATCAGACCAATTATATGCTATGGCGTCAACAAGTCTTGTTTGCCATCGAAATCTTAGGCTTGGTTTCCCATATTGATGGAACCCGTGTTGTTCCTGCTCAGTTTGTGGAGTCCAATGGCGAAAAGATTGTTAACCCTCAATTTCATGCGTACAAAAAAGAGGACAATGCACTATGCTCTTGGTTGCTGGTGCCCATTAGTTCGTCGATCTTACCGTCTTTGGTGAGTTGCAAAACTTCCTTTGACATTTGGGAAAAGATTCGTCAGGGTCTTTCAGTTTCTTCCACGACGAGGATAATGCACTTGCATTGTTCTCTCAAGAATCTGCGAAAGAGGGACCAGAGCATGCATGAGTATCTTGCTCAAATTCAGTCCATTTGTGACAGTCTCGCTGCGTGTGGCAATCCGTTGACGGAGACCATGCATATTTCAGCCATTCTTTCTGGTCTTCCACAGAAATATGAGCCGGTGGTTGTCGTCATTACGTCCAGCCAACAGCCATATAAGCTCGATGGTGTCTGTGGCGTTCTTCTTGATACAGAGGCTCGTCAACTTAAGTTTGGTACTCACAATATTTCTGTGAATCTTGCACAAGGGCCTCAAAGTTCTATGGGTCGTCAAGGCCCATTCTTTGCGAATCAAGTCATGAGCCCGTATGGAGGGGTCTCGGATCAGGGTTATTCTGGTTATGTTGGTCTCACAACCTCTTAGTCGCATCGATGGGCTTTTTTTAATCGAGGAGCTTCATGTCAGTCGTTCAGAGGGCAAGGCTCGTCTCAGAATCTTGGTGCCTTTCAGTCGAGTTCACCTCAGTTTCCCAATCCTCAATTCCCCAATCCTTTTTCAAACCCTCAATTGCATTTTCGAGGGTGTGGAAGACGGTTCTTTAGTGGGCATTCTCTTCCTCGGTGCCAAATTTGCAGAAAGATTGGGCATCTTACCAAGCGCTGCTTTTTCGCTTTGATCAAACCTTTGAGGGCGTCAATCCAGTGTCTGTAAATCATTGCTTTGTCTCTGAAGATGTTGCTGAAGATCAAGGTTCTGGTGATCTTATGCCTGCAGACGCTTCAGTTGCAATGGTGTATGATGATTTCGGTTCGTTGTCTTATGATGAGGCTGCCTGGTACCTAGATTCTGGGGCTACCACTCATCTTACTCCAGATGCTAGTATGATTTCTAACCATGTTCCTTATAATGGCGATGGTAAGGTTTCTGTTGCTAATGGATCTGTTGTGTCTATTTCTAGGATTGGTAATGCTTCTTTATCAACTCTTTCTAGGCCATTGATACTAAGTAATTTATTACATGTTCCTAGTGTTAAGAAAAATCTTCTTTCTGTTTCGAAATTTACTAAAGATAATAATGTCTCTATAGAATTTTACCCTGATTTTTGTGTTGTGAAGGATCTAGAAACGCAGCAATCGCTATTACAAGGTTTGCAAAGTGACGAGTTGTACAAGTTTTCTTCTGATGGGTTAGCTAGACCCGTTCTTTCTTCTTTGCAAGTTCAGAATGCTTCTGTTATGCCTAGGAATGCTGTGATTAGTGACAATATGCCTAGTGTTTTCCATATCACTGAACATGTATCTGATTCTGAGTTGTGGCATAGGCGATTAGGCCATCCTTCTTTTGATGTTCAGTCCAGGATTATGAAAATGTACAATGTTCGTATTAATAAAGGAAATTTTTCTTGTGTTGCTTGCAAACTTGGTAAATCTCACAAATTACAGTTTTCTAGCTCTAATTTTGTTTATTCTCAGCCTTTACAATTGGTTCAAGTCGATTTATGGGGACCTGCTCCTAAGGTTTCGAACAATTCCTTTTATTATCTTAGTATTGTTGATTCTTTTACCAGGTATACCTGGATCTATTTCATTGCTAGGAAATCTGATGTCACAAATGTGTTTATCTCTTTTCATAAGTTAGCTTAAAGACAATTTAACACTAAACTTAAGATAGTTCAAACTGATTGTGGAGCTGAGTTTAAGCCTCTAGGTTCTTATTTTAGTCAACATGGCATTATTTTACTACAGACTTGTCCTTATACGTCAGAACAAAATGGTATGGTCGAGCGCAAGCATCGACACATTGTTGAGCTTGGCCTCACTTTAATGGCTCATCTTCTATTCCGTTTAAGTTTTGGACTGATGCTTTCTATACAGCTGTCTATCTTATTAACAGGTTACCAACTAAAGTTTTAGAAGGTTTGTCACCTTATGAAAAGATATTTGGAGAACAACCAGATTATGAATTTCTTCGAGTATTCGGTTCTCGTTGCTTTCCTTTGACTAGGCCTTACAACAAAAACAAGCTGGAGTATAGGTCAAAACCTTGTGTTTTTATTGGATATTGTTCTAACCAGCATGGATATAAGTCTAGTATCTAGTCCTATTCCAGCTGGAAATTCAGGTTTCAGGTCTGATATGCAAAGTCAGTCTGATGGTTCACAAGCTTCTCAAAATTCAGAGTCTAAAAACTCACAAACTTCTCAGAGTTCAGATAAGACAATGGGCTCACATCATATGATCACCAGGTCCAAAGCTGGGTCTTTAAACCTAAAGTTTTCTACATAAAGGTTGCATCCACTGAGCCTAAAGATGTTTTTCAAGTAATGGAGTCTCCCGAGTGGAAAGAAGCTGTTAACAAGAAAATGGCAGCTTTGTTACAAAAAGGCACATGGGATTTGGTTCGTCTTCCGCAAGATAGAATTCCAGTTGGGTGTAAATGGCTTTTTAAAGTCAAAAGGAACTCAGATTGAAGTGTTGCTTACTACAAGGCTCGCTTGGTGGCTAAAGGGTACTCCCAGCAAGCAGGTTTTGACTACAGTGAAACCTACATTCTGGTAGTAAAACATGTTACTGTAAGAGTTCTATTAAGTGTGACTTTGAGTAATAATTGGGCGTTAAGGCAGTTCGATGTAGATAATGTTTTTTTAAATGGCGATTTAATTGAAGAAGTCTACATGCAACAACCATCAAGGTTTGAACAATTTGATTCAAATGAGGAGTTGTTAGTTTGCAAATTGAATAAGTCTTTTTACGGACTTAAACAAGCACCGCGAGCCTGGTTTGAGAAGTTTAGAAATTGTCTTGTGAATGATCTGAAGTTCACAGCCTCGTTAGCTGATACTTCTCTTTATTTTCGAGATATAAACGGGAACAAGGTTTGTGTTATGGTTTATGTTGATGATGTTGTAGTAACAGGATCCAGTTCTGAAGATGTGAATTGGTTAATCAAGCAAATCAATTCTGTCTTTCACTCAAAGACCTGGGATCTCTGAATTTTTTCCTTGGTATGAATGTTCAACATGTTGAAAATGGCATTATCCTCAGTCAGAAGAAGCATATTTTGGATCTGTTAGATAAGACAAAAATGCTCGAAGCTACTCCTGCCCCAACTCCAATGGTCACTACACCACTTTTATCTGCACTGGATGGCGATCCTTGTTTAGATTCAACCTTGTATCGTCAAGTGGTTGGTACACTTCAACATATATGCTCAACCAGGCCTGACATACACTTTGCTGTTAACAAAGTAAGCCAATTTATGCAGTCCCCTTTAGATAAGCATTGGAAAGTTGTTCGTAGGATATTAAAGTACTTAAAAAGGACTCTTGACCATGGGTTGTTCTTTAGCAAAAAAACCTAGTCTTACAACTCTTGTGGGATATTCAAACTCTGATTGGGGCACAAACTTTATAGATAGAAGGTCTACTTCAGGGCATTGTATGTTCCTTGGTGGAAATTTGGTTGCTTGGTGTTCAAAAAAGCAGGGAGTTGTTTCTCGTTCATCTGCAGAAGCTGAGTTTAGGAGCATTGCCAATACAATGTGTGAAGCCACGTGGATCAAGTCGTTAATGGCAGAACTTGGTATTCAACTTAATTCCACTCCTATTATTTGGTGTGACAACACCAGTGCAATAACACATACTGCTAATCTTGTTAATCATGCCAAGCTAAAACATGTGGAACTGGACTTATGTTTTGTAAGGGAGAAAATAGCTCAAGGAGAGTTTCAAGTTAATTACGTCCCAGCAGCTAATCAAATAGCAGATGCTCTGACTAAACCATTATCTGCTTCTTTCTTTGTGCATTTACGACAACAGCTTCGGGTGTTCTCGCCTAAAGATCTTCGGTTGTCTGGATTACCCCTGTCATAAGTATGTTTTCAAAAACAGGAAGACGGAGAAGAAAGAAACAAAGAGTGGTAGGAAGAATGTTAGAGTATATATGTTATAGAGTTAGTTATAACTAACCTTATCTTATCCAGCTCATAATCCTAAAGAAAAGTCTGGATATTTTCTGTAATCTTCCTCTTATATAAGGAGACCAATTCCTTCTGTAAAGATCATGTTGAATGAAATAAAACAAGAAGTATCTTTGTAAGCCTTAGATTTTCCATCAGAGACAAGTGAATTCCCTCGGATTGATAAAATTCGTGCAGCTTTGGCTGTTGCCATACAAGGTGAAGTTCCACTTGATTGACAGCGGGAACTACACGTGCTACTTTCAACAGATATCCAAGCTTCTTCGAAGAGAAATTACTCACACCAACAGCCTTAACCTTACCAGAATCATATAGTGCCTCCATTGCTCTCCATGTACCGGATATGTCAGGTAGAGTCAAGTTTTCAGGCTCAATACCAACCGAACCTTTTTTCAAACTGACCGGCCAGTGTATCTTCAAAATCCATCACAATTAGAAACACATATAATGATGCAAGAATATATAACTTCAGCTATTTGACACTTTAAAATCAACTTGAGCAAAGCTACAAAAGTAAGTTTCGGACAATATCTTAATTGTAAAATGAAGTAAATACCAGATAGAGATCAACATAGTGAAGCTGCAAATCTTCCAAAGTTTTATTTAAACCCTCAGGTACATCTTCAGGCATGTGATGGGTGCCCCTGATCATCATTTTATATCTCGCTTAGATAGTAGAAAAAGGGAAAATCCTAAAATTTAAGTCCAAAACTCCAACCTCTTGATAAATATGAACTTTCAATTATAGATAGATAGATAGATATATAGATAGATATAGATAGATAGAGATGTAGATATAACTTCTACAGATCATAAACCGAGACCGAATAGAAGGGGGAAGGAAAAACCAGAGCTTGGAGGTGATAAAAAAGTCCTCACGCTTCACTACACCATCATCAAACAACTCCTTCAAAGCAAAATCGATCCGCATGTACCATAAACAAAAAAGAAGAAAACAAGAAGAAGGAGATACCTTGACGGCAGTAGCGAGAGTGTTTCCGGTAACAACGTAAGTGCCGAGCCCGACAGAGAGGATCTTAGCTCTGGTGTTCAGTTCAAAGAATATGATTTCATCCGCCATTTTCTCCTAACAATTTTAGAGAAAACAAGCAAAGAAGAGAGCACATGAAACCAACATTTAATAGAAGGTTTGGGCATCAATTGTTTACACTTGGAGTGGAAGCTTTCGAATTTAGATAAGTCGCTTGTCGTCAGCATCGAGGGGTAGGAAAACTTCTAAAATAATCAACTTCAAGGTTAAACTACCATAAACGTCACTTTTGTTTTTGACTTTGGGTCTGTTTGTTTGGAGGAAAATAATTTCCAGGAAAACATTTTCCTAGTTTTCCTGTGTTTGGTTCAAGGAAAACTCTTGGTCAAAGGAAAATGTTTTCCGGTCAAAGGAAAATCCCTAATATTTTTACGGAAAACAACTTCTCGTATTGGAAAGGGGAAGTCATTTTCCAAAGCTTCTCATCTTCTCACCGGCAAGGAGCAAAGCTCATCTTCTCACCGTGTGGAAAACTCGCTCTCACTGAAAATGAGTAGAGCTCATCTTCTCAGGTAATCCAACCGCTTTCTTTGCTTCCTTTGTTTCACCCCTTTCAAATTTTCCCCTTTCGACAGCTTCTGAAATTGGGTGTTTTACTTGAAGATTTTGGCTTTTTGTTGGATTTCTTTCTGGGTTTTAGAATTCTTTGTTACTGTGCTTTGATGGTTGAAATCCGTGGGTGTTTTGTGTTGAACGAATTAAGTTTTCAATTCTAACTCTGTCATAATTAGGAGGCAACTCAGCCTCCCAGTAACTGTTTGCCTTTTCATTTCCCATTGCTGTATAATAAGATAAATCATTTTACTACTTTTATAGTGGTGTAAAGCCATACAGCTAACAGCTTTTTACTATTTGTTTTACAGTGGTGTAAAACCCTTCTCTTCAACACTTTGCAGAGATATGAGGCAACAATTAACACTGTGATATGAATGAGATGCTGACCAGGTATAAAAATTTGTTAGGTTTAGGCTACTAGCTTAAGAATTTAAGACAAATGGCAACCAAATAATAGTTTTGTGTGTACCAACTGAACTTTAAAAACCCTTCAGCAAGCATATCAGTTAAACTTTGATTCCTACTTGATTTGATGAACTGAATTGAGCCTTTTCTGGGTTGGTTTTAGAACATAACATGTAGTCTTCTAAGGGTTGCCTAATTGAACTATGTAGTCTTCTAAAGTTTAAGTATTCATAAATTATTACTATCATTTCTTTGTAGATGGAACATAATTCTATTCATAACACAATATTGGGAGTCGCTGCTTCAGCATTGGCTTTTGGGGCTCTTTGGATTCAAAGAATAAAATTTAGAAAGCAAATAACTCGTGAATGTCATGTGAATCGCGATTATGAAAGAGAAAACTACATCAATAGTATTTTATATAGAGGTGACCATAATTGTATCGACATAATACGAATGCAACCGATTATGTTTTTTAGTTTGTGTGGCATCCTCACTAGGAACAATTTGTTACAGTCGAAAAGAGCGGTGAATATTAAGGAGCAAGTTATCATATTTTTACATATAATTGGTCATAATGTAAGATTTCGAGTGATTGGATCAAGATATTATAGATCAATTGAGCAGTTCACCATTACTTTAAGATTGTATTGAGGGCTATTTTAAAGTTATATAAATTAGCCATTAGATTACCTGATGAGTCAACTCCTCTTGAAATAAGAAACAATCCAAGATTTTACTCGTACTTTAAAGATTGCGTGGGAGCACTAGATGGAACTCATATCCGTGCATCTGTTCCACCTAACACTCAAGGAAAATTTCTTAGTCGTAAAGGGTGAACGAAACATAATATATTGGCTGCCATTACTTTTGATTTGAAGTTTACTTATGTTCTAGCTGGATGGGAAGGCAGTGCACACGATTCTCGTATTTTAATTGATGCACTTACACATCCAAGAGGATTTAGGATTCCAGAAGGTAATAATTAGATTTAATAATACAAAATAGTTAAATAAATTCATAATGAATTAAATTAATAATGACATTTTGTCAACTTGTAGGTAAATATTATCTTGCTGATGCTGGATATGGCATTCGAACTGGAATTATTTCTCCATATCGTGGTGTTCGATATCATTTAAAAGAGTTTAGCAATCATCGTCCAGAAAATGCAAAGGAACTCTTTAATCTTCGTCATTCATCATTGTGAACCACTGTTGAGCGAGTCTTTGGGATTTTAAAGAAGCGTTTTCGTGTGTTAGATGCTGAACTGTTTTGGGATTTTCAAACACGTGGAAAATCATTTCAAGACTGTCAAAAATACATGGAAAACAATATGTACAATTCGCGAAGAAAGTGGATTAGGCTGGGACGACAACATGAAAATGATATCATACGATAAAGTGACATATGATGCTATAGTGACGATAATTTATTTACACTCTTATTTCAATATATGAAAGTTACATTTTACTTGTTATTCTAATTGTGTAAACTAACAGACACACCCAAAATATGGAAAATTTTTGAACAAAAAATTGATTTCTATGATGAGATGGCTCTCGTTGTCGGTCAAGATATGGCAACAGGGAGTTTCGCAAGAACTTTTGCTGATATAGACTTGGATGATATTAATGAAGGTTCAATGCCATTAAATTTTGATGTTGAAGATGTTTGTGAGGAAAGATCAAAAGCATCTTCATCTGGCATATCAAAACGTAAAAGGAAAAATGTCCAAGAAAATGTCGAGAATGATCATATTCATTTTGTAGGTGCCAAACTTGGCGAAATTGCTGAAGCACTGAAAAAGTTTACAGTGGATAAGACATCATATCTTTATGAGCAAGTTATGTCAATGGAGAACGAGGGATTTAATGATGACTTTCTTTGCGAAGTGTTCGACTTTTTGGCGAAGAATGAGCTGGAGGCCAAAGCTTTCTTGGCTAAGAAAACAAAGCATAGGAAAATCTGGCTTCAAAAGTTTGCCCAAGGTTAAGATGTGTACTTTTAAGGTGGTGTAATATTATATATGCACTTACACAATATTTCAAACTTATGTGTTGTACTAAGTATGAACTTTGATAATATCGTAGGTTTGATGTGTTGTGGTATAAATTATGAATTAAACAACATTGTTATATTAGTACGATGAGATAATATTATTATGTTAATGTGATATAGTATTAAGTTCGTTGAGTATATTTTGATGGAGGCATGTGCTTTAGAGAGTTTGACGGTAGAAGTAAGCGCATCGAAGAAGGATAAGAAATTCACCGCTAAAAAAATATGTGCACTGCCAAATGCCAAAAAATTGTTTATATTCAAAAAAATCAATTTTTATATTCAAAAAAGAGTAAAGTATAATTTTTTAACAATAACATTAATTTTTAATAACTTTAAAAAAGTAAAAAAGTAAAAAAATAATTCATAAAACATGTATAATTGTTTACTGAAAACAAATTCCGTAAATTGTTTTCAGAAAAATTAACCAAACAACGGAAAACATTTTACACTGCAACATCCAAACAATGAAAAATGTTTTCTGGAAAATGTTTTTCATTTATGGAAAATGCTTTCCAGAAAACATTTTCCAGAAAATATTTTCAGTGAAACAAACAGACCCTTTGTTCAATTTTAATCATCAAAATTCAAAAAGTTATATTTTTCTTACTATTACATTATCAATTTATTACAATTTGATCGTTGAGTATTAATATTGTGACATTTCAGTTGATGTGGCATATTAAAAAGTTATGTTTCAATCAGTTTTACTATCAATTTCTTACCTTTGAACTTTAGGTTATATATCGATTTAGCTTGAAATTTTTGTTTTTGTTTATTTTTAACGTTCTTCTACACAAAGTTTTAAAAACTCTTTTAACTCAGAATTTGATCAAAGTAGCTGCAGCAAATGGTCGTTGGACTTAAAATTTCTAGTTCATCTCTTTTAGAGATCTTAAATACAACTATGATGTTCATTTCACTAGAAAATACCATGAAATTTCAAAAATTTAACCTAAAACTGTAACACCTGCAATTTTGTAATTAAAAAATGTGTGTACTAGCAAGGGGATTTGAACCTTTAACCCTTAAAGATATAAACCATGACTTTACCGTTTGAGCCAAGACCAATCTTGGTTTAAATTTGCTTTGGATCAGTTTTAAAGTATGCAATTGGGTATATCAAAATAAATAAAAAACGATTTGAATCCCCATCGAACCCCGATATAGTTGTTTTGATCGAATCTGAAGGAACCCAAGAGGTTCTGGTTTTCTCCCCTAGCCACCCAATTCTCTACCGCCGTCGATCTCCCTTACCGCACCGTCGTGACTGCCACCGCCCTTGCCAATCGAGTCACCATCTCGTCCCGTCTATGTCCATGACCTCCACTCGCAGGAGAGCACCATCGTTCACTGTGGAGAGCCGCTGGAAAGTTCGCCGAGAACTTAACTGCCGTCATTCTATTTTTCACCATTTTTGGCCGCCCCCGTTAGTCGTTCGTTGCACCGCCTCCGCCATTGAACTCCTTGTGTCGATGCAACCAAAACCCCCTTTACCGATCGTCGATTCGACTCCGGTAAGGGCCACATCAGATTTGCGCGTTTTTTTGACCGCCTTGTCTCGATTTAGGTAAGATCCGACCAGATTCTATCTTGTTTCGCTGAATTTTCGGTTTTGTTTAATCGTGTGCCTGATGGGCTTTCAAAATTTGGCAGAAACGAGCATTTTGGGGATCATCGGCGACATTCCGGCGAAGATTCCGGCAAAATCTGTTAGGGTAAGTGAACCGGGTTCAAACCGGCCCTAAACCCGAGCTAGTGAACCGTCTGCTTGACCCGAACTATCTGCCCGACCCGACCTATTGACCCGGTGAGTCGACTCGTCCGGGTCAACTCGATGAGTCAGGTTAGTTGACTGATGATGTCAGCATGACATCAGTGTTGATTTGATCGCTGATGTCTGCATTGACTTTGACCAGTGATGTCAGCATGACATCGGCATTGACTTTGACCAAAAAGTTAACTTTTCCAAAAAGTCATATTTTATGTTTTTCGACGTCTTGAGTCCGTTTTGAAGCCTGTTTCGTAAAATTCTGACCAGAAATCCTCCGAATCTGACCTTGAACCCGAACTTGTGTATGTATTTAATTATTCAGTTAAGAGCTTTATGAATAAGGTATGATCTTGGAATTTGTGTAATTGAAGGTGTTCACAGTTCCTTGTATCTGAGATGTTGAGGGACGTCAAATTCGGGTTCAAATGCAATCGAATGGGGTATCACGAATCAACCGATGTAGCTCGGAGTTAAGGTAATACATTTCTACCTCTTGCATGCTTTATGAAACATGTTGGTATTCGGTTAAAGTATGTATGTTTTTGATTAAGTGTACTTCCAACTCTGCTAAGTCAACTCGCTTACGAAACAAAAGGATGGCAATATGAATAAGACCGAGTTATTTGGAAGAGAAGTTTAGTAGACCAAAATGATTGAGTTCAATAGGTGATTAATAAGGTAGTTAATCTTGAAACCCGATTAATAGAGTTAGAAGGATTCAACGTCAAATATCCTGGTATAAAATTACAAAAAATGTATTAAATGTTTAAAAAGGAATAAAATAACCATGGCAATGAAAGTAACATAGAAATATACAATGGATATGGTAAAATAACCGATTCATCTGAAAATTTCGAAATTTCTTGTAACGTTCTAGTATCAAGACTTAAATCTTCGGTTTTGTAAGGTACTCGGATTTTCTAAGATTCTGAATAAATCTCTGAAGATAATTTATGAAAAAATATTCGTATATCCGAACTAATCAAAGTGGCGTAAGATACCGGACTGATTGGCATGACCAAAGAGGGTTGAAAACATCGATTAGGCTGAGTTGATCGCGATGAACGAAATGACCAAGAGACTGAAATATCATCGGGTACTAATTGCCAAATTATTTAAAATGGTGGATATACTCTCGAGATCTAAAATGAATAAATAGTCGGAAGAGCCGAAAGGCTCAGAATAATTGAAACACCTTCGGACATCGAGGTGACTGAAAATACCTCTAAGACTTGAAATGAGAAATATCAATAAAGACAAGCGAAGATAATGGCTCGAAAAGTGGTAATACACGACCCATGTTGGTTGGTTGTTTCAGGAACTATTGTGATGTTGGAAGAATACCATATAAAAGCATGCCAGAGTTATTTGGAGGAAATACTTAAGTCAATGGTAAAAGCAGTCTATTCTTCGCGTGTTTTCGATGCTACAGATCGAGTTCAGGTACAATACACATGTTCGAATACTTGAAGGATACCAATTGAATACATGTTCGATTTTCTCCGTTGTACGTTCAATGGCTGCTTAGTGAAAAAGAGCTTTTGTTGTACAAGGTAGTTGATTTTAAGAAGTGAGTACTTAAGGGTACCGATCCGGCTAAATAATAAAAACTGAAATGATGGTTTGCGATCAGTTCAAAGGGACTCAGAAACCTGACAAGTAACTAGAACTTCTGAACTCCATACATCACTGCTTTTACCTGATAGTCTAATTACCAAATTACCCTTGAAGGTCAAAATGACCAAAGTGCCCTCATAAGCTTAATTGATTGGATCACTCTCGATACATCTAAAATCTCAATGATCTTAATGTGTCAGCCTATGAATGTTGGTTTGAGCTGTTAGTACCGAGCTCCCTCTCCTAGGGACCTCGTTTTCAAATGAGTTCAAAATTGTCAAACGTTCTATGCTCCCTTTCTGATAAGTGTCCCTGAGAAATATATTGAACCATAAAGTGTGTACCCTATGTCCGTGAATACACTCTGCTTTAAACTAAGATTATCTGCTTTGAATTAAAAGTATGACTCTGTTACCCGTAATGAAAGCTCAACTCTTGGCTTTTGTCTTCTGATACAGAAATATATCTGATATCCGTCTTTTGATACAAAAAATAAAATCTGATATATGTCTTCTGATATAAAAATATATTTGATATCTATTTTCTGATATTACTATCTTTTGAATATAAGCTAAATTTCATATGGGGTATATTATCTGGGATATAAATGAAGATCTGTAGGCTCAGCGCTGGTAAGCCCTTCTGGACCTAAGCTCCTACGCCTGACGGGCTTAGGGTAAGTCTTTCTGGACCTAAGGTATTCCCTTAGGTAAGCTCCTACGTCTGACGGGCCTAGGGTAATTCTTTCTAGACTTAAGGCATTCCCTTAGGTAGGCTCCTACGCCTCAGGCCTAGGGTAAGACCTTCTGTATACAGTTCAGGGGGAATTGCATTTTAGAGTTCGGTTGGAGGGTAGTTAAGTAAATTAATAAAACTTTATGATCTCTTCAGAAACATACCCCACTAAATTAATGTATCAAAGTTGAACTTTCAGTAAACTTAAAATTCGCGCTTAATGAACCACTCTTAACTCCTTGATTCAACTTTTGAAATCTGAATCTCCGGCTTTAGACTCATCTCCTAAGATTCGGGTGATCAAATAAAGAACAACTCTGTTACTTTATGATATAATGCTTCACTGAATTATCGAATCGTAATTTGAGCTTACCGTTGCCTAGTTCTTCGTGACAATGTAAAGCTTGCCATATACCTGCTCATGCTTTTAGCATATCTTGGTAGTTTGTATTACTGAGCTTTTCGAAGCTCACGTTGTTTTTACCATCACGGGTTGAAAGGTCGACATGTTGCAGCCATCAACATCGATATGAGAGTTTATTCGGCTTGCTCGCGGAGTATGATATCTGTGTAATTAGAGGGCATGTATGTCACGTTTTGATTTATATTTGAGTCCGAATTTTGTATTAATAACTTGTATCATAGTTTTGTTTCATTGTCCGAAAATTTTCTAAAATTGTATTTTAATTCAAAACTTGATTTATGATTTTAAATGGTTTAACAATTTATTTATTTGAATTTTTTAATACGGGTTGCTTCGGTGACCCTAATGTGACTTCTTAGGATCCATATTAACTCATAGGCGGGTCTAGGGGGTTAAAAAACCTTTTAATTTCCTTTTTTTTCGATCTTCCAAAATTCATTGTTGGATCATGCTGGTTTTAAATTCCTCTCATCGAAAAATAGTTAAAAATAACTTAAAAATTTTCCAAATCTTTCAAAAGGAATCAGATATATAACTTCAAATATTGAATTTTATGAAAATAGTTACTATAGCAATATAAAGGGAATTGATGAAAAGATTAGGGATTAAAAAAGGAGTAAACTAACTAAATTAATCCAACCTAAAACGAATCCATTTTATATTCAAAATAAAAATAAAAGGAAATAACTGAATTTGAAGGAGAGAAATCAAAAGTAATAGAAAAAAAATGGGAGGAAATAAAATAGAAGAGAAAACCGGAAATTGAGTATGAAGGAGATAGGTGGGATGGAAATTGAATACTATTGAGTAGAAGAAAAGTAAACTTTAGAGAAAAGAGAAAATGAGTTAAAAAATATTAAATTACAATACTTATATCAATATGATGAAAAATTTAGTTACAATCTTATCCTTACAAAACTCCGTTGTGTATTTTATTTGAATAAATATAATACACATATTTTATGGTGTTAATTTTAGGGAAAACTACACCGGTGGTTCCCAAACTATTATCGTCTTCCTATTTTGGTTTCAAAACTATGTTTTTTGGCAAAATCGTCCCTTCTGTTACATAGTTCTCCTGTTTTGGTCCTCCGTTGTTAAAATCTAACGGAATTGCTGACGTGGAATTTTTTTCTTATTTTTTTATTATTTTCTCTCTCCTATATATGTATTATTTAAATTTTTTATTCAGACTAATGTAGTGGTGACACGTGTCACCACCATAACAAAGCAAATAAATTAAATGTAGAGGGGGAGATAGGATTCAAACCCACGTCCCTAGCATCCTAAACCAATGGGTTAACCATTAAGCTAAACTTCAATTATTGATGTGTTTTAGCACAAATTACATTTAAAACAATCAAATGAACCCCTAATTATTGATGGGCCGGCTCCTCCCGTCGCTTCTGGTTTGGTTCCTTCATCTGCATCTTACCCTGTTTTCTTGGAATCTACATTGCCTATATCGAGCATTATCAAGATGCTTCTTTAGCATGCCCTGCTAACAATACAGATCCACTCTATCCCCATTGTTGCACAAGCTTTTTCATTATAAAGCTTCCTCGTGGATCAAATAAGCTCCCATCAATGTACTATATGACATAATACGAGTATGCATCCCTATATTCGTTTCATCCTGTAATTGAATAAATTTTCAAAGCTGCTTAACCGTTCCACTGGATAACCTTGCCTCCAGCTGCTTCAATCCTTTCATATCCAGCTGCTTGACCAAGTTTTTCATAGGGAATAGGTTGTCCTCCAATCTCAGCATCAACCTTAACAAAAACAGCTTGTGAATGCCTTTTTTCCACAGAGCTTGGCAACTATATGTCATGCTTGCATTACTCACCAGTCCCCCTAGTTTCGTTAGATAGGGGCAGTCCACCCACTCCTCTAAAGTAACCATGGTCTGCAAGTTCATTCGAGTCAATGTTGTAATGTTTGTAGCTGACCGAGTGGCTTCCAGTTTAACAATATCATTGCTAATTGCTAAAAGTATACCTTCTTACCATATTCAAGACCACACTACGATTATAGATCTAGCCTGCTCAATTACTGTATTGATCCACTCAACTTCCGCAAAATTTTCAAGTATCAAGTCTATACATTTTCACTGTATTTTTTCTAAACGCAATACCAAACTGACCCGATTGTACTAGATTAAAGTCCAAAATATGAATGATATAAAGTGGGTGCAACAAGCCCCACAAAGAAATAATGTGTTTTGGTCTTTTCTGAATCTTAGTTTTCACCTTTTTTTTTCTCTTATGTGTGTGTTCGATTATAGATGGGCAATGGAGATTCCAAGAAAACAAGGTAAGATGCAGATGAAGGAACCAAACCAGAAGCGACGGGAGGGGCCGGCACATCAATGATTGGGGGTTCATTTGATTGTTTTAAATGTAATTTGTGCTAAAACACATCAATAATTGGAGTTTAACCCAATAGTTAACCCATTGGTTTCAGATGCTAGGGACGCAGGTTCGAATCCCAGCTCCCCCCTCTACATTTAATTTATTTGCTTTGTTATGGTGGTGACACGTGTCACCACCACATTAGTCTGAATAACAGCAATTCCGTTAGATTTTAACGACGGAGACCAAAACAGGAGAACTATGTAACAGAAGGGACGATTTTGCCAAAAAACATAGTTTTGGAACCAAAATAGGAAGACGGTAATAGTTTGGGGACCACTGGTGTAGTTTTCCCTTAATTTTATCACCTTCAAGATCATAACCGTTTGCAGGTGTGGTTAGCCGTCGGTGTTTAAGACATTATGGTCGGACGAGCAGATAGTTATGAAGTACGAGAATGACAAGTATACCGTCTCCCGTCCTAAATACGTCCTTAGTATGGCCATAAGACGAGTACGGCTGGGTTACGTACCGAAGATGTGCCACGTCAGCCAGTGGGATTTTGGACATGTGCAAGTGTAGCGATCGCACAGAGCCCCGAAAATAAGGGCCCCTGGAAATAAGGACCAAATATAAATTAGATAGTTATAAATTTGTATATTTGATAATTAACAACTCACGAAAAACTTACACCGTCTTTCAAATTAATTACAAAAATACAACATTAATATCTCTTAAATTTAGAATTGAATATTTCTTGTATATTGTCAATCAAACCATTATTTATTTGGATAAGAGATTTGAACAACATCAATTATATGAGAATATTTTTAGCTTCTTGTTTCATTATGATAAATCACTTTCATTAATAATTTTGATAATGACTTTAAGAAGGGCGAGTTATCTGATGTTGATAGAAATAGATCATTTACTGAGCTGAAATTATTTAGAGAAATTTACCTAAAGAAAAAAAATGAGAGCAATGGATTTATTAAAATTTTTAAAACGTTTTAATTACTTCCCAAATGCGACAATTTCTTATAGAACATTGTTGACTATTCTTATTATTGTTGCTTCTACAGAACGAAGTTTTTCAAAACTGAAGTTGTTAAAGTTATACTTACAGATAACTATGTCGCAAAAAGGTTAAATGAACTTGGTTTGATGGCAATTGAGAGTGGTCTTTAGGAAGAAGTTGATATTGAAAATGTTGTAAATGATTTTGTTCAAACATACAAAAAAGAGCGACATTTTTTTAAAATATTAGGGTGCGCGTTTGGTTTTAGAGAATGTAGTCTATTTTCATTTTCATAGAAAATAGAAAACGATGAAGAAAACGTGTTTGGTTGAAAAAATAGAAAATAATTTTTAGAAAATAAAAATAAGTGAAAATTTGACAACATAAAAAGATGTTTTCAGTATTTCTATTTAAAATGTTTTAGGAAAGTGGAAACTATGAAAACAAGGGTTTTTTTTAATTTTAACCTCATTTTAACCCGAGTTCGAATCCTTCTGATGCCATTTTTTAAAAATTTTGGTTTATTTACTCATATTTTATTTATTATTATTATAATAATAATATTTTCTAACTATATTTTATTTCAATTATTTAATAATTATTTTTTCATTTCTATTTTGAAAAGTTATAAAAATAAATACATTTTTTACTATTTTCAATTTTGAAAATAACTTTCCATCTCTATTAACCAAAAATGTTTTCTAATTTTTAGAAAACTGAAAATAAAAATTATTTTTTAAAATTGAAAATTGAAAACAAAAACAGAAAATATTTTCTAAAACCAAATGGACCCTTAGATTTTTAGTTGTCTTATAAGTGAATTTTTGTTGTTTAAGAGAGTAATTAAACAAAGTTTTTGTATTAAGATAATTTTTTTGAAAAGAAATTATTTGGGCTATAATAAATTAAGGGCCTCATTTTAATAAATTACACATGGCCCCATATATCTTTAAACCGCCCCTGACGTTAGTGGGGTACGGCTGAGCAAAGTCGGAGACGTTCGATACGAACCTGGAGACGTTTTGAGGACGACATGTGGCTATCACATGTGTCCCCAGGGGTAATTTTGACATTTGTTATTAAAAAAATCTCAGACAAAACCTAATACTCAACTCTCTGTTCTCAAAGTTAAACAAAACCCATTTGATTTGTTTTCTTAACCGTCGGTTGAAGAGAAAAAGAGAGTCGACATCAGTTCAAGAGGCCGACGCCGACAACAAGCTTATCTCCAGGTATGTCTTCTACTTCATATTATTTTTTCATCTATTTTACTTTGATTTTCTCTCTATTTTTTTTTTGTTCATAAAAATTATGGGAAATTGAGAACTGCTGTGTTGTGATTCATGAAAGTAAAGAAATGATGAAAGTAAAAGAGTGTTCATAAAAATCTCTGTATGTTAATTTAAGTATTTAACAGCCTTGACTCCACAATCCCTTCTTGTAATTCGAACTTTATAGTACGAAAAAGTAAAATGATAATTAAAGTTGATCACTTCCATTCTAATTAACTAAACATAATAATATAGAGAAAATAAGTATTTTAATTAAGAGTTGAATCTAATTGCCACAAACCAACAATAAAAAACACAATTTAATGCACAATCACAACAACTTATTGGATAGCATCATTTCTCATATCACTTACTGGAGAGCAAGTTGATTTCGAAAGATATTAACAATGCTTGATTTGTGTTATTTAATATTGTTTTAGACTTAATTTATTGTTTAAGTATTGAGATTTGATATTTTAATATTGTGCTTTAATTATGAATTTTATTTCTAGTTTTCTATGAAGTAGGGACTTTATTCATAATTTTTTACATCTATTTATAATTTTATTTTTTATATATGTCATACACTTGTCGTCTCCGTACCCTGTAACTTTAAAAATTGTTATTTTTCGTCTTTATTTTTGTTCTCGTATTTGTCTTCGTATCTGTATCAATGCAACATAAACAAGCAATAAAAAGAGTTAGTGTTTGCAAAATGGAGAAGCTTAAATTTTGGTTCCAGAGAGCCTGAAGCGGAGGGTGGCGGAGAGCAGTATCGATGATCTTCCTTCACCATCGTCTTCACTGCTCCAATATTTCCTTAGTTTGCCGCAATTTTGCCAGTTGATGTCGGAGTTGGCAGCCAAGCCATCAATCCAGGTCGGTCTTTGTGCCAAGAACAAGGGCGCTGCTTTGGAGTTGAAACAAAAGGGCAACCAATGCTATTCCTCTAGAGATCTCCCCCAGTCTTTGTGTTGCTCTTTTCATGTCTCTTCTTCTCTTTTCTACTTTTATCCAAATAATTTTGATAAAGAATATTAAATTAGAAAAGGGTAAACTACTCCAATGACCACCGAGTTTTGGGGGAGTACCTATTTTGATCACCGAATTATTGAACTCGTCAATTAGACCACTCAACTTTTTAAATCCACCTATTTTGACCACCGCCGTTAAAAAATTAACGGAGGGGTGACGTGACAGTTAACGGAAATTCGTAAAATTACATATTTAGTCCCTATTATTTACCTATAATATCAACTTGGCTCTTTAAGAAAAAGACTAGTGCTGCCACGTCTCGTCGCCGCCGCTTAGCCACCGTCCGGCGTCAATTCGACACACCATCACTTTCGATAGACTCCTCTCATCGTCCCTTCCTTTCCCTCGGAATAGTTTTTCGAGAAAGTCGTCTGATCTTCACGAAAATGGCTTTGAAGCGTTTGACTTTTTCTCGTCAGATCTCTTTCGTCGACTGTCAGATCATCGCCAAATCAAAATATGTTGCTCCCCTCACCTCCTAGAACATACTCACTATTGGGATTCAGACGGCGACACTCTAAAACGCCGGCAACGAGCTCCGACCGAAACAGTAATCCCCTTTTTTTGAACTGATTAACTTCTTCTCGTCAGATCTCCTCCGTCCACCATTAGATCATCTCCAAATCAAGATATGTTGCTCTCCTCACCGCCTGTAATATACTCATCATTGAGATTTGGACGATGACATTCTAAACGCTGGCAACGAGCTCCAGCAGAAACGATAATCCTTTTTTTCTTCTCTTTTTTAGTTTTGATTTTTTTTCTGGTTTTGCTTTTATTTTTCTTTCTTTCGTTTTGGGGACAGATTACTTATTGTTTATGGTTGTTTGAAGGATGTAATTTGGGTATGTTTGAGCGCAAGGTGAGGGGAATGAGCTTGAGGAAGGCGGAGGAGTTATGGTCGAGTGTGGATATGGATGAATGCGGGTGATTGAAGCTTGAGGGAGCTTCAATGGAGGCTAGGGCAGTGTGTGATTGTTAATTTTAATTAATTAAATTAAAATTTAGACTAAATTTAATATAATAGGTAAATAGTAAGGACCAAGTGTGTAATTTTACAAATTTTCGTTAACTGCCACGTCACCCCTCCGTCACCTCTCCGTTAGTTTTTTTACGACAGTGGTCAAAATAGGTCGATTTAAAAAGTTGAGTGGTCTGATTAACGAGTTCGATAGTTCAGTGATCAAAATAAGTACGCTCTCAAAGTTCGGTGGTCAAAATAAGTACGTTCTCAAAGTTCGGTGGTCTCCGAAGTAGTTTATCCATTAGAAAAATAAGACCATCTAAAATTACGAATTAAACTTTAATTTCAAACATTTAAAGATAAAGCTAATTATATATGTATATATATAGTGTATTAACCACCGATTACTAATCTGAATCAGGTACGGTAAAGGCCCGTTATGGGGCGATCCTTTCAACCTATTTTGTTCCAATCATAGCGTTAGTATTTGAACCTCTGACCTTGCTTAAACCCTACACCCTATACCCTAAAAAATACACCCTAGCCTAAATTCCCTAAACCCTAACCTACAACTCTAAACCCTAAACCTTAAACTTAATTTTAAGCACAGGGGCATAAGTAGGGGCACCAAAAAGGGGCAGAGAATTTCCATCTTGCTTAAGAGATCTTGTAACACCCTAATATCGAACCGAATTCGAGATGTTACATTCGGGTTACCCAAACCCGACTCCAAAATTTTCATTCATTTTTAAACATCAAGTTGAGCCATAAATAAAATAAATAAATAAATTTTCATAATTAATTTAAATCCAAAATATAACTGGAGCTCCATACGACTGTATTTCAAAATAAACAATTTAAGAGTTACAGACCGTCTGTAATAAGGTTCTATGAATACATAGCCCACTATTAAAGCTAAGGTACTTTTCTCGAATTCTAAATCGATATTAGGTAATCCTCGTTGATACGCTCCCTTGGACAAGCAATATGTCAATCTATACACGGAAACAACAATTCGTAGTCCAAAACTTACAAATTAAGCTTAATGATAACATTTCTACTCTACAATATTTCATACATTTCATAATCATAAGCATGCCAAAATTAACATTGAGTAACATGGCATGGACATATCAAGCCATGTATGGCTTTACATGAATCTATCATATCTAACTAGTAACTATCATAGACAAAACACCAGATTTAATTAAACTAACACAAAAATAAATAATAACCTGGGATCACATAGCGTCGGACTTGCCATGATCGTACTTGAGATCACATAACATCAAGTACTTCGTTACCGTATATCAATTATGACACAGGATCTGACAGCAAATCATTAGCTGAGGATCCCATAACAAATATGGGGGATGCAAATGTACCCGAAGCTGAAACCACCCCTGTGAGTTCATTCCACAATGCTCTCCAATCTGTTGTGGATGACATAGCTCAGACGGTGGTAAACTATGGTGGTTCGGAAGCAATAATTGATGTCTATGTAAAGCCAGCGGAGGTATTTTCAGAGACAGCTCCCGCCTCAAACAGTGAATCTTCGAACAAGATACAGACAGCAATGGCAAAGGTGACCCAAGTGTCGGATAACGTTGACAAGGAGAACATTGTGGAGAAGGAACAGGCGAGGCAGAAGTCAGATGATTTGAGTTTAAGACAACTAAAGAAGCTCAATAAGATGTTTAAAAAGCTAGACATCGCTGAGAAAATGAAGAACAAAGAAGATAATAAGCCATCTGGGAAGAGCAGACCAGCCTTACAAATGTTGCCAAAAAATGCAATGAAAAGTGAAGATGGGAAGCAAAACTGAATTAGACATTGGTGAAGAAGGGATTCAAACCTTGGTTTGTTGTTGGCCTCCACTGTTGGTGCAAACTGGGTTTTTTGATGGCTGTTTTCGAACAATAATGCTTTTTTCCAATCCATTATTTTGCTAATAATGAGTCAGTCTTGAGATGTAAGAGCCTAAGAGGGACCGATTTTGCTTACCAAAGGATGTTTGCATTTTGCTTATATAAAAAAAAAACATAATTGTAACAACGGATGAGTTGCCACCAATCTTTTATTTTACTTTAAAAAATTCGAGGTGCGATTGGAACACCTGAAAACCCGGTTATTTTAATAAAACCAATTTTTATGATTTTTTATTAAAATACGAGTTTTGTGTCTGCGAAACCAAAAAACAGGTTCGGGAGTCGGTTACGTGTGGGGAAGGGTGAGCACCCCCACAACGCCCAAAAATTGGTACCTAGTCGGTTACAAATTGTTTTAATGACGGAACTTAAAAAATTCGAATTTAATTTAATAAGGTGATCCCAAAAAAACTAAAATAAAAATTAAAAATAAAAATTCAAAGAAAGGGATATACACTCCAACGCCCGGAGCATGGTCTCCCCTAAAGTAAAATAAAAATATTATTTAAAAAATAATGTCAAATAATAATTTGATAATGGAATTAACGGAAAGTAACACTCCAACGCCCAGAGCATGATTTTCACGATAATCCCTTAAAACCTGTAAGCAAAATTTTGGTAAAAACGATAATAATAATAATAATAATAATAATAATAATAATAATAATAATAATAATAATAATAATAATAATAATAATAATAATAATAATAATGATAAAGGCAGTGGCAGAATTGAAAGAAAAAAAATAAAAGGGCAAAAAAAAAAAAAAGAAAGAAAGAACGGTGACTAAAATGAAAGGAAAACAAAACAAAAGGGCATAATCATAAGGATATGAGAAGTTGGATGGCCACGTGCGCAATTTCCCCCTCAGCTTAAAATCACGCGGATCTGGTGACCGGGTCGGGTCGCGTATTCGGACAGAGGCTTGAAACGACGTCGTTTTGGCCGTTGTTTAAATACCCCTTTTATTCCAAAAAAAATCATTTGGTTGTCATTTGAACCAAAAAAAAAATTTCAGGGCTCTCTACTCTCCCTCTGCCCGTCCGTCTGGTGTCGTCGGCGGCGACGGAAGCCGCCGTCTCCGGTTGCCGGAACGACATGCAAGGGTGGTTTCCGACTCGGTTTTGCGTGGTGAACCCGAATCTAAGGTTAGATTTCTCCAACTCCCTCTCTATTTGTGTAGATCTAGGAAAAACCTTTCGGTTTTTAGAAAATATTTTACCTTTTAATTGTTTTTTTCGACTGTGGATATGCAAGTCTTGGATCGAATACTTTGTTTCTTTTTTATTTCCCCCAAAAGAGACCCCCTTTTACAACTCGATTCATTCGGTTTTTATAACCGAAAAAGCCACAAAAAGATAAACATTACAATTTTTATCAGTTTTCAGATCTGAAAAATTTTCAGAAATTATTACTGACTTCTTTCGTTGTATGCAGATGAAGCGGCCACGTGGCGATGACGCGGACAGAGCGGTGCTCGGCTCAGCTTCGTGGCAGCGGCTCGGCTTCGTGGCGGCGGCAGATCAGTTAGCAGTGGCGGCGGCTAGGGTTAGGGTTAGGGTTAGGGTAGAATATTAGGTTTAGTTTAGGTTTTGGGTAATGGGTTCTATTGTTGGGCCGGGTAAATGGGTTTAGTGTATAAAAGGGGTATTGGGTTCAAATATTAAAATGGGTTACTACAGTTGCCCCTCTTTGCTTATTGTTGTATAACGACAATGAAGCAAAGACAAAAAGGAACCCATTTTAATTTGGTCTGGTTTGGCTCTTTTCTTCTTGGCACATTCTTTTCTGCTTCACTGATCCGCTCAGCCGCCCTAATAAACAAAATCTTCAAGAGGAGAAGATCTGTTGTAGGAGCTCATAACTTTGGCTTGCCACGACTCTAATGGTGAAGCAACACTTGCAGAAAACTTGACCTAGCTGCAACACTAACAGAGCGGCGAGGTCTACAAAACTTGATCCATTTGTAACATAGAACACTTAACAAGGTAGCTTGATCTGGAGGAGAAAGATTGATCCACTGCAACTCTATAGATGCGAGAAGATCTGAAGAAGGCTCGATCATCTGCAACTCCATTGATGCGAGAAGATTTGAGGAAGGGTCGATCATCTGCAACTCCATTGATGCGAGAAGATCTGAAGAGGGGTCGATCATCTGCAACTCCATTGATGCGAGAAGATCTGAAGAGGGGTCGATCATCTGCAACTCCATTGATGCGAGAAGATCTGAAAAGGGGCGATCTACTGCAACTCCATTGATGCGAGAAGATCTGAAGAAGGGTTGATCATCTGCAACTCCATTGATGCGAGAAGATCTGAAGAAAGGTCGATCATCTGCAACTCCATTGATGCGAGAAGATCTGAAGAAGGGTCGATCATCTGCAACTCCATTGATGCGAGAAGATCTGAAAAGGGGCGATCTACTGCAACTCCATTGATGCGAGAAGATCTGAAGAAGGGGTCGATCTACTGCAACTCCATTGATGCGAGAAGATCTGAAGAAGGGTCGATCATCTGCAACTCCATTGATGCGAGACGATCTGAAGAAGGGCCGATCATCTGCAACTCCATTGATGCGAGACGATCTGAAGAAGGGTCGATCATCTGCAACTCCATTGATGCGAGAAGATCTGAAGAATGGGTCGATCTACTGCAACTCCATTGATGCGAGAAGATCTGAAAAGGGGCGATCTACTGCAACTCCATTGATGCCAGAAGATCTAAAGAAGGGTCGATCTACTGCAACTCCATTGATGCGAGAAGATCTGAAAAGGGGTGATCTACTGCAACTCCATTGATGCGAGAAGATCTAAAGAAGGGTCGATCATCTGCAACTCCATTGATGCGAGAAGATCTGATTAGTACTAGAATCCCTTCAACGAGACAAGGAAGAGTGTCATTGGTTTACACTTCTTTTGCATTTTTCCCAAATGCACAGGGATGAACGAATTTGATTTGCCTTTACCGGTAGCCGTTTGCTCCGGGCTAGTTGTACCATTCCCCTGGGTACAATCAGTTTGGACCAATCATGAGATTGGATTTTTCCCAAGGATTTATTTTCCTTGGACCATTCGTGACAATGGATTTTCGATGGACATCTGAATTGTCCATTCTCTTAAACTTAACCGTGTTTAAGCACGTTATGCCTACATTTCTGTCGGCTTTCGGATTTGCATTTTTCCCAAATGCACAGGGATCAACGGTTTTGATTTGCCTTTACCGGTAGCCGTTTGCTCCGGGCTAGTTGTACCATTCCCCTGGGTACAATCAGTTTATACCAATCATGAGATTGGATTTTTCCAAAGGATTTATTTTCCTTCGACCATTTGTGACAATGGATTTTCGATGGACATTTGAATTATCCATTGTCTTAAACTTAACCGTGTTTAAGCACGTTGTGCCGACATTTTTGTCGGACTTGTCAAAAATTAGCTTCGATTCAGCCGCAATTTTGACGAAGGAACAAGATTTGACGATTTTCTTTTACAACATGGATGAGGAAAAGATTTGGAAATCAAGAAATTTTTGTTGACCAAGCTACAACACCTGACGAAGAGGCATGGTCTGAAGTGATTTTGATCCAGCTACAACACCGACGAGGAGGCAGGATCGAGGGTTCATGTTTGGTCAAGCTACATCCCTGACGAGGAGACATGACCAGGAGTTGACCGAGCTACAACACCTGACGAAGAGGCACGGTCTAAAGTTGTTTCGATCCAGCTCCAACACCGACGAGGAGGCAGGATCGAGAGTTCAAGTTTGGTCTAGCTACATCCCTGACGAAGAGGCAAGACCAGAAGTTGACCGAGCTACAACACCTGACGAAGAGGCACGGTCTGAAGTTGTTTCGATCCAGCTACAACCTTCACGAGGAGGCATGAACAGAAGTTTGATCTGCTACGGTTCTGTCGTTGTAGTGAGATCTAGATCTTGATCTAGTCGCACCTACTGCGGCGAAACTAGACCTTGAAAAATAATTGGCATGCCGCAACTTTGATAAAGCAGCAAGATTTGAGGTTTGATCTGCTATGGCTCTGGCGGTGTAGCATGATTTGGGGTTTTGATCTATTCGCCCCTACTACGGCGAAAATAGACCTGAAAAATGATCGACCTGCTGCAACTCTGACGAAGCGGCATGGTTTGAGGTTTGATATGCTATGGCTCTGTCGTTGTAGCATGATCTGGGCTTTGATCTAGTCGCACCTATTGCGGCGAAACTAGATCTGGAAAATATGTTCTGCTGCAACTCTGACGAAGCAGCATGATCTGAGGTTTGATCTGCTACAGCTCTGTCATCGTAGCATGATCTGGGCTTTGATCTAGTCGCACCTATTGCGGCGAAACTAGATCTGGGAAATATGATCTGCTGCAACTCTGACGAAGCGGCATGATCTAAGGTTTGATCTGCTACGGCTCTGTCGTCGTAGTGAGGTCTAGATCTTGATCTAGTCGCACCTATTGTGGCGAAACTAGACCTGGAAGATATGACATGTTGCAACTCTGACGAAGCAGCATGATTCGAGGTTTGATCTTCTACGATACTGACGAAGAAGTAGGATCTCGGATTCAATTTGTTCAAAATTTGAGCTGCCCTTTTCGGGTTTTCAACTCAAAATCTTCTTTGGTCTCAAGACGCCCTTTGCGGGTTTGAACCTTTCTTTTCTTAATTTTGTCAAAGCTCCTTTTCAGGTTTTCACTTTGTTGTGTTTTTTTCTTTTTCTTTTCTGGATTTTTTATTTTCTTGAAATCTAAGGATGAGCTCAGAAGAAAATGTTTGGTCTAGTTGCACCATCAATGGCGAAAGTAAACCTGGAACAACAATTGGCGTGTTGCATTATCAAAACGAACTCTAGTGGATGTAGGATATGTTACATCGTGGCGGGGAGTGACAACCCTCTTGGGCTTTGATCGTCTTGTCTGTTCTTGGAAAAGTAATAAGCAAGAATTAGGTGAACTGTTTCTTCGCATCTTCAAGAAGACATGATCTGTTGATATGTTTATTGCACTGCAACCTCAGGGAGATGATCTGTTCCACTGCGAATTCAAGGTAACATATTTGCTATCGCGCTCATTCTGTTGTACCCTTATGGAGATGAACTTATGTTCGTGCTTATTTTGCTGTATGTTCAAGGAGACAAGTTTGTCATAGTTTTGTTCTACTACCCATTCGGGGAGACAAGATTATTGTTTGGTGTTCTCATTCCGCTACAAATTCAGGGAGATGAAATTTTTATCGGGCTTGTGCTGCCGCAAATTCAAGTAGATGAAATTATTGAAGCTTTCTGCTGCAAATTCAGGGAGACATATTTGTTGTTGTGTTCATTTCATCGTAATTCCAAGGAGCTAAACTTGTTGTATGTGCCCATTCCGCTACAAACTTAGGGAGATGAAATTGTTGTCGTGCTTATTCCGCTGCAAATTCAGGGAGATAAACTTGTTGTTAAGTTTATATGTTCCACCATTTGCTGGAGAAACATAATTTTGCCAATCTTGAAGAAGTAGAATCTGCAACTTCGGGGGTGATCTATTGCACCTCTGACGGGGAGGTAGAATCTGAAAAAATTGATCCGCTACACCATGTTACGGGTGAGATAGGACCTGCAAAAGTTAAAAGAGTGACTGGTCAAAATGAGCCATGAACTAACTCTTCGTGAGCTATAATGTTTGAATTGAATGTTTGATTTGATTGATCCACTCTTTCGTGTCAAGGATGTTTATTGATAATGATCTGCTCCTTCATGTTTGAGGATATTAGACCTGAAAATTTTCATTCTTTAAGAAATGGTCAAATATTTGTAAGAAGAGGTAGAGTTGAAAAGATCTTTGAGGAAAGATCAAAATTTTTTTAGAAAAACATCCTTGTGCAAAGAATTCATGTTTTGAGAAAATGTGTCCTTAAGAAAGGGCAGAGTTAAAAAAACTCTTGTTTTGAGAAAATGTGTCCTTAAGAAAGGGCACAGTTAAAAAAACTCTTGTTTTGAGAAAATGTGTCCTTAAGAAAGGACGAAGTTAAGAAACCCCTGCTTTGAGAAAAGTTATCCTTGAGAAAGAACGGAGTTAAGAAACTTTAATTTTAAAAAAAGGGTGTCCTTAAGAAAGGACAGAATTAAGAAAATCAAAATTTTGGGAAAAGGTATCCTTAAGAAAGGACGGAGTTAAGAAACTTTAATTTAAAAAAGGGTGTCCTTAAGAAAGGACAGAGTTAAGAAACTCAAAATTTTGGGAAAAGGTGTCTTTAAGAAAGGACAGAGTTAAGAAACTGTTTAAGTAACAAGTTCCAAGTTAGCTCCTGATAGTATTTATGCAAATGATGTTCATGTGCTTGCATTAGTGATGATGTAGAGATGCATGAAATTCTTGTAGAAGTCCCTTTCTTCTGACTTAGTTTGATCTTCTGAACTTTGTTTAAAATTTGTCTCAGCAGAAGTTTGCCCCCCAAGCTTCATTGTCCTTATTCTTTTCTGGACTTGAACTTCTAAGCTGAATGATCTCGATGTCATCTCCCTTTTTTTCCAGGGAAATTGACTTGGCTCACCACCACTGGATGTTTGAGCTTTTTTCGTATTCGGCCTTCTTCATGGCTAAATCATGTTGCTTCCCCCATAGTTGAGGTCTTCGATCTCTTTGCTGAACCTGTTTGTATGTACAAGAAAAAATGTGCTATTGGTGCACTTAACTTTGTGTTTGATGCATGCGTCTAGCCTAAATGCATGATGACTTGTACGATGCATGCAGTTAATGTAGAATGATGGATGTGTGAATGAGAGATTCTGATCTGCCTCTTAAAGGGGTGCCCCCGACTCTATGATAGTTAGATATTTGATGCTGATGAATAGTGCTCGGTGCCTTGTTTATAAGGATGCCCTCAACCTTTCTTGGTTCAATCATCTTTGGGATTACTCCCTCGAGTCCCAACATTTTTGTCTACGACTGCTCTTGAAGCGAACGCAAGGCTTGAAGTATGTTTCCGCCCTTTCCCAAATAACCTTCATTGTTCTCGTGGATGCGTTATGTTGCCCCCCGGTCGAGTCCATAAATTTGTTTTTGGTTCATGGTAGCTCATCACTTTTAGACTCTGGCAAAAGTGCTACAGACAATAGTTGATGTAGTAATCTAGGGTGCAGAAGTCTGACTCGGCATCAGAGGCTCGCTTTCTAAACTCGTCGAGGAATGTTCTTAGCTTGGAGCCTTGTAGAGGTATGATGTTGGGCTCTTGTATAGGTTTAGCGTGATGAGTGCTTTATCCGGTATTTGCTGACACGGGGCATCCCTGGAACCGGTTTCAAGATTTAAAAATGCATATGCAAGGTGCGTGTCCTAGATGTGGAAGTACTTATTCAAAAATGGAATGTATGCATGTAAATGGAAGATGCATGTCCTAGATGGGAAAACACTGATTCAAAAATGGTTCATGTGGTTCAACTTCTGAATTTACGAGATTTATTCGCAACTTTTGAATGTTGCATCGATATCTAGGGTACTAGATTTTCTCCCGATAATAATTTTTCAACTAGAGAACCAGACGTGAATCAATACTTCATGTTAATGAAGTGCAAACTATAATGGAGGTGTCATGCGATTAATGCAAAGTGAATGACTTAATGCAACGTGATCACCAAAGAGAAGAAACAAGTTAGTTCATAATAAAAGAGTCAAATGGATGAATTGAATGATGAATAAGACAAAAATTAGCAACAAAGAAAACTGAACATATATAGCAAATAAAGTCATCAAAACCTAAATAGGGTGACTGCTAACGGGCAGAGTTTTGGTTTGGCTTCAAGGGGTAAGCTCTTAGGGTTTGTTATATGTGTTTTGGTTCTAAAGTAACGGTACCCGAACTGTCGCTAGGACATCGATTCAGGAGGATACATTTCTCTAGGTCTGCACGGAGGCAGAGGTCTCACGAAGACAAAGGGACCTATATCCCGGAAGCGTTTCACCATCCTACACGGAGGGGGTACCTCACGAAGGCGTGGTTTCTCGCTCCCACTTAAGGAACGGAGCTCGGGTATAGAGCTCATGATATGATAACTCAAAAAATAAATTTATAAAAATTTTGTAAAAAACTTTAAAGAAAAGGGATCACAAATTAATTAAATCGAAGTCATAATTTCCACCTATAGACAAAAGGTAATCGACTTGTGGCTTGACTCTCTACAAAAAGGCCCCCAGCGGAGTCGCCAAGCTGTAACAACGGATGAGTCGCCACCAATCTTTTATTTTACTTTAAAAAATTCGAGGTGCGATTGGAAAACCTGAAAACCCGGTTATTTTAATAAAACCAATTTTTATGATTTTTTTATTAAAATACGAGTTTTGTGTCTGCGAAACCAAAAAATAGGTTCGGGAGTCGGTTACGTGTGGGGAAGGGTGAGCACCCCCACAACGCCCAAAAATTGGTACCTAGTCGGTTACAAATTGTTTTAATGACGGAACTTAAAAAATTTGAATTTAATTTAATAAGGTGATCCCAAAAAAACTAAAATAAAAATTAAAAATAAAAATTCAAAGAAAGGGATATACACTCCAACGCCCGGAGCATGGTCTCCCCTAAAGTAAAATAAAAATATTATTTAAAAAATAATGTCAAATAATAATTTGATAATGGAATTAACGGAAAGTAACACTCCAACGCCCGGAGCATGATTTTCACGATAATCCCTTAAAACCTGTAAGCAAAATTTTGGTAAAAACGATAATAATAATAATAATAATAATAATAATAATAATAATAATAATAATAATAATAATAATAATAATAATAAAGGCAGTGGCAGAATTGAAAGAAAAAAAAAATAAAAGGGCAAAAAAAATAAAGAAAGAAAGAACGGTGACTAAAATGAAAGGAAAACAAAACAAAAGGACATAATCATAAGGATATGAGAAGTTGGATGGCCACGTGCGCAATTTCCCCCTCAGCTTAAAATCACGCGGATCTGGTGACCGGGTCGGGTCGCGTATTCGGACAGAGGCTTGAAACGACGTCGTTTTGGCCGTTGTTTAAATACCCCTTTTATTCCAAAAAAAATCATTTGGTTGTCATTTGAACCAAAAAAAAAAATTTCAGGGCTCTCTACTCTCCCTCTGCCCGTCCGTCTGGTGTCGTCGGCGGCGACGGAAGCCGCCGTCTCCGGTTGCCGGAACGACATGCAAGGGTGGTTTCCGACTCGGTTTTGCGTGGTGAACCCGAATCTAAGGTTAGATTTCTCCAACTCCCTCTCTATTTGTGTAGATCTAGGAAAAACCTTTCGGTTTTTAGAAAATATTTTACCTTTTAATTGTTTTTTTCGACTGTGGATATGCAAGTCTTGGATCGAATACTTTGTTTCTTTTTTATTTCCCCCAAAAGAGACCCCTTTTACAACTCGATTCATTCGGTTTTTATAACCGAAAAAGCCACAAAAAGATAAACATTACAATTTTTATCAGTTTTCAGATCTGAAAAATTTTCAGAAATTATTACTGACTTCTTTCGTTGTATGCAGGTGAAGCGGCCACGTGGCGATGACGCGGACAGAGCGGTGCTCGGCTCAGCTTCGTGGCAGCGGCTCGGCTTCGTGGCGGCGGCAGATCAGTTAGCAGTGGCGGCGGCTAGGGTTAGGGTTAGGGTAGAATATTAGGTTTAGTTTAGGTTTTGGGTAATGGGTTCTATTGTTGGGCCGGGTAAATGGGTTTAGTGTATAAAAGGGGTATTGGGTTCAAATATTAAAATGGGTTACTACAATAATGTCAAAAAATCTCCAAACATTTGATTGAATAATATTTTAGTTCATATTATTTTTAAGTAATTTAACTCTCGGTGAAAGATCCTGGCTAATACAACTCATTCGGTTTAAAAAGGGGAAACGTCAAGGGGGAGAAGATGCAATCAGTTTCTGTTGGATTTTGAAAGAGAAGAGATACGATCGCAGTGTTTGAAAAGGAGTTGGGTGTGATTATCGGATATCTTTCATGACCTTAGTCCTTGGTCTAAACAATTCTGTCCTGGATACTATCGTGGATGAGTATTTACAAAATTCTTCTAAGGTTAAGAATTGTCAGTCAAGAAAGAAGAGTTTCAAAACCAATGCTGAGAAAAAGAAACGAGATAAAGCATTAAAATGCCAAAGATTGAAAAAGAGGGGCGAGAAAGCTTGTGACTTTTCGGTTCATTTTAAGTGAGGCAGGGAGGGCTTGAGTGTAATGGTAGTGTATACGTTTCAGCATTGTTGGCGATTGTTAAGGAGACTAGTTGTGTGTTTCGATTTATTACTCAATTCTAGTTGGGAGGAGATTTGGTGTTTTCTTTTTAGCACTGCTTTACTTGGAGTCTTCAAGGTTTGTAGTTGTATAATGCATTAGTATGAAAGGTTATTAAGGAGTGTTTAGATTAAGTTGCTTCTTTGTTTGTTATTTGGAAAGTTTATGTTTGGCATGGTGTTGTCGTAGGTGTGAGTAATTTCTTCCATGTTGTGCAGGTGTGATTGTTTTCTTTTTGTATATTGATCTCCATTATGCACTCTTTTTCTCCTTTTCATGTGAAGGGTATTTTTAATGATGCATATGGTGATTAGGTTGGGCGTTTTCTTTAATATAATAAAGTATTACTTTGACGAGTAAAAAAATTGTAATTTAACTCTTAACATTTCATTCTAGGTCAAAATAGCTTCTCTACAGATGAAAATTGTTAGTCAACTGAAGATAAAAAACTTGAAATGACATGACAAACCTACATGGCAGTGCACATCGCGATAACAATGTCATATATACAAATATGCCGACTTTACAAAATGACACATGAGTCAAAAAATAATTTTAATTTTTTTTATAAAATATAATTTTTTTTTCTTTTGACGTGCCATTCTATCAAGTAATTTCAAATAGTTTATCGTCAGTTGACTAACAGTTTTAATCCGTACATGGGTCATTTTCACCCAAAAAGAAACGTTGAAAGTTAAATTGCTTCAAAAATAGATTAGAGACTAAAATGACTATTCAGTCAAATGTTAGATGCATTTTTTGTCATTATGCCAAAAAACATAAAGTTAAAAAATGTCTCAAACATTTGACTGAATAGTTACTTTGACCTCAATTCTTTTTTCTTGAAGCAATTTAACCTTCAACGTTTGATTTTAGGTTAAAATGGCCCATCCGTGAATGAAAACTATTAGTCAACTAACGGTAAACAACTTGAAATGACTTGACACAATGACATGTCAGCAAAAAATAGTTTTATAAAATTACATTTTGACTGATGTGACATTCTTTCAAGTCAAAGTCAATACTTTTGTTTATATTACACTGTCATGTTAGTGTGCACTGTTATGTAGGGTTGCCACATCATTTTAAGCCATTTACCGTTAGTTGACTAACAATTTTCATATGTAGATGAGTCATTTGACTCAAACTGAAACATTAATTATTAAATTACTTAAAAAAATAATAAGGACCAAAGTGACTATTTAGTTAAACGTTAAAGACATTTTTTATATTATGTCAGAAAACACATAATATCGAATACAAAATCATAATCTTGTACCCAAGATCACATAGCATCATGTACACATCAACAAATACTACAATACAAAAAAATTGAACATCTAGATCCCACAACATCACCACCAATAATCATTACAACAATTGAACATGTAAATATCATTAAATTACTATATTGGAGTTCAACTGACAGCTCATCTGGGCCTTGCTCACACCAAATTTTTTTATCTAAATTTTTCAGTAGGTACCGGTATGCCTATATGGGTATCAGTACTATACCCCGGGTACCCTAGAGTACTGTACCTCGGGTATCGGTACTCACCTAGAGTACTGGTAGTAATTTTTAATTATGTTCTCTAGTAAGCTCATCTCGTACCGATACCTAACCTTGGTACTAGTACTTATACCCGTAACAGTTTTGTTAAAGACAATATCGATACTCGGACTTGATTTCACCATTTTCTAGCCTTCGATCGCTGAGTATCAGTACCAATTCATCTTGTACCGATACTCGAACTTAAAAAACCCATTTTAAGTTACGGGATTCAACCTATCTTTGTTTCTATTCACCCACAAACGATCCCCGACTTATCCCGAAGTTACTAGGGTAGTTTTAAACATTTTATGACCATGCAAACATTCTTTTAATTCCAAAGTCAACCAAGATCAACTTTTACCTACACAACCCAAGAATACCATTTCACTCAACAAAAACAATGCAAAACAAGCAAGGCAATTACATTTAAGAAAAAATAAAAAATACTTAAAGTTAGAGATGTGTTAACCTCACAATAGACTCGAAATCCTACTTCGAGCAAGCTTCCCTCAATTCTTCTCCTTTTCTTTGGTGTTGGATGCTTCCCCCACTTCTTTAACTAACCACAAGCATAAGAACCAATCATTATAGTCCTAAATGATTAGAAAGAAAGTTTAAAACGAATTATAACATGAAAAACCAGTCTAACAGTCTCCCAAAACTCAAAAACTCCTCAAAAACCCATTTTTCTCATCTTACCACCTTATGCAAGATTTTGGTCTCCAATGATAAATCTCTACATGTAGATTCTGATTTTTGCCCTTATATATTCGGATCGAAAGTTTAATTGACAAAAAAAATTGATCTTTGCTCAACTAAACTGAAGAGGGATATGATAGGATGGAGAAAAGAGAGATGGAAGCCGTAGTAAATTGGGTGATACATGTAAGAGGGGTGCTGTCCCCTTGTCTTGCTCATCCAAACCAATGAGAGCAAGGGAGTTTCAGCTCACTTTTAAAAATGGGTCTAATAGCAACTTTAGTCCCTTCAACCTTCATTTATCACACTTCTCTTTCACTTTCAAGCCCAAGGTCAAGTGTAAGGCCCATTAACCCCAAAAGCATTTAGGCCCAAGACTCGAGTCAATGTTAACTCGTTGGCTAAAATTCGGGTCGTTACAGATTTAATGCCTCGTCGCATTAGACCAACTAATTGTTGGTTAATTCTATATTTTCTTATGTGTTAGTCTATATCACAAAAATATTATAATATGTATGATAGTATATGCTTTTAGGGTAATTATTCCATGCATAGGCAGTTAAAACAAAAAGTTCTCACAAGTGCCTTAGTTTTAGAGTTTAGGAATTTTATTTAGGGTTTAATGTTTAGGGATTTAAGTGTAAGAGTTTTGAATCTAAGGAATGTGGTTGGAATTTAGGGTTTATAGGTTAAAACCTAAATCACTAACCATATTACCCTAAAACCTAAACTCTAACCTCTAAACCCTAAATTATAACCATAAACCCAAAAATCTAACTATAGACCCTAAATTCTCAACAACTACACTTAAATCCTTAAACTCTAAATTAATGGCGCTTATAGAAACTTTTCGTTTGCGCCGCCAGTACATAGATATTTTCCCATGATTTTATGCATGTCAACAAATTAGATGATTATACATAATCACATTTAAAATTAAAATTTTATGATGATGATTTGTTAATATTTAATAGACAAAAATTATCTCTTTTTTGTGTCTTTTTATACCCCAACACTAAAAAAGTTAATTCTAAGTCTTAACCCTAAATTCTAAATACTAAATCATAAAATCTAAACTCTAAAAATGCACCATATCCTTAATTCTTTAAATTATAATCCTAAAATCTAACCTGAAACTTTATTTTTTAGTGGGCATAGAAATGAACACTGAAAAAAATACTAAAAAGGAGTAAGAAATTTTCTATTTCTATTTAATTTACTAGTGGTGTATAAGATTATAATAGTATATTTTTTAGGTTTCATAATTTCGTTTCATAGTCTGTCTCATATCTTGTATGTATAAACCTTTTTCTCACCGACAAGAAGAACAGTATATATATAAACGGGATTCTCTGCCAATTTTTAACGAATAAAAACAAATTTTCACTTGATTTTTTTACATTGAAGTTTGAGATGAATTGTTTTATTTGTGGATTGTTGAAGAACATAGCAAGGGAAGAGGCGAGTTTTTCAACACCATAAAAAGAAAGGTTTTATTCTAAAAAAACACTACTCATAACTATATGCAATGGAAGCAAGTCTGGATTCAAGGTGTAGACTTGCCATTATTCTCGCTTATGTGAGCATTGAGACTGCTCTGAATCCTTTGTCTTTTCTGTATTTCAGTAGATCTTTCATGGCTTCCCTTTGCGTAACCCTCGAAGAAGTCCTTGTTCTCTTTCTCCAACTCATTCCAAACTGTAAACCAAATCATATATATACAGATTCTATTACACTAAATATTTCAGTTGCAGACAAAACAAAAGCTTCCATTTCTACACACAGAACTCGCGTTCTGCAGGACGCGAGTTCTGTGCAATTCTGGGATGAAGAACTAAGGAAAACAAGTGCGAGTAGGCCTGTTCGAGCCCAATTTCGGGTGTGTAAATCGTATATTTTTAGCGAACATCGAGTTTGGGGTCGTAGTACTGGAAATTCTCTATCGTATGATACCAACATGGTTAATTTCCGTCCATTCTACAATAGTTTAAAATGGCTTCGAAAACCCTATGTTATCATCTTTTTTGAATGAAGTTGCATTTGAACAAATGTTGATTTTCGGTTTAGTAATCCCACAAAATTTATTCAAAACTGAAATTAAATAAACATTTTAAAGTTTAATTATAATAGATAAACAAAAATATAATACGACATTATAAAAAACAAATGTGTGGAATATAAATATTAAAAACATAAGTACGAATCAATAAAAAAAGAGACTAAATATTCCTATGTCCACCCGTTCTGAAGTCGGGTGGACGACGATCACGGTCTGGATACCTCCGAGCATCGTGTGGTGGTCCCTGGTCTCCATCATCGTGACCATCGTGTGCGATATGCAGATCTGTGCTGGGCCCAGGCGGGGAGTAAAACAAGTTACCCACCGGCGTATTATCCACAATGCTAAAGTCATATTGAGATGGCAACTGTGGATAATCGATAAGCTGAAGGTCAGTCGTCGGCGTATGGGGACGATAGGCATCGGAGGAGCCGAACTGGTGTGGAGGCATCATCTGCTGGAAACTCGATGGATCGCTATAAGTATGAAATGCTGCGCCAGAAGATGAGGCCCCTACAGTGTCATGTCGTGGTCTCGGACCGCGTTGCGTCGACTGCCTCTGCCTCTGGCTCTGGGTCGCTCGATGGGTGCCGCGTGGGCGGTTTTGGGGAGGCTGGGGAAGCCCTACCTCGCGCTCGACCTGAGTAAGGATATGCGACATCCCATTGAGCGCATACCACTGGCGGTAATTGAAAGCGACCGAATCGACCCCTTCGATAATGTGTTGGAGAAGGGGTGGGTGTTGGGCAAATCAATTAGCCCAAACCGCTATCCAGACAGCGTGGTACTCGGACCAGTCAACCTCCGTCTTCCCCTGGCGCGTAAGATGGTGGAATCGGTCCATATTTTGCGGAACCAGGGTTGGAACATTTTGGACGAACCCGAACTGTCGGAGAACCCTATCTGTAGCATGCCACACGCCAATTTCGTAGTTGAGCAGCGGCACTACGGAAATCCAGAGCTGTTGGTCACACAGAATATCATGTGGAGTAATCTGCTGAATATCCTCTGAAGCGTAGGGCCTCCACATGAACTAAATAAATGAAAACGTTTGTAACGGTTATATGAAATATTATTGGAAAAAATAGTATGAAAACATTCAAATTAATTTTCGAATTACATGGTCGTTCGTCAAGCTATCAAAAGCAATCCTGAAATGTTTTTGGGACTTCGGCAGGCCGTTGTGGGTCAGTGTGCTGCTCCACCTATAAATAATGAAAAAAAATCGTTAAATAAAATAATTTAAAAATAGGAAAAATATAGTAGATTACGTAGTACCTCCGTAGAAGCGGAAATAACATAGCGGTGGGTTGTCTAAGCTGTGGCCTTAAAATAGACATCCGAAACCAAACCCAATATTGTAGGAGTAAACAACATCCTCCCATCGATGATCTTGATGATTCAACGTTTTTGCAGAGCTCTCTGTAAAGAAACGCCAAAACAGCTTATCCCCAAGATTTTCCTCTAGAGTCATCTAAATTTGTAAGATGACGAAGCCACATCATGTGCACCTTTGTGCGGGATTTGTCTGGCATTAATATCCCGCCGATAATGCGCAAGATGTGGGCACGCACAAACCGCTGTGAAAATAAAGATTTAATAAAGACATCCTAATTTTTAAAAAAATTTGTAACTTCATCCTAAATTTAATAAAGGCATCCAAAAAAAATTAATAAAGACATCCTAATTTGCAAATAAATATTTGTAACTTCATCCTAAATATGTAATAAAGACATCCTAAATTTTTAATAAAGACATCCTAATTTTCAAGTAAATATTTGTAACTTCATCCTAAATTTATTAAAAGCATCCTAAATATTTAATAAAGACATCCTAAATATTTCATAAAGCATCCTAATGTTGAAATAAATATTTGTAATTTCATCATAAATTTAATAAAAGCATCCTAAATATTTAATAAAGGCATCTTAATTTTTAAATAAATGAAATATATTAAAAATATATAAAATAGTGAAAAAATCGAAAAAATACCTGAAGTGTAACTTCATCCGCATTGGGGGGAGGGGTTCCAAATTCAGTCTCCAAATATGATAATTCGATTTTTCCACCGTCTCACACTTCCTCAGGGGGCATCACGCCCATTTCTTCAGCAAATACAGTTGGCCAATGGCCCAACGCTACACCCGTAATAACGTTGTCGTCTGTAGGCAACCCCAGATGGTAGGCAACATCCTCTAGCGTGATTGTTGCCACGCCAATCAGAAGATGAAACGTGTGCGTCTCGGGCCTCCACCGTTCTATCAGCGCGCTGATCAACGACGGGTTTAGCTTCACCCCCTATATACCGTGCTATGTGGCCAAAACCGGCACGCTTAATCCACGCCATAACAACATCAACTGGTGGGTTGTTGATACGGTTAAGGTAACATTGTAAATTACGTTCGTATCCCTTCAAAAAAATAAAAAAAATAAAATAGTTAGTAAAAAAATTAATAAAATTAAAAATTAAAAAAATTAAAAGGAAAAAGTAATACCTCTTTAGTTGTTCTCCAATAATGATTGCAGTGATTCGCCTCGTTGCGTAGTAAGCTTTCCATTATATCGAACATAATATAAGGATTGCCGATAATTTGTTGTAAAAAAGCTAAAGAACTCGCGTTCTGTGGTTGATATGGGGGTAGGGCCTCCAATTTATAGAAGATCTCGCGCCCTTTGGGATGCGATGTTAATGAACCTCACGTTCTGTAGAACGCGAAATCCGCATACCTTGCGTTCCACAGGACGCGAGGTTCATTGAAAAGGCGCGTCACGGAACAGACGCGTGAATTGAACGGTCAGAAGTGACCTCGTGTCCTGTAGAAAGCGAGTTTCAAAAGACCTCGCGTTCTACAAAACGCGAGGTCGTGGGGGTATTTTAAAAGATGACTTCCCAGGCGGGAAAGTCATTTAATAAGTATATTAAATAGAATTTTTTTATTATTATACATTTAATTACAAATAATAATAATAATAATAATAATAATAATAATAATAATAATCATAGTAATAATAATAATAATAATAATAATAATAATAATAATAATAATAATAATAATAATAATAATAATAATAATAATAATAATAAAACTAATAATAACAAAAAGCAGAATAATAATAATAATAATAATAATAATAATAATAATAATAATAATAATAATAATAATAATAATATTAATAATAATAATAATAATAATAATAATTGTATTTAAGTATATAATAATAATAATAATAATAATAATAATAATAATAATAATAATAATAATAATAATAATAATAATAATAATAATAATAATAATAATAATAATAATAATAATAATAATAATAATAATAATAATAATAATAATAATAATAATAATAATAATAATAATAATACACGATATGTTGTCATTAGTAACTACAAATAACGACATAGCGCAATATTCGGGAAATTAGTTTGAAAAAAACTTCCCAAATACGCGCTATGTTGCCATTAGTAGCTGCAATCGAAAACAACTTACGTGGATATGATGACGTATATACACAACTACAAATAACGACATAGCGCAATAATCGGGAAATTAGTTTGAAAAAAACTTCCCAATTACGCGCTAAGGTCAATTGACTTATCTGTTTGTCAATTGATTCAAAGTGAGCTTCGGTTCTTAGTTGAAATTTTTCTTGGGCTAGTGCTAACTTTTCAACAATTGACTCTAACGATGGCTTTTGCGGTTGATATGGTTGTGGTGCAATTGGTTGATAAGCTTGATTTGGCCTCTGGTTTTGCGCATAACCGAAGTTTGATTGGTTTCTCCACCCGGAATTATAAGCATTCCCTATGGCGTTGGCTTGGGCGACATTATCTTCCTGAATCATCGGACAACAATCTGTCGGATGTTCTGGACTAGTACAGATTCCACAAAGTCTAGCTGTTTTTCTCTTATCTGCAACAAGGGTTTGCACTATTTCAGCTAATTTATCGATTTTGTTTTCTAATGAAACTGTACTTACCTCGCGAACCCTTCGAGATGGTTCGCTAGACTGGTTGAATCTTTGAGAGTTGGCGGCCATGGTTGATATCAGCGTTTTAGCCGCTGTTGGTGTCATGTTGACTAGAGCTCCGCCACTGGCCGCATCTATAACCTTCATGTCCATAGGCGTTAATCCTTCGTAAAAATATTGGAGGAGGGTTTGTTCCGACAACCCGTGTTGTGGACAATTTGCACACAACTTTTTAAACCTCTCCCAGTATTCATACAAGGATTCAACCTCTCTTTGTTGAATGCTTAGGATGCTGCGCCTGATTTCGCTCGCCTTCGCTGCAGGGAAGAACCTGTCAAGAAAAAGTTTAGCCATGTCAGTCCATGTTGTAACAGAATTAGGGGGTAAATCAAATAACCAATCTTTCGCTATATCAGATAAGGAAAATGGAAAAGCTCTAAGTTTGGTTTGGTCATCGGATACTCCCTGTGGTTTTGTACTTAGACAAACCATGTGAAATTCCTTCAAATGTTTATGAGGATTTTCTGTCGGCAAGCCGTGAAAGGTAGGCAAGAGATGGATCAAACCCGTTTTTAGCACGAACGGTGTTTCGCCATTCGGGAAAGTTATGCACATAGGTTGTTGGCCATCGGGCGCCTCATTAAGTTGGCGAATGGTTTGATTTTGGTCTCCCATCGGATTGGGCTCGTAACTCGATTCTGCTTCGGATGTGATTTTTAAATCGCGTTCGAGTCTCTGTTGGCGTCTTTTGTTTTTCTTTTCCCGAAGTGTTTGTGCGTTCAACTTTCGGGCTAGTGCTTCGATTTCTGGGATGAGATCAAATTGTTCTCCCGGATTGCTCCTGGTCATAAATCAAACAAAACGATATTAGTAATTTGCCGTATTCCCCGGCAACGGCGCCAATTTTGACACGCGTCGTATAGTGTCAAAAATAAAACCTTAAACTCAAAATAAATAAGAATAAAAATAATATAGTGAGAGTAAGGGTCGATCCGCAGGGAATAGGAACTCTAACACCTTTCTTCTGATTTAGACCAAAAACCTGTAGGGAATAAAGGGGGATTTTAGAATAGTGATTTAAATGAGAAAAATAGTAAAAACGTAAAAATAAATGTTGAGAAAGAATTATGGATAGAAATAGCCTCAAGCCACGCTTTGCCACGACGTCTTCGATCACTGAAGTTGATTTTTCTTCGACTTTCCTGCAGGTTACAGTCTACAAGGCCCAACCCTTGTAACTTACTTCTCGTTGGTAGATTCGACTCCCAGGGCAATCCTTGAAGTCAAACTTTTGTGAATTAGCCACGGCAATCGATGCTAACCCAGATCTGAGTCAGTGCTGGAGAAGCCCATGCTCGGATATTCGTCTCGATGAGAGTTGTTTCCGATTTCGATTCCCCTTAGTGGACCGCCACTAAGTTTGTTCTTAGGGAGTTGAATTGGCTACAAGCTTTTCCTCGTCCCCAACGGTGGATCTAAACCACTTCAAGCCGATGCGCTCTCTCGGAATGAAACAATTGCGATGCCTAAAGATTAGGCCGATTGCCTAATCAACTTTGCAGAGAATCTAAAAAGGGACTTTCGAAGGGTTGAAGTATTTCCTAATCTCACGAGATTCGTCGGGTTTGGCGTAGCTTTTGGCTAAAGGGAATTTAGTTAAGCATGGTTTGTGAAAAAACCATACTTAATAAAATAAACAAAAATGGAGAAAAGAAAATGGAGAACTTTATTACTCAAGGAAGAAGAGAACAATGAAATTGATTGATGAATAATTCACCCCCAAAGTGGGGTATTTATAGTAGTTGAAAAACCCTAAAAACTTAAGATGATAAATCCTAAAATAAATTTAAATAAAATTACATAAGATAAATATCAAAGTTTTGAATTTAAAAGATAAAATTCGGATGATAGGCTATCTTGATAAGTGGACTGATAGGTTATCAAGCTTGCTGACGTCATCTTCTAGAAGGTGCTGACGTGACGCCCAGTCAGCATTCATGCCCAGGTTCATGCCCATGAATCTGCCCACGAATTCAGTATTTTCTGCAGCACTTCAACTCGTTTCTGTCATTACGTATCCTGCACAAGAACAACACAAAAACGCCCAATTAAGTCCTTCAAACATATATATTCGATCAAAACAAGGACTAAAAACATAACCAAAATAAACACTTATCAGTTGCGATTGAAATTTTTTAGACATGATTTTTGTGGGTGCTCCTTGCCTCCCCAAGAGTTTGCTATTTATAGAGGGAGGTGAATCTGCTGACGTGGCAAAATCGCGTTCTGTAGGATGCGAGGTCCTATGAACCTCGCGTTGTACAGAACGCGAGGTTATTTAGATGTTGGTATATATATATGCACGACTGTAACACCCGGGTTTAGGGGTTAGGTGAAAATAATATTTTAATATTATTTGGGCTCGGTTTTATAATTTAAATAATATTTCGGGTTTTATTTTCAAATTAATTAATATGGGTTGACCATGTTTTTAAGATTAAACCCCATTTAGCCATGGATTTCCCTTCCTTGTGAATAGCCCAATTCATTGAGGGCAAAGTGGTCTTTAGCCCCCCAATTTTAAACAAACATAAAAAAAAGATTTTTAGCCCATCTTCTACCTCTCTCCACCATCTCATTTCAACGACAAAACAAGACCCCCTCCCCAATCTACTATTTCATTTCAAAGCTCCCTCATTTCAACTCCATTTTGAAAGAATCGAGTTTGGGCATCGGTGAAGCATCAGAAGTAAATCCGGGAAATTGAAGGTGGTCGCTTGCTTGGTCTTTAAGCTTGGGAGCTTAGGTGAGTGGTTAATTGTTTTACTTGGTTTTAAAATGGTTGGTTCGAGTATATAGACTAGGTTGGGCTTGGTAGACCCACCTAGAGTTAGGATTAGGGTGGTAGCCTAATCCTAAACTTGATCTAGAGCCTTTGGATGAACTCATATATGTGGATGTGTATGTCTCGTATGAAATGTGATATAAATGCTTATGTATATTTTGTTATACATGTGAGATGAGGCATGATTTGTGATGCTTGAGACATGCATGATGATGGTTTACGGTGAGTACATGCTAAGCACGGAATTGATTGAAATGAGTAATGTGAAATGAGTAAAATGTTGGCACTAGTATGCTTGAGTACAAATGATCGATCATTATGATGTTAGTGTGTACACATGAGTCAAAAGTCGCGTGTGGCCTTGGTGGCGTTGAGTCACCAAGGAGGAGTATGGGTTCGCCCGGAAATTGTATTTATATATAGTCGATGATGAGTGAAATCCCATCGACGGGGCGTGAGGATGAGTGGAATCCCCTCCGCGAGACCGGTGATGAGTGTAATCCCACCGTGAGGTAATGTGGTTGTTGGATGTGAGTTCCAACGTGTCTATCCGCGTATTCGGGTCATAGCTAGGTGCCAATGTTGATTGATAAGTGTATCAATGTGTTGAGATTTATGATATTTAATTGGATGCTTAAATGTGATTACATGCATTGTGGAATTGAGCTTATGATCATGGCATTTATATTGAATAGTGCTCATGCATCTTTATCTTGTGGCTTTTGTGGATCCTTGGTAAATATGTGTTTTGCCTTGGCTAGATCGTGCTCGGACCCTACAATGTTGAGGTTTGTTTTTAAGAGCTCACCCTCACTAAGCATCTTTGCTTACGCTCTCTTTGTTCAACATTGCAGATCCTTAGTTCGTGGGTTGCTTGAGCAAGTGGAGGGCCTCCAAGTGTGGTTGTTCGCTTGAGTACATCAAGTATGAACTTTTAAATGTTGAGCATGTAATAGTTTAAGCAATGGGACATGTGTTATTTTGATGGATAGTTGTTTGTTGCTTAGGAGCTTGCTTAGACTCCTTGTTATCTTGCTTTTGTATGGCTTGAGTTGCCATGTTTGAATTGTAATCCATGCCTAAATTGCTTTTTATGAATGTTGGCTATGTGCCTTTGAGGTTGCCTTTATGTTTGAATGTTGAAGTATGAAACCTTGAATGCTTAAATGCCATCTCTGATTCAATTGCATGTCTTCCTTGATGTATGTACATGTTGGGTGGTTGTATGGCTAAATAATGACCTGTAAATGTTGTATGAATGCTTGTTTGGGTCTAGGGAAGTCCTAAATTGCATCTAGGTCCGAGTCTTGTTCGTTTTAATTGAGTTTGGAGGTTTTGCAGTGCAGGGGTATCGATACGGTTGGTCCCGTATCGATACGGCCTTCTTGTTTCAGGCCTCGTGTTTCGATACGCGACGGAGCGTATCGATACCATTTTGGTCACTGAAGTTACTGTCCACTTTGGTATCGATACGGGTCCCTGGCGTATCGATACGGTCATCCTAGCGTTGACCGTGAGAAGTCAACCATTGGGGAAAGTATCGATACACTCCTTAGGCGTATCGATACGGTCTCCACGGGTTGACTCTGACCAGTTGACTTAGTCAAGGGGTATCGATACACCCCTTAGGTGTATCGATACCGCCTGCAGTTTAAGTTTAAAATTGGGCTGTAACATGTTAGTTTGAGTTCGTTTGATTGTTTCGTAAATGTTGTTCCGCTGTATGATCACCTAGGATTTAATACTCATCTAGACAAGATTTAAAATGAAAAAAAATAGGGTTTCTAACCAAGGGGGAATCCTTAAGGGGGTTTTCACTCGGTTTTCCCCGTGTGGCCCACTCAGACCGGTCATCCGGCCAGACCGGGACGAGGGGGTTACACGACGATGGATTTTCGTAACCAGTGAAGTTTTTCTCAGTTGAAAATGAGTTCGTGTCATGCTGTGTTTTTTGCAGTTGAATTTTTTTTGTCTGAAATATTGTTCCTTTATGATAGTTGGAGTTCACTTAAAGATTTGTGTTCCGCGGGGTACATACCCCCGCATGATACGTTCATTGAATAATATTTACTGACATATCGCAATATTCGGGAGGTTGTGGGCGCCTACGTCCCCTTCAATGGAAGCTTCTGTAGCCGTCGTCGAGAGAATCCTCGGCTAATGTTTTGAAACGAAACGACTTTTAGGAAGTGTCTGGAAAGTTTCCAGTAAAATGTTCGAGGCACTTCTTGGGGACTCTTTTCTAAAGTACGCAGCTTGCCCGCACAATCTGCAAAAAGTCCAGAGTTAAAGAAGCGAGGGCAGATTCAGATCGACCATACTACCGAGGCAACCCTACTTTTCAGATGCGGTCGGTACCGATTACATTTGCTAATGTGGATCAAAGCTGCTACCATTTCAGAAGAAATATGATTATCGCGCTCTGCTTCTTTCACTCGGGACCTCCGATCACATTTGCCCCCCGACATATCGCAATATTCGGGAGCTTGTGGGCAGCTGCCATTTACCGCCAAGTAGTGCCTTGAGAGTTTCCAGTAAAACTTTCGAGGCACTTCTTGGGGACTCTTTTCTTAAATTCGCAGCTTGCCCGCACAATCTGCAAAAAGTCCAGAGTTAAAGAAGTGATTACAAAGACCAGACCTTTGCTTTCTTTTCCAAGCAGACCTCCAATCACATTTGCCCACCGGACTTTTTGCATATATTGTTTCGACTTTTGTCGATATTTTATCGAGTTGTCTCAATTTACTTATTAAAGAATACATGTTGAAAGTTGAAAGTTTTGTTAAATGAAATGCGAATTAAAGTTTTTATTCGAGTTAAATTTACTTGTGTTGCGTTTTTCCTTTACTATAAATACCCACGAATTCCACCATCATTTACTATAAATATTGAACAATTCCACCATCATTTTGAATCAACGATAACATAGAAAATGTCACTTATGTTGGGAGCTAGCGTTAAAAGACTTACGAACATCTCCAATTGTATGAAATATTCAAACATGTTTTCAATTATTCAAACATAACACGTGTATATAGTAGGACTATTATTAACTCTGAAAAAGGGACCTCGCGTTTCATAGAACGTGAGGTCGCAAGAACCTCGCGTTATACAGAACGCGAGTTCACTTTGATTCTGTGGAGATCAGCACGCGAGTTTGATCTATATATTTGCATGCGGATGGATTTTCGTAACCAGTGAAAGTTTTTCATGATTTCCTGCATATGCTGGGATTTTGAAGTTGTAATTTTTTTGTATTTTCTCTTCGTTCATGATAGTTGGAGTTCAATCATGATTTTGTGTTCAGTTGGGTTAAGACCCCTGCATGATCCATTGATTGAAGAATACTTACCGACATATCGCAATATTCGGGAGCGTGTGGTCGTCTGTCGTTGTTCGACAAGAAGTGCCTAGAGAGTTTCCAGTAAATCTTTTCTAGAGCCTCTTGAGGAATATTTTGTGAAATCCGCTGCTTCCCCTAACCATCTAGAAGACTCTTGGGGACTCCGTTATGAAGTCTAGGGTCAAAGAAGCAAGGGCGGATTCAGATCGACCAGAGTGAAAGAAGCCGATGCGGATTATATTTCTCCACCTGGACTTTTTGCATATACTGTTTCGACTTTTTTTAAATATTGTATCTAGTTGTCTCAAATTACTTATTAAAGAATACTTGTTGAAAGTTGAAAGTTTTGTTAAATGAAATGCGAAATAAAGTTTTGATTCGAGTTAAATTTACTTATGTGGTGTTTTTCCTTTACTATAAATACCCACGAATTCCACCATCATTTACTCATTCCAATTTCTCCCTAAACACCCAATCTTTTCTCCCCTTATGGCAAAATTTCAGCCAACATTTTATTTTCTCGATACTTATTTTGAATCAACAATCACCAGCAAAATGTCACCGAAAGATTTAATACAGTTGACAACAAGCGAGGTTAGTAAACGCACCGAGAAACAAATTTCTTCCTTGGAATGTCGAATCCCAACACCGTCAGCAAACGAAATGCACTACGTTATGAAGCTTACGAACAAAACAGACGTTCGTAACATGTATGACCGGCTCAATTCCGTTGGAGCTAAATACATCGATTTAAATGTTAAGTTTGATGAGGTCAACGCTGACAAAGGTAGTACGTCTGCAACCGGACAACCTGCTTCGAACAATGAACACGCACCGTCTTCACCGGATGTTGATGCGGCTGCCGACGAGCTGCAGCTTTTTATGTACAGGCGTAGACAAAGAAAACAACAACTGATCGAAGAACTAAACCTAAGTTCAGACGTGTCCACTGACTACGATGATTCGGATTAACCATAAACTTATGAAATTATCGTCCAATTATGTTATATGACGTCTTTTTTCATCCTTTATTAATGTTTAAGGGACCTCTCGTTATGTAGAACTGCTAGTATTCAATTACATTACTAGACTACAACTGTCTCAGTTATTCAAACAGAAAACGAGTACATAGTACGAGTTTTATTAATTCTGACGGAATCTCTGTCTCAATATATATAAAGGGACCTCGCGTTATGTAGCACTTGTAGTATTCAATTACATTACCAGACTACAATTGTCTCAATTATTCAAACATGTTCTCAATTACACAAACAGACAATGAGTACACAGTACGGTTATTATAACTTCTGACGGAATATCTGCGACAAAGCAATTAAAGGGACCTCGCGTTCTACAGAACGCGATATTCAAAAGACCTCGCGTTGTGTAGAACGCGAGGTCCTGCTTATCGCGTTCTGTATAACGCGATGTTCGTAAAGCTGCCTCCCGATACCATTATTTCCCTTACACACCCGGATTCTACGGGATTTCAAGTGGCAATAATAACCCATTATTGTCTCCTTATATGAAGCAGAACCATAAAACGTAAATATATGTTTGAATTGCCAAAACAATTCCTGAAAATTTTCAAGTATTAAAAATTCACAAGTCTTTGACAAAATATTCAAATGGCGAGATGAGGCGTTAGTACTCTAGTTTACTACGATGGGCAGATATTTGAGGATCCCGAACTGGGTGTCCTTTTTCACTGCGAAGATCCAATAACGCTAAAGATTTCGAGGAGATTATCGTTCAAGAAGTTGGTAAAGGAACTGGAGACAAATGTCCCTCATTTCGAAAACCACCATTTGTCCGACGTGAAGTATCGGGTGCCAACATCTATAGCCCCTTTAAGGTACTCTGTATGCCAAATTGCGGAAACTGCTGTTGTGGAGATGATGCTGGAAACCCACTTCGACTATTCATTGGGGGGGGGGCCTCGAGCTGTATGCATCGTTCTCAGAGTCTAATCCAGTTATCGAAATACCAAGCTGGGGCCGGGCGAATTTCGACTTTGATCCGAATGCCAACGTTGATAGCCCGACCACAAGTCTACGACGTGATTTTAACCTACTGTGCCAAGACAACGAGTTTGGTGCATCGTCATCTGCTGTGCCAAGGCAGTCGTGCGTAGCTAGTATCGGGTTCGACCTGAACCAACCCTCAAACGATTAATTCGATGTACCAACAAATGCATCGTACAATCCATACAATCCTTATAGTTTGGGGGGGAGGGAACATCGTCCACTTACGTTGCGCACGAGCATGAAGCATCATATGGCCGACACTCAATGTATGTCCCTGGCACCGACTACGGTCAACCATATATGGGGAGACATTCTTCTTTGGAGGTGAGGGAGCGTCGTCTTCTTACGCTATGCACGATCATGATTCCTCATATGGACGACACTCAACGTATGTCCCTAGCACGTAGTACGTTCAACCATCTATGGGGAGACATTCTTCTTATGGTGATCTTGATTTTGGTCTTGGAAATGTGGTTCGTGAGCGATCTCGTGAGAGGTCTCTCGATCTTCGACCCCCATCCTCGCCTCCAAGGGTAATGATCGACGAAGCTCTACTATTCCAACTCCCGCAGGATGCTTCTGACGAAGAACCGATTAGAGAACCCGGGCCCAATGGAGACGAGCTGGGGCCATTCTATGATGTACCAGAAGACTTGACAGTTCCACCAGAAGACGATACCGTTCCACCACCAGATTTCGATGAACAGCCAACTGCCACCAACTTTCCTGTAGACGCAACACCAATTTCTATGTTCCAGCCACCATCCCACTTCACAACGGTTGATATGGATGCAATGGACGTCCCTGATTTTTCATATGACGACACAATAGACGGCAGAGTCAACCGTTCTGATGGTGAACTGAGAATTGATATGCCGTTCTTGACAAAGGATATTGTGGTGGTGGCAGTTAAGCAGTACAACCTTTGTCATAATGTTGAGACGACAGTGGATAAAACCCAAGCCAAATACTACAAGGCTCACTGCGTCCAAAAGAATCAAGGCTGTAAATGGAAAATCCGTATATCACAATTGAAGAGGGCAGACGACCGTTGGAAAATAACAAAACTTGAGGGGCCCCATACATGCACCGTTGCTAGCCTCAGCCAGGATCACAAGAACCTTGATGCAAAGTACCTCGCCGACATCTTTTCGACACTGGTAAAAACAAATCCCACAGTGTCAGTCCCCACATGTCAGGCTGCAACTCAAGCTGTCACCGGCTACCGACCTGAATATTACAAAGCATGGTATGCAAGGAAGCGGGCCAAAGAGGAAATGTACGGCCGATGGGAGGAATCTTACAAAGAGTTGCGCCCGTGGCTTAATCTTCTGCAGAAACACATCCCAGAATGGTTGTCAAACTTGATACAGTTTCGGCATACGAAAATGATCATGTCGTCCGAGGTGTTTGTCAATTCCATCGGTTATTTTGGACTTTCCCCCAGTGCATCAACGCATTCAAGCACTGCAAACCGATGGTCCAAATCGACGGCACATGGTTGTACGGAAGATATACACAGGCCCTACTTCTAGTTATTGCACAGGACGACAATCGAAAATGCGTTCCTGTTGCATTCGCAATCGTCCAGAAGGAGGATTTGGAGTCTTGGAAGTTCTTCCTTCGGAACCTACGAAAATATGTCCTTGATCCTGTAATACGATCAAGGGATGGAATGGTATGTGTTATTTCTGACAGAGGCACAACGCTGTTGTGGGCGCTACAACATTTGGGTGACTATTGGAAGCCTCCATACATTCACCACTGTTTTTGCTTGCGGCACATAGCCGCAAACTACCTGCAACAATTCAAGAACCGCGATGAACGTCAAATGGTGCTCGATATGGGTACGTCCTTTATGTCATCTTCATTTACTATATTACTTGTTACTCGCTTTCATTTACGACCTTTTTGCATGTGTTTTTCGCCCATAACTATTCAACTGTCATCCCGTAGGCAACTCGCACTACAAAGAAGAGGTGGATGACATGCTCGAGGAACTGAGAGCAAGAAACAAACATGGCGTAGAATACCTTGAAAAAATCCCAAGGGAAAATGGCTTCGATCGTATGACGAGGGTAAACGTTATGGTCACATGACAACGAACTTGGCTGAGGCAGTGAACTCATCACTGAAGGGAGTGCGGCAGTTGCCTATCACTTCCATTGTCAAAGCGACCTATTATCGTTTGGCTACCCTTTTTGAAACCTTGGGAAGGCAAGAAACTGAGTACATGGCAGGTAGACACAAAGTCCATCTGGATTTCCGTACAAAACTGCATACTCAATTGGGCCAATCAAAACAGATGACTGCAACTCTCTTCTCGCGAGAAGGACATAAGTTTCGTGTTGCAGAATTTTCCAGGCGGTTGGAAGGCATTCAGAACAACGCGTACATGGTAAATCTGAGGGAAAGAACCCGCGAGTGCGGAATCTTCCAAACATTCAAATACCCGTGCGCACACGTCATTGCTGCTTGCACTAACCAACGGATACAATACATGCATCTGGTTGATCCGGTATACTTACTTGAAACAGTGTTTAAGGTTTATGAAAAAGAGTTTCCTCCAATTGGAAATGAGGTTGATCCGAATGTCATGGACACTGAACCGACCATACGCCCAGATCCAGCACTACTAAGAGCCAAAGGACGTCCACGGTCTACAAGAATACACTGTGCCGAGGATATGGTCGAACATCGCGAAAAAACCGGACAAAGGAAGCATTGTAGTGTATGTAAAAATCCTGGACACACAACTCCTAAGTGTCCTAATCGCTCAGCACCTCGTCTTAATTAATTATTTGTAATTTGTATATGCGAGTTCGCCCATAACAATCGAATCAATAAAGTCAGTCTACTTCGATTTATACAGTAGGTCATCTTATATTTTCAATCATTCAAAAAAAAATGTTATGATAGCGTTTTCGAAGCGACTTTAAGTCAGTGTAGAATGGACGGAAATTGACCGTGTTGGTGTCATACGATAGAGAATTTCCAGTACTACGACCTCAAACTCGATGTTAGCTAAAAATTTACAATTTATACGTATAAAATTCTGCTCGAACATGCCTATCGACATTTGTTCAAAGGCAACTTCATTCAAAAAAGGATGATAGCATATGGTTTTGGAAGCCATTTTAAACCAGTGTACAATGGACGGAAATTGACCGTGTTAGTCTCACACGACAGAGAATTTCCAGTACTACGACCCCAAACTCGATGTTTGCTAAAAATATACGATTTACACGCTCGAAAGTGGGCTCGAACAGGCCTACCCACACTTTTTTACCCTAGTTCTTCAACCCAGAGTTGCACAGAACTCGCGTCCTGCAGAACGTGAGGTCTGTGCGATATATTCAGCCCCCTTTCAAATTCTCGTGGACCTCGCGTTCTGCAGAACGCGATATCAGACCTCGCTTCCTACACAACGCGAGGTCCACGTTTCTCGCTTCTTACACAACGCGAGGTTCACCGATGTGGCAAGTTTGGGGGTCATTTTGCCAAATAATATTTTTTGGGAGTCATTTTCCCTAATATTTTTTTAAAAGGGGTTATTGATTCAAAATTGCCTATTTTTCTCTTCCATGAAAAAAATTAAATTTCTCTTTAAAATTTCAAACCCTAGGCGCTGTAACTAAGGGTTTTTACACCACCGCCATCGAGGTTCTTTGATGAAAAACCATTGAATCAGAGTCTTATCCCTTCTTCCTTGCTTCTAGCCTATTAATCTCCCCAAAACTCACACGTCGTTTCCATCGTCTCAATGCTCCGATCACTGTTTGTCGTCGGTTTAAACATCAAAATAATGAAGCTTAAGTTACACAACTTAGAATGAAATTAGGGTTAGGAAAGAAGATGAGATGGACGATAAAAATTGAGTGAAGTAGATGGCATGGTTGATGGTGAAGACGAAACTGTTCATTATTGACTGATGTTAAATTCATCACTTATGAATCTGTTGTAACTATAGTTTTTAGGATTCTAATTGTGTAATTTTCTTTTTATTTGGTAGATTGGGTTTGCTTGAATAGAGATAGAAAAGGGAATAGAATAGGGGAAATGGGTGCCACAAAGCAGTGGCAATGCTAGTGATTTGCAGAAGGAAAAATGAAGGGGGTTTGGGATGTTCATGTTCACGCGCAAGTGAATTTGAGATGGAGGTGGACAATGATTTTTGGAGTGATGAAATGGGTTTAGACTTTAGAGTTTGTAAGGTCTTACACAGTAAATATGGTGGAGAGAGGCGGCGATGGTGCTGGAAATAAATGTTGGGACTTTAGACTTTTTATTATATGAAATAAAAATAAAAGAATACTTTAAAGAAAAAATAATTTTAAGGTGGTGCCACGCGTTAATCATTAACTGGTTTATTATTATTTTTAAAAAATAAATATTTAATTTTAAAAAATAAACTTGAAGGGTTAAATTAAAAAATTAATAAAACATTGAGGACCAATCTTGCTATTAATCCTTAAGTAAATTGAAATTTTAAAAAAATAAAATAAATATCACGTGTTAACAAATGAGTGGTTACAACGGTCCATGTCATCTTCTTTGACGAAAAAGTGTAAAAACGTTAACGAAATAAAAAATTATGTATGAAGTTAAGAAAATAAGTAAATGCTCCAAAGTGATGAACTGGTATAGTTCATGTATGTATGAGGTACTTTACCCTAAAAACTATATATGTATATTATGTAAAAACAAAACTATGCGGTATATTTTAAAAACATGCGATGCATTATATATATGAGTTAACTACTGGAATGATCACTTATGTTTTCTCCTAGTACAAAGTTGGTCACCGATTCTGAAAAATGACCAATAAGGTCACTTACATTTTTGGGGAGTAAACTTTTAGTCACCCAGCCGTTTGTTGTCGTTAAACGTTGATGACTTGCTGACATGGCAGCGAAAAAATAAGGGTAAACTACTGCAGTGACCACTAAAGTTTTTCCCATGTACATTTCTGGACCTCGACTTTAAAAAATAAATATTCTGGTCACTACTGAAAATGTTTCTTTCTATTTCACCCTTGAATTTTTAAAAATTCATTTTCAACCCTAAAACTTTGCATTCAATTAGTACAATAATATTATAAAGGCTTAAATGAAAAATAGGTGGCCAAAGTATACCCTTTTTGAATTTTAGGTGCCCAAAGTATTTTTTTTTGTAATAATAGGTGCCTAAAGTTTTAAAAGTTAGAATTTTAGGTGTTTGGTCATTAATGGGTGTTAAAAAATATATTTAACCAATCTTTGCTTGACACGCGACACTAATTTGATTTTTTAAAGAAAAACACCCAAAAGTTTTAGTTTTTTATAAAATCCCAAAATTTTGAAAATTTCACAAAGAAGTCCCCAAATCCCTAAAATTACCCAAACCCAAACTCCCAAATCACTGCCGCTTATGTTGATGATCGCCACACATGAGCGCACCCCTTTCGTCTCCAGACTAAGGCGGTCATTACCCCCAACACGACGTCATTAGAAACGGTGAATGGCGTGCCAACCAAACGTCGATTTTACATTCGACGTTCGGCTGCACGCCGTTCGAAGTTTTCAGCAACGCCGTATTGGGGGGAAATGACCGCCTTGGTCTGGCGACCAAAGGGGTGTGCTCAGGTGCGGCGATCGGCAGCAGAAACGGTGGCGATTTGGGGGTTTGGGTTTGGTTAATTTTAGGGAATTAGGGGCTTCTTTGTGAAATTTTCAAAATTTTAGGATTTTATAAAAAATAAAATTATAGGTGTTTTTCTTTAAAAAAATCAAATTAATGCCACGCGTCAAGACTGATTGGTTAAATGTATTTTTTAACACCTATTAACGGCCAGACACCTAGAATTCTAACTTTTGAAACTTTGGGCACCTTTTACAAAAAAAAAATATTTTGCGCAACTAAAATTCAAAAAAGTTATACTTTGGGCACCTATTTTTCATTTAAGCCTTTATAATATTATTGTACTAATTGATTGCAAAGTTTTAGGGTTGAAAATGAATTTTTAAAAATTCAAGGGTGAAATTAGAAAGAAACCTTTTTAGTAGTGACCATAATGTTTATTTTTTAAAACCGGGGACCAAAAATGTACATGGGATAAATGTTAGTGGTTATTGCAGTAGTTTACCCTTATTTTTTTCACTACTAGGTTAGCAAACCGTCAACGTTTAACGACAACAAACATCTGAGTGACAAAAAATTTACTCCCCGAAAACGTAAGTGACCTTACTGGTCGTTTTTCAGAATCGGTGACCAACTCTGTACTAGGGGAAAACATAAGTGACTATTCTAGTTTGTTTATATATATATATATATATATATATATATATGAATATTTATTTATGGTGAATATTCATGTATTAAAGAAGACTTTAATGTACTTTATTATTTGGGTTTAATACCCATTGAAATTAGGGTTTTCCTCTTATACCTATAAATATAGAGTTTGGAGAAAACATTGTACACAAACATACATTGAGAACATAATATAAGTCTCTCTCTTTTCTCTTTTCTCTCATCTTTCTCCTTTTCATGTTCTTCTTTACTTTATTTACAACACGTTATCAACACGATCTCGCTCAATTACCGTAATTTTTGTCGGCAATTATTGAAAAAGGTTTCAACATGATATTGATGACTACATCTACCGTATATTAAACTTAGCTTAGAAATTCTGGTATGTTTTCTTATTTATATATCAATATAGTGGTTGGTTAATCACTTTTATATTAAGGTCAGTAGATTTTGATCGATTATTTAATTATTATTTCATTCTAATATTCAATGATATTTTGTTGCACCAAATTTATATATATAACTCTAGGAACAAATATCGAGCCTTCAATAAAACCTACGGGATCAACTTAGTTTAAAAATTATGTTAATATAATGACCAACCACTACTTTAAAAAAGTGAAGAAATCGATGAATTAGATATGCCATTTGACAATGATGTTTTTTTTTAGTTTCTCAAGCTATATAAAGTTTTCCATTTACTTTTGCTTTATATTTATAAACATATATTTGAGATTAGTTTTTATTATTATTTTCCAGAATTTGGTGTTTTGATTTTTAAGTTTCACAGAACATTATGATGAAAATGTGTGAATATTTCATGGTTCGCCAAGGATGAACTAAGTTTCGGTACGGTTCTTTATTGGATTGAAAACCTCAATCAAAAGAAAAATACTTAAGGCAAATTCAATACATATAACTTTTTTATCTGACTTCTTAATTTTTTATGTCTGGTAATTATTATATATTGGTTGATCAATTATTCTTTAATAGTATGACCGATATAAAATCTATATTTGCTTGAAAGTAATAATTCTTTTGCGTTGAAAAACTCGATTATAGACTTCTCCTAAGTTCAAGTTACGGAAATTTTTCTTGATACAAAATTTTTTGTAGGAGGTATTCCCTGAAGTGAATACAAGCATGATGTTTATTCCATGCGATTATTAGATTTGTTTCTTTCTCTGAAGTGAATGCAAACATGATAATCCACTATATGGTTAGTGAATAAAACACAGCTATGTGAATGTTCAAATTAAATTGAAATTTTGTGGTCGGGGTATCACTTATGAGGATATGTTAGAAAAACATACTTAACTTTTCACGCAAACAATTTTGTCGTGCAGACTCAATATCGTGAAAATTTTTTAAAAACCTATTGGCTCCGCTCTATTCCTTGAAGTGAATTCGACATTTTATAGCGGAAAGAATAAACGCCACATTAGCAATTGTGGTCGCGATTGAGGCCATAAATATATACATGGACAAGATGATCATTTTAAGAAGGCTTATACCCACAATAAGTGAGATTATAAAGATAAAAAGAGTATATTAAGAAAGTGAAATCTTTATGTTATCAATGCGATGATACAAACTATGGGTCTCGTACTTGTCATACGCCGAAACATTATGGACCTTTATCCACAATCATGAATGATAAAGGAAAGAAAATATACACAAATTTTGTTTACGAAAATGACGAAAATAAGTATGGTGTTTTTGGTCTAACTCACTTGGATGTTGCTGATTTCCTCATAACCCCTGAAGAGAATAATTTGTCTTTTTTATTTTATTCCCTTACAACTTCTAAAAGGAATAATTGATCTTTTAATTTATTTTACTTTATATTTGTTTACTTTACGAAATAATTATTTACGTTTTATGTTATATATTATGACATTTATTTATTTTCTTTAACATGATTACTTATTAAATATAATTTATGACGACGATTGATGTTTAGCATAAGCATAAGAAATATTTTTTCTAATTAAATGCAAGAGAAAAATGTGAGTATTATATCTCAAAGCACTAAAAATATCAATGCTCCAGAAGAGCAATAAGTTCTTGAAACACTACCTTTGATAGATAATCGATACAAAAAGATATGTGTTATATTCAATATTTTTCATTCCTCAAAATAAATGGTACAAAACACATATTGAAAATTGCATAATTGTGAATATTTTTCTATTTAAAAATACAAGAGAATAATGTGAGTACTATACTAAAAGTGTTATGAATATTTATCTATGTGGATGTCTATCATGATTAGAACTTTATCAAAGGAGTTTGATTTATTTATTATTAGGAATATTATCTCTATGAATTAGAGTTTAATTTATTATGTACTTCTTATGCCTATAAATAGATGATTCATTGAAGACATTGTATACAATTCTATATTTTGAGAATAATACAAATCTCCCTATTCCTCTCATTTCTTTGTTCTTCTTTATTTTATTCACAACACGTTATCAGCACGATCTCGCTCGCTCAATTACTGCGATTATTGTTGGTGGTTCTCGAAAAGAATTTCAATTTGATATTGGTGACTACATCTATCATATATTCAGCTTACCTTGGAAAGTATGGTATGTTTTACTTATTTATATACTAATATAATAATTGATTTATCATTCTCCAAAAGTTAGTATATTCATATCTATTATTTGGTTATTATTTTAATTTATTATTATTTTATTCATACTTGAAGTAACTCTTGAATTAACGAAAATTAAAATTATCGTCGTACTTCATTAGATGGATTGATAAAGCAAACCAAATTAAAGCCCTCAAGGATTTCGGCTAAATGCTATTGGGCGCACAAGTTGGAACATTTTATTACACAATATATTAGTTTTATTCAAAGTTTTTATTATTCCATTCTAATTTATAATTGATTCAATTCAAGGATTGTGTTGTCATGTGATTGTTATATATTTGTTTTATTATTATTATTATTATTGTAATTTATATGAATAAATTCGAGATATAAAACAACTTTATTATTTGTATCAATTACTTTGCATGTGAATCAAAGGCAAAAGGAATACGTTACTTTGATGTGTTTATATATTCATCAAAATGTCGCTTGATTTTAACTATGGTTGTTTATAATTTGATCACATCAATTATAGTTATGTTTATTCAACTTGATCTATGACTACTTTTATACTTTTTGATCTAGTCTCAAATAATTTTTTTTATTCTATTGATAAAAGTCGATGCTTTTAACCGTGTTTTGAGTTTTACATGTATTCAAATGAGTTGGAAAGAGACATGGTGTAAAAAAGATTATGAGAAGATGCCTTGGTTCATTTGCTACGTCATCATTGTCTTTGAGACGAAATTCAATATCGGTAAACTCTATTTTATTTTTATCTTTTAAAATACAATTTTAAAGTGCGATAAATCATGATGATTTTGGATTTACAAGAAGATTATTATAAAGTCTATATTTGCTTGAAAGCAATATTTCTTCTTCGTCGAAAAACTCAACCATAGACTTCTCCCAATTTCAAGTTACGAAAATTCGTCTTGATCCAAAAAGTTTTATAGGAGGCATTCCTTGAAGTGAATGCAAAACATGATGTTTATTCCATGCGGTTATCAATGATGGGGCATTCCCTGAATTGAATGCAAGCATGATGTTTATTCCATGCAATTATCAATGATGGGGCATTCCCTGAACTGAATGCAAGCATGATGTTTATTCCATGCAATTATTGGATCTGTTTCATTCCCTGAAGTGAATGCAAACATGGTAAATTATTATTCAATTAGAGACATAATTTCGATATAATCCAAGTATAATTGGCTGGACATCCCGTTCTGCGAGGCTACTGGTCTCAAAGGAGGTTTTTAAAGGACCTTGTGGACAGGTTTAACAATGCCGCGTACGAGGATTAAATCTTTGTTCTCTGTGATAAGGATATGTGAAAAAGGTTTTAAAGGCCCACTGGCTCTACTCCATTCCCTGAAGTGAATGTGAGATTATATTATGGAAGGAATAAAAAATCACATTAAAAGTTGTGGTCGTGGTCGAGACTATGAATATACACATGAAAAATATAGTCATTTTAAGAATACTTCTACCCGCTGGTAGCGAAGTTATAAGGATGACAAGAGTGATAAAGACCATTCTAAGGAAGTGAAATCCTTTTACCAATGTGATGTTATAAACCATTGGTTTCGTACTTGTCAAACGCTAAAGTATTATGGACTTTATCCATAATCATGAATGATAAATGAAATAAAATATAAACAAAATTTGTTTATGGCGAAAATAATTATGGCGTTATTGGTCCAACTCAATTGGATATTGTTAATTTTCTCATAACCCTTGAAGGGAATAATTTACCATTTATTTTATTTCCCTTATAACCTCTAACAAGAATAGTTATTTTTTTATTTATTTTATTTTTTTAATGTTAATTCGTTTTATTTATTATTTATTTATGTTAGTTTGCTTTATCTTTATTTATTTCACATATTATTTATTTACGTTTTATGTTAATTTATTATTTGAAGAATATGATTACTTCCGGAATAAAATATACAATGAATTGTGGCTATTTATGCCTAGAATTGTGGCTATTTATGCCTAGCAGATAATGCAAGTACTCATATTGTACTTAAGCATAAGAAATATTTTTCCCATTTAAATGCAAGGGGAAATATGAGTAGTATTTCTCAAAGTACTAAAATATCAATACTCCGGAAGAGCACTTGAAAGTTTATCTCTGATAGATAATCGACTTGATATGATGTGCTATATTTTATATTTTTCATTCCTCGAAGTGAATGATACAAAGTACGTATTTTCATTACCTGAAGTAAATGAAACAAAGCACATTTTGAAAGGTGCACAATTATGCATTTCTCGATTAAAATGCAAGGGAATAATGTGAGTACTATATCCGGAAGTACTAATATCATAAAAGGCTCTGGTTGAGCAAATATGTTATTGTCAAATGGAACTTTATTCCATATTCACAGTGCGTTATACTTGTCAAAGTCATAAAGAGAGCAATATGAGTTCGCAAACTATCCCTTTGGGAATTATAGATAACATATGTTATCAATTGGCATTTGAAATAAGCCAGTATTGATATAAGTTTTGGTAGCCAAAAAGTCAATTGAAAGCTCTAGAAGAGCTATATATTACTACCAAAAGATAATTTCAATTGAAAGCTCCGAAAGAGCTAAATATATTCCTATTTAAAGGAACAATTTTGATGGCCGTACTAGACATGTACGAGTGAGATTGAATTACATGTTATGGTAAACAAGGAGTTTACAAATTCAGAGATATATACACACATATATATAGTTGGCATGATCGGTTAGACCATCCTGATCAATGGTGCAGAAATTATTGAGATTTATATGCACATGTATTAAAAGAACCTATAGTTCTTGTGGTGCTTATTCTCAAAGGAATGAATTAAATTCCACTTATTAAAGAACGTGAAGTTCTTGTGTTGCTTAAAGGAATTGATTAAATTCCACTTACTAAAAGAACCTGAAGTTCTTGTGTTGTTTGTTCTCAAAGGATATAGATGATCCCACTTACCGAAAGAATTAGAACTTAAAGGTCTTGTATTGAAGTTGAGACTGTATGTCTTGCATATCTGAACGAAATATGGGCCCATATATCCACAAATGTGGAAAGTTTTATATGATTTTAGTAGATGCATCTACATTGTTTTATCGACTTACAACCAGAAGTTTGTGAGATTGATTCTAAAAATATTCAGATTATGCAGTTAGACTATTCATCTTGAAAAGCTAGTGGGTTTATATTTTAGGCTATATCAGTTGTTACAAAGCCTATTGATTATGAAAAATATAGTTTAGCAAAATTTCAATTGGATGCCTCCTATTTAATAGCTAAACTATGAGAACAAAAGAGTTATTATTTATATGGTGTTTCCATATAGCAACACTTATACGCATCAAGCCAACGAGTTATAATAAACTCCCCGTTATGATTGGTTTTTGGTCAGAAACCATACATTTCCCATTTTATGATTTTTGAATGTGCGATATGAATTGCTCCACCACAACGCACAAAATGGGTAAATAAAAAGGGTTGAGAATATATATTGAGTACGAGTCTCCTTTTATGTTTAAATTCTTAAACATTAATTGGAGAATCATTTATGACATGATTTTTCTCAACATCAGGGGGAGATAATAATCAGCTGGATAGAGGAAAATGAATTATCATTATCTAGATCCTCGTATATGAACTAGAAGTTCATAAGATAATTCATGTTATTACATGTCAACTGCCAGACATATTTACTGACCCAATGAGAGTAATTAAGTCTCATATACCAGCTGAAATGCTCTAAGTTTAAATTACATGTTAGAGCGAGAGAATGTACATCATGCCTGAAGCATGATAGTTGAAATGGTTCCAATGATCAAAATTCTCGTAAATAGAAAGTAATATGAGATGGTCATATATTGGAGGCGGGTGCTCCTGAAGAGACCCAAGACATAACAAATAATAAAACTCTTGAAGAGTTTTAGGTACCTAGAATAAAGATTGAAATCTTGAAGAGATCTCGATGAGTTATGTCATTACGAGAATGGAACTAGAAAAATTGGAAAGTTGTCGACAACGATTTTACAAACAATTTTACATAAAATACTTCTATAGAAGTAAAGAAAGAAATCGAGGATCTTGTATAAAATCTATCCAGAAGTATAGATATTGAATTGGCCAATGTTGAAAGACGCTTTGAACTTCTAAAATAGAAGTATTTGGACCACCAGTCCAAACACCTAAAGGTGTAATGCAAGTGAGGCACAAATAAGTAGTCGTAAATACGACTTGAACTGTGATTTATGAAAAGTTTTAATTACTTCATGGTGGATGCAATTACTTTGGCAGTTTTGAAAATTTTACATGCGTCTAATTATTTGTGGATCCATATTTATCCTTGAAGGATCTAAAATGCTATAAGCATTTGGAAATTTCTGAGGAAATTTATTTAGACATGTCTCATGAATATTTTTGGCGCATTTGGTATAATCGCCTTAGTGAATAATAATTGAGAAAATACTATAAGAATGATCAGATTTTCTTATGTATTTTATAAAGGAGTTTGGATCAAGATCCATTATGATAATTTTAGAACTCCTAAAGAGCTTCAAATTGGAAACTCATGAAGTACTTTCAATACAAGTACTTGAATCTTGACATCAAGTTTATCTCGACCTGAAGATCGAGCATTTTTATATATTTCTTTTGTCTATGAATAGACATAAGCTGAAAGAATCTTAAAGAAGATTCAATATGAATAGAGTATATCTATTGAGTATCCCAATAGTTGTAAGATTGTTGGATGTGAATAAAGATAATTATATCTTTTCTTGGTCTTGAAGCACTATATATTATTTGGTCAAGAAATATCTATGAATATACAAAGATCATTACATTTAGATCTTTAAACATTCGTTGATGCCTCCTCAAATGTCGTAGAACTAATTGTTATGCACGAGGCAAGCCAAAAAAATGTGTTTGGCTAAGATTATTGACCCAACATATCCAAAAGATATGTGGATTTACTTTTACAAGATATGATAAAAGCTATCTTGTGTGAAGATAAAGCAAGATGTATATCTCAGTTTGAAAGTTGATACATCATGGAACATATTACTCCAAAGTTTCATCCCTCGCGATCTTTAGAAAAATGATATTCAAGATTAAATTATGAAGATTCAAAGATCTTCTGTGATGTTTTCATGAGGGGGAGTAAATACGTGTTGCACTCTTTTTCCCTTAACCGAGGTTTTGTCCCAATGGGTTTTCCTGGTAAGGTTTTTAATGAGGCATCAAGTTATGCGTATCAAAGATGTGTGTACTCTTTTTCCTTCACTAAAGAATTTTTTTCCCACTGGGTTTTTATCTTAGTAAGGTTTTAACGAGACACATTATCTTCATAGACATCCAAGGGGGAGTGTTATGAATATTTATCTATGTGGATGTCTATCATGATTAGAACTTTATCAAAGGAGTTTGATTTATTTATTATTAGGAATATTATCTCTATGAATTAGAGTTTAATTTATTATGTACTTCTTATGCCTATAAATAGATGATTCATTGAAGGCATTGTATACAATTCTATATTTTGAGAATAATACAAATCTCCCTCTTCCTCTCATTTCTTTGTTCTTCTTTATTTTATTCACAACAAAAAGTACTAATATCATAGAAGGCTCCAAAAGAGAAAATATATTATTGACAAATGAAACTGAATTCCATAATCATAATGGGTTAAATTCTCTAAAGTTACAAAAAAACTTATTAAGTTTTAATGATATTCACAGAAATGAATATCATATTGAGACTATTAATCAAATAGATCTGAATATCTCTATATTACGAGTATAACCAAGGTAATAAGAAAATTTTGACAAAATTACATGCACCGTCATCCTTATTGTATTACACAAGAATTACTGCAATTAAAGCACATGCTATTGTAAATAATAAGTTTACTAATAACTTTATTTTTATGGCATGACCGGTTAGATCATCCCCGTTCAATTATGATGCAAAAAATTATTGACAATTCATGTGGTCATTCATTGAAGAATTGAAATATTATTCAAAGTAATGTTTTTCAATGTGATACTTTCTCTCAAGGTAAACTAATTATTCGACCATCACCAACTGATATAGATTATGAATCTATTAATTTTCTGAAAATGATATATGGTGATATATGTGGGCCCATACACCCTTCTTGTGGACCATTTAGATATTTTATGATTTTAATTGATGCATCGATTAGATGGTTATATTATTCTTGTTATCAACATGCAACTTGACATTTGCGAGGTTACTTGCTCAGCTGATAAAATTATGAGCACATTTGCCAGATTGCCACTATAAATACAATCAATCTTGATTGTGCTGGTGACATGTCATTTTACTTGCAACATATCTAATTCGTATCAAGCCAACAAATTATCATAAGTTTTTTTCCATTATCATAGTTCACAAACAGTTCGTCCAAAGCTATGTTCATTTACCGTACTCAAAATCCCAACATAATATATGATGATGGTGACGAGAATTGAGCAAGTTCTGAATTGGAAAATAAATTAATAATAAATTTCTCTTGTTATTTTTTATACTATTAGTGATGTCATAGGTTGTTTGGTGGGGTCGACGTCTTTGATTGGTGGGAAAAATCATTAGATAGACCCATCTTAGTATGTAATTTGTAGTCTAAACCAATAAAATTCTCTCATCTTATTTTTTTCACATCTTTTCTACACATAAATATGGAGTGGATAGTTACTTGAAAGTTTCTTTGAGATGGACGGATCTTATTGGTTGAGACTATACATAACGTGGTGAGCCGGGTCCATCTAATAATTTCTCGATTGTGAAACTGAGATTTTTACTACTAACCTTTGTTCGTAATACAAAAGAAGATATCCCACATCGAGTGGGAAACTAACATGTGAAGGGTATTTATAGCCTTCATCTTCCCCTCCCTTGTTGAGTGGTAGAGAACAAGGGCAAGTCTCGCGCACCGCCGCCGCCGTCGTTCGTCTCGGCTCGGGCTTCGTATTCTAAATTTCTGAATTCGAACAATCATATTATTTCTACCAGTTACGAGCTTAATTAGGGGAGTTATAACACATGTTATAACACTAGATTAAAGGCATTAAATCAGATTTAAAATCTGATTTGTTGAATGGACGTTTTTGTCCTCTGTTTCTAGCCTATAAATAGTGAGGCTTGCATGCTTCATTTTTATATAAAAAACACTTTGTAAAACACTCAAAAAAGCTCTATGCTCTCTTCTAATTTTCCACCGTTTGTCCACTCCATATTCGGGTGTACGAATATCGGAGCGACTGTGTTAACCTTCGGGGACATTTCATCCGTAGCAGCGATTACACACATTGGGGAAAATACGTTTCTAAGGCAGTGGCATTTTTCCACGTCACGGTTCTGTTGATCGTCATTTCTTCGTTTGTTTATTTTTCCAGTCAGTACTAACATGCGAGTTTTACAGTTCTTTCTTCCAACAATTTAGAAACGTATTTTCTCCTTAACTGCAAAGGATGTCGCACCCACTTAGCAAGCTGATTCATGATTTGTCAAAGCTCGATGCCCTTGACGGTTCAAACTATCGAAGATGGTCTCAACGTATTCTCATTTTCTTCGAGCAACTTGATTTGGATTATGTTCTGCTCAAACCGCCACCTTCAATACTGCCAACATCGAGTGCTTCCTTGACTGTCAATGATGGTGTCACAGACGCTTCAGATGCCGTCCCTGATGATGTTGCAGCTATCCTTCGGAAGTACGAGAAGGATAACAAAATAGTGCGTGGCCACCTTTTAAGTCACATGTCCAACAAATTATTCGACATGTACCTTAAGGAGAGGAGTGCAAAAACGATATGAGACATTTTGGAGAAGAAGTATGGTTCTGATGAAGCGGACATCAAAAAGTACGTGGTTGGCGAGTGGCTCAAATTCCAGATGACCGATGCCAATTCGATCATGGACCAGGTTCATGACTATGAAAACCTAGTATCCGACATACTAGCGGAAGGGATGCAAATGTGTGAAGTGTTGCAAGCCAACATTCTTATCGAGAAGCTTCCCAAGTCTTGGTCCGACTACTACAATTCTCTTAAACACAAAAAGAGAGATATCTCACTTCAGGAGTTGGTGGGTCACATGAAAATCGAAGAGGCCAATCGGTTAAAAGATAAGGTTACTAATCACCTTGGTCAATTATCTTTTAATTCTAACTTGGTTGAATCTAGTGGTGCTTCAGAGTCTAAATTCAAAAAGATCGTGAAAAAAAGGTGTTCAGAATAATAAGACGAAACCTCAAAGGAGCACCAACTTCAAGAAGCCACTGAAATTCAAATTGGACAAGAAAACCATGAAGTGCTATGTATGCGGACAAGTTGGTCACAAGGCGTACCAGTGCCAACACCGTTCAGAGAGCCAGAACGAGAAAAAACCACATCTTAACATGGCGGAGGACATGTTTGAAGATGTTATTGCCGCTGTGGTTTCCGAAGTCAACTTGGTGGAGAACAATTCTGAATGGGTTGTGGACACTGGTGCATCCTGACATTTCTGTGCAAGGAAGGAGTTTTTCACTGAGTTCGAGGATGGGAGAAGTGGTGAACGTGTGTACATGGGGAACTCTAGCAGCTATCAAGTGCTAGGCAAAGGCAAGGTTTTACTCAAGTTGACATCTGATACAACTTTAGCTTTGAATAATGTTCTGTATGTACATGCCTTGCGTAGAAATTTAATTAGTGGATGGATTTTGAATAAGGCAGACGTTAAGTTAGCTTTTGAGACAGATAAACTAGTACTTTCTTGAAATGGTGATTATGTTGGGAAAGGCTTTTTAAACGAGCGTTTATTTGTCATAGAAACTCAACTTAATGAGAATAAAGCTACCACTTCTGCTTATATTGTTGAATCTGTTGATATGTGGCATGCTAGATTAGGTCATGTGAATATTCAATCTTTAAAGAAACTGATAAAAATGAATATTCTACCTAAACTAGACATAACCAGCTTTAACAAATGTGAAACTTGTGTAGAAGCCAAGCATGCTAGACCTCATTTTAAGACATTTTCTGTAACACCTCGAAATCCAGTCTAGTCGGAATTAAGTTTCGATGATCAGAAATCCTACATTAATGAAGTTTAAATAATGTACCAGCTAGTTAATTATTGATATCGAACCATAATTGAGTTAAAATATCGTCATCGGACCCCATCGAATAATATTGAAACCCATATAGTGATTAAATTGAAGAAATCGCAAGTTGAAGGACAAAACTATAGTGTAATGAGAATTGAGGGACTAATCTTGTGATTAGCCCCTTCTCCATATAAATTTCCCACGTGGAATCACCAGGAGAGCTTCCTTCAATTGAAGGAAAGCTATCTCAAATAAAGACTTAAGGAAATAGTTAAAAAAATTAGCTTACCCGATTTCAAGAGAAAGCTAACACCTGTCTATCTTTGCCATCTTCATCACCTACCTCCAAGCACACACCTCCATTGGAGAAGTTTTAAGCTTTTCTATTTCTTTGTTCCATAGATATCGAATCGTTTCTATCGTTCGGGTAAGCAATAATCCTTAAACAATTGTTGGATTCCATGGATATATCGAGCTTAAACTTAAGCTAGGGTTTTGACCATCCATAGATATTTCATCATTAGTGTTTATGTTGAAGTCGGATATCGATTTTGATATTGTTGTATTGATTTTGATATCGAAATATCGATCATAATAGTTTTCAATTGACTTTCTAGCTCAAGAAGTGGAGAAAGAGATTTCACGGTCTCCATCTCAAGCTAGGAACAAAATGATTGTTATCCGAGAGCCTTGAAAGCTTCATATTGTCAAGGTGAGTGTAGTCAGAGTCTCAGGTTTGGGCGAAAGGCCTTCCCGGATCATTATTTGATAATTTAGATTACATCGCTAACATTGTTGTTGAAGAAAATTGCATTGGATGGTTAATCGGGTACTTTGGTAAGTGTCGGTAAGTTGTTATTGAACATTGGACAAGTCATTGTTATCGTCATTGTGTATTGTTATTGATATAGTCATTGTCATTGAATTATTGTATAGAGACCATTGGACATAGATATTGACATCGAACTATGAAATATTGATGATGAGATACTGTAAAACCTATGTTTGATTTTGATATAACAAAGTGTTTTAAGGATTAAATTGAAAAACTTGAAAAAGATTTTTAAGTCCCTCAAAAAGTTTCAAATCAACAAGGCTTTACTCTAGTTTGAAAAACTCAAATTCCAAAATATTTTCTAAGTGTTCCAAGGCCAAACTATTGAAAATCGTCTATGTGTATCGATACGCTCCTTGCCGTATCAATACCTTTTTACCAACTTCGCCACTGGAGAAATGCATTTCGATACGCCCCTTACCGTATCGAAAGAGGGTTTCGAAACAGATTGCATCTGTATCGATACACTCTCTCTAGAAAAACTGAAGGAGTTTGAATGGCGTACCGATACGGTGTCTTCCATATCGATACATATTTAAAGAAAATTTTAAATTAGAAGCCTTAAATGTTTTTGACCGCTGGTGTCAGTTGGTAGGTAACAAACTTTTAAAGAGTTGTTTGTCCCGTACCTATACGCTCTTTCCCGTATTGATACGGATTCTTCCAGTGAGCTTTGAAGTAAAAATTGCACCGGTATGCTTCTATCCGTATCGAAATGGATCCCTATCCCATACCGATACGCTTACACGTGTATCGATACACCCCTCTTGTAATTGTGCAACGACTCTTTCTTTTTTGAGACATGTATCGATACGCCTTCCCGTGTACCGATACGGTAGGTTACAGAAATGCATTTATGGTGGAAAGAGAGGGTTCCAACGGCTATAATCAATACCCTAACCACTCAAACGGCTAGAATTAATGGAGAAGGTATAAAATCAAGCCAATTGAAGACTAGCAACAACTATTGCATCCAAGAGAAACATCTATACAAAAATCCAAGCTCAAAGGGCCTAATTCCTCATTCTTGTAAAATCCCAAATTGTGTTGTGTGTAATTCCAATCTTGTATTCCAATTTGGGTTGAGTGCTTGTATCAAAAGGGGGAAATTTGTATTGAGAGATATTTTGCTTGCCTTAAAATTCTTCTTTGTATCCTAGTGAGGGTTTGGTCAAATTTTGGGTAGAAAATTTGACTGGTATTGTAAAGGTTACCTCCTAAGCCTAGAAAAGGGGAAGAGCAATTAGTGAATTGATGGAAAATCCTTAGTGGTAGCTAAGGTAGTGGATGTATAGTTCATTTGGAACTTGAACCACTCTAAATTGCCTTGTTCTTCAATTTTTGTCATTTCACATTCACTCCAAATTTTTAAAAGCCCAATTCACCCCTCTCTTGGCTTTGATCAATCCATTGATCCATTCAACAATTGGTATTAGAGCCTACCTCTTTGAAAGATTAACAACCGGAAGAGGAGATTCTAGGAAGAGTGTGATCAACTACAAAGCAAGCCATGGCATCTACCTCCGGCCCTAGCATGTACGAGTCTCAATCGACAACCAAATCACCTTTCTTCAGCAGTGACAACTATCCTTTTTGGAAGAACCGGATGCGTATCTTTATTAAATCTAATGATTATCTTGTTTGGGATGCTATAGAAGATGGTCCCACTATTTCGATGAAGAGAGACGACGAAGGAAGACTTGTGCCGAAAAGGAAAGATGAAATGAGTGAAGATGAGCGAAAGAAGATTCAAATCAATGACAAGGCTCTTCACATGCTATTTTTCTCTTTTGGTCCCGATATCTACTCCAATGTTTCTTCCATCGAAAGTGCTATGGAAGCGTGGGATACACTTGAGACTACATATGAAGGAACATGCGATGTGAAGGAAACAAAGATTGGAATTCTCAATCTTAGCTATGAGAATTTCAAAATGGAGCCCGACGAAACCATTTCAAATATGTTCAATCGTTTCTCAACAATCGTGAATGGGCTAAAGGGTTTTGGAGAGATCATCCCGGAAGACAAACTAGTCCGGAAGCTACTCTACCCACTTCCCGAGTCTTGGGATGGGAAAAGAACCGCCATCATCGAGGCAAAGAATTTGAAGACACTAAAGCTTGATGAGCTAGTTGGCTCTCTCCTAATTCATGAGATCATGATGCAAGGAAGGGAAGATGAAAGGAAGAAAGAAGAAAGAAGAGTGGAGAAGCTTGAGGTAGACAAGAAGAAGCTAGGAGGGGCTCTCAAAACTTCTCTTCATGAGGAGAGCACTTCTAGTGAGGAGGAAGATCTTGAAGAATTGGCTATGATAGCCAAAATATTCTTACGGTTTATGAGGTCCAACCGCGGTAGAAAAATTCAAAGAAAAATGGATTTCAAGATCAAAAAAGAAGAAGAAGAAAAGGATTCGATCATATGCTATGAGTGCAAGAAACCGAGTCATATTCGTCCGAGTGTCCTCAACTCAAGAAGAAGGGCTTTGAGAAGAAGAAGAAGCTCAAACTAAGCTTGCTACTTGGAGTGATGATGAGTCATCCGAGGATGAGGAACAAGAAGTGGCCAACCTTTGCCTCATGGCTCTTGAGGAGGATTCTTCTATGGTAACCTCTAACTCATCTACTTTTGATTTCACATTTGATGAATTGCATGAAGCTTATGATGAGTTACAAGAGGTATATGATGAGTTAGTTGAGAAGTATAAGGAGTCCGTTCTAAGAAATAAAAAGTTCATTTCGGATTTAAATGCTAAAAATGACTCACTTTCTCAAGCTAACTTGAAATTTGAGAAAAAGATTTTAGGTCTACAAGATGAACTTGAATACTTTCAAAATGAAAACGTAGATTTAAATAATCTTATTTCTCAATGTAACATGGAACACCAAAAGGTGTTAGATGAGCTTAAGAAGCTCAAAAAGTATTTCAAGAGTGTTGGTATTGTGAAAAATGAAATAGGTGAATCATCTAGAACAAACCAACCTAAAAGAAAGAACTATAACTACAAACAAAGTGGTTCCTATAGGCATAATAGAACTAAAAGAATTAGAAGTGTATGGGTTACTAAGGAACTTGTCAAATCTAATAATGTTGATGCCATGTCACCTTGGATTCCCAAGGGAACCAAGCTTTTGGGAGCTAACACTCGTGGACCCAAAATGATTTGGGTACCAAAAATCAAAGCTTAATCTCTTTGTTTGTAGGGGGAGCATTGCTACAAGGCTAAAGCACAAAGCCAAAACTCATGGTACCTTGATAGTGGATGCTCGAGGCACATGACCGGAGACAAGAGTCGATCATGGACTTAAAGCCAAAAAGTGGTGGAGTAGTGACATTTGGTGACAACTCCAAAGGCCACATTAAAGGTATTAGCTCCATAGGTAATCACTCTACTACACTCATTGAAAATGTATTGTATGTCGATGGTCTAAAACACAATTTATTGAGCATTAGTCAATTATGTGATAAAGGATTTAATGTCTTATTTGATAAAAATGGTTTCAAAATTGTTGACATTAAATCTAATAAAATAATGATCATTGGTCATCGCATAGGTAACATATATATGATGCATCTAGATGACATTCATTCATCCCATACACGTTTTGTTGCACAAAATGAAAATGATGCATGGCTATGGCATAGGAAACTAGGACATGCTAGCATTAATGTTTTAGAAAAATTAGTTTCCCTAAATCTAGTTAAAGGTTTACCCAAGATTAAGTTCTCAAATGATAAAATATGTGATGCATGCTCTAAGGGTAAACAACATAAATCATCCTTTAAATCCATTAATGATGTCTCTACTAGTAGATGTTTACAATTGATTCATATGGATCTTTTTGGGCCTTTTAGAACCATGAGCTCGGGTGGTAAATCGTATGCCTTTGTACTTGTTGATGACTATTCTAGATTTACTTGGGTTCTATTTTTAAGTACAAAAGATGAGACTTTAGAAAAATTCATCACGTTTTTAGAATTAACTCAAAATGATCTTGAACGTAAGATTTCTCACATTAGAAGTGATCATGGAATCGAGTTTCAAAATCTAGGTTTTGAAGAGTTTTTAAATGAAAATGGTATTAGCCACAATTTTTCGGCTCCTCGAACTCCTCGACAAAATGGGGTAGTTGAGAGGAAAAATAAGACTTTACAAGAAATGGCTAGAACCTTGCTTTTTGAAAACAATTTACCTAAATATTTTTGGGCGGAAGCCACAAATACCGCTTGCTACATCGTAAATCGAGTAATGATTAGGCCAATTTTAAAGAAAACACTTTATGAGATTTTAAAATCTAAGAAGCCTAACATTAGCTATTTTCATCCATTTGGTTGCAAGTGTTTTATTTTAAACAATGGAAAAGACAACTTAGGTAAATTTGATGCTAAAAGTGATGAAGCTATTTTCTTAGGATACTTTTTAAACTCTAAAGCCTATCGTGTATTTAATAAAAGAACTTTAGTAGTGGAAGAGTCTATTCATGTTGTTTTCGATGATAACCTCCTTCCGAGGAAGGAATCTTGTGATGATGATGATGTAGGAATCCTTGATGCCTTTGATGGAGGACAAACTTCAAAGGAGGATGAGATTCCAACTAAAGAAGAAGATGCACAAGATCCACCTCTTGAAGCCTTGAAGGACTTGGCTCTTGAGGAAAAGGAAGTGAGCTACCCAAGAGAGTACAACTATGTCAAAGGCGGTGAAATCTTGGGTGATCCATCGAAGGGGGTAACCACTAGATCTTCTCTCAAACTCATTAATCATGTTGCTTTTATCTCATGCATTGAGCCTAAGAATATTAAAGAAGCATTAAAAGATGATTTTTGGATTATGACTATGCAAGAAGAGTTAAACCAATTTGAGAGAAGTAATGTATGGAAATTAGTTGAAAGGCCTAGTAATCAATCTTCTATAGGAACTAAATGGGTACTTAGGAATAAACTAGATGAGAGTGGTAACATTGTGAGAAAAAAAGCTAGATTAGTTGCTCAAGGTTACACTCAAGAAGATGGAATAGATTTTGATGAAACCTATGCACACGTAGCTAGAATGGAAGCTATTAGGATGTTTCTTGCATATGCATGTTATCATAATTTCAAGCCTTTTCAAATGGATGTGAAAAGTGAATTTTTAAATGGTTTTATAAATGAAGAAGTGTATGTGGAACAACCACCGGGTTTTAAGGATTCAAAATTTCTAAATCATGTTTTTAAGCTAACCAAAGCACTTTATGTTTTAAAACAAGCACCTAGAGCTTGGTATGAAAGGCTTTCAAACTTTTTGATTGAAAAAGGTTTTGAAAAAGGTAAGGTGGACACTACACTTTTCATAAAAAGATATAAAAATGACATCTTAGTAGTGCAAATATATGTTGATGATATTATTTTTGGATATACTAATGAGTGTCATTGCAAAGAGTTTGCTAAGTTAATGCAAGATGAATTCGAGATGAGCATGATGGGGGAGCTCTCATTCTTCTTGGGACTCCAAATCAAACAAAGGAAGGATGGCACCTTCATCAATCAAGCAAAGTACGTGAAAGATATGCTCAATAAGTTTGGCTCGGAGCAAGCAAAGCCTCAAGCTACACCAATGAGCTCATCTACCGAGCTTGACAAAGATGAAGGAGGTAAGTGTGTTGACTCTAAGCTTTATCGCTCTATGATTGGATCTTTGCTTTACCTTACCGCAAGTAGACCGAATATATTGTTTAGTGTTTTCTTGTGTGCTAGGTTTCAAGCTAGTCCTAGAGAGTCTCACCTTATAGCCGTTAAAAGAATCTTTAGGTACCTTAGAGATACTCCTTGTCTAGGTCTTTGGTACCCTAGAGACTCAACCTTCAACCCTCATGCTTATTCGGATGCAGATTATGGGGGATGTAAAATTGATAGGAAAAGTACTTCAAGAACATGTCAACTCTTAGGTAGTATGCTCATATCTTGGTTCTCTAAGAAACAAAATAGTGTAGCTCTATCTACCACCGAAGACGAGTACATATCCTTAGGGAGTTGTTGTGCTCAAGTCCTTTGGATGAAGCAACAACTCTTAGATTATGGAATTAAAGTAGATACCATACCCCTTAAGTGTGACAACACTAGTGCTATATGCTTAACTAAAAATCCCATCCAACACTCTAGAGCCAAACATATAGAAATAAGGCATCATTTCATTAGAGATCATGTCCTTAAGGAAGATGTTGTTATAGAGTACGTTGACACCTTGAACCAACTAGTGGACATTTTTACAAAACCTCTAGACAAAGAGCATTTTTGGTCCTTTAGGAGAGAGTTATGTCTAACTAGCCTACCTTGACCCTTTAGAACTCTTTTTTGAGGTTAAAATTGCTTGAATTTGTGAAAATGTATGTTTATGTGTTGTTGATCTTGATAGAAACCATGCTTATAGCTAGGGTGAGTATGCTTCTGTTAAAACATGCTTAGAACTGCTCATTCATCAATTGCATTCATTTAGGAGGTGTTAAAGTCGAGCCTTTGGTTGTTCTAAAAGCCAAAAATGCATTTCTAGGCATAGGGTATCGATGCGGCCTTACGCGTATCGATACACGTACTTCATTAGTTTACCACACTGCATTTTCTCTCTTGCGGGTATCGATACAGTTAAACTCGTTTCGATATGCGTTGTGAACATTTCGATATGGATGCCATCCGTTTCGATACGGCCCTTTGACACGCGGTTCTAGGGAATTACCATTTTACCCCCGTATTGATACACCCTTTGGCGTATCGATACTCGATTGCATAGACAGCTACTTAATGGCATTAAAAGAGTTTCACTTTTACCATAACTAAAATTTCAAAACCTTAGCCGTTTTCCTTTATAAAAAGGCTCTCAATCCCTCATATTTTCACCACAAAACTAAAATTCTCTTGAGGGTTTTTTCAACATCAAGCCAAGTTTTTAAAGCTCTTCATCAATTTGGTGCAAGTTCTTCATCCATTCCTCTCAACTTCACTAGGTGTTGTTGCAACGTTGTTCCGTTCAGGCTCCTCGATCATTACCAAGACAAGTTGCTGCTCAAGATCATCATGTGTTGGGCAGTCTCTTTCATTGGCATCCTTGTCATCTTGCCTCGGGATTTCAGGTTCACTCGTGGCATGAATGAGGACCGGTGTGCTCAAGATTGCATCCACCTTGGTGATTCTTTTGTCCATAGAAGCCGACAATTCTTGAGTAAATGCCATGAAGGCTTGCAGTGTGTCTTCTAAGGATTTTGACTGCTCTTGAGGACGATGACATTGCCAGGGCATGTCGGGTTCTGCAACAAAATTGTTATGGTAAAAAAAATTGCGGGTTTTGATCATACCATAAAAAAATTTCTATTGCGGCAGCGGCATCTGTTGTCCCTGTTCCTGCTGTGGCGGCATATCTTGTTCTTGTTGGTTCCATCGTTTGTTGTCCATATATTCACCAAAAAGATGGGGATAACTTTCGAGTGCATGATTACCTTCACAATAATTGCAAGAACTTTCCCACACCAGCTCTCGAATGGTTTTTCCTGACATGTTGATGCCCTTGAACCTGTATTGCACCTGAGCTTTTTTTTACAAAAGGAAAAAAACCCGAATAAAATAAGGCAAGAAAATAAATATAAGTGCAGAAAAAAACACACGAAGTTGTGCGCCAATCCCCGGCAACGGCGCCAAAAACTTGTTGCGTGTAAAAGAGTCCTATTAAATTGGAGCGCAAGTGTACACCCGTGTCAAGTTATAGTATAAAAGATATCGTCTCCACAGGGATTGGGACAACTTCAGAATTAATTTTCCTGCACAAGAAAAATAAAAACACATATAATTGAGAATTGGTTGGATTGAAATAAAACTAAAATAGAAGAGGAAATCAGATTGATAAAGTGGGCTGGTATTGAATTGCTCTGTAGTGCAGGTATTGCACTGTTCAAAGGTTTTTTGTTACGTCTGTCGTCGAGCCTGTCGCGGCAACACCTGTCGCGGCAGCGATCAACAACTCTGTACTTCAAGTTCGGCAAGAACCCCTGTTGTGACTTGTCCTATCCCTAGGTCCAAGTTCTGACGATGAACATGTCTTAGATGATACCTCCCGACGTGAATCGAAGGATGAACACCGAAGTTTGTGAATTCTTCTTTAACCGCTTAACCTTGTGCCTATCCCTAGGCCAAGATGGTTTAACCATAATCTGGAAAACTTGTATTTACTCATTTTGTACACTTAACTCTCCCGATATTAAGTAAATGAATAACCTCATAATGCTCACTCGATACTCTTATGAGATGTTGAAACCAGAGTAAATAAACTTGAAGTTTTATTGATTGAACAGAAAAATCCTAAGAAACAATTTAACCCTTACAACTACTTTACAAGATCAACCCTTAGGCCTGGAGGAAGTTTAGAACATGATGAAGAAGGGAAAAAGCTAGGGTTTATGATGGAAGACAGCTAGGAGCCAGGTTCTCTTTGCCTTGTCCAATTACAATCATATATATAGGCCTTGGACTTAAGTTTTCTTAATGGCCAGGAATACTAGTTTGAATTAAAGTACAACTCTATTAAAGACTAAATCTCTAAGTACACGTCCTCTAATTCACCCTATCTTCTTGCTTTGACTTTTCTCCTCAAACTTTGGGCAAGGTCTTCATTGTGCTTCTGGCCTCCAAAAATTATGCGGTTGGTCTACAAAAATTAGGCTTAAAATCCTCTATCAGTCGAACTCCACTTCGCATTTTCCATCTCTGGTGTCTTCACTGTCATCACATCTGTCACGGCAGCTATCACGATAGTGATGTGTAAAGCAGTTTTCTTCGTCATTATCGCCACTTCTGTCATGGAAACTGTCACGACAGTGATGTATGAGGCAGTTTTCTTCTTCACTGTCGCCACTTCTGTCACAGCAACTGTCACAACAGTGATTTATAAGGCAGTTTTCTTCAACCCTTCACTCTAGCTCCATGGTTATCTTTTGTTCCTCTGCTGCCCTGGACTCTTCCATGACAGTTATCTTTTGTTCCTCTGCTGCCCTGGATGCTGCCACGACAATTATCTTTTGTTCCTCTGCTACCCTGGATTCTGCCACGACAGTTATCTTATGTTCCTCTGCTGCCCTAGATGCTGCCACGACAGGTACCTTCAAGAATTGACTGAAATCAGAAGTATCTGTGCAAAATTATCCATCAGTGATGTTTATGCAAATTATATCCTAAAATGCAACTAAACATGCTTGAGTGCATCAATAATATGGGTAAATGAGGGTTAAAATATAGAACATTTAAGCACTCAACAACGCAAGCCCGAGTATCAATACACTTACCAGAAGTATTCCAAATTCAGCCCCAAACTCACATCTAACAACATCCAATCATCACCAAAACATATATACATGTTATCAACATCAAAACTAGCACAAAGCATTCAATTCTAAGCATTTGGCATAGCATCACAAGATCACATGGTATATAAAAGAGCATGCTTAAACCACAAGCCATAGGCACCACAAAGGGCAAGGTAAAACATCAAAACCAATATAATGGCCTTCTACAAACCAAATAGAACACACATAACTTGCAACAACACATGGGAGTCCAAAACACATCTCCCTGAACAGCCATTAAAATCCTATTGCCATATGTAATTACTATGGGTAAATGTAAAACATCATACTTGAGCTTGACTAGTCCTTGGATTCCTTTAAGCCTCCTCGCTGCCCAAGATGTCTCAATTATCTGCATTGTTGGTAAAAGAGAGCGTAAGCACAACAGCTTAGTGAGGTATGCTCTAAAAACACCAACACAACAATGCAAGCTTTTAAAACATTATCTTGAAATCAATTTTTAAAACCATGCTCTTTCTATCTCATGCTTGAAATCCATTTCAAAGCAAAACATCATTTGAAAACCACATGTACCATCTATCTATCTCATGCATTCAACCAACGCAAAACTCATGGCAAGGCCACACATGCTTGATATACAAAAGCATTACATAATCTCAAAATCTCAAATGCATTTCTCATAGCATAAAATCATTTCAAACATTGGTACATGTGAATCATAGCTCATTCTCATATATTGGCATTTCATTTTCTATCTTTACTCGGATATGCAGATTAGCTTGACATAAAGTCAAGTCCTACCCCGGTGGAATCTCGCATCACCAGAATCTCATGGCGGTATCTATCTCCACCACAAAGCTTGGGTGTTTCCCCAAGACCTACCCCGGTGGTATCTCTCATCATCAGACTCTGACTTTGGATCGGGATGTCACTATCCCCCATTGCCTGACTCCAAAGAGCACATACGAATTTTAGTTTAGAGTGCACTTTACATCCTATTGGTTGACCAATTATATCCGGTAACATCTCATCAATTATGCCAATATATTATATTAAAATCATCATCTCACCCACTGTTTTGATGCAACATTTCTAAACCAATCTCATCCCATTTCAAAACCAAAGTTCATGCATAGCATTTAATCAAAATCACAAAACTATTTGCAATATTGTTCAATCTCATGGGATCAATATAAAACACCATCGCATTTCATAAATCATGCATAAAACAGTAGGAATTTATCTTTCTCAAATCAAGAGCATGTCAAAAGCATTTAGGGGCATCATCCACATTTCAAGAGCAATTCTAAACATACTTACTTCCGGACTTAGGATGGTGTTTCAAACTAATCCTAAATCCCCCAAACTCGTTTCCTTGTGCCTCGAGGACTTCTAAAACCATTTTCACTCACCGATAACGTTTCGCTTGCTTGCCGAAATGATTTCTAAGCTCTCGGTGCTTCCGAATCAACATCAAACGCGTCCGATGAAGTCTCCCCTGTTCAACACACATAAGAGCAGAGGATTAATGCATCACCATGCATTAAAATCACCAGTCACTCATTCTAACACGCCGCCCTGCTCAAAACTAGCATTTCGGCTATCCAAAATAACCGAAAACACATCCAAACATTCACCAGTCAAAGCCCAGCCAAGATCTATCAATTCTAACCTTTTCTCAACTTCAATTAACATCAAAAATCCAAATAAACACTACCTTATACCTCCAGCAACAACAGAACATCAAAATCACCTCAAAAACCACAAATCTAACATCTTAAACTTAGGGACCCAAGCCTATTCGGAATTTATTTGTTAAAACCTCATTCTCAACACCAAATAACATCCAAAACAAGTTGAAAATCAACCTCAATTCAGATCATTACATAGAAATACGAAAATCATCAAGATCTCATCAAGAATCTTGAATTTAACAACTATTTCTTGTTTATAACATTAAAACAACTCAAAAACCATTAACAAAGGATTGATAACTTGGGAATTTCAGTAAAGAACTGATCATTGGAGGAGAAGAACGAAGCTTACCTCTAATGGTTGATCTCTCTTCTATTTGGGCAAGTTTTCTTGAAAATTCCAAAGCAAAATCAATGTGATTTGATGAAACAAAGTTGGAGAATCATTTAGAGAATGAAATCTCAGCAAACAAGGTGAAAATCAAAGGTTCTTTGATGTGGGAAAAATGTTTGGCTGAATAGAAGCTGAGAGAAAATGAGAATAGGAAAACTATCGTGAAATTAGTTATGAAAAGTCAACTTTTAGTTTCCTTTTTAATTCCTTTTATTTCTTTTATAAAATCATTTATTAAAAGCTCCCAAATTAAAGAGAAATCCGATGAAAATAAATGGTAAAAAATAGCTCCTTAAAGATTCTAAGTTTCAATCCTTTACAAAACATTCACTAGCAAACTTTTGCAAAAACTGCATTTTGGTCACTATACCAAAATGTAATATTTCCAAAACTCATTTTGTAAAATTGTTTTCACCATAATCATTTACATAATAAATAATGATTTTTAGATATTTTCCATATTTTTAAAACAACCCGAACTAGGATTTTCCTAAACCGACCTCAAGGATTCGAACTGTTCCTGACCGGCCCGATCCAATGTCTAAAACATCTAGGCCCAAAACCAGGGCGTTACAACTCTCCCCCACTTAAGAAATTTCTTCCTCGAAATTTACCTAGTGGAAAGAGGTAAGGAAACTTCTTCTTCATGTCATCCTTCCTTTCCCACGTAGCTTCCTTGACGCCACGATGTCGCCATAAGACCTTGACCAACTTGATGGTCTTACCTCGAAGAACCTTGCTATCTGAATCCAGGATCTCAACAGGCTCCTCATCATATGTTAAGTCTGGATTCAACTCAACCTCTTCTAAAAGCATAACATGCGACGGATTTGATCTATACCACCGAAACATGGATACATGGAACACATTATGTATCTTTTCCAACTCTGAAGGCAACCTCAACTTGTAAGCAACGGGGCCTACCCGCTCTATCACCTCATATGGTCCAATGAACCTCGGACTCAATTTGCCGTTCCGGCTAAATCTCATCACCTTCTTCCAAGGTGAAACTTTCAAAAACACACGTTCGCCAACCGCGAACTCAATCTCCTTACACTTCAAATCCGCGTAAGACTTTTGCCGGTCTGATGTTGCCTTCAAATGCTCACAAATGAGCTTCGCCTTCTTAGTGGTTCCTTTCAGCAAAGCTGGCATCGAAATTAACTTATGCCCAGTTTCATCCCAACAAAGAGGAGTTCTACACTTCCTCCCCTATAAAGCCTCATATGGTGCCATTTGAATGCTTGCCTGGTAGCTATTATTGTAAGCAAACTCAACCAAAGGCAAGTGCTTCTCCCAAGAACCTTGGAACTCAATAACGCAACATCTCAACATGTCCTCAAGCACTTGGATAACACGCTCTGACTGTCCATATGTCTGAGGATGATAAGAAGTACTGAAATTCAACAGTGTACCCAGGGCTTGAGGCAGACATACCCAAAACCTCGTTGTGAACCTCGGATCCCTATCCGACACTATAAACTTCGGCACCCCGTGCAAACGCACAACCTCAGTAACATACATCTCAGCTAGCTTATCCAAAGTATACGTAGTATGTACATGCAAGAAATGTGCACACTTCGTAAGGCGATCAACAATCACCCAAACAGAATTCTTCTTTGATGGTGATAAGGGCAAACCAGACACAAAATTCATGGTAATCCTTTCCCATTTCCATTCTGGAATTTTAAATGGTTGCAACAACCCAGAAGGAACCTGGTGTTTAGCCTTTACTCGCTGACAAACCATAAATTTGCTAACAAATTCGGCAACATCCTTTTTCAACCTCACCCAATAGTACTCATCCTTCAAATCACGATACAGCTTCGTACTACCAGGGTGTATAAAGAAAGAACTACTGTGAGCTTCAATCAGAATAGTGCGCCTCAACTCAACATCATTCGACACCACTATTCGACTCCCAAAGCATAGAATATCATCATCATTGAAACTAAAATCCGAAGGCTAACCATCCGCAATATCCTGAACGTGAGGAACAAGAGAATCATCAAGCAACTACTTATCCTTGATCAACTGAATCAAAGATGGTTTCACTTGCAATTCGACAACAAGACCACCATCTCGCGATATGCTCAAGCGAGCAAACATCGCCCTCAACTCCACAGCCACCTTCCTGCTCAAGGCATTGGCCACAACATTGGCCTTCCCATGATGATACTCGATCGACAGATCATAGTCCTTAAGCAACTCCACCCATCGTCGTTGCCTAAGATTCAACTCCTTTTGAGACATAAGATATTTCAAATTCTTGTGATCTGTATACACAGTACACTTCTCAGTATAAAGGTAATGCCTCCAAATCTTTAAAGCGAACACCACCGCCGCTAGCTCAATATCATGCGTGGGGTAGTTACGCTCACACACCTTCAATTGTCGCGATGCATAAGCCACTACTCTACCCTCTTGCATCAACACACACACCCCAAACCAACATAAAATGCGTCACTATACACCACAAACTCTTTTCCAGATTCAGGTTGAATCAAGATAGGAGCTTCCATCGATGCCTCCTTTAGCTTCTCAAAGGCTTGTTGTCTCGCTTCCGTCCAATCAAACTTAACATTCTTCTGTAATAACTTCGTCAAAGGAGCGGCAATCTTGGAAAATCCATCAACAAACTTTTGGTAGTAGCCCGCCAAACCAAGGGAACTACGAACTTCATGAACAGACCTAGGAGGCTTCCAGTTCACCACCGCCTCGATCTTTTGAGGATCAACACGAATCCCTTCAGCCAAAACCACATGGCCAAGGAAAACTACTTCCTTCGACAAAAACTCAAATTTACTCAGCTTGGCTTAAAGTTGATTTTCTAGCAAGACTTGCAAAACAACCCTCAAATGCTCCTCGTGCTCCTCCTCGGCACGAGAATACACAAGGATGTCATCGATGAACACCACCACAAACTTATCCAAGAACTCATGAAACATCATGTTCATCATATCTATGAATGCAGCAGGAGCATTCGTCAAACCAAAAGGCATCACCAGGAACTCATAATGCCCATACCTAGTCCGAAAAGCAGTTTTTGGCACATCCACATCCTTAACCTTCAATTGATAATATCCGGACCTTAAATCATTCTTTGAGAACACATCCGCTCCACGAAATTGATCAAAAAGATCATCAATCCTTGGCAGAGGATACTTATTCTTAACAGTCAACTTATTCAACTGACGATAATCAATACACATCCTCATCGTGCCATCTTTTTTCTTTACAAACAAGATCGGTGCACCCCAAGGCGACACGCTAGGCAGAATAAAGCCTCAGTCAAGCAACTCCTGGAGTTGCATCTTCATCTCCTTTAACTCTTTGGGTGTCATTCGGTAGGAAGCGATAGACACCGGAGTCATATTCTCATACAACTCAATTCCAAACTCAACCTCGCAACTAGGCGGCAAACCAGGTAACTCCTCGGGAAACACCCTAGGGAATTCACATACAGTCCTTATATCTTGTACCCGAACATCCTTTGTGCTAGGATTCATCACGAAAGTTAAATAAGCTTCACCTCTCTGACGCAACAACCGACTCGCTTCAAGAGTCGAAACCACATTAGATAAGAACTTTACATTCTCTCCCACTACCACAACTTCGTAGTCATCAACAAGTCTCGACGAAACTCGCTTATTCACAAAATCCACAATAGCCCTGTGCTTAACTAACCAATCCATGCCAAGGATTACATCAAAACCATAGAAGGGCAATTCCATGAGATCAACCATAAACACATGTTCTTGCACCATTAAGGGACATCTCTTATATAACTTCCTTGTTACAATCGTTTCACCAAATGAACTAGTCACACGCACACCCACATCCAAAGAATCAACAGGCAAACCAAGCATTTGAGCATGTTCACGCAATATGTATGAATGTGTAGACCTAGAATCAATCAGAGAAAGTAATGACAAAGACTGCAAAGTAAAGGTACCTGCGATCACGTCAGTGTCATTCCTCCCTTCACGGTGTGCATAAACTCTGGCCTGACCACCTCCCTCAGGCTGGACAGCTACCACGTGAGCTACGTTCCTCGGACCATCATCTATACGTTGAAAGTTGCCACGGCCGCGCCCACGGCCCCTCTGTGGCTCAACTGCTCTTACTGGAGCTTGTCCCTCTCTTGTCGGCTGAAGACAATCCCGTTTCATGTGCCCACGAGAACCGCAATTCCAACATGTACCAACGTTGCCCCAACACTCCCCCGTGTGCCTCCTACCGTGCCGGTTACACTCAGATGTACGAACAAAGGCATTCAGTGCCTCCTACCGCACCGGTTACACTCAGGTGTACGAACAAAGGCATTCGGTCCCTGCTGACCTCTCCAAGGGTTACCTCCTCCACGTCTAGGATCCAAGTGAGACCTTCGATCCTTAGGCCTCTTAAAATGATCCCTTCCAGCATCATGACCTGCAGCTCGCTTCCCTGAGCTAGATCCTCTTGCTCGACTCGCCAGACCAAGGTTCAGCTCAATGTCCTTGGCTCGAGTGACCAAAACATCAAAATCAGAGTAATCCGATGCAAGCATGTACCTCTTCACATCTGCCACCAATCCATACCGGAAACGCTCGCATCTCTCCCGCTCATTAGGGATCAACTCAGATGCATACTGACTGAGGCATACAAACTGTACATCATATTCAGCCACAAACATGCTTCCTTGTACCAGGGACATAAATTCCCTCTTCTTTTCATCCAAGTAACGGACACCCAGGTACTTCCTCTTGAACACATTCAAAAAGAACGTCCAAGTCACCTCATCAGCTTCCAATCCCGCAATAGTGGTCATCCATCACGTATAAGCATCACCATGCAATAGGGATGCAATGCATCCTAGCTTTTGGACATCATTACAATTCATTTGTCCAAGGATCCTCTTGGTGCTTTCCAACCAAGACTCAAAACTCTCAGGGGTCAGCCCTCTGAACTCAGTCCCACCAAGACCGCGGAGTCGCTCTAACGGCAAACTCCCACCAGCACCAGGCTGAGGTGCAGCCACTTGAGCACCAGCTACTGCTTCCTGAAAGGCTCCAACTATTGCCTGAATCAACACAGTCATATCAGGAGCAACCTGCCCATGTGCTCCCTCAGGTGCATCAACCCTTACTCCAACTCCAGCACCAGCCCCCGTCGGGTGGTCTACCGGGAGGAGGAGGCGGCAAACTCTCTACACGCTCTTCCATCTCATTCTCACCCGAGCTACGAGTGTTAATTCTAAGCTCTCTTCATGGCCCCATTCAAAAATGCAGCTAGAAAAATGCAATAAAACTCAATTAAGCAATTTAAGGCAAGAAAATCCAAGGTGCTCAAGTCTCATTTTCAAAACAATTTCTTCCATTAGTAACGATATGGCAATGAGTTCCCAATTTATACCCAACCATAACATAGCAACACAATTTAAATCTCAGTCAACAACTTGTATGCATTCCATCTCAAACAAGCTCAAACATTGCACGAATACACAACATGCATTCAAAGAATTCATCACAACTCGTATTTACACTTACCAACCACTTACCAACGCCCCAATTGTTCGCAAACCTAGCTCTGATACCAACAAATGTAACCCCCTTAGCCCGGTCTAGACGGATAACCCGAACCAAGAGGCTTACACGGGGAAAACTGAAGCCAACTCGTTAAAGCCGACTTCGATTAGCGAGCCTTTTTTATTTTATCTTTTCTAGATGCAATTTAGATCCTATGTGATCATCAAAGAGCATAGAAAGAAATGGCACAGCGGTCGGATTTCATTTATGGGTTTAATTGCATAAAATAAGCATTTAGGGACAAAAATGTAATTTCTATAAAATACAAGGGCATTTTCTAATTTTAAGGTTATCAATATTCAATTAGTCATATTCCATGCTTCTCTGCAAAGTTTCATCACAACCATACAATCCAAACTCACCTAATTGCATCCATGAAGTTTCAAGGACTAAAATGTAACGTTTCAAAACTTAAAAAGATGCTTTTAATAGATTTAATGGTCGCGTATCGGTACACTTAGGGGTCGTATCGATACGCGGGAAGGCAGTGGCCAAATTTGGGAAAAGGGTATCGATACACTTCCTCGAGTATCGATACGCCCTTCAAACTTTGCCTAAGCGTATCGATACGCTTCCCAATCGTACTGATACCCCTGGACCATTTGGCACAGATTTTGCTTATGTGTATCGATACGCAAGCCCGAGTATCGATACACATACCAGAAGTATACCAAATTCAACCCCAAACTCACATCTAACAACATCCAATCATCACCAAAACATATAGCCATGTTATCAACATCAAAACTAACACAGAAGCATTCAATTCTAAGCACATGACAAGCATTTGGCATAGCATCACAAGATAACATGGTATATAAAAGAGCATGCTTAAACCACAAGCCATAGGCACCCCAAAAGGCAAGGTAAAACATCAAAACCAATATAATGGCCTTCTACGAACCAAATAGAACACACATAACTTGCAACAACACATAGGAGTCCAAAATACATCTCCCTAAGCAACCATTAAAATCCCATTGCCATATGTCATTACTATGGGTAAATGTAAAACATCATACTTGAGCTTGACTACTTCTTGGATTCCTTTAAGCCTCCTCGCTGCCCAAGATGTCTCAATTATCTGCATTGTTGGTAAAAGAGAGCGTAAGCACAATAGCTTAGTGAGGTATGCTCTAAAAACACCAACACAACAATGCAAGCTTTTAAAACATTATCTTGAAATCCATTTCTAAAACCATGATCTTTCTATCTCATGCTTGAAATCCATTTCAAAGCAAAACATCATTTGAAAACCACATGTGCCATCTATCTATCTCATGCATTCAACAAATGCAAAACTCATGGCAAGGCCACACATGCTTGATATACAAAAGCATTACATGATCTCAAAATCTCACATGCATTTCTCATAACATAAAATCATTTCAAACATTGGTACATGTGAATCATAGCTCATTCTCATATATTGGCATTTCATTTTCTATCTTTACTCGGATATGCGGATTAGCTTGACATAAAGTCAAGTCCTACCCCGGTGGAATCTCGCATCACCTGACTCTCATGGCAGTATCTATCTTCGCCACAAAGCTTGGGTGTTTCACCAAGACCTACCCCGATGGTATCTCTCATTATCCGACTATCACTTTGGATCGGGATGGCACTACCCCTCATTGCCCGACTGCAAAGAGCACGTACGAATTTTAGTTTAGAGTGCACTTTACATCCTATTGGTCGACCAATTATATCTGGTAACATCTCATCAATTATGCCAATATATTATATTAAAATCATCATCTCACCTACTGTTTTGATGCAACATTTCTAAACCAATCTCATCCCATTTCAAAACCAAAGTCCATGCATAGCATTTAATCAAAATCACAAAACTCTTTGCAATATTGTTCAATCTCATGGGATTAATATAAAACATCATCTCATGTCATAAATCATGCATAAAATAGTAGGAATTTATCTTTCTCAATTCAAGAGCATGTCAAAAGCATTTAGGGGCATCATCCACATTTTGAGAGCAATTCTAAACTTACTTACTTCCGAACTTAGGATGGTGTTTCAAACCAATACTAAATCCCCAAAACTCGTTTCCTTGTCCCTCAAGGACTTCTAAAACCATTTTCACTCACCGGTAACGTTTCGCTTGCTTGCCGAAACAATTTCTGAGCTTCCGGTGCTCCCGGATCAACACCAAACGCGTCCGATGAAGTCTCCCATGTTCAACACACATAAGAGCATAGGATTAGTGCATCACCATGCATTAAAATCACTAGTAACTCATTCTAACACGCTGCCCTACTCAGAACTAGCATTTCAGCTATCCAAAATAATCGAAAACACCTCCAAACATTCACCAATCAAAGCTCAGCCAAGATCTATCAAGTCTAACATTTTCTAAACTTCAATCAACATCAAAAATCAACATAAACACGACCTTATACATCCAGCAACAACAGAACATCAAAATCACCTCAAAAACCACAAATCTAACATCCTAAACTTAGGGACCCAAGCCTATTTGGAATATATTTATTAAAACCTCATTCTCAACACCAAATGTAACCCCCTCGTCCCGGTCTGGCCCGATGACCGGTCCGAGTGGGCCACACGGGGAAAACCGAAATGAAACCCGTTAAGGCTCCCCTTCGGTTAGCAACCCTATTTTTTTCTTTATCTTTTCTAGATGTCTTTATTAGATCCTATGTGATAGGACGCGCAACGAACAAACACGGATACAAGACCCACGAGACATACAATTAAACAGCCCAATTTTCCCTTTTTAAGCAGGTCGTATCGATACACCTATAGAGGGTATCGATACGCCTTGACCAAGGTCAACCCTTACACTCAACTCAGGAAGATCGTATCGATACAGCCCTTGGGCGTATCGATACGCCCTTCTCGGTCAACACGTCGTGGTCAACGAAGTAGAACCGTACCGATACGCTACAACCCCGTATCGATACGCCCTAAACCCACCAACTCGTATGAATTCCAAAGAGTTGAGACCGTATCAATACACCCCCGTGTATCGATACTCCCAGCCTGACTTGAATTCCAGAGAGTTGAGACCGTATTGATACACCCCCGTGTATCGATACGCCCAGCCTAAACTGAGTCCTGCAGGCAAGACCGTATCGATACGGCCCTTAGGCGTATCGATACGCCCTGCACTGCAACTCTCCAAAAACAAGCAAAACCAAACAAGACTCAACTCTATATGCAATTTGGGACTTCCCTAGACTCATTCAAGCATACATACATCACAACTACAACCAAGAATTAGCATACGAGGCATTGAATCTAACAAGGACCATACAAGTCAAAGATTTCATGCAATTCCACAATGATGGCATACTAGCAATCACAAGGCATTCTACACAAGACAACCAAACATAGAGCATTCATAGGCCAAGATCATACACACATAGGCACATACAATTAAGCAACAAGACAAGCATGGTCCTCAATCCATGAAACAAAAGCATACACATCCATAATTTTAACATGCTCAAATAACTCAATTCACCTAAGGAGTTTGACACCAACTCCCACAACTCTATACCCCATTATTTAGGCATTATTACGAAACACAAATCATACTTGTGCTCGCTCGAGAACTCCAAAGCTCTTCCCTTGCCCGCTTGCCTCCCGAACTCTAACGATCTGCATGTTGGAAACAAAAGAGAGCGTAAGCTACTAGCTTAGTGAGAGAAGCTCTACAAATCCGCAACATGCAGTTTTCAAAAAACTTTTCATATGTAAGTAAAACAATGGATGCACAATTGACTATCTCAACAAATCATGGTTTGCACAAGCACAACCAACATACACACACGGTGGGACTACACATCACCGTTTCGACTAGTAGATTTCCAATGGGACTACACATCAAGGTACTTTCCTACTAGTCACTACCGGTGGGACTACACATCACCGTAGTTTAGACCACCATCACGTGAGGCACGACTTCAACTCGACTATACATTAACAACTGTATGAATAGCTTAAGATGCACATGATAATCACAACACATAACCATTCATCCATTCACAACAAACATAGGAGTAGAGAGGCTTACACTCGGGTTTAGGTGAACCCTCAAGGTCCCACCCAAACCCCGAAAGTTCCATATCATGCACAATTCAAAGATTAACAGATCTACTCACCGTTGTTACCCAAGTGAAGACCGAAGACCAAGCTCAAGATTCCGAAATCCCCAGATTTGTCCCCGAAGCTTCACCAACCAAATTTCTTGTTTCTAAACATCCCAACACAATTAAAACAAATCTCAAATCAGTCCACAATTCAACGTAGTCAACCCAGATCACAAACCAAGCACAAAACAAAGAGTTTCAACTAAAAACCAAACCCAAAATTTCACATTCCCGAGCAGCCCCTAAGCACACCCTGAAACCAATGATCCCATCACTTAAATTACTCCCTAAAGCCTCCAAAACAACACTTACATGTAGTCTAACCATCAGCCATCAAAATTCCACCTAAAACAACCCCAAAAACCACTCTACAACCCTTCAAAACCCCTATTAAACCCAATTACGGGAATATGCTTAAAACCATGTAAAATTCATATATGTTTAACCATTTGACTCATAGATTTCATATCTATGAACATTGAATCGAAATTTTAGGTTAAACATCATAAAGCTATCATTTTTAATCAAATCCACCCAAAAACTCAATTTCCAAAACCTCAATGAAAATAGAAACTACTTGTACTTTTGAAGAGAGGAAGTTGAGGACAAGTCAAAAACAACATTACCTTTCAAAACCAAGTTGAAATGAAGAAGCAATGTGATGGAATAGTAGAAGAGGATGAGAGCTTTCTTTTAACGTTGGTTTTTGATTTGGAGAAGAGAATGAATAGTGAAAAGATGAGAAAAGGGGATTTAAAATTGAAAGTTGCATTATTTACAAGTTTGCCATTAATGAATGGCAATTTTCCACTTTCTTAAAAATCTATCCAATTTGAGTTTCCTTTCAATTTAGTCCAACATTCAAAAAGTTTGTTTTTGAAACCCGAGGCCCAAAAGATTAATTTAATTATAAAACCGGACCCGAAATAATATTAAAATATTATTTTCACCCGACTCCTAAACCCGGGTGTTACACCAAATAACATCCAAAACAAGTTGAAAATCAGCCTCAATTCAGATCCTTACATAGAAATAAGAAAATCATCAAGATCTCATCAAAAATCTTGAATTTAACAACTCTTTCTTGTTTATAACATTAAAACAACTCAAAAATCATTAACAAATGATTGATAACTTGGGAATTTCAGTAAAAAACTGATCATTAGAGGAGAAGAACAAAGCTTACCTCTAATGGTTGATCTCTATTCAATTTGGGCAAGTTTTCTTGAAAAATCCAAAGCAAAATCAATGTGGTTTGATGAAACAAAGTTGGAGAATCATTTAGAGAATGAAATCTCAGCAAACAAGTTGAAAATCAAAGGTTCTTTGATGAGGGAAAAGTGTTTGGCTGAATAGAAGTTGAGAGAAAATAAGAATAGGAAAACTATCGTGAAATTATTTATGAAAAGTCAACTTTTAGTTTCCTTTTTAATTCCCTTTATTTCTTTTATAAAATTATTTATTAAAAGCTCCCAAATTAAAGAGAAATCTGATGAAAATAAATGGTAAAAAAATAGCTCATTAAAGATTCAAAGTTTCAATCGTTTACAAAACAGTCACTAGCCAACTTTTGCAAAAACTGCATTTTGGTCACTATACCAAAATGTAATATTTCTAAAACTCATTTTGTAAAATTCTTTTCACCATAATCATTTACATAATAAATAATGATTTTTAGATATTTTTCCATATTTTTAAAACATCCCAAACTAGGTTTTCCCTAAACCGACCTCAAGGATCCGAACCGTTCCCAACCGGCCCAATCCAATGTCTAAAACATCTAGGCCCAAAACCATGGTGTTACAAAACCAATCATAATGGGGAGTTTGTTATAACTCGCTGGCTTGATGCATATAAGTGTTGCTATATGGAAACACCATATAAATAATAACTCTTTTGTTCTCATAGTTTAGATATTAAATAGGAGGCATCCAATTGAAATTTTGCTAAACTATATTTTTCACAGTCAATAGGCTTTGTAACAAGTGATATAGCCTAAAATATAAACCCACTAGCTTTTGCAAGACGAATATTCTAACTGCATAATCTGAATCCTTTTATAATCAATCTCACAAACTTTTGGTTGTAAGTTGATAAAACAATGTAGATGCATCTACTAAAATCATATAAAATTTTCCACATTTGCAAATATATGGGCCCATATTTCGTTCAGATATGCAAGACCTGCAGTCTCAACTTCAGCACAAGAACTTCAAGTTCTAATTCTTTTGGTAAGTGGGATCAATTATATCCTTTGAGAACAAAAAACAAAAGAACTTCAGGTTCTTTTAGTAAGTGAAATTTAATCAATTCCTTTAAGCAACATAAGAACTTCATGTTCTTTAATAAGTGGAATCTAATCAATTCCTTTGAGAATAAACACCACAAGAACTCAGGTTCTTTTAATACATGTGCATGTAAATCTCAATAATTTATGCACCATTATTGATCAAGATGGTCTAACCGATCATGCCAATTATATATATGTGTATATATCTCTGAATTGTAAACTTCTTGTTTACCATAACATGTAATTCAATCTCATTCGTACATGTCTAGTACGACAATCAAAATTGTTCCTTTAAATAGGAATATATTTATCTCTTTCGGAGCTTTCAATTGAAATTATCTTTTGGTAGCAATATATAGCTCTTCTAAAGCTTTCAATTGATTTTTTGGCTACCAGAATTTATATCCATATTGACTTATTTTAAATGTCAATTGATAACATATGTTATCTATAATTCCTAAAGGGATATTTTGCGAACTCATATTGCTCTATTAAAATTTCCAATTCTAGTAGTGCCGATATTATTAACATTAGCGGTAATCATTGCAATATTCGCAATTCTGCACTTTTCATAATGTACTTTCTCTCAAGAATATATTGCTCTTCTAGAGCATCAATATTTTCAGTACTTTGAGATATAGTACTCACATTATTCCCTTGTATTTAAATGGAGAAATATATCTTATGCTTATGTTGAGCATAAATCGTCATCATAGATTTTATTTGACATGTAATCATGTTAAATAAAATAAATAAATATCATAATATATAAATATAAGTATAAAACATAAATAATTAATGTGTGTAAAGTAAATAAACATAAAAATAAAAATAATTCTCTTCAAAGTTATGAGAATAATTAGAAGATGATTTATTCCCTTCGAGGGTTATAAGAAAATCAACAACGTCCAAATGAGTTGGACCAACAATGTCCAAATAAAGTTGGACCAATATCATCGTCGTCATGTTTTGCAAACAAAATTTGCTTCTATTTTCTTTCCTTTATCATTCAATGATTGTTGATTTTTCAACGTACAACACGTACGAGACCAATGGTTTATAACATCGCATTGGTAATAAGAAGAATTTTACTTCATTAGAATGATCTTTATCACTCTTGTCATCCTTATAACTTCACTACCGGTGGGTAGAAGTATTCTTAAAATGACCATATTTTTCATGTCTATATTCATAGCCTCGACCATGACCACAACTTCTAATGTGGTTTTATTCCTTCCATAATATAATCTCATATTCACTTCAGGGAAGGGAGTAGAGCCAGTGGGCCTTTGAAACCTTTTTCACATATCCTTATCACGGAGAACAAAGATTTAATCCTCGTACGCGACATTGTTAAACCAATCCACAAGGTCCTTTAAAAACCTCCTTTGAGACCAGTACCCTCGCAGAACAGGATGTCCAACCAATATACTTGGATTATATCAAAATTATGTCTCTAATTGAATAATGATTTACCATGTTCGCATTGACTTCAGGGAATGAAACAGTTCCAATAATCGCATGGAATAAATATCATGCTTGCATTCACTTTAGGGAATGCCCCATCATTGATAATCGCATGGAATAAACATCATGTTTTGCATTCACTTCAGGGAATGCCTCCCATAAAACTTTTTGGATCAAGACGAATTTTCGTAACTTGAAATCGGGAGAAGTCTATGGTCGAGTTTTTCGACGAAGAAGAAATATTGCTTTCGAGCAAATATAGACTTTATAACAATCTTTTTATAGATTGAAATTCACCATGATCTATCGCACATTAAAATCATAATTTAAAGAGAAAAAATAAAGTTTACCGATAATAATTTTCCTCTCGAGGACAATGGAGACATAGCAAATGACCGAAACAACTTCTCATAATTTCTTTACGTCACGTCTCTTTCCAAGCCATTTAAGCATATCATGTAAAACTTAAAATATGGTTAAATAAAAAAACATTCACCATATTATATATCATGAATCCATAAAAAATATATTTATATTTAAATATACTCAAGATAATCATCTTCTCCCCCCCCCCACGATCCCCTTGATATGGATTTAGGTCGCTTGAGAGATCAATTCTTTGAGCGAGATTAGATTCGATGTGATTAAGCATGCTTCCATTCTTTTAAAAAAATTAAAATATAAAGAGAAAGACAATCAATTGCTAAAAAAAGAGAGAGAAAAACTTATCTTTAGTTTCATTCTATACGCGAATTCATTCTTTTCGGTAACTTCTTTTGGATTCGAACGATGAAAATCTCAGTTGATTAGAGTCTTGTGTTGATAACATGTTGTAAATAAAATAAAGAAGAATAAGAACGAAGAATAAGAAGAACAAAGAGATGAGAGAAAGAGAGATTTTTATTATTCTCAAATATAGATTCGTGCACAATGCCTTCAATAAATCATCTATTTATAGGCATAAGAAGTACATAATACATTAAACTCTAATTAATGTAGATAATATTTCTAATGATAAAGTAAGTCAAATCTCCTTGATAAAGTCCTTGTCATGATAGACATCCACATAGATAAATATTCATAACACTCAGTTATTTTTTGTTGGAACTTGTAAGAGAAGCTAATATTAAAAAATAAATTTAAATTCACTTTTTATGACTTATATTTTTGAAAAATTAACTAAGTTATAGGTACAAATTTAATTTTTTTAAGAAATACTTCAATTTTAGTTAAATAAATATATAGATAATATTTTTTTAAAAATTAATGGAGAATGAAATTTTAAAATTTTGAAACTAAAAATATGAGCTATGTTAGATAAACTTCTATTTCTATTTATATTGGCCCAGTCGATAATATTTTTTCTAGATTCACCATTGTCTCCACCCACTTAAAAGGGCTTCGATATTGTCTCTTTTAGAGTATTGAGTAGATTATTGTCCAAACTAACTTCGTTGGTACTAGGGGTGTTAAAAAATACTCGATCCGACGGACCCGACTCACCGACCTGCCAACCTAGACCTTAAAAAATTGGGTAATTATTTTTAAAAAATTACCTGGCTTGGTCGTGTACACGACCTGAGATTTTTTTCGTGTAGTTCGGCTGGGTCTAGGCCGAATTTTTTGTAACCAGGTACCCGACCCGATACTTTTAATATATTTATTTTTTTAGTTTTAAATTATATTTTTATTTTAGGTTCCTTAACATTTTTACCCTAAAACTAAATTTAGATCTCTAAATTCTTTCTATGTTTGTATTATTTACTTTTAAGTTTTAAAAATTTAAAAATATTTGTATTAATTTGTTAATACAAGATTCAAAAGAAAAAAAATAAGATTAATATTTTTAATGTCTTTTTGGCGATAAATTTATATATATATATATATATATATATATATATATATATATATATATATATATATATATATATCTCAAAACTAACATCAAATCACTAATTTTTGTGTTTGAATTATGTAGTATGAACTTTTAAATTTTATGTGTTTACTATGTGATTTTTAAAACTTTAAAATTTAAAAATAAATAAATATAAAATGTGAACTAGGTGCCCGAATTTTACGGGTACTCAATTAACGGGCACCTGATAATTACGAGTCGAGAGCGAACTGAAAATTTTAATAATTGAAAGACCTGGTTCCAGGAATGAACACCCTTGGTTGGTACCAACTCAACACAGTCAAACACAGATTAAATCCCCACGACATACGGGGAGGAAAAACCCATCTCTAGAGTGTATAAAGCCATTAAACTCAAGACGCGCTCACATTATGCTAGTGTCACGGACCGCGAGCCAGCGACCGAGCCAATTCAGCACTGGGGCTCATCCAGCGCACCCCATGGTGCATTATGCCCGCACCAGGCCACCTAGGGGGCTTGTTTCAGCACAATGAGCCTGCCCAATCAAGCCTAAGAGGGTCCAGTCCGAGTTTGGAATAAGTCTTGGTGATTTTTCAGCCATGTATTTTATTTTTATTCCTTTATTTCAATAATTTCATGGCTCCCCTTGATTTTAGGGATGTTAGAGATTTAGAGGCGATCATAGTCGTTCGTGTAATTCAATCTAAGTCGTTAGATGTACGGGGCTTCATGTATAAATAGAGGTTTGCCCCTCCTCACTTAATCACTTCATCATTGTGGAATACAACTAGCATTCCCAACACTTGCTTCTTCTTGTGTTTATCATTTCCTTTTCGTTGTTCATTTTCATTTCCGCAAGGATCTAAGCCTCTGTGCTTGATCGTTTCAAGCTTACTTAGTCGCAAAAGTTTCAGAAAGCGAGCTAAGGTTGTACGCTCGAGTTAGTGAGATTCTATGGACGTGACAAGTGGTATCAGAGCAGGTTTGATCGGGAGAAATGGCACCACATAACTCCGGTGAAGTCCAAATAGGTGAGGGAGTTACTGATCGCAATGGCAACAAGAAGCGAGGAAGTTCCAAGGACAAGGTTGCAGCCTTGGATAAGAGGGTCGCGAGTCCTGAAGATTCCGCGAGGGAAGTCGAGGAGACCCGAGGTGACGAGGAGTCACGTTCCGATCTGATTAAGTCCATCGAAGGGAAGATCAGAGATGAGGTGGAGAACCTCCTTAGTGAGTTGTACGACAAGTTATATGGTCGAGACAACTCTCTAGAGGCCGAGATAGTTTTTATGAAGGAAGAAATGAAAGAGCTCAAGAATGAGCTTCGTATTTATCAAGCGGCATTGAAGAGTGGGATGTTTGCCGAAGTTGTAGCACCCAAGCCAAAGATCGACGCCCCGCGTCCCAGCAAGTTCAGTGGGTCGAGGGTAGCCCAAGATGTAGACAACTTCATCTAGGGCCTTGAACAGTACTTCCGTGTGACGGGTATCGATGACGATACAACCAAGGTAAACACTGCTTCTGTTTATCTTACTGATGTCGCTCTTTTGTGGCGGCGACGCATATGTGAGGAGGAAGAAGACAACACAATTCCTTTCAAGACATGGAAGGATTTCATGTTTGAATTCAATGAGCATTTCTATCCGAAGAATGCTCAACAAGAGGCACGGTTGAAGATGCGTCAACTAAAGCATGACATGACCATCATAGAATATGTAAGGAAGTTCACAGAACTTAAGCTCCAACTCACGAGTTTGAGTGAAGATCAAGGCTACTTTGACTTCATGAATGGGCTTCAAAATTGGGTCAAGTTGGAGTTAGAGCAGAGGGAAGTCAAAAGTCTCTCCAAAGCCCTAACTGTGGCAGAGTCTCTTGCTCAGTATGAGAACAAGAAGTCTGAGCCGTCCAAACCAAAGCCAAAGGCAATTGGGGAGGAGACAAAGACAAAGCAACAAAGAACGGGTCTGGAAGGCCTTCAAGTGGCAAAGGGAGGCCAGAAGAGTGGAAAGGTCGCATGCCATGGGAAAGGAACCAGGGGAAGAACAATGAGAACTTCCAGTGTTACACTTGCGGGGGGTAAGCACTTCCAAAGGTATTGTCCGCAGAATGTGAAGGTTGTCGTTGTGCAAGAGAAAGATGCTGATGAGAAAGAGACTCAAAAGCTTGGGTCCATCCTCAGTTGCATGGATTCCAAGAAAGGCAACAAGAAGAAGGGACTGATGTTTGTAGACATCACTTTTGCGGGCCAGAAGATGAGTGCATTAGTTGATACGGGTGCCTCAGAGTTGTTCTTGTCCGAACGAGCAGCAAAGAGACTTGGCCTTTGTGTTGAGAAGGCGAGTGGGTTCATCAAAATAGTTAATTCCAAAGAAGCTCCGATTGTCGGTATAGCAAAAGGAGTCAAGCTCGACATTGGAGGTTGGACCGGTAATTAAGCCATCAAGGTAATTCCGCTTGATAATTTTGAGTATGTTATTGGGCTTAGCTTCCTTGACAAGATTAATGCTTTTCCCGTCCCTTTTGCCGATTGTTTGTGTATCCTTGATCTGAGGCACCAATGCATTGTTCCGGTAAGCCGAGAGGCCGGAGTTAGGGCCAAATTGCTTTCAGCCATTCAGTTTTCCAATGGGGTGCGCAAGGAGGAACCCACCTTTCTAGCAGCGTTGGTGGAAGATGAGCCTACCATGACCGAGAAGGTCCCGATGAGGTGGGACAATTGTTGGCATATTTCTAAGATGTGATGCGAGCAGAATTCCAAAGAGTCTACCGCCAAAGAGGGAGGTAGACCACAGAATTGAGCTTGTGCCCAATACGGAGCCACCAGCCAAGGCCCCTTACCGAATGGCTCCGCCCGAGTTAGAGGAGTTGCGTAGATAGTTGAAAGAACTCCTAGAAGCAGGGTATATCCGACCGTCTAAGGCACCCTACGGTGCTCCAGTGTTATTTCAGAAAAAGCATGATGGGTCACTCCTAATGTGTATTGATTACCGAGCTTTAAACAAGCTCACTGTGAAGAACAAGTATCTGATCCCGCTTATTGCAGACTTGTTCGATCGGCTTGGTGGTGCAAGGTGGTTCACCAAGTTGGACTTGAGGTCCGGGTATTACCAAGTCAGAATAGCCGCAAGGGATGAGTCGAAGACAACTTGTGTTACCCGCTATGGTTCATTTGAGTTCCTAGTGATGCCATTCGGCCTCACGAATGCTCCAGCCACTTTTTGCACACTTATGAACAAGGTACTACAACCATTTCTTGATCAATTCATTGTGGTTTACCTTGATGACATTGTTATATATAGCAAATCTCTTTTGGAGCATGTTGAGCACTTGAGACAGGTGTTCGAAGTATTGCAACAGAACGAGCTCTATGTCAAAGAAGAGAAATGCTCGTTTGCTCAGAAATAAGTTCTTTTCCTTGGCCATGTCGTTGGTGGTGGCAAAATCCGAATGGATGGAGCCAAGGTCCGAGCAATTGATGAGTGGAAGCTACCAACTAGAGTGACTGAGCTGCGGTCATTCCTTGGACTCGCGAATTACTACAGATGGTTGGTGAAGAGTTATTCGAACCCTTGACCGAACTATTGAAGAAGGACAAGGCGTGGTTTTGGGGCATCGAGTGTCACAATGCCTTTGAAGAATTGAAGAAGGCCATGGTGAGTGAACCGGTTTTGGTGTTGCCTGATTACACCAAGCCATTTGAAGTCTACACAGATGCATCAGACGTTGCCATTGGAGGGGCTTGATGCAAGAGGGACATTTGTTGCCTTTGAAAGCCGGAAGCTCAATAAGACCGAGAAGAAGTACACGGTCCATGAGAAGGAGATGACTGAGTAGTACATTGCTTGCGCACTTGGCGACACTATCTTCTTGGGTCGAGGTTTGTTGTGTTTACCGACAATGTTGCTAATAGCTATTTTCTGACCCAGAAGAAGATTTCCCCCAAGTAGGTCCGTTGCCAGGAATTTTTAGCAGAGTTTGATTTTTTTCTTGGAGTACAAGCCAGGGAAGGTGAATTCAGTTGTCGATGCATTAAGCCGGAGGTACAATATCGAGACAGTTAGCCTGCTTGTGGGAAACTTGTTAGAGCGCATCAAAGAGGGGCTATCTCATAACCCAACATCCAAGATGTTGATTGATCATGTCAAGGAGGGCAGAACCAGGAAGTTTTGGCTCGAGGGGGACTTGTTATATGCCCAAGATTGTCGCCTTTATTTGCCTCAGTTTGGAGAGTTGCGCAAAGAGATCATGAGGGAGTGTCATGATTCGATGTGGGCCGGACATCTAGGTATTACTCGGACCATAGCCCTCATTGCTCGGAACTACTACTGGCCACACATGGGTTCAGACATTGAAGCCTATGTGAAAACTTGCCTTGTGTGCCAACAAGACAAGATAGGGATGAAGAAGCCTACGGGACTGTTGCAGCCTTTGCCGATTCCCGACTGACCATGGGAAAGTGTTTCCATGGATTTCATTGTTGGTTTACCTTGTACTGACGGCTTGTCGAGTAACATGGTGGTCGTTGACAGGTTTTCAAAGTATGGGACATTCATCCCAGTTTCTAAGGTGTGTCCAGCCAAGGAGGCATCCAGACTTTTCCTTAAGCACGTGGCAAAATATTGGGGTGTGCCAAAGACCACCATTAGTGACCGGGACACACGGTTCACAGGCCGATTTTGGACAGAGTTGTTCAAGCTTATGGGATCGAGATTGAACTTCTCGATGAGTGTTCACCCACAGACAGACGGGCAAACCGAGAGAGTGAATGCACTCGTGGAGATTTACTTGAGGCACTATGTGAGTGCTACGCAGCGTGATTGGCCAAAGCTGTTGGACGTGGCTCAGTTCTCTTATAATTTGCAACGGAGTGAAGCCATAAATCAGAGTCCGTTCGAGATAGTGATAGGGCAGCAGCCGCTCACACCCAACGCAGTTGCTACCAAGTATGATGGGCCTAATCCAGCAGCACACCAGTTTGCCAAGGAGTGGCAAGAACAGCGTGAGTTAGCCCGAGCTTGTTTGCACAAGGCGGGGAAGAGGACTAAGAAATGGGCAGATCAAAAGTGCAGAGATGTGAACTTTCAAGTTGGCGACCTTGTCCTAGACAAGTTGACCGGGATTTTGCGCAACCCAATCGTGCACAAGGAGCTTGTGCGAAGATATGAGGGTTCGTTCAAAGTATTGAAGAGAGTCGGCACCATGGCCTATAGATTGGAGCTACCATCATCCATTCGAGCTCATCCGATGTTTCATGTCAGCCTACTTAAGCCATTCCATCAGGATGAGGAGGATCCAGATAGAGGCGAGTCACACCGAGCACCAATCAAAGTGAAAGTCTCTATAAAACCTATGTTTGATTTTGATATAATTAAATCTTTAAGGATCAAGTTGAAAAACTTAAAATTGTTTTATAAGTCCCTTAATAAGTTTTAAATCACCAACACTTCAAAACTGATTTGAAAAACTCAAACTCAAAATATTTTCTAAGTGTTCCAAGGCCAAACTATTGAAAACCTTCCAGGTGTATCGATACGCTTCCAGCCGTATCGATACCTTTTTTACAAAGTTGGCCACTGTCAGAACTCGTTTCGATACGCACTTAACCGTATCGAAACAGATTCAATCTGTATCGATACGCTCCTTCATAAAAGTCTAAAAGAGTTTGAATAGCGTACCGATACGACTTCACCCGTATCGATACGGTTTTAACGAATTTTAAATTCAAGTCGTTTTAAATATTTCGACCGTTGGTGTCAGTTGTTAGGTAACAATATTTTAAATTGGTAGTTGACCTGTATCGATACGGTAAACCCTCGTATCGAAACGGAAATCGACAGTGAGCTATGTCGAGAAAAAGGTATTGATACGGTCTTAGTCGTTTCGATACCCCGTATCGATACGCCTACGTGCGTTTCGATACCCCCTATTTATTGTGCACAACGGCTCTTTCTTTTCTGAGACAGGTATCGATACGGCTCCCCGAGTACCGATACGGGTAGCTGCAGAAGTGCATTTATAATGGTGAGAGAGGGTTCCAACGGCTCTATTCAAGTTCCCAATCACCCAAACGGCTAGAATTAATAGAGGAGGTATAAATTGAAGTCTTTTGAAGGTCAGCAACAACTATTCAACCTACAAGCATCATCAAAGCAAAAATCCAAACCCTTGTGCTATTCAAATTCAAATTCTTGTACCCAACTCTAGTGTTTTCAATTGTCATTTTGTATTGTGAGTTTGGGGTGATTAAAATTGTAATTGGGTAGACATTTATCCTTTGAGAGGAATCATTTGAGTTTACCACAACTTCTCTTTGTAAATTGAGTGGATTAAGCTTTGGGTAGAAAGCTTAATCGAATTTGTAAGGTTACCTCCTCATCCAAGAAAAGGGGAAGAATTCAAGTAGTGAATTGGTTGAAAATCCTTAGTAGGAACTAAGGTAGTAGATGTAGAGTTCATTTGGAGAACTTGAACCACTCTAACTACTTGTGTCAATTTTTATTTTTCCCTCATTCTTCCCACCAAAATTTTTATTGCCAATTCACCCCCCCTCTTGGCCATTTGCAATTGTTTGATCAACTCAACAATTGGTATCAGAGCTACACTCATTGGAAGGATTACAACCCTCTTGAGTCGATTCTAGGAGAGTTTGATCAACAACTAGTCAAGCAATGGCATGAGGAGAGATGAGAAAGACTCATCCCAAAGGTAAAAGCCGAGATGACGGATGATGAAAGAAGAAGGATGCAAGTGAATGACAAAGCTCTTCATGTGATATTTTGTGCACTTGGTCCGGATATCTACTCCAAGGTGTCTTCAATCGAAAATGCCAAGGAGGTTTGGGACACCCTCGAGACAACATATGAGGGAACTAGTGATGTCAAGGAGACAAAGATTGGGCTACTCAATCTAAGCTATGAAAACTTCAAGATGGATCCCGATGAAAGTGTCTCCAAGATGTTTGATCGATTCTCGGTCATTGTCAACGGATTGAAGGGGTTCGGCGAGATCATCCCCGAAGACAAACTAGTGAGAAAATTGTTGTACTCTCTTCCGGAGTCATGGGATGGCAAGAGAACGGCTATTATTGAAGTTGGAGATTTGAAGACTCTCAAGCTTGATGCTCTTGTTGGATCTCTACTCACCCATGAGATTATGAGGAAGAAGAGAACAAGAGAAGAAAATAGTTGAGAAGAAGGATGTTGAGAAGAAGAAAGTGGGAATCGCTCTAAAAGCTTTGCATCAAGAAAGCGATTCAAGTGAAGATGAAGATGAGGAGATGACCATTTTGGCCAAACGGTTTACTCGGTTCATGAAGTCAAATCGTGGAAGAAAGTTTATTAGAAAGGGAGACTTCAAGAGTAAGAGTAAGGAAGAGGAGAAGGACCAAATCACTTGCTATGAATGCAAGAAACCGGGTCACATCCGTTCCGAATGTCCTCAATTGAAGAGGAAGAGATTTGGGAAGAAGAACAAGCTCAAAGCTCAAATAGCAACTTGGAGTGACGATGAGTCATCCGAGGAAGAGAAGGAAGTGGCCAATCTATGTCTCATGGCCATTGATGATGAACCAAAGGTAAATTCCAACTTATCCAATTTTGATTTTACTTTTGATGAACTTCAAGATGCTTATGATGAACTGCAAGAGGTTTATGATGAGTTAGTAGAAAAATACAAATAATCCATTTTGAAAAACATGAAAACCATTTCCGATTTGAAAAATCAAAATGAGACATTTTCTAAAGCTAACTCCGAATTGGAAAAGAAAGTTTTATTTTTAGTAAATCTTTCAAATGATCTTAAAACAAAAAATCTTGAACTTGAAAAACTTCTTTCTGATTTTCAATATTATCACACAAAGGAAGTGGATACTCTTAAAACATCTATTGCTATTGGGAAAAACAATTTTGAAAAAGGAAATCATTCTAAATCCCAATATGTAAAAAGAAAACCTTTTATTCCTAAACAAAGAAATTTTAATAAGCAATCTAGAGGTCAAAGAGTTAGGAGTGTTTGGGTTCCTAAGGAACTCATTATTTCTAATAATATGAATTCTATTGCTTCTTGGATTCCTAAGGGAACCAAAATTTTAAAGGCTAACACTCATGGACCCAAAATGATTTGGGTACCAAAAATCAAGGCCTAATTTCTTTGTTTGTAGGGGGAGCATTGCTACAAGGCTAAAGCTTCAAGCAAAAATTCTTGGTACCTTGATAGTGGATGCTCAAGACACATGACCGGTGACAAGAGTAGATTTGTGGAACTAAAGCCAAAGAGTGGTGGAGTGGTAACTTTCGGTGACAACTCCAAGGGCCACATTGAAGGAATAGGCTCCATTGGTAATCACTCTTCTATTTTCATTGAAAATGTTTTGTATGTCAACGGTCTTAAGCATAACTTATTGAGTATTAGTCAATTATGTGACAAGGGTTTTAATGTTTTATTTGATAAAAGTGGTTGCAAAATTGTAAACATTAAAACAAATCAACTAATGCTCATTGGTCATCGCATAGGGAACATATACATGGTACATCTAGATGACATTCATTCATCTCATACATGCTTAGTTGCATATGATGAACATGACTCATGGCTTTTGGCATAGAAAATTAGGACATGCTAGCATGAGTGTCTTAGAGAAATTAATTTCCCTTAATCTAGTTAGAGGTTTACCCAAACTTAAATTTTCTAATGATAAAATTTGTGATGCATGTTCAAAGGGTAAACAACATAGAACTTCCTTTAAATCCATAAATGATGTCTCTACTAGTAGATGTTTACAATTGATTCATATGGATCTTTTTGGGCCTATTAGAACAATGAGCTTGGGTGGAAAATCATATGCTTTTGTGCTTGTAGATGACTATTCTAGGTTTACTTGGGTTCTATTCTTAAGTACAAAGGATTGGGCTTTAGAAAAATTCATCACATTTTCTAAAATAACTCAAAATGATCTTAAACTTAAAATTTCTCACATTAGAAGTGATCATGGAACCGAATTTCAAAATCTAGGTTTCGATGAGTTTTTAAATGAAAATGGGATTAGCCACAATTTTTCCACACCTCGCACTCCTCAACAAAATGGGGTAGTTGAGAGGAAAAATCGAACTTTAGAAGAAATGGCTAGAACCATGCTTTGCGAAAATAATTTACCTAAATATTTTTTGGCGGAAGCCACAAATACCGCTTGCTATATTATAAATCGAGTAATGATTAGGCCAATTTTGAAGAAAACACCTTATGAAATTTTAAAATCTAAGAAGCCTAACATTAGCTATTTTCATCCTTTTGGTTGCAAGTGTTTTGTTTTGATAATGGTAAAGAAAACTTAGGTAAATTTGATGCTAAAAGTGATGAAGCTATTTTCTTAGGGTACTCTTTAAACTCTAAAGCCTATCGTGTATTTAATAAGAGAACTCTATTAGTTGAAGAATCTATACATGTTGTTTTCGATGATAACCTCCTTCCGAGGAAGGAATATTGTGATGATGATGATGTAGGAATCCTTGATGCCATTGATGGAGGACAAACATCAAAGGTGGATGAGGTTCCAACTAAAGATGAGGATACACAAGATCCACCTCTTGAAGCCTTGAAGGACTTGGCTCTTGAGGAAAGGGAGGTGTCTTACCCAAGGGAGTTAAACTATGTCAAAGGTGGTGAAATCTTGGGTGATCCATCCAAGGGGGTAACTACTAGATCCTCTCTCAAATTAATGAATCATGTTGCATTTCTTTCATGCATTGAGCCTAAAAATATTAAAGAAGCTTTAAAAGATGATTTTTGGATTATGGCCATGCAAGAGGAATTAAATCAATTTGAGAGAAGTAAAGTTTGGACATTAGTTGAAAGGCCTAATAATCAATCTACTATAGGTACAAAATGGGGTTTTAGGAATAAATTAGATGAAAGTGGTAATATAGTGAGAAACAAGGCTAGGCTTGTTGCTCAAGGCTATACCCAAGAAGAGAGAATTGATTTTGATGAGACTTATGCACCCGTAGCTAGAATGGAAGCTATTAGGATGTTGCTTGCATTTGCATGTTATCATAATTTCAAGCTTTTTCAAATGGATGTGAAAAGTGCATTTTTAAATGGTTTTATAAATGAAGAAGTGTATGTTGAACAACTACCGGGTTTTGAGGATTCAAAATTTCCAAACCATGTGTTTAAACTTACAAAAGCTCTCTATGGTTTAAAACAAGCTCCTAGAGCTTGGTATGAGAGACTTTCAAATTTCTTAATTGAAAAGGGTTTTGAAAAGGGAAAGGTGGATACTACACTCTTCATAAAAAGATATAACAATGACATCTTAGTAGTTCAAATTTATGTTGATGATATCATTTTTGGTTCTACTAATGAGTGTTATTGTAAAGAATTTTCTAAGCTAATGCAAGGTGAGTTCGAGATGAGCATGATGGGGGAGCTCTCATTCTTTTTGGGACTCCAAATCAAGCAAAAGAAGGATGGCACCTTCATGAATCAAGCTAAGTACGTGAATGATATGCTCAAAAAGTTTGGCTTGGAGAATGCAAAACCTCAAGCCACACCTATGAGTTCCTCTATAAAGCTTGACAAAGATGAAGGAGGTAAGTGTGTTGATTCTAAGCTTTATAGATCCATGATAGGTTCTTTGCTTTACCTTACCGCAAGTAGACCGGATATCATGTTTAGTGTTTGCTTGTGTGCTAGGTTTCAAGCTAGTCCTAGAGAATCACACTTAGTTGCCATTAAGAGAATTTTTAGATACCTTAGAGACACACCTACCTTAGGCCTTTGGTATCCTAAAGATTCTTCCTTTAGCCTTCATGCTTTTTCGGATGCGGATTATGGGGGATGTAAGATAGATAGGAAAAGTACTTCCGGGACATGCCAATTCTTAGGTAACATGCTCGTATCTTGGTTCTCTAAGAAACAAAATAGCGTAACCTTATCTACCACCGAAGCGGAGTACATATCCTTAGGGAGTTGTTGTGCTCAAGTTCTTTGGATGAAGCAACAACTCTTAGATTATGGTGTTGAAGTAGAAACCATACCTCTTAAGTGTGACAACACTAGTGCCATTTGTCTCACTAAGAATCCCATCCAACACTCTAGAACTAAACACATAGAAATTCGACATCATTTCATTAGAGATCATGTTTTGAAAAATGATGTTGTTATAGAATATGTTGACACCTTGAACCAATTAGCGGATATATTTAAAAAACTTTTAGATAAAGAGCGTTTTTGGTCCCTTAGGAGAGAGTTAGGTCTAGCTAACCTATCTTAACCTTTTAGGACCTCTTTGTGCTTAAAATTGCTTGATCTTGTGAAATTGCATGTTTTGTGTGTTGTAACTCTTGAAAATGTCCATGCCTATAGTTAGGGGGAATATGATTCTTTCAAAATATGTTTAGAACTATTCATTCATCATTTGCATTACTTTAGGAGATGTTAAAATCGAGCCTATAGTTGTTCTTTAGGCCTAAAGATGTATTTCTGGGCATAGAGTATCGATATGGCTATACGCGTATCGATACGAGTATTTCATTAAGCTTCCTAGACTTCTTCTTGCCTTAAACGGGTATCGATACGGTTAAACTCGTATCGATACGAGCTTCAATCATTTCGATACGGATTGCATCCGTTTCGATACGAGTCTCCAACGGGCATTTTTAAGGAAATGACGTTTCTACCCCCGTATCGATACACCCTCAAGCGTATCGATACTCGATTGCGCAGACAACTTTTAATTTGGCATTTAAAGTCTTCAACTTTTACCAAAACTAAAATTTTTCAAACCCTAAAAACTCTAGCCGTTTTTGCCTATAAAAGGGCTCTTCCTCCCTCATATTTTCACACCACAACTCAAAAATTCTTAAAGAGGTTTTCCATCAAGCAAAGTTCTAAGATCTTTCTCATCAAATTTGGTGCTAGATTTTTCTTCATTCTCTCAAATTCCTATCAAGGTAAAACTCTTTCTTTTTCTTTTTCATTTTTTTTGTTTTGTTTTGTTTTGTTTTTGTGTTCATCTTCTTAACAAAAATTTTGTTTTCCAAAATCTTTTCTTCAAATTTTATTTTCAATTTTTTTACTTGGTTCTTAACTTAAATGAAGAAATCTAAATGCATGATTTTTCTTTTAGTTCATGGCACCCAAGGAATCTAGGAAGAGATCGCGGGTTTCTCAAACCGGTGAATCATCCAATCCCGGAGAGGTTGCACGTCCAAACTACACCCAAATCTATGAACATTCCTTTGAATCTCCCGGATCTCTCACATATTTTCGACAATTCGAAAACTACAAGATTCGTCTGGAAAGGGTAATATCTATTCCTTTTCTTAACTCGGAGCGGTTCAAATTTGAATATCTTCCTTTGCTCCAACTTTGGAATTTTATGGATTTTCTCTCCATTCCCGGTTTTTATTACCGTCTTTTAGTTTTGATCTTTTACACTAATGCCAAATGTTGTTCTAATCGCAATGGGGTTGTTACCGGCATTAGTTCTTATCCCATGGGCAAGAAAATTCTCCTTGATGTCAAATCTATATGTGAAGTTTTTAATTTGGAGGATGAAGGCCTTGATGATGAGAATGCTTTAGGCCATGTTCTTAGTGGCTCCTCCACCGCCCTCAATGCTCAAGATCGGATCCTCCATTTGATGGTGTCTTGGTGGTTAAGGCCTTCCGGCGGAAAATACTCTACAATCCGTCAAGTGGATGATTTTTGGATTCGTTGCTTCCGTGAGCGAAAGCGTCCAAACCTTGCTCGAATCATGTTTGCGGAGATTGTCTATCTTGTGCAACATCGCCACACCTCTCTCGTCACCTCTTTTACCTATGGTACGGCCTTAAGCTATTTCTTTATGAAAAAGGATATTGAGTGCTCGTTTGACCACCCAACTCCCCTCACCGATCCTATCGATGAACGCTCTCTTGCATGGGGAAAGTTCCTCAAGCTCCTCTTTCCGAGCTACCCAACTCCCCTTTCCGAGCTACCACCCAAGGTCGCGACACAATTTGAAGAACCTCAAGGTGATCAAGCTCCTCCACCTCCTCTTCAACCCTCCATGGATTCTCTTATGACATTCCTCAAGGAGCAATTCACCGAGTTGCGCACGGATATGGGAAATCGTCTTACCGCTCTTGAAACAACCTTTGACACAAGGATGACGAACATGGAGAATCGTCTAACCTCTCTTGAAGGCGGTCATCACTCCTTGAATATTTCCCTCTCCGCCTTCCATGATGAGTGGCGTAATAGCATGAGAAATGATGCTCCAATTGTCGATGAAGAGGAAGATGATGAAGAAGGCGATGATGATTCCTAGTAGCTTCTCCTTGCATCTCATGCATATCATCTAGGATATTTATATTTATGCATTTTTTATTTATGTTCTTAGGTCTAAGTTTGTTTGTTTTAACCTATGCTTTGATTTTATGTTTTTGTTGGATTTTTAAGATTGATGATATGCTTAATAATATTTGTGTTGCCTATTTATACCTTTGCCTATGTTATGCACTTATATATTGTCTCAATATTTTTGATCTAACAAAAAGGGGGAGAGAAGCTAGCTCACAAACACTTTAAAAATTTTGATTTCAACTTAAAAGTTACCTAGCTTATATTAAGGGGGAGTTAACTTTGCAAAGTTTTTCAAAGTGTCAAAAATTTTATGTTTTAGTTTTGTTATATCAAAAAGGGGGAGATTGTAAAACCTATGTTTGATTTTGATATAATTAAATCTTTAAGGATCAATTTGAAAAACTTAAAATTGTTTTATAAGTCCCTTAATAAGTTTTAAATCACCAACACTTTAAAACTGATTTGAAAAACTCAAAGTCAAAATATTTTCTAAGTGTTTCAAGGCCAAACTATTGAAAACCGTCCAAGTGTATCGATACGCTTCCAGCCGTATCGATACCTTTTTTACAAAGTTGGCCACTGCCGGAACTCGTTTCGATACGCACTTAACTGTATCGAAACACCGTATCGAAACAGATTCAATCTGTATCGATACGCTCCTTCATAAAAGTCTAAAAAAGTTTGAGTAGCGTACCGATACGACTTCACTCGTATCGATACGGTTTTAACGAATTTTAAATTCAAGTCGTTTTAAATATTTCGACCGTTGGTGTTAGTTGTTAGGTAACCATATTTTAAATTGGTAGTTTACCCGTATCGATACGGTAAACCCTCGTATCGAAACGGAAATCGACAGTGAGCTATGTTGAGAAAAAGGTGTCGATACGGTCTTAGCCATTTCGATACCCTGTATCGATACGCCTACGTGCGTTTCGATACCCCCTATTTATTGTGCACAATGGCTCTTTCTTTTCTGAGACAGGTATCGATACGGCTCCCCGAGTACCGATACGGGTAGCTGCAGAAGTGCATTTATGGTGGTGAGAGAGGGTTCCAACGGCTCTATTCAAGTTCCCAACCACCCAAATGGCTAGAATTAATAGAAGAGGTATAAATTAAAGTCTTTTGAAGGTCAGCAACAACTATTCAACCTACAAGCATCATCAAAGCAAAAATCTAAACCCTTGTGCTATTCAAAGTCAAATTCTTGTACCCAACTCTAGTGTTTTCAATTGTCATTTTGTATTGTGAGTTTGGGGTGATTAAAATTGTAATTGGGTAGACATTTATCCTTTAAGAGGAATCATTTGAGTTTACCACAACTTCTCTTTGTAAATTGAGTGGATTAAGCTTTGGGTAGAAAGCTTAATCGAATTTGTAAGGTTACCTCCTCATCCAAGAAAAGGGGAAGAATTCAAGTAGTGAATTGGTTGAAAATCCTTAGTGGGAACTAAGGTAGTGGATGTAGAGTTCATTTGGAGAACTTGAACCACTCTAACTACTTGTGTCAATTTTTATTTTTCCCTCATTCTTCCCACCAAAATTTTTATTGCCAATTCACTCCCCTCTTGGCCATTTGCAATTGTTTGATCAACTCAACAGTCTCTTTTGAGAACAAGGTCGAAGAGGTCCAAGCCGAAAGGGTCATCCGTCGACCAGGTCACCACCCAAGGCATGAGTATTTTGTTCGATGGAAGGGACTTCCCGATAGTGAGGGAAGTTGGGAACTAGCCGAGGGCCTTTGGCAGTTCAATACTCAAGTGGAGCAGTATCATGCAGGCCGCGCGACGAGGGCGTTGCTAGCTCAAGTGGGGGAGAATTTCACGAACCGCGAGCCAGCGACCGAGCTAATTCAGCACTGGGGTTCATCCAGCGCACCCAAGGGTGCATTCTGCTCGCACCAGGGTGCAGCCAGCACACACCAGGCCACCTCGAGGGCTTGTTTCAGCATCATGGGCCTGCCCAATCCAACCTAGGAGGGTCCAGTCCGGGTTTGGAATAAGTCTTGGTGATTTTTCAGCCATGTATTTTATTTTTATTCCTTTATTTCAATAATTTCATGGCTCCCCTTGATTTTAGGGATGTTAGAGATTTAGAGGTGATCATAGCCGTTCATGTAATTCAATCTAAGACGTTAGATGTACGGGCTTCATGTATAAATAGAGTTTTACCCCTCCTCACTTAATCACTTCATCATTGTGGAATACAACTAGAATTCCCAACACTTGCTTCTTCTTGTGTTTGTCATTTCCTTTCCGTTGTTCATTTTCATTTTCGTAAGGATCTAAGCCTTTGTGCTTGATCGTTTCATGCTTACTTAGTCGCAAAAGTTTCAGAAAGCGAGCTAAGGTCGCACGTTCGAGTTAGTGAGATTCTACGGACGTGACACTAGGTTCAAAATATGTAACCTTATGGTTTCCCGATAAGCCAACCTCTTCTCCCCACGGAGGGCTAAAGGGAACGCCCACGCCACTCTCCATCGAGATCTCCATGTTAACTATAACAACAGACGAACCAAGCTCCATACCTTTCTTAATATTTGTTGTTTCATAATTTCCTTGGGTAGATTATAAATATGTGTTTGAATTTATCATTTGTGGACTTTTTACAAACTTGGGTTCGTTTGGTTTTACATAATATTTTTTTTTTATTTTTTTATTTTAAAAAATAATTTTTATTTTCACTTTTCTAAAAATTATAAAAACACTTTTGCAAATGAAATTTTGTTTTCAAAAATAAAATATAAAAAATTGTTGTGAACAAAATAATGAAGAACAACGAACAAGTATAAAAGAATAAAGAGATGAGAGAAAGAGGGAGATTTGCATTATTCTCAAATATAGACTTGTGTATACAATGACTTCAATGAATCATCTATTTATAGGCATAAGAAGTACATAATACATCAAACTCTAATTAATAGAGATAATATTCCTAATAATAAATAAATCAAACTCCTTAGATAAAGTTCTAATCATGATAGACATCCACATATATAAATATTCGTAACACTCCCCTTGGATGTCTATGAAGATAATGTGCCTCGTTAAAACCTTATTAAGATAAAAACCCAGTGGGAAAAAATTCATTAGTGAAGGAAAAAGAGTACACACATCTTTAATACGCATAACATGTTGCCTCATTAAAAACCTTACCAGGAAAACCCATTGGGACAAAACCTTGGTTAAGGGAAAAAGAGTGCAACGCGTATTTACCCCTCCCCCCCCCCTCATGAAAACATCACATAAGATCTTTGAATCTTCATAATTCAATCTTGAATATTATTTTTCTAAAGATCGTAAGGGATGAAATTTTGGAGTAATATGTTCCATGATGTATCCACTTTCAAACTGAGATATACATCTTGCATTATCTTCACACAAGGTAGCTTTTACCATATCTTGTAAAAGTAAATCCACATATCTTTTGGATATGTTGGGTCAATGATCTTAGCCAAACACATTTTTGGCTTGCCTCGTGCATAACAATTATTTCTACGACATTTGAGGAGGCATCAACGAATGTTTGAAGATCTAAATGTAATGATCTTTGTATATCCATGGATATTGTTTGACCAACTAATATATGATGCTTCAAAACCAAGAAAAGATATAATTATCTTTATTCACATCCAACAATCTTACAACTATTGGGATACTCAATAGATATGCTCTATTCATATTGAATCTTCTTTAAGATTCTTTCAGCTTATATCTATTCATAGACAAACGAAATATATAATAATGCTCGATCTTCAGGTCGAGATAAACTTGATGTCAAGATTCAAGTCCTTGTATTGAAAGTACTTCATGAGTTTCCAATTTGAAGCTCTTTAGGAGTTCTAAAATTATCATAATGGATCTTGATCCAAACTCCTTTATAAAATACATAAGGAAATCTGGTCATTCTTATAGTATTTTCTCAATTAGTATTCACTAAGGCGATTATATCAAATGCGCCAAAATATTCATGAGACATGTCTAAACAAATTTCCTCGGAAATTTCCAAATGCTTATAGCATTTTAGATCCTTCAAGGATAAATATGGATCCACAAATAATTAGACGCGTGTAAAATTTTCATAACTGCCAAAGTAATTGCATCCACCATGAAGTAATTAAAACTTTTCATAAATCATAGTTCAAGTCGTATTTACGACTACTTATTTGTGCATCACTTGCATTACACCTTTAGGTGTTTGGACTGCTGGTCCAAATACTTCTATTTTAGAAGTTCAAAGCGTCTTTCAACATCAGCCAATTCAATATCTATACTTCTGGATAGATTTTATACAAGATCCTCTATTTCTTTCTTTACTTCTATAGAAGTATTTTTATGCAAATTTTTTTGTAAAATCATTGTCGACAACTTTCCAATTTTCTAGTTCCATTCTCGTAATGACATAACTCATCGAGATCTCTTCAAGATTTCAATCTTTATTTTAGGTACCTGAAACTCTTCGAGAGTTTTATTATTAGTTATGTCTTGGGTCTCTTCAGGAGCACCCGCCTCCAATATATGACCATCTCATATTACTTTCTATTTACGAAAATTTTGATAATTTGAACCATTTCAACTATCATGCTTTAGGCATGATTTACATTATCTCGCTCTAACATTTAATTTAAACTTAGAGCATTTCAGCTGGTATATGAGACTTAATTACTCTCATTGGGTCAGTAAATATGTCTGGCAGTTGACATGTAATAACATGAATTATCTTATGAACTTCTAGTTCATATACGAGGTTCTAGATAATGATAATTCATTATCCTCTATCCGGCTGATTATTATCTCCCCCTGATGTTGAGAAAAATCATGCCATAAATGATTCTCCAATTAATGTTTAAGAATTTAAATATAAAAGGAGACTCGTACTCAATATATATTCTCAACCCTTTTTATTTACCCATTTTATGCGTTGTAACCCCCTCGTCCCAGTCTGGTCGGCTGACCGGTTCGAGTAGGCTACACGGGGAAAACCGATGTGAAACCCGTTAAGGTCTCACCTCGGTTAGCAACCCAAGAAAATTTATTTTAATTTAATCTTGTCTAAAGGCATATTATCTCCTAAGTGATCACGACAGCGAAAAACGTCAAGAAAGAAACACAACCGAACCCCAACATACATGTTAAACAACCCATTTTACGCTTACAGAGCAGGCTGTATCGATACACCAATCAAGGGTATCGATACGCCTTGACCAAGGTTAACATCCTTCATTCAACACAGGAAGACCGTATCGATACAACCCTTGAGTGTATCGATACACCCTTCTCGGTCAACATCTCGTGGTCAACGAGATAAACCCGTACCGATATGCTAAGAGCCCGTATCGATACGCCAAAGCCTCACCAATTTCTCGGATTTCCAGTGAGCTTTGAGCGTACCGATACGCCCCCGTGTATCGATACACCAAGCCAAAACTGAGTTCTGGAGGGCAAACCGTATCGATACGGCCCTTAGGCGTATCGATACGCCCTGCACTGCAAGACTTCAAAATTCAGCAAAACGGCACAAGACTCGATTCTAGATGCAATTTAAGACTTCCCTAGGCACATCCAAGCATTCATACAACATTGCACGACCAAGAGCAAACATATAGATCAATTTAGATAATCAACAAGGCATTACATCAAGGCATTCACATAAGGGGTAGATAAAGAATTATAGGACATACTCAAAATCTTAAAAGGGCAAAAGCACATGCCTTCTCATAAAGTTTTTCATGCATCACTAACACATGTACTCATCCAAAAGCATATCATCTCAAACAAGCATTCAACAAGGCTTAACATGGTTTACAAATCCAAGCAAAACGTAAACATCATCAACATCTATGAGTCATACAACGCTCAAACAAAACACATAGTAGCCCCATCGCTAAACTACTACTTTATTTACTAAACCATACTTGAGCAACTACAAAGCTTGGAATGCCCCTTCGCCTTGCTCCTTGCTAACACCATGCTACTGATATGCATTGTCGAAAATGAGAGCGTAAGCTAGAAGCTTAGTGAGGATGCTCTAAAATAAAAAACAACGACAATGCAGGGCTCAAGCATGCAATCCTTAACATCACACACAACATACATAGGCATCAACATAGCAAACTAGCTAGCAAGACAAGAGTCAATAATATGGCATCTCACATCATATTAAGCTCAACAATATAAATCAAATATCTCAACATCATAATCATATGAACAAGTACATTGGCCACTATTAGTTTACTCGGATATGCGGATTTACTCTCAACAACAACATTACCTCGGTGGGATTACACTCATCACCGGACCTTGCATGGATGGGATTCCACTCATCATCACATGCCCTACGGATGGGATTCCACTCATCATCACGTATAATATAAATAATTTCTGGTGGAATATTACATCACCGTACTCCTCCTTGATGACTTAACGCCACCAAGGTCACGCGCGAATTTGACCCAAACGTGTGCACACTAATCCTAATGATCGATCATTTATACTCGGTAAGTTAACTAGTGCCAATTACTTTTAAACCACATCACATCAACCATCATTTATATCATACAACAATCATCACATACATCCATGTATACACATACAAAATCAATTCATATCTCACAAGATCAATATAGGCATAGGCATCTAAAGCATCATTAACAACCAAGAAGTTAAACTATCAATTTAACTTCTACCTTGGAATGGCCTACCAAGCTCATTCCTATACCTCCACCACACACACTTGAACCAACTTTAAAACAATTTAAAGTTTTACTCACAACCCTTCCTTAGCAAACCAAGCAAAGCGAGTCAAGCATCCTCAATTCCCAGATTCGATCCCGATCCTTCTCTGATGTTTCCTCTAGCTTCTAACCAATCAAAAGACAAATATTACTCAATCGATTTAATGCTAAACTCAGCCACAAACCCAACTCACAAACACAAGCCAAACTTCACAATTTCAACCCCAAACTAACCATAAAATTCTCATTTTCGTGCTCCCCAAATACTCAGCTAAAAACCACAATTTCCAACACCCAAATAACATCTAAAGGCTTCCAAAACACTTCCCTAACAACCCTATACCATCAGCCCTTCAACCCAACACAAAAACACATCAAAAACTCAAGTTTAGACACTTTGAAAAATGTCCCAAAGACCCACTTCGGGATTTTTCCCAAAATCCTTCCATTTTAAGATATTAGGTGTATCTAAGTGAGATTAATTCAAAACCCAACTCAACAAACCAAAAACAAATGAAAAACCCATTAAAAATCCAAACTTTCATCAAACTTGAAAAACTTGGAATTTTAAAAAGATTATGGTTTTGAAATTTAAAACCATGGAAATGCTTGGGATGATGAGGAGAGTTGAGAAATGAAATTACCTTCGAAAAAGCTCTTGAATTGAAGGAGAAAATGGATGGAATAGTGGATTGGGGTTTTGGGGTCTTCCAACGTTAGAAGCAAAAGGTGGGAGAAGATGATCTCTTTTTTTTGTTTTTCCTTTTTGATTCAAAAGTGGTCTTCCTTTTTTTTCAAGTTATTTACAAAAATGCCACCCTTTTAATGTTAAATCTCATTTAACTCAAAATTAAGGTCTAATTAAATTAAATTGGTTTGGACGACTCGAACCAGACACACACGCCAAATCCCAACCCCAAAACACGGGTGTTACAACTCTCTCCCACTTAAGGAATTTCGTCCCTGAAATTACCTGACTGAAAAAGATAAGGAAACTGTCTTTCCATATCCTCCTTCCTCTCCTAAGTGGCCTCGTCCACCCTGTAACACCCGGGTTTAGGGGTTAGGTGAAAATAATATTTTGATATTATCTTGGGTTCGGTTCTATGATTTAAATAATGGTCCGGGTTTGGCTTTCAAATTAATTAAATTAATGATAGACTAAGTTTTGGAATTAAAAACCCCAAATGACCATGGAAAATATATTCATGTGAATAATCTATTTCATTAAGGGCAAAGTAGTCCTTTGAGCCCTAAAATAAGTCACATGCCAAATAAACACCCACTTCCCTACTATTCATCTTCCTCTCCAAGAACACACCAACGGGAAACCAAACTCTCTTCTCCATTCACTATTCCATTCCCAAAGCTTCTTCATTTCAACTCCGAATTTAAAGGTGAAGGTAATTTTGAACTCCCCTCACCTCCCTCTTCTCAAAAGTACATTTTATTTTCATTTTCATGAAGTTTTTAGAAAATAGAGATTTTGAATGTTTTGATTAAAAATGGTGTCTTTATGTTGCAAAGTTAAATGTTTTGATCTAATATGTTTAGTAATGGTGTATAGAGGCCAAATGATACTACATATATGAATTTCAAATGATTTGGGGCAATTTTCGGAATTGGGTTTGAGAGGGTTTTTAGAGGGTTCTAAAGGGTGTTTTGGGGCTGTTTAAGGTTGGTTGTTGGGGGCTGTAGGTAGTATGATATATGAGGATCATTTTGGATGTAATTGAGGCTTGTTTGGAGGCTTGAAATGGAAGATTTCGGTGGGTTAAGTAGGCTACTCGAAAATTCTGTTTTGGGCTTGTGTTGAGTGTTGGATGCTTGTTGATGTTAATCCAGGTTAATTCCATTGATGATATATTGATTGTGGACGTTTTGTTTGTGTTTGGGTTTGGTTAGAATCAAGTTTGGGCATCGGTGAAGCATCGGAAGTGAATCCGGAGAATTGAAGGTTGCGCTTGCTTGGTCTTTGAGCTAGGAAGCTTAGGTGAGTGGTTAATTGTTTTAAACGGTTTTAAATTGGTTGGTTCGAGTATATGGACTAGGTTGGGCTTGGTAGACCCACCTAGAGTTAGGATTAGGGTGGTAGCCTAATCCTAATCTTGATCTAAGCCTTTGGATGAACTCGAATGCATGAATGTATATGCCTCGTATGTCTTGTGTTATGAATGCTTATGTATATTGTTTTATACATGTGAATTGAGGCATGGATTGTATTGCTTAAAGCATGCATGGTGATGGTTCATGGATGTGTCCATGGTGAGTACGTGCTAAGCACGGGAATGATTGAAATGAGTAATGTGGAATGAGTAAAATATTGGCACTAGTATACTTAAATACAAATGATCGATCATTAGGATGTTAGTGTGTACACATGAGTCAAAGTCGCGCGTGGCCTTGGTGGCGTTGAGTCACCAAGGAGGAGTACGGGTACGCCCAGAAATGGTATTTAAATATAGTCGGTGATGAGTGGAATCCCATCGACGGGGCGTGAGGATGAGTGGAATCCCCTCCGCGAGACCGGTGATGAGTGGAATCCCACCGAGGTAATGTGGTTGTTGGATATGAGTTTCCAACGTGTCTATCCGCGTATTTGAGTCATAACTAGGTGCCAATGTGGATTGATATGTGTATCAATGTGTTGTGATATATGAGCTGTTTGGATGTTTAAATGTGATTACATGTATGGTGGTGTTGAGCTTATGATTATGGCATATATGTGATATATTGCTCATGCATCTATATCTTGTGGACTCTTGGTAATGTGAGTTGCTTGGCTAGATCGTGCTCGGATCCTGCAGTGTTGAGGTTTGTTTTTAGAGCTTACCCTCACTAAGCATTATCGCTTACGCTCTCTTTGTTCAACATTGCAGATCCTTAGTTCGTGGGTTGCTCGGGCAAGTGGAGGGCCTCCAAGTGTGGTTTTGGACTTGAGTTCATCAAGTATGGTTTTTGCTAAGACAAGTAATAGTTTAAGCAATGGGATGTGTTGGTTGTTGTTGGTTGTTAGGAGCATGTGTAGACTCCTTTATATATATTGCTTATGCATGGTTGTGTAGCCATGATGAATGTTAACTTATGTCCTTTTTGCTTGCTTGATATGTTGGCCTATGCTTAAGAGTTTCTACTTGTGCTTGAATATAGTTGGAATGAATACATGTTGTGGATTGTTGCTTTGGTATTAGACATGTCTAAATATTGTTGAAGCATGATTGCATGGTTGTTAGGCCTTAGGTTATCTTGTCTTGATGTTGCTTGATGTTTTGGAGGTGTTTTGGGGCATCCTTGTGCCTCAAATCAGCCCAGAAAAATTTGCAGACATGGGGTGTTTTGGAACGGGTCCCCGTGTTCCGAAACGGCCCCTGTGTAAATGGCCTGCCGTTTCGAAACGGATGAGGGTCGTTCCGGAACGTTTTCGCTACTGGAATTTTGAGAAATTGGCGAGATGAAGCCGTTCCGAAACGGGCCTTTGAAGTTCCGAAACGGTCAAATCTCGTTGACCACGAGATATTGACCGTCAAGGTCGTTCCGATACGGGTCACCCCTGTTTCGGAATGGTCACCTTGTGGTTGACCCAGGCCCGTTGACCAGGTCAGGGCGTTTCGGAACACCCTATAGGTGTTTCAAAACGGCCTGCTGAAATGAAGTAAAATGGACTGTTCGTGTTTGTTTGGTCGGTAAATGTTTCGTTGATTGTATCTTCCGCTGTTGTGCTTCACATAGAGATTAAATATGCATCTAGATGAGATTAAAGTTAAAAGAAATTTTTGGGTCGTTAACCGAAGGGAAGCCTTAACGGGTTTCGCTTCGGTTTTCCCCGTGTGGCCCACTCGGACCGGTCATCCGACCAGACCGGGACGAGGGGGTTACACTTGTTGGTATCAGAGCCTAAGGTTACCGAGACCTTGGGCAGGTAAGTGAGGTAAGTTTAAGTTTTTAAGTTGAATTGCACGGTGTTTGCTTGTTCTACAAGAATGGTTGCTTATATGACAAGTATGCTGATTGTTTTACTTTTGAGCATGTGTGTGTGGGTCCCATTGCTACTATTACATTGGAAAAATGATTTTTAAGTGAGGAAACATACTTGGACACTTGGAAGCCTTGCCTTGCTAACCCAACTTGTATGTTTGTTTGTTGTGGTTGTAGTTAATATCTGAGAGAGCAATGTCTAGACCGAGAGGTAGACCGAGGTTGGTTCGTCAGGAACCACGAGTTGTGGCTCCTGTTGAGCCGGTAGTTGGTGCGAGAGCTCACATAGAGGGACCAGGGGCAGCGGGAGTTGGCGCTCCTCCACCACCTCCACCACCACCACCTCCTCCACCGGGAGTTGGGGGCGAGGATGGAGCCGGGGGAAATGGACCTCAAGGTGGCCAAGGTGGCCAAGGTCCAGCTGGAATTGATATGACTCCGCTTGTGCAAGCAATAGCGGGAGCGTTCCAGGCCGCAGTTGCGGGAGCCTAGGCTGCAGCTCAGCCTAGGGGTGATGATGCTAGCTTACCGTTGGAGAGGCTCTGTAGCTTAGGGGCCGAGGAGTTTAGAGGATCTACTTCGGAGAGGTCGGAGTTATGGTTAGAGAAGACAGTTCGTATTTTGGCTCAGATGGGTTGTGCGGGCGCACGTAGATTGGGTTGTGTGATCTCACTGCTTCAGGGTGATGCCTACACCTGGTGGGTCACCATCACTACCGGGATTCCAGAGGCCGAGATAGATTGGGATTTCTTTGAGTCTGCTTTCCGGAAGAGGTACTTAGGACCGAGGTACCTAGATGAGAAGAAGAGAGAGTTCATGGCTCTCACTCAGGGAGATGCTTCAGTGACTGATTATGAGATCCGCTTTGTTCGCTTGAGTCAGTATGCCCCAGAGTTGGTTCCTACTAAAGTGGAATGCTGCAAACGATTCCGATACGGATTGAATGAAGAGGTTAAGAGGTACACGTTGTCTTCTGACTACTCAGACTTTGATGTGTTGGTCGCGAGGGCCAAGGATTTGGAGCATAGTTTGGGTTCAGCCAAACGAGCTGGTGGTTCTGGTTCTGGAAAGAGGCATAACCACTTTGATGGTAGAGATGCTAAGAGGCACAGAGGTGGCGGACATCAGTTTGATCAGAGACGTGGCGGTGGCCACCATGGTAGGGGCCATCAGGGCCATAGAGGAGGAGGGCGCTTGCCCGAGTGTGCACAGTGTGGGAGACAGCACACTGGAGAGTGCTGGGGTAACTTTCATGCTTGTTGGAACTGTGGTTCGAGGGACCACTTTAGGAGGGACTGTCCACGTCAGGCAGCTCAGGCACCGAACATAGCTCAAGCTCCTACGAGAGGTCATGATTTTCAGAGAGGCCGTGGGCGCGGTCGTGGCTACTTCCAGCCGAGGGCTGATGCACCTAGGGTAGATGCTCAGAGGAACCTTGCACATGTTGTGGCTGTGCAGCCAGAGGCGGGAGGACCAGCGAGGGTCTATGCTCAGAGAGAGGCCGGGAACGACACCGATGTGATAGCAGGTAATTTTGAGTTACAGTCTATGTCCTTGCTTTCTTTGGTTGATTCGGGTTCTACGCATTCCTACATTTTGAGTAAGCATGCACAGAAGTTAGATATTCCTGTTGAGATCTTAGATGTAGGTATGCATGTTACTAGTTCTTTTGGTGAGACAGTTGTGGTTAGACGTATGTATAGGAGGTGTCCACTGAAGATTCAGGGTCATGTGTTCTCAGTTGACATGATGGAACTTCCTTTCTACGGTTTTGATATTATTTTTGGTATGGATTGGTTGGTTGAGCATCGGGCTAGTGTGGATTTTGAGACAAAGAGAATCTCCTTGAAACTCTCTGATGATTACGAGGTAGTGGTAGTGGGCGAGAACATTAAGTTCTTGTCTAATGTGGTGTCAGCTTTAGAGGCTCATGGGTTAATGGACTCTGGATGTGGGGCCTATTTAGCTTATGTTATGAATCCGGATATGAGGGAAGCCAGACCGAAGGATATCAGAACAGTGTGTGACTTTCCAGATGTGTTTCCTGAAGAGTTGTCGGGTTTGCCTCCTGACAGAGATGTTGAGTTTGTGATTGAGACAGTTTCAGGGTCTAGTCCGGTTTCGATAGCTCCGTATCGTATGGCTCCGAAAGAGTTGAAAGAATTGAAGAGTCAGTTGCAAGAATTATTAGACCGTGGTTTCATTAGGCCTAGTAGTTCTCCGTGGGGTGCTCCAGTGTTGTTTGTGAAAAAGAAAGATGGTAGCATGCACATGTGTATTGACTATAGACAGCTGAATCAGTTGACTGTGAAGAACAAGTATCCGTTGCCGCGTATAGATGATTTGTTTGATCAGTTGAGGGGTGCTTCAGTGTTCTCGAAGATAGATTTGAGATCTGGGTACTATCAGTTGAAAGTGAAAGAGTGTGATGTTCCGAAGACAGCTTTTAGGACTAGATATGGTCACTATGAGTTTCTCGTGATGCCATTTGGGCTCACGAATGCACCAGCAGCATTCATGGACATGATGAACAGGATTTTTAGAGACTATTTAGACCGATTTGTGGTTGTCTTCATTGATGATATACTTGTGTACTCGAAGACAGAAGAAGAGCATGATGAGCACTTGAGATTTGTTTTGCAGAGGTTGTTGAGTAATCAGTTGTATGCGAAGCTTAGCAAATGTGAATTCTGGATTCGAGAGGTCGTATTTCTTGGCCATGTTGTTTCGGCCGAAGGCATTCGAGTTGATCCATCGAAGATTGAGGCTATTGTTGAGTGGAAACAACCTAAGTCCGTGACCGAGATTAGGAGTTTCCTAGGATTAGCTGGTTACTATAGGAGGTTTGTTGATGGCTTCTCTAGAGTAGCTGCTCCCTTGACTAAGTTGTTGCAAAAGGGAGTCAAGTTTGAATGGTCAGATGCAAGACAAAAGGCCTTTGAAAAATTGAAAGAAGCTTTGACGAATGCTCCAGTGTTAGTGCAACCTGTTTCAGGTAAGGAGTTTGTGATTTACAGTGATGCTTCCTACGTAGGCTTAGGATGTGTTTTGATGCAAGATAGGAGAGTTGTTGCTTATGCTTCTAGACAGTTGAAGATTCATTAGAAGAACTATCCTACCCATGACATAGAGCTAGCCGCAGTTGTGTTTGCATTGAAAATTTGGCGTCACTATTTGTATGGTGAGAGGTGTATAGTCTACACCGATCACAAGAGCTTGAAGTACTTGATGACACGGAAAGAGTTGAACTTGAGACAGAGGAGATGGCTAGAGTTGTTAAAAGATTATGATCTGACTATCGAGTACCATCCGGGTAAAGCAAACGTAGTATCCGATGCTTTGAGTAGAAAAGTGGCCGTTGAGCTGAGAGCTATGTTTGCTAGATTGAGTGTGTCCGATGATGGTGGTTTGATCACCGAGTTGCAAGTGAAGCCTTCTTTGATTCAGTTGATTAGAGAGAAGCAGTTGCAAGATGCGAGCCTAGTTCCTCATGTTCAAGACATAGCCGAAGGAAGACCGACTGAGTATAGTTTCAGTGGTGAGAGTTTGTTGTGCTTTAGAGATAGAATTGTGGTACCGGAAGATGTTGAGCTGAGACGTCAGATTTTGAGTGAAGCGCATTCGAGTCCCTTTTCTATGCATCCGGGTAGTACCAAGATGTACCGAGATTTGAAGAATGATTACTACTGGGTTGGTTTGAAGAGAGATGTAGCCGAGTATGTGAGCCGTTGCATGGTTTTTCAGAGAGTGAAGGCAGAACATCAGGTTCCTTCAGGTTTGTTACAGCCTTTGAAGATTCCGGAATGGAAATGGGAGAGGATCACTATGGATTTCGTATCGGGGTTGCCTTTGTCTCCTTCGAAGAAGAATTCAGTTTGGGTGATTGTTGATAGGTTCACTAAGTGTGCTCACTTCTTAGCAGTGAACACTACGGATTCCTTAGATAAGTTGGCAAACTTGTACATTCGTGAGATTGTGAGACTTCATGGGGTTCCAAAGTCTATAGTTTCAGATAGGGATCCTAGATTTACTTCGAGGTTCTGGAGTTGTTTGCATGGTGCTTTGGGTAGTCGTTTGCATTTCAGCACATCTTATCATCCGCAGTCCGATGGGCAGTCAGAGCGAGTGGTACAGATTCTAGAGGATATGCTTCGTTGTTGTGTGATTGATTTCCAGGGTTCTTGGGAGAAGCACTTACCGTTAGTTGAGTTTGCTTACAACAACAATTATCAGTCTAGTATACAGATGGCACCTTATGAGGCTTTGTATGGTAGACGGTGTAGGACTCCGATTTGTTGGGCTGAGACGGGTCAGAGGTTGTTACCTATGCCAAACTTGCTTAAAGGAACCACAGAAAAAGTGAAATTGATTTGTGACCGTTTGAAAGCAGCTTCCGATCGTCAGAAGTCCTATGCAGATTTGAAGAGGAAAGAGGTTGAGTACTCAGTGGGGGAGAAAGTGTTTCTGAAGGTATCTCCGTGGAAGAAGGTAATGAGATTTGGCCGAAAGGGCAAGTTGAGTCCGAGGTTCATTGGTCCGTATGAGATAGTTGAGCGGATTGGGCCTGTAGCTTATCGGTTGAGGTTACCTTCTGAGTTGGAGAAGATCCATGATGTCTTTCATGTATCTATGCTTAGGAGATATAGATCAGATCCTTCTCATGTGATGCCCGTTGAGGAGATAGAGTTGAATCCGGATTTGTCTTATAATGAAGAGCCCGTTGAGATACTTGCTTCGGATAGCAAGGTGTTGCGTGGCAAGACCATAGAGTTGGTCAAGGTTTTGTGGAGGCATAGAGGTGTGGAAGAGGCCACGTGGGAGAGGAAAGCGGATATGGTTGAGCAGTTTCCGTATCTGTTTCCACCAGGTAATTTCGGGGACGAAATTTCCTTAAGTGGGGGAGAGTTGTAACACCCGGGTTTAGGGGTTAGGTGAAAATAATATTTTGATATTATCTTGGGTTCGGTTCTATGATTTAAATAATGGTCCGGGTTTGGCTTTCAAATTAATTAAATTAATGATAGACTAAGTTTTGGAATTAAAAACCCCAAATGACCATGGAAAATATATTCATGTGAATAATCTATTTCATTAAGGGCAAAGTAGTCCTTTGAGCCCTAAAATAAGTCACATGCCAAATAAACACCCACTTCCCTACTATTCATCTTCCTCTCCAAGAACACACCAACGGGAAACCAAACTCTCTTCTCCATTCACTATTCCATTCCCAAAGCTTCTTCATTTCAACTCCGAATTTAAAGGTGAAGGTAATTTTGAACTCCCCTCACCTCCCTCTTCTCAAAAGTACATTTTATTTTCATTTTCATGAAGTTTTTAGAAAATAGAGATTTTGAATGTTTTGATTAAAAATGGTGTCTTTATGTTGCAAAGTTAAATGTTTTGATCTAATATGTTTAGTAATGGTGTATAGAGGCCAAATGATACTACATATATGAATTTCAAATGATTTGGGGCAATTTTCGGAATTGGGTTTGAGAGGGTTTTTAGAGGGTTCTAAAGGGTGTTTTGGGGCTGTTTAAGGTTGGTTGTTGGGGGCTGTAGGTAGTATGATATATGAGGATCATTTTGGATGTAATTGAGGCTTGTTTGGAGGCTTGAAATGGAAGATTTCGGTGGGTTAAGTAGGCTACTCGAAAATTTTGTTTTGGGCTTGTGTTGAGTGTTGGATGCTTGTTGATGTTAATCCGGGTTAATTCGATTGATGATATATTGATTGTGGACGTTTTGTTTGTGTTTGGGTTTGGTTAGAATCAAGTTTGGGCATCGGTGAACAATCGGAAGTGAATCCGGAGAATTGAAGGTTGCGCTTGCTTGGTCTTTGAGCTAGGAAGCTTAGGTGAGTGGTTAATTGTTTTAAACGGTTTTAAATTGGTTGGTTCGAGTATATGGACTAGGTTGGGCTTGGTAGACCCACCTAGAGTTAGGATTAGGGTGGTAGCCTAATCCTAATCTTGATCTAAGCCTTTGGATGAACTCGAATGCATGAATGTATATGCCTCGTATGTCTTGTGTTATGAATGCTTATGTATATTGTTTTATACATGTGAATTGAGGCATGGATTGTATTGCTTAAAGCATGCATGGTGATGGTTCATGGTTGTGTCCATGGTGAGTACGTGCTAAGCACGGGAATGATTGAAATGAGTAATGTGGAATGAGTAAAATATTGGCACTAGTATACTTAAATACAAATGATCGATCATTAGGATGTTAGTGTGTACACATGAGTCAAAGTCGCGCGTGGCCTTGGTGGCGTTGAGTCACCAAGGAGGAGTACGGGTACGCCCGGAAATGGTATTTAAATATAGTCGGTGATGAGTGGAATCCCATCGACGGGGCGTGAGGATGAGTGGAATCCCCTCCGCGAGACCGGTGATGAGTGGAATCCCACCAAGGTAATGTGGTTGTTGGATATGAGTTTCCAACGTGTCTATCCGCGTATTTGAGTCATAACTAGGTGCCAATGTGGATTGATATGTGTATCAATATGTTGTGATATATGAGCTGTTTGGATGTTTAAATGTGATTACATGTATGGTGGTGTTGAGCTTATGATTATGGCATATATGTGATATATTGCTCATGCATCTATATCTTGTGGACTCTTGGTAATGTGAGTTGCTTGGCTAGATCGTGCTCGGATCCTGCAGTGTTGAGGTTTGTTTTTAGAGCTTACCCTCACTAAGCATTATCGCTTACGCTCTCTTTGTTCAACATTGCAGATCCTTAGTTCGTGGGTTGCTCGGGCAAGTGGAGGGCCTCCAAGTGTGGTTTTGGACTTGAGTTCATCAAGTATGGTTTTTGCTAAGACAAGTAATAGTTTAAGCAATGGGATGTGTTGGTTGTTGTTGGTTGTTAGGAGCATGTGTAGACTCCTTTATATATATTGCTTATGCATGGTTGTGTAGCCATGATGAATGTTAACTTATGTCCTTTTTGCTTGCTTGATATGTTGGCCTATGCTTAAGAGTTTCTACTTGTGCTTGAATATAGTTGGAATGAATACATGTTGTGGATTGTTGCTTTGGTATTAGACATGTCTAAATATTGTTGAAGCATGATTGCATGGTTGTTAGGCCTTAGGTTATCTTGTCTTGATGTTGCTTGATGTTTTGGAGGTGTTTTGGGGCATCCTTGTGCCTCAAATCAGCCCAGAAAAATCTGCAGACACGGGGTGTTTCGGAACGGGTCCCCGTGTTTCGAAACGGCCCCTGTGTAAATGGCCTGCCGTTTCGAAACGGATGAGGGTCGTTCCAGAACGTTTTCGCTACTGGAATTTTGAGAAATTGGCGAGATGAAGTCGTTTCGAAACGGGCCTTTGAAGTTCCGAAACGGTCAAATCTCGTTGACCACGAGATATTGACCGTCAAGGTCGTTCCGATACGGGTCACCCCTGTTTCGGAACGGTCACCTTGTGGTTGACCCAGGCCTGTTGACCAGGTCAGGGCGTTTCGGAACACCCTATAGGTGTTTCGAAACGGCCTGCTGAAATGAAGTAAAATGGACTGTTCGTGTTTGTTTGGTCGGTAAATGTTTCGTTGATTGTATCTTCCGCTGTTGTGCTTCACATAGGGATTAAATATGCATCTAGATGAGATTAAAGTTAAAAGAAATTTTTGGGTCGTTAACCGAAGGGAAGCCTTAACGGGTTTCGCTTCGGTTTTCCCCGTGTGGCCCACTCGGACCGGTCATCCGACCAGACCGGGACGAGGGGGTTACACACCCCTCGACGTTGCCACCGCACTTTTACTAACTCAATCGATCTACCCCGCAACACCTTACTGTCAGAAGCTAAGATCTCAACTGGTTCTTCTTCGTAAGTCAAATTCGGATTCAATTCAATCTCTTCTACAGGCATAACATGTGATGGATCTGACCTATACTTACGGAGCATCGAAACATGAAACACATCGTGTATCTTCTCTAGCTCGGATGGCAAACGCAACTGATAAGCGACTGGACCAACCCTCTTCACAATCTCATACGGTCCTATGTACCTCGAACTCAACTTCCCCTTTCAGCCAAATCTCATTACTTTCTTCCACGGAGACACTTTTAAAAACACTTTCTCACCCACTGAGAACTCAACTTCCTTCCTCTTCAAGTCGGCATAGGATTTCCGCCTATCCGAAGCTTCCTTTAAGCGATCGCAAATCAATTTCACATTATCGGTTGTCCCCTTGAGCAAATCCGGCATAGGTAACAACTTTTGTCCCACTTCGGCCCAACAAACTGGGGTTCTACACTTCCTACCATACAAGGCCTCATACGAAGCAATATGAATACTCGACTGAAAGCTATTATTGTAAGCAAACTCAACTAGAGGCAAATGCTTCTCCCAAGTACCCTGAAAATCAATGATGCAACAACGCAACATATCCTCTAGAATCTGTATAACTCTCTCTGACTGACCATCTGACTGAGGATGATAAGACGTGCTGAAATTCAAACGGGTACCCAAAGTTGTATGCAGACACTACCCAAAACCGAGTTGTAAACCTCGGATCTCTATCGGACACAATAGACTTCGGCACACCATGCAGTCTAACAATCTCACCAATGTACAGATCGGCCAATCTATCTAAGGTATAAGTCGTATTGACTGCTAAGAAGTGAGCACACTTCGTGAAACAGTCTACTATAACCTAAACTGAGTTCTTCTTTGTAGGAGTCAAAGGCAAGCCCGAAACAAAATCCATGGTAATATTCTCCCATTTCCATTCCGGAATTCTCAACGGTTGCAACAAACCTGAGGGAACATGATGTTCCGCCTTCACCCTCTGACACACCATACACTTACTCACGAAGTCGGCTACATCTCTCTTCAAACCAACCCAAAAGTACTCGTTCTTCAAATCGCGGTACATCTTCGTACTTCCAGGATGCATAGCAAAAGGACTACTGTGCGCTTCAGTCAAGATCGTACGTCTCAAGTCACTGTCTTCTGGTACAACAATCCTATTTCTGAAACACAAGACCCCATCGGTACTGAAACTGTAGTCTGAAGGTCTACCCTCGGCTATGTCTTGCACATGAGGTGCCAAAGATCTATCTAAGAGCTGCTTCTCCCTAATCAACTGACCTAGAGTAGGTCTAACCTGAAGCTCGGCCACCAAGCCACCATCTCCGGACAAGCTCAATCTAGCAAACATGGCTCTCAAATCTACAACTACCTTTCTACTCAAAGCATCGGCCACTACATTGGCCTTACCCGGATGGTACTCAATCGTAAGGTCATAGTCTTTTAGCAACTCTAACCATCTACGCTGTCTGAGATTCAAATCTCGCTGAGTCATGATGTACTTCAAACTCTTGTGATCCGTGTACACTGTGCATTTCTCACCGTACAAATAATGTCTCCAAATCTTTAGAGCAAACACAACTGCAGCTAACTCTATGTCATGGGTTGGATAGTTACGCTCGTGAGTCTTCAACTGTCTTGAGGCATAATCCACTACTCTCTTGTCTTGCATGAGAACACAACCCAGGCCTACATAGGAAGCATCACTGTAAACTACATAGTCTTTCCCAGACTCTGGTTGAATCAAGATCGAAGCTTGGGTCAAAGCTTCTTTCAACTTCTCAAAGGCTAGCTGTCTTGCATCTGTCCACTCAAATTGAACACTCTTCTGAAGTAACTGTGTCAAAGGAGCGGCTAGCTTCGAGAAACCTTCTACGAATCTTCTATAGTATCCAGCTAAGCCTAGAAAGCTACGAACCTCTGTTACTGACTTCGATTGCTTCCACTCAACGATAGCTTCTATTTTCTTCGGTTCAACTCTAATCCCATTGGCTGACACTACGTGCCCTAGGAAGACTACCTCTCGAATCCAGAACTCACACTTGCTCAACTTCGCATACAACCGATTATCTAACAAAGTCTTCAAAACTAACCTCAAGTGCCGGTCGTGGCTTCCTCGGTACGTGAATACACCAAGATGTCATCTATGAAAACAACTACAAACTGATCTAGGTACTGATGGAAGATCCTATTCATCATATCCATGAAAGCAGTCGGTGCGTTAGTCAACCCGAAAGGCATGACTAAAAACTCATAGTGACCATACCTAGTTCTAAAGGCCGTTTTCGGTACATCAACCTCTCTTACCTTTAGCTGGTAGTAACATGATCTCAAGTCAATCTTCGAAAAGACTGATGCCCCTCTCAACTGATCAAACAGATCATCAATTCTCGGTAACGGATACTTATTCTTCACTGTTAACTGATTCAATTGTCTGTAATCTATACACATTCTCATGTTTCCATCTTTCTTCTTTACAAACAAAACTGGAGCGCCCCAAGGCGAAGAACTAGGTCGAATGAAGCCTCTATCAGTCAACTCTTGCAACTGAGTCTTCAACTCTTTCAGTTCTTTTGGTGCCATATGATACGGAGCAATCGAAACAGGAGCTGAATCTGAATAAGTCTCTATAGTAAACTCTACCTCTCTATCAGGTGGTAAATCTGGCAACTCTTCTGGAAACACACTAGGAAAGTCACACACTGTCCGGATGTCTTGAGGTCTAACCTCACTCATGTTTGGATTCATCACATAGGCCAAATATGCTTCGCAACCCATCTCAACTAACCTCTTAGCCTCTAGAACTGAAACTACATTGGATAAGAACTTCACGTTCTCACCCACCACCACTATCTCATAATCATCTGCGAGTCTCAAAGAAATCCTCTTAGTCTCAAAGTCTATCCTAGCTCTATGCTCAGTGAGCTAGTCCATACCCAAAATCACATCAAAGCCATAAAAGGGTAGCTCTATCATATCCACTGGAAACACATGTCCCTGAACCATCAACGGACACCTTCTGTACATCTTTCTAACTACTACCGTATCCCTGAAGGAACTAATGACACTAACTCCTACCTCTAATATTTCACAAGGCAATTTCAACAACTTTGCATGCTCACTCAGTATATAAGAATGTGTAGACCCGGAGTCAATCAAAGAAAGCAAACCCAAAGACTGTATCGAGAAGTTACCTGCAATCACATCTGTGTCATGTTGATCCCCACTTTGAGCATAAACTCTGGCCTGACCTCCGCCCTCCAGCTGGACTGCAACTACATGTGCTAAGTTCCTCTGGCCATCATTTCTCGGCTGGAAGTTACCTCTACCGCGCCCGCGGCCTCTCTGAAAGTCATTGGCTCTAGCAGGAGCTTGAGTTGGTGTCTGCCCCACCTGATGTGGACAGTCACGCCTAATATGATGCCTAGCTCCATAACCCCAACATGAGTGGAAATTTCCCCAACACTCACCGGTGTGATTCCTCCCGCAACTAGCACACGTGGGTAACCTCCCACCAGCCCTCTGGCCCTGTTGGCCCCTACCGTGGTTACCTCCACCACGTCTATGGTCATAGTGATGCATGTTGTCCCGATGCCTCTTGGCATCACCTCTATCAAAGTCACTAGATCTCTTCCCAGAACTAGAACCACCAGATCGTTTGGTCAAGCCCAAACTGTGCTCCAAGTCCTTGGCCCTAGCGACCAAGACATCAAAATCTGTGTAGTCAGAAGCTAAAGTGTACCTCTTGATCTCTTCATTCAACCCATAGCGGAAATGGTTACAACGTTCCACTTCAGTAGGAACAAGCTCAGATGCATACTGACTCAACCTGACAAACCTGATCTCATAGTCTGTCACAGTCATACTCCCCTGAAGCAAAGCCATAAATTCCCTCTTCTTCTCATCGAGATATCGAGGACCCCAGATATTTCTTACAGAAAGCCGACTCGAAAAACTCCCAAGTGATCTCAACCTCTTCCATACCCGTAGTGATGGTGACCCACCAAGTGTAGGTATCACCCTGAAGCAAAGATATAACACACCCTAGCTTGCGTTCCCCGGTACATCCCATCTGTGCCAGAATACATATGGTCTTCCCTAACCACATCTCAGACCTCTCCGTTGTCGACCCTCTGAACTCTTCACCTCCCAAACTGCGGAGTCTCTCCAATGGCAAACCAGTACCCACTCACTGGGGTTGTGCCACTGCCTGACCCCCAGCCACTGCAGCCTGGAAAGCCCGGCTATCGCCTGAACTAGGGGAGCTAAATCTATTCCGGCCGGTCCTTGGCCAACTTGAGGTCATACGCCCTCGGCTCCCACCTCACCTCCCTCTTGATGAGGAGGAGGTGGAGGGGGTTGAGGAGCCTGCGCCCCACCAATTTGCTCAACTCCCGGAGCTTGTGCTTGTGGTTCCGGCTGAACCATCCTAGGCCTCTCTCGTGGTCTCATGATACAGCTAGCAAGATAATAACTACAACAAGAAAACATATAAGGATTAAGTTAGCAAAGGCAAGGGTCCAACTGTGCTCAAGTACTTTCCTTTACAAAACCTTTTTAAATTAAGTAATAGTAGCAATGGGAACTCGACACTACACCAAACGCAACAATCATGCTTCCAAACACCATATGAGCGATCAAACAACAAGAATACATGGCAAAGCATACACCGAAACATATCAATTGCTTAACACATCAACTTACCTCACTTACCTGCCTAAGGTCTCGGTAACCTTAGGCTCTGATACCAACAAATGTAATACCCTCGTCACGGTCTGGTCGGCTGACCGGTTCGAGTAGGCTACACGGGGAAAACCGATGTGAAACCCGTTAAGGTCTCACCTCGGTTAGCAACCCTAGAAAATTTCTTTTAATTTAATCTTGTCTAAAGGCATATTATCTCCTAAGTGATCACGACAGCAGAAAACGTCAAGAAAGAAACACAATCGAACCCCAACATACATGTTAAACAGCCCATTTTACGCTTACAGAGCAGGCCGTATCGATACACCAATCAAGGGTATCGATACGCCTTGACCAAGGTCAACATCCTTCAGTCAACACAGGAAGACCGTGTCGATACAGCCCTTGAGCGTATCGATACGCCCTTCTCGGTCAACATCTCGTGGTCAACGAGATAAACCTGTACCGATACGCTTAGAGCCCGTATCGATACACCAAAGCCTCACCAATTTCTCGGATTTCCAGTGAGCTTTGAGCGTACCGATACTCCCCCGTGTATCGATACACCAAGCCAAAACTGAGTCCTGGAGGGCAAACCGTATCGATACGCCTAAGGGCGTATCGATACGCCTTGCACTGCAAGACTTCAAAATTCAGCAAAACGGCACAAGACTCGATTCTAGATGCAATTTAAGACTTCCTTAGGCACATCCAAGCATTCATACAATATTGCACGACCAAGAGCAAACATATAGATCAATTTAGATAATCAACAATGCATTACATTAAGGCATTCACATAAGGGATAGATAAAGCATTATAGGACATACTCAAAAACATAAAAGGGCAAAAGCACATGCCTTCTCATAAAGGTTTTCATGCATCACTAACACATGTACTCATCCAAAAGCATAGCATCTCAAACAAGCATTCAACAAGGCTTAACATGGTTTACAAATCCAAGCAAAACGTAAACGTCATCAACATCTATGAGTCATACAATGCTAATACAAAACACATAGTAGCCCCATTGCTAAATTACTACTTTATTTAATAAATCATACTTGAGCAACTACAAAGCTTAGAATTCCCCTTCGCCTTGCTCCTTGCTAACACCACGCTACTGATCTGCATTATCGAAAATGAGAGCGTAAGCTATAAGCTTAGTGAGGATGCTCTAAAATCAAAAACAACGACAATGCAGGGCTCAAGCATGCAATCCTTAACATCACACACAACATACATAGGCATCAACATAGCAAACTAGCTAGCAAGACAAGAGTCAATAATATGGCATCTCACATCATATTAAGCTCAACAATATAAATCAAATATCTCAACATCATAATCATATGAACAAGTACATTGGCCACTATTAGTTTACTCGGATATGCAGATTTACTCTCAACAACAACATTATCTCGGTGGGATTACACTCATCATCGGACCTTGCATGGATGGGATTCCACTCATCATCGCATGCCCTACGGATGGGATTCCACTCATCATCACGTATAATATAAATAATTTCCGGTGGAATATTACATCACTGTACTCCTCCTTGATGACTTAACGCCACCAAGGCCACGTGTGAATTTGACCCAAACGTGTGCACACTAATCCTAATGATCGATCATTTATACCCGGTAAGTTAACTAGTGTCAATTACTTTTAAACCACTTCACATCAACCATCATTTATATCATACAACCATCATCACACACATCCTTGTATACACATACAAAATCAATTCTTATCTCACAAGATCAATATAGGTATAGGCATCTAAAGCATCATTAACAACCAAGAAGTTAAACTACCAATTTAACTTCTACCTTGGAATGGCCTACCAAGCTCATTCCTATACCTCCACTACACACACTTGAACCAACTTTAAAACAATTTAAAGTTTTACTCACCACCCTTCCTTAGCAAACCAAGCAAAGCGAGTCAAGCCTCCTCAATTCCCAGATTCGATCCTGATCCTTCTCCGATGTTTCCTCTAGCTTCTAACCAATCAAAAGACAAATATTACTCAACCGATTCAATGCTAAACTCGGCCACAAACCCAACTCACAAACACAAGCCAAACTTCACAATTTCAACCCCAAACTAACCACAAAATTCTCATTTTCGTGCTCCCCAAATACCCAACTGAAAACCACAATTTCCAACACTCATATAACATCTAAAGGCTTCCAAAACACTTCCCTAACAACCTTATACCATCAGCCCTTTAACCCAACACAAAAACACATCAAAAACTCAAGTTTAGACACTTTGAAAAATGCCCCAAAGACCCACTTCGGGATTTTTCCCAAAATCCTTCCATTTTAAGATATTAGGTGTATCTAAGTGAGATTAATTCAAAACCCAACTCAACAAACCAAAAACAAATGAAAAACCCATTAAAAATTCAAACTTTCATCAAACTTGAAAAACTTGGAATTTTAAAAAGATGATGGTTTTGAAATTTAAAACCATGGAAATGCTTGGGATGATGAGGAGAGTTGAGAAATGAAATTACCTTCGAAAAAGCTCTTGAATTGAGGGAGAAAATGGATGGAATAGTGGATTGGGGTTTTGGGAGGGGTTTGGGGTCTTCCAACGTTAGAAGCAAAAGGTGGGAGAAGATGATCTCTTTTTTTTCCTTTTTGATTCAAAAGTGTTCTTCCTTTATTTTCAAGTTATTTACAAAAATTCCACCCTTTTAATCTTAAATCTCATTTAACTCAAAAATTAAGGTCTAATTAAATTAAATCGGTTTGGACGACTCGAACCAAACACACACGCCAAACTCTCAACCCCAAAACACGGGTGTTACATGCGTTTTGGTGGAGCAATTCATATCGCACATTCAAAAATCATAAAATGGGAAATGTATGGTTTCTAACCAAAAACCAATCATAACGAGGAGTTTATTATAACTCGTTGGCTTGATGCATATAAGTCTTGCTATATGGAAACACTATATAAATAATAACTCTTTTGTTCTCATAGTTTAGCTATTAAATAGGAGGCATCCAATTGAAATTTTTGCTAAACTATATTTTTCATAATCAATAGGCTTTTTAACAACTGATATAGCCTAAAATATAAACCCACTAGCTTTTCAAGACGAATAGTCTAACTGCATAATCTAAATCTTTTTAGAATCAATCTCACAAACTTCTGGTTGTAAGTCGATAAAACAATGTAGATGCATCTACTAAAATCATATAAAACTTTCCACATTTGTGGATATATGGGCCCATATTTCGTTCAGATATGCAAGACATACAGTCTCAACTTCAGTACAAGAACTTTAAGTTCTAATTCTTTTGGTAAGTGGGATCATCTATATCCTTTGAGAACAAAAACCACAAGAACTTCAGGTTCTTTTAGTAAGTGGAATTTAATCAATTCCTTTAAGAATAAGCACGACAAGAACTACAGGTTCTTTTAATACATGTGCATGTAAATCTCAATAATTTCTGCACCATTATTGATCAGGATGGTCTAACCGATCATGCCAACTATATATATATATATATGTATGTATATATCTCTGAATTTGTAAACTTCTTGTTTACCATAACATGTAATTCAATCTCACTCGTACATGTCTAGTACGGTCATCAAAATTGTTCCTTTAAATAGAAATATATTTAGCTCTTTCGGAGCTTTCAATTGAAATTATCTTTTGGTAGCAATATATAGCTCTTCTAGAGCTTTCAACTGACTTTTTGGCTACCAAAACTTATATCCATATTGGCTTGTTTCAAATGTCAATTGATATATGTTATCTATAATTCCCAAAAGGATAGTTTGCGAACTCATATTGCTCTCTTAAAATTTCCACTTATAGTGGTGACGATATTATTATCATTAGTGGTAATTATTGCAATATTCGCAATTCTGCACTTTTCATAATGTGCTTTCTCTCAAGAACTTATTGATCTTCTAGAGCATCAATATTTTCAGTACTTTGAGATATAGTACTCATATTATTCCCTTGCATTTAAATGAGAAAATATATCTTATGCTTATGTTGAGCATAAATCGTCACCATAATTTGTATTTGACAAGTAATCATGTTAAACAAAATAAATATCATAATATATAAATATAAATATAAAACGTAAATAATCAATGTGTGTAAAATAAATAAACGTAAAGTAAAATAAATAAAAATAAATAAATAATTCTCTTCAAAGTTATGAGAATAATTAGAAGATGATTTATTCCTTTCGATGGTTATAAGAAAATCAACAACGTCCAAAAGAGTTGGACCAACAATGTCCAAATAAAGTTGGATCAGTATCATCTTCTTCATGTTTCGCAAACAAAATTTGCTTCTATTTTCTTTCATTTATCATTCAATGATTCTTAATTTTTCAACGTACAACACGTACGAGACCAATGGTTTATAACATCGCATTGGTAATAAGAAGAGTTTTACTTTAATAGAATGATCTTTATCACTCTCGTCATCCTTATAACCTCACTACTGATGGGTAGAAGTATTCTTAAAATGACCATATTTTTCATATTTATATTCATAGCCTCGACCACGACCACAACTTCTAATGTGGTTTTTATTCCTTCCATAATATAATCTCACATTCACTTCAGGGAATGGAGTAGAGCCAATGGGCCTTTAAAACCTTTTTCACATATCCTTATCATAGAGAACAAATATTTAATCCTCGTACGCGACATTGTTAAACCTGTCCACAAGGTCCTTTAAAAACCTCCTTTGAGACCAGTAGCCTCGCAGAACGAGATGTCCAGCCAATATACTTGGATTATATCGAAATTATGTCTCTAATTGAATAATGATTTACCATGTTTGCATTCACTTCAGGGAATGAAACAGTTCCAATAATCGCATGGAATAAACATCATGCTTGCATTCGCTTCAGGAAATGCCCCATCATTGATAATCGCATGGAATAAACATCATGCTTTGGATTCACTTCAGGGAATGCCTCCCATAAAACTTTTGGATCAAGATGAATTTTCGTAACTTGAAATTGGGAGAAGTCTATGGTCGAGTTTTTCGACAAAGAAGAAATATTACTTTCGAGCAAATATAGACTTTATAACAATCTTTTTATAGAATGAAATTCATCATTATTTATCGCATATTAAAATCATAATTTAAAGAGAGAGAAAAAAAATAAAGTTTACCGATAATAATTTTTCTCTTGAGGACGATGGAGACATAGAAAATGACCGAGACATCTTCCCATAATCTCTTTATATCACGTCTCTTTCCAAGTCATTTAAACACATGTAAAACTCAAAACACGGTTAAAAATATCAACTATCATGAAACAAATATTAATCTTTAGTTATGAACTAAAGACATTAAAATGGAAGAGGATCGAACATGTTATAACATATTTCCTTAAAATTTTGTACGCAGATGAGGTAAGCATACAAGCATTTTTCAAAATTAAAAGTCTTCTTTCATATTAATCTAAGAACTTTGATTTACTACACGTGATTAAATCCTCATGGGAAAAAAAACATGTCATTAAAATTACTTTTTTCAAAATTGTAAATTTCAACGTTTTTTTTTACTAAATTCCAACGATTCTACCTATAAAAATATATAACATTACATAGACATGTGCTCTCCTATGTTGAAGCCTTCCGGGAGTGCGAGACACGTCTGCTCATTAGTATGCTTTAGAAAATAAAATTATTAACCAAGGAGAAATACAAATGATAGAATGAAGTAATAAAATAAATCGGTAACATACCAGACTTTCCAAGCTAAATTGAATATATTGAATATATGGTACATGTGATCGCCAATATAAAATTGAAATCTTTTCGAGAATCACCAACAAGAACCAGGGTAATTGGGCGAGATTCCATGGTTCGCTCAAGCCTTCAAAACATGTTACCATACTTTTTCAAAAATAAAGACCAAGTTAAAATATCAAGATAAAAGCAATCAATAATAAAAATGTGGGGAAAAAAGCTTATCTTCGGTTCAACGTAGAATCAATTGTTTCGGTAACTACTTTGGGATTCAAACAAAGAGCACCAAAATCTTCCGAGCAAACTCATGATGATAACGTGTTGTGAACAAAACAATGAAGAACAACGAACAAGTATAAAAGAATAAAGAGATGAGAGAAAGAGAGAGATTTGTATTATTCTCAAGGCTTAATACAACTTTTTCCCCTAAAGTATACATGATTTCCCAACTTGCCCCTCAAACTTCATTTTGCCCACTTTTTCCCCTTAAACAATTCGTCGTTACCTATTTTCCCCCATTCCGTTACCCTTTTCCGTTAAAAAAAATTCGGCCAATAACATCCTGCCACGTCATCAACGGGTTGACTAAGTCAATCCGTCTGGTTATATTTAAAGGGTAAATTACATGTCAAGTCTGTCATGTTTGTTTTTTTTTGTTCAATTTAGTCACTGAAAAGTCTATTTTACATTAAATTGACCCCTATTTGTTTCTAATTTTTATAATTTAGTCCATTATTTGTTATTATTAATAATATTATTTTATTAAAATGTTAATATTTAATAAAAATAAATAAAAACAAATATTTTAATACTAAATTAGTAATTTTTTAGATTCGAATTCCAATTAAATTCTAATTATTAATTCTAATTTCACTATATTTGAATTATAGTTTTTGAGTAAAATTTAAATTATATTCAAATCATGTTCGTATTATATTAGAATCATATTCAAATTATATTTAAATCATCTTCTAATTATATTTGAATTATTAATTCGAATCATGTTCGTATTATATTCGAAACATATTCAAATTATATTTGAATCATCTTCTAATTATATTTGAATTATTAATTCGAATTTTGCTATATTCCAAATATATTTTTTGAGCAAAATTCAAATTATATTAGAATTGTATTTGAACCATGTCTATATTATATTCGAATCATATTAAAATTATTTTCGAAATATAATTTGAATATGATATTTCAAATGTAATTCGAATATGATTCGAATATAATATGGACATGATTCGAATATAATTCTAATATAATTAAATGTTTTTTCAACTATTATATTCGAATCATGTTTAACATGTAATTATATTCGAATCATGTTTAACATGTAATTATATTCGTATTATGTTCATATTATATTCGAATCATATTAAAATTATTTTCGAAATATAATTTGAATATGATATTTCGAATGTAATTTGAATTTGATTCGAATATAATATAAACATGATTCGAATAAAATTCTAATATAATTACATGTTTTTTGAACTATTATATTCGAATCATGTTTAACAGGTAATTATATTCGAGTCATGTTTGACAGGTAATTATATTCGAATCATGTTTAACATGTAATTATATTCGTATTATGTTTAACATGTAATTATATTCGTATTATGTTCATATTATATTCGAATCATATTAAAATTATTTTCGAAATATAATTTGAATATGATGTTTCGAATGTAATTTGAATATGTTTCGAATATAATATGAACATGATTCGAATATAATTCTAATATAATTACATGTTTTTTGAACTATTATATTCAAATCATGTTTAACAGGTAATTATATTCGAATCATGTTTGACAGGTAATTATATTCAAATCATGTTTAACAGATAATTATATTTGTATCATGTTTAACGGGTAATTATATTCGTATCATGTTCATATTATATTCGAATCATATTCAAATTATATTCTAAATATGATTCGAACATAAAACGAGCATGATTTGAATATAATACGAACATGATACGAATATAATTACATGTTAAACATGATTCGAATATAATTTGAATATGATTCGAATATAATAGTTAAAAAAACATGTAACTATATTAGAATTATATTCGAATCATGTTCATATTATATACGAATCATATTCAAATTACATTCGAAATATCATATTCAAATTATATTTCGAAAATAATTTTAATATGATTCGAATATAATATAGACATGGTTCAAATATAATTCTAATATAATTTGAATTTTGCTCAAAAAATATATTTCGAATATAGCAAAATTCGAATTAATAATTCAAATAGAATTAGAAGATTATTCAAATATAATTTGAATATGATTCAAATATAATACGAACATGATTCGAATATAATTTGAATTTTACTCAAAAACTATAATTCAAATATAGTGAAATTAGAATTAATAATTAGAATTTAATTGGAATTCGAATCTAAAAAATTACTAATTTAGTATTAAAATATTTGTTTTAATTTATTTTATTAAATATTAACATTTTAATAAAATAATATTATTAATAATAACAAATAATGGACTAAATTATAAAAATTAGAAACAAATAGAGGTCAATTTAAGGTAAAAATAGACTTTTCAGTGACTAAATTGAACAAAAAAACAAACCTGACAGACTTGACATGTCATTTACCCTTTAAATAAAACCAGACGGATTGACTTAGTCAACCCGTTGATGACGTGGCAGGATGTTATTGGCCGAAATTTTTTTTAACGAAAAAGGGTAACGGAATGGGACAAAATGGGTAACGGCGAATTGTTTAAGGGGGAAAAGTGGGCAAAATGAAGTTTAAGGGGCAAGTTGAGAAATCGGGTATACTTTAGGGGGAAATTGTATTAAGCCTATTCTCAAATATAGACTTGTGTATACAATGCCTTCAATGAATCATATATTTATAGGCATAAGAAGTACATAATACATTAGACTCTAATTAATAGAGATAATATTCCTAATAATAAATAAATCAAACTCCTTAGATAAAGTTCTAATCATGATAGACATCGCATAAATAAATATTCATAACAAAAATGTGTTTGATATATAACTTTTTAAAATAGAATGAACAAAATAAATAATTAAATTTAAATATGATTAATAAAAATATTATAATAGTAATGATAAATAAAATATGATTAAATAAACCAAAATTTTTTAAAAAATTGTCATTAAAAAGATTCGAACCTGGATTAATAAAGTTAAAAATAAAGAATTCTTATTTACCTCGTTTCCACTTTTCTAAAATATTTTTTCTATTATCTCAGTTCCCCGGGGCTTTGCCCTGATTAATTCGGCCCGACCCGCGTCACACACTTGATTTTGGTGGGTGAGTCTCCCAACTAAATTTTTTTGCATACACAAAATCTCGAACTCGAAAAATTCTTAAGCAATATCAAATTATTTATACTAAAATTTTTTAATATAAATAGTGAAAATATTTTTATATATATTTTAAAATTTTCGCTTACTTTTGTTATTTTCTAGTGGCTTAACTACAAAATAAGTGCTCCAATTATTCTTTTTTTGTAATAGGTGCCTAAAGTATTTTTTTGGCTGAAATAGGTGTATAAAGTTTCATTTCTGACTGAAATATGTACCTAAAATATTTTTTGGCTAAAATAGGTGCCTAAACTTTCATTTTTGGTTGAAATAGGTGCTCAAGTAGGTGCCAAAATTGACTTTAAAACAATTTAAAAATGAAAGTTTAGCATCTATTTCAGCCAAAAAATAATTTAGACATATATTTTAGCCAAAATGAAAGTTTAGACACCTATTTTAACTAAAAAAATACTTTAGGCATCTATTACAAAAAAGAGACATAATTTAGGCACTTATTTTCTAATTAGCCTTTTTCTAGTTTAACGATTAAACATGTTTTCTTTAAGGGTAAACTACACATATGACCACTGAACCATGAGTTTGGTGTCAAAATGACCACTATATTATTTTTTGCCGCAAATGCACCACACAACTATTTAAATGGTTTCATTTTAGCCACACACCGTTAAAAAAATGAAAAAGTTGACGGAACTGTTAAAAAATTGGTATAATTACACATTTGGTCTTCTATATTTATACAATATTTCAATTTAGTCTTAATTTTAATCTAATAAAATAAAATAATTATTCAATAAGATGGTGACACGTGTCACCGCCTTATTGGGGGATTTTAATTATTTTTATTTAACTTAATTAATTAATTTTCTCCCTCCAATCAGGTGGTGACACGTGTCACCACCTGATTGGTGTAGGAAAAATGAAAACCAAGGAACTGCCCATGGTAGGAATCAAACCTAGAACCTTGAGGTGCAGCGCACACAAGTTTGCCACTAAGCCGAGCATATACTTGTAATATGCAATACTAATAATAATATATGTGTTATCTGTTGTTGGTTTGGGGTGATAAAACTTCGCACGATAAATTCGGTATCCGTACGGTAAAATAAGCTCCCACGAAACTCTGTTGTTTTATCTGATGATTATTCAAAATTATGAGTTGGTAATGTGGGTGTTAAAGGCTGGAGTGATGCGGACGCACGATGAAGAAACGTTGAAGTTTTTTAAGCATTCGTCTGTTACTTGTGTGCTGGCTCCACGCTATGCTAGCCGTAAGCTTGGGTTTTTTAAACAGCATGCAAGTCTTTCTTTATTTTGAACTATTGTTGTATGTAAATAACTTGTTTATCTTTGCGCTCAAGTAATTATTTGATGTATTTCTAACCATGTGTCTCGAGTCAGAATATCCTTAATGCTTTGCACTAGGATATTGAATTATGTATTTTGCTAATTCGATGCATGTGAAAGTTAGACCCTTTACCTTGGAGAACTCATTTCCTGCATATTCAGGTTTCTGCACATTTAACTGGGTGCATATATTCTACTTAACGTTTCTGGTTTTGCTTGGTGGATTAGTTTAGCGAACTATTTTATGGATTTGACAAATTTTATTTGATTCTGATAAGTGTTTCAACTAAACACTTTGCTGAGGTTGCTGGAGTTTTCTTGCATGCGGCCGCCTAATATACGGCTAATATACGGCGTTACCGGAAACATGATAAGGTATACCGGAAACATGATAAGGTATATAATGTATCGGTAAAGCGGTACCGGATATGTTGATTTCGAAAGTATCCATACTTTTTCGAAAGTATCCATACCTTATCATATTTTCGGTATACCTTATCATGTTTCCGATAACGCCGTATATTAGCCGTATATTAGGCGGCTGCATGCTAGAAAAACCCGAGGTTGCTTATGCAATTGTTTTGTGCAGGTTGTTGGAACCATGTTTACGCACCATCAAAAATGTGTCCTTGTTGACACACAGGCAGTCGGCAATCATCGAAAGATAACTGCATTTGTTGGAGGTATCGATATTTGATACACCTGAACATCGACTACTTCGTGATCTTGACACTGTTTTCAAGGATGATTTTCATAATCCTACTTTTCCTGTAAGTGAGACCTAAAATTTCCAACTAGCTATTTAGATTGCGACTAGGACTTCGGTGCTTGTGTTGCAATTTGAAACAAGCTGCTTTCATACCAGACTGGCATTTTGTTTAGTTAATTATCAACTGTACCATCAAACATGGTTTAGGTTCACGTACTTTAAATTCTAATCTTGGCACTTCTTTATTTTTCTCCTCTTCTCTTTACCTGTCTCTACTTTTTAGGCCGAAACCAAGGCTCCAAGGCAACCATGGCATGATGTTCTTATCAACTTTGAGCAGCAGTGGAGGAAATCAACCAGGTGGAAATAGTTCAGTCTACTTTTTAAAGGAAATCAACAGATAACACATATATTATTATTAGTATTGTATATCACAAGTATATACTTGGCTTAGTGGTAAATTCGCGCATGTTACACCCCCAAGGTCCTCCAATAAGGTGGTGACACATGTCACAATCTTATTGAATAATTAATTTATTTCTTAGATTAAAATTAGGACTAAATTGATATATTGTATAAATATAGAAGACCAAATGTGTAATTATACCAATTTTTTAACAGTTTCGTCAACTTTTTCATTTTTTTTAACGGCGTGTGGCTAAAATGGAACCATTTAAATAGTTGTGTGGCGCATTTGCGGCAAAAAATAATATAGTAGTCATTTTGACACCAAACTTACAGTTCAGTAGTTATATGTGTAGTTTACCCTTTCTTTAATATTTTTTATTTTATAAAAAATGAAAATAAAACGACATATCTCCTACTTTCCGCACTCCGCAGTTACTACTTACTAGTCCACAACTACCACTAATTTTATTATAGTTTTCAGTCGCTGTCAAAACTGCTTTTACCACCACCTTGTACTACACGTAATCTTCAGGTCTGCTTCGATTTCACTCTCTGGAATCAATTAGAATATTTTGTTTTATTTGGTAATGTTCTCGTCTAAATAAAAGATTTTTCTATGATTTTTTTAACCCTCCATTTTAATTTAGTTATGCTCTCAATTTTTCATTTTGATTTTGATTTTTTTTACTTTATTTTGACATAAGATTTTTTATATTAAATTACAAAGCTTTCTTTATAAAGTATTTCTAAAAAAACAATCTAAATATAACTATGAAAAATATTTTGATGCACAAGCTTGTGTAAACTTTAGTTTACACAAGCCCTTTAATTTTAGAGTTTAGGGTTTAGGATTTTAGGTTAGGGTTTAGGGGTTTAGTATGTAAGGTATATAATTTAAGGTTTATGGTTAGAACTTAGAGTTTAGGGTTTAGGGCTTAGGGTTTAGGTTTTAGGTTGCTAGGGTTTGTAATTTAGATTTTAAATTTTATAAAAGGATTGTGTAAAAAAAATTTACACAGCTTGTGCATCAAAATAAAACCCATATAACTATTCGAATCACTTTTTGATTTATTCGTTTTTCTGTGTGCATCCCACCACGATGTACACTTATCTGCATATTCCCTGTGGTCGCCAAATGAATTGTTCCCATCTTACATCCGCCAAAATTCAATAAATTTCCTTCGTTAAGATTATCATTTTTAGCAAACTAGACTTTTCATAACTTCTACACCTTGTTCTCCGCAATTCACGTGAAAGCATAGCCTCCACATAATTTATTAAAAAATTATTCGAAATTACAACGAGGATTTACGATAACAATCCTAAACTAAACACAAACTATATTTTGTTATAACTAATAACACAATAAACTAATCACTTAAGATTATACAAACACCGTACATGAAAAAGGTTAAGAACTCAACCAAAAGACTTCAACAAAATATAGATATGAACAGATCTGACTGCATCAGTAAACAAACGAACCACAAAAGGAGATCAAACTACTAAAAGATCACCGACAACCGCAAATCAGAGTCGAGTGTCGTGAGAAAACTATCCACGAACGCAAATCGTATGTCCAAATCCAATTTGAGGGTACAAAGCAGGAAAAAACAGCAAGACAAACCAATAAGTGACATCTTAATCAGTCGATGCGACGTCAAATCCAACCTGGAGAAAAATAAAAATGAAAAAAATGCTACAAAACAAAGGAAGACGTACCACAAAAATAAAGTTATTCTTATAAAAAATTAAAAAACAAAACAAAAATACAGTGTAATATAATATAACAAAATTAACGACGGTGACAACCAAAAACAAGACTGGTAAAGAAAAGAATGTGCTGATATGAACCAAGAGAAAACCTAACTTATTTTATTCTTAAAAAGAAATTATCACGCTTTAGGTCCCCAATAATTTCAAAAATTAAAATAATTAATGATATATATCAATGTATATAATTAGTGGCACATATCGTTACATGATGTTTGCTCTAGAATTTTCCTTCATCTTTTGGTTGGACGCTCTATAACATGATTGTCAATTGGATTTTGAAATACTTTTTTTTATGAAGATAGGATTATTACCATGTGCCGCTTAAAAATATTTTTAAACTTAGTCGGAAGAAAAAAAATACACATGATAATAATTATAAAAAACCTATGAAATAAACCTCGTCCAACATTACATGCATTGGATCAACCTAGCCAAACCATTCATGCATCAAGCTAAAATATTATGAGACAAACCATCTCCATGTACTAGCTAAAAAGGCCTCAGGAGGGGATGCAAAGTATTGGATCAAATCTAAAATTGTGAATTTTTTAACTCTTAACTTCTATTAAATTTTCAAAAAAAAATTAGATAATAATTTTTATTTTATTTTATTTTGATAAAAAAAGATATTACTTTGTGTCTTATTAAAAAACTCCTAAACCTATTTGGAGGAAAAGGGTACACATAGCAATATTTATAGAAACTGAGCAAGCTAAACTCAACAAAAACATGAACAAAATTACTTAACAGTCACTACCCGACAACATGAAAAGGATCCACAAGATTAAATGCAAGCTGAACGGCAAGATACAACCTCACAACACCTCGACTAAATTAGTAAGAAGAGGGACCATTAGTCTCCTCTACAAGAAGCTGTAAAACAGAGGCTGGGGGTTCAAAAAATATTGTAGTGTCTAAGGTGGAATTCCTGCACAACTTGGCCATCCTGTCAGCTAGCCGATTGCGTTCTCGTACCACGTAGGTAAAATTCACCATCCAATTCCGATCCAACAGCATCTGAATATGTTGCAGTAAGGTAGAGTGTCCTGCAAAGCTATCCTTGCTTTGGAGCATACTCACAATAGTTTTGTTTTCCAGTTCTACCAGAATTTTCCGGTGCCAAAGCTGCCAAACCTGTCGTAAGCCCTTAAAGACTCCCCATAGATCCTCTTCCATAGTCGAGCATATTCCGATAGATTTAGAGAAGCCTATTAACCATCTTCCACACTCATCCTGAAGCACCCTTCCACATGAAGCCACACCACTGGTGGTGCAATTGGCCTCGTTGGCATTCAGCTTGTACCACCTCATATTTGGTGGATGCTAGTGTTCATTTGATTTGTCCGTACTCCTAGGAAACATGTTGTGATTCACCAAAAGCGCCTGAGCTGACCTAATCTCCTCCATAATTCGTTTGCTCTTTTCAAGAACTGATTCTATGCATGCATCCTCAGGGGAAAAGACGAGCATGTTACGTTTTAGCCAGATAGCCCAGATAATCGAACCAAACATTATAGGTCAATCATCATTTTCTATCACAAACCCACATTTCCCTTATATATTTGACATATACACTCAGAGAACTCCATAGAAAAGAACTTAGCGCGTCTCTCTCTTCTAATTAGGCACATCCACTTGCTCTTAGCTAGAAAATATGAGCGAAATTGGTGATCGATAGTTTTCGGTTTAGAGTGGAAAACCCCTAAAAAACGTCATTTGTAAAATGGTGTCAGGCCTTTTCTACATTTCTTAAAATCCTTCTATGAACAGCTAGCCAAAGGAAAATTTTAATATGTTGAAGGCTAGGGTACTTTGCAATTTCTGCCCAATCCTTGTCATTCTTCGGGGCTATGAGATTGTCCTGCAAAGCATATGTAGTTTTCACTGTAAAAGATCGATCATCACACCATTTCCATCAAGGTGTATCCTCACACGAAGAGGCTAACGATGGTTTAATTGCCTCAATCTTGAGGACAATAGTCATTGGTAGCATATAGGCAAAACTGTCCCACCTCCACTCACAATTTTCATCAATCATTGACCGAATAGAAGTAAAACCCCACAGAATAATGTATCCACCCACAAAATGATCGGCGAAAGAGCTAATGTCATCAACCCACGGGTCTTTCCAAAAATCAACACTCATTTCATTCTTGAGATTCTATACAATGCTAGAGCGGACATCATTCCAAACCATGCTTAATCCTTTCCATAAACGCGAGCATTTACGTCGCTCAATCGATTTCGAAATGCCACCTCACCATTTGTATTTACATCGCAAAAAATGAACCCATAGGTAATTTTTTTGGTAAGTAAACCGAATGCAATCTTTATTAAGAAGGCAACATTTTAACTCGCCAAGTGTCTGAAACTGAGACCATCATTTACCATAGATTGTGTAACACCCGAGTTTAGGGCCTGAGAGATATTCGGGTTTGGGTTAAACCGGTTCGGGTTAAGTTAATTTTGGGGAAACAATTTAAAATAAACCAATTTTAAAACTTTTGAAGAAAATGGAATTTAAAAAGGTTTTTTTGGTAAAATATGGATAAATGGGTTTTGGAGATAGATTTTAAATTAAAATAAAATACTATATTTCAAATTTCTCATCTCTTCTTCTCCCCCAAAACCTTTTTCACGTCAAAAAACACCCAAAGCTAAGCCACCATCCATTTTCACCAATCTTCACCATTTTTGGAGGTTTCAAAGAGGTAAGCAACTTGGTTTTATTCTTCTCTTCCTTCCAATCTTGTTTTTAGCATTTTCCTTTCAAGGTTTTGAAGATTTCTTAAGTTTCTTCATTTTGGGTAAAAATGGGGTTTTGAAGGGGTTTAAGCAAATGTTATGAAAACAACGATTTGGGTTAGTTGTAAATCTTATTTTGGGTGTAAAATGGTGTTAAAATAATGGGTTTAACATGAAATCTTGGATTTTGGGAAAATGAGTAATTTTTTATTAATGAGTATTTGGGTTTTTGGCTTAGAAATGGTGGAGAAGGTTTCCTAATGTTTTGGTGGTGTTATGTTGTTGTTTTTGGAGTGTTTGAACATGTTTTGGTTGATAAATTGATGAGGATATGGCTGACTTGAGGTTATAGTAGAAATGAGAATAGTTTTGGCTAGTTTCGGATAGAAATCAGAAACTTGTTGTTGCCGAATATCTGATGGAACTGATTTCAGTGAGTTTGAGTGTTGAAAGGTGTATTAATTCTTTCTTTTGAATTGGGTAGAAGCAGCGAATAAGGATTTGGGTTCTTCGGACGCTACACCGGGAGTTGAGGAAGCTTGAAGGAGGATCGTTAGCTTGAATTGGGCATTGTACTGGTGAGTGAAAATTGTTTTGAAGCTTTAAAATGTTCAAAGAAGGTTTCTTAGGGCTTGGGTGGAGCCTTAGGGGCCAACCTAAACCCAAGTGTAAGTTTATTGATTCGTGCCTTGTTTCGTTAAGAGGCAGTGTCTATGTTTATACATGTTGTTGGTTAAAATACAATTGCTTTTACCTTCTTTTTAATGTTGTCGTGTTGTTGTTGTTGTCAAAACCTCACCTGATGGTTAGTGGAAAGAGTTTTGTTGATTACGGTGATGTGTAATCCTACCGGAAGTGACTAGTAGATGAGTACAGTGATGCGTAGTCCCACCGGAAATATGCTAGTTGTTGTGAACCGTGATGTGTAGTCCCACTGGGAATGGTTGTGCATGTGCATACCATGTTTGTTTATGCTTTCGGATTATCGTATTTCCTTTTCTAATGGTTTTGTCTTTAAAATTACATTCATGTTTTGAACTGCATTGTCGCTGTTGTGATTTTGAGCTCCGCTCACTACGCTTTTAAGCTTACGCTCTTTTTTCCAACAATGCATATCGTTAGTGGCTTTGGGAGGCAAGTGGGGTAAAAGAGGAGCCTTGGAGTTTTTGCTAGCTCAAAGTATTGTTTTTTCACGGTTGTAATAATACTTAGGCAATGGGAATGCTAGACTTTTGTGTTGGGGAGTTGGTGTCCAAACTCCTATGTTATTGTTATTGTTGTTATCATGTTTAAAGTGTTGAAGTATGCTTTGGTTTGGCTTTTGACCCTTTGAGAATGTTAAACATGTTTGGTTGTTTTGTTAAATCATGCTTTGATGATTTTTTAGTTTCGTTGAATGTTTAACTTGTTTGAATGAGTTTTCTTGGTTGGCTTGAGTTGCATGTATGTTTAGAAGTTGGTCAAATGCTTGCTTATGATGTTTAAGTTAGCTTCCCTGTGCTTAAAACTAAAATTTGTTGTCTTTATATGCAGGGTGTATCGATACGCTCAAGGGCAGTATCGATACGGTCCCCTGTTTTAAGCCAAGTGTACCGATACTGCCTTGGAGGGTAAGTCAGGTAAGTTGGTTTGTTTGGTTTGTTTGCCATTGCACGGTGTATGAAAGCATGATTTCTCGTTCTTGTTGTTGGTTGAAGTGTAGTCGAGTGTCCTCATTGCTAAGTATTGTTATTAGAAAATGGTTTTGGTTAAAAGAGCTTGAGCCCTTGGATCCTTGCCCTTGCTAACCCAATGTTTCCTTGTGTGTTATGTTTATTGTTTTAGATTTTATCTTCGTTATGGTGAGACCGAGGGGAAGGCCTAGAGCGGGTGACCAGGCACCCGGGGTTGTACCTCCTCCTCCTTCTCCTGCTCCTGATGGTAATAGGGCAGATGTCGGAGATGATGTACCTCAGGCTGGGGCAAATGTTGGGGGTAATGGAGCTAATGCTGGTCAGGGCCCCGCAGGTGCGGACATGACTCATTTGATTCAAACTATAGCCGGGGCTTTTCAGACAGTTTTAACCGGTATACATGCTGCAACACCACATCAGGGTGCGGGGACTGGTTTGCCCCTTGAGAGACTTCGTAGTTTGGGCAGATTTGAGTTCTGTGGTTTGACTCCCGAGGGTTCAAATGCTTGGCTCGAGAGCACTACACGAATCTTAGGCCAGATGGAGTGCTCAAACACTCGTAAGTCGGGTTGTGTCGTCTCCTTGCTTTAGGGAGATGCGTATGCTTGGTGGACCACAATTACTTCGGGTATGCCAGAAGCAGATGTCACTTGGGAATTCTTTCGAACAACTTTTAGAAAGAAATACATTGGATCCTGATATCAGGATGAAAAGAAGAGGAAATTTATGGATTTGGTTCAGGGTGGTAAGACGGTGTCAGAATACGAGGTACAGTTTGTGAGGTTGAGCCAATATGCTCCCGAGTTGGTTCCCAATGAGAGAGAATGGTGTCAGCGCTTCCGATATGGTTTGACTAGGGATGTGAAGACTTATATGCTCGCTTCTAATTATACCGAGTTTGATGTTTTTATCTCTAGGGCCAAGGATATTGAGCAGAGTTTAGGCTCGAGCGCTCGTGCTAGTGGGTCCGATTCAGAGAAAAGACATGCGGGTTGGGATAGAGAACATGCCAAGAGGCACAGAGATAGGAGATATCAGCCCGACTCGAGACATAGGGGCGGTAACCATGGACGTGGCCATCAGGGCCAAGGAGCTGTTTTTCACACCCCTGAGTGCACTAGATGTGGGAGACGCCATCCGGGCGAGTGTATGCTAGAACTGTGGTTCCCGAGATCACTTGAGGCGTAACTGTCCTCACCCGACTAGGGGCGGACAAGCTCCAGTTAGAGGTTTTGAGCATCAGAGAGGTCGTGGGCGCGGTCGAGGTAATTTTCAGCCATGGAATAATGGTCAAAGAAACATAGCTCATGTAGTGGCAGTTCAGCCCGAGGGTGGAGGACCGACTAGGGTGTATGCACAACAAGAGGCTGGGAATGACACGAATGTCATCACATATAATTTCTTGTTACGGTCTTTATCTTTGCTTTCGTTGATAGATTCGGGTTCGACACATTCATACATTTTGGGTGAACATGCAAGATCCCTAGGTTTACCGTATGAGTGGTTAGAGGTAGGTGTGAATGTTACTAGTTCTTTTGGTGAGACTGTGGTAGTTAGAAAGATGTATAGGAGGTGTCCTTTGATGATTTAGGGCCATGTGTTTCCGATCGATATGATGAAATTGTCGTTCTATGGTTTCAATGTGATTTTGGGCATGGATTGGCTCTTAGAGCATAGAGCTAGGGTAGACTTTGAGACCAAGAGAGTCTCCTTGAGACTTGCGGATGATTTTGAGGTTGTAGTAGTTGGAGAGAACATTAAGTTCTTATCCAATGTTGTTTCTGCTTTAGAAGCTCAGAGATTGATGGATTCGGGTTTTCAAGCGTATTTAGCCTATGTGATGAATCTGAATATGAGTGATGTTAGACCGCAAGACATCAGAACAGTTTGTGATTTTCCGAGTGTCTTTCCAGAAGAGTTGTCAGGTTTGCCTCTAGATAGAGAAGTTGAGTTTGCTATTGAGACGTATTTAGATTCTGCACCCGTGTCTATTGCTCCGTATAGAATGGCACCTAAAGAGTTGAAAGAGTTGAAAACACAGCTTCAGGAACTGTCAAATAGAGGTTTCATTAGGCCTAGTATTTCCCCGTGGGGTGCTTCGGTCTTGTTTGTGAAGAAAAAGGACGGCAGTATGAGGATGTGTATAGACTATAGGCAGTTGAACAAGGTAACCGTGAAGAACAAGTATCATTTGCCACGGATAGATGATTTGCTTGATCAGTTGAGAGGTGTTTTAGTGTTTTCAAAGATTGATTTGAGATTGGGTTACTATCAGTTGAAGGTAAAAGATGTGGGCATACCGAAGACGACCTTCCGTACACGTTATGGGCACTACGAGTTCTTGGTAATGCCTTTCGGTTTGACTAATGCTCCAGCTACGTTTATGGACATGATGAACCGAGTGTTCCACGAGTTTTTGGATAGGTTTGTAGTAGTGTTCATAGATGACATTTTAGTGTACTCTAAGACCGATGAAGAACATGATGAGCATTTGCGATTAGTGCTTCAGACCTTGCTTGAGAACCAGTGTTATGCCAAGTTGAGTAAATGTGAGTTTTGGATTAGAGAGGTAGTCTTTTTAGGTCACGTGATCTCAGCCGATGGGATTTGTGTGGATCCCAAGAAGATAGAAGCTATAGTGAATTGGAAAAAACCGAAGTCAATGACAGAAATCCGTAGTTTCCTAGTTTAGGCGGGGTATTATCGAAGATTTGTTGAGGGATTCTCAAAGATTGTGGCACCCTTGACTAAATTACTTCAGAAAAATGTTTCGTATGAGTGGATAAATGCAAGGCATCAAGCGTTTGAAAAGTTGAAGAAAGCATTGACAGAAGTTCCTATTTTGATTCAGCTTGAACCAGGGAAAGAGTTCGTAATCTACATTGATGCATCGTATTTAGGTTTAGGGTGTGTGCTTATGCAATAAGGAAAACTTGTAGCTTACGCTTCGAGACAGTTAAAGGTTCACGAGAAGAATTACCCCACTCATGACATAGAGTTAGCTGTTGTAGTGTTTGTTTTGAAGATTTGGAGACACCACCTTTATGGTGAGAAATGCACAGTCTATACCAACCATAAGAGTTTGAAATACTTAATGACTCAGAGAGAGTTTAACCTTAGACAGCGTAGGTGGTTAGAGCTTTTTTAGGACTATGACCTCACGTAGAGTATCATCCGGGTAAAGCAAACGTAGTGGCCGATGCTTTGAGTAGAAAAGTGGCAGTTGAGTTGTGAGCTATGTTTTCTAGATTGAGTGTGTCTCAAGATGGTGGTTTGATAGCCGAGCTACAGGTTAAACCTTCGTTGGTTCAGTTGATTCGAGAGAAACAGTTGCAAGACAAATCTTTGGCACCACATGTGCAAGATATAGCTGAGGGTAAACCCACATATTTCTTCTTTGGTGAGAATGGGATCTTATGTTTCAGGGAACGAGTATTTGTTCTAGAAGATGTCGAGTTGAGGCGTACTATCTTGAATGAAGCTCATAACAGTCCTTTTGCTATGCATATGGGTAGTACGAAGATGTACCGTGGGCTGAAAGATGAGTACTACTGGATTGGGTTAAAGAAAGATGTGGCCGAGTTTGTGAGTAAGTATATGTTTGGTTAGCGAGTTAAGGTCGAGCATCAGTTTCCTTTAGGTTTGTTACAGTCGTTGAAGATTCCGGAATGGAAGTGGGAACGTATTATTATGGATTTCGTGTCAGGTTTACCGTTGACTCCTTCGAAGAAGAATTCATTGTGGGTAATAGTTGACAAATTCACCAAGTGTGCCCATTTCATACTTGTTCATACTACTTACACCTTAGACAAGTTGGTCAATCTGTACATCAGTGAGGTAGTGAGATTGCATGGTGTGCTGAAACCGATTGTGTCAGACCGAGATCCGAGGTTTACAACTAGATTTTGGGAGTGTTTGCATCGTACCTTGGGTACTTGGTTGAACTTGTTGAGCTTGAAACACGCTCGAATCAATCTTCTAAAACCGTCAAGAGGGTTGAATTGAACTCCCGAAAAAATTGGCTAAAACCGATAAAAATGATAGACAATTTGCATGATGATTTTAGAGTGGTTCGACTTTCTAACCAAAGTCTACATCCACTACCTTAGCACATCACTAAGGATTTTCCAATTCACTAATATGAATTCTTCCTTTTGAGGCCAAAGGGATAACCTTACAACCCTATCTTTTCAATGGCTAAGATAGAACCACTCTAGTTTTTTTCTTAGGCTAAACTAGAACCTCTCCCTTTTATAAGGTAGTTTGTGTAAACAATGAAAACCTCACAAGGTGGGTGTTTACAAGAATTAAGCTCACAAGAGTGTAAAGAATAAAACAATAAAAAACACTCTCTATACAATATATACAAGAGAAATGTATAATAAAGACTTAAATGCTATTTCTCTTGATCATGAAGCTTGGATATTGTCTCTAACCATCTTCAAGTGTCCCAAGGTTGCATTTATAATGTGGAATGATATTCTAGCCGTTTATGACCGTTGGAGATGTTTTGGAGCCGTTGGGAAGTCATAAAGTCGAGCTTTAAATTCTCGCCTGCACAGAGGTTTTGAAACCTTTACCAGAGGTTTCGAAACCTTAAGGAGGAATTTGTAAAAACTAGCCGTTACAAGGCCAAGGTTTAAAAAACAGTGGCATTCTGCCCAGAAAGGTTTCGAAACCTTATAGGGATGATTTCGAAACTTTCACTTAAAAACCCAATTTTGACTAATTTTTAACTTTTAAATGTATATTCGATATAGGTGCAAAGTCAAAAACATTTAAACAAAATTTTCAAGTTTTAAGGACTTTTGAATTATTTTTGAAATCTTTAAACATGTCCAAAACATTTTTCACATAATTGTTATATCAAAATATTTCTCAACAGAACTTCAGTACTTCATATCACCCACAGTTAGATGGTCAATCAAAGAGAGTGATTTAGGTGTTAGAGGACATGTTGAGGTGTTGCATCATCTATTTTCAGGGTTCTTGGGAGAAACACCTACCGTTAGTAGAGTTTGCGAACAATAACAGTTATCAGACTAGTATCCAAATGGCATCGTATGAAGCTTTGTATGTTAGGAAATGTAGAACACCTATTTGTTGGGATGAGGCCGGACAGATGCTTGTACCTATGCCAGACTTGCTTAAGGGCACTACCGAGAAGGTAAAACTGATATGTGATCGCTTGAAGGTAGCTTCAGACAGACAGAAATCGTATGCCGATTTGAAGAGAAAAGAGATAGAGTATGTTGTGGGTGAAAAAGTATTTTTGAAAGTCTCACATTGGAAGAAGGTGATGAGGTTTGGTAAGAAAGGTAAGCTAAGTCCGAGATTCATTGGTCCTTACGAGGTAGTTGAGAGAATTGGTCTCGTTGCTTATAGATTGAGATTTCCGACCGAGTTGGAAAGGATTCATGATATGTTTCACGTTTCGATGCTACGAAAGTATAGATCAGATCTGTCCCACGTAATGCCTGTGGAAGAGATCGAGTTGAACCCAGATTTGTCGTATGACGAAGAGCCGGTTGAGATTCTTGCTATTGATAGTAAAGTGTTGCGTGAGAGGTCTATCGAGTTAGTTAAGGTTTTGTGGAGACACCAAGGTGTGGAAGAGGCCACTTGGGAGAGAAAGGATGACATGGAGAAACAATTTTTGTATCTCTTCCCATCAGGTAAATTTCGAGGACAAAATTCCTTAAGTGGGAGAGAGTTGTAACGCCCGAGTTTAGGGCCCGGGAGATATTCGGGTTTGGGTTAAACCGGTTCGGGTTAAGTTAATTTTGGGGAAACAATTTAATATAAACCAATTTTAAAGCTTTTGAAGAAAAGGGAATTTAAAAAGGTTTTTTGGTAAAATATGGACAAATGGGTTTTGGAGATAGATTTTAAATTAAAATAAAATACTATATTTCAAATATCTTATCTCTTCTTCTTCCCCAAAACCTTTTTCACGTCAAAAAACACCCAAAGCTAAGCCACCATCCATTTTCACCAATCTTCACCATTTTTGGAGGTTTCAAAAAGGTAAGCAACTTGGTTTTATTCTTCTCTTCCTTCCAATCTTGTTTTTAGCATTTTCCTTTCAAGGTTTTGAAGATTTCTCAAGTTTCTTCATTTTGGGTAAAAATGGGGTTTTGAAGGGGTTTAAGAAAAAGTTATGAAATCATTGATTTGGGTCAGTTGTAAATCTTATTTTGGGTGTAAAATGGTGTTAAGACAGTGAGTTTAACATGAAATCCCATATTTTGGGGAAATGGGTAACTTTTGATTAATGGGTATTTGGGTTTTTGGCTTAGAAATGGTGGAGAAGGTTTTCTATTGTTTTGGTGGTGTTAGGTTGTTGTTTTTGGAGTGTTTGAACATGGTTTGGTTGATAAATTGATGAGGATATGTCTGACTTGAGGTTAGAGTAGAAATGAGGATAGTTTTGGCTAGTTTCGAATAGAAATCGAAAACTTGTTGTTGTCGGATTTTGATGGAATTGATTTCAGTGAGTTTGAATGTTGAAAGGTGCATTAATTCTTTGTTTTGAATTGGGTAGAAACAGCGGATAAGGATTTGGGTTCTTCGGATGCTACACCTGGAGTTGAGGAAGCTTGAAGGAGGACCGTTAGCTTGAATTGGGTATTGTACTGGTAAGTGGAAATTGTTTTGAAGCTTTAAAATGTTCAAAGAAGGTTTCTTGGGGTTTGGGTGGAGCCTTAGGGGCCAACCTAAACCCAAGTGTATGTTTATTGATTCTTGCCTTATTTCGTTAAGAGTCGGTGTATATGTTTATACATGTTGTTGGTTCAAATGCAATTGCTTTTACCTCATTTTTAATGTTGTCGTGTTGTTGTTATTGTTAAAGCCTCACGTGATGGTTAGTGGAAAGAGTGTTGTTGATTACGGTGATGTGTAGTCCCACCAGAAGTGACTAGTAGATGAGTACGGTGATGCGTAGTCCCGCCAGAAATATGCTAGTTGTTGTGAACGGTGATGTGTAGTCCCACCAGGAATGGTTGTGCATGTGCATACCATGTTTGTTTATGCTTTCGGATTATCGTATTTCCTTTTCTAATGGTTTTGTCTTTAAAACTACATTCATGTTTTGAACCGCATTGTTGTTGTTGTGATTTTGAGCTCCACTCACTAAGCTTTTAAGCTTACGCTCTCTTTTCCAACAATGCAGATCGTTAGTGGCTTCGGGAGGCAAGTGGGGCAAAAGAGGAGCCTTGGAGTTCTTTTCTAGCTCAAAGTATGATTTTTTTCAAGGTTGTAATAATACTTAGGCAATGGGAATGCTAGACTTTTGTGTTGGGGAGTTGGTGTCCAAACTCCTATGTTATTGTTATTGTTGTTATCATGTTTAAAGTGTTGAAGTATGCTTTGGTTTGGCTTTTGACCCTTTGAGAATGTTAAACATGTTTGGTTGTTTTGTTAAATCATACTTTGATGAATTTTTAGTTCCGTTGAATGTTTAACTTGTTTGAATGAGTTTTCTTGGTTGCCTTGAGTTGCATGTATGTTTAGAAGTTGGTCAAATGCTTGCTTAGGATGTTTAAGTTAGCTTCCCTGTGCTTAAAACTGAAGTTTGTTGTCTTTCTGTGCAGGGCGTATCGATACGCTCAAGGGCAGTATCGATACGGTCCCCTGTTTTAAGCCAAGTGTACCGATACGCGTGGGCGTATCGGTACCCATTTTGTTCTCTGGAAATTTGAGATTTTGACGAGAAATTAGGGTATCGGTACGAGTCTTAGGCGTACCGATACGGTCCTGGAGTTTACTTTGGGAAACATGACCGTTAGGGGCGTATCGATACCAGCCTTGGAGGGTATCGACACTGCCTCTTGAAGTTGACTTTGGGGGGAGTTTGACCGTTGAAGGCGTATCAATACGGCCTGGTGTAGATTGGCTAAAAGTTGTCTTTAATCGTCTAAATTTCTTGGTTCGTACCCGTGTTTGCTTTTCCGCTGTTTGTTTTTCTCACATAGGTTCAATAAAGCATTTAGACAAGATTAAATTAAAAAAATAGGGTTGCTAATCGAAGTGAGGCCTTAACGGGTTTCGCTTCGGTTTTCCTCGTGTAACCCGTTCGGTCCGATCTGGTGGCTAGGCCGGGACGAGAGGGTTACAGATTGGAAAAGAGTTGTTTGCATTAACAAGGTGGATACCCCTATTCACATTCTACCGACCCCAAATAAACTTTCGAGTAATTTTCTTTAGCTCATCATAAACCCCTTGCAACAAAAGAGTTGTCTGCATTGTGTACGATGGGATTGTCGAAAGCACAACTTTAGCTAACATAATTCGGCCAGCAAGAGAGAGCTTCTTAACCTTCCAACCATTGAGCCTATCGCAGACTTTCTGCAAGAGATATTTATAAGAGGCTTCAGTGACTCTAGTATGAATGAGTGAGACTCCAAGGTACTTACCAAAATCCTTTACCTCTGAGAAGCCAAAAGTAGAACTGATTTGATGTCTTATATTAGCTAGAACATTTTTAGAGAAGAAAATAATTGTCTTTTGTATATTGATCTTGTGAGTGGAAGTTGTACAAAAACTCTCCATGATAGAGCTAATGACATTAAGTTGAGCCAAGGAAGCCGCGACAAACAAGACGAGGTTGTATGTAAAAAATAAGTGGGAGATGCTAGGTCCAATTCTTCCAGTCTAATTGGCTTCCATAAGCCAAAGGCAATGTCCTTTTGGATAGTTTGAGCCAACCTTACATGCATAAAACAAATAAATAAAAGGATAAAAGGCCTCATTGATGAATTCCCATACTCGGTTCGAATGACAGAAACTTGGAGCCATTCCATAAAACCTGCATAGAGACTATAAAGACACAGTGCATAATAATTTGACACAAAGAATCCGAGAACCCTCTATCATGAAGCGTGTCATCAATAAAACTCCACTCAAGTCGGCCTTCTCAAGGTCGACTTTGATAGCCATCCACCTTTCTTACCTTTCTTTCCACGCATTGAATGAATCACCTCCTGAGCCACAATGATACTATTTGAGATAGCATGACCCGAGACAAAGCTTGTTTGATTGCTCGGCACCCAAGTTGCAAGGAATGGTTTGATACAGTTCATGATCAATTTGGACACCACCTTATACAACACCATACACAGACCAACATGACGACATTGATGAATATATTCAGGACTAATGGTCTTCGGAATAAGCACGAGTAATGTACGATTTAACTCTTAATCGAACAAATGGCCACTAAACACCTATCAAATATAACTACAAACACTTGGACCAATAGTCCCCCAATTCCGCTGGTAAAATAGAGTATGATATCCATCAACAATTGGTGCTTTTAAAGGCCCTATCTTGAATATTGTATTTTTAACAAGTCTCATCAAATGGTCTAACGCAGCTTATGGTAGTCTTGGAAATGCCCCTTTCACTATAAAGCCATACGCATTCCCTCGGTCACTTGAGAATCGAGTCTTATAAAAATCCACAACCATGGAAGCATTGTTTAATCAGAGCACCACGCATTGCTGGAATCTCTGAGTGCTAGCACAGTATTTGTCCGTCGGCGACTCATCGCATAAGAATTGTAAAATTTGGTATTGCGATCCATGAAAAAATTATATTGGTTCATTGACTTTTAGATCCACATACTTTCCTCCTGGGCAAGCACCTCATCCAATTCTCACTTCAATTTGCTCAAGAGATCAATTAGAAAAGCCGAGTAGGGAGTGTTTGGAGATTTCTCGATTCCCCTAATCCGCTTCATTGATTCTTTTTTCCTTCGACCAATATGCCCAAAATATTAACATTCCATTAGTAACCTTCGTAGTGAAAGATTCTAGACTTGTAAGAATATCGCCATCGACATCCCATGACTCATATAAAAGCTTAGTAAAGCTAGGATGGTCATGCCAAGCTGTCAGGAAATGAAAGGGTCTGTCGCAAAATACTTTCGTTGTTAAGGTGCAATTTAACAAGCAATGTACACTGGCCATACCCCAATTTGGCAAGGTGTGTCATATGAGTACTCAAGAAACATGTCATTCACTTTGTATTAAACAAACATTGGTCTAGCCTTTGGAACAAATCACCCCTGGACTAAGTGCAATTTGACCCTGAGAATAAAGCCTCAATCAATCCACAGTCAAACACAAAATCATTGAATAAACGACTCCCCTCCACCAACACAGAACCTTCTTGTCGCTCCTCAGGTCGAAGGATGATGTTAAAATCTCTGCCTAAAAACCTACGGAACCCCGACCCTGGATCAAGTTGTTGAAGCGCCTCCCATACACACTTATGCTTGGAAGCATTAGGGTTGGCATAAACCATAGTGAAGAAGAACCACTAAGAGGTATTAACAAGCTTGGCTCTCCTATGTATAAATTTGTTTGAAACCTTTCGAACTTCAATATGCAGATCATCATTCCATAAGAGCCAAACCCTGCCACTAAATCTGTGTGTTTTAATACGAAAAGAATTACTGAACCTGTAGAACTAATGTTTTGATATAATAATTGAAAAATGTTTTGGACCAATTTGAAAAGAATTTAAAACTTGTTTTTAAATCCAAACAACTTGAATTTATGTTTGAGGTATTTAGAAAGGTTTTTGGCAAAGATTTTTGATGTTTTTAATAGCCAAACTTGTGGTTTCACGTTACCAGTATCGATACGGTTCTACCCGTACCGATACCTTTTTGCCCCAGTTTGGCCACTATCAAAACTCGTATCGATACGAGGGTTTAGTGTATCGATACGGATCAGGATCGTTTCGGTACGCCAGGTAAGCGTACCGATCCCAGTTCAACCACCCCAACGGCTATTTCCCAACGGCCATTCAAATGTGGACCCGTACCGATACGCCCTCAAGCGTTTCGATACGCCTTAGCTGGCAAAAGCTCAACGGCTAGTTCCTATGAAGCCCGTACCGATACGGTGTCACGTGTATCGATACGGTTAGCTGCAGAACAGCATTTATGAAGGGAAATAAAATCCTCAACGGCTCTAATTCATCCCCAACGACTAGTAACGGCTACAAACTCAATTGGGAGTATAAAAGGGACCTTCAAGCATCAAGAGAAGACTTATGCTCACATTGTCAAACATCAAATGATCAAAAAGTGTCTTAATGCTTAAATTGTCAATTCTTGTATAGACAAACACTAGTGAGCCAAAATTGTCAAATTTGCTCAAGTGTTTTAGGTTTTGGGTGAGTGCTTAATTGTGCAAACAAACACCTATTAGAGGGTCTTAAGTTTGCTTTCTTTGTCTTTTTGTAAAGAGGGTTTTGATCAAGGCTTTGGGTAGAAGCTTGATCGGTTGTAAGGGTTTCCTCCTAATCCTAGAAAAGGGGACGAATCAATAGTGGATTGATTGTGGAATCCTTAGTGGGGAGCTAAGGTAGTGGATGTAGACCTTGGTTAGAAGGTTGAACCACTATAAATCATTGTGTCTTTTTACATTCTAGCTTCCACAACCTTCCACCCAAAAATCCATCTCTCCACCACTTGGTGAGCTAAATTGGTTGATCGAATCGAGCCCCTAAAATCCCAACAATTGGTATCAGAGCTTGGCTGAATCGAAGGGGATTCACATCCTATTGAGAAGATCCGGCAAGCTCGATCACTATTTCATCAACCGGCTCAATGGCACAATCGATCGACAAACCGCCCTTCTTCGACGGAACTCATTATGCCCATTGGAAGACAAAGATGAAGTTCTTCATCAAATCAAGAGATTACAAGCTATGGGATGTAATTGAAGATGGTCCGTTCGTGCCTCAAAGAAGTAAAGCGGAGTGGAGTGCCGACGATCGCAAGAAGATGGAGCTAAATTGCAAAGCCTTGCACATTCTATTTTGTGCATTTGGTCCATCCATCTATGAGAAGATGTCTTCTTGTGAGAGTGCCAAGGAGGTATGGGACAAGCTTGAAGTCACATACGAGGGGACAAATGAAGTCAAGGAGACCAAGATTGGGCTCCTAACCTTAGAGTATGAGAACTTCAAAATGGATCCGGAAGAGAACATCGAGAAGATGTTTGATAGGTTCTCCACCATCACCAATGGTCTCAAAGGCTATGGAGAAGCCATCCCGGAGGAAAAGCTTGTTCGAGAGCTCATCTACTCACTTCCCGAGTCTTGGGACTCAAAGAGGACCGCCATCATCGAAGCCAAAAATTTGAAGACTTTGAAGCTTGATGAACTCATGGGGTCTCTCCTTACTCATCAAATCATGAAGAAGAACAAAGAGGATGAGAAGAAGAGGGAAGAAATTAGAGCTATGGGAGAGAAGAAAATCAAAGGGCTTGACATCAATGCAAGTGCCACGGCTCTCAAATCCTCCACTTGCCATCATGTCTACTCAAGTGAAGAGGAGGGAAGATGAAGAGATAGTTCATCTCTTCAAGAAGTGTGCCCCGTTCATGAAGAAAGCCTTGAGAGAGCTTGAACGAGAACCTAAAAGAAAGGAGAGGGCAAGCACTTCAAGCCATAAGAAGAAGGCATATGTGGCTACTTGGAGTGATGAGGACTCCACCGACGATGAACAAGCCAACCTTTGCCTTATGACCATCGAAGAAGATTCAAGGGTAACTTCTAATTCATCTACTTCATGCTCTTATTCTTTTGATGAATTACAAGATGCCTACGATGATTTGGTTTTAAATTTTAAAAGCCACATTTTGAAAAACAATAAATTGATTTCAAAGTTAAAAATTCAAAATGATTTGCTTTCTAAAACCAAACTTGAACTTGAAGCAAAACTTGAAGAGTTTGAATTAAAATGTTTTGATTTACAAAAATTGCTTCAAAATGTTCAAGAAGAAAAAGATTTGATTTCCAAAGAGCTTGAAAAGAAAACAATTTTGGAAAGTCAAATTTCTATGTTGGACAATCTAGTGCCCCTAGATTTATTAAAGGAAAATGTTTTAGAAGTATTTGGGTCCCAAAAGGACTTAGTACTTCAATTAAAAAGGATGACATATTAAAATGGATTCCTAAGGGGACTAAAATTTGTGCAACTAACGTCTATGGATCCAAAGCAATTTGGATACCAAAAATTACTTGATTGCCTATTGTAGGTGTGATGGAGATGTTCAACAAGTCAAACATTGAGGGGGAGCTCCATACACACAAAGAAGAACACTTGAAGAAGGAAGGCTTCACATCCTCCCTTGAGTTCAAGTGTTGTAAAATTTCTAGTTGTTTTGAGTTAATTTGTCTTATTTTTAGTTTATTCAACTAGATGATCATATATGATGGACTAACATTTTTTATGATGCTTTGAGTAAGGGGGAGCCATTTTTAAACCAAATTCTTATTTTTTTGTCAAAGTTTTTACCTCTATTGTTATTTTTGAACTTAATGTCTTAAATTCTTTTTGATATAACAAAAAGGGGGAGAAATGGTATGGTTTGAAAAATTGAATTTTCAAATGAATAAGGGGGAGAATCCCAAACAATTTTTCAAGTTAGTTTTATTATATCAAAAAGGGGGAGATTGTAGAACTAATGTTTTGATATAATAATTGAAAAATGTTTTGGACCAATTTGAAAAGAATTTAAAACTTGTTTTTAAGTCCAAACAACTTGAATTTATGTTTGAGGTATTTTGAAAGGTTTTTGGCAAAGATTTTTCATGTTTTTAATAGCCAAACTTGTGATTTCACGTTACCAGTATCGATACGGTTGTACCCGTACCGATACCTTTTTGCCCCAGTTTGGCCACTGTCAAAACCCGTATCGATACGAGGGTTTAGCGTATCGATACGGATCGAGATCGTTTCGATACGCCATGTAAGCGTACCGATCCCAGTTCAACCACCCCAACGGCTATTTCCCAACGGCCATTCAAATGTGGACCCGTACCGATACGCCCTCAAGCGTATCGATACGCCTCAGCTGGCAAAAGCTCAACGGCTAGTTCCTATGAAGCCCGTACCGATACGGTGTCACGTGTATCGATACGGTTAGCTGCAGAACAGCATTTATGAAGGGAAATAAAGTCCTCAACGGCTCCAATTCACCCCCAACGGCTAGTAACGGCTACAAACTCAATTGGGAGTATAAAAGGGACCTCCAAGCATCAAGAGAAGACTTATGCTCACATTGTCAAACATCAAATGATCAAAAAGTGTCTTAATGCTTAAATTGTCAATTCTTGTATAGACAAACACTAGTGAGCCAAAATTGTCAAATTTGCTCAAGTGTTTTAGGTTTTGGGTGAGTGCTTAATTGTGCAAACAAACACCTATTAGAGGGTCTTAAGTTTGCTTTCTTTGTCTCTTTGTAAAGAGGGTTTTGATCAAGGCTTTGGGTAGAAGCTTGATCGGTTGTAAGGGTTTCCTCCTAATCCTAGAAAAGGGGACGAATCAATAGTGGATTGATTGTGAAATCCTTAGTGGGGAGCTAAGGTAGTGGATGTAGACCTTGGTTAGAAGGTTGAACCACTATAAATCATTGTGTTTTTTTACATTCTAGCTTCCACAACCCTTCCACCCAAAAATCCATCTCTCCACCACTTGGTGAGTTAAATTGGTTGATCGAATCGAGCCCCTAAAATCCCAACAGAACCCCAGACAACGAACAATTCTATCAGCACGAACACCACTAAATCTTAATTCCATTAACACAAATAAATGAGGATGATATAACATGACAAAATTCTTAAAATACCATCTGAAGAGAGGGCTAGCAGCCCCATAGCAATTCCATAATATAGTTTTAAACATTAAAACTAATATTCAAAATAATGGAAACTCGAAAAAAAACTTATTGGGTCGGTTGTATGTTCTCTTTCTCAAGAACCAATGCATTATCGAGGACCATTGTCACAGCATCATGGTTATCATGCATCGAGCTCGAGTGCTTAGCGTTTCTACCATGGCCTCGTTTATTACCGGGATCAATGGGGTCGGTTTCCCTACTACTGCTCGAATAATTTAATTAATTAAATTGATCAAACAAATTATTTAAGGGTAATATTCACCCGTGATCTCTTTTATTGAGATATTATTATATTTTGATCACCTAAATTTAAAAAAGACTATTCTTGCCACTTACGTTTGAAAATGTTTCTGTTTTGGTCACTGGATCGTTAGTTTCCGTTACTTTTTTTTCGGTCTGTTTCGTTTTGATCACCGATTTTAATTTTTTTGTTTAATTCACTTACATTATCATTTTGTTCTATTTTGGTCACTCTTCCATTAATTCTCATTAATTTGATTATGTGTCATGTTAATAAAAATGATTAATTTTTAATTTAATCCTTAAACTTTTATTTCTTCACCATTTTCAAACAAAAAAACCCTAAAAAATTCATCCTCTCCAACCTTAACTTTCATTTTTACTAATGCCAGCGACGCCATCTGTTGTTGCTACCTTAGCTACCTTCAACTACAAACGTCTACTGAAATAGTGAAACACAACTGATGTTAACTACGATACAGAACTAACCAAATAAGACAGTTAGAATAATTTTGTTATTCTCGTTTGCTTATGCGATGGCTTCTTTTTAGGGTGTGCATTATTTAGTTTTGACCGAATTAACCGAGCGAACCGATTTTTTTTTCAATTAATCGCTTGATTAATTTTAAGTAAAACCAATTAACGATTAAGAGTTTTTTTTTTTAAAATTCGGTTATCTATTAATTCGGTTCGAAACTGATTAATTAACCAAAATTATTATATGTTAAATATTATATATATTACATATATTTATTTTTGGTCATCAAATGTTTAAAAATTATAAAATGATCATTAAAATTTTTTTGATATATTATAAAATGATCATTAAACTTTTATCAAATTAGAATAAAATGAAAGTCTGGTGACTAAAACGATCATTTTAGCATAATTTAGTGACCAATTGTGTAATTTACCCAAAAAATTATAACAAAATTCAGTTAATTTGAAAATCGACCGAATTAACCAAAAAAAATTTCGGTTTGGTTAAAAATTCTTGGAAAAAAATAAGAACGGTTAACAGTTAAAAGGAAAAAGCAGTTAATAAATTTTGGGTAATTCGATTCGGTCAGTTAATCAAATTTACTGAATGCACGCTCCTACTCCTTTCAAGAAATCGAAGAAAACGAAAAAATCATTCAAAAAATTAAAGACAAACAAAGCGTTTGCGTGGTACCAATGGAACCCAGAGTTAACAAGCCAGTCGATGGAAGGGATAAATTTTGAGAGACAAAAAGATTATAGAATTTTTTTTTATTTGAAGATGGTGAAAAAATAAAATTTTAAAAGTGTATGGATTAAATTATAAATTATCTATTTTATTAATGTGACACATCATCAAATTAACAGGGATTAATGCCCTACTGATCAAAATAGAACGAAATGATAACGTAAGTGACCTAAGCAAAAAAAATTTAAAATCAGTGATCAAAATGAAATGGACCGAAAACAAATAGTAACGGAGATTAGCGGTCTAGTGATCAAAACAGAAACGTCTTTAAATGTAAATGACAAGAATAGTCTTTTCTAAATTTAGGTGGCCAAAATAGAAAAAAACCTAAACAAAAGGGAGTACGATTGAAAATTACTCATTATTTAAATGATTCCACCATCGAATCCGGCTTTTACAACAATGATACATATATGTGCGACTATGGAAACATCAATGATTTAATAATTGAAGTAATTCGAAACTAATATATCAATTATTGTTAAAAAAAACTAATATATCAATGCTATTAAAATATCTAAGAAAATTGAACCGATGTTACCCTTATATCACACAAATATATTTTAAAAAAAAACTAATATATCAACGCTATTAAAAAAACCATTAACTATTCAAAAACAAAACTAATATATATCAACAATTTATTTTCCATTCTATATACAATCGGTGCCAGGGCGCAAGCTAGTGGAGACTAGGGGCATGACTACAAAAATTTTAGAAAATTAGAATTTGGCTCTTAATATATTTTTTAAAATATAATTTAGCCATTTCAAGTTTGTTAAATTTTTTGAATATATACGATTAAATCTCCTCTCATAATTTTTAAAAATGTAATTAAATCTATTAAAATTATTAAAATTTTTAATTAAACCCTTAAAATTTTTGAAAATTTTAATTTAAACTTTTAAATTTTTAAAAATTTTAAGTTAGACTCCCAAAATTCTTTCCCAAGTTCTGTCACCGCAACCAAGTGTAGGTTTGCTTCTGGAGCAAGTCTTTCAGTCTTGACCCTGTAATTTCTAAGGAACTTTTAGCCGAGTCTCAAACTTTGAATGACCCAAAGTTGCAAATGCAATTAGGAAGCCAAACTCACCAAGGAAGATGCAGCATGAAATAATGCACCTTTCATTTCTTATTGTTACTATTTAGAAGAGTCAGCTACAAATATCCCATACATAACATGTCCATTACCGATTTTAACTCATTACTATATACTAAAATCTAATTTCGACCACCGGTCGGTCGGGCTTAGATTTCACCATCCCAGAGTTCTTCAATGGTCCTGTATGCACCACAAGTCGGGTGTACGAAGAAACTGCCTCTACATAGCTTCTCCTGCAATTGAAGTTCACATATTCAAATACCTTTTTCCGAATTACACAACATATGCTATCATGTTATGTCTTGGAAAATGAGGGTTTATAGGAAGTGATGATGATGATGACGATGACGACGAAATGAGGTTAACACTTGCCTGCTCGATTTCAGAAAACTTGGCAAACAAATCTTTAGGGATAGACCAGTTAAAAACATCAAGGTTTTCCTTCAGCCTCGCCTCACTACTGCTCTTCGGCAGTACACTATGGCCCATTTGAAGTCCCCATCGGAGAGCTACTTGTGCTGGAGATTTCCCCAATCGCTCCGCAACCGTCTTGAGAACCGGGTTTTCCTGGACCTTTCTACGTCTATTATCTCCACTTTGGCTACCCAAGGGTGAATATCCCTGAGATCAAAGAAATTAACATCCATTACCAATACAATCAGCCTGCCTCAGCTGATTGAAAATGGTTAAAATTCAAACAACACAAGACAAATATGTTCCTTTTAAATCTGCAAACTCACAGACAAGTGAATTCCCTCGGATTGACAAAATTCGTGCAGCTTTGGCTGTTGCCATACAGGGTTAAGTTCCACTTGATTGACGGCGGGAACTACGCGTGCTACTTTCAACAGATCTCCGATCTTCTTCATACTGAAATTACTAACACCGATAGCCCGAGCCTTACCAGAATCATATAGTGCCTCCATTGCTCTCCATGTACCGGATATGTCAGGTAGAGTACTCAAGTTTTCAGGCTCAACACCAACCGAACCTTTTTTCAAACTGACCGGCCAGTGTATCTTCAAAATCCATCACAATTAGCAACAAATATAATGATGCCAGAATATCTTAACTTCAGCTATTTGACACTTTAAAATCAACTTGAGCAAAGCTACAAAAGTAAGTTCCGAACAATATCTTAATTGTAAAATGAAGTAAATACCAGATAGAGATCAACATAGTGAAGCTGCAAATCTTCCAAAGTTTTATTTAAAGCCTCTGGTACATCTTCAGGCAAGTGATGGGTGCCCCTGAGATCATCATTTTATATGTTGTTTAGTTACCTTCTGCAGATTATAAAGCAGACTAAATAAAAGGAGGAAAGAAAAGGGGGAAGGAAAAACCAGAGCTTGGAGGTGATAAATAAGTCCTCACGCTTCACTACACCATTATCAAACAAGTCCTTCAAAGCAAAACCAAACTGCATGTACCAGAAAAACCATTAATCATGTGAAAAAATGTAAATAACTTGGAGAGTTGGGTGAATTTATTAAATCAAGACTGAGGAATTAAAGAAAATAATTTGCAAATTGATCACCTCCTTCTCATTGCCATAGATAGAAGCGCAATCAATGTGCCTATACCCAGCCTGAATTCAACAAAGATGGAACTCAGCCGAAATTCATAAACAAAAAACACCCGAAGAAGAAGGAGATACCTTGACGGCAGTAGCGAGAGTGTTTCCGGTAACAGCGTAAGTGCCGAAGCCAACGGAGGGGATCTTAGCTCCGGTGTTCAGTTCAAAGAATCTGATTTCATCCGCCATTTTCTCACAACAATTTCAGACAAGACAAAGAGGAAAGCACGCTAAACCAGCAATAAATAGAAGGTTCGGACATCAGCAGCTTACACATGGAGTGCAAACTGTCAGAATTTAGATCAGTCGCTTGTCGTCAGCATCGAGGGGTAGGAAAACTTCTAAAAATACTAATAAGTTCAAGGTTAAACTACCATAAACGTCATATTTGTTTTGATTTTGTTTAATTTTGATCACCAAATTTCAAAAAATTATGTTTTGAGTTTAACGATATGTTCTAATTTGTTCATCAAACTTTTTTTGGGGGGGAAGAATTCACCGAACCGTTTTAACCTAATTGAATTGACACGTTAAAGATAATTAACTTTTAACTGATCATGAATTTTAAACAAAATATCAATTTAATCATAAACTTTTGTTCCATTCATTTCTCACATTCTTTTAATAAAAATCCTAAAAATTCTCTCAACCTCATAATTTGATCAAGGTCTCCTATTGACAGCCATCGTCCTCAATAGCTATTAGACCCAAAATTTTTAGCCCCTCTTTTTTGACATCCGAATATAAAATTAATATTTGTTTCACTGAAAAAATGTATCGAACTTTACATGTAACACCCGGGTTTGGGGTCGGGTGAATTAAATAATTAAAATAGTGTTTCGGGTTTTTGTTTTCAAAATAAATTGTGTTGGGCATATTTTAATTTGAGCCAAATAGCCATGGGTTTCTTTCTATTGTAAATACCTTATTTCATTGAGGGTGGAATGGTCTTTTGGCTTTTAAAATATAAAACACCCATTTTATTCACTCATCTTCTTCCTCTCTCACATTCAAAGTTCACGACAACATTCCCCCTTCCCCTTGAGTTACTATTCCATCACCATTCTTGCTTGTTTTTGAAGACTTTTCAAAGGTAAATACATTTTCTTATTACCCTCGTCTTCCTCTTTCTTCCCATGTATTTTGTTTTCATTAAAGCTCACTATTTTACATCTTGGGGTTTTGAGTTCTTGATGATAAAAATCCAAACTTTATTAGCTTTAACTCAAGTTTTGTTAGCTTTTCAAAGTTGTTTGCTATCTAAAAGGTCCAACATAACTAATTTTTACAAGGTTTTATAATGATTCACGAATTTGGGTTTTATGGAGGTTTTAGGGGTTCTTTTGGATGTGTTTGATGACCATTTGGATGGAGGAAATAGGAAATTTAAGTGAGTTAATGTGGCTGCTCGGAAATCAATGTTTTGGGAGTGTTCTTGGCTAGTTTAAATGCTTGAATGGTAATTCAGGTTTGTTCCAGTGTTTGATGTTGTTTATGGTTGCTTTTGTTTTTGTTTGAATGGCTAGAACCAAGGCTTTGTGTTGGTGAAGCCCCATGAACGAATCCGGATAGCTTGGTGGATTGATCGGCTAGAGTTGTTGAGCTTGGAGTAGTCGGTGAGTGGTTCTATGTTTTTAAATTGGTTTTCAAACGTTGGTTCAAGCATGTGAACCTAGGTTGGGCTTGGTAAACCCACTTAGAGTTGGGATTAGAGTGGTCGTCTAATCTCAAGCTTAGTTTAGGAGACCTTTGGTTGAACTTCTAAATGTATGATATGCCTCTTGATTCATATTCATTGTGATTAATGTTGTATTGTATATTGTAATATACATGTGTGTTGAGGCATGATGTGTGACGCATTGTGATATGCATGCGGTTGTGGAATGTGGTTTGTTCATGATGGTAAATCATGGTAAGTACGTGCTAAGCACGGAATTTGGTAAGAAAGTTGTGAGGTTGATCAATGAAATGTGTTAGTATTGGCACTAGTATGCTTGAGTACAAATAATCGATCATTAGGATGTTTAGTGTGCACACGAGAGTCGAAATGCGCGTGTGGTCTTGGTGATGGTAGTCATCAAGATGGAGTACGGGTTCGCCCGAGAATCTTCTTTGTATGTTAGTCGATGATGAATGGAATCCCATCGACGGAGCGTGAGGATGAGTGGAATCCCCTCCGCGTGAAACGGTGATGAGTGTAATCCCACCGTAAGGTAATGGTTGAGTTGTTGGATGTAAGTTCCAACGGTTGTTATCCGTGTATTCGGGTCATAGTTAGGTGCCAATACGTTTGATATATGTGTTTCCATATGGTTGTGTTTATGAACTTGTTGAGCATGGCATGATAATGATATTATGTTCATGCATCATATATATTTGACTCTTGTGGCTTCGAAGATAAGAAATCATGCATTCTTCCTTGGTTGTGTTGTTTGTGCTTGGACCCTGCATTGTCGAGGTTTGTTTTGTGAGCTTACCCTCACTAAGCTTTACGCTTACGCTCTCTTTTGTTCGACAATGCAGATTCGTAGTTCGTGGGTTACTTGTGCAAGGAGAGGGCCTCCAAGTGTGCTAGTTGTGCTCTTGCTATCATCAAGTATGGACTTTTAAGTTAAGATGTAATAGACAAGCAATGAGATTTGAGTATTTGAGCACCAGTATATTATTTTATTTCACTTAGCCTGCCTCCCCCATGACTTTCCGGACCAACCAACCCAGATCTGCCCTCGCAAGTCTCTCTGCATTTTGGGAGCAGAGCATGCAAAATCGATCGAGCAATGGATGGTCAAAAGGTGCTGAGTTGGAATCCCATTCTAACTAAGGATTTTTGTGGTTCCGGAGGATCCAGCTATAGGAGAACCAGGAACGGAGAGCTTTCCCCCATTTATGTTGTTGTTATGTGTTAGGAGCATGTTTAGACTCCTATGATATGTGGATGTTTCGTTTAAGGCTTGCTTATGCCTAGTATGTTGGCCTTGTGCCCCTATCATGAATGCTTTTATGTATGTTTGTCTAAAACATGAAACCTTGAATGCAATGTATGTCTCTTTTTGGTAAATGTATGATTCCTTTGATCGTATGCTCCTTGTTCGTTTTGAATGACTCGTATGTTGTTCCATGGATGTTGGATGTTGTATATATGTTTGTGTGTGGCTAGGTGAATCTTATCTTGCATCTAGAGTGAAGTCTTGTTGCGTTTTGCTTCAAATTTGAGTGTTGCAGTGCAGGGCGTATCGGCACGCCCAAGGGCCGTATCGATACGGTCCTACACTTTAGGACTCAAGTTTGGCCTAGTGTACCGGTACACGAGGGTGTATCGATACGCCAAAACCTCTCTGGAAATCTTAGATATTGACGAGATTTTTGCGTATCGGTACGGGTCTAGGGTGTATCGATACAGTCTTGTATCGTTGATCGTGAGAAGTTGACCAAGTGAGGGCGTATCGGTATGATCAACCAGTGTACCGATACGGTCTCCCTGGGTTGACCTTGGGCTATTGACCTAGTCAAGGCGTATCGATACCCTCTTCTAGTGTATCGATACGACCTGTTGTGAAAGTTAAAATGGGTTGTTTTAAATTGTATGTTCGTAGTATCGCCTCGCTTGTTGCTTCCGCTGTCGTTGTTTCATATAGGATGTATTAACGCATCTAGACAAGATAATAATAAAAGAAAACGTTTTCTCGGGTTGTTAACCGAAGTGGAGCCTTAACGGGTTTCGCCTCGGTTATCCCCGTGTAGCCCGCTCGGACCGGTCAAGCGTCTGGACCGGGACGAGGGGGTTACACTTGTCGGTATCAGAGCCTGAGGTTTCCGAGACCTCGGGCAGGTAAGTGAGGTAAGTTAAATTCTTGTATTGCAATTGCACGGTGTTTGCTTGTCATGTGAGCATGTTTGCTTGTTTATCAAGAATGCTTGATGTTTGCTTGATTGATCGTATATGTATGTTGTTTGAAGCATGTTGAGTAGAGTCTCATTGCTTCTATTACATCGGAAAAAGGATTATTAGGTGAGAGAAACATACTTGAGCCACTTGGACCCTTGCCCTTGCTAACCCTATCTTGTATGTTGTTGTTGTTGTAGTTGTTATCTGTGAGCGGTTATGTCGAGGCCTAGAGGTAGACCGAGGTTGGTTCGCCAGGAACCCCGTGTTGCGGCTCCTGTTAATGAGTCGGTGGCTGGAGTAGAGGCTCCTGTGGAAGAGCCTGCTGTTGGAATCGGAGCTCCTCCACCACCACCACCTCCCCAGCCTGATGTGGAAGGCGAGGCTGGAGCTAAGGGAGTGGGACCTCAGGTCGGCCAAGGTCCTACAGGGATAGATATGGCTCCGCTAGTTCAAGCTATAGCGGGAGCGTTTTAGGCTGCAGTTGTCGGAGCTCAGGCTGCAGCTCAGCCGAGAGGTGATGATGCTAGTTTACCCTTAGAGAGGCTTCGTAGCCTAGGAGCAGATGAGTTCAGGGGATCTACGCCTGAGAGATCAGAGTTGTGGCTAGAGAAGATAGTCCGTATTTTAGCTCAGATGGGATGTGTTGTGGCTCGTAAGTTGGGCTGTGTAGTTTCGTTGCTTCAGGGTGATGCCTATACCTGGTGGGTCACCATTACTACCGGCGTGCCTAAGGCCGAGATCAGTTGGAATTTCTTTGAGACTGCTTTCAGAAAGAGGTATTTGGGCCCGAGATATTTAGATGAGAAGAAGCGGGAGTTCATGGCTCTTGTTTAGGGAGACGCATCAGTGACAGATTATGAGATCCGCTTTGTTCGACTGAGTCAGTATGCTCCAGAATTGATTCCTACTAAGAGGGACCGTTGTGATCGGTTTAGGTATGGGCTTCATGAGAAAGTCAAGAGGTACACTTTAGCTTCAGATTATTCTGATTTTGATGTCTTGATCGCTAGGGCCAAGGACATCGAGCATAGTTTGGGGCTGACCAAGCGTTCGAGAGGATCCAGTTCAGGGAAGAGGCACAACAACTTTGATCTCGGTGATGCCAAGAGGCATCGAGGTAGTGGACATCAGTTTGATCATAGGCGTGGCGGTGGCCATCATGGTAGAGGCCATCAGGGCTAGAGAGCTGGAGGGCGTTTGCCCGAGTGTGCCCGTTGTGGGAGGCAGCATTCAGGAGAGTGTTGGGGAAACTATCATGCTTTGTTGGAACTGTGGATCGAGAGACCACTTCAGGAGAGAGTGTCCGCATCAGGCGGCACAGGCACCGATTTAGGCACAAGCTCCTGCGAGAGCGATCGACTATCAGAGAGGTCGTGGGCGCGATCGTGGTTACTTTAAGCCGAGGTCCGATGCACCTAGGATAGAGGCACCAAGGAATCTTGCTCATGTAGTGGCAGTTCAGCCAGAGGCCGGTGGACCAGCTAGAGTCTACGCACAGAGAGAGGCAGGGAATGACACAGATGTGATAGCAAGTAATTTTGAGTTACAGTCCATGTCTTTGCTTTCCTTAGTTGATTCGGGTTCTACACATTCTTACATTTTGAGTGAGTATGCAAAGAAGTTAGACATACCTGTTGAGATTTTAGACATAGGGATGCATGTGACTAGTTCCTTCGGTGAAACAGTTGTAGTTAGACGGATGTATAGGAGGTGTCTGTTGAAGATTTAACGTCATGTGTTTCCCGTTGATATGATGGAACTTCCGTTCTACGGTTTTGATATTATTTTGGGTATGGATTGGTTGGTTGAGCACAGAGCTAGTGTAGATTTTGAGACAAAGAGAATTTCGTTGAAGCATTCTGATAGCTACGAGGTAGTGGTAGTAGGCGAGAACGTTAAGTTCTTGTCGAACGTTGTGTCATCTTTAGAGGCTCATAGGTTGATGGACTCCGGTTGTGGGGCTTATTTAGTGTATGTGATGAATCTGAATATGAGTGAGGTTAAAGCGAAAGATATCATAACAATTTGTGATTATCCAGATGTGTTTCCAGAGGAGTTACCGGGTTTGCCTCCTGACAGAGATGTAGAGTTTGTGATTGAGACTGTTTCAGGGTCTACTCCAGTTTCTATTGCTCCGTATCGTATGGCTCCAAAAGAGTTGAAAGAGTTGAAAAGTCAGCTTCAAGAGTTGTTAGACCGAGGTTTTATTAGGCCTAGTAGTTCGTCTTGAGGTGCTCTCGTGTTTTTTGTGAAGAAGAAGGATGGCAGTATGAGGATGTGTATCGACTATAGGCAGTTGAACCAGTTGACAGTGAAGAACAAGTATCTCTTGCCTCGTATAGATGATATGTTTGATCAGTTGAGGGGTGCCTCAGTGTTTTTGAAGATAGATTTGAGATCATGATACTATCAGTTGAAGGTAAAAGAGTGTGATGTTCCGAAGACAGCTTTTAGGACTAGATACGATCACTATGAGTTCCTTGTGATGTCGTTTGGGCTCATGAATGCACCAGCAACCTTCATGGACATGATGAACAGAATTTTCTGAGACTATCTAGACCGGTTTGTAGTTGTTTTCATAGACGACGTCCTTGTGTACTCGAGATCAGAAGAACATGATGAGCACTTGAGACTTGTTTTGCAGAGATTGATGAGTAATCAGTTGTATGCTAAACTGAGTAAATGTGAGTTCTGGATTAGGGAGGTTGTGTTTCTTGGCCATGTGGTATCAGCTAAAGGTATCCGTGTTGATCCGACGAAGATTGAAGCTATTGTTGAGTGGAAACAACCTAAGTCAGTGACCGAGATTAGAAGTTTCCTAGGATTAGTTGGTTACTATAGGAGGTTCGTTGATGGTTTCTCTAGAGTAGCTGCTCCGTTGACTAAATTGTTGCAAAAAAGAGTGAAGTTTGAGTGGTCAGATACGAGACAGAAGGCGTTTGAGAAATTGAAAGAAGCTTTGACGAATGCTCCAGTGTTAGTACAACTAGTTTCAGGGAAAGAGTTAGTGATCTATAGTGATGCTTCCTACGTAGGTTTATGTTGTGTTCTGATGCAAGAAAGAAGAGTTGTTGCATATGCTTCGAGACAGTTGAAGGTGCACGAGAAGAACTACCCTACGCACGACATTGAGTTAGCCGCAGTTGTGTTTGCGTTTAAGATTTGGTGTCACTACTTGTATGGTGAGAAGTGCACAGTTTACACTGATCATAAGAGCTTGAAGTATCTGATGACTCAGAGAGAGTTGAACTTGAGACAGAGAAGATGGCTTGAGTTGTTGAAAGACTATGGTTTGACTATTGAGTACCATCCGGGTAAGGCAAATGTAGTGGTCGATACGTTAAGGAGAAAAGTTGTAGTTGAGTTACGAGCTATGTTTGCTAGACTGAGTGTATCAGGGGATGGTGGTTTGATTACAGAGTTGCAAGTGAAGCCTTCGTTGATTCAGATGATCAGAGAGAAACAGTTGCAAGACGTATCTTTAGCTTCACATGTTCAGGACATTGTAGAAGGTAGACCGACAAAGTACAATTTCAGTGATGAGAATATGTTGTGTTTCAGAGACAGAGTTGTAGTACCTGAAGACGTTGAGTTGAGACGTACGATTCTGAGCGAAGCACATTCGAGTCATTTTTCTATGCATCCGGGCAGTACTAAGATGTACCGAGATCTGAAGAATGACTATTTCTGGGTTAGTTTGAAGAAGGATGTAGCCGAGTATGTGAGCCGTTGCATGGTTTGTCAGAGGGTAAAGGCAGAACATCAGGTTCCTTTAGGTTTGTTACAACCTTTGAAGATTCCGGAATGGAAATGAGAGAGAATCATTATGGACTTTGTGTTAGGGTTATCGTTGTCACATTCGAAGAAGAATTCTGTTTGGGTGATAGTTGATAGATTCACTAAGTGTGCCCATTTCTTAGTAGTGAACACCACAGATTCCTTAGACAAGTTGGCGGATATGTATATTCGTAAGATTGTGAGACTTCATGGAGTTCCGAAGTCTATTGTATCAGACAGAGATCCGAGATTCACAGCGAGGTTCTAGAGTTGTTTGCATAGTGCCATATGTAGTCGTTTGCATTTTAGTACTTCATATCATCTGCAGTCTGATGGTCAGTCAGAGCGAGTGATACATGTATTAGAGGATATGCTCTGTTGTTGTGTGATTGACTTCCAGGGTTCTTGGGAGAAGCATTTACCCTTAGTCAAGTTTCCTTACAACAACAATTACCAGACTAGTATACAGATGGTTCCTTATGAGGCATTGTATGGTAGACGATGTAGGACTCCGATCTGTTGGGTCGAAGCGGGTCAAAAATTGTTACCTATGCCAGGTTTGCTTAAGGGGACTACTAATAAGATGAAGTTGATTTGTGACCGTTTGAAGGCAGCTTCCGATCGTTAGAAATCTAACGCAGATTTGAAGAGAAAAGAGATTGAGTTTCCAGTGGGTGAGAAAGTGTTTCTGAAAGTGTCTCCGTGGAAGAAGGTAATGCGTTTTGGCCGGAAAGGTAAGTTGAGTCTGAGGTTTATTGGTCTGTATGAGATAGTTGAGCGGATTGGACCAGTAGCTTACCGTTTGAGATTGCCTTCAGAGTTAGAGAAGATCCACGATGTTTTCCATGTGTCGATGCTTAGGAGATATAGATCAGATCCGTCTCATGTTATGCCCGTTGAGGAGATAGAACTGAATCTGGATTTGTCTTACAATGAAGAACCAGTTGGGATACTTGCTTCTGATAGCAAGGTGTTGCGTGGTAAGACCATAGAGTTGGCCAAGGTGTTGTGGCGACATAGAGGTGTGGAAGAGGCCACGTGGGAGAGGAAAGCTGATATGCTTGAGTAGTTTCTGTACTTGTTTCCGTCAGGTAATTTCAGGGACGAAATTTCTTAAGTGGGGGAGAGTTGTAACACCCGAGTTTGGGGGTCGGATGAATTAAATAATTAAAATAGTGTTTCGGGTTTTTGTTTTCAAAATAAATTGAATTGGACATATTTTAATTTGAACCAAATAGCCATGGGTTTCCTTTTATTGTAAATATCTTATTTCATTGAGGGTGAAATGGTCTTTTGGCTTTTAAAAAATAAAACACCCATTTTATTCACTTATCTTCTTCCTCTCTCACATTCAAAGTTCACGACAACATTCTCCCTTCCCCTTGAGTTACTATTCCATCACCATTCTTGCTTGTTTTTGAAGGCTTTTCAAAGGTAAATACATTTTCTTATTACCCTCATCTTCCTCTTTCTTCCCATGTATTTTGTTTTCATTAAAGCTCAATATTTTACATCTTGGGATTTTGAGTTCTTGATGATAAAAATCCAAACTTTGTTAGCTTTAACTCAAGTTTTTGATTTGTTGATGTTAGATAAGTTGTTTGCTATCTAAAAGGTCCAACATAACTAATTTTTACAAGGTTTTATAATGATTCACGGATTTGGGTTTTAGGGAGGTTTTAGGGGTTCTTTTGGATGTGTTTGATGACCATTTGGATGGAGGAAATAGGAAATTTCAGTGAGTTAATGTGGCTACTCGGAAATTAATGTTTTGGGAGTGTTCTTGGCTAGTTTAAATGCTTGAATGGTAATCCGGGTTTGTTCCATTGTTTGATGTTGTTTGTAGTTGCTTTTGTTTGTGTTTGAATGGCTAGAACCAAGGCTTTGTGTTGGTGAAGCCTCGGGAACGAATCCGGATAGCTTGGTGGATTGATCAGCTAGAGTTGTTGAGCTTGGAGTAGTCGGTGAGTGGTTCTATGTTTTTAAATTGGTTTTCAAACGTTGGTTCAAGCATGTGGACCTAGGTTGGGCTTGGTAAACCCACCTAGAGTTGGGATTAGAGTGGTAGTCTAATCTCAAGCTTAGTTTAGGAGACCTTTGGTTGAACTTCTAAATGTATGATATGCCTCTTGATTCATATTCATTGTGATTAATGTTGTATTATATATTATAATATACATGTGTGTTGAGGCATGATGTGTGATGCATTGTGATATGCATGTGGTTGTGGAATGTGGTTTGTGCATGATGGTAAATCATGGTGAGTGCGTGCTAAGCACGAAATTTGGTAAGAAGGTTTTAAGGTTGATCAATGAAATGTGTTAGTATTGGAACTAGAATGCTTGAGTACAAATGATCGATCATTAGGATGTTTAGTGTGCACACGAGAGTCGAAATACGCGCATGGTCTTGGTGATGGTAGTCATCAAGATGGAGTACGAGTTCGCTCGTAAATCTTCTTTGTATGTTAGTCGGTGATGAGTGGAATCCCATCGACAGGGCGTGAGGATGAGTGGAATCCCATCCGCGTGAAACGGTGATGAGTGTAATCCCACCGTAAGGTAATGGTTGAGTTGTTGGATGTGAGTTCCAACGATTGTTATCCGTGTATTCGGGTCATAGCTAGGTGCCAATACATTTGATATATGTGTTTGCATATGGTTGTGTTTATGGACTTGTTGAGCATGGCATGATAATGATATAATGCTCATGCATCATATATATTTGACTCTTGTGGCTTCGAAGGTAAGAAATCATGCATTCTTTCTTGGTTGTGTTGTTCGTGCTTGGACCCTGCATTGTCGAGGTTTTTTTTATGAGCTTACCCTCACTAAGCTTTACGCTTACGCTCTCTTTTGTTCGACAATGCAGATCCTTAGTTCGTGGGTTACTTGTGCAAGGAGAGGGCCTCCAAGTGTGCTAGTTGTGCTCTTGCTATCATCAAGTATGGACTTTTAAGTTAAGATGTAATAGACAAGCAATGGGATTTGAGTATTTGGATTTATGTTGTTGTTATGTGTTAGGATCATGTTTAGACTCCTATGATATGTGGATGTTTCGTTTAAGGTTTGCTTATGCCTAGTATGTTGGCCTTGTGCCCCTATTATGAATGCTTTTATGTATGTTTGTCTAAAGCCTGAAACCTTGAATACAATGTATGTCTCTTTTTGGTAAATGTATGATTCCTTTGATCGTATGCTCCTTGTTCGTTTTGAATGACTCGTATGTTGTTCCATGGATGTTGGATGTTGTATGTATGTTTGTCTGTGGCTAGGTGAATCTTATCTTGCATCTAGAGTGAAGTCTTGTTGTATTTTGCTGCAAATTTGGGTGTTGCAGTGCAGGCGTATCAGTACTCCCAAGGGCCGTATCGATACGGTTCTACACTTTGGGACTCAAGTTTGGCCTAGCGTACCGGTACACGGGGGTGTATCGATAGGCCAAAACCTCTCTGGAAATCTAAGATATTGACGAGATTTTGGCGTATCGGTACGGGTCTAGGGTGTATCGGTACGGTCTTGTATCGTTCATCGTGAGAAGTTGACCAAGTAAGGGCGTATCGGTACGGTCAACTAGTGTACCGATACGGTCTCCCTAGGTTGACCTTGGGCTGTTGACCTAGTCAAGGCGTATCGATACCGTCTTCTAGTGTATCGGTACGATCCGCTGTGAAAGTTAAAATGGGTTGTGTTAAATTGTATGTTCATAGTATCGCCTCGCTTGTTGCTTCCGCTGTCGTTGTTTCACATAGAATGTATTAACGCATCTAGCCAAGATAATAATAAATGAAAAAATTTTCTCGAGTTGTTAACCGAAGTGGAGCCTTAATGGGTTTCGTCTTGGTTATCCCCGTGTAGCCCGCTCGGACTGGTCAAGCGTCCGGACCGGGACGAAGGGTTACATTACAAGTCTAGCTTAATGCTTTTTTTTTTATTTTTTCTGTATATTTACCCTTTAAACATTAAAATCTGAATAATCTAATCCTAAAATCTAAACTCAAAATTTTAACTATAAACTTAAAATTTAAATTCTATAACGACTTTCCTAAATCTTTAAACCTAAACAACAAATTTGTGTAATTTATAAATTAAATAAATTTCCTAACTTTTTATTTTATTCTCCTTCATTCTCTACATGAACTATTGTTTCCGTCTGATTTTCTACTTTCCAATTTAGATAGAAATTAAAAAATACTAAAATAAAATTTACTTTATCTTATTCAAGTTTAATTTTTTCTCATTAATGTTATTTGAATATTATATTCTAATTATATTTTTTGAATAGTCTAAAGGTGATTACAAGGTAGTATATGTTCATAGATATTTTTAACCATTTGACAAAGCACATGCACCTTGCAGACATTATGATTGAACTCGTGTCTCCTAAGATAAATATCATCCGTTTTTTTTTACTGAGACACTTATTAGATTATCTAATTATATTTTTAGTACTTCTCTAATTGGTATAGATAGTAGTTGCTTTATTTTAGGTATATATTATAAGCTATTTTTTTGTTGATACAATAGTTGCTTTTTAAGAAAAAAATAAAACATTAATTTAAATTTAAATTAAACGATATTGATGATGATCTGAAATTGTTTTGAATAGGATGATCTGAAATTTTTTAACAAAGCTCAAATATCAAATTGATAAATTTTCGTTTCAGTTGCTACATTGATATATATCATGTTAAGGTCTCTTATTGTTTCTGTCTGTCTTGACATAACACGTTAAAAATAATTAATTTTTAATTTGATTATAATTTAAGATAAAATATCAATTTATCCATAAATTATTGTTTCATTCATTTCTCAATATATTCTTTTAATAAAAATTCTAAAAACTCTCTCAACCCATAAGTCTGTCAAGGTCTCTTATTGAAGTCCACCCTTTTTTGGTATATGAATTCGACACCAATGTACGTTTCTCCGAAAATGTATCGAATTTCACAAATCTAACTTAAAACTCTTTTGTTTCCTCTTTTTATCTCACCAAATTTAGTATGTATATTTATTCTTTAAACACTAAAATTTAAATCCTCTATTTCTAATTATAAATTTAAATTGTAAAGTCTATAAATATTTTCCTAAATCCTTAAACTAGAACAAAAAATTACTTTTCAAATATATATATATATATATATATATATATATATATTAATAATTTTCCTATTTTTTTATTTTATTCTCCTCCATTGATTCGTTTTTATACCTAACTTTTCCCCATTTTCTACCTGAAATATTGTTTCCGTCTGATTTTCATTAATGTTAAGAAAACTACTAGTATAAAATTAACTTTATCTTATTCAAGTTCAATTTTTTTCATTAATATTATTTGAATATTGTATTATAGTTCTATTTTTAGTACTTCTCTAATTGGTATAGATAGCAGTTGTTTTATTTTAGGTATATATTATAAGCTATTTTTTGTTGATACAATAGTTGCTTTTTAAGAAGAAAAAATAGAACATTAATTTAATTTAAAATTAAACAATATTGATGATCATCTGAAATTCATTAACAAAGTTCAAATATCAAATTGATAACTCGTTGTTTTCAGTTGCTATATGGATATATTATCTTAGGATTTTATTATGTTACATTATTTTGAATTATTACAACCATGTTAGAATTGTCTGCATCATATTATTACTATTTAAAATATTGTGTTGAGCTCGACTCGGTTCGTTAAGAACTTGAGCCGAGTTTGATTTCAAGTCGAGCCTAATAGTGTGGAGCTCGAATCGACTCGTTAAGAACTTGAGCGATTTTGAGCTCGAGTCGAGTCCAATGAGTTGAATATTGACTGAGCTTTGACTGAGTCGGATTCGAGTTTTTTTTACTTTATTTTAAACTACCATATAGTCACTTTTTTTTACTTTATTCAATTAACGTGCTTTATTATGGGGAGACGTTGATTTGAAGAGAAAAATGAGTCGAGTTAGGTGGTCTCGTGTGTGTCGGTTACGAAGGCTAGGAGGATTGGGTGTAGTGGGTTTGCATTTGCGTAATATGACATTATTGGCCAAATGGGCTTGGCGCTATGCGACGGAGCATAAATCCTTGTGGTGTGCGTTGATTGTGGCGAAGTATGGGGAACATGTTCTTAAGTGGCATTTTAATTTCACTAACTAGCATCGCATGTTTATTCTTTGGAGACAAATTGTAGAGGTGCAAGAGGATGAACGAGTGGCTCGTTTTATGGATGAGGGCCGGTTCACATGGATTGTAGGGGATGGCTCACATGTGTTTTTTTGGTATGATGCTTGGTGTTTGGACGTGCCATTGAAAGTAGCATTTCTAAGATTCTTTTGCTTTGCCATTAACAAAGTGGCGATGTTGGTTGATTACTCATATGGAGGTGCATTGGATCATGAAGAATGGAATACATTTTTTTGTCGTGAGTTACGTGTGTTTAAACAATCTAAATTGACTGAATTGAGGGCTGCATTGAGGAGGTGGGTGTTAGTCGAGGGGCAGGAGGACAAGCTGATTTGGTGTCCGGATCTAAGGGGCAACTTTTTGACTAAGGAGTTGTTGCATTTGATGACGTCTTTTGGGGTTGAAGAGAGTGATATGGAGACTTTTATGGTTTGAAAAATCTACGTGCCGCCTAAGGTACAATGTTTTATTTGGTTTATTATTCTTAGTTATTTGCCAACTTTATGCTTATTACGTGATCGATGGTTCATTTGCTTGATATGTTGATTGCTTGTTTGTGGTGTGGGGTGGGGGAAGATAAATTGAATCACATCTTATTTTCTTGCCTGATGATGGAGGGAATTTGGGACATGTTTTTCAATAGTGGGGGCTTGTTGTGGTTCGGTCGAAGACGATACAAGAGTTTATTCTGCAGTGTTACGAGGGTGTCTTTAGGGGGCTGATGCAAAAATGGTGGATTGTGGGGTGTGTGGCGGTGTTATGGTCTTTTTGGTTAGCTCGAAATGAGGTGTTGTTTAATAAGAAAAGGTTGCCCGTGGGAGAAATCACATTCTTAATTAAACTTCGATCTTTCTATTGGATAAAAGTCTCACATGAAGGTCAATTAGTTGGAGAGGCTAATTGGTGGCTTTGTCCATGTTTGTGCATTCCGTGCAGAGTGTAGGGGATGCAGTAGCACGAGGCAAGCCAGGATCGACAGGATGTGGTGGCGTGCTTAGAGATGCAAATGGGAGGATATTGGCTATGTTTTCAGGGCCTTTAGGTGAGATGGATTCAAACATGGCAAAGTTGTGTGCTATTGTGGATGCTTTGAATATGATGTTGGAATTGAATTTGGCGGTATCTTCCATTATCATTGAGTCCAATTCACGAGTTGTTGTGACATGGGTGTTTGAATTTGACACGAGGTCGTGGAAATTGTGGTATTGGTTTCCGTTTGATTAATGAGGCATGTTGGCGCTTACCATGTGTGTGTTTTAATCATGTGTTGTGCGAGGCTAATAGTGTAGTAGATGCTTTAGCAAAAGTTGGGGTGGTTCAGGCATCTTGGTGTCATGTGGTTTATTGAGGTTCTGATTGGTTTTAGGCGTGGGGGATAGATTGGTGGTTGGGCGTGTTGGTTGGTGTTGGGAGTGTGCATCTTGGTGCTTGTGTGAAGTATGTCTCATGGGGTGGGTTGCAACTGGTGTTTTTGCTGGGTGTTGGTTGTTTTTATACACTTTTACACTGTACTCTTTTCCTCCTCTTTTCCTCCACTAAGGTTTTAGGGAGGTTTTTAATGAGGTGCGTGATAATGTTTGATTGTATGCTTTTTTTCTCAATAAAATCATACGTTTCTAATAAAAAAACTCAAACATTATGTATTGGTTACTTAGATTATCGATTTGTTACAATTTGTTCACCGATTCATTAATTCTTGTTAACTTAATTGATGTGACACTGTTAAAATTTATTTATTTTGTAACGCCCGGGTTTGGGGCCCAGAAGATACTCGGGTTGGTTAAGCCGGTTCGGGTTAAGTTAAATTTTGGGGAGACAATTTAAAATATACCATTTTAGAACTTATGGAGAAAAAGAGAATTTAAAAAGGATCTTTTGGTAAAATGTGGTCAAATGGATTTTGGAGATAGGTTTTGAGTTAAAATAAAATACATTATTTCAAATTTGTCATCTCTTCTTCTTCTTCCCCAAAAGTTTTTCACGTTAAAGCACCCAAGTCATAGCCACCACCCACTTTTTCACCAAGCTTCACCATTTTTGGAGTTTTCAAGAAGTAAGCAACTTGGTTTTATTTCTCTCTTCCTTCTAATCTTGTTTTTAGCATCTACTCTTCAAGGTTTTGAAGATTTCTCAAGTTTCTCCATTTTTGGGTAAAATTGGGATTTTGAAGGGATTTAAGCAAAAGTTATGAAAACAACGTTTTGAGTCAGTTGTAAACTGTATTTTGGGTGTAAAGTGATGTCAAGATATTGGGTTTAGCATGAAATCTCGGATTTTAGGGAAATGTGTAATTTTTACTTATTGGGGTTTTGGCTTAGAAATGGTGGAGAAGGGTTCCTAATGTTTTAGTGGTGTTAAGTTGTTGCTTTTGGGGTGATTGAACATGGTTTGATTGATAAATTGATGGATATATGGCTGACTTAAGGTTAGAGTATGATTGAGGATGGTTTTGGTTAGTTTTGGATAGAAATCAGATGCTTGTTGTTGTCGGATTTTGATGGAATTGATTTGAGTGAGTTTGAATGTTGAAAAGATGTATTAATTTCTTATTTTTGATTTGGGTAGAAGCAGCGAATAACGATTCGGGTCCTTCGGACGTCACACCGGGAGTTGCGAAAGCTTGAAGGAGGACCGTTAGCTTGTTTTGGTTTTTAGGCAGGTGGATGGAAATTGTTTTGAAGCTTTAATTGTTCAAAGAAGGTTTCTTGGGGTTTGGATGGAGCCTTAGGGGCCAACCTAAACCCAAGCGTAAGTTATCTATGTTCGTCTTGTTTCGTTAATTGTTGGCGTATGTGTTTATTTGTGTTGTGGTGTGAATTACGAAATGCTTTTGCCTCCCTTCTTAATGTTGTTGTGTTTTCGTAATTGTTGTCAAGCCTCACGTGAGAGTTAGTTGTTATTGAATACGGTGATGTGTACAATGAGTACAATGATGTGTAGTCCCACCGGAAACAAGCTAGATGTAGTGAACGGTGATGTGTAGTCCCACCGGTAATGGTTGTGCATGTGCATACCATGTTTTGTCTGTGCTTCCGTTTTATCGTACTTCCTTCTTAAATGGTTTTGTCCTTAAAACTAAATATATGTTTTGAACTGCATTATTGTTGTTACGATTTTGAGCTTTGCTCACTAAGCTTTTAATCTTACGCTCTCTTTTCCAACAATGTAGATCGTTAGTGGCTTCGGGAGGCAAGCGGGGCAAGGGAGGAGCCTTGGAGTTCTTTGCTAGCTCAAAGTATGGTTTTCGTAGTTGTAATAATACTTAGGCAATGGGAGTGCTAGACTTATTGTTATGGATTTGGTGTCCAAACCCTTATGATTTGCTATTGTTATTGTTGCTGCCATGTTAAGAATGTTGAAGCATGTCTTAATGTGGCTTTTGACCTCTTTATGGATGTTAAGCATGTTTGGTTGTTTGCGAAATCTTGCCTTGATGGTTTTTAGCCTTGTTGTATGTTGACTTGCTTTAAATGAGTATTTCTTGGTTGCTTTAGGTTGTATGCATGATTAGATGTTGTTCTAATTCTTACTTAAGATGTCTAGGTTAGTCCATATGTGCTAAAATTTGAAATATATTGTCTTTCTATGCAGGGCGTATCGATACGCTCAAGGGCAGTATCGATACGGTCCCCTGTTTTAAGCCTAGCGTACCGATACGTGGGGGCGTATCGATAACCACTTTGCTCTCTGGAAATCTGGGATTTTGACGAGAAATTAGGGTATCGGTACGGGCCTTAGGCGTACCGATACGGTACTAGAGTTAACTTTTGGAGACTTGACTGTTAGGCGCGCATCGATACCTGCCTAGGAGGGTATTGATACGGACTCTCAAAGTTGACTTTGAGGAAGCTTGACCATTGAAGGCGCATCGATACGGGCCCTTGGAATATCGATACGACCTGAAGTAATATGGCTAAAAGTTGTCTCTAATTGTCTGTTTTGTTGGGTACGTAACCGTGTTTGCTCCTCCGCTGTTTGCTTTTCTCACATATGTTCAAATAAACCATTTAGACAAGATAAATTAAGAAAAAAGGGTTGCTAATCAGAGTGAGGCCTTAACGGGTTTTGCTTTGGTTTTCCCCGTGTAACTCGTTTGGTTCGGTCTATTGGCTAGGTCGGGACGATGGGGTTACATTTGGTGGTATCAGAGCCAGGTTACGAGGTCTTTCGAGAAGGTAAGTCAGGTAAGTTGGTTTGTTTGTTTTGTTTGCCATTGCACGGTTTGTGAAAGAATGTTTTATCGTTCTTGTTGTTGGTTGAAGTGTAGTCGAGCGTCCCCATTGCTAGGTATTGTTATTGGAAAATGGTTTTGGTTAAAAAGAGCTTGAGCACTTGGATTCTTGCCCTTGCTGACCCAATGTTTCCTTGTTTGTTTTGTTTATTGTTTAGATTTTATCTTTGATATGGTAAGACCGAGGTCAAGGCCTAGAGCGGGTGACCAAGCACCCGGGGTTGTGCCTCCTCCTCCTCCTCCTCCCGATAGTAATGAGGCGGATGTCGAAGATGATGTACCTCAGGCTGGGGTGAATGTTGGGGGTAATAGAGCTCAGGTGGGTCAGTGTCAGGTAGGTGCGTACATGACTCATTTGATTCAGACTATAGTCGGGGTTTTCAGACAGCTTTAGCCGGTATACATGTTGCAGCACCACCTCAGGGTGCAGGGACTGGTTTACCCCTTGAGAGACTTCGTAGTTTGGGCGGAGTTGAGTTCCGTGGTTTGACTCCCGAGGGTTCAGAGGCTTGGCTCGAGAGTACTACGCGTATCTTAGGTCAGATGGAGTGCTCAAACACTCGTAAGTTGGGTTGTGTTGTCTCCTTGCGTAAGGGAGATGCGTATGCTTAGTGAACTATAGTTATTTCGGGTTTGACGGAGGCGGTTGTCACTTAGGAATTCTTCAAAGCAGCATTCAGGAAGAAGTATCTTGGAGCCCGATATCAGGATGAAAAGAAGATGGAATTTATGGCCTTGGTTCAGGGTGGTAAGACCGTGTTAGAGTATGAGATATTGTTCGTGAGGTTGAGCCAATATGCTCTCGAGTTGGTTCCTAGTGAGAGAGAACGGTGTGAGCGCTTCCGTTATAGTTTAACTAGGGATGCGAAGACTTATATGCTCGCTTCTGATTACACCGAGTTCGATGTTTTGGTCTCTAGGGCCAAAGATATTGAGCAGAGGTTAGGCTCGAACACTCGTGCTTGTGGGTCCGATTCGAAGAAGAGACATGCAGATTGGAACATAGAACATGCCAAGAGGCAAAGAGATAGGAGGTATCAACATGATTCGAGATATAGGGGTGGTAACCATGGACGTAGCCATCATGGCCAATGAGCTGTTGTTTACACTCTTGAGTGCACTAGATGTAGGAGGCGCCATCCGGGCGAGTGTATGGGTACCTTTGGGGTATGATGGAACTGTGGTTCCCTAGATCACTTGAGGCATAACTGTTCTCACCCGGCTAGGAGCAGACTGGCCCCAGTTCGAGGTTTTGAGCATCATAGAGGTCGTGGGAGCGGTCGAGGTAATTTTTAGCCAATGAATTATGGCTAGAGAAACATAGCCCATGTGGTGGCAGTTCAGCCCGACGGTGGAGGATCACCTAGGGTGTATGCACAACGAGAGGTTGGGAATGACACGGATGTCATCACAGGTAATTTCTTGTTATGGTCTTTATCTTTGCTTTCGTTGATAGATTCGGGTTCGACACATTCGTACATTTTGGGTGAACATGCAAGATCTCTAGGTTTACCTTATGAGTGGTTAGAGGTGGGTGTAAATGTTACTAGTTCTTTCGGTGAGACCGTGGTAGTTAGGAAAATGTATAAGAGGTGTTCTATAATGATTCAGGGACATGTGTTTCCGGTCGATATGATGGAATTGTTGTTCTATGGTTTCGATGTGATTTTGGGTATAGGTTGGCTCGTAGAGCATAGGGTTAGGGTAGACTTTGAGACCAAGAGAGTCTTCTTGAGACTTGTAGATGACTTTGAGGTTGTAGTAGTTGGCGAGAACATTAGGTTCTTGTCTAATGTTATTTCTGCTTTAGAAGCTTAGAGATTGATGGATGTGGGTTGTCAAGTGTATTTGGCTTATATGATGAATCCGAATATGAGTGAGGTCAGACCCAAGATATCAGAATAGTTTGTGATTTTCCGAGTGTCTTTCTAGAAAAGTTGTCGGGTTTGCCTCTAGATAGGGATGTTGAGTTTGCTATTGAGACGTATTCATATTCTACACCCATGCCTATTGCTCTGTATAGAATGGCACCTAAAGAGTTGAAAGAGTTGAAGATACAGCTTCAGGAACTGTCAGATAGAGGTTTTATTAGGCCTAGTATTTCCCCGTGGGGTGCTCCGGTCTTGTTTGTGAAGAAAAAGGACGGTAGTATGAGGATGTGTATAGACTATAGGCAGTTGAACAAGGTAACCGTGAAGAACAAGTATCCTTTGCCACAGATAGATGATTTGCTTGATCAGTTGAGAGGTGCTTCAATGTTTTCGAAGATTAATTTGAGATCGGGTTACTATCAGTTGAAGGTAAAGGATGTGGACATACCGAAGACCGCTTTCCGTACACGATATGGGCACTATGAGTTCTTGGTAATGCCTTTCGGTTTGACTAATGCTCCAACTGCATTTATGGATATGATGAACCGAATGTTTCACGAGTTTTTGGGTAGGTTTGTAGTAGTGTTCATCGATGATATTTTAGTGTACTCCAGAACCGAGGAAGATCATGATGAGCATTTACGTTTAGTTCTACAGACGTTGCTTGAAAATCAGTTGTATGCCATGTTGAGTAAATGTGAGTTTTGGATTAGGGAGGTAGTCTTCTTAGGTCATGTGATCTCAGCCGATGGGATTAGTGTGAATCCCAAGAAGATAGAAGTCATAGTGTGATGGAAACAACCGAAGTCGGTGACCGAAATCCATAGTTTCCTAGGCTTGGCGGGGTATTATCGAAGATTTGTCGAGGGATTTTCGAAGATTGCGGCACCTTTGACTAAATTGCTTCAGAAGAATGTATTGTATGAGTGGACAGATGCAAGGCAACAAGCGTTTGAGAAGTTGAAGAAAGCTTTGACCGAAGCTCTTATTTTGATTCAGCCTGAACCAGGGAAAGAGTTTGTGATCTATAGTGATGCACCGTATGTAGGTTTAGGTTGTATGCTTATGCAAGAGGGTAAGGTTTTAGCTTACGCTTTGAGACAGTTGAAGGTCCACGAGAAGAATTACCCCACTCATGACATAGAGTTAGCTGTTGTAGTGTTTGCTTTGAAGATTTGGAGACACCACCTTTATGGTGAGAAGTGCATAGTTTACACCGACCACAAGAGTTTGAAATACTTGATGACTCAGAGAGAGTTGAACCTTAGACATTTTAGGTGGTTAGAGCTTCTTAAGGACTATGACCTTATGATAGAGTACCATTCGGGTAAGGCAAACGTAGTGGCTGATGCTTTGAGTAGAAAAGTGGCAGTTGAGTTGCGAGCTATGTTTGCGAGATTGAGTGTGTCGCGGGATGGCAGTTTGATAGCCGAGCTACAGATTAAACCTTCGTTAGTTCAGTTGATTCGGGAGAAACAGTTGCAAGACGAATCTTTGGCACCTCACGTGTAAGATATAGCCGAGGGTAAACCCACAGACTTCTGTTTTAGTGAGAATGGAATCTTATGCTTCAAGGATAGAGTAGTTGTTCCAGAAGATGCCGAGTTGAGACACACTATCTTGAATGAAGCTCATAACAGTTCTTTTGCTATGCATCCGGGTAGTACGAAGATGTACTGTAGGTTAAAAGAAGAGTACTACTGGATTGGATTAAAGAAAGATGTGGTCGAGTTTGTGAGTAAGTGTATGGTTTGTCAGCGAGTTAGGGTCGAGCATCAGTTTCCTTCAGGTTTGTTACAGCCGTTGAAGATTCCGGAATGGAAGTGGGAATGTATTACCATGGACTTTGTATCGGGTTTACCGTTGACTCCTTCGTAGAAGAATTCAGTATGAGTTATAGTCTACAGATTCACTAATTATGCTCATTTCATACTTGTTCATACTACCTACACCTTAGACAAGTTGGTCGATTTGTATGTCAGTGAGATAGTGAGATTGCATGGTGTACCGAAGTCAATTGTGTCAGACGGAGATCCGAGGTTTACAGCTAGATTTTGGGAGTGTTTTATCGTGCCTTGGGTACTTGGTTGAACTTCAGTACTTTGTATCACCCACAGTCAGATGGTCTATCATAGAGAGTGATTCAGGTGTTAGAGGACATGTTGAGGTGTTGCATCATCGACTTTCAGGGTTCTTGGGAGAAACACCTACCGTTAGTAGAGTTTGCGTACAATAACAATTATTAGGCTAGTATTTAAATAGCACCGTATGAGGCTCTGTATGGCAAGAAATGTAAAACATCTATCTGTTGAGCCGAGGCCGGACAGAAGCTTATACCTATGCCCAACTTGCTTAAGGGCACCACCGAGAAAGTAAAACTGATTTGTGATCGCTTGAAGGAGGCTTTAGATAGACAGAAATCGTATGTCGATTTGAGGAGGAAGGAGATAGAGTATGCTGTGGGCGACAAAGTATTTTTGAAAGTCTCACCTTGGAAGAAGGTGATTAGGTTTGGAAAGAAGGGTAAGTTAAGTCCGAGATTCATTGGTCCATACGAGGTAGTTGAGAGGATTGGTCTCGTGGCTTATAGATTGAGATTGCAGACCGAGTTGGAGAAGATTCATGATGTGTTCCATGTTTCGATGCTTCGAAAGTATAGATCGGATCCGTCTCATGTAATGCTAGTGGAAGAGATCGAGTTGAACCCAGATCTGTCGTATGATGAAGAGCCGGTTGAAATTCTTGCAATAGATAGTAAAGTGTTGTGTGGGAGGTCTATCGAGTTAGTCAAGGTTTTGTGGAGACACCGAGGTGTGGAAGAGGCCACTTGGGAGAGGAAGGAAGACATGGAGAAACAATTTCCGTATCTCTTTCTGTCAGGTAATTTCGAGGACGAAATTCCTTAACTGGAGAGAGTTGTAATGCCCAGGTTTTGGGCTCAAAAGATACACGGGTTGGTTAAGCCGGTTCGGGTTAAGTTAAATTTTGGAGAGAGAATTTAAAATATACCATTTTAGAACTTATGGAGAAAAAGAGAATTTAAAAAGGGTTTTTTGGTAAAATGTGGTCAAATGGATTTTGGAGATAGTTTTGAGTTAAAATAAAATACATTATTTCAAATTTGTCATCTCTTCTTCTTCTTCCCCAAAAGTTTTTCACGTTAAAACACCCAAGCCATAGCCACAACCCACTTTTTCACCAAGCTTCACCATTTTTGGAGTTTTCAAGAGGTAAGCAACTTGGTTTTATTCCTCTATTCCTTCCAATCTTGTTTTTAGCATCTACTCTTCAAGGTTTTGAAGATTTCTCAAGTTTCTCCATTTTTGGGTAAAAATGAGATTTTGAAGGGGTTTAAGCAAAGGTTATGAAAACAACATTTTGGGTCAGTTGAAAACCTTATTTTGGGTGTAAAGTGATGTCAAGATATTTGGTTTAGCATGAAATCCCGGATTTTGGGAGAATGGGTAATTTTTACTTATTGGGTATTTGGGTTGGAAATGGTAGAGAAGGGTTCCTAATGTTTTAGTGGTGTTAAGTTGTTGCTTTTGGGGTGTTTGAACATGGTTTGATTGATAAATTGATGGATATATGGCTGACTTGAGGTTAGAGTAGGATTGAGGATGGTTTTGGTTAGTTTCAAATAGAAATCGGATGCTTGTTGTTGTCAGATTTTGATGGAATTGATTTCAGTGAGTTTGAATGTTGAAAAGATGTATTAATTTATTGTTTTGATTTGGGTAGAAGCAGCAGATAACGATTTGGGTCCTTCGGATGTCACACCGGAAGTTGCGGAAGCTTGAAGGAGGGTCGTTAGCTTGTTTTGGGTTTTGAGCTGGTGAGTGGAAATTGTTTTGAAGCTTTAATTGTTCAACGAAGGTTTCTTGGGGTTTGAGAGGAGCCTTAGAGACCAACCTAAACCCAAGCGTAAGTTGTCTATGTTCGTCTTGTTTCGCTAATTGTTGGCGTATGTGTTTATTTGTGTTGTGGTGTGAATTACGGAATGCTTTTGCCTCTCTTCTTAATGTTGTTGTGTTGTCATAGTTATTGTCAAGCTTCACGTGATGGTTAGTTGTTGTTGAATACGGTGATGTGTAGTCCTACCGGAGGTGACTAGTAGATGAGTACGGTGATGTGTAGTCCCACCGAAAACATGCTAGTTGTAGTGAATAGTGATGTGTAATCCCACCAGAAATGGTTGTACATGTGCATACCATGTTTTGTCTATGCTTTCGTTTTATCGTACTTCATTCTTAAATGGTTTTGTCTTTAAAACTAAATATATGTTTTGAACTGCATTTTTGTTGTTACGATTTTGAGCTCCGCTCACTAAGCTGTTAAGCTTACGCTCTCTTTTTCAACAATACAAATCGTTAGTGACTTCGGGAGGCAAGCGAGGCAAGGGAGGAGCCTTGGAGTTCTTTGCTAGATCAAAGTATGGTTTTCATAGTTTTAATAATACTTAGGCAATGGGAATGCTAGACTTATTGTTATGGAGTTGGTGTCCAAACCCCTATGATTTGCTATTGTTATTGTTACTGCTATGTTAAGAATGTTGAAGCATGCCTTAATGTGGCTTTTGAGCTCTTTATGGATGTTAAGCATGTTTGTTTGTTTGCGAAATCTTGCCTTGATGATTTTTAGCCTTGTTGTATGTTGACTTGCTTTAAATGAGTATTTCTTGGTTGCTTTAGGTTGTATGCATGATTAGATGTTGATCTAATGCTTGCTTAAGATGTCTAGGTTAGTCCCTCTGTGGTAAAAATTGAAATATGATGTCAATCTGTGCAGGGCACATCGATACGCTCAAGGGCAGTATCGATACGGTCCCATATTTTAAGCCTAGCGTACCGATACGCAGGGGCGTATCGATACCCACTTTGCTCTCTGGAAATTTGAAATTTTGACGAGAAATTGGGATATCTGTACGGGCCTTAGGCGTACCGATACGGTACTGGAGTTAACTTTTGGAGACTTGACCATTAGGCGCGTATCGATACCCACCTAGGAGGGTATCGATACGGACTCTCAAAGTTGACTTTGAGGAAGCTTGATCGTTGAAGGCGTATCGATACGGGCCCTTGGAGTATTGATACGGCATGAAGTAATATGGCTAAAAGTTGTCTCTAATTGTCTGTTTTTTTGGGTTTGTAACCGTGTTTGCTCCTCCACTGTTTGCTTTTCTCACATAGGTTCAAATAAAGCATTTAGACAAGATAAATTAAGAAAAAAGGGTTGCTAATCAGAGTGAGGCCTTAATGAGTTTCGCTCTGATTTTCCCCGTATAACTCGTTCAGTTCGGTCTGTTGTCTAGGCCGGGACGAAGGGTTACATATTTTTAATTGAACTTCTGAACTTTAGACAAAATATCAATTTAACATTGAATTTTTGTTTCATCCATTTTTCAATACTTTTAATAAAAGCTCTCTCAATCCTAGATCTCAGTTATGTTGACAACCATCGTCGTTGATGGTTATTGGACCCCAAAATTTTCAATCCACCCTTTTTTGCGTCTTGGATGTTAAATCAATATTCGCTTCACTTGAAAATGCCTTGAACTCCACAAATATAATTTTGAATGTTTTTGTTTCTTCTTTTAGATCTCACCAAATATAACGAACACATTTACTCTTTAAAAATTATACAATCTAAATTCTTACTCTAAAACTTAAATTATAAATTCAAATTATATAAACTAGACATTAATTATCAAACCCTAAAACAAGAAATATGTGTTGAATAATTCTCTTATTTTTTTTATTTTTTAAGGTGTCTACTAGAACGAGTCTAGTAACTAATCCTTTTACGTTATGTTCTTCTCGATTGTAATCGTTTTCATACCTAACTTTTTACTCCACTTTCTACATGAACTATTGTTTCCGGCTGATTTTCTACTTTCCAATTTAGATAGAAAATTAAAAGAAATTATTAAATTGAAATTAACTTTATACTGGTTAAGTTTAAATATTTTCATTTCTATTATTTGAATACTATACCTATGTATATATAGGTATATATTATAAGCTATTTTATTTTTGTCAATACAATAATTATTTTTTAAAATTAAAACATCAATTTAAATTAAAATTAAAAAATATTGATGATGATATGAAATTTATTGACAACATTCAAATATCGAGTTAATAACTTGTCGTTTCAGTTGCTATATTTTTTTATTATCTTAGGATTTTATTATGTTATATATCTCCAATTATTATATCCATGTTAGAGATGTATTAAAGATTTACACAAATATTGTGGTGAGATTTTTTTTCTCCTAAACTATTGATGTGAGCAGATTATTTTTAAAAATATTGTTATTTGAACAGTAGACCTAAAGTCGAATTATGATAAGCCCGGATTTTTAAAAAAATCCTAAAGCCTCTTGCATTTGAGTCCGACTTTGGGGTTGGTCCAAAGTCTCCCTCAACTGAATCCGACTTTAGAGAAAAATTCCCTAAAATTTCTTACATTTGAGTCCGACTTTAGGGTCTGCCATGTCAGGTGGCAGCCTGCAAGCATGCACACATGCAAGACAATCTGAAAGGGAACGGGAATTGAGAAAGTAAATTGGGTGTAATTGGTATTGGTTGGATGAATGGTGGTATTTAATTGTGTAGGTGGTATGAGTGGTTGAGATTTAATTTTTTTGAGGTTAAATAGGGGTGGGTTGATGGTAGACAGTGTAAAGGGATAGAAAATATTTTGAAGAAGAAGAAGAAGATTTTGAGAATTGGATAATTATATTAGAGTAAGTATTTTTTTTGTAATTTATCATTATTATTTTGAATAATTATAGTAAGTAGTATTTTTGTAATTTATTTATTTTGGTATATTTTATTTTATAGTAATTACGAAAATCAAATTTTTGTGTTTTGAAGTTAAAATTTGTGATTTTTTGTGTTAAATAGGTGGTTGAATGGAAGATTTACATAAAGAAGAGAAGAAGGAACTTAGAGAATATAGTAGGTTAAGTTATTTGTTTGATTAATTTTGAAGTTGTTGTTTGAATATTTTATGTTGAATATGTGGAATTTAAGAAATACTTTGTTGTATTATTTTATTGTTCAATAATTTTTACATTTTTATTTTGATGTTTTAATTTTTTATGTTATGGAAAGAATATAGTTTGGAAATTTTCTGTTAAATAGGTGGAGATTTAAGAAGAAAATATAGTAAGTAAATTAATATTTTATTGTTTAATTTAAGTTCGTTATTTTTTTTAATTTTATTTGATGTTTGAATTTTCGATGTTATTTGGAGAGATAGTTTAAATATTTTGTATTAAATAGGTAGAAAAATTTTGAGAATATGTAAAAATTGTTTGAATATAAGAGAAAAAACGGTTATTTTAATTTATGGCTGAAGAAGATATTTGAGAAGAAAATATAGTAAGTTGATTTGATTTGTATTTTATTATTTTATTTAAGTTCGTTGATTTATTTAGATTTATTTATAGGTGGTTGAATAAAAACGATGACGTTAATGATTTAATAGAAAATAAGCAAATACGTAATTAAATTTCAAGTATTGAAATACTTTCCCTTAAATATGGTAGTTTAAAGTAAGATTATCTGAGTTATTTTATTTTATTATAATTGTTATTTTTTAGCGTGGTAGATTTAGTCTCGGTTTACTAATATTTTCTTACTTGTCATATAGGATGGCTGAGGAAGCTCTATTGTTGCATTTACAGAATCAACACATTACTAGCCTTAGAGTTGATGAACTGGTATAATTTTTTAAAAATTATTTCATAAGAAATAGGCCACTTCTGTGTTTTTTGTTAATAATTATGTTTAAATAATGTGTTATTTACATGATGCAGAGGAAACATTTAAACATCACTTGTTCATGGTAGACAAACCCCTAGACCACAGAATCGAGAATTTTTTTTATATGGCGGGATTTTATCATGCCACGTTCCTCTGTGGGTACAAGTTAGTGTCCGGATTGATTACCGCTCTAATTAAGTGTTGGAGACCTGAAATGCATACCTTCCATATGCCTTGCGGAGAATGCACGATCACCCGCGAGGACGTGGTTTATCTTATTGGTGGGGTCCCAGTAAACAGGAAGCCAGTGGTCGAGCGTACCAAAGGCTCAACGGGTGAAATTTGTCAAAGGTACCTTAGGAAGGAACCCTGTAGAAGTAACGTGATAGGGTATCGTGTGAAAATGAGTTGGCTAGAGAGAGAATTTCAACTCGCTGAGTATAATACAGTTGATGGAATTTATATGGTCAGTCGAGCATATATCCTATAGATGGTTGAAGGTATACTAAAGCTGGATAAATCTGGCAATATGGCCAGTGTAAGGTATCTTCGTTTTCTGGATACTCCTTGGGAACCTGGTTGTCAATATAGTTGGGGATCAACTACATTAGCGTGCTTGTATCGCGAGTTGTGTAAGGGCGCTTTACTACAAAAGGGTAAAAGGGTAAGCAATATTGGTGGTTGCATGTTATCGTTGCAAGCGTGGGCTTGGCAATGACTTTCCTTTTTTGCACCACTTACTCGAACACATGTGCAGTTTCCTCTCGTTGCAAGGTAAATATATATCCTTATCCTTAGTTGAATCTTTAAATTAATTAAATTAACTTGTTATTTAAATATATTGTGATTTGTATGCAGATGGTGTGAGGAGAAGCATGAGATGGGGTTGGCGCACAAGAACATCAGAGTTTATAGATCTCTTATTGATTCTTATTGTCAAGAGCAGGTATATGAATGGAAAGTAATTTATGACGTTAAATGTGTTTTTCACATCTTAGTTAGTTAGATGTATTATTTTAAACCATTTTTTACAGATTATTTGGAAGGCCTACGAAGATGAACATATATTTGTATCGGATTATTTGATGAAAGATTCACTTCCATGGTGTAGTGTTACATTGTTGATCAATTTCTCTATTGTCGAGTTCCACTTTGCAGATAGAGTGTTGAGGCAATTCGGCTTCCACCATCCTATTCTGCGCATTCTACGTGACCATTACCATCTTCATGCATATGATGGACGTGGCAAGCCAGATACGGATTGGGAAGTCGAACATAACGACTATATTGCTTTGTAGAACAACAGAGGTTCATCGGTACCGGAACGCCATCCAATGGAAGTTGTCGATTTTGATTTCGAGAGTTTAGAGTACATGATCTACTATCGTAGTCATAGAATGTCGTACTTAACAGATCAACCTGAACGAGAGGAATGCAAAAGGTTCCAGAAAAAAATATAGATGCGAAAGTAAATCATCGAAGGCTGTAGGGAGCTCATCACAGGGGCAACATATTGGTAGTAGAGACCCTACGGGTTGGCCAACAACATGGGAGCCAGATATGAGCAAAGTAACACCAATGGATATATGGGAAAAAGAACCATCTCCTACTTGTGTACAACCGGAAGTGACCCCGAGATCCTCGGATAATATAGGGTATTTTCTTCCTTCTACATTTTTATATCCACCAGTGGGCTCAAGCTATTCAGGTAATGTAGGAGGGAGGTCTTCAGGTAATGTGGGGTTTGATGATCCTAATTTATACATACTGGAGTTTATTTCGCCATAGACACCCAATTACTCAAACTTGGGCGAGAACATGGATTTTTTACGCCTCTTGCGGCCAACCCCTCCGGTGCATTTTTGCCGATGATGACTACCTTGTCGAGTGTTCCTCAAGGATCGATCCCTCTGTATCCGTATCAACCCAATTTTGAGACCCCTTATGTTCAGCAAACACCATTGCAATCATTGTTCTTCACAGGTGGGCCAGTTGGAACCGAGAATGAGAACGATGATGATGGCGATGAAGAGCAGCAACTTTAGCCCCATTGTCGACGCAATCCCGATCGGTCTCGTCATCCACCGGGGTGTGGTACCGGTGGACATAAGCACGGTTAGCTTTTTTATTTCAAGTAATTAATAATTGGACGATGTTAAAGTGCAATGTTTGAATAAATTTTTTATTTTATTTTGTATCTAACATTGCAAGCAAATTAGAGGACCAAGAAAGAAAGTTGTTTAGTTTCTTTTATCCTTCATTTTTATTATAGTCAATCGATTACCCAATTTAACTAGTACAATAAAAGATCGAGAACTAAATAATCTGAATTTAGCAATTGTTGATATAACAATTTAAAAGAAAAATGTTTTTCGACTTAATCGATTATATTAGATCTTTCAAAAATAATTTAAAGTCCAAACAAACTTCAATATTTTCAAATATGAACAATTCAAATTAAGTTATTAAATTGAATTGTTTCACAACATCACATAATATTTTCAAATACAAACATTGGAAATCACATAGGCATTGACAGGAATATTGGTTCATTTTGATAGTTTGATCTGGAATATCCTTCGGCCCTACATATGGTACATCTCTTTCGTTGTCCCTTCTCTTTATCATGAAGATCCATACTGGTATAGATACGAGTCGATCTAGGTCGTTCATTTGGAGATCTACGGAGTGTAGGATCCGGTAACCATTTTTCATGCTCTACCGACGGCCAATAAATTGAATTTGCAATCGGTGGGAACTCACTTCTGTAAATATTGACCATCTTGTGGATATCGAAGCATTCATCAACAAAAGTGTATGGGTCAACCCCTACATACATACACGCTGCAACTGCATGAATACATGGATATCATCATGCTTGGAATGCTGCACAATCACACCATCTATGTTTAAAATCGACTCGAAATAAATTTGAGTGCGTTGCTTCGTTGTTGCATCTGGCACCAAGAACATCAAATGTCTGATTAGTTCGGTCGAAGCTGTGAACCTTTAGCAACGTTGCTTTCGTCATGTTCTCTTTCATTTTCGTCACAAGATTGGGAGCCCAACTTTGCCCCCTATTTAATAAGGCCTCAATTTTCTTCCCTTTAACTACCCAAACTTTCGCCAACCTATAGTACGTCTCTTTCACAAGGTTTGCTATTGGGAGATGACGTGATCCTTTTAGTACTCCATTTATGCACTCCACAAGGTTGGTAGTCATTTGCCCATATCGTCTACCACCTTCGTCATATGATTGGGCCCATCTTTCCCTCTCGATTTGGTTTGCCCAAATCTTGTACAACCATGTGCCATCGACTTGGATCATACATTTGCAATAGGAAAAGACTTCGATGGCAGGCTTGAACGCCTAGAAAAGTAGATGAAAAACTTTATGGCCTTCAACAATTTGGCCTTCTCGGTCGTACGCATCCTTGGTTTTATGCCTCACTATGGTGCCCGGGATAAAATGTGTCAGTGCTAGTAATAAAACTGGTAGTTTGTTGTACGACTTATCGTAATCACTGTACACCAAGTCCATTGCCTTATCCCTTGCACGCCACGCCTTCTTGTATTCTATTTGGTATTCAAATTGATGTGTAATGCTTGCTTGAATCGTTGAAACTGGAACCCATGGATTTGCTTCAATCAACTTCATTACGTGATGGCTTATTACGCTGGAGTCCAATTTTTCGGTGGTCCTGGTCGATGGAAGTTCGTAAGCATGTGTGAACATCATTATACTCTGTGACCTCCCAACGATTTGACCTCTGCCGCTTCGTCACTCGAATCTTCCAATTGTATTCTTGTTCGTATTTCACACATTTGGCAAAGAAAGTCCTCTGGCTGGATTCCGCGACAACGTAGTCTACGTGGTTCTTGACGTTGTACTCTTTCACTGCCAATATAGCTTCATTTTTGTCATCAAATTGAAGCTTAACATATAATTCACCGTGCTGACTCGAGGTTAATTGAGGTAAATCTAGAAATTCAGGCGCCTCATTGCATCGAAATCCACCGAACTCATGTGAGAAGGAGGATCATAGAATGTAATGTAGCCTCCGGACGAAACGAATTCTCTAACACCAAAATCATGGGCTACACCGACGTCATCAGGGAACAAATCATGATCCCCAATATCTTCATTTTCACTGGAATCGTCAAGTGATTCTCCCCATCGACCTCGTAAGGGTTCCACATCAGCTTCAACAGTAGGATCAACACTCGGTCCGTGTGATGAAGCATATGTTGAAGGCCCGGCTTGATGAAATGCATTTGATGTCCCACTTGTCAACATTGCAACATAACTGCCTCCAAGCATATCGATCTCATCATCGAAATTCATTTGAGTTGATTCTCCAACTATGTTTGTAGATGGGTTGAGAACATCACGCACCTCGGCAAACAACTCGATATATCGAATTCCTATAGAATCATGCTTTGCGATCATCATTGCAACATCGTCATCATCTTGGAGAGTGATTGCACAATATTTGACCGGACTGTCACATGCCATCCATCGGTAACGTAAACCATGAATCTCTTTCCTAAATTTCTGTGATATTTTCTCCTTCATTTCTTGAAGCATGATTTCCTTCTCGAATCTCATCTTCGTACTGCTTTCAGAATCAAATACAACCCCGACATTAGTTTTCACCATTTGTCCATTGTAATGAACAATCGCCATAAATTTGTTGTTGCTCATTTTCTCTGCATGATCAAAATAAAACATACTAAATCAAAATGCTCATAATAAAATAAAAAATAACTCTGGTTACTAACATCATGGGTGAGTTTTTTTTGAATATATATCTTTTAATAAATATACTATATTAATTTTCTAAAATATATAGTTCGAATATATTTCCTAATAATATACTTATCCTATCAAAAATTAACATAATAATTTTTTTCTAACATAGTAAATCAACTTTACAAATAAATTTTAAAAATATTCAAATCCAATCCAAATTCGAACTAACTCAAATTATAAACTACATGAAGAAAATAAAAATATATGAAACATACAAAATAACAAAATAAAATTATCAAACTGAAAAAAGTACCAAACTAAAAAAAAACAAATCTAGTTACAAAATAACAAACTAAAATTACCAAACTAAAAAAAATCTAAAAAAGATTCAAATCTGCTTACAATCTTTTATCCATTATTTTCTTTATTTGCTTCTTCTACTTCTTCAATCTTAACTTCATTCCTTCTAACATTAACTTAACTATTTAACAAAAAAATTAATTTTTTTATCCCTTATACTACCTCTATCTCTGCCATACTAACAACTATAAATATTTAACATCTACCCATATATATTTTAAAATACTTTAAACCCATCGCCATTAAAAGCCTGCATTTTTTCTTTCTCAATTTTCATTTCTCGGCCAATCTTTTCATGGTTGTGCATGACAGAGATTCTCATGAATGCACGGGATGTGACATGAAATTCCCTGAAGTCGGATCTAAATGGGATTGACTTTACCCTAAAGTCGAACTCAAATGCAAGAGACTTTAGGAAATTTTTTCCCCAAAGTCGGAATCAGTTGAGGGAGACTTTGGACCAACCCCAAAGTCGGACTCAAATGCAAGAGACTTTAGGGATTTTTTTTAAAATTCGGGTTCATTAGAATCCAACTTTAAGTTCACTGTTCAAACGTGTTTTTGAACTAGCCTGCTGGTATGTGTTTCGAAACGGGCACCATCGTTTCGGAACGCCCTTGCATTTTTGCTTTGGCGTTGTGGAACGAGCTTCCTTGTTCCGAAACGTTTGCTTACTAGAAAATCCTGGTTAAGACCCGTTTCGAAACAAGCTTTTTGGTTTCGAAACGGTGGTCGTTATTTTCAGTTAAAGGCATCTCCTAAGTTTGTTTTTCTTGCGTTTTGGTCCCCGATTGATGTGTTATCATTAGGGTGTGTTCGGGCTGTTGTTTTGAGTTGCATTTCATCATGTAAGCATGAAATTGACCTAATCACAAGGTTGTAACCTTAATTTTCATATTAGGTCCCCGTATATGCTAGATTTACATTTTGATCCTTGTATGCTTGTTTGTCGGTTCGAGGTTTGTTTCTTCGTGATTTTATCTGCTACGTGTATTACTCATCTAAGATATAACTAAGCATATAGAAAAGATAAAATTAAAGCCTTGTTCCTCTTTTTGGGTTGCTAATCGAAGAGGAATCTTCAGGTTCTTCTTTAGTTAGTCTCGTGTGACCACCTTGGGTCGGTCTGGTGGCTAGACCGGGCCGAGATGCTTACATCCGTTGGTATCAAAGCCCAGGTTATGCATCTCTCGGGAAGGTAAGTGAAGTAAGTTGAAGTGTTTGCTTAATTGTTTGGTGATTTATCCGTTGGTTGCCTTGTGCGGTGGATGTTTTGCCATGATTGGTTGATAGCATGACATGTTGTTGTGTTGTTGGTTAGAAGTTTTTTAGGTAACCCATTGCTAGGTATTATTGTAAGAAAATGGTTTTGGATAAGTACTTGAGCAATTTGGACCCTTGCTTTCCTGACCCAAACCTTTGTGTGTTATTGTTGTTGTGCTTGTTAGATTGCTTTGTCTGTTGCTATGGCGAGACCCTGAGGCAGGCCTAGAGTGGTTCGTCAGGAACCACAGGCTGCAGCTCAGGCTGTTGAGGCTCATGCTGAGGAGCCAGTTGTTGAGGAGGAGTTGCCCCCACCTCTGCCTGGAGTAGGCGAGGCCAGAGTTGAGGGTGTAGTACCACCAGTTGGTCAAGGTCATGCCGGGATTGATTTAGCTCAATTGGTTCAGACCATTACCGGTGCCTTTCAGGCAACTGTGACCGGTATGCGAGCTGTTGCACCACCTCAGGGTGCGGGGACTGGTTTTCCCCTGGAGAGTCTCCGTAGTCTGGGCGGAGTTAAATTTTGTTAATTGTCGCCTGAGCAGTCAGAGGTGTGGCTAGAGAGTACCACACGTATATTAGGTCAGATGGAGTGTTCAGACGCTAAGAAACTTGGTTGTATCGTTTCTCTGCTTCATGGAGATGCATATGTCTGGTGGACTACGACTACATCTGGTATGCCTGAGGGTGAGATCACTTGGGAGTTCTTCAGATCTACTTTTCGTAAGAAATATTTGGGTCTGCGATTCTTGGATGAGAAGAAGATGGAGTTTATGGCTCTCGTTCAGGGCAATATGTATTTATATGATTATGAAATTTGTATGGCTGAGTCAGTATGCTCCTAAGTTAGTGCCTAATGAGAAGGAAAGATGTGAGCGCTTTCATTATACCTTGGTAAAGGATGTGAAGACTTACATGTTAGCTTCCGACTACATGGATTTTGATGTTTTGGTCAGCTGGGCTAAAGACGTCGAGCAAAACTTGGGTTTATCTTCTCGTGCTAGTGGTTCTAGCTTAGGGAAGAGGCACAACCAGTGGGACAGAGGTGATGCCAAGAGGCACAAGGATAATAGGCATCACTATGATCATAGGCGTGGGGGTGGTAACCCAGGCCGTGGCCATCAGGGCCAAGGAGTTGTTGCTCGTACTCTAGAGTGTGCTAGATGCGGGAGGCATCATACGGGTGAGTGTTGGGGTGTGCCTGGTACATGCTGGAACTGTGGATCTCGCGATCATTTGAGGCGTAACCGTCCTCAACTGGTTAGAGCAGTTGATCATCAGAGGGGTCATGGGCGCGGTCGAGGTAACTTCTAGCCGAGGATTGAGGCTCCGAGGAACGTAGCTCATGTTGTTGCAGTCCAGCCAGAGGGCGGTGGACCAGCTAGGGTGTATGTACAGAGAGAGGTCGGGAACGACACAAATGTTATTGCAGGTAATTTCATGTTACAGTCTATGTCATTGCTTTCCTTGGTTGATTCTGGTTCTACACACTCTTATATTCTGAGTGAGCATGCGAAATTGTTGGATATCATTGCTTTTCAATCTACCTTATGATCCTTCCTTCATATGAACATCATTTAAACACCAAAACACCATTTAAAAACACTCTAAAACCCAACATAAGGCATTTGAACGAAAATCTTCTAAAACCCATTTTATTTCAAACTTGAACATTTAAAACGAAAGAGGTGAATCATTTGATATTGATATGAAACTAATAATAACAAGTTTAATTAAGGAAATACAAGATGAAATCAAGTTTACCTCCCAAAACTTTGATGGGTAATCCCTTGGATTGAAAATACTTCAATGGTGGCTTGGTTTTTAAAAGTTAACGTGAAATGGAAGAGGAGGCTGATTCAAAAGCCTTTCTTTTTATTATAAAACTCTTTTAAAATAAGTTTGGGTTTAAGTAAAACTAAAACCACAAGTTTGGCTGATTTTGTAAAATGGCTAGACCGAAATCTCGACCTTTTTGAAATGATTTTTCAAAATTGTTTTCACCAACCTCTTACACAATATAAAAATTAATTTTAGAAATTAACCCCAACATTTTAGGAATACCTGAAGAAGGTTTTCCCTAGTCTAACCCCAAAAGCGAAACTTACTCATCGAATATCAAAATCCGCATCCGCAACGTCTAGCCCCAAAATTGGGGTGTTACAGTTATTGTAATTTTGAGTATTTTCTCGTTTAATAAAATTAATGGATTCTATTAAAAAAATATGTATGCATCATATTATTACTATTTGAAACAATAATTTGGTGGTTTGTTAAACTAAAATTCTAAAAAGGCATAAATGAAAAAAAAGTGCCCAAATTATACTTTTTTTGAACTTTAGGTGCTTAAAATTTATATTGTTATAATTTTAGAGGCATAGTAGTTAACTACCGTTAAAAAATCGTTAACCAATCAAAACATGACACGTGACATGTTTATTTTTTTATCAAAATTAAAAATTTAAAACAATTTTTATACAAAAATTTTAAATTTTCAGAAAATCCTGAAGTTCTTCAATTTTTACCAACACAATCCTTAAATCCCTAAAATTTCTCAAACCCAAGCCCCCTAATCGCCACCGCATCCTCTGCCGATCGCCACCCCTCACTATATCGCTTCGGTCGTTGGACCTAGCTGGTCATTTCCCCCAACACGACGTCGCCAGAAACAACGAACGACGTGCCAACCGAACGTCGAACGAGACCAAAGGGGTGTGCTTCGGAGCAACGACCAGTGGTGGGAACGACGACGATTTGGGGTTTGGGTTTGGAAAATTTTAGGAATTTGAGGATTGTTTTTTAAAAAATAAGAATTTTAGCATTATCTGAAAAATATCAAAAATTGGTTTTTTTTCTTCAAAAAAATTAAAAAAATTTAAATTATTGTCACGTGTCAAGCATTGATTGGTTAACGGATATTTTTTTAACGATAGTTAACTACCAGATACCTAAAATTGTAATGGTGTAAACTTTAAGTACCTATTTTTAGTAAAAAAATACTTTAGACACTTAAAATTCAAAAAAGGTATAGTTTAGACATTTATTTTTTATTTAAGCCTTCTAAAGAAAATCAGCATAAATAAAATTTTATTTATAGTGTTAGAGATATTTTACATTTTTTAAAATTATTATTTTTATATATGTTACCATCGTCGTTTTAGTAAACTTGTTAGTTTTGTAGATGATCCAAGATGTTGTATTTGGTAAATTCAATCCTGCTTAATTTGGGATGAATTTATAAAATTACAGGGGCAGACTATATGTTAGTTTTGTTGATGAACTGATTATCAGAAAAGACTACATTACTTTATATTAGTTGATGAACTTATACAATTATATAGAACGAAAATAAAATTTTAATAAAAATATTTATAATTATTTTTAATCATATGTAAATTTCAAATTTTTAAAGGATGGACGGTCTAAACCCCACACATCATCATTTTATACTCTTTTTTTTCTTTCTTGTAAGATTATTTTTCCTGGTTCAAACCTTTGTATGCATGTGGGCAAAGTGACTCAGAAATAGAATATAAGTCGTATCTACCTCTAAGAGGCTCAAGCCAGGGACGGACCCAGAACTTTAGGTTAGGAGGGACGAACCTATAAATTTCTAGGGGGGGCGAACTTATAAAAGTTTAGGGGGGCAAAAATAGATTTTTAATAGAAAATACATAGAAAAATTTTAAAATTTTTCTAAATCATATATGATTTTTTAAATTTTAGGGGGGGCGGTTGCCCCCTTCAGCACCCCTCGGTCCATCCCTGGCTTAAGCTATCCTTCTAACACCGTAATTTCTAATATGTATTAATCATATTTAAATAAATGATTTAGACACGTCGTTTTCAGACTTTTGTTGGTTCCTACTAATCCATCCCTCCATAATCATGAAAATTTGTGGGTTTTAGTGGTGCAAGCTGTAAAACAAAGGAAAAAGGTTGGGGATTAGATATCTTCTATTGAGTGCAGCCATTGTCAATATTTAGACCATAAATAAATGAAGATTTACTTTTAAGTAAAAGTATAAATTGTGGAGGCTGCCCCAATAAGTAAAAAAATTATTCATTTCAATCTCCAATATATTCCCTTATTATAAAGGTTAAATTTTAGAATAAGCGTCTAAATTATATATTTTTATTATAATAATGTTTAAGGTATTTTTATTTAAAATAGGCATTTAATATTTTATTTTATTATTATTTTAAGGATTTTATGAAAATCGTTAAAAATGTTGGTTATCTAATTAAAACGTGACACATATGATATTTTTATTTTTTTAATTTTTTTAAAAAACATATAATCTTTAATTTTTATAAAATCCATCTAAAATTTCTAAAATACTAAAAAAAACCCAAAATCCCCTGTAACCTCACTAAACCACTCTTCTCTAACCGTCGATTCAACCACCGTCATCCACCATTTTTACTGCAGGACCCACACGACAGTTAACCCCTCTCTTATGACATCGAAAATTTGTTAAAGAGCGACCAATCGAACCACGAACGTCAAACGTTAAATTTTAAATCGAACAACGAACAAGAGACGAATAAACGATGAATTTAGACTTGCAACTCGCCCGGCGAGAGAAAGAGAACTCAGTGATACGACAACAATGACGTGTAGTTCGTTGACAATAGAGGAGAAATTTAGGGGTTGAAGTTCTTTGGAAGAAATGAAAGTTTAAAGTTTTTCAAAATTCTTAGCATCAAGGCCAAGTACAAAGGGGAAGTGACGTCCATGGAAATACAAAGACCAACAAGACCAAAGCACCTGAGCACCTAGAAGGAACCTGGAAAAACCAGGAGAACAACAGACATAAACGAAACAAAAGAAAAAGTAAACAAACCGACTCCTCAAAGTCAACCATGGATAGTTAAACAGACACTTGTTTTGAGGTTAACAATGGATAGTAGAGATTAACCATGTTGAGTCCGATAGCACCATAAAGGTGACAAACCTTTATCTTAAAGCATTTAATACTGCTGCATTCTCAAAATTTCGAATCTAAAATCATAGTTAAACTGAAATAACCTCATACTAATTATGTTTAATTAAAAAGGGAAAGGTTTGCAAGATAGAAACAGCCCACAGTGAGCAATAAATCAACGTCTGCTACCCATTTTGCTTGAAAAAACTTGGGAAGAAAGGGGTTGACAACTCTGCAGCAGGCAGCTGGTTCATCTGCATTTTTGTCAATGATAAAAAAAAGGGTTTGAACATTGAAATTTTCTTATGTTTTGACCAAATTATAGCTCTCATTTCGATTTCAATTTTTTCACATTCTTTGGCTCGTGCTTAGGACTTGTAAGTTACATCACGGCAATCATCATCACATCTGCGATTATTCAACATTAAAATACTTGAGTGTATTATACCAAACCTGGACTACAAAATGGACAGTTATACCAAACATTAAAATACTTAATTATTAGAAGGAGAAGACACGAATCTCAAACATAAATCATAAAATGAACATGTATTATATCAAAAAAATACTCTGTATCATCTCAAGTAAAAGCACACAATGTGAAAGTAAAACCCTAAAAATTTATAATAAGCCATTATTAAAATAAATTTATTATTGTGATAATATTTAATTTGACATTAATTCCTAATTTTATCATTGTTAAAATTTAACAAAGAAAAAGTAAAATTTTCAATAACAAATAATTTCACTGTCACAACAAATAAAAAATAGTAATGATCACTTTATATATCGCCACTATCATGTTGAGAATTTAATTGTAACAAGATTTAATTGTCACAATTACTTCTATAATAATGACCTGATAAAAATACACCACAATTATTTATATTATAGTATTGTACAAAAAAAGTTATCACAAAAATCTTAATATTTGTAACAAAATTAAACCAATACCAATTTATCACAACAACAACAAAGCTCTATTGTTGTAGTGAATAAAGTGTATTAAGTACAAATTTATCATTATGTCTCTAATTTTTAGAGTTAAAGTACTTGAATTATCAATTTAGTAATAGTTGGTGCTTTACCTAATACAACATTATATGTCGGAGAACAAAAAGTAGCCGAAGCTTCAGCGACAGTCAGTGTTATACAGATTATAGCTCGCCAGTCGTGACCTTGTCTCTACTACATTTCCTCACATTTGACCAAATCCAGGGTTCTTACTTGTTTATTACAAGACAACACGTCGAAGGAGCAGCAAACGGGTTTCATTTAAAGCTCATGATTCAGCTTTTATGTCTCCGCAGACTAATGGGGTTGTTTTGTTTCTGTCTTTTAGAATAGTCAAATTTCCCACCCTATTCAGAGTATAATTGAGATTTCCCTTCTTTATATATACCTCAAACACCCGTTCCCTTTTCTCATATTCTTTTAGCCATAGACCCAGATTTCATAGCAGCCGAGCAATGAAAAGAGAAAGAGAGAGTGTAGAGATTCAGGGTTTCGACATTGTAAAATGTTTAATGCTGCTATCTCAAGGCCTAGAAACCAAGCCTAAACATCATTCGGCTAGCGAGGTTTTCGAGTGCAAAACTTGTCACAGTTGCTTCCCATCGTTCCAAGCATTGGGGGGTCACCGGGCAAGCCACAGCCCACAAGAGACCCAAACTGGCGGGGGACAAACCGAACGAAACGATGCATTTCCTTAGTTTATCATCAGCCAAGCCCAAGACTCATGAGTGCTCCATTTGCGGCCAAGTCTTTTCCATGGGACAAGCTTTGGGTGGCCATATGAGGAGGCATCGAGTCGCCATGAACGATTGCTTCTCGCCATTTCCGCTCGTTTCGACGGTGCCGGTGTTGAAGAGATCCAATTGTAGTAGGAGGTTTATTTGTTTGGACTTGAATTTAACACCCTTGGAGAATGATTTGCAACTTTTATTTGGGAACAAGGCTCCCAAGGTTGATCTTTGCATTTGATACAACATGTGAATGTTCATTTTTTTTTCTTCTCTTCTTTTGATTTGTATTCTTTGATTTGTTTCTTCGGCTTCCTCTCCTGTTCATTTGTTGTAGTTGAAATAAACTTTTTAAAGGCTTAACCGTCAAATAGGTGCCTAGATTATACCTTTTTTCAGTTAGGTGCCCAAACTATTTTTTAGGCCAACTAGGTGTCTAACATTTCATTCTGTAACCCATTTAAGGTTCGCCGTTAATTTTTTTCCGTTAAAAGACACGTGTCACCTCCAGAAAAATCCAAAATTATATTAAAAAATAAAATTAATAAAAGAAAATAAAAATAAAAATGTATCATGAAAGTTTCAAACATTCCCAAAATAGTCCCCAAATCCTTAAACCCCTCAAATCCGACCACTCCCGCAGCCGTCGACCGCGTTGTTGCCGACGGAATGAAGCGCCCTCCCCTCGTCAAACAACCCCACGTCGTTCGTTGCCCTTCTTGCAGTCATTCGTCGCGAATCGTTCGAAAGAACCGTTCGACAATTTCGTATATTCGCACGACGTCGGTTGATTTCTTATGACGGGATGGTGGGGGAAATGGTCGTGATGGTCCGACGACCGATTTGGTGGGTGGCGGCGTAGCAATTGGCGGCAGAATCAGCCTAAATCGGGATTTAGATTTTGGGGTTTAGGGATTTTGGAATTTGGGGGTTGTTTTGTAAAATTTGGAAAGTTTAAAGATTTTTTGAAAATTAATTAATTTTATTTATTTTTAATATAATTTTGAATTTTTTGGAGGGGACACGTGTCTTTTGACGGAAAAAATTAACAACGAACCATAAATGAGTTAGGGAATGAAATGTTAGGCACCTAGTTGACCCGAAAAATAGTTTAAGCACCTAACTAGAAAAAAAGGTATAGTCTGGACACATATTTGACGGTTAAGCTTTTTTAAATAGAAACTTACATAGTTGAGTTCCTATAAGAACGATTTGTCTCCATTAATAGATTATCAGATAATTATTTTCTTCATTGGAGTTAGAGGTGTAAATAAATGGCAAAAGGGGTTATTTTTCCCTCGAATTTGACCTAAATTAGCAATGTTGCCCCTCGTGCGAAAGCGTGTTCAATTAGGTTCTCCAGTTTCGTACATTGCAGCAAATTAGTCCATTGACCAATGTTGATCGTTACAGTACTGACGTGGCAGTTAACGGTGTTGACGTAACAGTCGACTATGCTGACGTGACGGTCCACGATGCTGATGTGGCAATGCATGTGTGATGATGATGTGGCATAGGGACTAAATTGATTTTTTAAACCGAATTCGAGGATATAATTGAATTTTTTGCCGAGGTCAGGGGTATAATTCATTTTTATTAAAAGTTCAATAACTTACTTAATCTTTAAGCTAAAAAGTAATAAATTATTAGAAATTTAAATATATTTAAATATTCATAAAATATTAAAAAAATAAAAATACAAATTTGAAAAATAAGTAAAAACATAAAATTAAAAATATGAAAATTTATAAAAATAAAACTCAAAGTTTTAAAATATTTATAAACCATTAGAAAAGTCTTCAACAGTTTCTGGTTATGTTAAGCCTACTAATATTTCTTGAGCATATTTTTAATAAAATCATCCTTGTATTAAAGTAGAAAAACAAAAATTTTCCTTCGTTTTTCTACATCAAATATTAATGAGCATCAATTTGATGTAGAAAAGCGAAAGAAAATTTGAGTTTTATTGTTACTTTAATAAAAGGTTGATTCCACTAAAAATTTATTTAACGAATGATAATACACAGACTGACGAAGTGAAAGACGTTTTTGATGAAAGTGTTCGATTCTTAATATTTTATAAATATTTCTCTAATTTTTATATTTGTATTTTATCATTTTTAATCTCTAATACATTTTAATTTTTTATATTAGTTTTTTATTTTCAATAACTTTTTAAATATATTATTTATTTTTATTAAGTTTATGGATTTTTTTAATTTGAAGAATATTTTGATTTTTGTGAGAGTTCTCACTTTGCTTAATTTAAAATTATCAGAAACCCAAGAGATATTTACATCAATTTGTTAATCGATTTTTCATATATTACATTTGTAAAAGTTCATCTTGAAAAACTAAATTATTTATTTAACTTTATTCAAAAACTAAATAAATCGGTTAAATTAACTTAAATTTTAAACAAATTATTTATCCATTTTTAAAATTTTAATAATTTTTAATTTCTTATTTTTAGCTTAAATATTAAATAAGTTAACAAACTTTCAATTAAAATAAGTTATGCCACTGATCTCGGTAAAAAAATCAATTATGCCTTCGAATTCGGTTTAAAAAATAAATTCAACCCCTCTGCCACGTCATCATCACACATGCACTATCATGTCAGCACCGCTAACTGCTGCGACAGCACTGTGACGGTCAACATTGGTCAAGGGGCTAATTTGCTACAATGTGCGAATTGGAGGACCTAATTGAACACGTTTTCGCGGAAGGGGCAATATTGCTAATTTGGGTCGAACTCGGGGGCAAAATAACCTATTTAGCCTAAATAAATAGAGTGTTCGATGAATTGTTCGTATAACGTGCTTTTATGCTCATTTATTTACTAAATAAAAGAATATGAATAACATTTTTAAATTCATTTAATAAACGAACGAACACGAACATATGTGTGTTTGGTTCGTTTATGTTCACGAACAAGCTCGTGTTGAAAGCTCGTTTATTGATTTATTTATAAGCTTGTTTACCCGGTCCCATTTTCCTTTTATTTTTACATTTTATATATTGGTGAAAGTATGGACTAAATTGAATACATGGTGAGCTTTGGAGTTCCAACTATGAAGCCTGGTGAGCTTAAGAACTAGTGGCGTAATTTCACCATGCTCACAAACACGAACATGTTGGCGAACATATAAATTAACATGTCCATGAATGTTAATGAATATGTTCGCGAACGCTAAACGAACCGAATACGAACACCTAAAAAAACAAACAAACAAACACGATATTGAAAATTTAAACGAACATGAACCCGTCATGAACACCTTAATAATTCAAAAACATACCAACGAACACGAATACAACCTTGTTCGTTCAATCCCGATTCATTCACGCCCTTAATTGGAGTTGATTAAATCATATTTCATTTCAAAAGTTGAATGGTCAATTTAAAAACAAACCCTTTAATTAACGTGTAAATGACCAAAATATAACTCTTTTAAAAATCAGTGAACAAAATTGAAACGAAAACAATCGTTTTTGGAGTTTACCAAGAAAAAAATAGCATGTTAACACAAATCTGAATAAATTTTCCAGGACAGAAGTATTGTTTATCTCTTAGTTGCAGTTCCTATTTGGGCTTGCATCCTCACATTTGATCCATTAAGATTAGGTTTTGATATGAAATGGGCTTAACTCCAAGTTGTTACTTGTATAATCTAATTAGTTAGAGCTGGTCCTATCAAAATATGTATAATGAACAAAAAAAAACCTATGTATGAAATAATCCTTTATTGTTTTTTAAAAGTTAATTATCTCATTCATACATAAATTATACCGATTTCAGTTGCATATATAATGTCTTAAAATTCGTAGTTTTATACATGATGTTTTCTACGGTTAACGGGTTCACCTACTTCCGTCACAAAAATTGATGTGGACAATTTGAATCAGTCGTAATGTGACATGTGGCTTTTTTAAAGAAATATTTCCATTTGATTAGTTAACGCATAATAACAAGATTAGTCCTCAATGTTTCACTAGTTTTCAATTTCGTCCTTAAATCTTTAAAAATCCATAAAAATCAAAATGTTTATTTTAAAAATCCATTTACTTAAGGGTTAATAACAAGACTAGTCCTCAACATTTCATTTACTTAAGGCGTAATTGTAAGATTAGTCCTCAATGTTTCATTGATTTTTTAAATTCAACCTTTAAATTTTTTATTAAAAATTTAACTATTTATTTCAAATATATATAAGTAAATATTCAGACCAATGGATGATTGGCACGTGTCACAATATTTAGAAAATAATAAATAAAGAAGCAAAAACGATTTATTTACATCGTGTTATTCTTCTTCCCAAAACCCATGAAACCTAATTTTTCCTCACTCTTTCTAATCTCACAACCACCATCGCCTCCTAGGAAACACCCTAGTCACAACCACCATCGCCGCCTAAAGTTACGCTCTTCTTCAGCAACACTACCCCAACCGCCACGAGTTTGTGCCTTTTGACCCCGATTTCCCCAACACTCATTCACCAATGTCGTCGTTGCCTGTTTACTCAATCGCCGCTGCCTGTTTACTCATTCGCCTTCGTCGTCTCTCCAAACCGGCCGCACACCTCCTGTCGACTCCTTACTGTTGTTATTTGAGTCATCTTTCAGAGAAGCAACACCAATTGGCACGCCTTAGGTTTTTTTTCTAATTGAAGGTGTTTTTTGTTTCACTAAAACCAGAGCATGAAAAGGAAGAGTCTGCTCTTGCCACCATTAAGGAAAAAATAGCAAAGATTTTAGGGTTTAGATTTAAGGAATGGTTGGGAAATCGGGGTTGTGATTAACATCATTTTCTGGTTTGGGAAATTGGAGCTGCGATAAACAATAACGAAGATCTAAGACGAGCAGTAGAGTGCGATTGAAGGTTGAAATTTTTTGGTAATTTTTCAACTGAGATTTGTAAATCATTATTCACTTAATATCAGAACTAATCGTGCATAGTTTGGAAAGAAACGAAAGTTATTTCTTATTGATAATGATTTTCAATACATATGATTAGAAGTGAAGAGGAAATTTTGATTAATTAGGTTGATAATTTTAATTTAATCAAAGAGGAAAAATAGGAAATGAGGGGGAAATAAAGGAAAAGGTTATTTTTAAATATTTTAAAAAATATATTTTTTTGAATTTTTAATGATTTAAGGATGAAATTAAAAACTAGTGAAACATTGAGGACTAGCCTTGTATTATGCCTTAACTAAGAAAATGAATGTTTTTTTTTTAATTCCACGTGTCAATTTCTTGGTGGTCACGGGGTTCCACGTCACATGCCGTGACGAAAGTGGATGAACCCGTTAACGACAGAAAACACCATGTATAAAATCGAAAATTTTAAAACATTATGTATGCAACTAACAATTTGGTATACTTCATGTATGAATGAGGTAATTAACCCTTTTTTAATCTTAAAATAGTACTGAATTTTATTGAAACAAAAAAAAGCACAACCTTAACAATGCAACCAATTAAAGAGAGAATTTTAGGGACTTTTTCCACACAAAAAACGCAAACATAAAATAAAGAAAAGTCAAGGACGCAATAACATTCGAAGCCTTCTTTTGAATTTGACGTCTATCATCCATAGTAACTCAGTAATCATCAATAATACACATTTGTCTCTATCCAACTAGATGCTTTAGAGATGATGAAGGAGTGGCGAGCAAGTTACTTCGCAAAATAGATATAAATACATCGGCAAACAACTACAAAAGAGAATTTAACTACTAAAAGACCATCAACAATTGCAAATCATATACGAGGGACGTGATAATCTCTACACAATCGCAGATCTTCAGCAGAGCTAGGCAAACAACTTGCTACAAAAAAAAATATATGGTGAAAAAACAGTTTTTATTGTTGGTATTTTATAGTAGCGGTTTGGTACGTAAGGCAAGTCCCCTAGCAGAATTCGAATCATAAATGGTGTCGTGCTGAAATATTTTGTGGTTGAACCGAGAGATAGCAAGGGTTGGCGGTCATCCTAAAATTGGAAGGCGTGGTTTGATAAGAGATTCTCTAAGTTGGCGGTTTTAAATGTAGAATTAGTTGAGGAGTTGCAAATGAAAAGTTAGGCAATAGTGTTTCTACCGAGTAGGTGTATCGCTATCAGTTTTTTTATATCCGTTAAATTGATGATTGTTTTCCTACATAGTTGTATTGTACTCTTTCCCTCTATTTAGGGTTAGAAGGTTTTTAATGAGTCACGCAACTTAGGTCGAAAGTTTTGATTAACTTTTATATTCAATAAAATTTTATCTGCCGAGCAAAAAAAAAACATGCCACAAGAGCAGAGTAGAGTGTGAACATAGTTAAAATGTGTCATAAAGGCAGACGAACGTAGGTAAAAATTAAAATAACAAAAAAACAGATAAACTAAAATAAAATATAAGAAAATAATAATAAAAGATGAACGCTAATGGTCGACGACTTGCACTGAAACTAGAGGAAAAACTAGGGTTTTTCTTTCTTAATCAATTTTACTGTATATCGGAGCAATAGTTTATCAATCCTACCATTGATCTAACAACATAATTACAACAATCACTATATCCCCAATAATTTAAAAACAGGTACACGTTTCAAATTCAAGAACACTAACAATTATTGAGTAATGTAATTAATTAACAAGCTTTAGAATTTATTTATTTAGAATTGTATGTATAGAGAAGATTATCCGTATTGGATTATGTTTTATGAAAGTATCAAGTTGTATTTTGGCATTCGTGGCGACCATCATTACATGTAATAATTATTTAGGCATTAAATTTCAATTTCGAATAACACGGAACATATTTAAAATTTATGGATCAAATTATGAACACATGTAAACTTATTTTATGGACAATTCAGATTCGGAGTGTTTAAAAAAATTAACAATTAATAAAAATTAATAGTGTTCCTTTCTCGAAATAATATAAAATCTAAGTTTTAGTATTTACATTTTTTTCATTTGACACTTATACTTTTTTAAACTAATTTAGCTCTCAAACTTTTAAAAAAATAATTAAATTATTTTTTTCAACAAAAATATTGCAAACTTTAAATTTTTAATGTTGACGTGTAAGCCAACATGACAGCCCATGTCTATTTCATGCTAACATAGACAATATTTGACTTATATTTTACCATGTAAGTTAGGATGTTAGCTTTGTTAAAAAACGTTTAATCAATTTTTTCATTATAAGGAGTGATTCGACTAATTCTAAAAAGTCAAAAAGTAAAATTTGACTTTTTTAAAAGATACTAAATTTATCTCAATATAAAAAATAATAAGGATAAAAGTAACAAAAATTGTTAACTTTAATGTCCAAATATAGCGTTATGCATTCTTTTTTTAACGTGTATAGTGTTACGGGGCTAGACTGCTACCAGCCAAACCGCGTGGGCTTTAGTTGTTTTTTCGATCGAAACTCAGCTAAGTCACCCTGAATCTAGCCTTACTCTGAAAGATCAAACTCTTCTAAAACCCTTGAACGCAAGATCGTTTTAAGCGGATGCTAAACAAATAAGATTGGCAACAAGAATAATAAAGAACACTCAAGAACACAAAGTGATGGATGAATGAGATAATACAATAAGGCGAAGGTAGTCCCCTATTTATAGTTGAAGCCCTTACATCCAGCGGCTCAGTTTAAATTACATAGTCGGTTGAGATTAGCTCTATCTCTTTTCAAATCTCTAATTATTACATCATTATTTAAATAATATATTTCAAATAGTAAATTAAATGGATAATGTTATCTTTTAGAATCTTCCATGGATCAGGCTAAGTCTAGTGGTCTTGTGGGCTTTTTAGCATTCTCCAAATGTCGGGCTAAATCTAATGGTCTTGGCAAGTCTGTTACACCGCACACAACCTCTTTGGTTGATGCTTGCGCCGATGCCCGAACCCAAAAATGCAGGCCGTGAAAATAGTTACATATTTCATCCGCGTGTTTCAAATATGATTAAGATTCTTAAATATAGTCCCATTTTATTAGGGTTGGTTCATGACTAGGAAAAACATTGATCTTTTGCTTTGCAACAAGAAACCATTCATCAATTTCATTGCCGCCGCTGAAACAAGAAAACCATTCATTAGTCACGATTTTTATAAATATTCGACTCGTTGATTAACTTGGATCAAATTTTACAGAAACTCATTATGAGATAATTTTTTTAATTCAATTTTTTTTCATTCACAATACCATAATTCGAACTATTAAACTTACTTAAAAGACCTAGTACCTCATCCCCGTTAGATTAACTTGTTGTTGGTGGTCAGCAGTTAGCACCTAGCACCAGTCTTTGCCAAACGCATTAACCATGTAGCTTTAGGACCATGCCTGTCTCCCAATTATTTTCCAACATTTGCGCGTCAATGAATCACACATACAAAGTTTATGCGAGGCTCTTAAAAGTGCAAACTCGCAATTTAAAACCGCAAATTCATCGTCCAATTCAACAAATGAGATCGAGAGCTCATCAATGGTTGGACCACAATCTCACTAAAGTGCAGCTAAACGTCATTGCTTACCCTATTCATACAACAATTTCACCAATTGCAGAGCCAAGGGATGTTAGAAAATTGAAGCAAAAATGCGATTGGACCCAAATGCCATGAGCCCCATTTAGTAAATATATGCACTGAAAACCGACACTTTCTTCATTTGGCACACATGTCTTCACATGCAATAAAATATACAAATATGCTTTCATGAAATAATGCTTCACGTTTGTTTGTAGAGTAGTTTAACTGCAGGTCCTTATGATTGATTCTCGTTCGCTTTTAAGTTGTTTATCAAAAGTTGCATTTTGCAAACCAATATTCTACTTTGAAGACATAATGACACTTGGTTCTCAGTGGTGGTCCATCATAATAATGCTTCCATTCATGACTCCAACTTTGTGAAATTCAGATCCTGAGTTCTACCGTACGTAAATTATACATGATTTTTTTAGTTAGTTTTAATTTAATTTTGTTATATCTATTATGTCATGCGCCACCATCCTCTGTAATATTCACTCTTTACGATATTTTTTCGTTCACATCCAGCTGGACATAAAATCTCAGGAACTTCTACAATTTGTATTTATCTTTTGTTCGAGTCTTTTGATTAGGTATTTTAACCCTTTTTATTGTATGATCCTTGTATAATCTCAACTAGCTAGTTTATTTTGGGTATATAAAGATGTCATGTGTTTAATTTACGATTATTATTGTAAACTCTCATTATTATCTTGGATATTTCTTATTTTAATAAAACTAGATTTTTTTATAAAAAAAAATCCATAGTAATTACTACTGCAATTAAAAGTTATAATTTTAAAAAAGAAAATCAATGTTGAATCTCAAAATCATAGTTGAAATTATACGGAGACCCCACATAATTGGTGTTATGGTGTTCATGATTAGGAGACTTAACTCTAATCATGTCGATTAGTCACAAATTAATTGGATGCAATGAGTTACACTTGGATTTTTGATTAACTAATCCACTTTTCATTGTACTATATATAATAAATCATGGCCAAAAGCGAGCTTAAAGTTAGGTTTCACATGCGATTAATCACCGTCTCTGTACCTACTTTGGAATGTATAATATGGGATTCAGCTGATTGAGCAAATATTCCTTGGACCTTTTCGTTGTTCTCGATATAGATTAGGTTCACGATTCCGTTATAAAATATATCATCATTTCTATATTTTTAGTATTTGTAGTAGATATTAATGAATCGAGTTAGATTTAAGAAAAATTCTACAACGTGCGACGAACACCGATGAACACCATTAATGATGAACGTTGTTGAACACTATTGATTTTTTTAATAATTTTTAAATGATTATTAAAAATCTCAAAGGCTCAATATGCAATTAATCATATCTCAAAATAAAATTAGAAAAAATTATTTTATGAAACAATCTCATCATCTCATCCATTGTCCTTTCTTCTCTAAAATTATAATCTAGAGTTTGATTCTTACTTTTTTTTTCTCAAACAGTCTCAAAATAATCGATCATCAATTCCTATTGAATCTACCAACGATAACCCCTTTATGTTCAAATGACGAAATTGTTTAATCAATTACCCAAAAACCCATAAGAAATTTCATCTTTAAAAATAAAATTTAACAAGAAAAAACGCAATCGTCTCCATTGTGTTTCCATCTTTACTACTTCTATCAAGTACCTTCTTTCATTTTCATTTATTCGCTAAATCAAAAAAAGCTGACAGAAAAACTAAAATAATTGAACGATTAGAAACTTTTTTATTATCTTTTACTCATTTACATATATGGAAGATCATCGTTCCAAGTCTGCAACTAAGCACCAAATACTTCAATATGAAAGACCATAATTTCCTTCATGTTTACATATCGGAAGACCATTTATTTCATGTCCGGAAGACCATAATTCTTCAATTTACCATTGTCAAGATTTATCCCCTTTAAAATATCGAATAAAAATAGCACTGACTTTAGATTCGAAAGATTTATAAACTCAAAATTTTAACTTTTTAATTCTATAGATTTTGTAAAGATAGAGACTTCTTCTGTTTAATACTTTCAAAAATAAAAATTAAATACTTCTTACAAATCAAACCCTAGTTTTACTTTTTAGGGAATGAAGGAAGACGATGGCTTGAAAATTTTAATATAAATGTATATCACATAAAAATATTGACAGGACAATGTTTGAATTTCAGCTTAAAAAAAATCATCTAAGTTTTTCAAATTGTTAATTTTAATTTGGTAGGACCATGGATGAAGTAGTGAGAATGGTTCATGGAATAATTTCTTCTATTTTAATTTATAATTGTATGTTAAGTCCTTAAGATTTTTAATATTTATTAATTAATTTAATGGTGTTCAACATTAGTGATGTTCAGCGGTGTTCGACGCACGTGGTAAACTCATCCTAGATTTAAACTCAAATGACAACATTTTTTATTTCCCTAAACATGAATCTGGTCGGATTCAAATTTTATATATTCATAATTAAATTTAACTAATTTCATTGTATTTAATAAATCCTATCATTCTTCTAAAAATATAAGTTAATTAAACATGATGGGGGCGTTTTCTCTCGTGACGCTCGTTAGCCGGCCTAATGACGTTTGAGCGATCCCTCATCGGAGACACGATTTCATCTGCTTTTAGTTGCGTTCAGTTGGTTTTTTGCTGGGTATTTTGCTAGGTTTTGTTCTACGGGGATTTCTTTGCTTCTTCTTGTTTTATTTTCATGACAGCATTGCTGATTGATTGGAAAAAGCTTTTCGCGGGAGCTAAGGACCACTCTCTGCAATTCTTTTCTCGGGGATCGCGTGAAGGTTCTCTCCTCATTTAGCCGCCTAAGGAAGTTTTTGAGGATGGGGATTCGGATTGGAAGCTGACCATTGTTGGGCAATTTATTGGTTCTGCCCCCAATTTTAGCTCTATGCAGAAAATTGTTAATCTTCTTTGGGGGAAGACGCCTGCAGTGAAGGTGAATTTAGCTTGCCCCAATCTGTATGTCTTCAATTTTACAAGTGTTGCTGCCAGGGATTGGGTGCTAGAAAATGGTCCCTGACATATACAAAACAAGCCAATGATTTTACGAAAGTAGGAGTCTAATATGCATAAACTAGATTTTGGTCTTGTGTGTATGCCTATCTGGATACAGCTCTATAACATTCCACTTGAATTGTATACGAAAACGGGGATTAGCTACATCGCGAGTGCTTTGGGGACTCCATTGTATATGGACTCTGTCACGGCTAACCGTGAAAGGTTAGAATACGCGAAGGTCTGTGTTGAAATTGCAGCTTCTGCTGAAATACCTAAGTTTGTTGATGTTCTTTTGCGAGATGGCAGTGTGCACCATGTTCGGGTTGTTACTCCCTGGCTGCTGCATAGTTGCCCCAAGTGCAAGGTCTTTGGGCACCATGAGAAAATCTGTGCTTCGAAGGGGACAAACCTGTGCAACTTTGGAGGCCGAAGGCTCTTGTGAGTGCTCTTAATTCTATTAGTGAGCCTGGATCGTCGAGTGGCACTAAGGATATAGAGAACGTGCTTGGAGGTGATATGGATGATGTTGACAAGCCTGTAAGTGCTGCCTAAGTTGTTGTTGTTCCTGAGCAGGAAACGAATAGAGGTGTTGCAGTTGTTTCTGAGCCTTCGATTGTTGAGATTGGTTCTGGTTCTGGTGAATTGTTGGTGCAGCCTGATGTAGGCAGGGAAGCTGATTCTGAACAAGTACGTGAAGGTGCAGTGGCAGATTCTCATGTTGAATCAGATAAAAACGGTCTTGTTGACTTTGTTGCTAGTGTTGACACTTTGGAGGTCGATTTTCCTACCTTGCAAGCATCGGTTCAAAAGAAGAAGGGAAGGGGGCACCATGTTAAAGAAAAGAAAGATCCTTCTCATGAGGCTTTGGTTCAGGATTTGAAAGTTAAGAAAAAAGCTGCTCTGGCCAAAGGTAAATTGGTAATTGATAGTCCTGCTAGTTCTACTGTTAGTGTCCCCCCTATTGGCTCAATGATTGTATGTTTTTGGAATGTGAAGGGAATGAACAATCCTCTTAAGCGACGGAAGATTTTGAGCAGGATTAATAGTTTGGATGTTGATATTATGTTCTTTTTAGAAACTAGAATTAAAGCTAATAATTCTGAGCCTATTCTCAATAAGTTGGATGATTGGAACTTTAGCACTAACTATAGCCATGCTGTAAATGGCCGAATCTGGTGTCATTGGCGACGTGGTTTGTCTGTTTTTGTTCGTGTTGTCACTGATCAGAGCCTTACTGTTAATTGTCTATTCAATGGTTCTTCGTTTTGCCTTACAGTTGTTTATGGAAGTAATAGTGGTAGTCAGCGTAGGTTTCTTTGGCAGCACCTGAAGAGAATTGTTGATTTTTCTGTGCCTTGGCTACTTGGAGGGGACTTCAACATTCATCTTGCTGCCACAGAGAGCTCTGTGGATGGTGCTGCCCTTTTTACTTCAGATATGGGTGATTTTCAGAACTGTTTGGAAGAGTTGGAGCTTGATGACCATGTTTACTCAGGGCCTCTTTTTACATGGTCTAATAAACATCATGATGGATTTCTCGTTAAGAAGTTGGATAGAGTTCTCGTTAATTCTGCTTGGACTGCATTATTTCCCTCTTCATTTGTTGAGTTTTAGGCTCCTGGCGTGTTTGACCATTGTCCGGCTATAGTTTGGTTAATGAAGGAAATCCCTGCTAATTGGCCTAAGCCTTTCAATTTTTTTTTTAATTTCTGGGCTCTTCACCCTGATTTTTTACAGCTTGTTTCGGACTCTTGGCAACAGCCTGTGCAAGGAAACCCTATGCAAGTTTTGTTTTGGAAGCTTAAGAGATTAAAATCTGTTCTGAAGAACTTGAACAGGGAGCACTTTGGTGGTATTTCAAAGCAAGTCAAACTTAAGCGCGTTTGCTTCTTGAGCAACGGCAGCTTGCTAATCTGTCCTCTAGTAATGTTAATATGGTGAGAGAGAATAAACTTCATGCTGAACTTGTTGATCTGGAACGTGCTGAGTGTTTATTCTTTAAACAGAAAGCCAGGTTCAGTGGCTTCAGGAAGGTGACCAGGGTACCAAATTCTTCCACTCGACTGTTGTTACCAAGATAAAGAGAAACATTATTCGAATGTTGCAAGATGATCATGGAAGGCAGCTTGAGACCTTTGATGATATGTCTAGTGAAGCTGTGAGGTTTTTTGCTAAGTTGCTTGGCCCCGTTGACATGAATGTCCTCCCTTGTTCTGTAGACACATTGAGAAACCTTCTTAATGGGCCGCTTCCTGATTCAGGATCGGCTGATCTTGTGCGCAGAGTTACTAGTATTGAGATCAAGAATGCTATCTTTGTACAGGGTAACGACAAGGCTCCTGGTCCCAATGGTTATTCTCCTTTCTTCTTCAAGAAGGCTTGGAGTGTGGTGGGGAATGAGGTTGTGGCTGCCATTAGCTATTTTTTATGCTTCTTATCTTCTGCCTGTGATTAATGCAACATCTGTCACCCTTGTTCCAAAAGTTCCTAATCCCTCTAAGATGAAGACTTTAGGCCAATTTCCTGTTGTTCTATTATCTACAAGGCAATCACTGAGATCCTGGTGGGCAGACTGGTTCCTTTTCTCCCTGGACTGGTTTCACTCAACCAGGCTGCATTTATTCCGGGACGTAGTATTGCTGATAATACCCCTTTGGCTCAGGAGTTAGTAAGGGGGTATGCTCGAAGCACTTTGCCACCCCGTTGTGCACTTAAGGTGGACTTGCAGAAGGCTTTTGACAGTGTTTCATGGGATTTTGTTCTTGCGATCCTTGAGGCTTTGGGTCTGCCACTTCAATTCCGAGAATAGATACGAATTCGCTTGACAACTCCTCGATATTCCATCTCGTTTAATGGCACTTTAGTGGGATATTTTTCTGGTGCAAGGGGTATTCGTCAAGGAGATCCCCTCTCTCCCTACCTCTTTGTGCTTGTGATGGATGCTCTATCGAAGCTCTTGGACCTGGGTGCTCGTAGTGGTGTATTTCAGTACCATCCCAAGTGTCACAAGCTTGGGCTTACGCATTTAAGTTTCGCCGATGATCTTCTTATTTTTTGCAAAGGGTCGGTGGATTCTTTGGTTGGTGTCACTTGTGTGCTTGCAAGGTTTTATGAGATGTCGGGGTTGCAACTTAATGCTTCGAAGAGTGAGCTCTTCGCTTCGGGGGTTTCTAGTGAGTCTTTGTCGATTATAAGTGAGGTGACTGGTTTTCGTGCGAGTTCTCTCTCGGTTAGGAACCTGGGTGTCCCGCTTGTAACGAGGAAACTTACTGAAAGTGATTGTCAAGCTCTTTTTGACATGGTCAGAGGGAAGTTGCGACAATGGTCAACTCGTAATCTTAGCTTTGCAGAGAGGCTTCAGTTGATAAAAACTGTCTTGCTAGGGGTCACGAATTATTGGTGTAGGCAACTCGTTTTACCATCAGGTGTTCTTAGAAAGATTGAGCTGATTTGTGCGCGTTTCTTTTGGGAAGGAGCCGATGTTCCAATGCGTGGTGCTAAGGTAAAATGGTCACAGGTTTTCTGTTTGAAGAGTGAGGGGGGGCCTTGGTCTTAAGGACTTGGCCACATGGGGTAAGGCATGTTCTTTTCTTCTTATTCGCAATATCCTTGCTGATCATGGATCTTTATGGCTAGCTTGGTTAAAGACTTACACTTTTAAAGACGATGATTTTTGGATTGTGGTGCCTAGAGATACGATGAGTTGGACGCTGCGTAAGCTTCTTAAGCTTCGCGGCGAAGCTAGCCCCTACTTTGTTGCTATTGCTGCGTTGGATTCGCTGAATGCTAGGCTGATTTGGAGGGCCATTCGTGTCCCGAAGATGAATGTTCTTTGGCAGCACCTTGTATGGTTCCCTCAACATATTCTGAAATATGTTGTTATTGCATGGTTGGCACTTATGGGACGCCTCTCAACCAAGGATAGGTTGCTGCAATGGGGCATTGTGGACTCTACAAATTGTGTGTTATGTGTTGGAGGCGTGGAGTCTCATGATCATCTGTTTTCGGGTTGCAACTTTACTATAAGGATTTGGGATGTGATAGGCGTATGGAACGATGTTGCTTTGGGAGGTGATAGCTGGGTAGGCAATGTGGCGAGGGCTTCTCGGTTCAAAGGGAAGTCTTTCAGGTCTTTTGTATTGCGCCTTTCGTGGAATGCTGTCATCTATCATGTTTGGGAGGAACGAAATTGACGTCAATTTCGTGGTGAGTCGAGGAATTGTGATGCAATTATACATATAGTTAGAGAGGTTGTACAGATTAAAATAGCCCAGATATGTAAAGATAGACCTATGCTTACGCACGACCCTATTTGTATAGCTTGGGGTGCGGTTTAGTGTTTTGGATACGTTTTTTTGTAGCAATTTTTTTCTTACTGGATAATGAAAGCCAACCTAATTATCCAAAAAAATATAAATTAATTAGATAAATAACAACATTTCAAAGAAAAATCAGGGATGAAAGTCTCATCTCCTTATTACGAGTTATTAATTTTCTATATAAAAAAGCCGGTAAGTTGATTCCAAATTCATCAAAGGAAAAGCAAACATATTCGCATATGGTAAGTTATTTTTTCTAACACTTCTATCGTGAATCGTGATCTACAAAACAATTTCTGATGTATATTACTCAATTTTTATTGGCCCTCCACATTCTCTTGTAATATCATGGTTTTGTAAGTATAATTCTAAACCTCACTTTTTATTAATAATTATAAACAAACAATATGATTTATATTATTTTTTGGCAAAATGACAAAATATGCCCTCAACGTCTGTATTTTTTTGGATAAATTGTGAAATATTATTATTCAAGACAGCAACAAAACTGCATCATCATTTACAAGTGTGTCACAAGGAGATGTATCTCTTAGGATAATCCCCAAGCTATGTATAATTGTCTATTTACATCTGTAAAATGTGCATTCTTGTTAACTACTCTAATTTGTATCACTTCTCTAATACAATTGAGTAAACAATGAGGTTCACAAGCATTGTCTCGAAACTTTCTCCAATTCCTTTCTTCACAGATATAGTAGACAAAGGCACTCCAAGCAAGCTTAAGAATAAAAACCAGCATGGATTTACCTTTCAGCTTAGCACAAAGCCACTGCAACTCCACATCCCAAGTACAAACATGTCTCCCAATGTTGCAGAGTTGCAGGATAGAGCTCCAAATCTGCCTTGCGAAGACACAGCTGCAAAAAATATGTTCCCTTGATTCTTGCTCAGTCCCACATAAGAAACACTGTTGATTCACAAGCAATCCCATTTGCTGCAGTCGATCTTGAGTAGGTAATCGATCCAGTATTGCCATCCATATAATTAAAGCATGTTTGGGAATATGCAGTCCAAACCAAACAAGCTTGTGCCATAAAACCTTTGGATTTTCTCCTCGTATGCCACTCCAAATCACTCCCTTGTCAACAGTACCAACAGAGAGCAGATCATGCACCTCAGCTCTCAACTTTAGCATTTTCTTGATACTCCAACTGAACCAAGGTTTGGCTTCCACGGTCCAATAAGTCTTGTCTTTAAATACATAAGTTTGAACCCAGGCTACCCATAGAGAGCCTTCCAAAGACAACATATTCTTGATGAGCATAACATGTAAGCCTTGTTCCACATCCCCAAACTTTTCACCCCTAAGCCACCTTCACTTTTGGTTTTGCAAATAGCAAGCCAACTCACACGAGCACCTTTTGTTGGCTCGTCTTTGCCTTTCCAGAAAAATCTCATACATAGTTGCTCCAGCTGTTGCACAACACCTCTAGGAAGCATGACATGTCTGCACCAATAATTTGAAATACCAAAAAGAACAATATTTATAAGTTGCAGACGTCCAGCATAACTGAGATGTATGTGACTCCAGTGCTCCAGTTGTTGCTTAACTTTCATAATCAAGCTCTCACAATCCCTAGCAGTAAGCTTCCTAGTGACAATGGGAATCCCTAGGTACCTCACAGGCAAGTTACCAATAGCAAATCCTGTGACCAAACTCCAGAATTATTTGTGTGCATGAGAAATACCAGCCAGAAAAATTTCTGACTTTGCAACATTTAGTTTTAGACCAAACATCTCATAGAATACCTCTAAAACACTTTGTATTCCCAAGAGAAAGCTCAAATTTCCTTTACAAAATATCAGCAAAGCTCAAATGTGTAATATTTACTCTCTTGCATGTTGGGTGAAATTAGAAGATTCCATTAGCAGCTGAAAAGTCAAGAAGGTGAGAAAGCACATTCATGGCCAATACAAACAAGTAGGGGGAGAGGGGATCCCCCTGCCTTAACCCCTTTCTCCCCTTGAAAAACCAACCAGGCTCCCATTTAAGGATATAGAGAAACGACTGCCAGTAACACAAGCAACAATCCAATTTCTAAATGTAACAGGCAAATCAATGGCTTCCAACAGACAGATCAGAAAATCCCAACTTAAAGAATCAAAGGCTTTCTGCATATCTATTTTCAGAGCACACCTAGGGGAAATATTAGTTCTTCCATAACCTTTAACTAATTCTAGTGCAAGAAGGGTGTTATCAGCCATGCTTCTTCCTTTTATGAAGGTAGAATGATTAGGTAAAACAAGGGTAGGCATCAAACAAGTAAGCATGTCAACTAGTATCTTTGTAATAGTTTTATAAATCACAGTGCAACAGGCAATAGGCCTAAATTCCCTAGGATGGCAAGCATTGGGTACTTTAGGTACTAAGGTAATGGTAGTGGCATTAAAAGCAGGGAGCAAGGTAAAGGTTTCAAAAAAGAACCTGATAGCCAATACAAAGTCTGCACCCACAATGTCCCATGTTTTCTTGAAGAACCAAGAAGTGTAGCCATCAGGTGCAGGAGCTTTGTCCTTACCCTGGCCAAGAATTGCAGCTTTTATTTCTTCTGTAGAGATCTCCTTAACCAAAGCAGCCTTAGTGTCTTCAGAGAGAATAGAATGAAGCAAGTCCTTCAGCGTTCAAGCCTGCAACCCTTCACACCCTCATCAACAGAGCCAATTTGCCTAGTGAAGAAGTGAATAAACTCGAAGAGAATCCCCTCAAATGAAGAAACTCTATTCCCCATGTTGTCAACTAAAGGAGAAATAGTATTCTTCTTTCTCTTCATAGCAACAGTGGCATGGAAGAACCTGGTCCCTTGATCACTTTTCTGTAGCCAATCCACCTTTGCTTTCTGCTGAAAGAATTGAGTCTCAGCTTTTTCCAAGTCCAGCAATTCAAGCTGCAATTGTTGTTCCATTTCAATGGCCTGACTTGTAGAGGGTCCTGACAAGTTCAACGATTGCTGATGTTCCAACTCTCTTCTCTTCAAGTCAACTCTCCGAGAAATATTGGCATAATGATTAGCATTGAGAGCCTTCAACTTAATCTTGAGACGCTTGAGCTTGAGGAATAGTTGCTGGAGAGGGTTCCCTTCAGCAGGCTCACACCAAGAATCAGAAACAGTCTTCCTAAATTCAGGATGAAGTGTCCAGAAGTTAAAAAACTTAAATGGATTAGGCTTGTGCACGGGGACATTCTCTTGAAACTTAACAATACCAGGGCTATGATCCGAGACACCAGGGGCAAGAAAATCCACAAGGGAATCTGGAAATTCAATAAACCAATTCCCATTCACCAGCACATGATCCAATTTCCTTGCGAGGAAAGTCTCACTTTGCTTATTAGACCAGGTGAAGATGGGCCCTAAGTAGGGGTGATCACACAAGCTAGTATCACTAAGGCAATGCTGAAAAGCCTCCATGTCTGATGTATTGTGATCCCCCAAAACATAATCAGAACTCTCAGAGGGGTCAAGAGTGATGTTAAAATCCCCTCCCACAATCCAAGGGAGAGATCCAACCAGACCTTCCACATGCCTAAGTTGTTGCCATAGCTCCCCTCTCAATCCACTATCATTACTTCCATAAACCACAGAAAGCATGGCAAGCTTGCCCTTAAACTTTCCTTTGATAGTGATCACTTGGGAAGCATATTGTACAAGAGAAAAGTTCATGTCTTTCTTGCAAAGGATCCAAATTTTCCCCAACTCAATAGCTTCATAGTTGGTAAAATAGTTCCACTCCTAAGAGAAAGATCTGTAATTCCCCTCAAAATTACGTTCTCTAATTCTGGTTTCAGTTAAACAAAGAATCTTGATCTGTAAGCTTTCCATTCTAACAAAAATCTTCCTTTGCTTGCTAGGGTTGTTAAATCCTCTAACATTCCAAAAGGCAATAGTCATTGAGAAGAGATGCTCTTGGAACCCCCAGCCTCAGGCACTTTAACTTTCGTCTTCTCTACCTTTTTGGTTCGCATTTCTTGCAATAATGCAGCCACACCCAAAGAAGCAACTCTAGGCTTGTTTGTCTCAACAAGATGATCAAAGCTAATACTCTGTAAAATATCAAACGTATTCTGTGAAGAACCAGAGCCACGACCTCTACTCTTCCCCTTTTCATTTTTTCTCTCAGGACTCTGCAAAGGGGGAAACTCCTCCTAAGTAACTAGATTCTCAACAGGGGATGGACTAACAGTTAACTTGCACCCAGTAGAACTCACACTCCCCATATCCTCATCTGCATTGGTGTTTTGCTCAACAGTATTGGGCAAGTTAGATGCAGTGCCTACTTCCCTGGTACTACAAGGTGTAGACACAGGGACAACATTAGGATCATCACTGCCAACTAGAATAGGAGAAACATCAACAGTAACCTCAACATTCTTAGGCCGTCATTCAACATTAGTAGCATTACCTCCAGAATGCACTTTTGTGCATTGCTTATCTGAATGCCCATAGATTTTACAGGCAACATAGCTAGCAGGAATCCATGGCAATTTAACTTTCACCATCACAGTAGATTTGTCCTTCATTTTCACAGGGATAACACGAGGCAACTTAGCACCTGCTACAACCTCTACACAGACCTTAGCAAACTCAAGATGCTCCCGCGAAGCAGTAATCGAGTCCATGTATAAAGGGACACCTAACCCACTAGCAATATAACACAATCCTAATCTAGAGTAGAGTTCAAGAGGGACGTTGTAAAGTTGAACCCAGACAGGCATACGAGATAAATCGAAATCTAACCTTAGCATATTTGGCTCCCACTTGCGAAGAATCAGAGGTTTGTGCTGAATGTGACACGGTTCGTTCTCCAAAACCCAATCGCGAGCAGTGGCATTGACAAAAGAGAACACATAGATATTGTTACCGGTAAGGCTTACTCGAGTTAGGACATCCTAACCCCAAAGAGTCGTCACGATTTTCTTCAGAGCGAGGAAGTTAGGAGTCGCCCTAATAAATTGCCCAACAAGTGAATATCTCCAATCGACAAATCCCTCATTGAAGATCTCAGAAGGTGGAGCAACTTCAAAAGAATCAGCATTGGTCACCAGCGGGAAGAAATCAAGAGATTGTGTGTCACCGCCCCCAAATAGAAGTTTCTTCCAGTCAACTGTTGTCATACAAATTACAAGAACAAACCGAGAAATCAAGGTTAGAATCACGAAAAGAATGAAGAGCAAACGAAGATCAGAAGAAAATCAGTAGAAGAACGGAAGAAAATCAGCAAGAAAATGGAAGAATCTTAAAGGCCGTTAAGCCAGCTAACGTGCGCCTGCAGAGAAAACGGCTTCCATCAAAATCGATTATTACATAAAAAAACAACGTCTGCATTTTTGTCATTTGCCTCCTATTCTTTTTTAGAAGCAAACAACCTCTAACGTTTTAATTTGATTCAAATATGTTCATGTTGGATAGAAAATGTCAGTCAACTGAAGGTTAACGACTGATGTTAACTGGACTTGTCACGTGTTAAGATCTGCTAACGTGTCAGCTTCATATTCACCATGTGTCAACGTCATATTCGCCACGTGTCAGCATGATAGTTAGCCACATGTCACCATAAAAAAAAGGTATAACAAAATAATTTTTTTAAAAATCTGTCGTGGCATATGCCATGTCAACCGGTCTTAACATGTGGCAAGTCCAGTCAGAATCAGCCGTTGACTGGCAATTTTCATCCAAAATTGGCATATTTGGACCAAATTGAAACGTTGGAGTATTTTGCTCAAAAAAGAATACGGTGCCAAATGACAAAACATGCAAACGTTGGAGGCATCTTTTGTCATTTTACCTATTTTTCGAATGTTTTAACGTTTTGAATAATGTTATGGATTTTTAAGGTGATTGGGCTTCTTAAAAAACTATTCTTTATCATATGATCGAGCTTGAGATAATTCATGGATAAATGTATTTTCTAACCATAATTCTTAAATAATTTATAATATTTTAAAATTTTAAACTGAAAATAATTATATTTGAGTATATAAGAAATAGACTTATTTAGGGGTCGAGTTAACCTTTCAAACCCGAAGGCCCACTCAAAATATAAGAGGGTTTGTATAAAATATTAAACCCCAAAAGGGGACTAAAATAACATTGATTTAGTTTGTATTTTATAATTTTTAAAATGATAAAATTGAAACTTTATCATTTATAAAAACAAAATAAAAAATTATTATCATCTCGAGTTAAACTTCTAGAACATAAAGGGACTAAAATAACATTTTTACCATTTTAAGAAGGTCGAGATCAGGGGAGTATATGAGCCGAGTAATGCTGAGCTTGACTCGGCTAGTTAAGAATTCGAGTCGAGTTCGAGCTCGCTCAACTCGAGTCGAGCTTGAGTAGTGTTGAGCTCGACTCAGCTCGTTAAAAACTTGAGCCCAGTTTGTGCTCGGGTCGAGTGTTGATCGAGTCGGACTCGAGTAGCTCGCGATATGTCTCGTCTCATTTATAATAATAATAATAATAATAATAATAATAATAATAATAATAATAATAATAATAATAATAATAATAATAATAATAATAATAATAATAATAATAATAATAATAATAATAATAATAATAATAATAATAATAAAATAACAGAGAACAATAATAAGAACAAAGAACAAGAATGGAAGAACAAAGAGATGAGAGAAAGAGAGAGATTTGTATTATTCTGAAATATAGACTTGTGTACAATGTCTTCATCAAATCATCTATTTATCTGCATAAGAAGTACATATTACATTGAACTCTAATTAAATGAGATAATATTTCTAATGATAAAGTAAATCAAACTCCTTAGATAAAGTTCTAATCATGATAGGCATCCACATAGATAAATATTCATAACACCCCCCCTTGGATGTCTATATAGATAATGTGCCTCGTTAAAACATTGCTAAGATAAAAAACACCAATGGGAAAAAATTTAGTGAAGGAAAAAGAGTACACACATATTTGATACGCATAACATGTTGCCTCATTAAAAACCTTACTAGGAAAACCCATCAGGACAAACCTCGATTAAAGGAAAAAGAGTGCAACGCATATTTACTCCCCCTCATGAAAACATCTCAGAAGATCTTTGAATCTTCATAATTTAAACTTGAATATTACTTTTCTAAAGATAGCGGGGGTGAAATTTTGGAGTAATATTTTCCATGATATATCCACCTTCCATTATCTCTACACAAGATAGCATTTGTATCATATCTTGTGCATAATAATTATTTCTACAAGATTTGAAGAGGCATCGACGAATGTTTGAAGATCTAAATGTAATGATCTTTGTATATTCATAGATATTTCTTTACCAACTAATCTATAGTGCTTCAAGACCAAGAAAAGATATAATTATCTTTATTCACATCCAACAATCTTACAACTATTGAGGTACTCGATAGATATGCTCTATTCATATTGAATATTCTTTAAGATTCTTTCAGCTTATGTCTATTCATAGACAAAAAGAAATATATAAAAAAGTTCGATCTTCAGGTCGAGATAAACTTGATGTCAAGATTCAAGTACTTATATTGAAAGTACTTCATGAGTTTCCAATTTGAAGCTCTTTAGGAGTTCTAAAATTATCATAGTGGATCTTGATCCAAACTTCTTTATAAAATACATAAGGAAATTTGATCATTCTTATAGTATTTTCTCAATTAGCATTCACTAAGGCGATTATGCCAAATGCGCCAAAATATTCATGAGACATGTTTAAATAAATTTCCTCGGAAATTTCCAAATGCTTCTAGCATTTTAAATCCTTCAAGGATAAATATGGATCCATAAATAATTAGACGCATGTAAAATTTTTCATAACTGCCAAAGTAATTTGCATCCACCATGAAGTAATTAAAACTTTTCATAAATCATAGTTCAAGTCGTATTTACGACTACTTATTTGTGCCTCACTTGCATTACACCTTTAGGTGTTTGGACTGCTGGTCCAAATACTTCTATTTTAGAAGTTCAAAAAGTCTTTCAACATCGACCAATTCAATATCTATACTTTTGGATAGATTTTATACAAGATCCTCAATTTCTTTCTTTACTTCTATAGAAGTATTTTATGTAAAACTATTTGTAAAATCGTTGTCGACAACTTTCTAATTTTCTGGTTCCATTCTCGTAATGACATAACTCATCGAGATCTCTTCAAGATTTCAATCTTTATTTCAAGTACCTGAAACTCTTCAAGAGTTTTATTTTTAGTTATGCCTTGGGTCTCTTTAAGAGCACCCGCCTCCAATATATGACCATCTCATAATACTTTTCATTTACGAGAATTTTGATCATTGGAACCATTTCAACTATCATGCTTCAAGCATGATTTACATCCACTTACTCTAACATGTAATTTAAACTTAGAGCATTTCAGCTGGTATATGAGACTTAATTACTCTCATTGGGTCAGTAAATATGTCTGACAGTTGACATGAAATAACATGAATTATCTTATGAACTTTTAGTTCATATTCGAGGATCTAGATAATGATAATTCATTTCCTTCTTTATCCAGCTGATTATTCTCTCCCCTTGATGTTGAGAAAAATCATCTAATAAATGATTCTCCAATTAATGTTTAGAATTTAAACATAAAAGGAGACTCGTACTCAATATATATTCTCAACCCTTTTTACTTGCCCATTTTGTGCGCTATGGTGGAGTAATTTAACTATATATCGCACATTCAAAATTCAAAAATGGGAAATATGACTTCTGACCAAAAGTCAAATCATAATGTGGAGTTTATTATAACTCGTTGGCTTGATGCGTATAAGTGTTGCTATATGGAAATACCATATAAATAATAAATGTTTTGTTCTCACAGTTTAGCTATTAAATAGGAGGCACCCAATTAAAAAATTTCTAAACCGTATTTTATCATAATCAATAGGCTTTGTAACAACCGATATAGCCTAAAATATAAACCCACAAGCTTTTGCAAAACAAATAGTCTAATTGCATAATCTGAATCCTTTTAGAATCAATCTCACAAACTTCTGGTTATAAGTTGATAAAACAATGTAGATGCATCTACTAAAATCATATAAAACTTTCCACATTTGTGGATATATGGGCTCATATTTCGTTCAGATATACAAGACATACAGTCTCAACTTCAGTACAAGAACTTCAAGTTCTAATTCTTTTGGTAAGTGAGATCATCTATATCCTTTGAAAACAAACAACACAAGAACTTCAGGTTTTTTTAGTAAGTGGAATTTAATCAATTCCTTTAAGCAACACAAGAACTTCACGTTCTTTAATAAGTGGAACTTAATCCATTCCTTTGAGAATAAGCACCATAAGAACTTTAGGTTCTTTTAATATATGTGCATGTAAATCTCAATAGCTTTCGCATCATTATTGATCAGGATGGTCTAACCGATCATACCAACTACATACAAGTGTGTATATACATTTCTGAATTTCGTAAACTTCTAGTTTACCATAACATGTGATTTAATCTCACTCGTACATGTCTAGTACGACCATCAAAATTGTTCCTTTAAATGGGAATATATTTAGCTCTTTCGGAGCTTTCAATTGAAATTATCTTTGGGTATCAATATATAGCTCTTCTAGAGCTTTCAACTGACTTTTTGGCTACCAGAACTTATATTCATATTGGCTTATTTCAAATGTCAATCGATAACATATGTTATCTATAATTCCCAAAGGGATATTTTGTGAACTCATATTGTTCTCTTAAAAGTTCCACTTATAGTGGTGACAATATTATTACCATTAGCGGTAATTATTGCAATATTCGCAATTCTGCACTTTTCATAATGTGTTTTCTCTCAAGAATTTATTGCTCTTCTAGAGCATCAATATTTTCAGTACTTTGAGATATAGTACTCACATTATTCCCTTGCATTTAAATGGGAAAATATATCTCATGCTTATGTTGAGAATAAATCGTCACCGTAGATTGTATTTGACAAGTAATCATGTTAAACAAAATAAATAAATATCATAATATATAAATATAAATATAAAATGTAAATAATTAATGTGTGTAAAATAAATAAACGTAAAGCAAAATAAATATAAATAAATAAATAATTCTCTTCAAAGTTATGAGAATAATTAGAAGATGATTTATTTCTTTCGAGGGTTATAAGAAAATCAACAACGTCCAAATGAGTTGGACCAACAATGTCCAAATAAAGTTGGACCAGTATCATCTTCGTCATGTTTCGCAAACAAAATTTGCTTCTATTTTCTTTCCTTTATCATTCAATGATTCTTGATTTTTCAACGTACAACACATAAGAGACCAATGATTTATAACATTGCATTTGTAATAAGAAGAGTTTTACTTCAATAGAATGATCTTTATCATTATTGCCATCCTTATAACCTCACTACCGATGGGTAGAAGTATTCTTAAAATGATCATATTTTTCATGTCTATATTCATAGCCTCGACCACGATCACAACTTCTAATGTGGTTTTATTCCTTCCATAATATAATCTCACATTCACTTCAGGGAATGGAGTAGAGCCAGTGGACCTTTGAAACCTTTTTCACATATCCTTATCACAGAGAACAAAGATTTAATCCTCGTACGTGGCATTGTTAAATCTGTCCACAAGGTCCTTTAAAAACCTCCTTTGAGTCATGTAGCCTCGCAGAACAGGATGTCCAGCCAATATACTTGGATTATATTGAAATTATGTCTCTAATTGAATAATGATTTACCATGTTTGCATTCACTTCAAGAAATGAAACAGTTCCAATAATCGCATGGAATAAACATCATGCTTGCATTCACTTTAGGAAATGTCTCCCATAAAACTTTTTGGATCAAGATGAATTTTCGTAACTTGAAATTGGGAGAAGTCTATGGTCGAGTTTTTTCGATGTAGAATAAATATTGCTTTCGAGCACATATAGACTTTATAACAGTTTTCTTGTAGATTCAAAATCATCATGATTTAACGCACTTTAAAATCGTAGTTTAAAGAATAAAAATAAAAGTATAATTTACCGATAATGATTTTTCTCTCGAGAACGATGGAGGCATAGCAAATGACCGAGACAACTTCTCATAATCCCTTTATATCATGTCTCTTTCCAAGCCATTTAAGCATATCATATAAAACTCAAAAATATGGTTAAAAACATAAACTCTCATGAAAATAATAACATAAATATATATATATTGATTTTAATTATAATATAAATATAACAATGACCATGGAGTGGTTAATCATACCCGACTTTAAACAATAGATCAAAATAATTAGATCAATGATAAAAATCTACGAGAAGAACAAGGATAAATAAAACAATGACCATGTCAATGTTTCAACGGCTCGTGGAGTGGTTAATTAAAACAAGGATAAAAATAATTAGTTCTAGTCCCTCCGAAAGCAAGAAGAACAAGAATTCTTACTTATTTGTAAAGTAGTTTTGTAGGCTTCTACGAGTCGTATAGTGGTTTTTTGTGTAAAGCACAATATTGCTCATTCAATCGAGTCCCTCGAAAAACAAGGATAAAAATCACATGTCATTAATCAAAACATTAGAAACATAATTATATATATATACAAACATAAATAAATAAAACAATATCGAGCAGTGGCCACGGGACCACTTTGCATGTGTTTTTCTAATGCCTTTAATGGCATGTAGTTCGATTTAATTTTTCGTTCTCCATCTTGATTCAAGCGCGTGACTTTTCTATTTGATTGGAGCACTCGTGCTGATAACGTGTAGTGAACAAAATAACAGAGAACAATAATAAGAACAAAGAACAAGAATGGAAGAACAAAGAGAGGAGAGAAAGGGGGAGATTTGTATTATTCTCAAATATAGACTTGTGTACAATGTCTTCATCAAATCATCTATTTATAGGCATAAGAAGTACATATTACATTGAACTCTAATTAAATGGGATAATATTCTTAATGATAAAGTAAATCAAATTCTTTAGATAAAGTTCTAATCATGATAGACATCCACATAGATAAATATTCATAACAAATATTATATTATTATTATTATTATTATTATTATTATTATTATTATTATTATTATTATTACCCAACAATGTACATTTTAGTTTACTCTAATTTTTAAAAATTAAAAAATTTAATATAAGTAACACCCGGGTTTAGGGGTCGGGTGAAAATAATATTTTAATATTATTTCAGGTTCGGTTTTATAATTAAAATAATCTTTTGGGCCTCGGGTTTCAAAAACAAACATTTGTTGATGGACTAAATTGAAATGAAACTTAAATTTCAAGGATTTTACAAAATAGATGAAATAGCCATTCATTAATGGCAAACTTGTAAATAATACAAGTTTCAATTTTAAATCCCCTTTTAACAACATTTCACTATTCACTCTCTTCTCCAACAAAACTAACGTGAAAAGAGAGAGCTCATCCCCTCCATTATTCCATCACATTTCTTCTTCATTTCAACTCGTTTTTGAAAGGCAATATCATTTTTTACTTGTCCTCATGTAACCCCCTCGTCCCGGTCTGGCCGGATGACCGATCCGAGTGGGCCACACGGGGAAAACCGAGTGAAACCCGTTAAGGTTCCCCTCGGTTAGCAACCCTATTTTTTTTCTTTTTAATTTAATCTTGTCTAGAGGAACATTAAGTCATAAGTGATTCACAACAGCGGAAAGCATCCAAAGAAAGACCACATTCGAACCCCGACCAAACACAAGAGTCCATTTATAACCTTACAGGGAAGACCGTATCGGTACCCTAACTAGGGGTATCGATACGCCCTGACCAGGTCAACCCAAGGAGTCAACTCCGAGAAGACCGTATCGATACAGCCCTTGAGCGTATCGATACGCCCTTCTCGGTCAAACCTCCTTGGTCAACAGAGTAGACCCGTACCGATACTCGGGAACCCCGTATCGGTACGCACTACTCGTTTCAACTTCTCCAAATTCCAGTAACTTTGGAGGGTATCGATACCCTTAGGGTATCGGTACGCCAGGCAAAATTCGTGGCCTTTGGGCAAGGCCATATCGATACGGCCCTTAGGCGTATCGATACGCCCTGCTCTGCAATTCCACCAATTCCAACTTGGTGACCTCAATCAAGACTCTAGATGCATTTTTAGACTCTCCTATGCACATACAAACATTTAAGCAATCATACATGAGCCATAGGTAGCAATCAAACATAAATCAAGGCATCCAATCATGGCATTCAAACAAGGGGCAAATTTAGCATAAAAGGGCACACATAAAAGTTCAAAAGGCCCCGAAAGGCACAAGTCAACATATAAGAGGTTTGCATCACTAACAAGGCAACCTAAATGTCTAGAGGCATGCCACCATACACAAACATTCATCGTAGCATTCATGCATTACAACCCATAATCAATCCGAAACATCAACATAAGGCATTAACAACATAAAGCCAACACAAGGGAGTCTAGATACAAGCTCCTAAAACACGTAGCATTTCCCATTGCTAGACTACTACATTATTTAATAAACCATACTTGAGCAATTACCACACGCTTGGACGCCCTTTTCTTGCTCCTTGCTAACTCCAAGCTAAAGATCTGCATTGTCGGAAAAGGGAGAGCGTAAGCATAAAGCTTAGTGAGCGGAGCTCTAAAACATAACTACGACAATGCAGGGTTCAAAGCTTTCATTAAAGGTAAAGACCAACACATACAAGTCATCCAACGACCTAATCCTTCTACTAACATACAAGTTCAACCAAAAGTCAACAATATAGGCATTTATCGTGGCATTACACTTCATGGTATGCATAAAGGCATGATCCTAATTTAAAGAAAAACCATAAAAAGGAATGATATAGTGAGATACAACATGAGCAACACATGGCATGCACGAGCATAACCAAAACACACACGGTGGGACTACACATCACCGTCTCGACTAGTAGTTTTCCAATGGGACTACACATCAAAGTACTCTTCTACTAGTCACTATCGGTGGGACTACACATCACCGGAGTCTTATACCACTCGCTACCGGCGGGACTACACATCACCAGAGCAACGACAACCATCACGTGAGGTTCGACACCAACCATGCAACACGATATACAATCACTATCATGCGACATGTACTCACTATATCATGCACAACCAAAACAAGATGTAACAATATCCACAATTAGGCATCACTTACTACTTACAATCTTACCAATTGCAAATGGTCTTACTCACCATTTTCGTGCACAACCTGCACCAACTTACACACATCTTACAAGGTATAACAACGTCACCATTATTACCATTATACATCATTAACGATATAGTAATAAGCAACATGCTTCTACTCAAAGTATTTAAATTTCATGCTTAACAAACCATCATCACAAGTAATGAAAACAAACAGAAAAAAGGGGAATTTAAAGAGGCGATTCTCATCAACTTACTCTTGAATTTAAAATTGACTTTTCAAGCTCAAACTAAACTTCTCCAAAACCAACTTTGAACCAAAATGTTACTTGAAAACATTTCCACATTCACATGCTTGAACCAATTGATCAAAGCCATTTAAAACATTTTAACCACTCACCTCACTTCCTTAAGCAAGCCAAGCAAAGCCGACACAAGCCTCCATGACTTCCGAAATCGGTCCCAAAGCTTCACCAACTCTAAATCTCGCTTCTAACAACCTCAACACAAGCAAAACATCCTCAAATCAATCCACCAATTGATGTAGCAAACCCGGAACACTAATCAAACATCAAACTCAATATTTCAAACCTTGACCAAACCCCAATTTTTGCAATCCTGGACAGCCCTAATACCCCTTCCAAAATCCATGTTTCCAACACCCATTGCACCCACAAATGATCCCAAATCAACCCCTAACCATAGTACTACCATTGGGCTATCAATTCTCACCTAAAACAACCCCCAAAACTCACCCAAACCCTCCAAAAAACCCATTAAAACCCAAATTCGGGATTCCACATAAAACCATGTAAAAATTAACTATGTTGGACCTTATGGGTAGTAATCAACATATATAACAATAATAAATCAATAGCTTAGGTTAAATACCATAAAGTTCTCATTTTTAAACAAAACCCTAAAACTTCCAATTTCAAAATCATGAACAATAATGAGAAATATTGGTACCAACATGAAGAGGAAGTCAATGCTAAGTCAAAAACACAATTACCTTTTAAAGAGCTCCAAAGATGAAGTTGAAAGAGTTGAAATGGTGAAATGAAGAGAAACTCTCTTCTTGTAGTGGAAATGAGGAAACAATGGTGGAGAAGAAGATGACAAGGCTTATTTTAACATAAAGGGGGTTTTAAATTTGAAGGCTCTCATAATTACCATCTTGCCATTAATGAGATGGCAAATTCTCCTTTATCATAAAATCCATGGGATTTAATTCCCAAAACAATTTTGATCCAACATAAAATTTTTGATTCGAATATCTAAAGCCCAAAATAATATTTTATTATTTTAAATTTTAAAACCGAAACCCGAAACAATATTTTAATATTATTTTCACCCGACCCCTAAACCGAGGTGTTACACCTCAACCTCCTCTCTTCAAAAGTACAAATAGTTTTTATTTTCATTATGGTTTTGGAAATTGAGTTTTTAGGGGTTTTGATTAAAAATGATAACTTTATGGTGATTAGCTTGAAATTTCGATTTAATGTTGTTAGATATGAAGTCTAGGAGTTAAATGGTTCAACATATATGAATTTTACATGGTTTTGAGCACATTCCCGAAATTGGGTTTAAAGGGGGTTTTGAGGGGTTTTAAAGTGGTTTTTGGGGTTGTTTTAGGTTGGTTTTGGTGGGCTAATGTTAGTACTATGGTTGGGGGTTGCTTTGGGATCATTTGGGGGTATAAAAGGTGTTGGAAACATGAGTTTTGATCAAGGTTATTGGGCTGCTCGAGTTTGGTAAAATTTGGGGTTTGTTCATGGCTTGAAATGTTATGTTTGATGTTTGAGTTGTATTCCGAGTTAGTTACTTTGATGCTTGGGCTGATTTGAAGTTGTTTGGATTGTGTTGAGGTTGTTTAGAGGCAAGAGCTTGTGTTGGTGAAGCATCGGGAGCGAATCGAGAAGCTTGAAGTTAGTTGCTTGCTTGGAAGTGAAGGTGAGTGGTTAATGTTTTCAAAGTATTTTCTAAGTGTTTGGTTCGAGCATGTGGACTAGGTCGGGCTTGGTAGACCCACCTAGAGTTAGGATTGGGGTGGTAGCCTAATCCTAAGCTTAAACTAGAGACATTGGTTGAACTCTTACTTGATGATTATGCCTCGTAGCGTTTATGATATGATGATTTATGTATAATGTGTTATACATGTATGATGAGGCATGGTTGTGATGCATTGTGATATGCATGTGGATTGTTCATGATTGTGATCATGGTGAGTACGTGCTAAGCACGGAATTGGTTGTAATTGATAATGTAGATTGAGTTAAATGTTGGCACTAGTATGCTTGGGTACATATGATCGATCATTAGGATGTTAGTGTGCACACATGAGTCAAATTCGCGCGTGGCCTTGGTGGCGTTGAGTCGCCAAGGAGGAGTACGAGTTCGCCTGGAAATTGTTATATACATTAGTCGATGATGAGTGGAATCCCATCGACGGGGCGTGAGGATGAATGGAATCCCCTCCGCGAGACCGGTGATGAGTGTAATCCCACCGTGAGGTAAAGTGGTTGTTGGATGTGAGTTCCAACGTGTTTATCCGCGTATTCGAGTCATAGCTAGGTGCCAATATAAATTGATATGTGTATCAATGTGATGTGGAAATGTGTTTCCTATTTTGGATGATTATATGTGCTTGCATACGTTGTGGAAATGAGCTTGTTGAACATGACATATTATTGGATAATTGTTCATGCATCATTGACATTTTGGGCTCTTGAGGATCGAAGGTATGGTCATGCATTTACCTTGGTTGAGATCGTGCTTGGACCCTGCATTGTCGAGGTTTGTTTTTAAAGAGCTTACCCTCACTAAGCTTTATTGCTTACGCTCTCTTTGTTCGACAATGCAGATCAGTAGCTTGTGGGTTGCTAAGTGCAAGAAGAGGCCTCCTAGTGTGTGTGCTTTGTGGTGTTAGCCTAGCTAACAAGTATGATTTTTAGTTATGATGTAATGGTCAAGCAATGGGACATGTATTCGTGTCATGATGCTTTTGAAGTGTGATGTTGTTGTTTAGGAGCATGTTAGACTCCCTTTATGTGTTTGTCAATTTGGCTTTTGGATGTATGCCTTGCTTGTAAACCATGTTGGTTTTGCCTACCTTAAATTTGCCTAAGTGTTGACTTTGTTGAAGTATGCTTTTTGTAATGCCATGTATGATCTTTGAAATGGATGCTTTGGTATATCTTGTGTATGTTGAGTATGGTTGTTAGGGAGCATGCCTCTAGGAAGTATTTGTATGACTTGTATGCTTCGTGAAGTCGTCTCGGACATTTGGAATCGTTTGGAGAAGTCTAAAACTGATTTTTGGAATTTGCAGACAGCTAGTGTTTCGAAACGGGTTGGGCTGTTTCGGAACGGGTTTGGCTTCAGGGACCCCGTATCGGAACTCGTTTCGATACGGTTTGGCCACTGTGAACCCCTGTTTCGAAACACTTTGGCTACTGGAAATCTGAGAATTTGCCAAGATTATGGGGTTTCGAAACGGGTCTAGGTGTTTCGGAACGGTCAATATCTCGTTGACCACGAGAAGTTGACCGTTGAGGGTGTTTCGGAACGGTTGACCTCCGTTCCGATACGGCCTTCTCGTGTGAACTTGGGGCCGTTGATCAAGTCAAGGCGTTTCGATACACCTTGAGGGTGTTTCGAAACGGCCTGCCTAATAATCTAAAATGGACTATTTTGCATGTGATGTTCGAATAATCGTTTTTATGATTGATTGTGTTTCCGCTGACGTGTCTCACATAGGACAATAGTAATGCATATAGACAAGATAAATAAAAGGAATTTTCTAGGGTTGCTAACCGAGGGGGAACCTTAATGGGTTTCGCTTCGGTTTTCCCCGTGTGGCCCACTCGGACCGGTCAAGCGTCCGGACCGGGACGAGGGGTTACAATATATTATATTTTTTAGTTGTTCACGAATTATTCAAGTCGGGTATTGAATAATTCAACCCAGCTCGTTTAAAATTCGAGTCGAGTATTGACCGAATCTTGCTCAAATAACTCACGATCTGTCTCGTCTCATTTACAAGCTTGTCGAAATCCTGTTAGCTCCATAAGTTCGTCACTCCAAACGAATCTAGACTGAATCATGATAAATGTATTGATCACAGTGGACTTTAATTTATTAATTTACACTAAAAGAATTTTAGTTACTATTTTTTTTTTTGATTCGTAGTTACTATTCTTTATTAATTAACAGTAGATTCGTTTTTTCGTTTACACGAATTCTTGACATTTGTAATTGTGCAAACATTTTTTAAGGGTAAAATACATAGATCATCACTTAACTATCTTCTTTCTTCTATTTTGCTCACTCAACTTTTAAAATTTTTAATTTAATAATTAAACTTTATACATTGAACATTTTTTGTCACTTTGAATTATTATTTTTATTATTTTCAATTTTTTAATCATTAAATATAAAAAATAATTTAAATAAATAATAAAAAGCATATATTATTATTAAAATTTTTTAATATATATATATATAAAGAATTACTGCCGCTTGTCGTCACCGTCGACCACCGTCAGTCTTCGGAATCAACGACTCTTTGATCCCAAATTACACCGGACTCACTTTGAGACGGTGAATCTGAATCTGGTGGTTGTTTCAACGGAAAATGTCTTGAAACCCTCGAATCTCGACTGAAACGTTTCGTTTTTCTCACTTTTGATCTCATGTTCATGGACTTCAGACCACTTTTCGGTAAAATGGAGGTCGGATTCAGACTAAGCAGACCGAGATGAAACGACTGGTGAAATTTATGATCGAACGGCCACCATATACGGTCGTCAACGTTGACGTCCGACGACGACGAATGGAGGATTGGGTTTAATTTTTTATTTTAAATTATTTTTATATAAAATGATAATAATAATGTGAAAATATTAATAAAATAATGTAAAGTGATAAACAATAGCAATTCGAAAATTCAAATATTAAATTAAAAAATTTAAAAGTTGAATGATCAAAATAGACGTGAGAAGATAGTTGAATGTAGAACGTTATATTTACCTTTTTTTCAATTATAATAATCAAAAGTTCCCATTTTTTTCAGTGTTTGAAAAAGTCTCCAAGCAAGCAGCTCCCACTAATTAAGGTTGTTGATTTGATGATCCTCCAAATTAATTTGATTAATCATCATATTGTTCCGTACATCTCCTCTAACCTATAAAACCATAACATCTGCTATTTGTTACTTAAACCTTCATCGTTATTAAGCAACAAAACAAATCAATAATTCTTCGCCATAGAATAATATTATTATTTGGTTGAAGAAAATCCAGCAACAGATTTTAGGAGTATAAAAAAAATTGCATCGAAGTTTCTAAACAAAATGGTCGGACCAGATGTCACGGCGTGGCATAATGGCAGCAGCCCTTAATATCAAACCATTTTTATACGAAAAATTTTACCTTTTGAGTCTTTGACTAAGGCACTACGTATTTGGTTACATGTCATTACCCATATCCAACTGTTGGTTTATAAACTATGCTAACCTAATTAAGCTTTAATTAATGGGGGTTATAAGATAAGTTCAAATTAATTCAACACATCAAAGTCAAAAGATCTGAGGTAAAAGTTATTAATCCTCCGAATCTAAGTGAAAATGAAGTAGGAGAAAGTGCAGCAAATTTATATGAAAAATTCTACAGCCGTGACGAAACATTATATGTAGGTGTCCCTTAAAACTTGGGTTAAACCATAAATTGTTCATCTTTTTTGGGGTTAGGTTTGTTTAGTGACAGATCATGCAAGGGAAACTGGGTTTAGTCATTGTTTAATGTTTATATCAAAGGGAACAGGAATTAAAGCATAATCGTAAGCATTACAGAAGCCTAATATGAATCGTGGGTGTCATTCAGCATTTGTTTATATTCAAATAATCCAGCATCCAGGTGTTTAAAGAAGATTAGGCTGCTGCTGTTGTATTTAATGCTTAGATTAGGAAAAATGGTTCAAAGTGCCAACACGTGGATTTTACGAGTCAAAAGGCACGAAATGCTACGCTAGCGTACTTATTTTCTGCCATCCTTTGATTTGAGTTTACTTATAATACGATGAACAGCTCTCCACGACTCCACCCTAATTTTTCATTTTGCCTTTTAAATTATCTCTCACTTTTCGCTTCAGCCATCCTGAGTTGGACTCCGTCCCTAACTATAAAGAATAGACGAGTGGGTACATTAATAAAATACAAGATACGTTAAATAAGAGTTTTCATGTCTAAATTCGGGAGATAGTATTATTGAGAGAGACAAAGGTGAATTAAAGTTATATAGCCCCCCTAAAATGATTAAATTATGCACATGTCCGTTTAAATATTAGTATAAGATGTTCATCTCCTTGTGTCCTGGTGGCAAAGGTAGATGTTTATCATCCCTTGGGACCCGGGTTCGAGCACTAGTTATGCCATGCTGTGTGTGCCATCTTTGAAAAGACTAAAAAAGTTGAACAGATGCTACCCTTGCATCCCACCAGCATATTCAAAAAAAAATATTAGTATAAGATTACAAATTGGTATATGATAAATTTATATTTTAAATTGAAGTTGGCGCATATATCTCAAAAAGTTTCGTAGATTTTAAAAAATTTACATTAATCGGACACTCGAGCACAAAATTACGACCGTTTGAAATTTTCACTATACTTATAGTTCAAAGAATAATATGATTTATTTTTAAAATGTATTGTTTCACTTAAATATTTTTTTTCAAAACCTTAAAGAAGCGATTGCCGAAGCACCCCTTTCAAATAATTCGAGGGTCTTTTGAAACCTGCAAACTAGACTGCCACATAAGGTAAAAGTGCAACTGATAAAAACATGTCTTTATCTTATGCGTTAGAAAATAGTGTCATTTTAAAATTAATCATAAATAGGTACCAATTTGAAGATTAAAAAAAATGATGATATTAGGGTAAAAGCGCCTGCAACTGCAAGGCTGCTTTCTCAAAGCTTTTGCTATAGTTTGTGCACTATCGTTGGTCAAATTATGTTTTTCGTTCATGAGCTATAATAAATTTATGATAGGTTTAATATACAAGTAATAACATAAGATTTTTTAAATAATTATATGAATTTGAAAATAGTTTGTCACAACATAAAAAATTGGGTAAACTACATAAATTGTCCCTCAACTATACTTCAATTTTTTTGCATCCCTTGACTATCAGAAGTTTCAAATTGGTCTCACGACTAAAAAAGCGTAACAAATTGGTCTGATATCGTTAAAAATTAACGGCTGGTGACGTGGTAGTTAATAAAATTGGCATGATAACACATTTAGTCCTTAACTTTTACAATTTATTTAACTTGATCCTAATTCTAAAAAAAATAACTTATTTAATTCTTTCTTCATTTCTTTTCCCATTGTATTCTTCCTCCCACAACTCCAGTCAATCCTCTAGTTTGATTGAGTGATGTGTAAAAGGTCAATGGTCTCCATTGATTTCGTTTCTTATTGCTTTTTGCAGTTTAATAATTGATATATCTTATTTTAAAATAATTTTTTTAAATCTAATATCAAAACGAAAGTCATCTCCGACTGTTTAATTGAATGAATTGAAGAATTAAAGATGAGAAGAAATAGAAAAACAAGATGGATTAAATTGATAGAATGTTAAAATTATGTGGGTTATTTTTTTAGAATTAAGATCAAGTTAAACAAATTGTTAAAGTTGAGGACTAAATGTGTTATTATGCCAATTTTTGTTAACTATCACCTCATCACCCGTTAATTTTTAAACGACATTGGACCAATTTATTATGTTTTTTAGTCGGGACCAGTTTGTAACTTCTTATAGTCAAGGGACGCAAAAAAGAATTGAAGCATAGTCGGGGGACCATTTATGTAGTTTACCCTAAAAATAATATAAATTTAAAATTGATATTAGAAAGACGAGTAAAAATTCAAGTATAAAATGATAGCTATTTAAAATACACACTATTTGTCCCTTTACTTTTTCAAATAAATCTTGTAATTGGTAAATAAATTACAAAACAAAAGTTAATTTATCACTAATTCATGTATTAACTGACTGAGTGATTAATAATGTTTATGTTGTCTCATTTTATATGGATTTGAATTTTAGCGGTTGCTTTGAGAATGTAAATATCTCTCTACTAAATAATAATAATAATAATAATAAACTACTTGGGTGAACACCTAACTATTGGGTCTGACATGTTTTGACCACCGAACTACAAAAATTTAAAATTTGATCACCTAACTATTTAAATCGACCTCTTTTGACAACCGCCTGTTAAAATCTAACGGAGAAGTGACGTGGCCGTAAAAGTGAAATTTGTATAATTACCCATTTGGTCCTTGTTAGTTTCTTATTATATCAATTTAGTCCTAATTTTAATTTAAATAAATAAAATTAATTAACAAATTAGGTGAGAACATGTGTCACCATCTGATTGGAGGAAAGTAAATATATTAAATAAAATAAAATAAAATTAGATTAAAATCATCCAATCTAGTGATGACACGTGTCGTCACCTGATTGGTTAATTAATTTTATTTATTTAAATTAAAATTAGGAGTAAATTAATATAATAAGGAACTAACAAGGACCAAATGTGTAATTATACAAATTTTACTTTAACGGTCACGTCACCTCTCCGTTAGATTTTAACGGCTGGTGGTCAAAATAGGTTTATCTAAATAGTTGGGTGGTCAAATTTTAAATTTTTGTAGTTTGGTAGTCAAAATAGGCCAGACACAATAGTTGTGTGGCTACCCAGATAATTTACCCAAATAATAATAATAATAATAATAATAATAATAATAATAATAATAATAATACTCTTATCAAACATATTATTAATTTTTTAATAGTCTTAAGGTGATTACATTAATGCAGTATATGTTTATAATTTCTTTTAACTCTTTGTTAATATAGACATCTTGCAGACAAAGTTGCTCGAATTCAAGCCTTCTACAATAAATAACATCCTCTTTTTATTGAGACCATTTATTAAATCCGGACATACTGTTAAAAATTTTAATTCTTACATTTAAATTTAATATAATACAATGGATCAATTATTATTAATTTCACGCCTTAACTTAAATTATTATATTAACATTGTCAAAAAAAATTTGTTGTTTGACTAGAAAATCAGATCTTTGCATTAACTTTTAAGAGGGTTTAATTGCACTTTTCAAAAAGTTCTTAAGGATTTAATGGGAATTCTCAGAAAAAAAAAATTAAGGGTTCAAATCAGTATGTCACATCAGCTAGTACAACCGTACCCGACTACCCAAAGGTGAACATTACCAACTATTTTACTTGAACTAAACATATTATTATTGAAACATATGGAGTATAATTCATATGACCACTTTTATAAGCTTGGTTACTAAAAATCTCAGAGTTCCATGGTTCAAATTAAGATGATTAGGTTAGGTTAGGTTAGGGCAGGTTTAGTTAAGATAAGATAGTGTGGTAATAAACAATATTTAGAGATGTCAAGTTCTTATAATTAAGTTGGATTTAACTTTTTACCCAACTTTTTCTTTAATTCCTACCACACCCAACTTATTTTACTCGGTTAGAAATATAATGTTAGATTTTTTATAATAAAGTTATAACCTAAAAAACATAGAATACATTATTGAGATTTGGAATTTAAACTTTCACACTTTAAAAGGAATTACGTTAATATTTAAGATAAGATCCAAATCTAGTACGTGATTTGATTGAAAATTAACCTTATTCATTTGATACGGTAGGTAGGGCTGAGCGTTCGATCGAGTCGAGTTAAAAAAAATTAGTTATTCTAGTTGGCACGTCAAATTTTATAACTCAAATTTTATTTGAATTTTTTTTCGATTCGAGTCGAGTTTTCGTGTTCTTATATAAATTTAATTGTAATTATTTATCATGTTATAATACGGTTTGATTCTAATTTAAACGAATTTCTCTAATCATATAAGATATGCATATATATTTTTCATATGTGACATATATTTCTTCATATTTTTATATCGGTATATATATCAGGAAAAATTGAGGGGCTCAACTCGAATTTAAAAATAAATTCAGTAATTACTAAAAATTTCGAGTTATTCGAATTTTCATTTTACAACTCAAACTTTATTTGAATTTTTTCCGAGTAGAGCCGAGTCAAGACGAGTCGAAAAATTCAGTTTTTACGAGTCGAGTTTTGCTCACCACTAATAGTAGGAGTAGATTAAGTAGGGATTAACTTTTTCAAGTTTTAAAGGGTGATTACAATGTAGTATTTGTTTATATATATTTTTAACCATTTGACTATGCACGATTAGGGGCAGAGAATTTTTGTTCAAGACACATTGCATTTTTGAAAAGAATACTCAGATTTGATTCTTGGAGACAACATTATTAAAAGAGACAACTCTAAACTCGAACATGTACCGTGAAATATTGAAATGGACACGGAATACATAAAAAACAATAATATTGTGACTGAAACAAAAACTTCAGGTAATAATCCCAAGTTCAAATGATTGTTCCATGATGCATACAGATAATCGTAACACTATGATTACCTAATAGCTACTTGAAAGAATATATATTTTCGTAGGTTTGATTAAATGGTGGGAAACGTCGTATTCTGTATGCAATCCTGAAGGGCTGTAAGTCAAGACCAATACCTAAGTTTCACCAACAATCTGCCATATCTTCAACTGAATATATATAGTAGGAATACAGCAGTTCGCTGCCCATTGTTTTCTTTGCAATTCTGATTAGATATGCCATTATTTCCCATTTCCAGTTCCATGCATGAATCTGAACAATCATTTTCTTCGGTTCCCAACCCTAAAATTTTTGTTTCCCAACAAAGGAGAGGGAGAGAATTTTATATACAAAAACAGCAAAGATGACTCTCAGCAGCTGCCAAAGTCAATACATGTTTAGCTTTAATTAAGAGGCTCTTTGACATTTGGATTTGATGTATACATATTTATATGTATAGCATTCAACCAAATGGCAACTCCTTGGCAGCCGGGAGCAGTCATTATAATAGCTCCAAGATTTGTAATTTTCATACACATGACTCACCCTCCCCTAGTGCCAAGGCTCAATTAATGATTGGTGTCAAAACTGAACTATAGTGTTGTTAACCAAACTAAAACAATGCACACATTGTCGCGGATGGACCGATCGCCCCTCTGAAAATTTGAAATTTTTATATGATTTAAATATTTTTAAATATTTTTAAATATTTTTTCTATTAAAAATTTATTTTCGCCCCCTAACGTAAAGTCTCGCGTCCGCCCCTTCACATTGTCTTGTAAGTAGAAAAGGAAAATTAGCGCGGGTGAAACTTGGTGAAAGGGCTTGTGGGGTCAAATTAAAACTAAAATAATAGAGGCTTAAACTAAAGTTTTCAATTTCTTTTTGAAGATTTAGTAATTTTTTCAAACAAAATTTGGGTCTAACTAAAAAATTTTAAACTTTGAGAAGCTTAATGAGAAATTTAAAAAATTTAAAAGAAAAATTAATTAAAAATATTTAAAAAATTTAAGCAAATTTTAAAAAATTTAAAGGATCAAATTAATTTTTTTAAATTAAAGGACTAAATTTTAATTTTCCAAAATTTAGTGGGGTCATGTCCCCACCAGTCCTTTACCTTCCGCACCTGAAAATTATGGTTTACGATGGGACGATTGTTTCATGCATTACTGGCGCCAACTTGGACGTTAGTATCCAACTCTAATTAGTAATTACACATTTGCTTTTGGTATAAATATTATCAAATTGTGCCCATTTAATTTTAAACAAATTAGCTAAATTTGTTTCGGAGAATATTGCTAGAAAACGGGCATGTGAACCTTTTTTTTTTATTTCAATTTGATTTTGTATATTATGTCCAACATGCATTAATTTTAATTGTTGTGCACTACCTTTTAATGTAATTATTTGACTTAAAATTGAATATTAATTGATTTGAATTTGAAATAATCAAGTGGTTTATTATCTATCATTTATAATATTTAAAATTATTGTGCTCTACCTTATAATTTAATCAAATCATTACATTTTTTTGGATAAAACGTGTTCAAATATTTGATTTTTTAAGAGAAATATTTGATGATTCATATGGTTAACTTGTAAGTTGATATTAATAAATTTAAATTTCAAATCTAAAAAAATATAGTAATACTTGTAATCTCAAAGTTGTCTATAAAAATACACTAATAGCCCATTTTCTCATCATAATATATATATATATATATATATATATCAATATTATTATGATTTGATAATTATAATCCTAAATTAATTAAGATGCTTATACTTGAATTATTGAAAGTTTTTTCATTAATTTACTTGAGAGGAAGATTTGTGTATTAAGACTGATAATGGTACTTAATAAAATAATTGTTCTTTCAATAACTACTAGTAGGTTTAGCGGGATGAAAGACTAGGTCTCCTAAGTAAGAATAATAGTTTAAATTCTGATGTTGTAAATAAAACAAACTAGTTTAACAAGGTAGTAAAATAACATATATTTACAATATAATCTAAATTAATCAATAAATAAATCGAATACCGTTAATTGTATAGAAATGTTATGCCATTGCATTCTTACTTTTTTTATCAGCGTTATGCTTTTAAGTTGAGTTTTTAAAAATATCTTATAATTTTGCTATAGCCAACAATTTTTAATTTACTGGTAAAATGTTTTTGTGATATGATTTAAATTTACTTTCTAGCTGATTAAATAAATACAAACATCTTTCTTATTTTTAAAATGTATTTAAATTTTTAATAATATAAAAATCCATACACTATTAATACAAATATATATTCAAAAATTAAATTTATATACACAAGAAGGTTCGTGAGTATATGTGTGAATAAACAACATGCATGTATTTGTTCCATGCCATGAAGAACAATATGTGAAACCATTTCTTTATTATTATTTTCCTATCAAACGACTCAAAAACTAGTGGTGCAGAATCTTGGAATTAGATAATAATTTTTGAGAAATTATGGTTGAAATAAAATAAATCAATCAATTAAACACATGGTCTGTTTGCTCTAAAACCAAAATCCAATTAGTGGAAATTTCTTGGAACCCTCAAATCAATAGGTTTATATTTTCTTTGTTACTTAAAGAGAAAAACAAATAAAAACTAAAATTAAAAAAGTCAACCATAATAATTATACAAGACCGCGATTTGGACAAATCAAGTGGTTGACCTAATTCAATTAAAATGGCAGCAAAATTCTGAATCCTTAATCACAAGTTCATACGATGTAAATGGGTTAGTTTATATATATATATATATATAAGTAATTAGTTTTATTAAAAAATATTTAAAATTACAATGAGAGTTTAAAATAATTAATGTAAATTAAATATTTAATATAAATATTTTTATAATTATTGAAACAAAAATTAGCCATTTGAGATCATATGACTTATAGTGCCATACAATAAAAAAGTTAAAAAATCTAATCAAAATACTCTAATAAAAAATAAATATGTACAACACTAATAATTTACGAGGAAAGACAAAATTATCAATACTAAACGTTAAAAATGAATTAATTTATATTCAAAAAAAATGAATTAATTTCAATGACTAAATATATCTTTTATAACATAAGTTAATTTTAACTAATAATAGCAGTTAATTTTATTGAATAAAGAAGAAATAAAATAAAGTTATAAGAAGAGTAAATTAATTATATTAATTTTTCTATGAATAGTAATAAGGTGATTACAAGGTAGTATATGTTTATATATATTTTTTACCCTTTGACAATGCATATACACCTTGCAGACAAAGCGATTTAAATTTGGCTCTCCTAAGATGAACATTATCCGCTTTTCCACTAAGACCACTGGTTGGGTTCAAATTAACAATATTAATTAGTTTTCCTAACACTCTCAAAATTTATAACTAGCTCGAAAAAATAAAATCGAACCATACAATAAAGAAATTAAAATTTAACTAAACAACTCGAAGAAAATGATAGATATTGTTGGATAAAACAGGGTTAAATTCGAAATATTTAAAATAAACGAAAAAACAGAAATTATAAGAATTTAACAGATTCGAAATAACTGAAAATAGGATTGCTGAGACCTGCTTGAAACGCAGTTTTCTTAAGACAGATTCGACCACTCCTCGGTGCTTGAGTTATTTAGTCGTCAGTCTCCTAGGATACAACAACGGATGATCTTCGATAGCTGCACTATTGAAGAAATCTCAAACAATATTCGTGCCTTTGACTATCACCAAAAAAATAATGCAATTTGAGAGAAGAAAGCTTTTCGAATTGTATTTTAAAACTAAAGGAAGGCCATATATTTATAGGGAAAATTAAGTTAAACGTGAGAATCAAAATATTCCAAAAATATCCTTCATCTGATTTGTTTCGAATATTTTTACGTGAATAACAAGCATTATCTCTTTAATATTCGAAAATACTATTGTTTAATATTCGAATTTAAGGGAACCAAATATTATCCCTTTAAATTCGGGATATTCACCAAAGATATGCTAATTTGGTAAAATGTCTGCAGGCCCACAAAGGGCCCAACCAATCCGAACATTCGCGTCGCCCACGCCGTATGTGTGCGCCCCAACTCGAATGGGATTGGATTCACACCCTCTTGCACGCGAGACACAATTTACATTCAAGTCATTCAATGACTACAAATTGGGTAAGTGTAGTGTATATAAACACTTTCCATTCTATTTATCTCATCCATGTTGGATATAGGGGTTTCATTTTCCTTTACTCAATTCACAACTCCCTTACTTTGAGCATCAATTTCTCATTCAATACTCAACCATTTTGAGCATATGAGATACCGTTGTAAAGGTATTATGGAGTAGAATAAGACAAAAAAATTCTTATTCGAATCTTCACTTTTACCCATTCGAAAATATGGCTCAAAGTAACAATTTTCCTCACGTTTTTCTAACAGATACAAACAAACACTACTTTTGTTGGTGAAGGATAAACACCATTAATATTAATATAAAAATGCAACAATGATAACACTTTAACAAAATTGACTTTACTACAACTCAACCACAAACTATTTTCGGTGATTGTGAGCACCTCTCAAAATAAGAGAATTAATGTGAGCATCTAAAGCATCGGTAGATTATAAAAATAATCAAATAAATATCAACGGAAAAGACAACGACAAATTTAATCTTTGAAAAAGAAAAACATACCACAAAACTAAAAAATTATGTCACAAAAGCTAAAAAAACTATGCTCATTAGGAATGAGAAAGACTTATTAAATCAAATCATTCAAAATTTAAAAATACGAAGAAGAGAAAGAAAAGAACATGAAATAGAATATGACAAGGGTTATGACTAAACATGTGTGAGATAATGAGATTCGTTTGGCCATAGACCCGCGACATCACTCTTTTTTTACAACAAAAAAAAGCCTAAAAATTTGAAGAAGAAAAAAATACAGAAAAAATCTTAGATGTCTGAAGATTAAATTCATTAAATACTATTGATTGAAGATAATTATATCAATCAATATGATTAAATCAAAAGCCATTTGTTTAAAGTATTTATTTGCCTCAAATGGTAGTGTGATAATTAAAATTTTTTTGAATTTGAATTATATTCAACAGCGAATGGAATATAAATGACTCACACCTTTTACAATAGAAATACAGTATAGAACGACCTCTTTCGTTGAAAAACGCTCGTTGATACTCGTAACTCGAACGTGTAATTGTCAAAAGACAGATTACTATATTAAAGGCAGACAAGAACTGTTAAAAAGCAGACAAAAGAACTGCCACCAAGCAGACAAAAGAACCGCCATAAAAGCAGATTTGAATAAGAATCCGACAAAGGCCCTGTTTGGCAATTAGCGGATAGCGGATTACATTAGTTGATAGCTGATAATTGATTGCATTAGCCGATTTGACTAGAGGATTGTGTTAGCTTATTATACAAAAGTGTTTGGTAAAATTAACTGATAGTTGATAGTTGTTAGATTATTTAAACAAACAAAATGACATATAAGAACATGATTATATTCCATACTTGTTTAAATAGTTTATTAGTTATCAATATTATGTATCTAATTAATATTAATTAGATCTATAAAATTATTTTTAATATAAATTTTCCAAATATATTCGAATGATTTATATATTAATTTATTATTTATATAATTATTTTAATATAATATAATTTAATTATTAAAAACACATATAAATATGCGATAATAAAAAGAAAAAAGTAAATAGGATTAGCTTATAAATAGTGTGAGAAAATATTTAATTTAGATTATTTTGAGATTTTTTATAACTAGTAAGGGTAAAAAAAGTCTTTACAACTCTAATATCAAACATTTAATCTCAAAAAGCTCCTATTGTGAGCTTTTTCAAAATTAGTGGTTTCACCCCAATCCTCTCTTTCAATCCGCTATTCATCAAACAACAATATTAACATATTTGACTGGTTAAATCTAATTATGTCTCAAACCTCTAATTTTGCTCAAACCTCTCTTTACCAAACATAACTAAAGTAGAAGAAAAACAAGAAACAAACTTGAAAAACAAAAAATTTATCAAAAAAATATGAATTTTATTTATGTATAGAACCAACAGAACGACCAAAGGCCGCCGTCGATAAGAAAAATTGATGAAGAAAAAAAATTTTTGAAAAATTTTTATAACCGCCTAAAAAAATGGAGAAGTGGAGAGCTACAAGACACTTATAATTAAAATTTGAATGCAAGTGTATGTGGCTAAATTCAAATCAATAATTAAATGTATAAAATATCATTCAATGTATGTTTAAATGGAGAATTTTAAAGATTTTTAAAATATACCTTTATAATTTGTTTGGATAAATGTTTCTAAAATAAGATATTAGAGTTCATGAGTTTAAAATTAATTGTAGTGGAAGAAGAATATTAAAATAAATATATAAAATATGAATATCACTATATTTATTAAGAATATATAAATAAATTTGAGATCCACTAATTGGCTTGTGGCGAAGGATGCTCATTCTACCTCATTTTATATGGTTCGAATCCTAGCATGAGAATTTAATATCACACTATTTAATAAAAAAATATATAAATAAATTTAATGAATATAAAATATAAGAATATATTCAAATTAAATAAAATGATATTTTGAAGTATATAGTTTATTTTATTTTATAATAAGGTGGAGTTATTAAATGAAATAGATTTATAATTTATGAGTAATTTTGAAAAATCACGTTTTTAAATAAAATTTAAATGAATGATTTCCAAAATAACGTACTCAAACACACCCTAAGAGATTATAAATAAAATTTCATATATGAGAAGCCAAATATGGATAACATAAAAGAAATTAAATAATAACATCTTTAATTATGAATATAAAAGATAAAAAATTATTTATTTTCAGTTAAAAACTATTTATTTGTAAAGAAATTTAAATAAATATTTTGGGATAAAATAACATTTTAGTCCTTAAATTTCATATATTTTTATTTTATTTTTTTCGATCAAAAAATTAGATTTTTAATCATTTTGATGAAATATCACTTTAAGATTATATTACGTGGTATAACTTCACAATGTTGCACAATTGCACTCTTAAGGAGATGACATAAATTTAAAATTTGAAGACGACATTATTAAGAGGGGCAGTTTCACACACCGAATATAGACCGTAAAATGGACATGCATTTTACCAAAAAATTTAAAAGTTGAGGGTTAGTTTAATATTATTTTTGAAAATATGGTGAAAAAGTATTTTTGGATTATTTTTAAAATATAAAAGAATTATTTTTAATTAGATAAAATATTTATTTTAGACATTTATTTTAAAAATATAAAAGAATTGATTATATAAATGATGACATGAATAATTTTGGTTAAAAGTGTTTTTGTCAAAAATTAAAAAAGCTTGAAATTTTATTTTCTTAAATTACTTTTCAATCCAAATTAAAAAACATTTTAACATGAAAATTACTTATTTTGCACTTTTTTTATCCTAGAAGTATTTTCGACTTTAAAAATACTTTTTTTAAAAAAAATAACATAGAACCATATGTATTAAAAAAATAACATAGAATCAAGATTAAGCTGAAAATAGTTATCATGTTAGGGATTAGTTTTGGATAAAGTTCATATATAGTCACTAAATTATGATAATTTTTTTTATCACTCAACTTTTAAAATATTGTAAAATAATTATTAAACTTTGATTTTTATTATAAAATGACCACTGAATTATAATTGTCGTTATGGAATATTGGGGGTGATATGGTAGTTAAAAAATTATACAATGTCACATTTCGTCCTTTATATTTACAAATTCAATCAATTTAGTCATATTAAAAATTTCTATCAACTTAGTTTTATTTTTAATTAGAAATAATTTAATAATTAGAAGAATAGTAAGAACTGGGTGACTTGACTTGAACCATGGATGAGGATGAGATATGAGGCACAACTAACCACTGAATTAAAACCAATCTTTGGTTATAAAATACAATAATGTATATATATATATATATATATATATATATATATATTCTTAAATACATTTGTTGATAATGTAAAATACATTTTAATATTTGATTGAAAAAATATTAAATTATTTATAATTAAAATAAAACGAAATTGATATGTAAATAATAAAAGTTAAATTTATTACTATTTTTTAAATTAAGCCTAAATTAATTGACTGTACTGTTATAAATTTTTATTTATTTATCATATCACTCTTTATCAACAATTAACAATTGAGTGAACGTTTTGTAATATAAATTAAAATTTAAAGATTATTGCATAAAATTTAAAAATTAAATAATCAAAATAAACACTTTACTATAGTTTAATTATCATTCATGAATTTTACTTTATATTTTTTTCTAATGAAATGAGTTGAATGATCCAAAAAGATGTACAGCAGTTTGGAGTTTGGACTCAGAGTTCGGCTTCCTTCCTGACTCAAAACTTTTTTTTTCTTCTGAGTTATAAATTTGAGATGCAACCTCCCCTTTTGCTTTTACGAGGAAAACTTCCCCCCAACAACTTCGCTCTGCAATTTCTTTTGGCTTTTCCTTGCCCAACAAACCCAGCAATCCTAAACTAAACACCCTACACAACCACAAAGAAACAAATAAAGATCGTGAAAAAATAGGCACCGTCTTTTCATTTCATACTTCATGCTCTTATTCCAGCACCTGAAACTTCACCATCTCCATTCCCTTTTCTAAAACTTGTAAGTATTTCTCCACTTTTGTTCATTTTCCTTTTGTTTCTTTAAATTATTAACAATGGCTTTGAGTCACCACAAACCATATGTTTGTATTAAAAGACCCTTTCGTTTCATTGGCCGGCCGGGACTCTGTTTTTTCTCTGTCATTTAGTCCGCTCTCAATTTTCCCATCTTCCAAACATGAGATAGTGACCTTATCTTCAGATTTCTCGTTAAGTTCCTTTCATTTCACTATCGTCATGTCCTTCAATAACAACTAAGACGAGTTGCCTTAATCAACTCTCGCTTTTCCCCTAGCGTTTCATGATTGAGTTTCATTTCCCTTTTCTCTCGATCCATCCGAATCATGCAATAATGCCGATGCATACCAAGTTCCAGGAAAATCAGTTTCTCTTTTCTTCTTTTGGCTAAGTGCAAACGTACCAAATAAAAGGCCAAACTATTCCCAGATTCATTAACAGGGACTTTAATCCGAAAAGCCAAAAAGCTTATAATTTACCCATTTCTACCCTGTAATCCTCTCTGTAAAGACGGCTAAAAGCTTTAAAGCCTTTTCTAATACTCAATATTTGCAGAAAAACGATGAGCCTGGCCTATTTATCAATCTCCATTTTCCTTTATATTATATTCATAAACTACGCTTTCTTTCTTTGTTTTTTAACTAGTTTCTCTTCCGTCTACGCTGTCTCCATTTCCCCTGCAACTAGTTCTTTTTTATTCCGTTGAATTTCCCCATCTTTCACTCGCAAATATAGATATTCCAATTTCCAACCGTTTTTCTTCTTTTTTTATTGAACACTTTCTCTATTTAATTCAGAAAACAATATATTTTTCCTGAAATATCTTCGCATTTGAAACTGATGTTTAATCAATAATCTGGTATTAAAATCCGTCAACTTGTGTTTTGATCTTCATTTAAAATTCCCCGTGTGCTCAGGCGGTTGATCAGCAATGAAAACAGATATGAGAAAAAACTACAAGGTAGGCGCGCCTTTTCTTTCTTCTCCGATTCATCCTTGGCCGGATTTTGATTAATGGGTACCTGAAATTTTGAATCTTTGTTTTGTTTTTATTGGCTGTTGTGTACAGTCTTCGTGGCCTAAACTAATCGTTCGAAAATGGCTGAATATTCCGAGTGGAGCTGACGAATTTCAGTCCGATTACGACATAAACGGTAAAAATCCCATCCCGAATATGCTTCGTTTCAAAATTTTATTTCATGGATTTCGTCTTGGATTCAAATTTCAAAGAACAAACCTCTTTTGACAGACGAAACTGATGAAAGACTGAAGTGTTGCTCCGACCAGGATTATCACCCGAGCGTACCGGAAGATTTCTCAGGTAAATATTACTCCGTTTCATTGACTTGTAATTCGTACTGAATTGAATTCTCATCCGTGAAAAGATGAGATAATAAGTGGGAGAGGGATTATCGTATTTCCCAGAGGCGTCAGTTTGACGGCAGTGATTTCTTTTTGATTGGACGTTGATCAGTTGATTTTTGATTGATCGAGAGCTTTAATTCTATGCCAAGATTTGACTTTTGCTGTAGCAAGTACTTGTACTTAGATTTCTTCTTTTTACTTTTTATAGAAGGCTGGTTGATGGAAACCGCCGGAGGGATTAAACCGTCGAGAAGTATGCCGGAGTCGCCACCTGTGACCGATCCACACAACCTCAGGTGAGTTTATTGTAAATGCTTGTGTGTGAAAGGGTTGGTAAACTAGAATTATTGAAGTTGAAGATGCTTAATTTGTTGTTTATTGAAGCTATTTGTTTTGTTTGTGTATGGATTATGCAATAATTTTGGGGGTTTTCAGGATGTTTGTAGGGACATGGAATGTGGGAGGAAAGTCTCCCCACGAGGGTTTGAACATAAGGGAGTGGCTAAGCTCGCCTGCCCCGGCCGATATCTACGTTCTTGGGTAAGTTCTTGCTCTTTTCCCAATAGATTAGTCCAAATTGCTTTATCATTGAGACTTTTCATTAAGAAAAACGATCGTCTGCTCCACAGCTCATAGCCAACTTGAAATTTGTCCACTAGGAGTCTCTTGGTCCATCATCTTTGTTTTTTTCCCCCTCATCTTCAATCTGTTGTTTACTTCACCTAAAAGAAAGCAATAAATGAATAAAATAAGTTACATTTGTGGTCATTTGGAATGATTTGATGAACCGGATTTTTTTAACCTGTTAGGTTCCAGGAAATCGTTCGTCTAAATGCTGGCAACGTGCTTGGAGCCGAGGACAACGAACCGGCTGCCAAATGGCTTTCCCTTATTCGTGAAGCTTTGAATTCCGATCAAAGTGACCGCGAACTTGCTCAGCGTGACAGCAATGCCACTGAAGAAAGCAGTCCATCCTCGCTGCACCTTGAGCAGCAAGCAAGCCCGAAGCCTAGGATCAGTTTTACTGATTTACTCTCCATGGAAGATGAACTTGGCCATGAGGATTTTGAAAGATTGCAAAGCTTCAATTCAAATTCCAGTGAAGAAGGCTCTCCTAGCTCGACTTGCATGTCTGGCAGTCCGACACGGCAACGCTTCTGCCTAGCTGCGTGCAAGCAAATGGTAGGGCTTTTCTTGTGCGTATGGGTTCGAACTGATCTTTTCAAGCATATCAGCAATCTGAAAGTCTCATGTGTTGGCCGTGGCATCATGGGATATCTTGGAAACAAGGTCAGCAGTTGCAGTTATTCTACACTGTTGTTTACGTGTCCGTGCTGAAAAGAAAAATGTCTGGCATTTATAGTAAAACTGCAATTGTACTAATTTTAGCTTCTTTCAATTATTTGGTAACAGGGTTCGATATCCATTAGCATGACGTTGCACCAAACAACGTTTTGCTTTGTTTGTACCCACTTGGCTTCTGGGGAGAAAGAAGGGGATGGGATCCGAAGAAATTCTGATGTTGCGGAAGTATTAAAGAGAACAAGGTTTTCTCGTTCATTTAGGGATGTCGGGCAGCCATTTCCCCCACGGAGCATTTTAGATCATGAGTATGCTCCTTCACTAAAATTCTCTATTAACTTCTCACACTTTTTTGTTTGATCTCTAACTTTTTCCTTATTTGTATCTGTTCAGTAAGGTTATCTGGTTAGGGGATTTGAACTATCGGCTTGCTCCGGGTTGTGCAGACACACTTGATTTACTGAAGAAGAACGACTGGCAAGCGCTTCTAGAGAAGGACCAGGTGAGAGGTTAATCTACACAAGTGTTCTTTTTCTTCCGATAAGATATCGGATTTGTTTATCTCTTAGCTCTGGCACCATTGTCATGTGAAACAAAGAAAATAGAGTGTTGACCTTGATGTTTTTTATTGTTTATTTCAAGATCTAACATGTGATATTTCCCTCATGGCTTGGCAGCTAAGGAATGAACAAAGGGCGGGTCGGGTGTTTTCCGGATGGGAAGAAGGCAAGATATTCTTCGCTCCAACTTACAAATATCTCGCCAATTCTGACGATTATGTTGTCCAAACATCAAACGCGAAAGTAAAACGACGAATCCCTGCCTGGTAAGATTTCAAATTTATGTTCCTTTCACCTCCATTTATTAATCCATAGGAATTAAATTAAGTCCAAGTTGTGCATTCTTTAAGGTTGCTTGTTGGAAGCATCATTCTTTTAAAAATGTATTTCTGTTAATATTTACACAATTTGCATATATTTTTGCATTGCATTGATTACTAAAATTCTGTTCTTAGTTTTGGCAGTTTTCATTATTTATTAATGAAATCTGCCGACCCTCGGAACATGAATCCAGACTAATCTTAGTTGTAAATAACATTTACCTGAATCTATTGCTATAGAATATTTAAAACCTCGTCCACTGTAATTAATTAGTATTATCATCTCCTCAAAACAAACAAAGTTATGTTGGGGAACACTGATACCGTTAGCAAATCGATTTTCTATATACATACGGAGCACGTTTCCGATTATTTTAATGAATATGATTGTGTAGGCAAAGGGCAGAAAGTTCATATGATGATCATCATTTGCATCATTAATCTAATTAGTTAAGGTTTAAACAGAACTTTCAACTGTTGTTGAGATAAGTTACAAAGGGGTCGGCAAGTGCGAAATTTGTCTTCTTCCTTTTGAATAAAATAGTAAGCTTGATAACCGACCGTGTTTAATTAAATCTTGTTGGTAATACATGTGAGTGGTGAAACCTTAACCATTGACATATGCAGAGTCTTCATTTAGTTTAATCATTATTAATGTTTCCTTGTTGGTGGCCAAGTAAAATATTAATATACCACGTCAAGAACTTATCCATGGGAAGAAAAAAAGAACTAAGGAATCGTTTGAAAATGATTGCAGGTGCGATAGGATCCTATGGAGAGGTGAAGGACTTGAGCAGGTTTGGTACTCGAGAGGAGAGTGTAGGTTCTCGGATCATAGACCGGTTTATTCGCTCTTCTCGGTCCAAATGGATTTATCAAACAAGCTAATACCCACTGCTAGATCATGCCCTCCAAGGCTTTCGTCCAAACCTGCCTTGTCCACAGCTTGTGGGGCAAAGGTCCAAGCTGAGGAACTGTTGGTAAGCTGCCTTAATGCAACTTCCAGTTTCTAGCACCGAAATCAGAAGTTACAGCTGTTATTGTCCGACGGATTGACCCTAAACCTTAAACCGTAAATACTGATACTCATGGTGGACTAACCCTGGTATATCATGGCTTGTGTTGTCCCCGAGACGATGTTCACGATGGACAGCAAATGCATTTCCTGGTTCATGAAGCAGAAGAAAAAGAAAAGGAGGCTTAAAATTGGAAGTGGGTTTTGGTGGTCATTCCTGAATTTTTTGACAAAGCAATGATCGCATTTCAAGTCCATGCTTGTTTAACCGGAAGAGAAGGCATTTTCCAGCTTCTTTTGCTTTGTGGAGAAGTGTTTCATTTGTATTAATTTTTGAGTTGTGTTACAGATAAGAATACTTGGGTTAAAAGTGAAAAATGTAAATGGAAAACAAAAGTACAGTGTTTGTTGCAGAGAAAGAAGTTTGATTAACAATGTTATTAATCATTGGTGAATCAAGTCCTTATTCCATTGATTGTTCATAGCTATTTCTTGTTTTGGACTTAAGATGTTTGTGACTCCGGATCATGATTTATGGTTTTAGACACGTGCGAGGCGAGCGACCACACATGGTCTTTAAAAAAAAGAACCTAAATGAATTGAATTAAAAGAGTTGAATTAAATGTTTATAGGGAAAACTGAAGATTTTACTTTGATAAATTACAAGAAAATATATAAAAAATGACTATGAAGATGACATAATATACATATAAAAATATTTTTTTTAAAAAAACTTTATATATCTTTAGGATTATATATTAAAGAGTCTCGTTTTAATATGTACACACTACAACAATATAGGTTTTTAGTGACAAATTGATATTGACTAAGAACAATTTTGTCACAAATATTAAACTTTTGTGACAATTTTTTTGTGTGACACTATTAATATAAGTAATTGTGACATATTTTTATTTGGTCACTATAAAAGTGGTAATTGTGACGATTATAATTTTCACTAATAAATTCTCACTATAAGTCAATAATTGTGACACGAAATTCATTGTCACTAAAATTTTGAAACATGGTAGTAACGATATGTGAAGTGATCACTATTATTTGATATTTGTTGTGACAATTAAATTACTTATCACTTAAAAATTTACCTTTTGTTGTGATAATTTTGTCACCGATAAAAATAAAAGTAATGACAAATTAGATATTGTCACAATAATAAATTTATTAGTCTCTATATACTATATGTAAATTGTTGTTTTAGTCATTCTATTTTGATCAACTTTAGTCCTTATATTTTCAAATTTTAAAATGTCAATCATAATCTTAACAAGACATCGACAATATGACTAAATCGCGAGGACTTAAATGATTAAACTAAAGAATAAAAATTGAATAAGCAACTTATGTATAACATGTTGGCTAAAAATAAAATTTTACTTAACACATTTAAAGACTACCATTCATGTCAAGATCGAAATTTTAAAATTTAAAAAGTATAGAAACTTAAAGCCACCAAATTAAAGTACAAAGACTAATATATCATTTTAACATAATATATGATAGAAAAAATTTATTTTGTGAAAAAATTAAAAGGAATATTCCATTGTAATTAGTTTTTTTTCTTCAAAAAATCTAAATAGTTTCTTCAACATGCGTACTTCGTATAAGAAATCACAGAAAAAATAGTTAAATTATTATCATAATAATTAGTGTTATAATTAATACATATTTTTATAATAAAAAAATAATTTCAATTACAATTTAACCTAAATACTATTTTTCTTTCAAAATAATATTAAATTTTTTGTCTAGCCTAGTGGATAAGTATTGCACTATTGCCCTAAAGGTTCCAGGTTCGATCCTCCTTGAAGTCATGCATTGCATTTATTTATTAAAATTGACATCTGAATGTGCTCTACATAATCTATAATTAAATTTCAGTTAGTGACCTAATGAAAGGTTAAAAGTTTGTTGACTAAAATGAAAAAGAAAAAGTCCTATTTATATTTAGGGACAATTACCGAATTACGTTTAAATCCTAAATAAAATGGCTACAACTAAAAATATAATTAATTTTTTATTATTGAAAGTGACAACATGTTTTAGACACTTTTTATATATGTATTTGTGATAGAATGTTTGTCACTAATAATAATAACATTAGTGTCTAAATTTTAGTCACTATTAATAATTATTTGTGTCAACAAATGTAGTCATAAAAAAATATAACTAACTGTGACAAAATGCATGAAAGTTATCACTAATTTAATAGTGACGGAGTTATTAGTGACGACTGGTGACGACTCAAAAAAATAATCACTGTAAATTTTAGTGGCTAAAATTAACACTTTTTGTGACAATTTTGAATGTCACTGAAAATGTATTTTCTTGTAGTGACATGTCCCCATAAACCTTTGAACTCCAAATTCATAGTTATTTCTTCCTTTCAAAATAACATACCAAACCAAATAAAAGAACTGCTAGAACAAACTAAACTGATAGGGTCGATTTTTTTCTGATCTTCATTATTATAACCGAGAAGTATTGCCTCCTAGTTAGAGGTGGCAATCGGGTCGTTCGGTTCGGGTCATTCGGTTCGGATCATTTTGGGTCTATCTAAAATCGGTTTAGATTCGGTTCGGGTCTCATTCGAGTCTGTGGTGAGTCGGATTCGGTTCGGGTATTGGATCGGGTCAAAATCGGGTCGCTTGTTTTCGGGTCGTGTCAATATCAGATCGGTCGCTTTCGGTTCGGGTCAAAATCGGGTCGTTCGGGTTGCTTTCGGGTCGGGTCAATTCGGTTTGAGTTGGGTTTAGGGTTTGAGGTTTAGTTTAGACTTATTGGTGAATGAGATTAATTATGATTCAACTTGTTAATCTATGCATTTAAATTTGATTAAATATTTAAATTAAAGCTTCATATATCCATATCAAAATTTTGTGTATAATTATATTAAATCAAAGTTAATAATAATAATAATAATGTCTAAAATGAATTAATTTATTAAATTTATGATCTAATTGAGCTAACTAAAATTTAGAAGCATAAATCACGGACATAATTAAAATAATTTTAAAACTAAATGTGAAATTTTAATTAAATTAAGGGTAATCTTTACCAGTGGTCCCTTTCGTTTAGGCTGTGTTCTATTTTGATCACCAGAATTCAAAAAAGATTATTCTGGTCACTTACGTTTAGAATCGTTTCTATTTTAGTCCCTTGACCGTTAGTCTCCGTTACTTAAAAAAGTAGTTTCTAATTTAACCCTCAAACTTTCAAAATTTTATTTTTCACCATCTTCCCCAAAAATTATAAAACTAAAACCCAAATAATTAAATCAATGGCTATAAAAGGGTGCTATGTATATAGCAGTGTAAACTATAGTTCCAGTCTTAGCATGAAGCTCAGCTGCATTTCGGATTTGAAACTGTTTCATCTCTGGCTAAACTGTAGGTTGTTGACAACTCTCTCTCAATGCCCTGCCTTTCTCGAACGAGTTCGCCAAGTTCTTCCATTGTTGCTTCATTTGCTACTGCTTACTCTGTAGCCTTTTGCTCAAGCTCTGTAATCGCTCTATCAATTGCTTTCTTCTTAAGTTGAAGGGAACTCTGGAATCCCAAAATGCCATAATATTTAGTTTACATACAGTTAAGCTCTTTTATCATTGGAAAGATAGAAGATGATTGCAAAGTTATCCTCCATATACGTGAAAGATATAGAAAATTTTAAACATATTGTATTGATACATATTAATATCCGACACTCGTAACTGAGTAGGAATAACATAAATAAATAAAAAACCGAGTTTTGACAGGAATGAAGTGTAGAACCTACTCGTTTTTCTAGAAAGCGTCCAAGGCCTTGATCTTGATTCTTGAAGCTTTTTTTTCCTCCAAAAGACACAACAGAACCGCACGACTGCAGCTAAAACAAGAGTATGGACTCCAACAACAGGAAGAGAAATATAGATCTTCTATTACCTGAAAGTGAAGTGATATCATTTGATTCTAGAAGTAAAGGTGAGTTATTTGTATGTATAATTATATATCATAACGTAATTTCGACACATTGTGTATTCGTATTGATTTAGTGTTATTTGTATTTTCATATTGTGTCGAAAATTGCAGTCTTACCTGTGTAGACACTAAGGCGCTTGCTTGTTCCTTGGGAGCAGTTGGATGCAAGCTTTAGAGCTGGCGGCAGGTTTCACAGATTTGTGTCAAATAACTAATTAAAGAAACAAGAAAACATGTTGAGGTGTTTAAGACGAAGAATTACCCTTGCTGCGACAAGGTAGCTGGTTTCTAATCTCTGCAAAATCCAAAATACCAGCATTTAAGTTTAATGACACCATAGCTTGATTGAATATCTAAACAGTTTAAGCCATTCTGCTCAGAGTATCATAGGTATGTGTTTATTTAGTTAAAGAAGCAATGAATTCGAACTTACATGCATACCCATCATCTGATACAACCAAATCCGACTTGCATGCATACCCATATTTAATACTTACACCCATATCCGATTAACATGCATGATGTTCACGGGGAAATATTGATTTTAGAGGCAATGGATGTAAGATAAGTATGAACTGAAAGAAGCAAGTAATAAGAGCAGGTCGATGAGTCTTACTCGAAGCAGTGACAAAAGCTAGAAGCATGCCCTCATCCACTACAAAGTTCTGCAGATCACTCTTAGACAATGAAGATAAAAAAAGGGCCTGATAAGATCAACCATATATGACACTGAGAAATAAACCCATTAAAGAATCCAAATAGTGATTTAAAAGAAAGATGAAAATAACCATGATTGCTTTCAGACCAGTAGATTTTGCCAGTAGATGGAACCATTAGTGTGAAGACTGATCTTTTTGGTTTCATTGTAGAGACCTGAGTGAATTGGTTGATTGCCTTACGAAAGAATTAAACAGGAAAGAATGAAGATATTCTTTTCAGCGTGAACATTTATTTAGTTATAGCATTGATTTAATTTTTTTGGGTTTTAGTTTTATAATTTTTGGGGAAGATGTTGAAAAATAAAATTTTGAAAGTTTGAGGGTTAAATTAGAAATTATTTTTTTAAGTAACGGAGACTAACGGTCAAGGGACCAAAATAGAAACGATTCTAAACGTAAGTGACCAGAATAATCTTTTTTGAATTTTGGTGACCAAAATAGAACACAGCCTAAATAAAAGGGACCACTGGTGAAGATTACCCTTAAATTAATCTAAATTGAAACTCAATTAAATTAAGAAAAAGAGAAAGACAATTGGTAAAATTAGAGAGAGAAAAGACAAAATTTTAGAGGGAAATAGGTCACTATTTTTTTAAGCTAGATTGAAAAAAAAAAGAAAAAGAAAAAAGACAATTGATAAAAATAGAGAGTGAAAATACAAAATTTTGGAGGGAAATAAGCCACCATTTTTTTAAGCCAGAGATTAATTACTTTTCAGGTCATGTTGCATTTAAAATGTTACATTTTAGTACTAATATTCAACTTTAAGTTTTAGTTTAATTTAAATTAGTCACAAGTATCCCACAGTTTAGACTTCGGATATAGAAATCCCCTCCCCGTAGTGATATTTAGTCTCTAAAAATTTACTTTTAGTCGAAATTAACTAATCTTTGTAATTTAGTCTATTAATTTAATATAATGATATATTTTTCATTTTAATTTCTAAGATTTAATTTTTAGCCAAAATGACATAAAATGTTATTATACCACAACTTTTTTTGTTCAAAAGAATGACATGCATTAAAATAAGGAAACTTAACAAAGCCATAAGACCAAACCAACATACAACCTCCGAGTAAAATGTTGAAGCATGCAGCCCGGGAAAACATCAAAGGAAACAACAAAGTGGGGATCACCCCTGAAAGACACAGCGTCCGACGCGACGCAACGACACATAAAACAAAAGACTTGGCACGCAGGTCAAAGGCAAACAAGGGTGTTCCCGAAACCAAAGGATATCCCTAACCAGGAGAGAGGAAAAACCAATAACAAAGAAACCCTTTCCAATCTGAGGGTCGGTCTTGAGGCTCGAACGCGGCATCCGAGTGAGAGCTCCATCCGGAGGCAGGCTTCCCTGTCGAAAGACAAGGCCCTTGTCAACTAGACTGCTATGATCGAAAGACCCGACTTTGAAATTGGTCTAACCAGGGTAGACAACTCGGCAACGAACTCAGCCTCCCGTTCGCATCGAGAAACATAAAGGTACAAAGCCAACGGTAAAAGGGACCAAGCCCGGTAGGGCACCTCTGAGCCGAAGAAAACATAAAGAACCTTGGATCTTTTGACACGAACCACATCGAGAAGATCTAAGGGGAAGGATGAAGAAAACCCGCTAACCTTCCGGCCTTCCCTCGAAAGAAGTAGAGCCCCAAATGATCATTCAGGTTGCAAAAAGCTGCACAAAACGGATCTGAATCGAGCAAAAGCCCCAATAAACTGAAATGATAAAGCTTTAAGCAAAGGTGGGACCGACACCCAATGTAACAGCACGTCAATTAAAGAAGCATGGCAGAATCTTGATTTTCAAATAGGGTAAGTTAGGTGGGCCCCAGAAATCCTTGGAAAGCCAAAGATAGTTGACTTTATAATCACAAACCAACCTCTTGCCCAGCCTGTAAGTCCTAGGAACTGAAAAACGTAAAACGATGAACTCCCTTTTAGTTTGCCCAAAAAAAGAAACTGCACCAGCAGATAAAGACCAAAATACCTCTTCCCCTCCGACAGCGATGAGACTGATTTTCTAACGTTTGCCGTCAACGGAGATGAAGCTTGGTTCCAAGGGTGCGCCGACTATCGAAAAACAGTTGCCTTTTACACCTTTACTTCGGCATCTCCAAAAGGGGAAAGCGAACCGCATGTAGAGAAGGAGCCGAAACAAAGCAGAAGGGAGGCTGATGGCCTGGCTCCGGCGTGATGAGGACCAGAACTGAGAATAAAACGGATGGCAGCACCGGAGGAGGAACAGATCCCTACTGGACCAAATCCTAGGGAGAGAGAACTGAGACAAACTGGTATTAGTTTCCGGCAGGATCATTTCAATATTTCGGGACCACCAATGGCCGAAAACTCCTTTGCTCTCACTGGTGCTCCGGCAAGGAACAGAATGCGGCGGCGTAGATAGTTTCATGTTGCGCCTGGATGCGACAACCCGTGACGTTCTCCTGCCCGTCCTCGCTCCATTCCACGGGTCCAAACCACCAGTCAGAGTCGCTCCCTGATGCGCCGACGACCGTCGGCCCTTGTAGGGTGAGAACCACCCTCGAGCGGCGCCGAGCGCGAAGACCGGGACACACAAGTCAAAACACTGCCTGAGAGACGAGGGAATTGGAGAAGGGGAAGGTTTGGGAGGAGCAATGGTCTATTCCATGATATAGTACAAAAAGATAATAAAACATACTTCATTTTATTATTTATTATATTGTTAAAAATAAACTATTCATTTATTTTACCTTAATATTCGGGTTAAAATCGGGCCGATATTCGGTTCAGCTTTCGGTTCGGGTAGCATTCGGTTCAGGTCAAATCGGTTCGGGTCCATTTGGTTCGAGTTAAATCGGTTCAGGTCCATTTTGGTTCTATAAAAAAAATTCGTGTCGATTTCGGTTCGGTTTTTTTCGAGTTTCGAGTCAACTTCGGATCATTATGTTTGGGTCAAAATCGGGTCTCGGTTCGGGTAATTCAATTCAGGTTTCGGGTCTCGGGTCAAGTTTGCCAAGTCTACTCCTAGTCATGGTCGTATCTGGCTTTGGGCAGGAGGGGTAATTACCCAGTGCCCAAAATTTTTATGAGGGGTAATTACCCAGTGCCTAAAATTTTTATAGTGAATCATACATATTTTTTATATCAATTATAGGGTTTAATATTTTCACTATTTGTTATTAGGGGCTCAATTTTTCGATATTTATTATTATTTTTTTGAGCAACTCGATATTTATTATTAGGGACATACTCTTAAGATTTATTTATTTTTCTAATATTTATTACTAATGGTCCAATTTTTTCAATATTTATTATTATGGGGTTACTCTTAAAATTTAATTTTTTTCTAATATTTATTATTAAGGGTCCACTTTTTCAATTGTTATTAGGGCACAATATTTTTTAAATATTTGTTATTAGGGTACTACTCTTAAAATTCATTTTTTCGAATATTTGTTATTAAAGGTCTAGTATTTTCAATATTTGTTAATAGAGGTTAAATTTTTCAATATTTGTTATTAGGGTCCCAATTTTTGCAATACTTGTTATCATAGACCCACCCTTAAAATTTTTGTTTTTTTTCAATACTTGTTATTAAGGACATGAATTTAAATAACAGTACGCAACAGCAACAATGATCATTATATAGCGATAGATACATCGTCTGAAACCACGATATTCACAACCGTTATATCCACAATAACATATATTATTTTAAAAAAGTCACAATCGAATTACTCATGATAACGGCAATCACAATAATAATAATGCAACCAAAAATACAACCATAATCATAATTTAAATCTTTAATTAGGGACCTAAATTTTTTTGTTCGTAGACCAAAATCTCATATATCGGCCTGCTACTTGTGTCAATTATCTGGCGCATCCTTCAACTCTGTGTTAAAATTCTTCGGTGGGATTCGACTAGATTTTTCATGGTTGACAGGAGGATCTGCGGTAATGGTTCCTATGTCTGCGATGTTTATCAACTCAATATATAATGAATTATATTTTGATACACAAGTTAAATAAAAAAATTACATAATTTTTTTATAAATTTTAAAATTTGAATCTTAAATCTTATCACCCTAAAATTTAAACTTTAAACTTTAAATTTTAAATCTTACTCCTATCACCCTAAAATTTAAACTTTAAACTTTAAATTTTAACCATAAATCTTAAATTTTACATCCTATACACTAAAATCATAAACTCTAACTTAAAATATTAAACTCTAAGATTAAATAATTTGTATAAATTAAAATTTAAAAAATTTATGTGTCAAAGTATTTTCTATATATAATTGCTAAAATTCTAATTATCAAACCAACCACAGTTATAAATAGCTAAATCAAACATGTCTAATCATTCATATTTTTCAATAAGAAAGTATATGTTTTTATTTAATATATATTAATATAATATCTTCTTCTTCTGTTACTTGGTCCATATTTTAAATTTTATTTTTTAAAACTAATAGTTTTTTTGAGTAAAATACTTAAATCATCACTCAACTTTGCTCTATACTTATTTTGGTCACTGAAATTTCAAAACAATTAATTTACTCACTGAACACTTTTTGACCTATTTTGATCATTTTACCGTTAAATAATTAACGATGTTATGACATGGCACACGGAACCAAAACGACATCGCTTTAGAAAACTATAAATTTGCATCAAAACAACGTCGTTTTATATCCTTATATTTTTTTTTATTTTCTCAGTTACAGACTATTTTTTTCTCTCAAATAGAACCTTAGCCGTCGTCGACTTTTTCAACATCGCCTTGTTGCTTTGATATATTTTTCTGTTAGCCAGTGACCATCAAACGACTCCTCCTTCATTTGCCCTTCATTTGAGTCGTATCTTCTTTGCCCTAAACTCGTTCCTCCACTTCTTTTCTGTTACCATTTTTATAAAAATCTCTCTGTGCGGGCTTTAGCTGATATGATGCACTGGTCAGAGTTTATTTTGCTTATACTCCGATCAAAAATCTCCACATTGACGGTTGCACGGCTGTGTACAGCTTACTTCGAATTTGGGTATAATTCTCTGTTTTAGTTCTTTATTCTTTGTTAAATTGCCCCTTTGTTTGTTATAAAACAAATTCGGAGTAATGAAGAACCTTTCAATCTTTTAATTGTTTGATCATATCACCGACTCTGTTTATGTTATACAGTTTAATTGGATGAATTGTAGATGCAGGAACTTTCTGCAGTTATTTGTGTTGAATGCAACATATAAACTTATTGTCTTTTGGTTAGAAAATTCACAAATGAAAAAGAAAGCTTGCTTAGACATCTTTGTGTTAACTTTTCACATTAGATAATCTTCTTTTATTTTCTAGATAAGCTCAATCATTGAAATGAGAAGATATATTTATTTGGATTTTAGACCCAAGTTGAGTCGGATTTAAAAGGTTTCAGGTGAAGCTTCGGGGTCATGGTTATTTATAGAGACAGTGAAGCTTTAGAGAGGAGAGAGTGATGCCGGTGGGGATTTGGTAGAATTTAGGAATTTTATTTTTTTATTTAATGATGTGTATTAGAATATATTTTTATTTCTACATCATAACAGTGTTAAAGATTTAACGGTGAAATGACCAAAATAAATTAATGTTTAAAGTTCAGTGCTAAATTTAAGTATTTTAAAAATTGAGTAACAAAAATAAATCAAATAACAAAGTTGAGTGATGATTTAAATATTTTATTTTATTTTGTTAAACTCTTTCGGATATGGGACACAATTTCAAACTTGAATTTGAGATAGTGAATATGTGGGGAGAAAAAGAAAATAAAAAAAAGAGCTCCTTTAAGTTTAATGATTACAGATGGTGGATGATAAGTATCGAGAATAATATTTTATTCTGCAAAATCATAGTTACACTTGAATCAGATGCCACTACCCATAATTGGCAGTCCCCAGTAGTGGAAAATGGAAATCATGTTTATATTGAACATCACTAGACACTAATGGAATGGATTTTGTCATCAAATTTCTCCTCCTCATCCTTACCTGCTTCTGTTAATGGGGACTTGTAATCCTTGCTTTTACCCCACAGCACCAGATATAGACCCCCTATTATTATGATGGCTCCAATCACCCTGTCAAACATTATGTCATTCTTTTCCACAATGTATCATGGCTCTCCGACGACCGAGTACCATCGTTTCCCCGCCCTGCGTCTTACGACATCGTACTCATAAGTCGGTATTGTTTTCTTTGAGTGTCTAAAGTGGACTCTTGTACGAGGATGGTCTACATTCGAGCTTCACTTTCCAATTCACACCCACGAGAGACAATACCGACTTAAAAAGATGTGGTTGGCATGATGCGACGCGGGGAAACGGAAGTACTCCGCCGATATCGTGACAGTTCGATGTGAATTTAGAGATTACCTTCCTAGAAACATTTGTTCAGCAAGAATGAACGTGGACATAACGGCTACAATAACCATGCATAGGGGACTAAAAGCTGTTACAAACACTGGACCTTTGTGTTTCATTATCATCCCTTGAATGTAATAATAAAGGCCTGAACATATAATACCCTGCAACCATTCAATTTTCAGTTATTAGATCCAAAAATAAAATAAAATCAGATATCTAAACTGTTGGAGGTCTGAGATTGCACGAACTAATCGGACCAAGTTACAGGTTCCAATCGGCAACTATTCTTACACTGTATGCAGCAGTGAGCAACTTGGTGTCCCATTTAATAGCCCAAATGGCAGCATTTCCCTTTTCCATTATCAAAGCTGCAATGGTGCCTTCAAGGGTGCCAACTAGGCATATCCAAACTGTTAGAGAAAGGTCTGCAGGATATGTTTCCAGAGTGATTGCCTATGAAAACACACACACAGTGTATCATAATTAAGCAAATCAATGAACAAATATAACAAACTAATAACCAATTAACAGCTAATTAGTTATTAGTCTAACATATATATGATACTTACTTGGAGAATGATGAAACAAGCATAGCTAACGCAACCGATGGTGATCAATATACCACCTTTAATCGAATTGTGGAGATCCGTCCCGTTTTTCGCTGCTGCTTCGTGGTTGATGCTTCCGTTCATCCAAAACAACTCAAGCACGGGCCCTTTCATCAGTGTCATTACCATCGCTCCTGCAACCGTTGTAAGAGTTCCTATAACCTTTCCATAGCTACGGATCAATCTGAAATTCACCTTCTCAAGCCTAAAAACACATAATTAAACTTTTACACATCTTCTACGAACGAAACAGTCGATTTACGGATTTTTTCTTTCTTGTTTTACCTTAAAATCCAAGCCATAACGAAAGTAATGGCCGGAAGAATATTGTACAAGGCGGTTGCAAACGTTGCAGTCGTATATTTCATCCCAAGATAATACAAGTTTTGGTCAATTACTGGCCTGCAAAAGTATAATTCAACATTAGATGTTATTTCATACGATGCCGAAAACAGAAAACTGTCGTAAATCGAAATTTTCGGATAGTTACTCCAGTAAGCCTAGCAGCATTATTTTGATGAAGATTGATAGTGTCATCTTAGGCCTCACTTTCCTATCAAACAAAAAGGTTCCCACTTCCATGTCAATTAACAACAACAAAAATTACTTTACAGGACTGTTTTTAACGCAGAGAGATGGAAAGAAAGAAAAAGTACTTGTCGAGAAAAGCCGCGAAAGGAGCCATGACAATGGTGGCGATGGCATGACGGTAAACGACGAAGGAGTAATTGCTCATGCCCTGGTTTAGTGCAGCCTTGGACAAGATATCCATCCCTGCATTCCCAACTTGCAAGAAAATTGCAGCTAGAAATGGCTTATACTTGCCTGCTGATTGGCTCTCCATTTTCTGTCCTATGGATTTATGAGGACACTCTGGATTGAGTTTCCTTGTAATCAAACACTAATGTTTTAAGGAGGTGATTAACTCATGAGGTATTTTTCTGCTACCTGTTTCTTGCTATTTATATTGTGAAGTTGACCACTTTTGACACCCCATTGCTTTCTTCAACTATTATTTTTAATATATTTCTTCTACTAGGTAACCAATTAATTATATAATTTTTTTTAATTTTACTAAAAATTATAAAAAATATTATAAATACAATGCATCTAGAAGAGAGAATAATGGGAAATAGTCCACTAAAATATCGTATAAAAATTTAAAAGTGCAAAGAAAAATAAATATTTTCATAGAAATTTGCATACAGTTAAAATTCAGAAGCCTTCCTGAATCTTATTGTCTCTGTCCAAACGAGACGTATTACGGGATGAAAAAAGGAACAATGAGCGAGTCAAACTATCAGGCAGATTGTTCCGCTACTCAAGACTGATTACTTCGACAGACAACTATCAACCGAGTGGGGATCTATCTTTTTATGACCACCTACAGAATTACAATAAAAAATTAACGTCGTAAAGATCTCCGTGCGAACACTAAACGGCCACTAAGGTATGCTAAAATCATGTCAAAACGACAGATGAAACGAAACCACAAAAACAAAAAAAAACGTGTCACAAAGGCATAGTAAAAATGTGCTACAAAAGCAGAGATTCTTACTAAATTAAAAAAATAAAAATATATAACAATTAAAAATAAAAGAAATGACAAATATTGACGATCGATAATCAACATTTAAATATTGTCAATCGTCAGCTAATTTAAAAATAAATAAAAAGTAGCAGACGACGGCTATTTAAAAAAAAAAAGAAACTAAGGTTTTGTCTTAAAGATGCACCACGTGAGGGATGGTCATTTACATATTCGCTTGTAGAAGTTGCTTCAACTTTACTGTTGACTTGAGTAGTTAAAATCCAGCATGTTGTTTCTGTATTAGCGGGAAAAAAATGCAAAACAAACATTTACGGTATTTAAAAAGCACTATCATAGTCAATGTCATTAAGCACTCATTTTTTAAATGAATTTTTAATGCAATCATGTCATATTTGGGAGGTGTTGTGGCTTATTTTTTATCTTTGGTACAATAATACAATAGTTATGTAAGTCTCAATTCTCTAATTTCATGAAATTAAATTATTGAACGTTTTTTAATAAATCAGATCACTTATGTTAATTCCACTAAACAATTAAATTATTTATTTTTAAAGGAAATTAATTTTGAGATTTCATGTTGAGTTATATATAACAAAATTAAAACAGGCGTCTTAATTGGTTAGCAATAAAAATTAGAATAATATTTTGATATATATATGTAAAAAAAGTATACAAATATGAATATTTATTTTTTTTAAAAAAATAAAATTTAAATTCCATACCCTACACTAAATTTCGAAACCCTAAAATATAGAATTAGATGAAGTTAAAGTTTTAAATCAGTTGAATTAATTCAATTTTTAATGTCATCATTACACAAACAAATTGTATAATAGTTTTTTTTTTTGAAAGTTATAAAAATTTTATAAATGCTCAGCGGAAACATACATGAATCGGTGCCTCGTTAAAAAACCTCCCTAGACCTAATTGGAGGAAAATTTGTATAATAATTATCGGGGTAAAAAATAATTAGGTAGTTTAATTAAGGGTTTTGTTGTATACAATCTGCCAATAAGAATAAATAAATTCATATTGTTAGTGTTTATTTTATTTTTCAATTGAATTATATTCTTAAAAATTATATTCTATTGATTTAGCATGTTTAATTTTTTTATCCACATTTAGGATGTTTAATGTAACTAAACTATAAATTATAAACCTCAAAACTTAAATCTTTTTAGATGACTATTAATTACATTTAACTTCTTTAAACTAATGAAACGCAATTTTTAAAAATATAATTAATTACATACTAATAGATTTCATTGAAAATAAAACATTAATAAAAATGATTTATCTTGACAGATGTGTCTCAGACACTCTCACACCATGCTTTGGTAGTTGATATATCTCCATTAAAATTTACAAGTGCCATAACGATTAATATAAGTTGTAACTTCTTTAATTTTCTAAAAATATATAAATTATTTATTTAGTTCTTCAAAATTATATGAAAAAAAATTGAAATGGATTAAATTAATTAGTTACCATCTATTGTTTATAGGATAGGAAAGATGTGTCATATAATTTGTTCACAGTTTCCCATTTCCTATCTTTTAAACACAAAATAAAGTAAAAGTAGCAACCACATTTTAAAAACAACATCATCTTAATTCTTATCTATAAAAACATATTTTTAATAAACAAAGAAAAGGGAGAAGGAAATTCGAAACCGTTCCAATTCCTTTAATAATAATAGTATTAGAATTGTAGAGCAGATGTCACTGCGTCTGCCACGTCTTTAATGTGTTATCGTAGCTTTTGGGTGGTGGATGAGTCAATACAATGGCGTAGTGGAGCTGCTGTTTTTGTAATCTTCTCTTTCCCCCTAAAGTTATTTGGTTAAACAGTGTTTCGTCACCGCTTTGCATATTTGCTATTAATAAAAAAGTAGGATGGCAATCACGCCGGAACGAGACGGGTTTTTGGCCGCTTCGATCTTGATTTTGATTTATATTTTAAAATTTTTGCTCCGACTTTGATTTGATTTGAATTTAATATATTTTGTTTCTGACCTGACGTAATAAAAGCATAATTATATCTAATTCAGCCCTGCCCCTGAAATGTTAACAAAAAAATCTGACTCGTTCTGAAAAAATAATAAATTTTTTAATATAATATATATAGTTATAAATAAATAGAGTTGAGTCGGATCAGAAAATTTTCACCCTAAATTTGAATCTGACCATACTCAAATTTTTTAAAAACTCGGCCCAAACCAAACTCGATTTATTTAATTAAAAATTCACCGGTTAATTTTGTCATCCCAAATAAAATAGACTTCTCCCTCGGTTGAGTGCCTTTAGACATCCACTTTCAGTGCCTTGTGAAGATTGGGTTTCTTCAACCTTTCTTTCTATTCTGGATATTTAGTATTGGCCAGCAATAACAAACTCGGGAAAATGGGGTCAGTCAATTTGTTGCCTTATTTTAACCCCTCGATTTTTATTAGCTCTCCTTCAATGGTTGAATATATATTTTGTATCAAATTGATTCACACATGATGAAATTATACTATATCGTTAAACTGAAGTTAATTATTTTATTTTTAATGAAATATTAACATTAACTATTTTTTTCTTTTCTACCACCTAATAAAAATATTTAAAAAGTTATATAAAAATTAATGATATTAATATTATAATAAAGATAAGTTTTCTATTTTTTATTTTTTGAATAACGTGACTGAATCGATAAATTGTCATTTTCAAAAGCATTTGGGGATTTTGGTTTTAAAAGTGCATTTCAATGCTTAAATAGTTAAAGAGCATTCAGAAGGGAAAAAAGTACTTCGTTTTTATCTTTGTCCAACGTTTGATGTTTGTGCGTGTGTGTATACATATATATAGAAAATATCTTTATTATTCGAGACTAAATTTGTGGAAGGGATTTTTAGTTTCGGTTTGAATTGTTATTTATCAATTATCAAAAGTTATTTAATTTAACTATGGATGTATAGATAATTATATTCTTTTAAAAATGAATAGTTTATTTAAATTAGTTAATTAAATTTATAGTCACGATGAATTGAATTCATTTAGGCTATGTATGGTAAACAACTTTTTAAGTCAAAATTAAAAGTTTGAACTATTTTTAATGATTTAACCAGCAAATCCGCTTATTTAGATATTTGATAGATAAATGATTAAAATTGCGGATTGGGGTGAAACCTATCAATTTGAAAGAAAAAAATTTTCTTTTATGAGTTTTTTGAGTTAAAAATTTAGATAAAATAATCATAGACTCTTTTGTCCTTCACAATTACAAAAATTTCTCTAAATAACATAAATTTAAATAATTAATAAAATTAAAAAATAATTTTGTAAACAAATAATATATATATATATATAAATTTCATAATTAATAAAATTATATTCAAAATATAATTTTATAAATAAAAATTTAATATATATTTATAAATTTGATAATTAGTAAAATTTTATCAAAAAGAGAATTTACAATTAAAAAATTAATATATTCATGTATGTTTTGTATATGCTTAGTAATGATATTAAAATTTTAATTTTTATAATATAATTAATATTAATAGATATAAAATATTAATAACTAATAATTTTCATAATATAAAATATTAATTTTCATGTTCTTATATGTAATTTTGCTTGTTCAAGTAATCAAACAACTATCATATATCACTTAATTTTACAAAACACGTTTATACAATCAGTTTAACTGATCCGTTATTTGTTATCAATTATTTGTTAATTGCCAAACATGACCTAAAACATTAAGTGAGATTGTGGCTCCCAAGTTCTTTTTTTATATAATGATATTTTAAGTTTTTTTTTAAAAAAAAATTAAATCTGAGTCAAATAAGATTTTATCCCTCAAATTTTTAATTAAATACTTAATTTTGAGGAAATATAATTTAATCCATTCCATTGTTTAATCCCAAGTATGTCCTTAATTGCGGTATACTAATAAGAAATATGAGTCTAGTCCTAATTAACATCAAATACTAAGTTCGATCTCAAACAACTTTTCCTCTTCTCCGTATAAAATAAGTAAATAAATTCAGAGTGATCCAACTAAAAACTGAGCTAGTGAAAAGAATATAAATTAAACAAAATTTGAGTTGTTACCCAACTCTTTTCTTGAGAAAGAGTTGTACCCGACTCGACCTGACCATTGGGGGCAGTTTTGTTTGCCCGTGTCTTGTAAACAGTAGTACAATTTGGCACGTGAACATTGATCCAACAAAACATTTTACTTTTTTCTGCATCAATGAACATGTTCGTGTAGCCCATAGATGACTCTGATGTGTTCCATTGTTTTGCTTATGCATCTTCCACTCATCCAAAAAGAGAAGTATGGACACGGAATTGCTTTGTACTGAAATCCAAAGCTCCATTATTGGTGGATTAAAGATAATTAAGATTTTTTTTCCTTTTCTTCCAACATCAAAATCTGTGTCAGATTTCTTTCTTCGGCTTTACTGCTCACTTGTTTTTGTTGAATCCTTCACACAAGGAGGACCGGTCCATGGTGATAAAAAGAAGAGGGGAAAAGGAAAACAAAAGGCCTTAATGTCCTCTTCATTTTCACGGCTTACGCTTCCACTTGCTGAAACAGTTGTGTTTCCTTGTGCCATTGGATTGATTCATGCACTGCCACCAACTCCTGAAAACCACAATTATTTGTGCTTTTAATGAAATGTGGGTCTAATGGGTGGAAACCCCGTCTCGGTGATCAACACTGACTCCCACTTAAACCTGATGGATTAATGTCCAAAGATAATTAGGATATTTACTTGTGGTCGTAAAGGATTCGATTCGGATGTAGTGTGAGTGGCATCCAGTAAGGGATGATTATCTAGCAATGGATTTGGATTCTGTTAATCTTTATAATGCAAGTTGAGGAATTAAATATTTAACACTTCAAACTTTGTAAGATAAACATGCTAACATGATTCATCCTTTTATAATGCTAAAAGGATCCGCTCCAACTGATGGCCAGGAGATTATAGACAAAAATACTTGTAACAAATTGGTTTTCCCCGCACCCTAGAGATCTCATCCTTTGTTCAAGCCCCGCAGCAAGTTGATTTTTGAGCAGGCGCTGCAGCTCCGGCTCCCTGGTCTTGTTGGCTAATTTTGATTGCCTGTGGCTGTAAAGACCAAGAAAACGAAATAAAAATGGAAACAATATACGTACACGAATTACCATAAACATCACAACTTGACATCATATATGCTATGAAAAGAGTTGGATAGTTCAAGCAAAAGAATCAATACCTCCGGCTTTGAGTCAGTATTGGCAAGTCTTTCCTTTATGTCCCTGGCTATTGAAAAGAAAACTTCCTCAACATTTAAGTTTGTTTTTGCACTCTGAAAGATAAGGGTAACTCTTCACCATACAGGAAAGATCAACTAAACATCCAAAGTAACTACAGCATCAACAGAAAAATTACATACAGTCTCAAAGAACTGGATGCCGTATTCGTCGGCAAGAGCTTGGCCCTTTGAGGTAGGGACGGCCTGAAAAATAAGTTCCTGATCAATATTGGAAACAGAAGGGTAACCAAAAACACAGGTAAGTGGAAAAGAACAGACCCTTTTGCTTTCATCCATGTCGGCCTTATTACCCACCAGAATCTTGTTCACATTGTCCGAAGCATGTTGTTCTATATTACGAATCCAATTTCTAATGTCTAAGAAAAAAACGAATTTTAGTTGAGTTGATAGGATGATTATAATGGAGGAAGGCTAAAATTTTCAAAATCACTGGATAAGGAGTATACTTGCAACTTTCAACATTGCAGGAAGCTGGATAATAAGATTAAACACCAAATGCATAAAATCAAAAGATCAAAAGTTCAGTAATTACTGTTGAAAGATGACTCATCAGTCACATCATACACAAGCAAAATACCCATGGCTCCACGGTAGTATGCTGCACAAAAAGAACATATTACTTAATTTTCTGTCAACAAGAGAGAGAATACAAACCAACAACCTTGAATCACAGATGTCATTAAATTGAGAATATCAGAGTGTGCAAATTGCAAGTTTATTCTACTGAATTGTTTAATCTTTAAGATTAGTTGTTTTCTGATAGACAATTCATTTCTAGTTAGTGACACCTTCAAGGCCCAAAAACTAACCAGTTGTAATTGTTCGAAACCGCTCTTGCCCAGCAGTATCCCAAATTTGCAACTTGATCCTTTTCCCATCAAGCTCTATAGTCCTTATCTTAAAATCAATTCTGCCAAAGTAAACACAACCTTATCAAACCACATGCCCCTTGTATAATAACAATAATAATAAGACCACTACACTGCTAATCGATAACATGTACCCAATTGTCGTGATAAAACTTGTAGTGAACGAGCCATCCGAAAAACGCAAAAGTAGGCAACTCTTACCCACACCTGTCCAATCACATGATAGCATAACAGAGTTATTTGGATCTCAAATTCAAAAGAATGTGCAGATTTTCAACCAATTCTCCTTTGAAAATTACTAAATTATCAACCATCAGTCCCAAATTACAAAAACTAAAACTATTTCCAGCAGCCAATCCCTTGAAAGTAGAAAGGGTTCTCCATGCAAATGTACATCATCTATACATATAATACCATTGGAAGAATCCTCGAGGGGTCCTATACTGACATCTGGCAAGAAATTTTGGTTGGGCTTTTAGTAATGGCCAATGGGTCAGTTCCTGTTTGTCATCCATTTGAGTTTAGTATTATTTTCTATTTTCATATTTTTTCAGCTGGCACAATGCATTTCCATCATTACAATTTTGTCCCATTCTACTTTTTATTTTAGTTTATCTTTATATTTTAAACTTTTAAGAATAAACTTACCAAAAAGTAAAGATTTAAGATATTTTAATAATAAATTAAAATTTTCTATTTCATTTTTCTTTATGTTACTCTTCTACTAAATAGAAATGATGCTCTTTTGCTAAATACTTTACAAAAAATCAACTTTTAATATTTATAGAAAATATCTTTATTTCTTAACTTTACAGTTTTCATTTAAATAAACATAAATAATTAAATCAATAAAAATATTATTGTATGTATTATTATAATTTTAATAATTTTTAATTATTTATTAATAAATTTATTATTTGATATAAATATAATTATAACAATTTCTAATTATTTATTAATTTTATAAATGCTAAATAATTTAATTTTTTATTATATACAAGGTTCAATCAAATATCCTTAATGGTAATTTTCTTTTCATTATAATTCAACTCACCACTACCGCTACGATTGAATCCAAACACGCATCTCACCACTGATTATAACCTCACCCATAGTAGTAGTACCCAATCTCAACATCACAGTAATTAATCTCACCGCCACCATTATTTTTAATCTCATCGAAGCTAATCTCGCCACCCATCCAAATGGACCCTTAGCTTTAAGAACTTTGAGTATCATAATTTTATTTGACATGTCAACCAAATATTTTCTTTCTTCCAACGGATCATTTTAAACTAATATATGTATGACATATTTCTCTTCAACAGTTATTTAAAAAAAGCTCTACAATGGAGATGAAGGGAAATCAAGAGAAAGTCAAGAACTAGATCGGTTTCGCAAAGATTATCTGCATCATGTCAGTAAAACCAAGTCAACCAATTTGCATTGAACCTATGCATTTCAATTTAACATATTTTTTCGTAACTTTTAAACATTTATCTATGGCTATTAAATATTTTAATCTTTTTTTAAGAATTTGAGCAAATTCTTAACTTAGGCTTCGTTTACATGATTAAATTGTTGAACCGAATAAAGTTTTTTTAAATAATTAAAGGGCAACAATGGTTTTCCTATTATCATTATTGTAGTTATTATTATTAACCCAAAATATTTTATGGTTAAACATGAGCATCATCTAGAGGTTAATAATAAATTGCTTATACAAGGTTATGAGCATCATGTCAGTAAAGCTCAGCTTTCACGTCCCTTAGGTAACGAGCTACATTAAGGAAGAATACCTTAATAAATACAACCTAACATTTCAAATATATTGCCAATATTATAGTATCGCCATAAAATCACTAAAACGGACAATATTCTTTCTCAATCAATCTCACTTATAGCAATAAAATCTCCGCTAAATGATAATCTATAAACCTAAATCGAAGCCTAATCTAAGCTAACGACCTCGAAAAGAACATCACAACCTCGAATCTAAGTTTTCTATACTTAGAAAGTTAATATAAATAATTCAAATCCTTTTAGGAAACCCTCACATTTTCAGAATCAAAGTAGATCTCATCTCAAATCAAGATATATAAACGAAAAGAAATAGTTACCGCTGTCGCCGATCAAAAGGAGCTTTATGAGGTAGTCGTAATCGGCTCGAGCTCTTGCAGGTGGAGCAGCCATGGAAATAGAAGAAATTTATTGAAACAAACAAATAAACCCTACACCAAAAAGGAAAAAACGCCGTTAATAATCACCGTAAAATTGGAAAGAAATATATTATATACCTAAAACGTATTTGGTAAAATTGAAAAGAACGCAATACAGATCAAGGAAAGAAAGGTGAGATCTGGCGAAGCGTCTCTGGTACGTCAGCACCGGCCGGCTGTTTTTTTCTTTTTCTTTTCTTAGAGAAAATAATTTTTGAAGAGGGAATAAATTCAAGAAAGAAGGTATTGGATTCGACACCCAAGTCCCAGCCGTTGGATTAATATTTGATGATGAGACCTGTGTGGATCTAACGGACGGTTTTCCCCCTTTTTTGTTAATTCGTCAACGAAGAGAAAAGAGAAAATAGCTGGTTGAAGAAAATGAGTGGGCCTTCCGGTCCCTAAGCTGTTAGTTAAACGTCGGTGAAATACGATGTACAGCAAACATAGAGAATGAAAAAATATATTGCCACTTTATTTATCAAACAAAATATATATATATATATATATATATATATATATATATATATATCGCCCCCTTGAATTGAATTATATTAATGAAGAGAAGTCAACAAGTGTCATAGTGAAAAACGACGGATGATGTTTATTTTAAAAGACGTGAGTCTAAATCGTTATGTTTATATGGTGTATATATATTGTCAAATGATTAATAATAGGATGAGTCTATCACGTACAACGAACATTGTTGAACATCACTAACGCTGAACACCGTTGAACACCAATAAATTAATTAATAAAAATTAAAAATATCAAGGACTCTATATTCAATTAATAATAATTTAAGAAAATCAATTAAATTATTATATATATATATTAAATTTTTGAATTTTTTAACAAGGTTAAAATACATTTTTAGTACCTTACCTATTTTTGTATTTCTATTGAACTCACATTATTTAAATATTATTTTAATTTGATCCTATTTTATAAAAAAATAATTTAACCCTCCTTAAAATTAAAATTGAAACCATTCAAGGTGTCTTAAGTTACAAAGCATATCTGGAATTGGGCCAGAAAAGAAGTTATTTTCTAAGCCTAAACCCTTGAGCATGGAAGCATTGAAAATAGAGCTGGGAATGTTTCCACTAAGTTTATTTCCCCACAAAAGAAGCACCTCAAGTTTTAGAGTGTTGATCATGACCGGCAAGTTTCTTGTTAAAATTGCATCTTAACACTTCAATATAATTGATATGCAGCACTTAATTATATCACTCTTTCTAGGGATATAGAATTTATTAATTTTTGAACTTAAGCCCTTGTTTTTTAAGTTATGCAGTACTTAATTATTGGCATTCCTTTACTAATTGTTATTCTGTAAATAAGGTTAATTTTAGAATCAGCTGTTTATTTTTCAAAAAAAAATAAGGGTTTAAGGTTTATAGCTTAGGGTTTTAGGTTGAGAGCTAAAGGTTAAATTATTTTTTTTATAAAAAAATAGGTTCAAATTAAAATAATATTTAAATAATAAGAGTTCAATAGAAATATGAAATTGGTGAGGTACTAAATATGTAGTTTACCCTTATTAAAAATCAAAAATTTAATATATATAAAATAATTTAATTGAATTTTTTAAAATAATTATTAATTATATGTTGAGTCCTTGAAATTTTTAATCTTTATTAATTAATTTAATGGTGTTCAACGGTGTTCAACATTAGTGATGTTCAACGGTGTTCGTCGCACGTTGTAGAATTTTCCTTAATAATATCTATGAACATGTACTACCTGTAATCACATTTAGACTATTTAAAAAATATATATTAATTAAGATAATAATTTGTAGATTTAATATTTATAAAAATCTGGAAATCCAATTCAATGTTTGACACTCCCCTCCAAAAAAGATATATTTTTTTGTGAAAATGTATGATTTTATTTCTAAGTAATCATACACAAGAAAATATTAATATGCGACTTATAAAAAATTCTTCAAACTAAATAGAGGGGAAAATTACACATATTAATATGAATAAAGTTCAACAGGCTAACCCGACATTAACATAAACTGTGAAATCTAACTAGCACCAAAATTCTCTTGCAATAACAGACCAAGTCAAACCCGCGCCAACTCATAGTAAAATTTTTTTAAACTATCAACTATAACACTCTTGGCTAACATATCTGCCACTTTGTTCCCATCACGCTGAGTGTATTGGACTCGCATCATCCAGTCACGATGCCAGAGCTCATCTAGGTGTCAATGAAGAAAATGATTGCCACTAAAATCATCTCGTAACATGCGGATTTCTTCCGTGTTATCTAACTCAATAATAACTTGCCAAAAAACCATCAAATTGGCCCAAGTATTTTTTTTTCTTTGGATACATGATTTGTTGTTATCCAAAGAACCTCCACAAAACAAGTAGAAACCAATATTTACCAACAAAAAAACAAACTATAAAACCCTTATAGTAAGGTGGAGACGGCAACTAAATCAGAAGAAAAATGAACAAATTTATCATAATTTGATAATCTAACTCGAACATCATACTGGATCGATGCAAGAATAGCGGGACTTGTCGAAAAGTATTCCCATGATGCCTACCATTCCTCTGTTGACAAATGAAATAGTGAAGGCCACACCAAGCCAACCGAATAATAGTGGCCTTCAATGACTTCTCCCAAGCAATCACGAATCCAACTACCAGGAGATTCACTGTGCTGGCAAGTTTAGAGAACTATCTCCCATACTTGCATTCAGAAATTACACCCAACAAACAACTCTCTTCTTTGACTTCACAAAGCATACACAATGGATCATTCCACAGCCCCATTTTAACATTCTACTTTATCAAAATAACATTCTTTTTACCGAAATAATATCAAAATAACATTCAAAGTATTTATCCAAATAGCACCTTTTTAATGTCACATTATTAATAAATAACATAAATTTTATCGAATAACGTAAAAGACACAACCGACTAAACATATCTTTCTAAATTTTCAATTTTAAAATGAACTATGCCAAACACGTTGGATTTCTCCAAACTCCAAATCTGAAAGCCTAAATTGATAGTTCATAGAATTGGAATATTTAGGCTACTAATTTGAAGTAAAGCAAACCCAAATCTTTTCAGCATTTGTTCTTTCAAGAATCAGAATATTTATTAAATTGATTTGAAGTGAAGGTGCGTGAAATATTGGCAATATTAAATTTTTAGAGATTCTCTGAAAAGTATTTTAGTGAATCCAAAAAAATTCCATTTGAAATTTGATTTGAATTAAACTTATGCATGAAAATAGTTTAGCATGAATGGCCAATTTGAATCGAATGTCAGAAATTATTTATATATAATAATAATAATAATAATAATAATAATAATAATAATAATAATAATAATAATAATAATAATAATAATAATAATGATAATAATGATAATAATAATAATAATAATAATAATAATAATAATAATAATAATAATAATAATAATAATAATAATAATAATAATAATAATTGTGTTTATATAAAGGTGTAGGGTTTGTGCTAGCTTATAGAGAAAAGAAAATTGCGAGTTTACAGAAGAGAAAGATCGAGTTCATAGTTTTGTTAGAGAGAATTTTAATTAGTTTGGAAAATTTTCTAGTTGATCATTGACTTAAAACAAATAAAGATGGAAAATAGTTTAGATTTATAGCTATTTTCCTGCCTTGTAATTTAATCATTATATTAAAGAAATTTATATCCTCACTCAATTTTCACCCTTCGTATAAAGCAAAGATGTAATTTTATTTATTTGTCGTTAATTAAAAAAATACAATCATTGTGAAAAGATCTATATACTATATATATATATATATATATTGTATTAAAAGTGTATGATAAAAAAAAACATTCAGTAGCAGATGTATGTAGAAGCAACTGCATTCTTATTTCATAAAAAACTTTTATATACCTATTTTAAAAAATATTTTGAACCCATTTTTAAATCCGCTGTTGTAATCATTAATATAAATTTTAACAATTTTTTATAGAAAAATTTTACAGCGCTCCACAAGCACCGTTGAGCACCACTAACGATAAGCATCGCTGGACACCATTAAATTAATTTATAAAAATTAAAAATCTAAAAGACTCGGCATATAATTATAAATTATTTAAAATAAAATATTAATTAAATTATTTTTTATATATAATTTTTTTAATTTTTTTAAAAATAATTGGATCAAATATCAACCTTAGTCAAATTAAAAAATAAAAAATCCTAAACCTTAAACTTTAAACACTAAACTCGAAAACCTAAACCATAAACATTAAACCTAAAATCTAAAACCCTAAATTGTAAACCCAAAACTCTAAACCTGAAATCCTAAAACTGAACATGTTGTTGGAAAAATTTGATAATTTTGGAGCTTTGAATAAGAAATTGATTCAAATGTTGTTGAGGAAAATGTGGAACCAATTGTTGGTTCGTAAATGTGCAGACGTGCACGACGTGGGTAACGCAAATGTCTGAACCGGTCTGGTCCTTCGTGGGCTTGCAGATATTTTGACCCAAATTTGAAATGAATTTTCCTCAAATAAAAGCATAAATTTGTCATATTTTGTCTTGGAATTAAAAGGGTAAATATTGGAAGTTACCTTTAATTCATATAATAATTTTGGAAATTACTTTATAAAAAGAATTAATTGATTCTCAATATCAAATGCTCCATTAGGTCAAATTTTCACTTATACTCTCATGACACTCCTATAAATAGGGAGTAAACCTTCTAGGTTTTACACAACTCAAAAAACTACATAAAATTTTTATTGTTTTACTCTGTAGATTTTACAAGTGGTTTTCGGTGATAGGCGAAGGCAAGGGTCAGTTCGTGATCTCCATAGTAGTGCAATTGTGGCTGATCTTATGTTGTTGTATCCTGGGAGACAGACGACCAATGAACTCGAGCACCATAGGAGTGGCCGAAAATCTGTCTTAAGGAAACTGCGTTCGTGCAGGCCTCAACACGTTTTCTTTCAGAACTGGTTCCCAAATCGGTTTGGTTTTAGATATGTTGTATCTAAATTATTAATTTTTATTTCTTATTCTGTTCGATTTATAATAATATCAATATTTGATTTTATTGTTTATTATTTTATTCTTGGATTAACGCCAACTTTCTAACATTTTTAAGACAGATTTTTTGAGTTTTAATCCAAGACGAACAGATTCCATATTTTTGGTCATGATCAGTATATATCGTACGTGTTGGTAAAATATTACATTTTGTTTGACATAGAATATTTAATTGCTTTATTTTATGTAAGAATATTGTTTCTTTTTATGTGAGTTGTTTCCTAACATGTTTGTTTTCTTGTGAAAGTTGCTATAATATTTTATATAAGGTAAATACTCTCTATATAGGAGATGACAAGTCAAAGATTTGCCAAGTTTCAAACTTGAAATATATTTAAGGTAGATCCTTAAATTATAATATTATATTAGAAATATTGTTATGATATTATTACCTAATATTTGTAGCCATAAATTTAGAATATATTTATATGTGCTTTAAAAGTTGACATTTCTGAGTAATAAGAATCAATATGATTCTTTTTAAGTTAAGATATTTTCAATACCTTAAATCATGATATTAAGGGAATTTTAGTATTCTTTAATGAATTTTGGTTTTTAATATGATTTATCATGTGTCATTATTTTGGCATTAAATGTGTTCTCTTGTATTTTTTTTGGAATCTATGTGAATTTTATTCTGTACTAACAATTTCTTTTTGAGAAATTTTGTAGAGAGAAATATGATACCCAGACGAAGTCGTGTTTTGTTTTGGAAATAAAAGATCTAGTAAATAATTCGTTTCGGGAATTTAATTCCTGCCGTTTTAACGGGTTTACTTAATCTTCCAAACAAGAAATGGAATTAAAATCAAAGGATTAATTCCTCTTGATTTCTGTTGGTTAAACAGAACTAAGTTGGATTGATATCTCTGTTGTTTAACAGAAGATATAATGGAAATAAACTACTAAATTAGAATCTTGTGTTGATTCTAATTTTGGAAAAGAAAATAAATCATTGAATTTATTTTCAAGAGAATCTTGTATGATTCTAACGTTGCAAGGAAAATAAACCATTGAATTTATTTCTATAAGAATCAAGTATGATTCAATTTTTGTAAAAGGAAATAAATCATTAAATTTATTTCTATGCTAGAATCATGCGCTGATTCTAACTTGTTAAGAAAAATAAATCATCGAATTTATTTCCGTAAGAATCAAATATGATTAAATTTGTGTAAAAGGAAATAAATCATTAAATTTATTTATGTACTAGAATCATGCGTTGATTCTAACTTGTTAAGAAAAATAAATCATTGAATTTATTTCTGTATGAATCAAATATGATTCAATTTGTGTAAAAGGAAATAAATCATTAAATTTATTTTCTGTACTAGAATCATGTGTTGATTCTAACTTGTTAAGGGAAATAAATCGTTGGATTTAATTTCGTGAGAATCTAGAATGATTCAACCTTGAAATAAATTGGTGAATTTATTTTGAAAAAAAAATAACTCAAATTTATTATCAAGTATGATTTTATTTTAGAAATAAATTGGTGAATTTATTTCGGAAAGTAACATTGGTTACCAAATTCAGAGCATTGATTCTGACTGAGGTCTCGAATCAAAGCATAGAAAAACTTGGTTCTCTATGTCAAAATTAAATTCTTAAAGCCTATTCTGATGCATGCTATGAAGTGCACAATGTTTAAAAATGGCTAAAGAATCGAGAGGGTCGTTGGACCATAAATGAAAGATTCCAAATTGTTGTTAATCAACTGTAGTGATTCCGATTGATCATCCATGCTTGGTATGATTTCAAGAATAGAATCCATAAACGGTGATTGAAAGGAAATTTAAAAATGCATGTCTAGGATTGGTTCTTTGAGAGACTTGGTATTTAAGCGTGCCTAGTGCACCACCTCTCTTTTATAAGTTACCTACCTGGTGCATTGTTTATTATTGTTCTTTCTATTAATACCGTGTGAACTTTTGTTTTGGGTTTAATTTACTTAATTTCCGTCGTCAAACAAAAGTTAGAAATTATATTTCTGTTTCTAGTTTTAGTCTTTGACTAAATTTTTGACGTTTAACAGATTAATAATGCTTGGTTTTGGATTATGTCTACGTGACACAATTAAAAAATCAGTGAAATTTATTGGAAAGAATTTCATACATGGCAACAAAAGATGTTGCATAATTGATCGTGATAAACCTGGTTAAATATCTGAAGGATGATCCTCCTATTATTAGAGAGGATAAGGTAAATATTGTTATCACCTTCAAATGTTACTAAGGTAAATATTGCTAAAACAAGTATTATATAACCCCCTCGTCCCGGTCTGGTCGGATGACCGGTCTAAGTGGGCCACACGGGGAAAACCGAAGCGAAACCCGTTAGGGTTCCTCCTCGGTTAACGACCTAGAAAATTTCCTTTTAACTTTATCTTGTCTATAGGCATAATTAAATCCTATGTGAAGCACAACAGCGGAAAATACAAACAATTTAACATCGACCAATCAAAACGATACAATAAACAGCTTATTTTAGCCCTTTACAGCAGGCCGTATCGAAACGCCCTTAGGGTGTTTCGATATGCCTTGACTTAGTCAACAGGCCAGGGTCAACCATAGGGAGACCGTTTCGAAACAGGGGTGACCCGTATCGAAACGACTCTAACGGTCAACATCTCGTGGTCAACGAGATTTGACCGTTTCGAAACACCAAGGAGCCGTTTCGGTACGCCTATATCTCGTCAATTTCTCAAAATTCCAGTAGCAAAAACTTACAGAAACAGCCCCTATCCGTTTCGAAACGGCAGGCCAAATGCAAAGGGACCGTATAGAAACAGGGTGGCCCGTTTCGAAACGCCCCCTGTCTGCAAACTCCATTTGACTGTTTTAAGGCACAAGGATGCCCCAAAACACCAACAAAACATTCAACAACACTCTAACAACATACCAACAATTAATCCTAAGGCAAACCATCTTACAAGCATGCTTTAACATTATTTAGACGAGACTAAACACCAAGGTATAACATCACAAATCATGCATTCATACATATCATAAAAGGAGCAAGCATTCACATAGCCCACACTTAGACAAATTCAAGATAGCAAAACTAACAAGGTTACAAGCAAGGCATGCATCCCAAGCCAAAATAGCAAGCACATACAAGGAGTCTAACATGCTCATAAGCAACATCAACCACAACATAATCCAAAATATCATAATACGATTACATGTCCCATTGCTTGACCATTACACCTTAATTTAAAAGTTCATACTTGGTAGCTAAACAAGCACCACAAGCACACTTGGAGGCCCCCTTCTTGCTCCTAGCAACCCACGAACTAAGGATTTGCATTGTCGAACAAAGAGAGAGCGTAAGCAATAAAGCTTAGTGAGGGTAAGCTCTTTAAAAACAAACCTCGACAATGCAGGGTCCGAGCACGATCTAAGCCAAGGCAAAAATACATAATTACCAAGAATCCTCAAGAGCACAAAATAAGATGCATGAACAATATCCAAATAAATGTCATGCTCATAAGCTCTATTCCACAACATATGTAATCACATATAAACATCCAAACAAGGATCATAATTCACAACACATTGATACACATATCAATCAACATTGGCACCTAGCTATGACCCGAATACGCGGATAAACACGTTGAAACTCACATCCAACAACCACTTACCTCACGATGGGGTTACAATCATCACCGGTCTCACGGAGGGGATTCCACTCATCCTCACACCCTGTCGATGGGATTCCACTCATCATCGACTAATATAAATACAATTTCCGGGCGAACCTGTACTCCTCCTTGGTGACTCAACACCACCAAGGCCACGCGCGACTTTTGACTCATGTGTACACACTAACATCCTAATGATCGATCATTTGTACTCAAGCATACTAGTGCCAACATTTAACTCATTCCACATTACTCATTTCAATCAACTCCGTGCTTAGCACGTACACACCATGATCTCAATCATGAACCATCACCATGCATGCCATAAGCATTACAATTCATGTCTCATCTCACATGTATAACACAATATACAATAGCAAATCATATCACAAGTCATACGAGGCATACACATCCATATATATAAGTTCATCCAAAGGCTCTAGATCAAGTTTAGGATTAGACTACCACCCTAATCCTAACTCTAGGTGGGTCTACCAAGCCCAACCTAGTCCACATACTTGAACCAACCATTTAAAAATTACTTAAAACGTTTAGCCACTCACCTAAGCTTCCAAGCTCCAAGCCAAGCAAGCAACCACTCTCATAATCCCGGATTTCTTCCCGAAGCTTCTCCAACACAATTTCCCGCTTCTAAACAACCTCAAATACATTTCAAACAATTCCAAATCAGCCCAACATCAAAAGACCAACCCGGAACACAATTCAAATTCAATTTACAACATTGCAAGCCATGAACAAACCCCAATATTTGCAATCTCGGACAGCCCCAAAACCATGCCCAAAAACCATATTTCCAACATCCATTGCACCCACAAATGATCCCAATTCAACCTTTATCCATAGCACTATCAATAGCCTATCAAAATCCACCTAAAACAACCCCCAAAACTCACCTAAAACCCTCCAAAAACCCCATTTTTACCCAATTTCGGGAATTGCTCAAAATCATTCAAAATTCACATATGTTGTACCATTTAACTTCTATACATCATAACTAACCTTATTAAATCAAAACATTAAGCTTAACATCATAAAGACACCATTTTTAATCAAATCCTGTGAAAATCCCATTTTCAAAACTTCAATGAAAATGAAAATAAATGGTACTTTTAGCAAGAGGGAGTTGAGGGAAAGTCAAAAACGTTGTTACCTTTCAAAAAGGAGCTGAAATGAGTGAGCTTTGAAATGGAATAGTGGCTTGAAGAGGGGAGCTCTTCTCACGTTATTTCTCTTTGAAGAAGAGAATGAATAGTGGTTATTTTGTGTAAAGGGGGATTTAAATCAAAAGATGGGTAAATTACCAAAAGGCCATTAATGAATGGTTATTCCCTTGTTCTTTAAAAAGTTCTTCAACTTGTAATTTAATCAATTTGGTCTCATTTCAAATATTTATTTTGAAACCCGAAATTTTAAAGGATCATTTTAATTATAAACCTGAGCCCAAATAATATTAAAATATTATTTTCACCTAACCCCTAAACCCAGGTGTTACAACTCTCCCCCACTTAAGGAATTTCGTCCCCGAAATTACCTGGCAGAAACAAATACGGAAACTGCTCAACCATATCCGCTTTCCTCTCCCACGTGGCCTCTTCCACGCCTCTATGTCTCCACAACACCTTGACCAACTCTATGGTCTTGCCACGCAACACCTTGCTATCAGAAGCAAGTATCTCAACAGGCTCTTTATTATGAGACAAATCCGGATTTAACTCTATCTCCTCAACGGGCATAACATGAGAAGGATCCGATCTATACCTTCTAAGCATAGACACATGAAAGACATCATGGATCTTCTCTAACTCAGAAGGTAACCTCAAACGATAAGCTACAGGCCCAATCCGCTCAACTATCTCATACGGACCAATGAACCTCGGACTCAACTTGCCCTTTCGGCCAAATCTCATTACCTTCTTCTGCAGAGATACTTTCAGAAACACTTTCTCACCCACTGAGTACTCAATCTCTTTCCTCTTCAAATCCGCATAAGACTTCTGACGATCGGAAGCTGCTTTCAAACGGTCACAAATCAACTTCACCTTGTCGGTAGTCCCCTTAAGCAAATCCGGCATAGGTAACAATCTTTGACCTGTTCCAGCCCAACATATCGGAGTCCTACATCGTCTACCATACAAAGCCTCATAAGGTGCCATCTGAATACTAGACTGATAACTGTTGTTGTAAGCAAACTCAACTAACGGTAAGTGTTTCTCCCAAGAACCCTGGAAGTCAATCACACAACAACGAAGCATATCCTCTAGAATCTGTATCACTCGATCTGACTGCCCATCGGACTGCGGGTGATAAGACGTGCTGAAATGCAAACGGCTACCTAGAGCATTATGCAAGCAACCCCAGAATCTCGAAGTAAATCTAGGATCTCTATCTGAAACAATAGACTTCGAAACTCCATGAAGTCTCACAATCTCACGGATGTACAAGTTTGCCAACTTGTCTAAGGAATCTGTAGTGTTCACTGCTAAGAAGTGGGCACACTTAGTGAACCTATCAACAATCACCCACACTGAATTTTTCTTCGAAGGAGACAAAGGCAACCCCGATACAAAATCCATGGTGATTCTCTCCCATTTCCATTCCGGAATCTTCAAAGGCTGTAACAAACCTGAAGGAACTTGATGTTCTGCCTTCACTCTCTGACAAACCATACAACGGCTCACATACTCGGCTACATCTTTCTTCAAACCAACCCAGAAGTAATCATTCTTCAAGTCACGATACATCTTGGTACTACCCGGATGCATAGAAAAGGGACTCGAATGTGCTTCACTCAGAATCTAACGTCTCAACTCAACATCTTTTGGTACAACAATTCTATCTCTAAAGCACAACAAGTTCTCACCACTGAAACTATACTCGGTCGGTCTTCCCTCGGCTATGTCCTGAACATGAGGAACTAAAGTCACATCTTGCAACTGCTTCTCTCTAATCAACTGAATCAAAGAAGGCTTCACTTGCAACTCGATGATCAACCCACCATCATCGGACACACTCAATCTAGCAAACATAGCTCTCAACTCAACGGCCAATTTCCTACTCAAAGCATCGGCTACTACATTTGCTTTACCCGGATGGTACTCAATGGTCAAATCATAATCTTTTAACAGCTCAAGCCACCTTCTTTGTCTCAAGTTCAACTCTTTCTGTGTCATCAAGTACTTCAAGCTCTTGTGATCGGTGTAAACTATACACTTCTCACCATACAAGTAATGGCGCCAAATCTTAAATGCAAAGGCAACTACGGCTAACTCTATATCATGAGTAGGATAGTTCTTCTCATGAATCTTCAATTATCTGGAAGCATAAGCAACAACTCTTCTTTCTTGCATCAAGACACATCCTAAGCCTACGTAGGAAGCATCACTGTAAATCACAAACTCCTTACCTGAAACAGGTTGCACTAACACTGGAGCATTTGTCAAAGCTTCTTTCAATTTCTCAAAGGCCTTCTGTCTTGCATCTGACCATTCAAACTTAACTTCTTTTTGTAACAATTTAGTCAAAGGAGCAGCTACTCTAGAGAAACCATCAACAAATCTCCTATAGTAACCGGTTAATCCTAGGAAACTCCTAATCTCTGTCACAGACTTAGGTTGTTTCCACTCAACAATCGCCTCAATCTTCGATGGATCAACTCGGATACCTTCGGCCGAAACAACGTGGCCAAAAAATACAACCTCTCGAATCCAGAACTCACATTTACTAAGCTTCGCATACAACTGATTGCCCAACAATCTCTTTAAAACAAATCTCAAGCGCTCATCATGCTCTTCTCCTGTCTTTGAGTACACAAGTATGTCATCAATGAAAACAACTACAAAACGGTCTAGATACTCTCTAAAAATTCTGTTCATCATGTCCATGAATGCTGCATGTGCATTCGTGAGCCCAAATGGCATCACAAGAAACTCATAGTGACCATATCTAGTCCTAAAAGTTGTCTTCGGAACATCACACTCCTTTACTTTCAACTGATAATACCCGGATCTCAAGTCTATCTTCGAGAACACTGAAGCACCTCTCAACTGATCAAACAAATCATCTATGCGAGGTAACGGATACTTGTTCTTCACAGTCAACTGATTCAACTGTCTATAGTCAATACACATGCGTATACTACCATCTTTCTTTTTCACAAACAACACGGGAGCACCCCAATGAGAACTACTAGGCCTAATGAAACAACGGTCTAATAATTCTTGCAACTAACTCTTCAACTCTTTCAACTCTTTCGGAGCCATACGATACGGAGCTATCGAAACTGGATTAGACCCTGAAACAGTCTCAATCACAAACTCAACATCTCTGTCAAGAGGTAAACCCGACAACTCTTCAGGAAACACATCCGGAAAGTCACAAACTGTTCTGATATCTTTCGGTCTAGCTTCACTCATATCCAGATTCATAACATAAGCTAAGTAAGCCCCACATCCAGAGTCCATCAACCTATGAGCCTCTAAAGCTGACACCACATTAGACAAGAACTTAATGTTCTCGTCTACTACTACTACCTCGTAGTCATCAGAAAGCTTCAAAGAAATTCTCTTCGTCTCAAAATCCACACTAGCTCGGTGCTCAACTAACCAGTCCATACCCAGAATAATATCAAAGCCATAGAAAGGAAGTTCCATCATATCAACTGAGAACACATGACCCTGAATCTTCAGTGGACATCTCCTATACATACGTCTAACCACAACTGTCTCACCAAAAGAACTAGTAACATGCATACCTACATCTAGGATCTCAACAGGGATATCTAATTTCCGTGCATGCTCACTCAAAATGTAGGAATGTGTAGAACCCGAATCAACCAAAGAAAGCAAAGACATAGACTGTAACTCAAAATTACCTGCTATCACATCGGTGTCGTTCCCGGCCTCTCTCTGAGCATAAACTCTCGTTGGTTCTCCTACCTTTGGCTGCACTGCCACAACATGAGCAAGATTCCTCTGAGCATCTACCCTAGGTGCATCAGCCCTAGGCTGGAAGTAGCCACGACCGCGCCCATGGCCTCTCTGGAAATCATTCGCTCTCGCAGGAGCCTGAGCAATGTTCGGTGCTTGTGTCGCCTGATGTGGACAATCTCTCCTAAAGTGGTCCTTCGAACCAAGGTTCCAACAAGCATGAAAGTTACCCCAACACTCACCAGCGTGCTGTCTCCCACAACGGGTACACTTGGGCAAACGCCCTCCTCCTCTATGGCCCTGATGGCCCCTACCATGGTGGCCACCACTACGTCTATGGTCAAACTGATGTCCACCACCTCTATGCTTCTTGGCATCTCTACCATCAAAGTGGTTATGCCTCTTACCAGAACTAGAACCACCAGATCGTTTGGCCGAACCCAAACTGTGCTCTAAATCCTTGGCCCTTGCGACCAATACATCAAAGTCTGAGTAGTCAGAAGCTAACGTGTATCTATTGACCTCTTCATTCAACCCATAGCGGAAACGGTTACATCGTTCCACTTCAGTGGGAACCAACTCTAGAGCATACTGACTCAAACGAACAAAACAGATCTCATAGTCAGTCACATAAGCCTCTCCCTGAGTAAGGGCCATAAACTCTCGCTTCTTCTCATCTAAGTACCTCGGTCCTAAGTACCTCTTTCTGAAAGCGGACTCAAAGAAATCCCAATCAATCTCTGCCTCTGGAACCCCAGTAGTAATGGTGACCCACTAGGTGTAGGTATCACCCTGAAGCAAGGAAATCACACAGCCCAATCTACGTGCGCCCGCACAACCCATCTGAGCTAAGATACGAATTGTCTTCTCCAACCACAGCTCCGATCTCTCTAGAGTAGATCCCCTGAACTCTTCGGCCCCCAAGCTACGGAGCCTCTCCAAAGGTAGACTAGCATCGTCACACCTAGGCTGAGCTGCGGCCTGAGCTCCCGCAATTGCGGCCTGAAATGCTCCCGCTATAGCTTGCACTAGCGGAGTCATATCAATTCCAGCTGGACCTTGGCCACCTTGGCCCCCTTGAGGTCCATCTCCTCCGGCTCCATCCTCGCCCCCAGCCCCAAGAGGAGGAGGTGGTGGTGGTGGAGGAGGAGCTCCAACTCCCGCGGCCACCGGCCCTTCTATGTGAGCCTCCACACCAATCACCGGCTCAACAGGAGCCGCAACACGTGGTTCCTGATGAACCACTCTCGGCCTACCCCTCGGCCTAGACATCGCTCTCAAACGATAACTACAACCACAACAAACAAAATATACAATATCGGGTTAGCAAGGCAAGGCTTCCAAGTGCTCAAGTACGTTTCCCTCACTTAAAATTCTTTTCTCATGTAATAGTAGCAATGAGACTCTTAGACAACATGCTTTGAAATAAAACAATCAACATACTTGTCACACAAGCAATCATACTTACAAAGCAAGCAAACACCGTGCATATCAATTCAAACTTAAGCTTACCTCAATTACCTGCCCAAGGTCTCGGTAACCTTAGGCTCTGATACCAACAAGTGTAACCCCCTCGTCCCGGTCTGGTCGGATGACCGGTCCGAGTGGGCCACATGGGGAAAACTGAAGCGAAACCCGTTAGGGTTCTTCCTCGGTTAACGACCCAGAAAAATTCCTTTTAACTTTATCTTGTCTATAGGAATAATTAAATCCTATGCGAAGCACAACAGCGGAAAATACAAACAATTTAACATCGACTAATCAAAACGATACAATAAACAGCTTATTTTAGCCCTTTACAGCAGGCCGTATCGAAACGCCCTTAGGGTGTTTCGATACGCCTTGACTTAGTCAACAGGCCAGGGTCAACCATAGGGAGACCGTTTCGAAACAGGGGTGACCCGTATCGAAACGACCCTAACGGTCAACATCTCGTGGTCAACGAGATTTGACCGTTTCGAAACACCAAGGACCCGTTTCGGTACGCCTATATCTCGTCAATTTCTCAAAATTCCAGTAGCAAAAACGTACCGAAACAGCCCCTATTTGTTTCGAAACGGCAGGCCAAATGCAAAGGGACCGTATCGAAACAGGGTGGCCCGTTTCGAAACGCCCCCTGTCTGCAGACTCCATTTAACTGTTTTAAGGCACAAGGATGCCCCAAAACACCAACAAAACATTCAACAACACTCTAACAACATACCAACAATTAATCCTAAGGCAAACCATCTTACAAGCATGCTTTAACATCATTTAGACGAGACTAAACACCAAGGTATAACATCACAAACCATGCATTCATACATATCATAAAAGGAGCAAGCATTCACATAGCCCACACTTAGACAAATTCAAGATAGCAAAACTAACAAGGTTACAAGCAAGGCATGCATCCCAAGCCAAAATAGCAAGCGCATACAAGGAGTCTAACATGCTCCTAAGCAACATCAACCACAACATAATCCAAAACATCATAATACGATTACATGTCCCATTGCTTGACCATTACACCTTAATTTAAAAGTTCATACTTGGTAGCTAAACAAGCACCACAAGCACACTTGGAGGCCCCCTTCTTGCTCCTAGCAACCCACGAACTAAGGATCTGCAATGTCGAACAAAGAGAGATCGTAAGCAATAAAGCTTAGTGAGGGTAAGCTCTTTAAAAACAAACCTCGACAATGCAGGGTCCGAGCACGATCTAAGCCAAGGCAAAAATACATAATTACCAAGAATCCTCAAGAGCACAAGTTAAGATGCATGAACAATATCCAAATAAATGTCATGCTCATAAGCTCTATTCCACAACACATGTAATCACATATAAACATCCAAACAAGGATCATAATTCACAACACATTGATACACATATCAATCAACATTGGCACCTAGCTATGACCCGAATACGCGGATAAACACGTTGGAACTCACATCCAACAACCACTTTACCTCACGGTGGGATTACAATCATCACCGGTCTCACGGAGGGGATTCCACTCATCCTCATGCCCCGTCGATGGGATTCCACTCATCATCGACTAATATAAATACAATTTCCGGGCGAACCCGTACTCCTCCTTGGTGACTCAACGCCACCAAGGCCACGCGCGACTTTTGACTCATGTGTACACACTAACATCCTAATGATCGATCATTTGTACTTAAGCATACTAGTGCCAACATTTAACTCATTCCACATTACTCATTTCAATCAACTCCGTGATTAGCACGTACACACCATGATCTCAATCATGAACCATCACCATGCATGCCATAAGCATTACAATTCATGCCTCATCTCACATGTATAACACAATATACAATAGCAATCATATCACAAGTCATACGAGGCATACACATCCATATATATAAGTTCATCCAAAGGCTCTAGATCAAGTTTAAGATTAGACTACCACCCTAATCCTAACTCTAGGTGGGTCTACCAAGCCCAACCTAGTCCACATACCCGAACCAACCATTTAAAAATCACTTAAAACGTTTAGCCACTCACCTAAGCTTCCAAGCTCCAAGCCAAGCAAGCAACCACTCTCAAATCCCGGATTTCTTCCCGAAGCTTCTCCAACACAATTTCCCGCTTCTAAACAACCTCAAATACATTTCAAACAATTCCAAATCAGCCCAACATCAAAAGACCAACCCGAAACACAATTCAAATTCAATTTACAACATTGCAAGCCATGAACAAACCCTAATATTTGCAATCTCGGACAGCCCCAAAACCATGCCCAAAAACCATGTTTCCAACATCCATTGCACCCACAAATGATCCCAATTCAATCCTTATCCATAGCACTATCAATAGCATATCAAAATCCACCTAAAACAACCCCCAAAACTCACCTAAAACCCTCCAAAACCCCCATTTTTACCCAATTTCGGGAATTGCTCAAAATCATTCAAAATTCACATATGTTGTACCATTTAACTTCTATACATCATAACTAACCTTATTAAATCAAAACATTAAGCTTAACATCATAAAGACACCATTTTTAATCAAATCCTGTGAAAATCCCATTTTCAAAACTTCAATGAAAATGAAAATAAATGGTACTTTTAGAAAGAGGGAGTTGAGGGGAAGTCAAAAACGTTGTTACCTTTCAAAAAGGAGCTGAAATGAGTGAGCTTTGAAATGGAATAGTGGCTTGAAGAGGGGAGCTCTTCTCACGTTATTTCTCTTTGAAGAAGAGAATGAATAGTGGTTATTTTGTGTAAAGGGGGATTTAAATCAAAAGATGGGTAAATTACCAAAAGGCCATTAATGAATGGCTATTCCCTTGTTCTTTAAAAAGCTCTTCAACTTGTAATTTAATCAATTTGGTCCCATTTCAAATATTTATTTTGAAACCCGAAATTTTAAAGGATCATTTTAATTATAAACCTGAGCCCAAATAATATTAAAATATTATTTTCACCTAACCCCTAAACCCAGGTGTTACATATTATCACGACAAACGTAGTGGAAGTCAAAAACGACTTCAAACCGTAAATTAGATGTTGTGTTCAAGAAGCAAAGTTTTATAAAAAAATGCTTCAAATGCCATAATATAGGAACAAGTATTCAAACTATAAACTTTCAAACGAGGGCAATGTTATTGTCATAACAATTGATATGACAACATATTGGTTGAATGAATATGTTTATTACCTTCATTGATGATAGCACAAAAACAATGTAAAGATGAAGCTATAGTGAAAATTGTTCTCTATGAGCATGATGTTGAATCCTAAACTTAATTAAAGGTTTAAGATGTGAAGAAGCTCTATATGAGTAACGTTGGTACTATAATGTGCCTAACATGTGGGGGAAGCTGTTCTATAAGCTAATTACTTTTTAAACAAGATTCCCCATAATTAAAGAGACTAGACACCATATAAGTTATGGAAGGTAATTAAACTTTCATACAACTACTTGAAAATGTGGGGGTGTCTTGCAAAGGTAATGTCCCCATTACTAAAGCAACTGAGAATATATCTCTAAATATGGTCGATTGTATTTTCATTGGCTATATAAAATATAGCAATGTATATCGATTTCTTGTGTATGAATCGAAGAACCCTAAGATTCACAAGCATACGATAATGAAAGCAAAGGATGCCTTTTCCTTAAAAACGTATTCCCTTGTAAAGCTAGGGAAGTTGGTCAAAGTTCAATGAAACGAACTTCAGAATTTATCGATAAAGATGACTCAAATGATCAATAAGAGTTTGAGCTTGAAATAGAGCCACAAAAAAGTAAACGAGCAAAGGTAGAAAAATTCTTTGGATCATTTTTCTAAACTTTATGCTAGAGGTTGAATCTCAAACGTATAATGATGTTATACATTCATCTGAAGGCACCTTATAGAAGGATACCATTAAGAGTGAAATTGATTCCATCATGCAAAACTATACGTGGGAAATTAGTGGATCTTTCTCCGTGAATTAAACCACTAAGTTTTGAATGAATTTTCAAACGGAAAATGAAAGTAGATGGAAAAATTGACAAGTATAAGGCCAAATTGGTAATAAAAGGTTACCAAATGTCCTGACTATTTCGATACATAATCTCATGTATCAAGGATAACCTCCATAAGTATGATACATACAATTGTCGCTTTGCGAAATCTAGACGTACATCGAATAGATGTTAAAAGATCCTTTTTAAATGAAGATCTTGATGAAGAAATATACATGGAACAACCTGAGGGTTATGTAGTTTCAAGTCAAGAGAGAAAAATATGTAGATTGGTGAAGTCCTTGTATAGACTTAAACAAGCACCAAAGTAAATACATGAGAAGTTCGATAATGTCATGATGACAAACGACTTCAAGATAAATGAGTGTGACAAATGTGTATATGTCAAAACTACTAACATTGGATATATTATTCTATGTTTGTATGTTAATAACATATTCATTGTTGGAAGCAACAATAAAATAGTAAACGTACCAAAGACTTGTCAAATTCAAGATTGACATGAAAAAATATGAGATTAACATATTTGATTTTGGGCATCCAAATCAAACGATCACTTGAAGGTCTCATATTGACGTAGTCACACAACGCGAGCAAGAGAAGTTTGGCAAGGATGTTTCTGGCATAGCCATAACTCCAATAAATACATGCCAACTTTTGTTCAAGAACAAAGACCAAAGTGTTGACCAAGTAGATTCAATAGATCAGATATTGTTTCTACTGTGAGCAGTTCAAGTAGATTCACAAGCAATTCAAGTGAAAATCACTGGAAAGCAATTGTGAGGGTATTGAGATATCTTAGATATACTCGAGATTATAAACTACATTAGAAGGATACTCTGATGTAATTGGATATCTGATATTCAAGATATCAAAGACACAAGTGGATATGTCTTCACTTTGGGAGGATGAACCGTGTCATGAAAATCCTTAAGAAAATGATTATAATCAAATCATAGAATTTGAATTGTAGTTCTAGACAAGTCTAGAAAAGAAGTCGAATGGCTTCAGGGATTTCTTGAAGGATATTCATGAACGACCAAAGCTAATGCCCACAATTGGTAGAGCACAGAGCTTTGTGTATAATGGGTAAGTCGAGACATATGCGTCATCGACTTAATACCGTTAAACAACTGATTTCAAATGAAGTTATCTCTATTGATTTTTTGAAATCAAAGGATAACATTGCGGATCCACTAACCAAAGGGTTAAGTCGAGATCAAGTTAAAAAAACGAAAGGAATGAGACTAAAGCCCATGTAAATTTAAGGTGCTATATGAAGGAAAACCCTACCTAGTTGACTGGAGATCCCAAGATCTAGGTTCAAAGGGACAACCTAATTGCATAGACATGTGCGATCACTGTAGGGGCTCTTATCCCCAAGTCCATTCATATGATGTAAACAGTGATCAAAGTGGTTTAGGCTAAGTAATGCTTTTAATGACCATTGTGTGCTTTTGTGAGTCAAGCAACATAAGTCACCTATGTGAGAGTGAAGTGGGGCCGCTTCAATGAGACTATTGGGCATAGTTCTTTCGAACTCTTGCAGAACCAGGCGATGTCCACAGCCATATGAACATACCCATGAGAACTAATACTCTTGTCAAAGAGGTAGTTGTGTGAAGTATATCATCGTTTACACAAACGGCAGAACAATTCAAGGGCATTACGTCTACTGGTCAGCTAGTAAAGTAAATATACTTTCACAAGGGAAGGTTCAAGGGTGGACACCTACCTATCCTATGCAGCTATCGATCGTAGAATCTATCACCACATCGAGTCAAAATGTTTTTGATTAAATCAATTTCATTCATGTGTGGGATTGTTGGAAAAATTTGATAATTTTGGAGCTTTGAATAAGAAATTGATTCAAATGTTGTTGAGGAAAATGTGGAACCAATTGTTGGTTCGTAAATGTGCAGACGTGCATGGCGTGGGTAACACAAATGTCTGAACCGGTCTGGTCCTTCGTGGGCTTGCAGATAATTTGACCCAAATTTGAAGTGAATTTTCCTCAAATAAAAGCATAAATTTGTCATATTTTATCTTGGAATTAAAAGAGTAAATATTGGAAGTTACCTTTAATTCAAATAATAATTTTGGAAATTGCTTTATAAGAAGAATTAATTGATTCTCAATATCAAATACTCCATTAGGTCAAATTTTCACTTATACCCTCATGACACTCCTATAAATAGGGAGTAAACCTTCGAGGTTTTACACAACTCAAAAAACCACAGAAATTTTTTATTGTTTTACTATGTGGATTTTACAAGTGGTTTTCAGTGATAGGCGAAGGCAATGGTCAGTTCGTGATCTCCATAGTAGTGCAACTGTGGCTGATCTTATGTTGTTGTATCCTGGGAGACAGACGACCAATGAACTCGAGCACCATAGGAGTGGCCGAAAATCTGTCTTAAGGAAACTGCGTTCGTGCAGGCCTCAACTCGTTTTCTTTCAGAACTTGTTCCCAAATCGGTTTGGTTTTAGATATGTTGTATCTAAATTATTAATTTTTATTTCTTATTCCGTTCGATTTAGAATAATATCAATATTTGATTTTATTGTTTATTATTTTATTCTTGGATTAACGCCAACTTTCTAACACATGTAAACCTTAAATCATAAACCCAATGTAATGAAGTTAGTTCTATCATTACTAGAACTCCATAAACTGCTTTTCTAGAGTTGCAAATATTATTATATTTTCTCTTTGTTTATTTTTAATTGGTTCGAGACTTGGAGTTGACTCGCTTTCCATTTTTGTTGAAGTGGTTGGATGGTGATTTTGGTTGATATATTATTGTAAACTTCAACATTAGAAAAAGAAGGGATTTTATTGACAGTTGAGATGCATTTTTATAATTCAATGTTAAAATGATTGTGTTGAGGGTAAAAGTGTTTTTCTAATATTGCAGGTAATCGTATATGATGGGTGGAAGTTCAATAGATGATGATTGGGAGTTCACCTTACCTTCTAACGGTATTAGGACTGTGGTTTTAGTTGGGCGTACAGGCCGGCAATAGCATTCTTGGAAAAAAAAAACAGTGCTCAAAGATGGGCAAAATTTTGAATCTCTTCAAGCTGGCAGACTCATTTTTTTTATAAGAATAATTAATTATTGTTCGAAATAAAATTTAAAATCTAACGTGAATTAAGATTTTTTTTACAAATAAATCAATCAAATTTTTATATATAATAACGCACTGAACTGTTTTTAGAGCATCAAATTTTAGTATTTGAATAAAAAAATGTACGAATCATATGCCAACTGAAACAAAATCGTCGGGCATCATAAAAAAGGAATCAACCTTCAATAAGAAAATATAATCGACCGTCGGATGCTCAATATCTTATTATATTATGCTACTATTATTAAATAGATGTATTGGTACGAAGTCACAAAATGTAGTCGTGTGTACAGATCGAGAATCGTTATCAACTTTGTTGGTTCACAAGTAATAGGAAAAATATATCTATATGATAACGAAAATTAAATATTAATTGTCTCAGATATGTCCGAATCTAACGACCCACCAACAAACTAATAGGAAAATAAAATAAAATAGAAAAGAAAAGCAGACACATTGACCTAAATCGGAGACAAAAGCTTCATGGTTATGACAAATGGTATTAGTTAAATTAGTAGATTAAATGAAAGGCCGAAAGTTAAAGAATTCAACAAATCACTGACATGGTGGTCTAAGTGATAAATAACTTGATAACATTTAAGTATATTTCAAATTCAATATTTTGTGTATGTAGAAAATTTTCGTTAGAAGACTCATGCACTAAAATTAAATATACGATACAAATCAATTTGAATTAATGACAACTTTCAAAAATTAGAAGGACTAAAGAGAATAATTAAACAAATCACCGCGGCAATTAAGTGGTGGGCTTGAAGAATGAAAGACTCCATTCCTTGACTCGGTCGGTCATATTTCATATGTTTCCATTTGTCTGTTGCCTGCGTCGAGAAAGCTGGGTGGTGATTAAAAATTCAAAACCGTGTATTTGGCAGGACGCATTGCTCGAATTTACTAACGTCAACTCTTAAATTTAAGGTTAAATCCTGTCATGAGCCCCTTTACTAAGCATTAGTTATGGATTTAGTCCGTGTGCTTTAGTTTGATCAATTTAATCTTCTTGCTTTTCGAATTTTAGATTTTAGTCATAACTCAAACAATACATACACAAGCATAATGCCAAAAAAATGTCTCTACCGTTTGACTTGATAATCATTTTAGCTCATATTCTTTTTTGAATCCTTTTAACTTTCAACGTTTCATTTTAAGTTAAAATGTTCATTTCGTATATGAAAACTGTTAGTCAACTAACGGAAAATAATTTGAAATGACGTGACAAACCTACATGGCAATGCATGTTGACATAGCAATGTCATATAGACAAAATGTGTTGACTTGTTAGAATGACACATCAGTCAAAAATAATTTTATAAAATCATATAAAATATAAAATTATTTTTTCTAACGTGTCATTCAGTCAAGTTATTTCAAGTTGTTTATCATTAGTTGACTAACAATTTTCATCCAAGGAAGGGTCATTTTGACCCACATGAAACGTTGATGGTTAAAATACTTAAAAAATAGGGACTAAAATGACAATTCAGTCAAACGCTTGAAAAACAAAAACTAAATCTATAAGACTACACCTACGCATAATTCATGAACCAACGATAGAATTTAACTTAATATATTTAATGGCTACTTTTTAGACGAGGACCGAAATTTTAAAATTTGAAAAGTATTTGGACTAAAAATATCAAGTTAGAGATAATGACTAAATCCACGATTTATGTATAGTTGAGGGAGTAGTGGAAGAAATTGACATTTATATTTTGTATTTTTTGAATGGTAGTGAATGGGAAGTCAACCAATACGTGCTTAGGCAGGCTTTGAGTTGGGGGAGATAGGGGCTTTTTGCCAAATCCTACGATGCTCCAACACATTCTAGCACGACAAGACTGAAGATTTCTTCACGCTATTTATCATCCATTTGAGCTTTGCTTTGCTTTCAACACACCTATTCCACCTCACACAAACCAATTACTTTTATTCCTCACCGACAATCTCTATACTTTTTATTTTAGTATTTGTCTCATGCTCTTATAATTTTCACAATACGGCCCAAAATTCGAAAAAAACAATGTAATAATTTTATAAACATAATAATATAATAAGTTTAATGTTCAACAAATAATTTTATACATCTAATACATATTTATTTATATATAAATTCTTTAATTTTATCTTTAATTTTTTAAATATTAAATTTTTTATCTTTATCTAAAAATTATATAAAAATATGAGAATATAAAATAAAAGATCTAGGCTATTTTATGTTTTTCAAAGTGTCTATTAGAGCGAGCCTAGTGACTAATTCTATCATGTTCTATTGGTCCATATAGGAGACATGTTGATCACAAATTTTAAAGCCGCTACATACTCGTGATAATTTATTAAAATAGACAAATAATTTGTGTTTCTAATTATACTACACTCTCACAAAAAATATGCAAACCCCAAATTTTATTTTCTAATATTATAATTACCCATCACTTGTAAATTAATTAGAGTAAAGTAAATAAATAGTCACTAAACTATATTAAAATTATTTTTTGATCATTGAATTTTTAGAAGTTATAAAATGATATTAAACTTATGGTATGATATGAGAATGTCATTAATTTTTTTCAGATGTTACAAAAATGGCCATTCAAAATCTTACGAAATGGTCCTTAATATTTTCAAAATTTATCACTGATAGGACCAATTTATAACTAAATAAAATTTAATGACTATTTTGTAACTTTATAAAGTTCAATAACTAAAACATCATTTCAGAACAGTTTAATGATTATCTGTGTACTTTACTCCATTAGTTATTGTAAACTTGATGAGGTAATTGGGTCCCATACTCCTCTTCACACTAACTACCCAATCACCAGACGACGTGTAACCCGAATATTCCAACTGGGAACCACGATTTATTCGCTTCGGCGAATTTCCCATTTTTATTTCCAACTCCGCACCGCATGAAGCGTAAGGAGATTTCCTCCTTTTTAAATTTTTTTTTTTTTTTTAATTTACAAATTTTCCCTTTCCTGGCTTCGGTGTCGGGAGGGGGTTGCCTTTAAATTCTAACGAGGAAAGAAAGCGGGAAGGCATCAAGCTTTTCTTTACACCTCTACTCTAAGTGTCGTATAGGGTTTCCATTCCTTCTTCGCATTACATTTCTTTTGCCTATTCTCTTTGTTTTTGAGATCTGCGCCTTCTTTCCTTCAGTTAGCTTCATCTTCTTAAGAACAGGAAACCGATTGCAGGTACGTTTCTTGAAGGCCTTTTTCAACGTTTAGATCTTTCATTTTTCGCTTTTAAAGCTCCGTTTCTCCTCGTCTATGCTCTATTGTTGGATCTGATTGCTTCTTCTTCTTCTTCTTCTTCTTCTTCTTCTTCTTCTTATTCTTCTTCTTCTTGTAAGTTGTAGCTTGTGTTTAGACTGCATCATGGAAGAAATGCATATTTTTCACTTCTTCTTTTGCTTTAAGTTCTCTTTTTCTCTGAGGATTTATCTGATGTTGATTTTCAGCTGAAATCACTTTTTTTTTAATATTAATTTAGGTTCTGTATTTCCTCCTTTTTAGCATTTTGTAATAGTTATGTAGATCTGATGTTTACTGTGCTATACTTGCTGATTTATTTGATTCAAGAATTTTTCGCAAAAGTTACTGTGGAATCGCTGTGCAAGATTGTGTTAGGAAATCATTTTCGTTGTAGAAAAAAATAATTATTTGCTTTGCTTACTTTACAATAAGCAAGATTGTGTAACACGCTAAGTTCTTCAGTTTTCTCCCCCTAATTTCTTTTAGATTCTTGAGTGTTGTGCCTTGAGATGTTTGCTTATTGTCATATATATGCCACTGTCTGACAAAATTCTTGTTTTCCAGCATTTATTTGGTTAAGCAATGTGATGGATAAATTGAATAAAAAAATTGAAACAGATCAAAGAAAATTTGTGATCATTGTTTATTCTAGTTGCTTATTTCTCTAACTTGTGAATCTTGTATGACATTTTTAATCCTAGCTTATATATTTTACATTACTTATTGATATACTGTTTGTAACTCACAGAGATGGCACCACCAATTGAGACTCCAACCAAGTCCTCTAACTCTTATCACTCTTCACATCCTCCTTTGAATGAAAGGATTCTTTCATCAATGACCAGAAGGTCTGTTGCTGCTCATCCATGGCATGATCTTGAGATCGGTATGAATGTATTCTTAAGCTCTGTATTCTTTTTCTGTGTGTGTGTGTGTGGGGTGGGGGGGGGGGGTATTGACTTGTTTCTATTGGTGTGTTGTAAATCTAACAATGTACTAATTTTTTCCCCTACTATTTCCATAAATTTCTTATAGGACCTGGAGCACCGATGGTTTTCAACTGTGTAAGTTACCTTCCCTTAATCATTACCATTTACATTTTGGATGGCATGTTTGACGTTCGATAAAATGCTTCATAGAGTTCTACATTACATAGGCGCTTAGTTGTTGCTTAGCACATTTCTTAAACATTTGGCATTTTAATGTTTTCTAATGGTCATATTTGTCGCTTATCATGTTTGAGATTTATTTGTGAAAGCAAATGAAAGACCTTGGCATTAAGCAAGGAAGAGGTTTTGGAAACTTGAGGTCCTAGGTTTAAGTGACACTATATGTGGGTTTGTTCAGATATATTATGGCTGGAGTTGTGTTCTAATTTATGATCTCTTAACTTGATATTGTTATACTGAAGACTTGGTTAATATCTGCAGGTGATTGAGATCCCAAAAGGAGGCAAGGTGAAATATGAACTTGACAAGAAAACTGGTCTGATAAAGGTTGATCGTGTGCTTTACTCATCGGTTGTGTATCCTCACAACTACGGGTTCATCCCTCGCACTCTTTGTGAAGACAACGATCCCTTAGATGTCTTGATTATTATGCAGGTAGGCTTTGACCCACATTTTTATCAAAAATATCATAAGCCCATAGGCTAATGGATGGTCGCGAAACATTTTTCATGCTTGGAAACTCTCTTGCATCGCCCTAGTTTGTCCATATGCAGCACTTATAAATCATATTGTTAAGGGCTCTATGAGTTTTATGTTAGTATTTTATGTTGCATGCTTGCAGGAACCAGTTATTCCAGGATGCTTTCTTCGTGCTAAAGCTATAGGTCTGATGCCTATGATTGATCAGGTACGGATTAACCACCGATTAAAATACTCCCAACTTTTGGATTTATGTTTGAAATCAAACAAGTGTGAAACACTGTGAATGCAGGGTGAGAAAGATGACAAGATTATTGCTGTTTGTGCTGATGATCCCGAGTATCGTCACTACAATGATATCAAGGACCTCCCACCTCACCGTCTGGCTGAAATCCGCCGCTTCTTTGAAGACTGTATGTAACTTTGTTGGCTAAAGTTTAATTACTCATTTGTAAAAGGAAGGATATGTGTTAGAGACCGCTTCATTGTTTGAAGCATATATTAACCTCTCTTTTTTTGTTGCCTTGTTAAATACTGCAGACAAGAAGAATGAGAACAAAGAAGTTGCTGTGAATGACTTTCTGCCTGCCACTACTGCTTATGAGGCAATCCAGCACTCCATGTAAGTCATTTTTATATCGACATGATTATATGCAACAACAAATGCAAGTCTGAAAGAGCTTTAAAAAAATAGAAGAGGCCTTTGCTTGTGCCCGGGTTTATTTATATATTCTGTCACAATTTAAAAATAGAGTTATAATTTTCTGTTTTGAAGGAATCTGTACGCGGACTACATCGTGGAGAGCTTAAGGCGGTAGTTGTGGGTTGAATATGTCCCATGCATTTTGACGTTACAAGAAATTCATCATCTCTGGTTTTGCAACAAAGTCGGTGTGTTTATTACGGCGATAATTTTAGTTATTTCTCACTGTAACGAGTGATTGCTACGCTCGATTCTCTTCATTTTTTTCTTCTTTCTTTGGCGTTGTATAACGCCCACTCACTTTTATTTACTGTCTTTGATGGACCTCATCTTTTGAACTGTTTTTATTATTACGGAATGCTTAAGCAGAACTACTCTCCAAACTTATCAATTAAATAGATAATTACATTGAAAACTTGTTTATGGACGAGTAGCCAGCATATATAACAAAATCAAATTTATATCTTTAATTACACAAAATCAAAATTTACATATCATGTCAAATGAAAATCTATATGTAATTTTTCTAGCTTCAACATTTATTTATCTCTAATTCCAGAATTAGGATACGATCATTAATGATTGATCCGATGTATTGGCCTATTCTAATATTGTAATTTGCATCAATTAATTTTTCTATTCTATTGTACAATTCTTAAAGTGAAAAATATTTATACTAGAATTTGTAGTTCTTTATCATAGTTTATACCTTGTCCATATTTAATAATGTAATTATTTTATATATCAGTGGTAAAAAAATAAATTTCACAAATGTTTTAGTTTTAAGTTGGAATTTAGTTAGGAGTTTAGTGTTTAAGAGTTTAGGCTTCGGGATTTAAAAATTAGGGGTCATGTCGTCATGGTTAGAAGTTAGAGTGTAGGGTTAAAATTTTAAGGTTTATAAATTAAAACTAAACTCCAAATTATATTACCCTAAACCTTAAATTCTAATAATAACCCTTAAATTATAAAATTATATACTTAAACACTAAATTAAATCTTTAAATCCTAAACTAAGTGTGGAAACATTTATTTCTAATGCAATCTTATTTAATATCACGTTTTTCCGATAGTTAAAATATTTTTTATACATCATTATTAAATTAAATTGATATGTAATATTTTAAATTTAATATATGTGCTTAAAATATAAAAGTAATTAAAACATTCAAAATAGAGTTAATTTAAAATCTCAATTGTACTAAACCCAACGAGTGGTCCTAATAGAAAAGGGGATGTTATTCATCTTAGGAGACCCAAGTTCAATCTGTTTTGTCTGCAAGGTGTGTGGCACATTAAAGGGTTAAGAAAAGTATGAACAGATACTACCTTGCATAGCCGTTTATGAGATTTTAGTGGCCAAAGGGCGAACCAAAAAATAGGCCCCTAATAATAAATATTAAAAATGAATTTTAAAGTAGCCCCTAATTATAAGTATTAGAAAAAATCAGGTCTAATTACAAGTATTGAAAAAAATTAAGAGTAGGCGCCTAATAAGTGTTAAATAAATAAATTTTAAGAATACACCCCTAATAATAAATATTAAAAAAATTAAATTTTAATATTAAATATTATAAAAAAATGAGGCCCTGGGCGGGCGCCCCTCCTGCTCATGTCCAGGGACGGCACTGCTACCTTGTAATCACCTTAAGACTATTAAAAAAAATTCAAACATACCTTAAAATGGTCATAGGGTATATTTTTAGGGTATAAAGTGTAAGATTTAAAATTTAGGGTTAGGGCTTAAATTTAATTTTTTTAGTGTTGAGACATATATAAATTCACCAAAAAGGCATTGAGGATTTTTATCCCAGCTACGAGTATACCAAAACAGCCAGCTTGACGATGGATATCGAGAAAACCAAAATAATTTTTAAGTGTCGGGTTAATGAAGATTGTAAAGGTCAAAAGGACCCTCACTCTTCTCATTGAAAACGCCACTAAAATAGTTTAGTCTCATAGAGAGTTGAAGGGAAAGAAATGTGTAGAACTAATGTTTTGATATAATAATTGAAAAATGTTTTTGGACTTGTTTGAATATTTTGAAAACTTATTTAAAGTCCAAACAACTAGAAAATATGTTTGAAATAGTTTCATAGGTTTTTAACATGTCTAAAACGCTTTTTAAATGGCCAAAATATCATTTTTACAAGGCTCGTATCGATACACCTTTGATCTGTTTCGATACGGGGTCTTCCAGTAAGCAGAACCCAGATGCAGGCTAGAGGTATCGAAACCACCTTGCTGGTATCAAAACTAGTCTGACTTTTTCAAACTCCAACGGCTAGTTCTGAACAAGGGCGTTTCGAAACGGGTTCGAGCGTTTCGATACGGATGGCTGCAGAACAGCATTTATGAAGGGAAATAAAGTCTTCAACGGCTCCAAATTATCCCCAACGGCTATAAACTCATCAAGGAGTATAAAAGGGACCTTCAAGCATCAAGATATGGTTAATGCTTCAATTGTTACAACATTATGATGTCAAAATTTGTCTAGAGCATAAGTTGTTTATTTCTTGCTTAGACAACACTTGTGAGCTTACATTGTTAAATTTGCTCAAGTGTTTAGGTTTTGGGTGAGTGCTTAGAATTGCAAACAAACACCTATTAGAGGGATTTCTAGTTTGCTAAGTCTTTCTTTGTACAAGAGAGTGTTTCCTCAAGCTTTGGGTAGAAAGCTTTGAGGGTTGTAAAGGTTGCCTCCTTAGCCTAGAAAAGGGGACGAAATTCTTAATGAATTTGTTGAAAATCCTTAGTGGGGAGCTAAGGTAGTGGATGTAGATCTTGGTTAGAAGGTTGAACCACTATAAATTCTTGTGTCAAATTGCCAAATTTTCACCTCCCACTAAAACACCCAATTATCCAACTTCTCCACACTTGGTGAGCAAGAACGGTTGATCGAATCGAGCCCCTAAAAACTCAACAAAATGAAATCTAGAGACCACAAGCAAGAGTACAAGACGACCGTCAGGGAAGGAAACTGGAACTGTCACCACTCACATGCACGACGTCGAACTTGCAAAGGAAAAAAAACACACCACCTGAAGTAGAGAATTAGAGGACAAGAAAAACAAACTCTCAACCCAGTCATCCTCATCTCGAATCAACAAGTGTAGAACTAATGTTTTGATATAATATTTGAAAAATGTTTTGGACTAAATTGAAAAGAATTTAAAATATGGTTTTAGTCAAAAACAACTTGAAAATATGTTTAAGGGTTTTTAAAGGCTTTGGAATGATTTTAAAGTACATTTAAAGTAGTCAAAACCATCCTTTTTAAGTGCTCGTACCGATACGGTCTTAGACCGTACCGATACGCGTTAGGGTTTCAACTACCTGATTTTTCCAGTAGCCAAAACCCGTACCGATACGCTTAGCCGTATCGATACGGTATGTTTTGAAACAGCCCAACAACTAGTCGCGTACCGATACGGGTGTATCGCGTACCGATACGCCTAACTACCCCAACGGTCATTTTCCCAACGGTCTTTTAAATTGTAGGACTGTACCGATACACTAGGTAAGCGTATCGATACGCATCAGTTGAAGAAGCCCAACGGCTAATTCCTCTTTGAGACCGTATCGATACGGTTTGACGAGTACTGATACGCCCAGCTGCAGAACTGCATTTATGGTGAGAAATAACGGCTCCAACGGCTCCAATTCAATCCCAACGGCTAGTAACGGCTACAAACTCATCAAGGCGTATAAATTGGACCTCCAAGCATCTTGTAATGGTTAATGCTTCAATTGTTACAATATTATGATGTCAAAATTTGTCTAGAGCTTAAATTGTTTATTTCTTGCTTAGACAACACTTGTGAGCTAAACATTGTTAAATTTGCTCAAGTGTTTAGGTTTTGGGTGAGTGCTTAGTATTGCAAACACATACCTATTAGAGGGATTTCTAGTTTGCTAAGTCTTTCTCTTGTAAGAGAGTGTTTGATCAAGCTTTGGGTAGAAAGCTTGATCGTTGTAACAGTTTCCTCCTAATCCGAGAAAAGGGGACGAAATTCTTAGTGAATTTGTTTGGAAATCCTTAGTGGGGAGCTAAGGTAGTGGATTTAGACCTTGGTTAGAAGGTTGAACCACTATAAATCCTTGTGTCAAATTGCCAATTTTTCACCTCCCACTAAAACACCCAACTATCCAACTTCTCCACACTTGGCGAGCAAGAACGGATGATCGAATCGATCCCTCTAAATCTCAACAACAAGAGAGATCGATCATTTTCCTTTTAAAAGGGGGATTAGCTTGCACAGTGGTTGTTGGAAAAGACGTTTCCCATCGAATTCACCGGAAGAAAGTTTTGAAGAAAACACCACAAACGAAAACAAAAACAAAAGGTCGATTGAAGGCTAAAAAAGATGAGAAAAGGGAAAGGAAGCCTGTCACTATGAAAGCAACAATTGATTGTTGCTTGAAAATAAATTTAGGGTTCTTTGGTTTTTAGTAGGGGTGTAAATTAACAGATCATTCGACGAACTGTTCGTGAAACGTTCATATAATGTTCGTTAAATAAACAAACATGAACAAGATTTTTATGTTCATGTAATAAACAAACGAACACGAACAAGTGTGTGTTTGGTTCGTTTATATTCACAAACAAGCTCGTTTATCGGCTCTCTTACCTAATTCTCCCTTTTCTTTTCTTTATTTAAATTTTAAATATCGGTGAATGTAGGGACTAAAATGAATATAGGTTGAACTTTAAAGTTCAAACTATGAAGTTTGAAGAGCTTAAGGACTAGTGACATAATTTCATAATATTTTTGCTTGCAAATAAAATGAGGCTTAATAGTCAAGAAGGTGCCTAATTTATACATTTTTTCCAGTTTGGTGTCTAACGTTTTTTCGGCCACTTTGGTGCCTAACGTTTTTTCGGGCCACTTTGGTGTCTAACGTTTCATTTTGTAACTCAAATTGGGTTTTTCCGTCAATAACGTTAAAAATTTTCCGTTAACCAATTATAACATGACAAGTGGCATGTTTTATTTATTTATTTAATTATTGAATTAATTTAAAATTATGCATTTCTTAAAAAATCCCAAAGTTTTAATTTCTCTTAAACAAACCTTCAAATCACATCTCTTTAACCGTCTGGCATCCCCACGCATCAGTGTTGGGGAACGCCGGTAAACACCATGGCGCAGCGGAAAAATTATCCGGCGAATTTCGCCAGTGATCGATGTACAAGGGATGAATTCGGGGTGAGTAGGGATGAAATATTACCTTAATAAATTTGGTATCTTGATATCCGTAGGGAGATAGGATAAACCAAATCGAATCTGATTCGTCACGATAGTGCTCCGACCTCTACGAAGTCCACCCAAATGAAACGAACAATATTTTCTCTTCTCTAACTGTTAGAGAGGTTTTTCCAAAAAGCATACTTTGGCTGCAAGACCTGCCTTTATATAGCATTCAAAAACTTAATTTTAAGGGTAAACTATACCATTGACCACCGAACTAATTGGGGATTCCTATTTTGACCACCGAACTAACGAACTCGTCAATCAGACCACCAAACTTATTAAATTAACCTATTTTGGCCACCTCCGTTAAAAAATAACAGAGGACTGACAGAGTGATGACGTGGCAGTTAACAAACTTTTATAAAATTACACATTTAATCCTTGCTATTTACACATTCTTTCAATTTAGTCCTAATTTTAAATTAATAAAATAAATTAATTATTTAATTAAGTGATGACACGTGTCAACACCTTATTGGAGGAATTTAATTATTTATATTTAATTTTATAAATTTATTTTCCTCCTCCAATCAAGTGGTGACACGTGTCACACTTAGTTGAATGAAAATAAAGCAAATATGAAAGGATGGAGCTGTAGTGGTTCAAACCTGCATCATGTGGGTTCCAAACCTTGATCTTTACCACTGCACCAAGCTTCTCTCAATGACATGAGTTGTACCATTTAATATATATGTTATAATGCAGTAAATGTTAGGGGAAAAAAGTAAAAATGATTGAAAGGGGATTCGAACCTAGACCACTTGGGATGTTTGGGATGTGTATAATCACACAAACATTCGATTTAAAATATTCGAATATTTTTCTTTTTCATATTTAAATTAATTCGAATATATGTAAAACTTGGTGAAACTTGTTTGAATTCTCCACCATTTAATTTAGGAGTTAAAGCAAAACATTATATGCAACAATTCCCAGATTGCAAACATACATTGAATAAGAAAAGATAGGAGGTTGCTTGCTTTAGAAGGGCTCAGATTATTGTTTCTGCAGACTTTGATCAGTGCTTTTGCAGAAGCAACAAAAGGGTGGTGGAAAAACGATCCAAATGAGGAAACTTGTTCTGAAGCTCACACATTAAGGCTAAATTCTCTTGATGTAGAACACTGGCTTTCTTCCTGAACTTCTCATTCTCTTCGATTATGCTTCGGTTCTCCAAATACAGCTTCAAGTTCAGCAGTTCCATCTCTTTCTTCACATCTTCTTCGCACCTTTTCCTGCATATTCATACAAAATCAGTTTGCGTCATTAAACAAAACATATAGTAAAACATTGCATGGACAGATGCAAAATGAAACATATAGATTACCTGGAAAGCCTGTAGATTTGAAGTTTTGATCTATGCCTTCTCTTTGAAGAAACAGAAATGGGATGAGATGATGGGGTCCAAGCCATGTTGTTTTTAAAATATTCGATTTAAAATATTTAAATCAAGTATTCAAATTAATTTAAATATGAAAAAGAAAAATATTCGAATATTTTGAATCGAATGTTTGTGTGATTATACACATCCCAAACATCCCAAGTGGTCTAGGTTCGAATCCCCTTTCAATCATTTTTACTTTTTTCCCCTAACATTTACTGCATTATAACATATATATTAAATGACACGTGTCATCACTTAATTAAATAATTAATTTATTTTATTAATTTAAAATTAGGACTAAATTGAAAGAATGTGTAAATAGCAAGGATTAAATGTGTAATTTTATAAAAGTTTGTTAACTGCCACGTCATCACTCCGTCAGTCTTCTGTTATTTTTTTAATAGAGGTGGCCAAAATAGGTTAATTTAATAAGTTCGGTGGTCTGATTGACGAGTTTATTAGTTCGGTGGTCAAAATAGAAATCCTCAATTAGTTCGGTGGTCAATGGTATAGTTTACCCTAATTTTAATTAAATTCTGATTCATTAAATATACAATATATTTAACTAAATATAATTAAATATGTAGAATCTAATTTTACTTTAATTCAAATTTATTAAATATACAATATATTTGATCGAATACAATTAAATATGTAGAATCTGATTCTACTTTAATTAGGTTTCTTTAGAAATATATATATATATATATTAATAGTGTTTGATAATTACAATAATTATCTAATTATCATTAAAATATATATATATATATACATACGAGATTATTTATAATTACAATAATTATAATAATTTCATCTTTAATAATTATTACGTGTACAATAAGTTTGTACACATGCTATCTAGTCGATATTTGTTCGTTTCAATCATAGGGTGTGACCCTTGTAAGTTCATGTAACGTTAGTAGTAATATCTAGAACAATTCTAACATTACAAACAATGAGTGACATCTAGCAATACATCATTTCTACCTAAGTTACATGAAGTCGTGGTTCGATTTTACCTTTTTCCGTGATTAACGTCTTTTATGTATTATATCATTTTGTCCTTATATCTAGATCGAACACAAGTCATGGATTAGTCACACTTGTATAGTCCATCTAATATTTCTTGATATCTTGAGTAGACTATGATAAACGAATAACTATGATATCTCATATTAATTTATTCGAGCATGATCATGCATTTTCTAGTCTCACTCAATCAAGTGACCTGCGATATTACTCCTATTATGTAGGATAGACAAATCATATCTTGATCAACCATATTTCACTATATAAAGTGTGACATATCCAATATCAATCTTTATAGTGTAGTCCGTTACAACACACGTTTGACTGCATCAAAATATGTCACTCTCGATATTGAAATAATGATGATCTCAAGTATGAGGATCATACATTTAGTTATCACCATGAGCAATGTTGTGACTGTCACATAATAATCCAAGAAACATGCTCATAGCGGGTCAGTCTAGTATGTCGTTCTCTAACACATACTTATGTATTGATTTTGACATCTCTATGTCAATAACAACACTTTGTTATCAATCAACTACATATTAGTCTTAACATATTATTGTTGTCCACGCCCACAATAATTCTCGACTAAGGACATTCAAAAATAACTATATTATTCTAAAGACTTTATTATAATTTAGCTTATTTATAGATGCACAGAATAAGACTGAAACAATAATAATGACTTTATTAATAAACAAGATAAAATAAGTATGTCTTTTACAATCATCTCATGATTGGTCTATGGGCATACTCCAACAGCCGGCGGTTCACCGTTCACCACCCAAGTGTCGGGTACCTCACCGTTCAACATCCCCCACTCTCTAGTCGTCGGTTAAAAGTCCAATATGTCTATTTTTTCTTCTTTTTTAGATGTTCGTCGACGAAACAATTGACAGTTCATTCGTCGATTTTCGACGACAGGATCATGGGGCTTTCAGTCGTGGGGGCTAACGAAGGTGAGGGTGGCCGGTGGTGGGAGGGGAGGAATTTAGGGATCTGTGGTTTGGGTTTGGAGTTTTAGAGAAATTAGGGTGCGCTTGGTTCTAAAGGATGGAGTTTGTTTTCATTTTTATTTTCTTGGAAAATGAAAAACGTGTTTAGTTGGAAAAATAGAAAATAATTTTTAAGAAATAAAAATAAGTTAAAATTTGAAAACATAAAAAGATGTTATCATTAAAAATGTTTTAGAAAAATGGAAAATGCAAAACCATTAATGATTACTTTGTTGGTGTGATATAAAATACTAACATATTTTATTAAATGATTATTTTGTTGGTGAAAACTAAAGAAAAAAATTAATGGGATTTAAACTCGGGACTAATTGTACAAAATTAAAATGCAAAACTAATAAATGAAACTTATAGCTTAAGAAAATGTGACTACATATAATATATGAATTGAGCCACAAAAATTAAATAGAATATTTAATGTTTTAATAAATATTTGATTTAATTTAAATATAAAAATGAAAAAATATTTGAATATTTTAAATCATTTTTTTTCTTTAAATCGGATATTTTTTAAAATAGAATATTTAATATTTTCACATTTAAATCACATCGAATATTTAATAACTACTTTAAATATTCAATTTAATTTAAATATGAAAAGGAAAAAATATTTATTAAAATATTAAATATTTGATTTAAAAGAAAAGAAATTTGATTAAAAATATTCGAATATTTGGGGGTTTGTGTGATTTTACGCGTCCCAAGTGATTTAGGTTCGAGCCACTTTCAACCATTTTTTATTTTTTCCTAACTTTTATTGTGGTATAAGATATGTGTATACAACGGTGCATTTTAGGTTCGAGCCACTTTCAACCATTTTTTATTTTCTCCTTTATATTGTTTAGTTTTCACCAACAAAGTAATCTTTTAATAAAACATGTTAGTATTTTATATTTGTTGGGTTGTGTGGGGCTCGATTCGATCAACCAATTATGCTCACCAAGTGGTGGAGAGGTGGATATTTGGGTGGAAGGGTTTAGGAAGCTAGAAAGAATAAAGACACAATGATTTATAGTGGTTCGGCCTTCTAACAAGCACCTACATCCACTACCTTAGCTTCCCACTAAGGATTTCACAATCAATCCACTAATTGATTCGTCCCCTTTTCTAGGATTAGGAGGAAACCCTTACAACCGATCAAGCTTCTACCCAAGCCTTGATCAAAACCCTCTTTTACAAAGAGACAAATGAAAGCAAACTTAAACCCTCTAATAGGTGTTTGTTTGCACAATTAAGCACTCACCCAAAACCTAAAACACTTGAGCAAATTTGACAATTTTGGCTCACTAGTGTTTGTCTATACAAGAAATGACACTTTAAACTCTAAGACAATTTCTTGATCATTTGTTGATTGACAATTGAAGCATTAGTCTTCTCTTGATGCTTGGAGGTCCCTTTTATACTCCCAATTGAGTTTATAGCCGTTTAGGACCGTTGGGGTTGAAATAGAGTCGTTGGAGCCTTTAATTCCCTCCATAAATGCAGTTCTGCAGCTCCCCGTTTCGAAACGCTTGAACCCGTTTCGGAACACCCTCAATATAGAAAGAGCCGTTGCAGTCTGTCAGGGTACCCGTTTCGGAACACCCCTTTGCCGTTTCGGAACGCGTATCGGAACGCCCTTAGCCCGTATCGAAACGACCTGCATTTAAAAGTTAGTTGGGAAAGAGCCGTTGGGGTCAGTGCCATGTGGGCGTATCGAAACGGCCAAGCCTGTTTCGAAACGCTGGCCCCGTTTCGATACGAGTATCGAAACGTTTTGGCCACTGGAGGCACCCTTTTCGAAACGCCCTAAGGTGTTTCGAAACACATGGTCAGTTTTGTTAAAATTGGCTTTAGAAAACATGAAAAACCTTTATGAAAAATTCCTTAAATATTATTTCAAGTTGTTTGGACTTTGGAAATGTTTTAAATACTTTTTAAATTAGTCCAAAACATTTTTCAATTATTATATCAAAACATTAGTTCTACAATATTACACTAGTGAAGTTGGCTTAGTGATTTGAGTGTTAGCCTTCCATGCGTGTATACGATCAATTCCCACAGGCTCAATTCATGCCTATTTTATTTCCTCCCATTTTTTACAGCCAATTAGATGATGACACGTGCCACCATCTGGTTGGTTGGTTAAATCTATTAAATTAAAACTTAAAAAATAGATAGGACACGTGTCATTATCTAATTGGTTGATTAATTTTATTTAATTAAAATAAAATTAGGATCAAATTGATTTAATAAGTAAATAACACGGGCTAAATGTGTAAATTTACAATTTTTTGTTAACTACCACATCACACCTCTGTTATTTTTTTAACGATGATGGTTAAAATAGGTTGATTTAATAAGTTTGGTGGTCTAATTGACGAGTTCGATAGTTCAGTGATCAAAATAAGTATCTCCAATTAACTCGGTGGTCACTGAGGTAGTTTACTCTTTCATTTTTTAAATAACTTTTCATCTATATTAATCAAACATGTTTTCTAATTTTTAGAAAACTATAAATAATTTTTTTGTAAAAATAAAAACATAAAATATTTTCTAAAATCAAACGGACCCTAAAGATTTTGGGTTTTTTTTATAAAATTAAAGATACCTGATTTTTAGGGAAAAAATAAAAATAAAAAGAAAAGAAAATACCATAATATGCCATGTGTCGTGTTTTTATTGGATAACGAAAAAAATTTAACGCCCATCATGAAAAAATCCAATTTGAGTTACGGAATGAAACGTTAGTCACCAAAGTGACCTGAAAAAACGTTAAGCACCAAACTGCAAAAAAGGTATAGATTGGGCACCTTTTTTACTATTAAGCCATAAAATGATGAAAAGAAGTGTTGGTTGTTGAACATGTTCGCGAACATTTAAACGAACATGTTCGTGAAAGCTAAATAAACGAACATGAATACCTTCAAAAACAAATAAATGAACATGAACATGATATTAAAAATTTAAACGAATACGAACACAATATTATTCGTTCACGCTCGATTTATTTGCACCCCTAATTTTTAGAAAGATGGTTCTTATGTTTAGACATTAAATGCTTTTTTGCCACACCTTCATTAGTTTTTTTTTACAGTCCACCATTTAACATTGTCGGACGCCATTGTCGATGGCCGTAGATGTGGTTGTTCAGTCCTAAGTTTCGTCAGTCGCTTTGTATTGGTCCTTTAAGTCCGAATCTGACCTCCACTTCGTCAAAAATTGCCTCGAAGTCCACAAATCAAGCAAAAAACTATCAATTTCTCTCTCACTGATCTCCTTCCTCTGCCGTTAGATGAAGCTCGTTTCTTAGTATATTGCTTCTTTCGTGCCGATAAAATTTTTTATTGTTTGAATCTTGAAGAAATTATTTCGTTTCCAATAAATAGGCGTTTTCTAAAAATTAACAAAAAATAATAATAAAATATTTAATATCTAAAATTCAATAAATAAATTAAAATTTTAAAACTCTTATGATTAAAATAAATTTAAAAATAAAGTTTAATAATAATTTAGGTAATTTATATAAGAAACGGATAAACACTAATATAGTAAATATGTTTTAGTTAATGAGAGACGCAGGTCTCCACTTTGACCTCCGTGTCTGGAGAGGAAACCGAATTCAATCTGAATTACTTACCCCTACGACTAGGAGCAACGCAAAGAAATGATAAATATCCCCCACCCCAAAACCCTCTAAAACCCTGATTCCGCCCTTTCCACGGTTTTTCTAGTTTTTATAAACACGATGAGCTCCTTCGGCAACGCCGCCAACTTCGACAGTCTCCTCCTCCAAACCCTCTTGGGAAGACTCCAAATCCGCCCTCCAAACAACACCATCCGCACCGACTCTTTTCTCACCCAATCCCTCGAAGACCTCCTCCTCGCCGCCGTCAATTCATCCGACTCCGACCCCGATGATTCCAAAAAAACCCAGCTCGCCAAAGAGGAATCCAGACTCGAAAAAGAGATTATTCGGATCGTCCTTTCGGGGAAAACCGACCCTTTGAAACCCAACTCGGGTCAAGCTGTTACCATCAACGACCACCATATTTGCATCTCTTTTCACGAAGAGAAAGGATCGGATTATCGGGTTTGGGAGTGGCACGGTCATATCATGTTGTTTGATGAAGAAGATGGGTATACGCCTGAATATATTTACGGCAACTACTTTGAGAGATTGCAGGGGAAGCCGCTTGTTCCACGCGTTGAGGAAGAGAAAGAAGATGAGGTGGAGGAGACGGTTGTGACTTCGGGATTGAGGGAGTTGATCGTCGGGGTTGCTGATGCGGGTCGGGGCCGGATTCTTCACAGGAATATCAATGCCGGATCTCCAAGGTTTATATAAATTCGAATACCCTTTTTGTTGGTCTTTGTATTTGTACTAAAATTTGATATGTTTCTTATGTTTTTTGAAGTCTTTTTTTTTTCGGGGGTTCTGAAATTTCAAGAGTGAAATTGAAATCTTTGGTTCTGATTTTTCCTTGTGAAATTGAAATCTGTTGGATGTTTGAGATCAACTTATTAGATTTTAGTTGGCATTGTATTGGTGAATACTGATACACAGGAATAGGTGAATACTGATACACAGGAATAGGTGAATACCGAATAGGTAGTTTACCCTTCCTTAATAACTATTTGTTAAGGAATCTATATTAAATATTGTAGATGTCAAATATAAGAACAACCTTCCGAACTCAATAGATCTGGTTAAAAATTTATACCAATCGATCAATAGATCTCATTAAATCAAGTGATAATTGATACACGTCTCAATACTCAACTCATGTAGAACTTGAACATCAATAAGCTTTAACTCAATCAGTAATTGAACTACTCAAACTCAAGTCTATGTTCAAGCTCCGGCTCAAAATGTAATTGAACTACTCAAACTCATTCAATTATTCATCTCAACCTCGATAACTTAAGTCGTTTAAGTTCAGCTTTGATAGTTAAATTTGATTCCTTTTCCAAGTCTAACTCAAATACCTAGAAATGTTCGAGAAAGATTCAATAACTACCAAATGTCTATTCATTCATTTTCATCATATTTGGAGAGCATAAATTTCAAGGTCTTTCATAATAAATGGAAGTAGCCATGCCACCTAATCAAACAGCAAGAACACAACGCAAACAATGGAACAAAAGATATTAATCTAATGCCATAAAAGCAGGCTCGGTTCATGGAGGATGTAGCAAACAACACAGACAATTTGTAGTAAAATGGCCTTAATGTCCTATCAACATTTCTCTACGTCTAGAGCACACAAAAGGAGCTACATAACACCAGAAAATGCTAAGTGAAGACTATACTAAGCCTTCTTAGGTGATTTCGCTGGAGACTTGGAAACCTTCGACGGTGACTTAGGCTCAGTCGATGCCTTCTCATTTCTCTTGGGCAGAAGAACCGGGTTAATGTTGGGTAAAACTCCACCATGAGCAATAGTCACGCCAGCCAAAAGCTTCCCGAGTTCCTCATCGTTCCTCACAGCCAAAAGCACATGTCTTGGAATGATTGTCTTCTTCTTGTTGTCTCTTGCAGCATTACCGGCCAACTCTAGAACCTTTAAAAAACAGACAACCAATTGAAAAAAAAAAACTTCAGGGCATCTAAAACTCAAAAGTCACCCACCACCAGATGGAAAACCCTAGCTCGTTTTTATTATTCAAAGAATCAAAAGCAGCCCACAATTAGCAGATCCAATCACTGTTCTTTAGCTCTGTTTTTATTATTCAAAGGTTTGTCTGAGTTTGAACTCATGTTGATCAAAGGCTTGATATAAACACAAACCCTAGCTCGTTTTATAAGTTATTTGAACCATAGAGTTGCCCCCATTTTACTACCAATAAAACCCCGATTCACCTCGGTACGAGTTATTCATAAGAAACCACTGTTTAATTTAGATTCAAGCATATATTTGCCTTCTTTTACCCACTAACCAACTAAACCATAGATAGTCAATCGAAAGTCTCAAAACTAGAGGGGAAAAAAGGGAGGGCTGATTTACCCCCCAAAAACACATAATTTCATGCAAATCACTGAAATGTCAAGCTAATGAAGTAAAAAAAGAGTGCAATATAACAACGGGAAAGATGAAATTACCTCAGCAGCAAGATACTCAAGAACAGCAGCCAGGTAAATCGGAGCAGCGCTCCCCACACGCTGAGCGTAACGACCTTTCTTCAAGTAACGGCCAATTCGACCGACCGGAAACTGCAAGCCGGCTTTGACAGAGCGAGAAACCGATTTCGCCTTTGGACCGCCTGCTTTCCTTCCTCCGGCTCCCTTCTTCACTTTCCCACCGGCTTCCATTGCTTCAGAATGCAGACAATTATAGGAAAAAGTAAAACCTGGAAATGAATTCCGCGGAAATCCTTACCTCGAGAAATAAATGGATAAAAGGAAATGAGGGGATTTGGCTTGTAAGAGAAAGGGCTGCGATTTATATGGGATTGGGTGAGAAAAGTGAAGGGCGAAGGCAATTCGCTGGGGGACTTTGAGAGGTTTTGAACCGTTTGATTGGTGATTAATCGACAGCGGAGAAATAACTTATTTGGTGATCCGCGTGAAATGGAACAGTCCAATGTGACTACCGTATGAATTATTTATAAAAGAAATAGGGCAAAATAAGAAAATCATCACTGAACTTTGCTCTCTTATCTATTTTAATCACTGAATTTTAAAAATGATTAATTTAGTCACTCAACTTTAAATATTGTATTTTTTATCACTCATCCGTTAACTCTTTAACACAGTTATAATGTGGATTATTTTATTATTTTTTTTGTTATGACATGGAAACTCACTCTTCCTCTTTCTCTTTCTCTACTATCCAATTTTAGTTATTTTGACTTATTTACGTTTAATTTCACGGTCGCCATGTTCCTCGCTCGTTGCCTCACTATCTCAGCTTACATTGCCTTCTTCAGCTAGTCTTCCCTTTCTTCTCCACTACTCTCATCTCTTTCTCTAAAACTCGCCTGAAATTTTAAATGAGAAACACCATTATTTTTTCTCACTCCTCGAAACGGCGACGATTAACTGTGGGAGTATTTTGTTTAACCAAAAAACTGTTGGTGGGTTTTTATTATTAGAGTACATTATCGTCCATGCATTTGTTTTGAGTGAATCGGTTGTGTTCGTAGAAAACAATCACAATATCCGTCATCGGATTATCGGCTTCGTAGAAACATTGAAGCATCACTACACCATTCGCGTACTCATCGTTAACGGAGCTCCAACGAGTCATCATTGTCAGTCAACAATGTCGTTGATGAGGTCGTGGCTGTCAAAGAGAAGAGGGGACGAAAGAAACAACAGCGAAAAACTATACATATTAGTGATTTTTAGGTTAGCATTTTGGTGTCGGGGAGCCTTTACTTTGTTTCTGAATACATGGAGCATGGTCTCGTTGGCCTAGCTACAGGGCCGGAGCCACAGTTCCAATGGGAGGGGTTGTCCCCCCCCCCCCGTAGGGGAAATTTTTTTTTTATCTTTTGATTCTTTATATTTTTTGAAAAAATTTGGGATAATTGTGAATTTGCCCCTCCCACCTTTCAAAATTTATGTTTAACCCCCCCCCTCCAACTTCAAATCCTAGCTTCGTCCCTGCCTAGCTACCTGCCAAGGAATGATTTTCATTGAGCCTCATGTAATAGTTCTTTCTTCAAATTAATTCTTAGTTCTTATTCTTACTGCCAATGTTGATTTTTGTTGGGTGTTCTTTTACAAGGTTTGTTCTTCTTCTTTTTTTGAAGTTTAGGTTTATTTCTTTTTTCAATTCTTGTTTTCCTAACTGAGGTTTTGGAAATATATGATTATTGCTCCTTTTGTTTTTGTTGTTGTGGGCATTTGATTTTACTCATGTTCGGTTAACAGAAGGTGAGACCTCTGGCAACGACGATGTTTGACATGACATATTCGGTTATTAAGTTGACTTCGATTAAAAATGCAGTGAACTCATCGAAAGTGATTTGAAGGTAGTTGAAAATAGTGTAGACGACAAGCATGTAAACGACAAACTGACTCGGTATATCAAAAGGCGGAGAGGAGGGTGTAGAGTCCAACAATGGCATACGAGATAACAATACCATATCCAACGTAGAGGCGAGTAGCCCTGACGGTGAGGAAACACACCGACTCTGACAAGAGCCGTTTCTGAGATTTTAGTGGCCCAAGGATGCGATAAAAAATTAGCCCCCTAATAATAAATATTAAAAATGAATTTTAAAAGTAGGCCCCTAATAATAAGTATTAGAAAAAAATTAAGCCCCTAATAATAAATATTAAAAATGAATTTAAAGTACATCTCTAATAACAAGTATTAGAGAAAAAAATTAGGTTTTTAATAACAAATATTTAAAAAATTAAAATTTAAGAGTATGTTCCTAATAACAAATATTAGGAAAAATCATGTCTCTATTGGACCCATAATAATAAATATTAAAAAATTAAATCTTCTGAGAATGTCTCTAATAACAAATATGGGGAATTGAGCCCCTAATTATAAGTATTTAAAAAACAGGTCTAATAACAATTATTGAAAAAAATAAGAATATGTCACTAATAATAAATATTAGGAAAAAAATAGGCCCTTAATAATAATTATTAAAAATTTAGACCTCTTATAACAAATATTGAGAAAAAATGATTTTTAAGAGTAGACCCCTAATAATAAATGTTGAAAAAAATTGAGTCCTAAATAATAAGTGTTAAATAAATAAATTTTAAGAGTACTTCCCTAATAATAAATATTAAAAATTAAATTTTAATATCGAATATTATAAAAGGTGAGTTCTGAGCGGGCGCCCCTCTTACCCATACCAGGAACCACACTGGCTCTGACCATACCTCCGATTTGAAGTCAAAATTTTGATTCAACTGAATTTTTCGTAGGAGGAAAAAACAAAAGATGCAGGACGAGCAAACCGATGATGGGTATGGCTAAAGTGTGGAGGTGAGATTTGAAAGTAGAAAAAAAAAGGAAAAGTGAGTTTTCATAAGAATTAACAAAGAAGAAGAAAATTGGATTTTAAATTTGAAGTATTATTTCATTTATTATTTTTTTTTAAATGACTAACAGAAAAGTATTAAAAAAATAACATGTCATCGTCCAGTAACTGGGATAATAGAAGAGTGATGAAAAAAACACAATATTTAAAGTTAAATGAGTAAATTGATCATTTTTAAAGTTTAATGACTAAAATAGGTCAGAGAGTAAAATTCAGTGACGATTTACGTATTTTACCCAAAAAATATACATCTAATTTATCTTTTTTAATCTTGGATAAATATAACTTTTTTGTTTAGTAAAAAAATATTAGTAACTTTTTTTACCTAATTTTGACAATTATATGTAATCAGATATTTTTTTAATAGAAGCATCTGATGTTATTAAAAGAGAATATCTAAAATTACATTAAGAGTTTACAATTATCATTGTAAAATAAATATATAATTTAGACATTTTCCTATAATATTGACACAAGAAACTATGCACTTTGGACTATACAAGAACCATATATGGAAAATGTTAAAAACCTAACTAAAAGACTCGAATAAAAAAAGTTACGAACAAATCTGAATGCATCGGCAAACGAACCACAAAAAATTAAGCTATTAAAAGACCACTGAGAACCGCAAATCAGAGCCAAGCGTCGTGAGAAACTATCCACAAACAGAAACTGTGTATCTAAATTTAATATGAGGGTCTAAAACAGGGAATATCAGCAGGATTACAAATAAGCGACATCTTGATTAGTCATGGCGTCGTCTAATTCAACCCTATAAAACATAAAATAAAAGAACGACCAAATGACTAGGGGTGTTCAAAATTACCCGACCCGAACTACCCGACCCGACTACCCGACTACCCGAACACAAATAATCGGGTATTTACCCAGAATTTTTTTTTTACCCTGGTCGGGTACCCGGCCCGTCATTTCTCGGGTCGGGCCCGGGTCAAAAAATATGAATTTTTCGGGTACCCAGTTATTTTCGGGTACCCGGTTCCTATTTTTTTATTTTATTAGATTACTTAATATTTTTACTTTAGAACTATATTTAAATCTTTAAATTCATTCTATATTTGTATTATATGCTTTCATGTTTTAAATTTTTCAACAAAAAAATATTAATTTGTGAATATGTAAGATTCGATATGAAACAAACAACAAAGTTTCTCTATTGCATTTATGCATTAGTAGATTTCTTTAAAAAAAATATGAGATTAAAAAAAAATCACGATCGAGAATAATATTTTTAATGTCTTTCTTATGGTTATAAACTTTAAATCATTATTATTTTTTTGTTTGGATCATATGTTATAAACTTTTAAGGTTTTTTTTTAATTTAAAAAAAATAAGAACCGGGTACCCGATTATCGGGTACCCGAGTTTTACGGGTCGGGACACGGGCCGACAAATCTAATAAACCGGGTACCCGAATTTGAACACCCCTGCAAATGACCGAGAAATAAGATGAAAATGTGTCAAAAGACAGAGATAAACGTGTCATAAAAACAGAAAAAATGTGCCACAAATATAGTTATTTTTATTAAAAACTAAAAATAAATAAAAAATGAACTCGATAGTTAGCGATCAACATCAAAATTGGTGTCGCCGTCAACTAAACAAAATTAAAAAAAATATAGTGATCTATGAAACGGCGGCACAAACCCTATTTGTGTATTGGATATTTAAATTTTTAAATGGTATAATTAGATTTTTTTTCTTAATTAAGTAATATTTTTGGTGTGATAAATTATAGTTGACGAGTTATTTCATTTTTGGCTTCTTCTTCTTTTTGCTTATGAGATATTATTTTGATATTTTTTATTACATATGATAAAATGAGAAGGTTTATAAATAATGTTAACACCAAAACTAAATTAATAACATAAACGACATTCATTTATATTATGTAGAAAAAAAATGTGGATGATCAAATGTATCTTTATTTATACGTGACCGTTTTAGTTATAACATGAAATATTTAGTTCTTCGATTAGGAAGATGCTAGCACGTTTCCCGAGTTTTCAGTTACGCGTATTTTCTTGTAATTTTTTAGAATTATGTTTTTCTGTTTGTATTTAATTTTTGGCTTTTTAAGACTGATAAAATATATAAATAATTATCTTATTTGATGCGAATAAAATAACAAAAACAACGAACAAGAATAAAAGAACAACGAGATGAGAGAAAGAGGAAGATTTGTATTATTCTCAAATATAGACTTATGTAATGCCTTCAGTAAATCATCTATTTATAGGCATAAGAAGTATATAATATATTAAACTCTAATTAATGTAGATAATATTCCCAATGATAAAATAAGTCAAATCTCCTTGATAAAGTTATTATCATGATAGACATCTACATAGATAAATATTCATAACACTCCCCCCTTGGATGTCTATAAAGATAACGTGCCTCGTTAAAACCTTACTAAGATAAAAACTCAACGAGGAAAAAAAATTCTTTAGTGAAGGAAAAAGAGTACACACATCTTTGATACACATAACATGTTGCCTCATTAAAAACCTTACCAGAAAAACTCATTGGGACAAAACCTCGATCAAGGGAAAAAGAGTGCAATGCGTATTTACTCCCCCTCATGAAAACACCACAGAAGGTCTTTGAATCTTCATAATTCAATCTTGAATACTATTTTCTAAAGATCGTGAGGGGTGAAACTTTGGAGTAATATGTTCCATGATGTATCCACCTTTCAATTGAGATATACATCTTGCATTATCTTTACACAAAATAGCTTTGTATCATATCATGTGAAAGTAAATCCACATATCTTTTGGATATGTTGGGTCAATGGTCTTAGCCAAAAACATTTTTGATTTGCCTCGTGCATAACAATTATTTTTATAAGATTTGGGGAGGCATCGACGAATGTTTGAAGATCTAAAGGTAATGATCTTTATATATCCATGTATATTTCTTGACCAACTAATGTATGATGCTTCCAAACGAATTATTTATTTATTTTTCTTTCGAAGATAAATTTATTCACACCCAATAATCTTGTTATCATAAGGATACTCAATAGATATGCTTTATCCATATTGAATCTTCTTTAAGATTCTTTCAGTTGATGTCCATTCATAGACAAAGAGATATTTAAATGCTTGATCTCTAGGTCGAGATAAAACTTGATGTCAAGATTCTTTTTCTCAAATAATTTCATTAAATGCATTGGAATCACTTCATGAGTTTCCAATTTGAAATAACTTCATAAGAAGAAGAAAATGAGTTCAACAACAAAATCATGGGGCAAAGTCTGTCAGAACAAGAAGATAATAAGAGCTCTAAACGAAATTCAAGAAGACCAAGCTAAGACAGATTTAAGAAGAGCGGTCTAAAGAGATGAAGTACCATTGCAACAGAAGCAGAAAATTTAATGGAAAGGCAAAGAAGATCAGAGCCCATCCAAGTGGTCATTGGTTGACACGTCGCATGCATCATATCGTTAAGCATCCATAAGATAGGAGCATTCTAATGTATGCATTCAAAGCATTTTTGTACATTTTTGCAAGAATTCACAAGGATTAGAAAAGAACATGTATCAGCCTGCTTCAAGAGGCAAATTTCAATAAAAATTTTAATCCGTTTGAAGAGGCGGATCACAACAAAGATTTCAACCCGTTTGAAGAGACGAATCAATAAGGATTTCAACCTGTTTGAAGAGACGAATTTCAACAAGGTTTACCAGTTCGTTTAAAGAGACGGATTTCAGCAAGATTTTCTAATTGTATATGCAAGTCAGATGGTGCGTTACAATTTTAAATCATTTGGATCACTAGTAAATCCTTCGGGTATGATGGTAAATCCTTCGGGTATGATGTTAAACCATTCGGGTCATCAGTAAATCCTTCAGGTATGATGGTAAATCCTTTGGGTATGATGTTAAATCCTTCAGGTCATCAGTAAATCCTTTGGGTATGATGTTAAATCTTTCGGGTCATCAGTAAGCCCTTCGAGCATGATGTTAAGTCCTTCGGGACATCACCCTCAAAAATGATGTTTGGTTGCTTGCACATGAAAGAAAGAGCATCATAATCCTAAAGCCTTTGGGTCACCAATAAGTCCTGCGGGCATGATGTTAAGTTTTTCAGGCTGGTACCTTCAGAAATGATGAGGACTTTTCAAATGCCATCACGGTCACGTTTAAGTTCCAAGCATAAAGATCGTTCGATAGAAGAAGAGAAAACAAGAGACCTTATGAGAGTTCCAGATTGAAAGATGGAGATTACCTTTGATAGAAAAAATAGCGACTCAAAAGATTTCAACGCTTTAAGCTGAAAATTGAAGATATTTCATACCACTTCAAGTTGAATTCTATTTAATTGGTGATATTTCTTTTGCAGGTTACGATTTCGTTTACATAGGCAGAACTCAAGACATCCATTTACAGAGAAGGACCTCAAGATATTCCGTTTATAGAAGCGAATTTCTAGACATTCCGTTTATAGAGGTGGATCCCAAGACATTATGTTTACAGAGGCGCGTTTTAAGACATTTCGTTTACAAAGGCGGATCTCAAGACGATTTGTTTACAGAGATGGATCTCAAGACACTCCATTTACAGAGGCGGAGACATTCTGTTTATAGAGGCAAATCTCAAAGATTTCAAATCCGTTTGAGGTGGATCTCTACAAAGGTATTCGATTATTTGCACGAGAAATGAAGTGTATTACAACTCTAAATCCTTCAGGTCGTTAATAAGCCCTTCAGAAGTGATTTCAAATCTTCCAAACACCTCCAAAAATGATATTCGATTGTTTGCACGGGAAAGGAAGTGTATTATGTACTAGGCCCACTAAGGTTCCCTTAAACATCCAATGGGTCCAATGGAGCCCTAATTAGGTTTTTACTTAGAAGTGACAAGACAATAATTGAACATGCATTAAACCTTTTGTGTTTAGATACATTTTGAATATAAATTGAAGTGTACTAATGTAGTTGGATGTTTTAAAACTTATATTCATCCAAAATGTACTTTTTTACAAATGAATATCCTCATTCAAAATGGAACCCGTTTAACAATTAAAAGATTTAATCAAATTCAGATTAATGTTCGTAATGCCAAAATGCCACGTAGAATTAATAAGGTACCGATAACGGGAGTTGTAGGGGTGCTAACCCTTCCATACACGTAACCGACTCCTAAACTCGAATTTTATTAAAAGAATCTATGGTCTGTTTTTATAGTGTTCGGTCTACCGAAGTGATCGATGGCGACTTCAAAATGATTTTAAAGAATAAATTAGGGAAAATTGATTTAATATGGAAAAGCCCTAACTTAATGACTAAATTAAAAATAGAAAAACCCCGATTTCAAAACCCTAATTGTTAGACTGTTTTTACAAACGATTTTAAAAATGGCCGCGATAGCTTGGCGACTCCGCTAGGGACTAAATTGAGAGTTTGGCCTATTAATTAATTTCATGTGGCATTTTGGCATTTTCAACACTAATCTGAATTTATTTTTTTCTAAGAGAATTGTTGGATGGATTTTCAGGAAAAATGAGGGTAGCTTTTGTGTATGATATATCTATCATTCATGCATAAAACCTTGACTAGGGTTTTCACCTTTAAATGGGAGAAAGACAATATCTGACGTGATGCTCTCTAGCTCCGAGTGCAGATTTTTGTCTCCTTCTGGTATACTAACCTTATGTATCGTGGGGCCCACACCTCCGTTATAAGGGACCTATACTACCGAATCGATGTCTTACTGTCGCAATAGACGGTAACGACAGTGTGGGAACCAAGAGTCTAGAATAAAGCCCACATTCTATTTTAGAAGCCCACCACGCTAGAGCCAAACAGAGACCTAGGACGGGTGCTGCCGATTTAAATACATTTCTTTGGTTTTTTTCTTTGCTACATATTATGTGTTTCTCTGAATTGATAATTTATTTACTTGTTTCTCATATTAATTCACAATACTAACACACGTTTTGTTTTGTTTTGTTTGCGTTGTTTTGTTTTGTTTTGAATAAATCCTGTCATAAATTGCATTTGTTTTGGCATCGAATTGGGAGTCAGTCAATTTGGAAGTATTTGATATATCTTGAGAGTTTAAGATAGGAGAAGATAATACAACAGTTTGGACTTGGTCCGAGCAAACTCAACACGAGAAGGGGGAAAATATCGGTAAAGTAAAGTGCCCAAGATGAAGGGTTATGTAAAGATAAACACTAACTAGAATACATGTTTACCGAAAGTAAAAGAGATATGGGATTAGTGGGATAATGAAATGAAGGAACAATTTAGGAAAGAATTTGGAGACATAGCCTTGCTATTAAGTGTAAAGGTCGGTCAAGAATTTCTTAGAGCCTTGGCACAGTTCTGGAACCATATTCTACAATTGCTTCACCTTTGGACAAGTAGACATGACACACACTGGAGGAATATGAGATACTGGTTATTTGTCCAAGAATTAAAAGTGATAAGATTTATACCAGACCCATCAACAATTCAAGCCTCATGAAGAAATTAATATCATTAACTGGAAAAACAAAATAATGGTTGGATAGAAAAATGGCAAGTAATGACAATACATATCAAAATGAAGATAGACAATGAATCAGCTGGAGGAGCCTTAAAGAACTGATATTGACAAGTAACAATAAACTAGTCAGGATAAGAAGTATATTCGCCTTGTGTATCTACGAGTTGGTCTTATTTCCAAGGACTTCGGGGTATATTGACCCGTCAATTGTGGGACTATTCAAGTGACTAGAGAAAGGAGTCAATCCAGTACCTGCTATCCTGACAGAAACTTACAGATCACTGACTGCTTGCAAGAAATTAGGAGAAGGAAGGTTTTGGGGATGTGCACAATTACTTGAAATTTGGTTTAGAGGTCACTGGTGGAACACATCTTACAGAGGCATCATGTATCTTGACACATATTCACCGATTGAAAAACACATAGCTAGCTATTTTTTAGAGGAAAAGAGTGAAAACACTGGAAGAATACTTCAAGGACTTGAAAGATATTGATGTGGTATGAAAGGCTTCATGGTTAAATAGGGGAATAACTTTCTTATATTGGTGTGGAGACAGAGATTGGGTCCAACTGCTAGGAATTTAGGGAGAAACGACTTACTGTCCTTTGCTAGTATCTAGACAATTTGGTTCAAGACAGTTTATACCGGCTACTACAGGCATGGCAAAGTTCGAGTACACACACAAGACAAATGACTACAAGGGGATATTAGTTTAGACTGCAGGAGCATGGGAGAAACTAAGAAGAGTCCAACCATATCAAGACTCAGGAGTGATGGCAAGATACGATGAATGGAGAACGCAAAGGGTCAACGACAACATATTTTAAGAAAGGCCGGTAAATGCTAATTCCTCTATTCAATTTGCTAAGGAAGCACCCTCAGCTTTAGAAAAACTCAAGCATGACCGTGAATTGGATTTGAAGAAGTATGAAAAGGGAATCAGTGATCTCACCGAAGAGTTAACCATGGCAAAGCCGCAGTAAGCATGCATGAAGGAAAATGAAAAGATTTGATGAAATAGAATGAAAAGATTAGTCGTGATCTGAAAGAGTTGCAAGAACTATATGATGATTAAAAGGCAAAGCAGAAAGGAGGAACGAGCAAAGTGATGAAGAGTTTGTCAGAAAAACTGGATGCTATGACGAAGGAAAGAGATGATTATAAAAGGATGTATGAAAAGAAATCTCGATCAAGCAAAGAATCAAGCAGTAAGGTGAAAAAGAAGCTAAGAAGAAGAACAAGCTAGAAAGTTTAATCTAACAAGTCAAGTAACGCAGCTACATCAACTATTCACAAAGTACCACAATAAGGATAAAATTCAGATGGAAATAGAGAAGGGAGGATTACAGAAAAACGTAACAGAGCTAGAAAATGCTATACCGGATCTGAAGGAAAAACTTGTGGGTTATGAAGGAGCGATGTACGTAAAGAGTGGAGCATTGAAATACAAGTACAAAGCGTCACAACGCACGATTCAGAGCTAGAACGATGAATTGGTGAATTTCAAGAAACATGTCAAGAGTGTTGCCTTGTACGTACAAATATTGTCAAGGCAAGCTATGAGTTTGTTGGAGCAACCCAATGTCGAGCTGGAACATTGAGAAGTCATCACTCGCTTGTTGCATGAATTGGTCAATTTAGGAGTTAGGGCCAGTAGTCTTCTCTAGAAGAAATTATCTTTTCCTTGTATTTGAACCTTCAGACAAATGAATGTTTCCAAAAGACTAGTTCTTGAATTCGGTGCCTCTTGCATTCTTGCATTTACACATCTTGAATTCAACATATTTCATATTTCATATTCATTATACAAGTTGCCAATGGAGAAGAATTTGCATCCTTGAAGGAAGAAGTTAGTCTGAATCCAAGAAAATGATTTCTTGTTAATATAGCTTTGGAAACATGAATGATTTGGTGGCTAGAATGGACAAGCTTGAAGAATTCCAAGAACATTTAATTCAAATTCAAAAAGAAATGGTGGAGTAGATGAAGAAGTTTCAAGATGAAACAAGGGGGCATAATAATGAGCTGGTGAGTATGATAATTGCCACAACCAAAGGAAAGGTTTGGCATAAGATTCTTTTATGCAAAAAGACATTGGAAATACAAGTGATAATTGGAACAACGACTTTGTAGCAGAAGAGACATTAACTGATGAAGACCAAACTATCATCAACCAATATGAGATAGTTTGCACTGCCTCAGAATGTTCTATTGAACTGATATTGGATAGGATCGAGGACTCTTCCTTGAAAATCCTATCTTCTCATATTAATAGAGACTTAGGTAAAACAGAGCTGCAAGTTGGGAAAAATGAAAAATGTGACAAGAAGATGAAGATGCTAGTTACTTTGAGGTCTAAATCATCATCACGTTCAACACAAGATCAACCTCTAGTGTCAACAATTTCAAAACCTCGTCAGTTATCGGTTGGCCGAGCTTTTGGTTCTAAAAAGAAGAAGGAGAAATTGAAGGACTTCCAATTTAGTCCTACTCCCTTCACTTATCAAGAATTATTTTCCAAGCTGCTACAAGCTCGAGTGGTTGCACCATGCTTCGTCAAACCTCCATCACCTCCGCACCCAAAATGGTTTAAGGAAGAAGATCAGTGTGGCTTTCACGCTGACATTCAGGGTCATTCTATTGAGAAATGTATAAGTTTTAGACGCAAAATTCAACATCTCTTGGATCTCAAGGTAATGGAGTTTGAGATGGCAGTTCTAGGTTTAAAGATCAATTATCCGGTTATAACCAGCCATGTGAAAATAGATAAGGATCAAAGTAACGAGGACAAGAAGAAGACGAGTCTTTCTGATGGGGTCGATGAGATGATAGTTCTATGTATGAAGATCAATTATCTAGTTATAATCAGCCTTGTAAAAACAGACAAGGACCAAAGTAATGATGATAAGAAGGAGATGGGTCTTTCCAAGGGGGCCAGACGCAGAGAAAGATTAGCTGAAAGGAAGCGTTTGCAACAAGAAAAGCTTCTAGAGAATTCACATCTTAAGGTTTTCTAAGCGTCTATCTCAGTCTTACTTTCCTATCTGATACAAGGGATATATCTCGTCCCTAGGCCGATGGAGAAAATGTCAGATCCATTGCTTTTCAATTACAATCTGAATAGTGTTTGTGATTTTCATATGGGAGCATCAAGGCACCCTACAAGAAGATGCTGGGCTTTAAAGGAGGAAATAAAGAAGCTGGCTGCTAATGGAACGCTGACACAAGAAGTGGTGAAGCAATGGATTGAACAACGATCGAGCAAGCTGTTGCAATCGTTGAAGAGTCGAAAAAGGCAAATTTGTGTTCCCAGGATAGTTTGAATTTTGGATGCACGAGTCTTTCTCCTTATCCATGTATTTCATGTTAGAAGTTAATTGGTTCAAATTTTCTCGCATTCTAAGTTTTTTTAGAAACGATACACAGAAATAATTCTGCTACTTTTTGCCCGAAAGTAGTAGAGATTATTTTCTAAGGGCATATGTCATGTTTGCTGATTTTCATTTCAATAGAAGGATGTTTTTAAAATATATAAATATGTGTATCTCTTATCACCCTTTTAGGCCCCTGGATGCCAATTGCAAGATGCGATGCTGATTTTGGTACGAAGAATGATTGGATGTTGTGAAGATAATGAAGTGAAATTTATTTCTTGGTCTACTCAGGTCAGCAAAGTAAGAAAAGGCCAGATTACATCACTTTTGATGATGTTCGATGGCAAATCCTTGAAATTCATAAACAATGAAGCAAACTAGGCGATTTGAACCAAGTAGAGTTGCTTAAAATTGAAGTTCTAAGTGTAGTTTTTTATACTCTAAAAGACACAATAAGCAAGAAAGAAAAGGAGAGGAAAAAGAAAAGGTGGAAAAAGAAAAAAAAAGTGAAAAAAGAAAAAGAGAGAAAAAGGAAAAGGAAAAGTGAAAAAAAAGAGAGTGAAAAAGAAAATAGAGAAAATGAGTAAAAGAGGAAAGCATGAGGCAATGAACTATTGAATAAATAAGTCTCGGAACATCCTGATGGAGCTGTGGGGGATGTCAACAAATCTAATAAGAAGCTATGCTCCACCTGTTCAATACCCAAGCGTCAGTTATGTATCTTTGAAGGCATGTGTATAATAATATATAATAATAGCTAATAAGAATCAGAAGCACGCACATGCACTTATAGAATTCTATTCTTAGAATGATATTTTTGCACTCTACTGGTTAAACAAGTCCAGAAAGCTTGAACACATTTATAAATGGAAAATGGATGAAGAGAACATAAAAAGTTGTTTTCTGGCTGGATCAAGCAATGCGGTAATCATAGGGTGTTAACTAAGTGATTTGGAAGAAATTTCATAACCTCCGACATTGCCACAATATCCATGAGTTATGCTACCCATAGAAGGGTTGAATCTAAAATGCTCTTGTACTTGATATCCAGGGCATCATATTCTGTTTTTTTCTCGTTTTATATTAAGACCTTGATTTTTCGGGTCATGTAAGGTATCATTCATTGAAATATTAATCAATAAACTGACATTTTTTTCAAAACAAAAAGATTTCCTTGTATTGCTTTAGAGATGAACTTCAAAATATAAGATTGAGGATACAAATGATTAATCTGGCATGGTAAAGACATGACTGAGCATGAAACGCTCATATGTTCGGTAGTCTTTTGATCATAAAGATGAATCACCCATCAGGGGTCATAACTAGGATAATGAAAAGAATACATATATTAGAAAGATAAAGGACATGTAGTATGTCTCTACCTTAGGTTTTTGATTGAGTCTATAGAACGAGCTTGAAGAAAGTATAAGGACTTCAATAAAGTTCGGGAACTTGAAGAAAGTACATGAAATTCGAGAAATTTCGAAGACTTAAAGCAAGTTATACCATGGAATTTTGGTTGGTTTTTGAAACTAAAGAATGAACCTAAAGAAAGTTCAGGGGCTGGAAGAAAGTTCAGGGACTTGAGGTATTTATTCGCCCTAAATGATGAAAGAGGGGCAAATTTTACATGATGGGGTAAGAAATAAAGAGATCAGGGGCATCATTGACTGTGAAGATGAGACTTTTGGGGCATGAGGGTCCAAATCAGAATAGACAAGAGAGGACATAGAGCCTAAAAGAATTCGATCACCAAAGAAGTTAAAATTTGCTCAAGAAGAAAATGAGCCTTAACAACAAAGTTCTGGGGCAAATGTTGCAAGAGCCTAAAGATAGTAAGAGCTTTAGACAAATCTTAAAAAGATCAAGTTGAGCAAGATTTGATAAGAAAAATCTAAAAAGATAAGAAGAAGAAAATGAGCTCAACAACAAAATCCTAGGGCAAATTCTGTCAGAACAAGAAGATAATAAGAGCTCTAAAAGAAATTCAAAAAGATAAAGCTAAGCCAGATTTAGGAAGAGAGATCTAAAGAGATGAAGTATCGTTGCAACAAAAGCAGAAAATTCAATGGAAAGGCAAAGAAGATTAGAGCCCATCCAAGTGGTCTATAAGATATGAGCATTCTAATGTATGCATTCAAATCATTTTTGTACATTTTTTCAAGAATTCACAAAAATCAAATGTATCAACCTGCTTGAAGATGAAGATTTTAATAAAAATTCAATCGATTTGAAGAGGCGAATCACAACAAAGATTTCAACTCGTTTGAAGAGGTGGATCAATAAGGATTTTAACCCATTTGAAGAGACGAATTTTAGACAGGGTTTACCAGTTTGTTTAAAGAGACAGATTTCAGCAAGATTTTGTGATTGTATGTACAAGACAGATAATGCATTACAATTTTAAATCCTTCGGGTCATCAGTAAATCCTTCGGGTATGATGGTAAATCCTTTGGGTATAATATTAAATCATTCAGGTATGATGGTAAATCCTTTGGGTATGATGTTAAATCCTTTGGGTCATCAATAAATCCTTCATGTATGATGTTAAATCTTTCGGGTCATCAATAAGTCCTTTGGGATTGATGTTAAGTCCTTCGGGCCATCACCCTTAAGAATGATGTTTGGTTGCTTGCAAAGGAAAGGAAAAGCATCGTAATCCTAAAGCCTTCAGGTCATTAGTAATTTCTTCGGGCATGATGTTAAGTCTTTCAGGTTGGTACCTTCGGAAATGACGAGGACTTTTCAAATGCCATCACGGTCACGTTTAAGTTCCAAGCATAAAGATCGATCGATAGAGGAAGATAAAACAAGAGACCTTATGAGAGTTCCAGATTGAAAGATGGAGATTACCTTTGACAGAAAAAACAACGACTCAAAAGATTTCAACGCTTTAAGCTGGAAATTGAAGATATTCCATACCACTTTAAGTTGAATTTTTATTAATTGATAATATTTCTTTTGCAGGTTTCAGTTCTATTTACAGAGGCGGAACTCAAGACATTTCGTTTACAGAGACGGACCTCAAGATATTCCATTTACAGAAGCGGATTTCAAGACATTCCGTTTACAAAGGCGAACCTCAAGACATTTTGTTTACAGAAGCTGATTTCAAGACATTTTGTTTACAGAGGTGAATCCCAAGACATTCCATTTATAGAGGCGAATTTCAAGACATTCCATTTACAGAGGCAGATCTCAAGACAGTCCGTTTACAAAGACAAATCTCAAGACACTTCGTTTACAGAGGCATAGATATTCTGTTTATAGAGACAGATCTCAAAGATTTCAAATCTGTTTGAGGAGGTGGATCTCTGCAAAGATATTCAATTATTTGCAAGAGAAAGGAAGTATATTACAATTCTGAATCCTTCGGGTCGTCAGTGAGCCCTTCGGGCGTTATTTCAAATCTTCCAAACACCTCCAAGATTGATGAGGACTTTTTGGATGACATCACAGTAAGACAGTTGAGGCGCGATATCGACAAATATATTAACCTCTTGGGTTACTAGTTAAAAAGAAAGAGAATGGAAAACGAGATAGATCGACTTTGAGCTCAAATGAAGAGGATTTGCAGTTTAACTGGTCAAAAGTTTCAATGTTTCTCATTGAAGTACTTGAAGTTTCTTAATGATATACCCATGTTGTGCATTTGCTTTATAGTTGTGCCGGAAGGTTAATGATAGATTTAACTTTTGCAGGTCATGTAATTTTCGAGTGTAGAAAGAGATAGATCAATAGAGAAAGCAACAAGGGATCTAATGCGAGTTTCAGATCGAAAGATCTAGTCATCATAAGCAGAAAGCATTGACTTTAAAGATTTCAGTGCTTCAAGTGGAAAATTGAAGATGTTTCATATTACACTAAGAAGAATCCTTATTATAATTGATGACATTTCTTTTTACAGGAATGATGAGCTCCTAACAAGGAGAGTTCGCACAGCAAAGAATCCAACGTTCCAAAAGAGAAGAGCTCGCTTGTTCAACACCTTTATAGAGAGGTGGATAAGCATTTCGAAGGAATAAAGAGTGTAATGATTCCAGGCTTCGCCGCTTTTTAGAAGATAGATAATTTAGCTTTTTCAGACCTTGTCCAACATGTCACAAGAATAAAGAGTTAGAATGAAGCACTTGTTTGTTCAACACCTTACAGAGAGAGATGGATCAATATTTCAAGAAGAATGAAGAACTTCCAATAAGAAGAGTTCACCCTAGAACTCCTAATGTGAAGAGTTCGCCTAGCAAAGACAGAACTTCTAATGTGAAGAGTTCGCCCAGCAAAGACAAAACTCCTAATGTGAAAAGTTCATTCCCAGCGAAGATGAGAAAACTTTATCCCTAGAAAAGAAGAAACTTCAAATAAGAAGAGTTTGCCTAGTGAAGGTATAATTCTCAATGAGGAAAGTTCGTTCCGAGGTTCTAGATTAGAAGAACCTGTCATTTTGAAGAATAATGAAGTCCACAAAAGCTTTCTTATTCGACGTCTTTACAAAGAGACATATTAGAAAAGGAGAAGATTGAAGCATTTCATAATCAGAAAAATAGCTTCAAGTTTCGATGGTTAGACGGTTCAGACAAAATTCGTGTCTTTTCAGTACTTACCCTATTCCTGTTCCACAACAATGAGCAAAGAGGGGCAGCTGTAATACCCGTATTTTTTCCGGGTACCCATATGTATACATATATATCTCTATAAATAAATAAAGCCAATATTAAATATAAACCCAAAAATATAAATCGTCCATTTTACATATAACAAGGGTCCATAAATGCCCAAAACCCTTTCACAAAACCAAAGGCCCATTTTATATACAAAGCTCAATCCCATTATTAGCTTTACATCCAAACAAACATACATTTAATCTGAAAATTAAGTTTTCCCGCCCATTTGTCCACATGGCAACACACCATTGGACTAAATCATGAGACATGGATCTATGTTTCTTCAATTCAGCTGGTACTTGCACCATGACGTCATCAACGGGTCAGCCTATAAATAGGAAAGAGAAAAGTTTTATTATGCCATTAATTACTAACCATAAATAACTAATAATAATAATTAAATATAATAAATGAGAGGAGAGAGGAATTATCTTGGAATATGAACCGCCAAAAGATGAAATGACACCGGGCACTTGGAGAGTCACTAGAGAAGGTGATCGGACATCGCCGAAAACACTATACACGTCACTGAAAGGTATATCTTCTCTGTTCTTTTATTATCCTGCAAAATCAACACAAAATAAATGTTAGATCGAGTTTTTAAAGCATGAAAACAAAAACCAAAGAAAAATGAGTTTCGCCGGAGTTCATCTTTATTTAGTGAGCTAGGTCGACAGTCGAAGTTTGAGGGAATGAAGGAGTCGAAAATGAGTGATAGGGCTCGAGTAGAGTAGATTTAAGTGGGGAAGTCGGGAATCCTATTAAATTTGGGTTAGATTTAAAGTTTAGGGTTTAAAAAATTAAATTTTTGAGGGAATTTAGGCTTCCGGTCGGCGGCCGAAAATTGTCTTATGGCGGCCGGCCGCAGAAGTGTGGTTTCCAGAATGGTGGTGCAATGGCCAGATAATATATTTGGTGACCAGTAAGCCGGCACTCTTGGATGTTGGGAGACGTAGGTTTGACCACCTTACTTGCATTTGTGATTTATTTTTTTCATTTTCTTCCTTTAATTAGGTGGTGATACGTGTTACCACCTGATTGGAGGATGAAAATAAATTTATTTAATTATATATAAATAATTAAATTTATAATTAATTTATTTTATTAAATTAAAATTATGACTAAATTAAAAGAATGTATAAATAGTAAGAACCAAATGTGTAATTATACCTTTATTTTTTTAACTGACACGTCACCCTGCCGTTAACCTTTAACGGCTGGTGGTCAAATTGTACCCAATTTAATAGTATGTTAGTTTAATTTCTTCGAAAAAAATAAAATGGTCAAATCGCGACTTTTATAATAGTATGGTGGTCATTTATGTAGTTTACCCTATTTTTTATAATATCATCGTTGTCACTGTCTTTGTCTCTATCAGTTTGACCGACATATTCTTTAATTTATCGATGTCAACGCGTGGTGGTCGGGCGAGTTCATTTATTGAAGCGTTTCAAATGAATAAAATAGATAACTTAGGGCTAGTTTAGCATTGCTTTTAAAAAGTGATTTTTAAAATTGCTGTTAGAAAGAGATTTTAAAAAGTTGGTTGTAAGATTTTAGTGTTTGGTATTGCTGTCAAAAAGTGATTTTAAAAAGATAAATGACTATTTTGGACATGATATTATAAGATATATGTGTGTATATATATATATATTTATTTATATTTATATATATATTCAAATTCTCTAATGTTATAATATATGAAATATATCAATTTAAATTATTATAAAAAAATTTATTAATAAATATATTTTTAACCAATAAATTAGTAGCATATAATAAGGGTAAAATTGTCTTTACCTTTCCAACTGAGATTATCCACCACCCAAAGCTGAAAAAATTAACGTTTTAGTTTGGCTCCCAATTACCGTTTCAAACCAGCGTTGAGAATACTTTCTGAGTTGTTTAGCATTGATTATCATTTTCAAACCAACATTTGACCCAAAATCTGGTTTAAAACTCAATTTTAAACGGGCCCTTACAAACAATAGCAACTATGGAGGTGTTTGACAAACAATCCCACCATTAGATGGAACCAGCAAAAATCCAAAACATGACATCGGTGCATATGTTATATTTGATTATTTTGGTTGTGGTGGTACTTGTGTGAGGTTCGGTGTCATTCAGTTTCGAAAACGTACAATCATACTCAAATTTTTTTATCGAGTATTTCAAATGAAATTCGGTGTCACACAACCTCAAGAACATACATTTGATGACTTATCTCGTGGCGTTGCAACACGCTCTCTGGATATCTAGATCACATCAATCAAATGTGACTCGACTAAACAATGTCGACATAGCACACAACATTATCACGACTATCATAACTCTATGGTTTCTATCAATTATCAAGCCACTCAATTAAGTTTACCGAATTATTACATATTATGATTGTATATAAGAGTAGAAATTTTAATTTTTCAATTTTACAAGTCATTTTTATCTCATTTGGAGTCTATTGAACCCTTGTCCATAATTTTTCAGTCACTCGAACTCAAATTCATATTTTCCAGGCACATTGCCCAGGCAGAACTGGTATTGGACCTTGCGTACCGATACGATATATCGGGTACCGGTACTCGCCTTTTGCGTACCGATATGCGACATCAAAAAGGGGGAAAACAACAAGCCTTTAGTACCGGTACTCGATCACGAGTATCGGTACAACCTACTCAGTACCGATACGCTCCCACTCGTACCAGTACAAATTTTGCTCACTGAAATTTCGATGCAACATTGAGTACCGATACGGGGCGACCCGTACCGGTACGACTTGAACACCGTATCGATATTGGTTGAATCACGTACCAGTACTGGTTGAATCCGTATCGGTACTCCCCTCTCAATTCATCAGTGTTATCAGATTGAACATGGGTGCTAGTACAGACCCCTCGAGTATTGTACTCGAGCCTAATTTTTTTTAGAGCTCAAAAATTATATCCAATACCCTAAACCCTTAAGGTAAACCCTTAAATCAAACCTACAAGTTATGAGAGTTAATTTAGGTGATGTTCTACCATTTGTTACACGATTTTAACACAAATCTCGGATTAAGCCATTAAAGAGGTTTTTAACTAAAAACAACCAAAACACCAAATCAAGCATACAAAGGTGTTAGACGTGTACTAACATTGATCCTACTACTGAAAAAGATGCATTTTGCCAAGCTCCTTAAGTCTTCTTCTTCCCTAGCTCTTTAGAAGACTCTTCTACCTCTTTCACTACACAAGAGAGTTACAAATCGAATTACAATCTTGTAAGAGGTAAAATACTAACCAAAACTTACTCTCAAAGCTGAAAAACGAGATTAAATTTTTTCCTAGCTCACTTCCATCACCCCCAACCCATGAATTCTCATTTTCACCATTTTTGATGGTTTTTACTTCTTCTTGTAGATTCTTTGAATGTTGAATAATTTACCCCAAATTTTGATCATGAGATTACCACTTGAAATGACAAAAATATTAATATTTCTCTGTTGGTCTTTAGAAGAAAGACGAATAAGAGAGAAATGTGGGGGAAAGCAAAGGGATAAGGGTGATATCACCCTTTAACTATTTTGGAGAAATGTAGATGGGATTCAACCTTGTTTTTCAAAGAAATAGAATATTTCAACATCCATCCCTCATATCTTTCTCCCATCACACTTTGGTCACAACTTAGGCCCAAAATACAATAAAGAAACCCACTAATGCTCCCTTAAACATCCAATGGCCCAATAATTTGACCCAACATACTAGGCCCACGACTCGGGTGAATTAACCCACACATTTCGAAATTCGGGTCGTTACATTTGTTGTGTTTAATCTTTTGTAAATTTAATCAACAAATGATTATAGGTGAATGGTTGTGTTGAACTCCCAAGTAATAATTCATAATTATTTTATTTAAAGATTATATAGAGATGGGAAAAGACAAAAACATCTTTGTAACAATTAAACTTTACAATAAAAGTAATTTGGTAAATTTTTAATTAGGTTGGTGTAAAATTGATTTGTGACACTAAACTTAGTTAGATATTCAATAATAATATTTGTATTTTAAAAATAGAGGTGATCACACGTAAAGTCGAGCTTAAGCATGAGATTAGTGTTCTTCATATTTATTATTTTATTTTGGAAAAAATGAATATCTTTTAAATTTAGTATTTAATAATTTATTTAAATTTCTTTTTACTAAGTTTATCATTTATTTTTATAATTTTTACCTTATAGTATTAGTATTAGTATAACTTTAATTTTTATGTGATATATATTAGATAGTATATAAAAATAAAATAATATATTATAATCTTAAAAGCGGACTGAACTAGACTCAGACCATGAATGTTAAAGTTTAAGCCTAAACAATTAATACTTTAAACAGACTTTTTTTTTCTCTAAATCTATTTTTGGAAAAATTATTAGATGAATTTAGCTCACCACGTCATCTATGTCTTATCTAATAAAAAATTTTCATCTCTTTTTTTAAGGTGAATCTTCACCTCTTTCCTACGTGTAACTAACTAAGGAGTGGGTGATTACTAAGAAGTTACTATAAGATGGACCATGAATGAACCATAAATGACGTGATGAGCCAAGTTCATTAGATGGACTATAGAAGACGTCGTGAGTCGAATTCATTGGATAGACTATAAATAATATAGTGAACTGAATCCATATAATAATTTCTCCTATTTTTTTAATTTACTAAATTTTCAAATTTTAGATGGACCTTCGAGACTACATGAGTAGCTCGACCAATAAACAAACCTATTTAAAACTGGAAAAGAAATATTTCATTTAAAAATTATATTTAGTAAAATTAACAAATAAACTATTTGTAGTATAATGATAAAATATTTGTATGCAAAATTTGTAGATCTTGTGTTTGGTTTATATGTAATGATTTTCGGTTCCTTTATTTAAAGATTATATAGAAGAATGAAAAAACAAACATTCTTGTTGAGTGGATCAAATGATCGAAATAAACCAAGAGGGGTGAATTGAGTTTTTAAAGTTTTTGAAGTGGAATTGACAAATAAAAATTGGTAGACAAGAGAATTTAGAGTGGTTCAAGTTCCAATCGAACTCTACATCCACCACCTTAGCTTCACTAAGGATTTTCAACAATTCCACTAATTGCTCTTCCCCTTTTCTAGGCTAAGGAGGTAACCGTTACAATTTTGGTCAAATTTTCTACCCAAAATTTGACCCAATCCTCACACAGTAGAAACAAAGAAGTTGTTGGCTAAAACAAGTATCTCTCAATACACAATGTAGCCCAATTACAAGCACTCAACCCAATTGAAATGATAAGAATGAAAAATACAATTGGGGTTACAAGACAATAATGAGATTTAGGCACAAATGCTTAGATTTGATGTTTGGATGTTTGCTTTAGGATCAATAGTTGTTGCTGAAGCTTTTAGAGGTCTCTTTTATACCTTCTCATTAAATTCTAGCCGTTGTGGTTGTTGCATTCATCAATAGAGCCGTTGGGGATGTTATCTTCCCTCCATAAATGCAGTCTGCAACCAACCGTTTCGAAACGCCCGACCCTATTTCGAAACAGACCAAAATAGAAAGAGTCGTTGGGGGTGCATTAAAGAGCCCGTATCAAAACGGTTAAGCTTGTTTCGATACGCTAAGAGCCGTTTCGAAACCCGTTTCGAAACATTTTTGCCACTGTCAAGGCCTGTATCGAAACGGCTTGAAATCGTTTCGATACGCCTTAACGACTTGTGAAAAATCGGTTAAAAACTTCAACGGTCATATTTTTTAAATTTGACTTGAATGCCATTTTGAAACGTTTGAGGTCATTTCGATACGGTGTCTCGATGTTCTTAAGCCGTTTCGAAACAAGGGTTCATAGTGTCGAAACCGTTTCGAAACAAGGGTTCATAGTGTCGAAACCGTTTCGATACCCGTTTCGAAACACAGGTTCGCATTTTCAAAAGTGTTTCGAAACGCCTAAGGCCGTTCCGAAACGGTGACTCGAAAATCACTGTTTTGGCTTTAAGAACACTTGGAAAAGTTTTGATAAAATCAGTTTTTAACTTAGGTATTTTCTTTTAAACATATAGAGAGGTTTGAGGACTTAAAAATTCGTTTTCTCATTTTCAATTTAGTCCTTAAATTCTTTAATTATATCAAAATCAATTTATCGGTTTCACAATCTCTCCCTTTTTGATATATCAAAACCAAAGTTAGAATTTTTAAGAGTTTTGAAAATTTTGAATATATTCTAACTCCCCCTCAATTTAAGATGGGGTTTTAAAGTTTTAAAAAGATTTAAATCCAAGTTTTAAAACTTAAAAACACTTAAAACAAATTTTGGCTCTTAGATTACTGCTCTCCCTTTTTGTTAGATCAAGAATAAAAAACAAGGCTTAAAGAGAAGAGATAAGGTTAAAAGCAATAAGCAATAAGCAATAAGCAACATAATATAAATTCATAGAATTCAAATATCCAAAACACAAATCTTAAACAATAAGTTCAAAGCTTAATCCCAAACAAAATAAGCAAAGCATAGGTTCATAAAATATAAAGGAAATAAAGATGCAATCTTAGTCCAAATATGAATAGCTAATATGAGATGAAATGAGAATCCTAAGCCTCTTCGTCGTCACCATCATCATCCTTGGAATCATCATCGTCCTTAGCTTGAGAGCGACGAAAATCCATCCATTGACCATAAAAGGTGGAGAAGGACATGTCCATAGATTGATGTTGGTTCTCAAGGGATGTGAGTCGATTATCCATGGATTGCAATCGAGTATTTATGGTACCAAAACTCGCCTCCATAGTGTTGAACCGCTCGGTAAGAAAACCCAAGAGAGCTTCATTGTTGGCAACCGGAGCTTGTGGTTGAGGTTCAACTTGAGGTGGAGGTGCTTCCCTATCAACACGTTCCCATTGGCCATTGTTGATGTAATGAAATCCGGACTTGCGGAGAGAAGATTCATCAAGTTTTTGCTTGCCAGGTTCCGGAGAGTCATAGGTGCAATCAAGATTAAGCTCTCCAAAGATATAGCTTAAAACAGTCCCATAAGTGAAGGACTTGAGCGCATCGGTTTCACGGAGCTTGACATTATTCACCATCTCGGCGAACATGATCTTGACAAGATTTAGGCGCTCTCCACGACGAAAACATTTAAGCCAAAAATAATCTACTTGACGAACATGAGAAAATTTACCTCCGGAGGGGCGAATAAACCACGAGATCATCAAGTGGAGGAACCTATCGTGAGCATCCAAGGCAAGCACTGAACCTGTGTGAGAACCAAAATGAGTCTCATCCTCGATTCCTTCATTCTTAAGACCAAAGGTAGTCTCTAAGTAGGGTATGTCAATGACAATCTTCTTTCCCAAGATAAGAGACTCAATGCGAACAACTTCGGAGTTGTCTTCATTGTTAAAGAGTTGGGCATTCGAGTAGAAGATAAGAACTATGTGCTTGTAGCAAATATCCGAGATACTCAAGAAACCAAAGAAGCCCAATTCTAGTAAACGATGGAGATAACGGAAGAGAAAGCGCTCGGAGTCAAGAAACGACATGCCAACAACACGTTCACGATGAACAACAATCTCCTTGACATATGTGAAACGCTCCCTCATCGCGGTAGTTTTGAGACTCTTAAGGAAAAGTTGAGTAAGGTTGGGATGGATAGCGACTTGATTTGACGCTTCACTCGATTGAGGTGCCTTACGTTTCTTGTTAGCGGGATCCATTAAAAAAAATCCTAAAAACATAAAGCAAACAATTTGTAACTAAAATTGAAGTGTATGCATGAAAATCCGTAATTCAATCCAATTGTAAATCCCACTTAGGTTCAAAAAAAATCTTAAGAACAAAGATACAAAACAAAAAAAATTCAAGAGAAAAAAACAATTTTAAAAGAAACAGTAAAAAAATACTAATAAAAAATAATATATTCGAATAAAATTTTTTAGGATTTTGAAAATTTTTTCACAAGATTTGAAAAACCCAAGTATCAAAACACATAAACTATACAAAATTAAAATTTTCTAACCTAGGATTCGAATATAAATTTAAGGAAAAGGAAAAGATGAAAGTATACCTTAAATTGGGATTTTGGATGAATAGATGGAAATCCTTGCACAAAATTGTTGATGCTTGCTTAGACTTGTGTTTAAGAGTAAAAACCCTCAAGATTTGGTGAAAAACAATGAGGTTAAGAGGGTTTTTATAAGGAAAAATTCGATTTAGGGTTTTTAGGGTTTGAGGGAATTTTAATTAAAGTGAAAGTTTAACCTTAAAAGCTCATTTAAAGCAGTCTGCTAACCTGTTTCGGAACAGGGTTCAACCGTTCCGAAACACGGGCACCGAGAGTTGACCGACGTTTCAAGTCCAGCTGACCGTTTCGATACGACTTTGACCGTATCGAATCCCACGTTGACTCGTATCGAAACATGTTTCGATACACCCCTTGGTAGTAGCTAAAACGTTTAGAAAACCTTGGAAGGCGTTTCAAAACACCCTTCTCTCAGATGAATTTTTAAGGCACCTGTATTGAAACAGTTGGACCCGTTTTGATACACCTGGGCTTGGAAGTGCAGACGAGGCTCTAAAAGTGCAGAAAAATGGATTTTATAAGTCTTAATTTGCATGAATGACATGAATGGGCAAGAATAACATGTGCAAACATAAACATACTCCCCTAGTTATAAGCATGGATGAAATTAGGAGTAAAAACACATAAACATGGCATTTTCAATAGATCAAGCAATTTAAGCACAAAAAGGGTCCTAAAAGGTCAAGATAGGCTAGTTAGACCTAACTCTCTTCTAAGGGACCAAAAACACTCTTTATCTAAAGGCTTTGTAAATATGTCCGCTAGTTGATTTAAGGTGTCAACATACTCTATAACAACATCTTCCTTAAGGACATGATCTCTAATGAAATGATGTCTTATTTCTATATGTTTGGTTATAGAGTGTTGGATGAGATTTTTTGTCAAACATATGGCACTAGTGTTATCACACTTAAGAGGTATGGTTTCAACTTTAATACCATAATCTAAGAGATGTTGCTTCATCCAAAGGACTTGAGCACAACAACTCCCTAAGGATATGTACTCGGCTTCGGTGGTAGATAAGGTTACACTATTTTGTTTCTTAGAGAACCAAGATATGAGCATACTACCTAAGAATTGACAAGTTCCCGAAGTACTCTTCCTATCGATTTTACACCCCCATAATCCGCATCCGAATAAGCATGAAGGTTGAAGGTTGAGTCTCTAGGGTACCAAAGACCTAAACAAGGGGTATCTCTAAGGTACCTAAAGATTCTCTTAACGGCTATAAGGTGAGACTCTCTAGGACTAGCTTGAAACCTAGCACACCAGCAAACACTAAACAAGATAACCGGTCTACTTGTGGTAAGGTAAAGCAATGATCCAATCATAGAATGGTAAAGCTTAGAGTCAACACACTTACCTCTTTCATCTTTGTCAAGCTTTGTAGATGAGCTCATAGGTGTGGCTTGAGGCTTTGCATTCTCCAAGCCAAACTTCTTGAGCATATACTTGATGTACTTTGCTTGATTGATGAAGGTGTCATCCTTCCTTTGCTTGATTTGGAGTCCCAAAAAGAATGAGAGCTCCCCCATCACGCTCCTCGAATTCACCTTGCATTAACTTAGCAAACTCTTTGCAATGACGTTCATTAGTAGATCCAAAAATAATATCATCAACATAAATTTGTACTACTAAGATGTCATTTTTATACCTTTTTATGAAAAGTGTAGTGTCCACCTTACCTTTTTCAAAATCTTTTTCAATTAAAAAGTTTGAAAGTCTTTCATACCAAGCTCTAGGAGCTTGTTTTAAACCATAAAGAGATTTAGTAAGTTTGAAAACATGATTTGGAAATTTTGAGTCTTCAAAACCCGGTGGTTGTTCCACATACACTTCCTCATTTATAAAACCATTTAAAAATGCGCTTTTAACATCCATTTGAAAAAGCTTGAAATCATGATAACATGCATATGCAAGCAACATCCTAATGGCTTCCATTCTAGCTACGGGTGCATAGGTTTCATCAAAATCTATTCCCTCTTCTTGAGTGTAACCTTGTGCTACTAGTTTAGCTTTGTTTCTCACAATGTTACCACTCTCATCTAGTTTGTTCCTAAAGAACCATTTAGTTCCTATAGTAGATTGATTACTAGGCCTATCAACTAATGTCCAAACATTACTTCTCTCAAATTGATTTAACTCCTCTTGCATAACCATAATCCAAAAATCATCTTTCAATGCTTCTTTTATATTCTTAGGCTCTATGCATGAGATAAATGCAACATGGTTCATAAGCTTAAGAGAAGATCTAGTGGTTACCCCCTTGGATGGATCACCCAAGATTTCACCACCTTTGACATAGTTGAACTCCCTTGGGTAGCTCACTTCATTTTCCTCAAGAGTCAAGTCATTCAAGGCTTCAAGAGGTGAATCTTGTGTGTCCTCTTCTTTTGTTGGAATCTCACTCTCCTTTGAAGTTTCTCCTCCATCAAAGGCATTAATGATTCTTACATCATCATCATCATAAGAATCCTTCCTTGGAAGGAGGTTATCATCGAATACAACGTGTATAGATTCCTCTACTACTAAAGTTCTCTTGTTAAATACACGATAGGCTTTAGAATTTAAAGAATATCCTATGAAAATAGCTTCATCACTTTTTGCATCAAATTTACCTAAGTTATCTTTTCCATTATTTAAAACAAAGCACTTGTAACCAAATGGATGAAAATAGCTAATGTTAGGCTTTTTAGATTTTAAAATCTCATAAGGTGTTTTCTTTAAAATTGGCCTAATCATTACTCGGTTTACAATGTAGCAAGCGGTGTTTGTGGCTTCCGCCCAAAAATATTTAGGTAAATTGTTTTCACAAAGCATGGTTCTAGCCATTTCTTGTAAAGTTCTATTTTCTCTCTCAACTACCCCATTTTGTTGAGGAGTTCGAGGAGCTGAAAATTGTGGCTAATACCATTTTCATTTAAAAATTCTTCAAACCCTATATTTTGAAATTCGGTTCCATGATCACTTCTAATATGAGAAATTCGAAGTTCAAGATCATTTTGGGTTAATTTTGAAAATGTGATGAATTTTTCTAAAGCCTCGTCTTTAGTACTTAAAAATAGAACCCAAGTAAATCTAGAAAAATCATCAACAAGAACAAATGCATAATATTTACCACCCAAGCTCATAGTCCTAATTGGCCCAAATAAATCCACGTGGATAAGTTGTAAACACCTACTTGCAGAAACATCATTAATGGATTTAAAGGATGACTTATGTTGTTTACCCTTAGAGCATGCATCACAAATTTTATCGCTTGAGAACTTAATCTTGGGTAAACCTCTAACTAGATCAAGGGAAACTAATTTTTCTAAAACATTAATGCTAGCATGTCCTAGTTTTTTATGCCATAGCCATGCATCATTTTCATTTTGAGCTACTAAACATGCATGGGATGTATATATGTCATCTAAATGCACCATGTAAATGTTACCTATGCGATGACCTATGAGCATAATATTATTAGATTTAATGTCAACAATTTTGCACCCATTTTTATCAAATAAAACGTTAAATCCTTTATCACATAATTGGCTTATGCTCAACAAATTATGTTTAAGACCATCGACATACAAGACATTTTCAATAAGAATGGTAGAGTGATTACCTATGGAGCCAATACTTTTAATGTGGCCTTTGGAGTTGTCACCAAATGTCACCACTCCTCCACTTTTTGGCTTTAAGTCCATGAATCTACTCTTGTCTCCAGTCACATGCCTCGAGCATCCACTATCAAGGTACTATGAGTTTTGACTTTGTGCTTTGGCCTTGTAGCAATGCTCCCTCTACAAACAAAGATATTAAACTTTTGTTTTTGGTACCCAAATCATTTTGGGTCCACGAGTGTTAGCTCCCATTAGCTTGTTTCCCTTAGGAATCCAAGGTGACATAGCAACAAAATTATTAGATTTTACAAGTTCCTTAGGAACCCATACACTTCTAATCTTTTTAGTTCTATTATGTCTAGGGAAGCTACTTTGTTTGTAGTTATTAGTCTTTCTCCTAGGTTGGTTTGTTTTAGATAATTCACCTTTTTTCATGCTTCACATTACCAACATATTTAAAAGACTCTTTGAGCTTGTTAAGCTCACCTAACACCTTTTGGTGTTCACTATTGCATTGAGAAAGAAGATTATTTAGGTCAATATTTTCATCTTGGAAGAATTTAAGTTCATCTTTTAAACCTAGAATCTTTTTCTCAAATTTTAAGTTTGCTTGAGTAAGTGAGTCATTTTTATCATTTAATTCTGAAATAATTTTCTTATTTCTAATGACCGACTCATTGTATTTCTCAACTAACTCATCATAAACCTCTTGCAACTCATCATATGCATCATTTAATTCATCAAATGTAAAATCAAAAGATGATGAGTTAGAGGTTACCATGGAGGAATTCTTCTCAAGTGCCACGAGGCAAAGGTTGACCACTTCTTGTTCATCATCCTCGGATGACTCCTCATCACTCCAAGTAGCAAGCTTGGCTTTGAGCTTCTTCTTCTTCTCAAAACTCTTCTTCTTGAGTTGAGGGCACTCCGAACGAATGTGACCGGGCTTTTTGCACTCGAAGCAAATGATTTGATCCCTCTCTTCTTCTTTGCTTTTACCTTTGAAGTCCATCTTTATTTGAATTTTCCTTCCTCGGTTGGACCTCATGAAGCGTGAAAATCTTTTGGCTATCATAGCCAATTCTTCTAACTCATCCTTCTCACTAGAAGTGCTCTCCTCAAGTAATGAAGCTTTGAGAGCCACTCCCATTTTCTTCTTCTTTTCCACCTCTAGCTTCTTCACTCTTTTCTCTTCCTTCTTCTTTTCTTCTTCCATTCATTGCTACATAATCTCATGAGTAAGGAGAGAACCCACTAGCTCATCAAGTTTTAGAGTCTTCAAGTTTTTGGTATCTATGATGGCGGTTCTCTTCCCATCCCAAGATTCGAGAAGTGAGTAGAGTAGCTTCCGGACAAGCTTGTCTTCCAGAATAGTCTCTCCAAAGCCTTTAAGCCCGTTGACGATGGTTGAGAAGCGATCAAACATTTTAGACACCCTTTCGTCGGGCTCCATCTTGAAATTCTCATAACTAAGATTGAGAATTCCAATCTTGGTTTCCTTCACATCATTGGTTCCTTCATAGGTGGTCTCTAGAGTATGTAGAACTTATGTTTTGATATAATAATTGAAAAATGTTTTGGACTAATTTGAAAAGAATTTAAAACTTGGTTTTAAGTCCAAACAACTTGAATTTATGTTTGAGGTATTTTAAGAGGTTTTTGGCAAAGATTTTTCATGTTTTAAACAGCTAAACTTGTATTTTCAACGTCCCAGTATCGATACGGTTGTACCCGTACCGATACCATTTTGCCCCAATTTGGCCACTGTCAAACCCCGTACCGATACAGGCCTTTGCCGTATTGATACGGTCGGGATCGTTTCGATACACCAGGTAAGCGTACCGATCCCGTTTCAACTACCCCAACGGCTATTTCCCAACGACCATTTAAATGTGCACCCGTACCGATACGCCTCAGCTGACAAGAGCTCAACGGCTAGTTCCTATGAAGGCCGTATCAATACCGTTCCACGTGTATCGATACTGGTAGCTGCAGAACAGCATTTATGAAGGGAAATAAAGTCCTCAACGGCTCCAATTTGATCCCAACGGCTAGTAACGGCTACAAACTCAATTGGGAGTATAAAAGGGACCTCCAAGCATCAAGAGAAGGCTAATGCTTCAATTGTCAAACATCAAATGATCAAGAAATTGTCTTAGTGCTTTATTTGTCATTTCTTGTATAGACAAACACTAGTGAGCCAAAATTGTCAAATTTGCTCAAGTGTTTTAGGTTTTGGGTGAGTGCTTAATTGTGCAAACAAACACCTATTAGAGGGTTTTAAGTTTGCTTTCTTTGTCTCTTTGTAAAGAGGGTTTTGATCAAGGCTTTGGGTAGAAGCTTGATCGGTTGTAAGGGTTTCCTCCTAATCCTAGAAAAGGGGACGAATCAATTAGTGGATTGATTGTGAAATCCTTAGTGGGGAGCTAAGGTAGTGGATGTAGGTGCTTGTTAGAAGGCCGAACCACTATAAATCATTGTGTCTATTTTCTTTTTAGCTTCCTTAACCCTTCCACCCAAAAATCCATCTCTCCACCACTTGGTGAGCTAGTTTGGTTGATCGAATCGAGCCCCTACATCTCAACAATTGGTATAAGAGCTTGGCTCAATCGAAGGGGATTCACATCCTATTGAGAAGATTCGGCAAGCTCGATCATTATTTCATCAACCGACTCAATGGCACAATCAATCGACAAACCGCCCTTCTTCGACGGAGACCACTATGCCCATTGGAAGACAAAGATGAAATTTTTCTTGAAGTCAAGAGATTACAAGCTATGGGACATAATTGAAGATGGTCCGTTCGTGCCTCAAAGAAGTAAAGCGGAATGGAGTGCCAACGATCGCAAGAAGATGGAGCTAAATTGCAAAGCCTTGCACATTCTATTTTGTGCATTTGGTCCATCCATCTATGAGAAGATGTCTTCTTCTGAGAGTGCTAAGGAGGTATGGGACAAGCTTGAAGTCACATACGAGGGGACAAATGAAGTCAAGGAGACCAAGATTGGGCTCCTAACCTTAGAGTATGAGAACTTCAAAATGGATCCGGAAGAGAACATCGAAAAGATGTTTGATAGGTTCTCCACCATCACCAATGGTCTAAAAGGCTATGGAGAAGCCATCCCGGAGGAGAAGCTTGTTCGAAAGCTCATCTACTCACTTCCCGAGTCTTGGGACTCAAAGAGGACCGCCATCATCGAAGCCAAAAATTTGAAGACTTTGAAGCTTGATGAACTCATGGGGTCTCTCCTTACTCATCAAATCATGAAGAAGAACAAAGAGGATGAGAAGAAGAGGGAAGAAATTAGAGCTATGGGAGAGAAGAAAATCAAAGGGCTTGACATCAATGCTAGTGTCATGGCTCTCAAATCCTCCACTTGCCATCATGTCTACTCAAGTGAAGAGGAGGATGAATATGAAGAGATAGTTCATCTCTTCAAGAAGTGTGCCCCTTTCATGAAGAAAGCCTTGAGAGAGCTTGAACGAGAACCTAAAAGAAAGGAGAGGGCAAGCACTTCAAGCCATAAGAAGAAGGCACATGTGGCTACTTGGAGTGATGAGGACTCCACCGACGATGAACAAACCAACCTTTGCCTTATGGCCATCGAAGAAGATTCAAGGGTAACTTCTAATTCATCTACTTCATGTTCTTACACTTTTGATGAATTACAAGATGCCTATGATGATTTGGTTTTAGATTTTAAAAGCCACATTTTGAAAAACAATAAATTGATTTCAAAGTTAAAAATTCAAAATAATTTGCTTTCTAAAACCAAACTTGAACTTGAAGCAAAACTTGAAGAGTTTGAATTAAAATGTTTTGATTTACAAAAATTGCTTCAAAAAGTTCAAGAAGAAAAAGATTTGATTTCCAAAGAGCTTGAAAAGAAAAACAATTTTGGAAAATCAAACTTTTATGTTAGACAATCTAGTGCCCCTAGATTTATAAAAGGTAAATGTTTTAGAAGTGTTTGGGTCCCAAAAGGACTAACCACTTCAATTAAAAAGGATGACATTGAAGAATGGATTCCTAAGGGGTCTAAAATTTGTGCAACTAACGTTTATGGATCCAAAGCAATTTGGATACCAAAAATTACTTGATTGTCTATTGTAGGTGTGATGGAGATGTTCAACAAGTCAAACATTGAGGGGGAGCTCCATACACACAAGGAAGAACACTTGAAGAAGGAAGGCTTCACATCCTCCCTTGGGTTCAAGTGTTGGTAAAATTTCTAGTTGTTTTGAATTTATTTGTCTTATTTTTAGTATTCAACTAGATGATCATATATGATGGACTAACACTTTTGATGATGCTTTGAGTAAGGGGGAGCCATTTTAAACCAAATTCTTATTTGTGTCAAAGTTTTTATCCCTATTGTTATTTTAAAACTTAATGTTTTAAATTCTTTTTGATATAACAAAAAGGGGGAGAAATGGTTTGAAAAATTGATTTTTCAATTGAATAAGGGGGAGCTTTACTTAATTTCATATCCTTAATCTCTTATTCATATTTTTAAAGTTAAAGGGGGAGAAACCCAAACAATTTTTCAAGTGAGTTTTATTATATAAAAAAGGGGAGATTGTAGAACTTATGTTTTGATATAATAATTGAAAAATGTTTTGGACTAATTTGAAAAGAATTTAAAACTTGGTTTTAAGTCCAAACAACTTGAATTTATGTTTGAGGTATTTTAAGAGGTTTTTGGCAAAAATTTTTCATGTTTTAAACAGCCAAACTTGTATTTTCAACGTCCCAGTATCGATACGGTTGTACCCGTACCGATACCATTTTGCCCCAATTTGGCCACTGTCAAACCCCGTACCGATACAGGCCTTTGCCGTATCGATACGGTCGGGATCGTTTCGATACACCAGGTAAGCGTACCGATCCCATTTCAACTACCCCAACGGCTATTTCCCAACGACCATTTAAATGTACACCCGTACCGATACGCCCTCAAGCGTATCGATACGCCTCAGCTGGCAAGAGCTCAAAGGCTAGTTCCTATGAAGGCCGTATCGATACCGTTCCACGTGTATCGATACTGGTAGCTGCAGAACATCATTTATGAAGGGAAATAAAGTCCTCAACGGCTCCAATTTGATCCCAACGGCTAGTAACGGCTACAAACTCAATTGGGAGTATAAAAGGGACCTCCAAGCATCAAGAGAAGGCTAATGCTTCAATTGTCAAACATCAAATGATCAAGAAATTGTCTTAGTGCTTTATTTGTCATTTCTTGTATAGACAAACACTAGTGAGCCAAAATTGTCAAATTTGCTCAAGTGTTTTAGGTTTTGGGTGAGTGCTTAATTGTGTAAACAAACACCTATTAGAGGGTTTTAAGTTTACTTTCTTTGTCTCTTTGTAAAGAGGGTTTTGATCAAGGCTTTGGGTAGAAGCTTGATCGGTTGTAAGGGTTTCCTCCTAATCCTAGAAAAGGGGACGAATCAATTAGTGGATTGATTGTGAAATCCTTAGTGGGGAGCTAAGGTAGTGGATGTAGGTGCTTGTTAGAAGGCCGAACCACTATAAATCATTGTGTCTATTTTCTTTTTAGCCTCCTTAACCCTTCCACCCAAAAATTCATCTCTCCACCACTTGGAGAGCTAGTTTGGTTGATCGAATCGAGCCCCTACATCTCAACAGAGTATCCCACACTTCCTTGGCACTCTCAATGGATGAGACTTTGGAGTAGATGTCGGGATCGAAAGAGCAAAAGAGCATGTGAAGAGCTTTGTCATTTATTTGGATCTTCTTCCTCTCTTCTTCACTCATCTCCATCTTTTTCTTTAGAACCATCTTTCCTTCATTATCCTTCTTCAATGGAATGTAGGGACCATCTTCAATGACATCCCAAACCAAATAATCGTTGGACTTGATGAAGAGGCGCATCCGATTCTTCCAAAACGGATAGTTGTCACCATTGAAGAAAGGTGGTTTTGTGGTGGATTGTGACTCGTACATGCTCGATCCGGAGGTAGATGTCATATCTTGATTTTTGGATGATCACACTCTTCCTAGGAACTCCTCTTGTGGTTGTTAATTCTTCAAAGAGGTAGGCTCTGATACCAATTGTTGAGTGGATCGAATGATCGAAATAAACCAAGAGGGGGGTGAATTGGGTTTTTAAAGTTTTTGAAGTGGAGTTGACAAATAAAAATTGGTAGACAAGGGAATTTAGAGTGGTTCAAGTTCCAATTGAATTTTTCATCTACTACCTTAGCTTCACTAAGGATTTTCAACAATTCCACTAATTGCTCTTTCCCTTTTCTAGGCTAAGGAGGTAACCGTTACAATTTCGGTCAAATTTTATACCCAAAATTTGACCCAATCCTCACACAATAGAAACAAAGAATTTGTTGGCTAAGCAAGTATCTCTCAATACACAATGTAGCCCAATTACAAGCACTCAACCCAATTGAAATGATAAGAATAAAAAATACAATTGGGGTTACAAGACAATAATGGGATTTAGGCACAAATGCTTGGATTTGATGTTTGGATGTTTGCTTTTGGATCAATAGTTGTTGTTGAAGCTTTTAGAGGTTCCTTTTATACATTCTCATTGAATTCTAGTGGTTGTTGCATTCATCAATAGAGATGTTGGGGATGTTATCTTCCCTCCATAAATACAGTCTGCAACCAACCGTTTCGAAACGCCGACCCTGTTTCGAAACATACCAAAATAGAAAGAGTCGTTGGGGTGCATTAAAGAGCCCGTATCGAAACGGTTAAGCTTGTTTCGATACGCTAAGAGCCGTTTCGAAACATTTTTGCCACTGTCAAGGCCTGTATCAAAACGGCTTGAAATCGTTTCGATACACCTTAACGACTTGTGAAAAATCGGTTAAAAACTTCAACGATCATATTTTTTTAAATCTGACTTGAATGCCGTTTTGAAACGTTTGAGGTTGTTTCGATACGGTGTCTCGATGTTCTTAAGCCGTTTCGAAACCCGTTTCGAAATAAGGGTTCACAGTGTCGAAACCGTTTTGATACCCGTTTCAAAACACATGTTCACAGTTTCAAAAGTGTTTCGGAAGGCCTAAGGCTGTTCTGAAACGGTGACTCGAAAATCACTGTTTTGGCTTTAAGAACACTTAGAAAAGTTTTGATAAAATCAGTTTTTAACTTAGGTATTTTCTTTTAAACATATAGAGAGGTTTGAAGACTTAAAAATTCGTTTTCTCATTTTCAATTTAATCCTTAAATTCTTTAGTCATATCAAAATCAATTTATCAGTTTCACAATTCTACAACAAATATTTATAAAACCAACTGAATTGATGTCGAATTGGCTCGTGACTCAAAACCCTGACATTTAATATAAATGTTAACAGAATACAAATAGATAGATTTATATGAGAAAATATTTCATGCACCGACAATGCAAAAACTTTTCCACAAGCGAGTTTAATTTAAGGCTTAGAGTTTATGGGTTATACTTTAGGTTTTAAAATTCCGGGGATAAAATTTAAATTTTAGGGTTTTAAGGTTAGAGATTTGAATTTTAATTTTTAAGGTGAATTTGTGCATGCTTGTGGAAAGGTTTTTTTCCATTGCCAGTGCATGATATAATATCTCAATTTATATATAGGAACTCAAACTTGGCCTCAATTTTTAATTTGATGTGTAAATTTTTTTTTTCCAATTAAATATTTAAATTTAAGGTTTAACTTAGTACCTAAACCTTTTTAGTCGAATCATGTGCCTTGACTTTTTGGTTCTTATCAGTACCTAAATTTAGCTTTTTGATTCAAACTGATTCTAATAATAAATGAATTATTTAAACCAATTTGAATCATACAATCACATTTAGGTACCAATTTGAATTAAAAAAACAAGTCAATGTACCTAATTCGACCAAAAAACGTTGAGGTACCAAATTGAATTTAGAATCTAAATTTAGATACTTAATTAGACAAAACAAAATTTAGATACTAAATTAAACCTTAAAACCAAATTCAAATACTAAAAATTATATTTGCCGAACAGTAGTGAATAAAGTGTGGATTGGGTACTTTCTAAATAGTAGTGGAGCCCAGCCTAATGTGAGCAAGTGCTTCGGATATGGTTGACACAAAGTAATTAAGATCAACGGTGCATAAATGATCTTGATAGACGGCCCCATCCATGGGCCTAAATGAAGCCCAGTAGTTGAGGGAGTTTTTTCCAAAATATCTGAATTGAGACAAGACCGAAGACCGTGATGGAAACGTGTACGTTCCTGATTGGATCTCAAATACCGCCAATATCCATTGACTCTTCCATTTCCTTCCCATCATTTATCCCATTTCCTTCCGCTCTCAACCAGTTTTCTCTCATTAGGGTTCTTCTTTTAATCAGATCTTCATAGATTCAAAACAAAATAGGGTCCTATTCTCACAATATTTGGGGGTTCGAAGAGCATAAAACGATAATATGCCTTCGTTACCTCTCGCATGGATTTTGCTTCGCTTGATCCCGTCTTTAGCTCCGTTTCATGCCGGTTTATGTTCCCATCGTTTGAAACATCTCGCAAAGAGTGATCGGCGTGGTAATCTTAGCATCCATAATCATTAACTTGTTTCGACTTCTCTATCTTCCTCCCCCCTTTCTCTGGATTCTCCTCTTTCTTTTAAGCCTATAATCGTCCCACCCCAAGGAATCTAGTTTGTACTTGAGAGGTTTTCGATCCTCAACTGGTGTTGCTTTTCTCAGAGGCTTTTTAAGATCTTCAATTTGATTGCACTTACAGCACTTTCTTAACAAAGGTATCTTATGATTATCCTTATCCGCTTACCACGTGTGGTGAGACAGTATCTAGCTGATATATATAATTATAATATTATGGATTTTTTTTTAAATTTTTACTCTTCAAAGGATTAGTCACAAATAAAGTTCTTGAGAATATTTAATCTGTGTTAGTTTATTTGTTTGCAGTGTTTCAGATCTGAGTTCATCTTAATTATATATGAAAACAATTAGCTGGATTCTTAGTCTTATAAACTTTTGTTTATAAACCTAAAGTGATTTGACTCAGGTTTTGATTTTATCCTGCACTATCCATTGAAATTTGTAGTCTAGAAAGTTAACAAATGTGCCTTTGATTGAAGCTAGGACTTGTTATATTTGTTGGTATTGGAAATGGACATATTGAGCTCTCGAGAGGAAGATGGTATCAGTGACATAAAGCGGGCTGAGGTTCGTAATTACTCGAATCAATGTGTTGGCAGATCTATTCGGGATGATACAAACACGAGTGATGTGAAAGAGTTGCTTGATAAGGGACATCAAAGCAAACCTAAGCGGAAGTGTTTAGCCAAGTCTGCATCATTTCCTTCTGCTGTGCCTGCTGAAGATGATGAAATTGTAACTGCAATGCAGGGAGTGTCCTTGGAGGATTCCGTTCAGACTTACTCCCGCTCGGTTTCTTTGCCTGTAAGTGTCGAGTGTCGTTTGTTAAGTTTCCATAGATCGATTGTTGTTTCATTTCCTAAATCCTGTGCTGTCATTTACCCTGTAACAGACTCCCTTGAAGCTAGTTTCTGCCCTTAAAGGTAGCCGTGAGAAACAAGGATTGCCACCGAAGAAGCTAACTGTGAAATGGGCACCTGACGTCTATGATCCTCCACCAACGTCGGTATTGCACACAGTTAGAAACAACAAAAAGCAGCAGAAATTGAAGAAGAAGAAAAATGACAAGAAGAAAAATGGGAAGAAAGGTCAGAAGGGCAACAATGCCGGACGAGGTAGTGGGGGTGGTAAAGACAACAAACAATGCGGCGGCAGTGGTTGCTCTGATAGGTTCTATAAACCACCACCGGAAGTTCATCAGGATAAATTAACCAACTCCTCTATCGACCTTGATGGTTTCAAGGTTGGCAGTCCCGACCCTTACTGCGGGAGTAGTTTTCTGAAAGAATCACCAACTAAGATGCACTACTCTGTGGCGGAGGCTCTATGAGTATACCCCTCTTCTTTTCATATCACAGAGAAGAAATCTTCTATGCTTTTAGCAGTCCTTGTAGATAAATAAAGCTCTTTCCAGCTTTCTATATGATGGTCATCGGAACGATTTACTTGAATGCTATTATGTAATGGTTTTTGATATTTGTGTGGGTTTTAAAGTTTTGTTAGTCAGCAAAAGACTGCTTTGTAAATATATTACCAGCACTCTTTAAACCGAAGACCTGAAACATATATTTCTGCAAACATTATTGGTCTATGCTTTGAGAATAGAACAACTGGAATAAATTTAAGGTTGATTCCTAGTTTATTTCCCCCATCATGCTTCCCTGCTTGTAAACATGGTGTAGAATTTGTACGGAAGAACATAGATGGAGGAAATGCAGGTTTTTATTGCAGTTGAAATTATGCAAATACTGTCATACATACTGAACTATCAAATGCATCCGAGCAGGCTGCGGCAATGTCTTTTATGCCATATTTTCTGCATCTATCTTTAGATAGTCATAACTTGAGTCACATCCCCATGCCTTACTGTATCCGGCTTCGATTCCTGTTGCAGTTCAATACAAACATTAAAATCCTAAAGAGGATAAAGGTATTTACAGGATTAAGGGCATGCTATGAGTCAAGTTTTGTAGGAAATTACCGACGGCAATGTTAATTTCCACCGTTCCATGTGTCTCACCAGCCTTAACGAGATAGTTGTTAGCTGCATGCCTGAAATTAAATGGGATAACTAGATTAGGTATATGTTAAAGCTTTGAATGTGTTTACAAGGTATCTTGCTGACCCCTCTAAATAACTTGTTATTTCTGCTTGGTCATCAATGGAGCATAACAACCACTAGCTAAGTGCATAACATATACAAGATTTAACGACTAAACTCAAAATCCGTCCTCGTCTTTCTAGCATGTCATCTTATGTTGTTTAGCATTGGCAGGAGAGGTTGATAGCAAGCAATAGTGTAAGTAATTGATATGGACAGAAGAAAGGTTTTTGCTTATATTAATTATGTCGAATATGGTGCCTTTATATAGGCTACAAGAGTTGGAATTAGACTAATAATAAAACTACTATGTTAGGTAAAACTCATACCAAGATAAGGCTAACTTAAAGTAGGTCTCTAGGACTCCTAGTTAACCTATACAAGAGTAGAGATAGAGTTAAAGTCCTAATACAAGTAAACTATATCGGCAGGAAGAAAATTAAATATTAGAGTCCTAATACAAGTAGTATTTCGGCAAGTATATTCCTACAAATAGCAAACTTTACCAGTCAAATTGAAGTGGTTGCCCACCGTACACGAGCATGATATCTCCAAGCAGTATCCGGAGGTTGTTTGGGTCAAAAGGAATCCCTGCACAGCCAGCAGCAGTGGCTATATGCCCCCAGTTCGGGTCTCTCCCATATACAGCAGCCTGATATAATTTTAGGTGTGTTTGGTAGAAAAGAAAAGTGAGGGGAAAGAAAATGAGAGGGATGTTCATTTCCCATCATTGTGCGTAAAAACAAATCATCCTAAAATTGGAAGGAAAATAGGAGAGAAAATGTGAGTAAGATGAGAGTTAGCTCAAAATATGCTTTTTTTTTCAAAGCTTAATTTTCTTTCCTTCTATTTCTCAACTCTACCAAGCAATAAATGGAAAGAAAATATAATTTTCTTTCAATTTTTCCAACATTCATACCAAGCACACTAATGGAAAGAAAAATTACTTTTCCATCTTTTCACTTTTCTACCCCTTTAATGTTCCATCCTTTCAATTTTCTTGCCACTCTACCAAGCAAAGCCTAAGTGTTGAAATTTTTATGTTCAAATATCATACCTTGACAAGTGAAGAAGTAGCCACAGAGCGAGCAATCTTTCCTGCTTCAGCCTCTCCTTCGGTACCACTTACAGTGACCTGTATCTCTAGGTTAGCTTTGGCTAAAACTATTCAAGAACCCCATGATAAGACGGGAAAAAAAAACAAATAGACCACCCAAGAGATTTGCTGCCTAAATTTAAATGCATTACTCTATAATATCAAAACATGTTACTAGTTAAAGTGGCATAGCATCAGGGTTCATTCAGTAAGGAAGATCCTTCTGTAGGTCCAAAAAGAGAGCGAATAAAGAATTGAAGAATGCAGACCTCAATTAAACATGTTGCTCCTTCTCCATCCAAAGCTATTGATTTAGCAAGACCTTGCATTACCTGAGAAGAGACGTGTTAAATTAAAACCTCAAGCAACTCATTCCAAACACTGGCTTAGATCAAAAGACTAACCCAAGTGACATCATCCCAAAAAATTTAACCAAAACTCTAAGTAGTTTCTGGTATTGTTAAATTGGAAAGTTTGCACAAGGGATACTGTTTGTTTAATCAACATCTAACAAACCTAATTTAAACTGGATAGGATGAACGAAAAGCTCGAATGCAGCCAACTTACAGCATCAAGACCCGCTTGAAGTAGTGCAGCATCATTAGTGTTCATAGAAGTGATACAGTTCAATCCAGCTAACCCACTGGCAAAAGCAATGACAGTATCATTGGAACTGGTCAGTCCATCAACCTGCAGAAAAAAAGAATAAAAGTACTTCGCTAAAATCAAGTAGAAACAGATTAAGCCAAGCCATGGAAGAAAAGGAGTCCATTAAACTAAGATGTCACCTAGTTGAAATAAATTACAGGGAGGAATAAAGCAATGGAATTACATACAGTGATTTGGTTGAAACTGCGGCTTACAGCAACCTGAACCATCTTTCTCCAGGCATCACTTTCAACAAGGGCATCAGTTGTTATTACCTGCAAGACTTATCAGCCTTGAGAATAGAATTGGAGTTATATCCTATAGGAAAGCTGGAAACACTTGAAAGACTTACACCGAGAATGGTTGCCATGTTAGGGTGGATCATCCCAGAACCTTTTGTCATTCCCCCAATTCTTATACTAGTCCCTCCAACCTTGGGCAATAATTAGTTATACATATGGCCATGAGATACAATTAAAGAAAGACTAGATTCATAAGAAACCTTCATGTGCTATACAGCTGAGACAATGTTACCATCTAAATTGGAAAATATTTTGGTTTCTGAGAGAAAAAGTATACAAGTATGGATATTAAATTGTTATCCCTTTGAAACTGTTACTTACCTCATATTCAATAGCCACACTCTTGCTAACAAGGTCAGTTGTGGTAATTGCCACTGCAGCAGAATCTGCCCTGAACAACCACAATGAGACCACAGATGCTTATGCAAACTTTGTAATACCATACAAGAGAAAAATTTTGGAAACATTTGCAGATATGCAAATTACTTCCTGCTCAACTGAGTATCAGGCCTCATGTGCTATTTGTAATTTACCAACAAAAGGGAAAATAGCATCATAGCAAGTTCATCATATCCATGTATCTAGTCCTTTACATAGTATGTAAACCACCAAAACCAATAAAGAATAAGCATAAGTAGTACCCCTGAATAGACGGTGACAGTGAATCAACTAGCCTTGGGAGTGAACTCAAAAGTGCTTCCTGCATGACATTATAATCCACGGATTGTATTATCAGTCTGGTTGAAGGAATATCACCGTAGTTCACTTCAATGGCATTAATAGGTCACCATAACAAGCAAGCATATAAATAGGATGAACATGTTCAAGGAAAAAAACGAATAAGGGCCTGCACCTTCTTTATTCTCTGACCAATCACACCAGTGGATTCAATCAACACTTCCTCACACTCTATTTGCAGGATCTGCAAAATTGCATACAGGAAAAGGTGGTAAAAATGCAGCCTGTACAAAGATCAAAACTGAACAAGGAACTTTATGCTCTAATAGTTGCATACTGTAGCAAGGGCATCTGCACATTCCATCACATCCAGATAACCAGCGTCACCCTGAAAACCATGAGGGTCAATTAACCATGTAAAATTTGATTCAATCTGGCATTTTGGAATGCTCAAATGATAAGAAAAGAGTGAAACATGGAGTCTTTTCCCATGCTTAAACTGTACTAAGAAATGAAGCACGTTTAAAATGCACTCACCGGAAAGTACTTGGGAAAAGATAAAGACTAACACTATGTTTGGTAGAAAGGAAAGAAAATGGATGGAAGGAAACATGTGAGGAAAGGGAAAATTGTAGAGTGAATAAAGGTATCTTATTGTGTTTTGGTATGAAGGATGAAAAAATACAAGGAAATAAAGAGGTTTAAGGCAAACTTGCAAAGATATTTTTTTTAATTTAAGTTGAAAGAGTATTTTTCTCCCACATTGGATGAAAAGGAAAGATGCAAATCAACTCATTTTACTCCCCTCTTCCTATTTCCCTCCTACCAAATGATGGGGGGAGGGGTCCGCCCTCTTTCTTTTTACCTCTTTCCTTCCAACCAAACACAGAGTAAAGAAAAAGAAAATAGTGCTATTTTTACAAACCGTTGCTGCATTGGCTTGACCGGCATTTATTAACAAAGCACGTGCCTGATAAGATGCATGATTTAGTCATTAGCCATATAAAAGGGTGGACTATATAATACTATAAAGAAAATCGAGAAGCCCACAAAAGCAATTCAAATCAAATTATTACTTCAGTTCAGACTAAATTTACAAGAAGATTGTCCCTACTATACACAGATGAATAAGATAGCCAATCTGACGTACTGTTTTCTTTCTATTCAACACGTTTTTGCAGTGCACCACCGGTGCTGCTGCAACCACATTTTTAGTAAATGCCCCTGGAAAAATATTCCAAATGAGTTCTAGAACAGTCTGAAAATCAACATTTCCAAATAAACTTACCGAAATAATTTATAGAGAATAAATATTCAATTATGTTTCTAGCTATAGAATAAGCAACTAAAAATTCCACCTGCAACATTGGCAGCAACATCGCAAGTGACAAGTGCAAGATCAGGTTTTTCTCCTTTGGCACGTAATCCACCATATAAGCCTGCAGCTATAAATCCCTTAGCAGCAGTAACTCCCCCTGGAATCTATGCAATTGCAACCAGACATGTAACAATAATAAATTATCAAAATTAGATAGAATTTTAAAATCAAAATGAAAAATCATATAGAATTAAAATAATCCAAAAAATGAAGTGGCGGACCTGCTTCCATACTCCATCAGGGAGAAGAATAGGAGCTGCCGGCATATAATAGGACGACTCACTAACATTTGATGAAGAAGCAGATAATTTAAAATCCGCCTTTGACGAACAAACAGAGCTTACAATCTACAAAAAAAAAAAGAACTTAAAAGCTATTTCATTGCAGGGCAGCCAAACAAAGTCATCAAGTAAAAATTAATATAAGAGGGAGCAAATGACTTTGTCAATTTTGTCAATTTGCTCACCCCAAATGACATGTCACCACCGCTTTATATCCCAAGATTTCATTTTTTTTCCTTTTCGAGGCATGACATTCTCCCACACTCAATCTCGTGACGCACTCGTCACGAGTTATCTTATCTCGTGATAGGCCACTGTCACGGTTGTTCACCCCACCACTGGAGTGCTCGACGTCGGACAGTCAAATGGTCGCTCTGATAACATTTGTCACAAGACCATTACTCTCTTACCTAGCATTTACTATAAATTTATAAAACAATAATTTATTTTATGTATTGTTACACAATTTATTTTCGTACTTGTGTTTAATATTTGAAAGAGTTGATGGGTGGGGTGAGGGGATGGGCACGGAAAAATAACTCACGTCGGATAAAAGTTGTTCGATTTTGTGATTGTTGTGATCCCACAATCCCAATCTTTGTTGGTAACGTAAACTTTTGGCTTATATCCTGAATTTTCTTATGATGTTCATTTTGAACTTGAAAAAAATGCATTTGATCCACAAATGAAAAGAAGTCTTAGAAAACAAATGCTTGTTTTCCTTGTATTATTTGCAGCAAACTCCTTCCTAGGATAAACAGAAGGCAAAATCGTCCCAAATTCTATAATTTTATATAATTCTTTAGATTTTCTTTTTTTTATTATATCTTCGTATTATTCTATATAATTATTTCCGAAAACAAAATTTTTAGTTCAACTATTCAAGCTTAAAAATGCCCCAACAACTCAAATTAAAAGTACTGCTAAAGCCATTGCCAAACCTGACTGGCTATTCCAATGGAAAGTTATTAGGAAATTTGATAGAGTTATTTGAAATCACCTGCAACCTTTTCACCATCATTGATGTTCCCTTGAAAGTCATCAGTTGTAGCTGCTTCTGATAATTCATCAACTGAAGACAAAAATAAAGTTCACAGTGGCCGCTTAAGCTTTAATCATCTTTTTTCATAAAATAAAAAAAGATTTAGAATAGCACTTACTTGATGTTCGTTCATTTTTTCAAAACCAAAATTTTCTTTCCAAATTGACAAAGTTTCCTCAGCTGCAGGGAGCATGAGGTTTTCCACGTTCAGGAAACTTAAAAATGCCTCAGTATAAGCGAATAATGCCCGGAAATAGCCCTATAACAAAATCAAAGATGATGATGATATGTTTGCTTGGTCCAGAAGTAGTATAGTCATTCGTGTTTTGAACGGATTTGAAGAGTGTGAACAAAAACCAATAAACTATACTAGGAGAATGTAACAGCATTTTAAGGTGACATAATGTCATATCTGTAAATGCTCAACATAGAAGTATTGCATTAAACTTCAAACAGATTAGAAGACATATTGAAGTTGACAGCATGAACAAACCATAGTCTTAGTTGAATCAGTTAAAGCACTTACTTTTCCTTGATGTTCTCTACTTGTTGCCACTATAGGGAGCTCGGCAACCTCCCGACCAAATATCCTTAGAAGACCAGCTGATACAACAACAGACCTGCAAATATACACCAACACCGTGTATAAATTCATACACAATAAGGCAATAGAGAGAAAACAAAACAATATACCCCTCGCCCAAAAGAAGAAGAAAAATAACCAAATAGCAATATACCTACAAATCAAAAGCACGCAATACATTCCACCAAAATCGTATCCAGAAATCTTTCTCCTGAAAAGAGATCAAACAGTAATCAGATCCAATCAGAACAAGCCAGATCACTTGTAAATTGTTTGTCTTAACATGTTAGTAATTAGTAATATCGTGAAGGTGCACAAATTGTAAAATATCAAGCAAAATATCCTCTTAACACCGTACACATAAACACATTGTCTTGATAGCACATTTTCTAATCATTTTTTTTCTATTTAAAGCCAAAAAAGGAAAATAGAACACAAGAACAGCAGGAATAGGAAAGAATGAAATACATACCCATAGACCATAGCAGGAAGTAAGTTAGCACCAGAGTTTGCAACAATGGGTTCAAAACATTCCTGTCAAAAAGAAAGTACAAATAACTTGAGCAGACAGGTAATTGTTGAATACAAGTATACAACTGAACTAACTATAATATCTGCAGGATAATCAACAAATAATCTAAAAGGCAGCTATCTAGACATGGGCATATTCAGAAAAGTCCCATAGTTTGGCTTAATTTCAAGAAAGTGGCACTGGGAACTTTGAGGTCCTAGGTTCAAATCTCATTATGTGTGGGTTTGGTCCAGATTTATTTTGATTAGTATTCTGAATTGTAACTTCTGGTATAGCTGTTAACATGTAACTTAAAAACAGACACTTATGAATGTGTAATCAGATTCAGTTCCGACATAAGTTTAGTGTTAATTTCTAACTTCAACTCAATTGCAATTTTAGTAATCCATATGGGTGGATTTTTATCAATTTGATTTGCGAAGTTCATTTTAAGTCCCAATACAATCTACCAGCCATAAGTAATATGTGCACAAAATTAAAAAGTACAATTGGTCCTATTCTCTATGATTGAAAAATTTCTTTGTACCCCAACCTCATTGTGATTGTATGCTTAAGAACTTCAACTGCTTTTAACTAAAACTATATGCTGGGATGTGGATGGGAAGTATATTGTTACGTTAATCATTTTTTAGATTACATTAAGTTAATTATTTCTAGGGAAAGAAAGTACTATTATTATAGAAGATATTAATTTTATTATTTTATTAGGGAAGTATTAAAGATTCTAATTACGAATATTTCTTGCTTTGTAGAAGTCTTTTCTTGGTAGGACTACTTGCTTAGTAAGTCTTTCAAATGAACTAGGTAACCTCTATTTAAGGGGAGAATTGAGAATGGAATAAAAAAAGAAGTTAGAATTTTTTATCAAAACCCTAAAATATTTTGGTCTCTTTTAATGAGTCTTAAGGTTTTAGTCTCCCTTTGATGAGCTGAGAGGTTTCAGTTTCCCTTTGACGAGCTGAATCATCAATTCGAAACACAAGTTTGTATGAATCGTAACATATATGCAAATAGCAGCCATTCTGAGAATGTGTCTGAGGCTTTGAGCACATCTGAACTCACTCCAACAAGTTCTTTTTAATACGTTGTTCCAAAGCCATAATCACTCATGACACTGAGCTTAGTTCAAAATTTAAATTTGAAAAAGTTTGGTTAACATATATTGTACACAACAAGCTCTCAGTGCAGGACTTAAAAGTTTGGTAAAAGGTAACGTTTTTTTTTATTAAAAAAAGGTTAGGTGAAAAGGCAGTATAATATATTGAATGCCAATATGTTTCATGTCAGCAAAAACTTACTTCAAATATGGCAGCAGCACTCGAAAGTAATGACAAATCTTCAGAATTTTGGCTTTTTCCACTCAGTATTCGCCATTGAAAACAATCTTTGGCTTCACCAATGGATAATTCTTTTTCTAAATGTTTTCTTCTGATTATATCAGATATTGAAGCAGGAATTATCTGTGCCCTAATGGAAACAAAACTCTGGAGGGTCCCATGAATCCTTTTGCAGTCATCACAACAGAACCACATACCCTTGGGAATTTCCTGTTGTGTGGAGGAAACACAAATTGGTAAGTGCTTCAACTAGTGTGTGTGAATATATTAACAATGAAACTGCAAGAGCAATTTAGACTTACTTTCAAATCGCATTGTCCACTATCACGCAGGCATCCGATATGGGACTCCTTCTCACACTAAGAAAGGACAAAAGAAAAGATGATATACCAAAGACAATGTCTGCTAGGATACAAATAGGATGAGTAAACTGCACATACTTGGTCGCAGAGAATCATTGTCCGATCATCAAAGGTAATGGGACTAAAGTCGTACTCCCTAGAAAAACAATAAGACTCATCCTTGTCTCATAACACAAATATTAATAGTGGATAAGACTCAAAGCAGTAAACATGTAAGAAATCCATAAATAAACAAAAAAGAGGGGAACAAAAAGTCCAAATAAGAAACTATTGAGAGATTATTGATTCCTAAAAAAGCCTCTCTATCAACGATCCACTAGTTACAACTCCAACATGCCTCTGAGTGGATAATAAACAAATATACGTGTGTTACACACACACACATACAGATTAATCCATTGGAAGATTAGTCACACAGTGAAGCTCATATTCCAAGATATTGATATGCTTAGAGACAGAATACTGGAATGTACAGGAAAAAAAAGTACGGAGGTACCCAACCTGCAAACAGCACAACCACCAATTTCAAATTCTGGTGCTGTAACAATTCTTGTCAGTCGTAGCTCAATTGGTCTCGCTATCCTTGAAGCCTCTCCTGAGATATCTTTCCTACCAAGACCGTTTTCATCCGCACAATTTATACAACGCCAGTCACCTTCAGGAAGGTGCTCTATATTCAAACAAGCTGCAAGAAAGAAATTAATGAAATAAATGATGAAAGAGAATCTGGGCACGAGATAAATTTAAGCAGACACGTGCATCCACTGTTTTATTATTTGAAAACAATTTGGCGAAAGACGATCATGATAATCATTAGGCATGAAAGCACAAAACCGGTTAGAGCTTTAAATGCTGAGCCTAATGCAATATATTGTAAATGAATAAATCTCGTGAAGTATCGATGGATGTTGGCCACCCAATATCAAATTATTTCAAAGTACCAACTTTAAATCAAGCACCTATCTCAACAAAAATATAAACCAAGAAGAAACAGCTAAAAATAAAGAAACTTACGCACCAGGATGCATAGCCAGACGACATTCATGACAAAGAAGCAGATCTCCAGCATTTCCACATTTTGCACAAATATCATCACTGCAACCAGTTGTAAAGTGTTGTCCATTTGCCAATGACAAGGCTATATCATGAAGCGTCATTCCATTAGATGTATAGATGTGATGATACCTGTGTAAAAATGGAAAAGTAAAAAGCTCAAAAGAAGAATGACCCAACATTCTAACAAAAATATCAAATTCTCCAAAGAGCACTCACGGTTGTCTTCTGTCAGCCAATCCAGCATGTGCTTCAAACTGTGAAGGGCTAAGCTGCTCACAACAAAACAAATTAAACGAAAACCATAGAAGAGAGCTTATCTAGCATCAACTTGATAATAAATGAGAAACTTACCTTTCTCGCACAACATCCACAGACTATACCGTCCTCCTGTTTGTAGCCTTCAAGGTACTTCCGGGTAAAAGTCTGAAAACTTTCAGTCAGTACTAGGCATAAAATTATTTCTAATCAACTCTATTATTTTCTACAAGCCACTGCACCTTTCCTTTGATAAAGTAAGCCAATTCAGCCCCATCTGGAAGTCCATTTGACAAAAAAAGTGACCGGTGCATGACATTACCCCTGACAACAATTTAAAGAACTCCAGATTAATTTAGGCTGATCTAAATTTTACATGGAGAGTACACACAGTATATGCCATAGCATACCTTTTCTTCAAGCCACCATCAATAGTTCTCTTTCGTTGCATGACTGAGGTAGGCGGTAGGCCTACAATAAGGTACATCGTTAGTGAGGTGTGGGAAAAAGGAGAGAACAAAACAAGCTATCTTATGAGGAATGTAAAAACTCAGATCACAACCCTCTTAAAGAATTAGCCATAATCATGCAATCTTGTAAATTAATAAAAAAATCCATCCAATAATGCTTTTGAGAACTAAATTGAAATGGCAAACACGGCACTCGAATCTAGATTCAATTCTCCTAGGGTCCCAGAAAAAAAAACAGGGTAGAATACTTATCCAGGTTAAAAACCAAGAAAATGAATTCAGTGAAACCTGACCATAATAAAGGGATACATAAGATTTTTTTTAAGTTGAAACACTGAAAGCTCATAGAGATAGAACTCACCAAAAACTTATATCAGTTTACCTTACAAAATTAGGCAAACTAGGTGATTTGATGTTAGATTTCTTCTCCGCTTCAACCTTTTTGTAACTTTGCTGAAGACTAGCTGCAGAACATAATCACACGCCAAAACCTGAACAATAGAAGAAACAAAATGAAGCTCTGTATTGACTGGTATGGAATCAAATCTCTTTAAGAAGGTTGACAATATCTATACTAATAGGCATAGTAGATTTAATATCTAACACTTAAAATTTATCCTGACCTTCACAAAACGAGAATGCAGAAAAAGGGGAAAATTATCAAGGATTCTTATAGAATAACCACAAATGAGAGGGCAGAAGAGTCTTCGCTGTTTCTTATACTCCCGCATGCGTTGCTTGAGTGGACCACTTACCTTCTTTGCTGAAACTTTATGCATACCAACCAGATCTGACGGCAGTTACCTCGAATGCAATTGCTACCGTCCGATAGAATCTATATCATTTTGTTTTTTTCCCATTTGGAATTAATTTCCATTATTACATTGTAGTAAATTTCCATGTTAAAATTTACAGGCATTGGATGTATCGCATAAGCTACTATGTACACATAGCAAGCAACCTGGTCCTAGATATTTCTCATTACTGTTGTCTTTGGTCTATTTCTTTAACTAGACTTGAACGCTTGAGAGCCTAGATAGAATTGCCTATAAAAGAGAGCAAACCTCAAGTAAAATGAGAGTTCTCTAATTGAATTATCATCTATTTGTTTCTTTTACTTTTGGAAATTATATAAAATGAAACAGCAACAAACTCAAAAAATAAATAAATAAACCGGGTGAGATAGAATTACACCTAGCCAAGATAAACCAATCAAAGCATTGAACATATTTGAACAAAAAAAAATCAAAGCATTGAACATAAATTATTACCTTCCCAATCCTGAAAGAACTCCTAAGTTATAGATGTACCAGCAACGTTTTTCATCACTCCATCCAGAATTCAAAAATGCAGTGGAGCAGCCTTTAGTTCTTGAATAAGATAATACTTGGCCTTCTATTCTCCAAGCATATGTGATTATTTGGATGCCTAGTTTTGGCACCAGCATACTGCTCATACTCATAGACACTCGGATTCACACACAACCATTCAGAGAATATAATACACCTGAGAAACTAAGCTCTAAAAGGGCAAGCAACAATAGTAATTAGAACAGTTGAGAGACTTACTTTGGATAAATTACGAAATATCCACCAGCACGAATAATTCCATTCAGTACTATCTCATAGGCATAGCCAAATAATGGTAATAACTTCCATAAACAATTCAACACTTCAACTAAAACCTAATTAACATTTGATTAGATGGGGAAAAAAAGAAATATTACCCCCATCGAGACAGAAATATACTTCACTCTTCTCTATCAAGAATGCCAACTCCTAATTCAAGCTAGCTTCAATTCAGGCTTTGTACTATTTACATTCTCCATAATCTCCTCTGTTGAGATTCCTATAAAAACTGTTTCTTCCTCCATTAAAAGCAATTAATTTCCAAACTTCAGATAATGAAAAGCATTCAAAATTGGAAATCCAAAGAAAGAAAGAAACCCAATAAGTTCACTATTCTTTAATACAATGAAAATTGAATCCAAATGCGTACCGGAAACTTTAATGTGTGCCTCCAAAGCAACGCTGAACTGGCATTCTTCATAGTATGCTAAATTTGAATGTGTGCTTCCAATCCAACTCATAAAATATAGAAAAAGGAAATCAAATACCCGCTTAACGTTAGCCAAAGTTGAAAAATAACTTCGATAATGGAAAATGTAACGGAGTACAGTACCTATGTAAAGCGAAATCAATGATAACCTTCAGAAATCGAATACAATTACCATAGAATTCTAGCAAATCAAAGAATAAAGCATGCATGCAGGCACGAGTACTGAAAACAGCCATATTTCAAACCTCAAGGATTTTGAATTCGTTAACATAATCGTTCCGGTTTGGGTTAGGCTTGGAGCGCGGCAAACAAACCAGAAGGGAAAAATGCTTAATTCGCGGTGAGGATAAACAATGTGTTTGGCCGTCATGGAGTGAGTAATTACAAGAATTCATATTTTAATATCTTATCTCCTGATTCCTGTTTAATTAGATAAATTGTAGGGTAAAATACAAAAATAATGACTTAACTTTTGCCTCTATTCTATTTTACTCACTCATCTTTAAATTGAGTCGATTTAATGACTCAACTTTTAATATTGAGTTTTTATCATCACCCAACTGTTATATTATGGATGTCGTTAATGATGTGACATTTTTTATTGATTTGGTCGTCACGTAAACACACACGTGTTAAAAAATAGAATAAATACAAAAGAAAAGGAATGAGTGGTGGGCCCCAGTTTGCTTGACATATCAGGGAAACATTGACTTTGCGTGAGTTAAAAAATTTTACACCCAGGCATCGAAAGCTAACAATGGCAATTTTGAAGCAGAGATCCCAGCTGTTTCTTGCCATAAGCGGGTAAAGGACATTCAAGGGAAAGTACCAGATTGCCCCTCCTCTTCCATCTGTGAGATGGCCGGAACCCAGCCGTTCAGCGGCAGCGTATGCTTCGCTCTGAACCAACATAGATCTGAGAGATCCTGACTTATCGACAAAGAGAACATAGCTCAAGAAGCCTGTGTCACCATTTTCGTGATGTTGCCGGAGAAGCGTAACCAGAGGAGAAACAAAAGCCGGAGTTCGATGTCGTTCATAAAACAGTATCCGGCATCGCCAGAGAGAGGGACAACACCAATAGTAGTGAAGAGACGGCCAAATCTGCGTTTCCGGGCCGATTCCTTCCTTTTCCCTAACCTTTAATCTCGTGTTGGCAGCGAAACTCAAGTCAGAACTCTAGCGGTGCGCAGTTTGCAGCGGCGATAACAAGCCAAAGTCACGCTTGGGGGTAGCTTTCGTCCAACCCGTCCGACGCTTCGGTGGTGAAAAACCTAGCAAGACACTCCGGCGGTACCTTTTCGTCGACAGTAAAAAGGCCCGACCGCCCCCGGGGAATAACCTTATCGCCACCACCTTGGAGCAAACCACCAGGCGTCGTCGGTCACCAACGAAACCCGGTGCAGCGGGGCCTCCTACCGGGGACGACGCCTCGTGTAAGAAGGCAACCACAAACCTGAGCTGGGGTGGTGAGTCAAACCGAACGGCTGAAGTTAACTGGGGCCCACCACTCATTCCTTTTCTTTTGTATTTATTCTGTTTTTTAACACGTGTGTTTACGTGGCGGCCAAATCAATAAAAAATGTCACATCATTAACGACATCCATAATATAACAGTTGGGTGATGATAAAAACTCAATGTTAAAAGTTGAGTCAGTAAATCGACTCAATTTAAATATGAGTGAGTAAAATAGGAAAGAGGCAAAAATTGAGTCATTATTTTTTGTATTTTACCCTAAATTGTATTTATAGAATCATATAGTTTTAAATTATAAAAAATATTGATTATTATAAAATTTATAATAATCTCACATAATTTACTCCATTCTCAATCCCTTTTATAAAAAAAAATATTCAAATATTCTACATATATAATTACAATCAAATATATTCGAACCAATTATTGAATAGCTTTTCAACTATTTATAGAGTCGATTGCACCACATGTTACACAATCTCAAACTTCTGAGCACTCTAATCTCCTCTTTAAATTTTGACTCTCGTTCTAAATCGATCCCTCAACTTTTGAATGTTACGATTTTATCTATGAACTATGACTCTCGTTTAAATTGATTCCTAAACTTTTGAATGTTTTGATTTAATTGCAACAACATTTTGCTTGAATATAGTGTAAGTAACGAATATGTAATTATAACAGTTTTTAATTATCACATCAGTTTATTCAAATTTAGATGGTACGATTGACACATTAATCAAAATAGAACCCACCAATAATTAAGTGATCATACATATAAACTAATCTTAATTTTTAACCAAATATACCCTTAAGGTTTCAATAATTTAGATATTGGTGGCAAAAATATTTTCGTTAATTGATTATGCAGTCTTTTGTTAACTAGACTAATAGTAATCAACCACTTGAAGGGGTGGAACATATCAACTTTGGGTCTGTATTTTGGAAGAAGAAGCAAGTCCTAGCTCAATTGGCAGGGGCGGAAAAAGCCATAGCAGTGGACCCTAACAAACTTTTAATTAACTTAACCCCTTGCTGCAAAAGCACTAAAAAATCTTGAAACAAGAATAAACCATCTGGTTCAAGAAGAGTAAATTTCGTCTCGAGTAGAAAATATTAAATTTTTGATTGGATATAAAAAAATTTGACTCGACTTGAATCGAATTATAATTTAATCAACTTGGCTCGAAAAAATTTAAATAAAAATTGAGTTATAAAATAGAACTTAGGTTTAAGGGGTATTTTTGCCCCTAAGTTCGTACCCCATAATCAATTTAGTTCCACCGCGAAAAACGCACCCAATTTGGTCCTTTAGTTGATTAATTGCATCAATTTAACCCTTTGACTAACGTTGATCGATAATATGTTGACGTGATTGTTAACAGTGCTAACGTAGTAGTATGGGCAACATTTGATTTTTAGAGAGTTCAAAGACAAAAATGATTTTTAGGGAGTTTGAGGGTAAAATTGATTTATACGTAATATTTAAAAAATAAGAAAGTAAAATATTAAAAATAAAAATACTATTAACTTTTTAAATGTTAATTATAAAAGAATATCAAAATCATATTGAATATTAACTTTATAAAAAATTAAAGATCAAAGAGAGAGATTTTAAATAATAAAAATACTTATATTGTTACTCTTGCAATTCTCTAGCCTAGAGGTAACGGTGAAATTGAAAAATTAACTAAGAAATATATGTTGTGAATAAAATAAAGAAGAACAAGAAGAACAAAGAGATGAGAGGAAGAGGGAGATTTTTATTATTCTCAAAATATAGAATTGTATACAATGCCTTCAATGAATCATCTATTTATATGCATAAGAAGTACATAATACATTAAACTCTAATTCATAGGGATAATATTCCTAATAATAAATAAATCAAGCTCCTTTGATAAAGTTCTAATCATGATAGACATCCACATAGATAAATATTCATAACACTCCCCCTTGGATGTCTATGAAGATAATGTGCCTCGTTAAAACCTTACTAAGATAAAAACCCAGTGGGAAAAAATTCTTTAGTGAAGGAAAAAGAGTACACACATCTTTGATACGCATAATTTGTTGCCTCATTAAAAACCTTACCAGGAAAACCCATTGGGACAAAACCTCGGTTAAGGGAAAAAGAGTGCAACGCGTATTTACTCCCCCTCATGAAAACATCACAGAAGATCTTTGAATCTTCATAATTTAATCTTGAATATCATTTTTCTAAAGATCGCGAGGGATGAAACTTTGGAGTAATATGTTCCATGATGTATCAACTTTCAAACTGAGATATACATCTTGCTTTATCTTCACACAAGATAGCTTTTATCATATCTTGTAAAAGTAAATCCACATATCTTTTGGATATGTTGGGTCAATAATCTTAGCCAAACACATTTTTTGGCTTGCCTCGTGCATAATAATTATTTCTACGACATTTGAGGAGGCATCAACGAATGTTTGAAGATCTAAATGTAATGATCTTTGTATATTCATAGATATTTCTTTTCCAACTAATATATAGTGCTTCAAGACCAAGAAAAGATATAATTATCTTTATTCACATCCAACAATCTTACAACTATTGGGATACTCAATATATATGCTATATTCATATTGAATCTTCTTTAAGATTCTTTCAGCTTATGTCTATTCATAGACAAAAGAAATATATAAAAATGCTCGATCTTCAGGTCCAGATAAACTTGATGTCAAGATTCAAATACTTGTATTGAAAGTACTTCACGAGTTTCCAATTTGAAGCTCTTTAGGAGTTCTAAAATTATCATAATGGATCTTGATCCAAACTCCTTTATAAAATACATAAGAAAATCTGATCATTCTTATAGTATTTTCTCAATTAGTATTCACTAAGGCGATTATACCAAATGCACCAAAAATATTCATGAGACATGTCTAAATAAATTTCCTCAGAAATTTCCAAATGCTTATAGCATTTTAGATTCTTCAAGGATAAATATGGATCCACAAATAATTAGACGCATGTAAAATTTTCAAAACTGCCAAAGTAATTGCATCCACCATGAAGTAATTAAAACTTTTCATAAATCACAGTTCAAGTCGTATTTACGACTACTTATTTGTGCCTCACTTGCATTACACCTTTAGGTGTTTGGACTGGTGGTCCAAATACTTCTATTTTAGAAGTTCAAAGCGTCTTTCAACATTGGCCAATTCAATATCTATACTTCTGGATAGATTTTATACAAGATCCTCGATTTTTTTCTTTACTTTTATAGAAGTATTTTATGTAAAATTGTTTGTAAAATCGTTGTCGACAACTTTCCAATTTTTCTAGTTCCATTCTTGTAATGACATAACTCATCGAGATCTCTTCAAGATTTCAATTTTTATTCTAAGTACCTGAAACTCTTCAAGAGTTTTATTATTTGTTATGTCTTGGGTCTCTTCAGGAGCACCCGCCTCCAATATATGACCATCTCATATTACTTTCTATTTACGAGAATTTTGATCATTGGAACCATTTCAACTATCATGCTTCAGGCATGATTTACATTCTCTCGCTCTAACATGTAATTTAAACTTAGAGAATTTCAGCTGGTATATGAGACTTAATTACTCTCATTGGGTCAGTAAATATGTCTGGCAGTTGACATGTAATAACATGAATTATCTTATGAACTTCTAGTTCATATACGAGGATCTAGATAATGATAATTCATTTTCCTCTATCCAGCTGATTATTATCTCCCCTGATGTTGAGAAAAATCATGTCATAAATGATTCTCCAATTAATGTTTAAGAATTTAAACATAAAAGGAGACTCGTACTCAATATATATTCTCAACCCTTTTTATTTACCCATTTTGTGCGTTGTGGTGGAGCAATTCATATCGCACATTCAAAAATCATAAAATGGGAAATGTATGGTTTCTGACCAAAAACCAATCATAACGGGGAGTTTATTATAACTCGTTGGCTTGATGTGTATAAGTGTTGCTATATGGAAACACCATATAAATAATAACTCTTTTGTTCTCATAGTTTAGCTATTAAATAGGAGGCATCCAATTGAAATTTTGCTAAACTATATTTTTCATAATCAATAGGCTTTGTAACAACTGATATAACCTAAAATATAAACCCACTAGCTTTTCAAGACGAATAGTCTAACTGCATAATCTGAATATTTTTAGAATCAATCTCACAAACTTCTGGTTGTAAGTCGATAAAACAATGTAGATGCATCTACTAAAATCATATAAAACTTTTCACATTTGTGGATATATGGGCCCATATTTCGTTCAGATATGCAAGACATACAGTCTCAACTTTAATACAAAAACTTTAAGTTCTAATTATTTTGGTAAGTGGGATCATCTATATCCTTTGAGAACAAACAACACAAGAACTTCAGGTTTTTTTAGTAAGTGGAATTTAATCAATTCTTTTAAGCAACACAAGAACTTCACGTTCTTTAATAAGTGGAATTTAATCCATTCCTTTGAGAATAAGCACCACAAGAACTACATGTTCTTTTAATACATTTGCATGTAAATCTCAATAATTTCTGCACCATTGATCAGGATGGTCTAACCGATCATGCCAACTATATATATGTGTGTATATATCTCTGAATTTTTAAACTCCTTGTTTACCATAACATGTAATTCAATCACACTCGTACATGTCTAGTACGGCCATCAAAATTGTTCATTTAAATAGAAATATATTTAGCTCTTTCGGAGCTTTCAATTGAAATTATCTTTTGGTAGTAATATATAGCTCTTCTAGAGCTTTCAACTGACTTTTTGGCTACCAAAACTTATATCAATATTGGCTTATTTCAAATGCCAATTGATAACATATGTTATCTATAATTTCCAAAGGGATAGTTTGCAAACTCATATTGCTCTCTTTATGACTTTGACGAGTATAACGCACTGTGAATATGGAATAAAGTTCCATTTGACAATAACATATTTGCTCAACCAGAGCCTTTTGTGATATTAGTACTTCCGGATATAGTACTCACATTATTCCCTTGCATTTTAATCGAGAAATGCATAATTGTGCACCTTTCAAAATGTGCTTTGTTTCATTTACTTCAGGTAATGAAAATATGTACTTTGTATCATTCACTTCGAGGAATGAAAAATATAAAATATAGCACATCATATCAAGTCGATTATCTATCAAAGATAAACTTTCAAGTGCTCTTCCGGAGTATTGATATTTTAGTACTTTGAGAAATACTACTCATATTTCCCCTTACATTTAAATGGGAAAAATATTTCTTATGCTTAAGTACAATATGAGTACTTGCATTATCTGCTAGGCATAAATAGCCACAATTCTAGGCATAAATAGCCATAATTCATTGTATATTTTATTCCGGAAGTAATCATATTCTTCAAATAATAAATTAACATAAAACATAAATAAATAATATGTGAAATAAATAAAGATAAAGCAAACTAACATAAATAAATAATAAATAAAACGAATTAATATTAAAAAAATAAAATAAAAAAAACAATTAATCCTGTTAGAGGTTATAAGGGAAATAAAATAAATGGTAAATTATTCCCTTCAAGGGTTATGAGAAAATTAACAATATCCAATTGAGTTGGACCAATAACGCTATAATTATTTTCGCCATAAACAAATTTTGTTTATATTTTATTTCATTTATCATTCATGATTATGGATAAAGTCCATAATACTTTGGCGTTTGACAAGTACGAAACTAATGTTTTATAACATCACATTGGTAAAAGGATTTCACTTCCTTTGAATGATTTTTATCACTCTTGTCATCCTTATAACTTCGCTACCAGCGGGTAGAAGTATTCTTAAAATGACTATATTTTTCATGTGTATATTCATAGCCTCGACCACGACCACAACTTTTAATGTGATTTTTTATTCCTTCCATAATATAATCTCACATTCACTTCAGGGAATGGAGTAGAGTCAGTGAGCCTTTAAAACCTTTTTCACATATCCTTATCACGGAGAACAAAGATTTAATCCTCGTACGCGGCATTGTTAAACCTGTCCACAAGGTCCTTTAAAAACCTCCTTTGAGACCAGTAGCCTCGCAGAACGGGATGTCCAGCCAATTATACTTGGATTATATCGAAATTATGTCTCTAATTGAATAATGATTTACCATGTTTGCATTCACTTCAGGGAATGAAACAGATCCAATAATTGCATGAAATAAACATCATGCTTGCATTCACTTCAGGGAATGCCCCATCATTGATAATTGCATGGAATAAATATCATGCTTGCATTCACTTCAGGGAATGCCCCATCATTGATAATCACATGGAATAAACATCATGCTTTGCATTCACTTCAAGGAATGCCTCCCATAAAATTTTTTGGATCAAGATGAATTTTCGTAACTTGAAATTGGGAGAAGTCTATGGTCGAGTTTTTCGACGAAGAAGAAATATTGCTTTCAAGCAAATATAGACTTTATAATAATCTTCTTGTAAATCCAAAATCATCATGATTTATCGCACTTTAAAATTGTATTTTAAAAGATAAAAATAAAATAGAGTTTACCGATATTGAATTTCGTCTCAAAGACAATGATGACGTAGCAAATGAACCAAGACATCTTTTCATAATCTTTTTTACACCATGTCTCTTTCCAACTCATTTGAATACATGTAAAACTCAAAACACGGTTAAAAGCATCGACTTTTATCAATAGAATAAAAAAAAATTATTTGAGACTAGATCAAAAAGTATAAAAGTAGTCATAAATCAAGTTGAATAAACATAACTATAATTGATGTGATCAAATTATAAACAACCATAGTTAAAATCAAGCGACATTTTGATGAATATATAAACACATCAAAGTAACGTATTCCTTTTGCCTTTGATTCACATACAAAGTAATTGATACAAATAATAAAGTTGTTTTATATCTCGAATTTATTCATATAAATTACCATAATAATAATAATAATGATAAAACAAATATATAACAATCACATGACAACACAATCCTTGAATTGAATCAATTATAAATTAGAATGGAATAATAAAAACTTTGAATAAAACTAATATACTGTGTAATAAAAATGTTCCAACTTGTGCGCCCAATAGCATTTAGCCGAAATCCTTGAGGGCTTTAATTTGGTTTGCTTTATCAATCCATCTAATGAAGTACGACGATAATTTTAATTTTCGTTAATTCAAGAGTTACTTCAAGTATGAATAAAATAATAATAAATTAAAATAATAACCAAATAATAGATATGAATATACTAACTTTTGGAGAATGATAAATCAATCATTATATTAGTATATAAATAAGTAAAACATATCATACTTTCCAAGGTAAGCTGAATATATGATAGATGTAGTCACCAATATCAAATTGAAATTCTTTTCGAGAACCACCAACAATAATCACAGTAATTGAGCGAGCGAGATCGTGCTGATAACGTGTTGTGAATAAAATAAAGAAGAACAAGAAGAACAAAGAGATGAGAGGAAGAGGGAGATTTGTATTATTCTCAAAATATAGAATTGTATACAATGCCTTCAATGAATCATCTATTTATAGGCATAACAAGTACATAATACATTAAACTCTAATTCATAGAGATAATATTCCTAATAATAAATAAATCAAACTCCTTTGATAAAGTTCTAATCATGATAGACATCCACATAGATAAATATTCATAACAATATATTTATTAAACACAAGTATTATAACGAATTATAACTCATACAAAACCTCAGACGACTATAAAAACACATGAGGTAAAACGACTGGGCACACATTTAACCATCTCATCAAATGATCCCTTAAGAAATGACCAGCGACACAATTGCTCACCAAATAGTTGTTAATACACGCAAAAAGACAAGACCTAATTATGACGTAAAACCACAATAACAAATAGATTAAAACGGCTGATTTGGGTGAAAAACCCCTTTTAAAATATTATTTTAAATAATGGCTCCCAAAAACATTTATTTGGCAAAATGGCCCCCTTTCTTGCCAGGTCGGCAGACCTCGCGTTTTGTAAAACGCGATGTACGATATCGCGTTGTAAAGAACGCGAGTTCTGTCAACGTGGCGTTCCTGTCCGTTTTAACGGTTTAACAGTACCTCGCGTTCTGCAGAACGCGAGGTCCCCGAGATATTGAAAAGGCGGCTTGGAATATATCGGACGGACCTCGCGTTCTGTAGGACGCGAGGTCTGTCCAATTCCAGCCTAAACCGCAAGCAAAAACATACGTAAGTAGGCCTGTTCGAACCCAATTTCGAGCGTGTAAATGGTATATTTTTAGCGATCATCGAGTTTGGGGTCGTAGTACTGAAAATTGTCTATCGTATGATACCAACATGGTTAATTTCCGTCCATTCTACAATGGTTTAAAATGGCTTCGAAAACCCTATGCTAGCATACTTTTTTCGATTGAAGTTGTATTTCAACTAATGTCGATAGGCATGTTCGAGCAGAATTTCATACGTATAAATTATAAATTTTTAGGTAACATCGAGTATGGGGTTGTAGTACTGAAAATTCTCTATCGTATGACACTGACACGGTCAATTTTCGTCAATTGTACACTGACTTATCGTTGCTTCGAAAACACTATCATAACATATTTTTTTGAATGATTGAAAATATAAGATGGCGTACTGTATAAATAGAAGTAAACTGACTTTATTGATTAGATTGTCATGTGCGAACTCGCATATACAAATTAAAAATAATTAATTAATACGAGGGGCTGAGCGATTAGGACACTTAGGAGCTGTGTGCCCAGTATTTCGACATATAGAACAATGCTTCTTTTGTCCGGTTTTCTCTCGATGTTCGACCAAATCCTCGGCACAATATATTCTTGTAGAAGGTGGACGTCCTTTGGCTCGTAGTAGTGCTGGATCTGGGCGTATGATCGGTTCAGTGTCCACAACATTTGGATCAACCTCATTTCCGATTGGAGGAAACTCTTTTTCGTAAACTTTAAGCACCGTTTTGAGTAAGTATACCGGATCAACCATACGCATGTATTCTATTCGTTGGTTAGTGCAAGCAGCAATGGCGTGTGCGCACGGGTATTTGAAAGTTTGGAATATTCCGCACTCGCAGGTTTTTGCCCTCAGATCTACAACGTAAGCGTTGTGCTGAATGCCTTCTATCCGCCTGGAAAATTCCGCAACACGAAACAAGTGTCCTTCTCGCGAGAAGAGGGTTGCTTGCACCTGTCTTGATTGGGCCACTTGAATATGCAGTCTGTCGCGGAAATCTGGATGGACTTTGTGTCCACCTGCCATGTACTCAGTTGCTTGCTTGCCCAAGGTTGCAAAAAGGGTAGCTAAACGATAATAGGTCGCTTTGACAATGGAAGTGATAGGCAACTGCCGAACTCCCTTCAGTGATGAGTTCACTGCCTCAGCCAAGTTCGTTGTCGTGTGACCATAACGTTTACCCTCGTCATACGATCGAAGCCATTTTTCCTTTGGGATATTTTCAAGGTATTCAGCGCCCTTTTTGTTTCTCGCTCTCAGTTCCTCGAGCAGTTCAGCCACCTCTTGTTTGTAGTGCGAGTTGCCTACGGGATGACAGTTGAATAGTTATGGTCGAAAAACACATGAAAAAGGTCGTAAATTGAAGCGAGTAACAAGTAATATAGTAAATGAAAATGACATAAATGACGTACCCATATCGAGCACCATTTGACGTTCATCACGATTCTTGTATTTTAGCAGGTAGTTTGCGGCTATGTGCCGCAAGCAAAAACGGTGGTGAATGTATGGAGGCTTCCAATAATCACCCAAATTTTCTATCGCCCACAGCAGCGCTGTGCCTCTGTCAGAAATAACACACACCCCTTCATCACTTCTTCTTCGTATTACAGGATCAAGGACATATTTTCGTAGGTTCGTAAGGAAGAACGTCCAAGACTCCAAATCCTCCTTCGGGACGATTGCGAATGCAACAGGAACGCATTTGCGATTGCCGTCCTGTGCTATAGCTAGAAGTAGGATCTGTGTATATTTTCCGTACAACCATGTGCCGTCGATTTGGACCATCGGTTTGCAGTGCTTGAATGCGTGGATGCACTGGGGGAAAGTCCAAAATAACCGGTGGAATTGACAAACACCTCGGACGACACGATCATTTTCGTATGCCAGAACCGTATCAAGTTTGACAACCATTCTGGGGATGTGTTTCTGCAGGAGATTAAGCCACGGGCGCAACTCTATGTAAGATTCCTCCCATCGGCCATACAATTCCTCTTTGGCCTTTTTCCTTGCATACCATGCTTTCGAATAACCTGGACGGAAGCCGGTGACAGCTAGAGCTGCAGCCTGACATGTGGGGACCGACACAGTGGGATTTGTTTTCACCAGTGTGGAAAAGATGTCCGCGAGGAACTTTGCATCCAGGTTCTTGTGATCCTGGTTGAGGCTACCAACGGTGCATGTATGGGGCCCCTCAAGTTTTGTTATTTTCCAACGGTTGCCTGCCCTCTTCAAGTCTGATATACGGATTTTCCATTTACAGCCTTGATCCTTTTGGACGCACTCAGCCTTGTAGTATTTGGCTTGGGTTTTCTTCACCGTCGTCTCAACATTATGACGAAGGTTGTACTGCTTAACTGCCGCCACCGCAATTTCCTTGTTCGCGAACGCCATACCAATTCTTAGTTCACCATCAGAACGGTGGACTCGGCCATCTATTGTGTCGTCATGGGGAAAATCAGGGACGTCCATTGCATCCATATCAACCGTTGTGAAGTGGGATGGTGGCTGGAACATAGAAATTGGTCTTGCGTCTACAGGAAAGTTGGTGGCAGTCGGTTCTTCGTCCAAATCTGGTGGTGGAACGACAGTGTCTTCTGGGTCTTCTGGTAACTCTGTCAAGTCTTCTGGTTCCGGATAGAATGGCCCCAGCTCGTCTTCGTCTGGCCCGGGTTCTCTAATCGGTTCTTCGTCAGGAGCATCCTCCGGGAGCTGGAATAGTAGAGCTTCTGGAATCACTACCCTTTGAGGCGAGGATTGGGGTCGAGGAGCGAGAGACCTCTCACGAGATCGCTCAGGAACCTCATTTCCAAGACCAAAATCAAGATCACCATAAGAAGAATGTATTCCCATTGATGGTTGAACGTACTCCGTGCTAGGGACATACGTTGAGTGTCGTCCATATGATGAATCATGGTCGTGCATAGCATAAGAAGACGACGCTCCCTCACCCCCAAAAGAAGAATGTCTCCCCATAGATGGTTGACCGTAGTCGGTGCCAGAGATATACATTGAGTGCCGGCCATATGATGCTTCATGGTCGTGCGTAACGTAAGGAGCCGACGTTCCTTCCCCCCCAAAACTATAAGGATTGTATGGATTGTATGGATCGTATGGACTGTACGATGCATTTGTTGGTGCATCGAATTCATCGTTTGGGGGTTGGTTGAGGTCGAACCCGATACTAGCTACGCAGGACTGCCTTGGAGGAGCAGATGACGATGCACCAACTTCGTTGTCTCGACAGAGTAGGCCAAAATCACGTCGTAGACCTGCGGTCGGGCTATCAACGTTGGCATTCGGATCGAAGTCGAAATTCGCCCGGCCCCAGCTTGGTATTTCGACAACTGGATGAGACTCGGAGAACGATACATATAGCTCGAGGGGCCCCCCGATTGAATACTCGAAGTGGGCTTCCATCATCATTTGCACATCAACATTTGCCGCAATTTGGCATACAATGTACCGTAAAGGGTCTATAGATATTGGCACCCGATACTTCACGTCGGACAAAAGATGATTATTGAAATGAGGAACTTTTGCCTCCAGTTCCTTGACCAACTTCTTGAACGATAATCTCCTCGGAAGCTTTATCGTTACCGGATCTTCGCAGTAAAAAAGGACCCCCTCTTCAGTACCCTCGAATATCTGACCATCGTAGTAAACTTTCGTAGTAACGCCTCGTCCGACCATTTGAATATTTTGAAAGACTTTTGAAATTTTGATACTTAGAAAATTCTAGGAATTGATTACCAATTGAAACTTATATTTTCGTTTTATGGTTAGGGTTCATATATAGGCAAAATTATTTGCCCTTGCAATCCAGGAGAATCTGGTTGTGTAAGGCAAATAATGGTTCAGAGACGTTACTTTGCTTGTCCATTACCTAAAACCGATAAGCAGGTAAGGGATAGAGTTGATGGGAGGCAGGAATGGCGTGTGTGTGCCTGGGAGGCAGTCCCCTTACGTTCGACAAGTAAGGGATAGATTTGATGGGAGGCAGGGAACAACAGTACCTCGCGTTCTATAGAACGCGATATTAGTACCTCGCGTTCTATAGAACGCGATATATGTTACATCGCGTTCTATAGAACGCGATGTTATAAAGACATCGCGTTCTATAGAGCGCGATGTCACTTTAAATGCTTAGTTTCAGACATTTCGTCAGAAGTTATAATAACCGTACTATTCACTATTTGTTTGTTTCTGTAATTGAGAACATGTTCGAGAATTTGAGACAATTGTAGTATTGTATATTTAAAAATTACTGGTGCTTATAATGTATGTAATTGAGTACTACTAATTTTACATAATTTGAAGTCCGTTTAACATTCATAAAGGATGAAATAAGACGTCATATAACATAATTGGAAGATCATTTCATAAGTTAATGGTTAATCTGAATCATCGTAGTCAGTGGACACGTCTGAACTAAGGTTTAGTTCTTCGATCATCTGTTGTTTTCTTTGTCTACGCCTGTACATAAAAAGTTGCAGCTCCTCCACAGCCGCATCAACATCCGGTGAAGACGGTGCGTGTTCAGTGTTCGGAGCAGGTTCTACGGGTGAAGACGTACTACCTTCGCCGGCGTTGACAAACTTAACATTGAAATCGACGTCTCTAGCTCCGACGGCATTGAGCCGGTCATACATGTTACGAACGTCTGTTTCGTTCGTAAGCTTCATAACGTAGTGCGTTTCATTAGCTGACGGTGATGGGATTCGACATTCCATGGCCGCAATTTCTTTGTCGGTGTGTTTACTAACCTCAATTGTTGTCAACTGTATTAAATCTTTCAGTGACATTTTGCCGGTGATTGTTGACTCAAAATAAGTATCGAGAAAATAAAATGTTGCCTTAAATTTTGCCATAAGCTGAGCAAGGATTGGGTGTTTAGAGAGAATTTGGAATGAGTAAATGATGGTGGAATTCGTGGGTATTTATAGGAAAGGAAAAACACCACATAAGTAAATTTAAGTCGAATTTAATTTAACAAAACTTTCAACATGTATTCTTTAATAAGTAACTTGAGACAACTACATAAATTATCTATAAAATTCGAAACAATATATTCAGCAGCTCTGGCGAGCAAATTTGATCGGAGGTCCCGACTGAAAGAAGCAGAGAGCGAAATCCAGATGTAAATGTTGACTGCCACGCCGCATCTGAAATGAGTTAATGGTAGCAGCTTTGATCCACATTAACAAATGTAATCGGCACCCGCCGCATCTGAAAATGTTGATCTGAATACGCCCCCGCTTCCTAAAAGTCGTTTTGTTTCAAAACTGTAGCCGGGGATCCTCTCGACGGCGGCTACAGAAGCAGCCATCGAAGCCACTACTGCAGCACACAACCTCCAAAATATTGCGATATGTCGGTAAATATTAAGGTATGTACCCCCGCGGAACACAAATTTTTAAGTGAACTCCAACTATCATAAATGAACAAAATTTCGGACATAAAAATTGCAACGGAAAAAAAAGCAGCATTACACGAACTCATTTTCAACTGACCTAATTTTTTACTTAACTGCTTACAAAAATTCATCTGCGTGCATACATATATATATATACAAACATCTCAAAGACCTCGCGTTCTGTACAACGCGAGGTTTGAATGATCTCGCGTCCTACAGAACGCGAGGTTGCCACGTCAACCATAAACCCTCTATAAATAGCAAACTCTTGGAGTGACAAGGAGCACCGAGATATATTTTTTCCTGTATTCACGTACGCAGTTTTCGCTTGAAGCTACTAATGGCAACATAGCGCATATTTTGGAAGTTTTGTTTTAATTTAACTTCCAAAATATTGCGCTATGTCGTTATTTTTAGTTACTACTGAAAATATAACGCGTATTTAGTATGCTTCATTGTTGTTGTTATTATTATTGTTCTTACTATTGTTGTTATTATTATTATTGTTTTTAGTTACTACTGAAAATATAACGCGTATTTATTATTATTGTTGTTGTTATTATTATTATTATTATTATTATTATTATTATATTCTTTCTTTTTATTTTTATTGTTATTATTATAAATCAAAATTATAAAATTAAATATTATTAAATAAGTTTACCGCTTTAAAAACTCTAATATTATTGTTGTTGTTATTATTATTATTAATATTATTATTATTTTAATTTTAATTTCTATTTTTATTGTTATTGTAAATAAATTTTATTATTAATGTATATTAAATGGATGAGTTTCCCGCTTTAAAAACTAAAATTTAAAAAACCCCACGACCTCGCGTTCTGTAGAACGCGATGTCTTTAGAACCTCGCGTTCTATAGAGCGCGAGGTTCCTTTCTGACCTTTCAGATAACGCGTCTGAACACTGACGCGCCTTTTCAGTGAACCTCGCGTTCTATAGGACGCGAGGTACGTGAATATCGCGGTCTATAGAACGCGAGGTTCATTAACCTCGCATCCCAAGCGCCGCGAGGTCCTCTATAAATTGGAGGTTTTTTTCCTAAAAACCTCCACAGAACGCGATTTCTATACAAATTTCACAAAAATTTGTCAGCAACTTTTATATATCGTTCGATCACATGGAGCCCTTGCTACGCAACCGAGCGAGTCACTGCAGTGAATATTGGCGCAACAATCCAGAGGTATTATTTTTTTCCCTATTAATTTCTAAAAAAATTTTATTAATTAAATTTTATTCTTTTATTTTTACTAACTATTTTATTTTATTTTTTTCAGGGATACGAACGTAACTTACAATGTTACGTTAACCGTACCACCGTCGCACCCATTCCTGCTGTTATGGAATTGATTGAGCGGGCTGGTTTTGGGCACATAGCTCGCTATATAGGGGGGTGAAGGTTAGACCGTCGTTGATCAGCGCGCTGATAGAACGGTGGAGACCCGAGACGCACACATTCCATCTTCCATTTGGCGAGGCAACAATTACGTTGCAGGATGTTGCCTACATTCTCGGGTTGCCTATAGATGGCAGCGTTATTACTGGCGTAGCGATGGGACATTGGCCACTCCTATTTGCTGAACAAATTGGGGTGATGCCCCCTGATAGAGCGTGGGACGGAGGGAAAATTTCTCTACCGTACTTGGAGGAGAACTTTGGAAACCCTCCCCCCGATGCGGATGATGTTACACTTGAGGTATTTTTTTATTATATTTAGTATGCTTTTATTACATTTATTATTAAATTAAAATTATTTATTTACACATTAGCGTTTAGGGAATTTTTTATGATGAATAGGATACTTTATTAAATATTTAGGTTGCCTACATTAAATATTTAGGATACTTACAATTTTTTATGATAAATTTTTAGGATGATTTCAGTAATTATGTAGGATACTTTATTAAATATTTAGGTTGCCTACATTAAATATTTAGGATACTTACAATTTTATTTATTAGGATGAACTTACAATTTTTTTAATTAGGATGCCTTTATTAATTTATATTTTCACAGCGGTATGCGCGAGCCCACATCTTGCGCATTATTGGCGGGATATTAATGCCCGACAAAACTCGCAACAAAGTTCACGTTATGTGGCTTCATCATCTCACAAATTTAGCCGAGTCTGGACAAAAATCTTGGGGGTCAGCTGTCTTGGCGTTTCTTATCAGAGACCTCTGCAGAAACGTTGACGCCTCCAAAGCATCGATGGGAGGATGCTGTTTATTCCCGCAGGCTTGGGTTTGGCTTCGGATCCCTACTTTGGCACCACAGCTTCGGATTCCCAGTCCTCTGTCATTTCCGCTTATACGGAGGTACTACATAATCTACTATATTTTTTTATTAAATTATTTTATTTAACGATCTTTTTCATTATTTAAAGGTGGACCGCCAACCTATCCCACGTCGGCCTACCGGACTCCCAGAAAGCATACAGATATAGATTCGATGGCTTGACGGAGGACGACGTAATTCAACAATTATTTTGGTTTTTTCCATACTATTTTTTCCAATAATATTTCATATAGAAATTTTACTAACTTTTTTCATTCTTTTTAGTTCGTGTGGACGCCCTACGATTCAGAGGAGATTCACAACATTACTCCAACTGATATTGTGCAACATCGACAGCGAGACCTCTGGATTTCCGTAGTTCCGCTGCTGAACTACGAAGTTTGCGTGTGGCATTCTGCGGATCGGGTACTCCGACAGTTCGGGTACATCCAAGATGTTCCACGCCCTCCGCAAAATATGGACGAGTTCCACCATCTTACGCGTCAGGGGAAGACGGAGACTGACTGGGCCGAGCACCACGCTGTCTGGATAGCGCTTTGGGGTCAACGATTTCTCAGACGCCCACATTTTCTCCAACCAATTATAGAAGGGGGTCCTTCGGTCACTTTCAATTATGGCCAGTGGTATAGGGACAATGGGATGCGACATATCCTTACTCCGGAGGAGCTTCAAGCCGGGCTTCCCCAGCGACCCCAAAACCGCCCACGCGGGAGCGGGCGAGCGAGCCAGACCCAGAGCCAGTCCCAGACCCAGAGGCAGACCCAGAGGCAGTCGACACAGCGCGGTCCGAGACCACGATATGACACTCCAGGGGCATCATCTTCTGCCCCACCATTGCATAGCGGTCCATCGACTTTCCAGCAGACGATGCCTCCACCCCAGTTCGGCTCCACTGATGCCTATCGCCCCCAGACGCCCACGACTGACCTTCTACTTATCGATTATCCACCTCAGTATGAGTTTCACATGGTGGAGAATACGCCGATGGGTAGTTTGTTTTACTCCCCGCCTAGGCCCAGCACAGATCCGCAGATCGCGCACGATGGTCAGGATGATAGGGACCAGGGACCACCACACGATGGACGGAGGAGGTATCCGGATCGTGAGCGTCATCCACCCGACTGCGGAACGGGTGGACATAGGCATTATTAGTTTTTTTTGTTGTTTTCTACTTATGTTTTTAATATTTATGTAAAACACTTTAAAATTTTATAATGTCGTATTCTAATTTTATTTATGAATTATAATTTTGTTTTGCATATTATAATTAAACTTTATAATGTTTATTTAATTTTTGTTTTTAATAAATTTAATAGGATTAAAAAACAGAAAATCGACATTAGTTGAAATACAACTTCAATCGAAAAAAGTATGCTAGCATAGGGTTTTCGAAGCCATTTTAAACCATTGTAGAATGGACGGAAATTAACCATGTTTGTATCATACGATAGACAATTTTCAGTACTACGACCCCAAACTCGATGATCGCTAAAAATATACCATTTACACGCTCGAAATTGGGTTCGAACAGGCCTACTTACACATGTTTTTGCTTGCGGTTTAGGCTGGAATTGGACAGACCTCGCGTCCTACAGAACGCGAGGTCCGTCCGATATATCCAAGCCGCCTTTTCAATATCTCGGGGACCTCGCGTTCTGCAGAACGCGAGGTACTGTTAAACCGTTAAAACGGACAGGAACGCCACGTCGACAGACCTCGCGTTCTGTACAACGCGATATCGTACCTCGCGTTCTACAAAACGCGAGGTCTGCCGACCTGGCAAGAAAGGGGGCCATTTTGCCAAATAAATGTTTTTGGGAGCCATTATTTAAAATAATATTTTAAAAGGGGGTTTTCACCCAAATCCTTCGATTAAAACAAACACGATACATCCCTAAATTAAAAATATTATAAGAATTGACGATGTTTAAAGCTATTACAGCATAGAAAAAGCAATAGCATACAATAATCATCTGAGTTGTCACTTCATTGGAAGAAGCATAAGATATATGCTCAACAAATACTTTTTTTTGTTAAAGGTGAATTTTTGTCTCTGGGCTCAATTCAAAAAATCAATTCAGCCCTAGCAAAAAATGCACTCAATTAGGTCTTCCATTTCACAAATTGAATTAAATTGACCCTTTGACGAACGTTGATTGTTTCCGTGTTGATGTGGCAATTAATGATGTTGATGTGGCGGTCCACGATGCTGACGTGGCAGCCAATAATGATGATGTGATAGTACACATGGGATGATGACGTGGTAGAGGGGATGAATTGATTATTTTAACCGAATTTGAGGGCATAATTAATTTTTTTTCCAAGTTCAGGGACAGAATCAATTTTAATTGAAAGTTCGATAACTAATTTAATCTTAAGTTACAAAAAATAAAAAAAATTTAAAATTTAAAAATTTTAAAATAATATTTAATTTTTCATAAAATATTTTAAATAATAAAAACACTATATTGAATTAAAAATGTTAGTAAAAACCACAAAAATTCAAAATATCAAAAAGTTATAAATATAAAAAAAATTAAAATTTAAAAAATATTTATTAGTCATCAGAAAAGTCTTTATTGTTTTTAGTTATGCTAAGCATACTAATATTCCTTAAACATATTTTTATTGGAATCATCCTTGTATTAGAGTAGTAATAAAATCAAAATTCTCATTCATTTTTCTACATCAAATATTAATGAAAATTTGATGTAGAAAAGCGAAAGAAATTTTGAGTTTTATTGTTACTCTAATTGTAACCCTTCATCCCGGTCTGGACGACTGACCGGTCTGAGTAGGTTACACGGGGAAAATCAAAGTGAAACCCGTTAAGGCTCTCATTCGATTACCAACCCTAGAAAATTTCTTTTATTATTATTATCTTGTCTAGATGTATCATTTAATCCTATGTGAGAAATGACAGCGGAAAGGACGAAGAAGAACATTTAAACAAACGTAAGGTAATTTAAATTTACCGAGCATCAAGTTAATCCGATTTCATGCATACGCGACCAAATCTTACATAACGAATACAAACAAGGCTCACAAGAAAGCTTACAACAAATAGAACCCAAGCCAACACTTGAGAACCTTTAAAGATGCCTAAAGCCCAAATTTCAGGCCTGTGTTTCGAAACAGGCTTGCCCGTTTTGATACACGGGCCCCAGTTTTAAAAGCCAAACTAGCCGTACCGATACGCTCCACCCCGTTTCGGTACAGGGGTCCATTTCGTCTAAGCGTTTCGAAACTCGTTCCGGAATGGGCCTTCACAAGAGCAAATCGTTTCGATACGCATACCGAAACGGGCACTCACAGTGTCAAACCGTACCGAAATGTGTTCCGATACGGGTATCCCTGGAGCTACACCCGTTTCGAAACCACCTTACGCGTTCCAAAACGCCTGCAATCTGTGTGACTCCAAAAGTAGTTCTAAGCATCTCCAAATGTTCCCAAACATGCCTCAAACCACAAGAAACGAGATACAACATACATACACATACTCTAGAGGCATTTCACCCTATTTCAAGTATGATAAAACACTTAACATACATCCAAGATCATCCATTCAAAAGAACATACATCCATGGTTAACCATTTAAAGAAACAAGCATCCACAAAATATATGCATAACAAGGTTTACATGCCTTCAAAACAACACTCAAACATCTCATCAACATGGTTTGCAATCCATATCATAAAGCATTAACAAAAAGGAGTTTACACATGCTCCTACAACACATAGCATCCCCATTGCTTGACTACTACATTATTTTATAAAAACCGCACTTGAGCAACTATCACACACTTGGATGCCCTTCCTTGCTCCTTGCTAATTCCACACTAGTGATCTGTATTGTCGAAAACGAGAGCGTAAGCTAGAATCTTAGTGAGGGAGCTCTAAAACAAAAACAATGACAATGCAAGGTTCAAGCATGTTATCCTTAAGACATTCACAAGCATACATGTGCACCAACATAGCAACATAGCTAACATCACAAGAATGCATGAACATGGCATCTTACCTCATGTTATGCTAAACATAATATAAGAATTATCTTATCACATCCACTACACATGAACAAGTAGGTTGGCAACTATTAGTTTACTCGGATATGCGGATAATTTTCGTTGGGATTTTCACCCCAACGTATTCAACAACATCATTACCTTCAGTGGGATTACACTAATCACCGGTCCTTGATAGGATGGGATTACACTCATCATCACATGCCCTTACGGATGAGATTCCACTCATCATCACGTAATAACATTTTCCGGTAGAATATTACTTCACCGGATGCCTCCTTAATGACTATACGTCACTAAGGCCATGCACGAATTTAACTCAACCGTGTGCACACTCATCCTAATGATCGATCATTTATACCCGATAATTAACTAGTGCCAATCATACTAACAAGTCTCACCATGATAACCCATCATGCATTTCAACTTATCAATCACCACATACATCAATGTGTATAACAACATGCATAAACAACACATACATCACAAGTCTATAATATGCAAATTGAGCAAAACTCATAACGCATACAAGAGATTAAGCTACCAACTTAATCTCTACCTTGGATTGGACTACAAAGCTCAATCCAACCCCAAAACTACACCTTGAACCAATTTAAAATCAATTTAAAGGATCCACTCACCACACTCCCTTAAGCAAACCGAGAAAAGCCGAATCAAGCCTCCATACTTTCCGGAACCGAGCCCGAAGCTTCTCCAACGGTTTCTCTTGATTATAACCAAACAAAAACAACACATTACTCAACCAAATCATTCACAAACACTGTCACAACCCAAACTACAACCACAAAGCCAATTCTCTACAATTTCAAACCATGACTCAACCCAAAGATCCTCATTTTCGGACTCCCACCAAACCCAACAGAAAACTACTAATTCCAACACCCAAATCATCATTCCACACCTTCAAAACAACCCTCAAGTAACAATATAACCTCAGCCCCACTCTCCAACACCAAACTACCTCAAAAACCTATATTTTCACCCTTTTAAAATACCCACAAAAACCCATTTCGGAATTTTTGTTAAAACCTCACCATTTTGAGTTATAAAGCATCTAAGGGCTAGATTAAAACATATATTAACTCTACAAATCAAAAGCAAATAAAAAAAGCCATTAAAGCTTTATCATTTTCTTCAAAACTTGAAAACTTAAAAAACTAAAAAGATGGTGTTTTGAAATCTAAAACTATGGAAATGTTCGGAATAGAGAGGAGAAGTCAAAAACGTGCTTACCTCGTTGAAAACACTTGAAATGGTGAAGAGCTTTGATGGAATAGTAACCAAGGGCTTGGGGAGGTTTTTGACGTGAAAATGGTGGAATGAAGAAGATAAGAAAGATTTTTCAAAAACCTCTTTTACTCATCTTATTTTCCTTTGTTTAAAAATTACCAAATTGCCATTAATGAAACTCAAACCCTTTTTAAAATAAAACCAAAGTGTATTTTAATTAAAACGAGTCCAACGACTCGAACCCAATTCTCACACTCGACTCCTGACCCCTAAACCTGGGTGTTACAACTCTCCCCCACTTAAGGAATTTCATCCTCAAAATTACCTAACTGAAAGAGTTACAGAACTGCCTTTCCATATCCTCCTTTCTCTCCCAAGTGGCCTCGTCCATACCTCGACGTTGCCACCTCACTTTGACCAACTCAATTGATCTACCACGCAACACCTTGTTGTCTGAGGCTAGTGTTGCGTGTAAAAGTGTCTATCACAATTTTAGTGCAAGTGTACACGACACAAGTAGTAAAGTGATACTAAAGTATCATATATCGTCTCCACAAGGACTGGGCTAATAGCTTCACCTTGAATTACTGCACGAGAGTAAAGAAAATATTTAAGATGTTTGTCACGAGAATAATAAAGAAAACTTAAATAAAAGAGTAGAGAAATCAAGATAGAGAGAATGGGCTGATATTGAATTGCTCAATAGTGTAGGTATTGCTAAGTCTAGGAAATTCAGCTCTGTCGTCGTCCCCGTTGCGGCAGCACCTGTCACGGCGGCAGTTTGTTGCTTGTCGCGGCAACGAACACTCAACTCCGTACTTCAAGTTTGGCAAGAATACCTACTGTGCCTTGGCCTATCTTTAGGTCCAAGTCTTTCGATGAACACGTCTTTGATGATACCTCCCAGTGTGAATCGAAGGATGAACACCGATGTTGTTGAATTATTCTTTAGCCACATAACCTCGTCCTATCCCTAGGTCCAAGATAGTTCAACTATAAACTAGAGAACTCGCACTTATTCCTTTCGTATACTTAACTCTCCCGATATTAAGTAAATAGATAACCTCGCAATGCTCTCCCGATACTCTTGCAAGATGTTAATAACCAGAATAAGAGAACTTGAAGTTTATTTTATTGAACTGAAAATCCTAAAACAAAAGCAACCCTTGCAACTACTTTACAAAACAACCCGTGGCCCTAAGGGGAATTTAGAACATGATGAGAGGATGAAAACGGCTAGGGTTTTGGGAAAAAGGCTAGAGATGGGTGATGTCTTCCCCTAGGCCGAAATACATGCCCTTATATAGGCTTTGGGTCCAAGTTTTCTAAAATAGCAAGAATACAAGTTTAAATTAAAGTACAACTCTAATAAAGACTAAATCTCCAGAGAATCTAGCTTTAACTCGTCCTTCTTCTTGCTTGGGATTTTCTATCATTGAACTTTGGGCTTGACATTCCTTCTGATCTAGGGCTTGGAAAAATATATTGGTTTTCCACGACAGACGAGCTTAATTTTCTCTATCTGTTGAGGTCCACTTTGCTTCTTCTCCTCAAAACTGCTGTCGTCCTTTGCTGTCACGGCGACAACCATGGAAGCATCGCCCTCCTTGACTGCTCGTCCAGTTCTAGCTCTTCTGCTTCACTGCCCAGTGTCTGCCTCTCCATCTGCTACAGCAGCAACCTGCAAAAGCAACCAATTTCAGTAGAAATTGTGCCTTTTAATATATTTGTGATGTCTAACTGTAAACTGTCCTAAATGCAATGAATTATGCTTGAATGCAGCAGAAATATGGGTTAAATAGGGGGTAAATAATATAACTTTTACACACTCAACACACCCCCAAACTCAAGTTTTTGCTTGCCCTCAAGCAATTCAAATCTAAAAGTAAAATGAAATATTTTTGGTTTTGGCTTAAAACAGTGAACTTTCCCTTACCCTCCATTCGTTCTCTGTGACGGCAGCACCCTGTCGGATAACTTAGGATTTGTCCGGAGTCTCACTATAGTCCTCGTGCAGTGTGTGCATGCTTGTGAACAATTATATGCCAAGACTCTCTTAGTTTCACTAGAATATTTCAGCCCTTAACTCAAATTTGTATGACAAAGTTTATCTTTTGAAGGCATTTCTTATGCTCCTTTGATTTTTTTTTTGTTTTGACTCGATTTCATTTATTTTTAAGCTAAAGTTTCACTAGAGCCAGTTTTGGGCACCTCTAGCTAACTTCCTAGAGTCAGTTTCGGGCACCTCTAGGGCTGTTGAGTCTCTTTTGCTAAACTTCTTTCCTCGAGCCAGTGTTAGGCACCTCTAGGGGCTATTCAAGTGCTAAGCTTCCTATTCTAGTTGACTAAAAGAGTTCTAAGCAGTATAACAATCACAAATAGTGTTTAAGTTTTCAGAACTATAGAAAGACTCTAAACTGCTCCTAAAACTATCCTAAAGGCACTGCCACGACATAGCTATCACGGCAGGTAAGTTCAGTTCACAGACTTAAGCCAAATTTTTCATATTTTCATCATTTTTTTAACTTAACATAAACTAAGTAAAGACGCAATTTTAAAACCAAAATGGACTCCATTAATGGAGGGATGCCACCCCCAAACTCGAGGGTTGCATTGCCCTCAATACAAAAGACAAGTAAAAAATAAAAGCAGTACATCACAAAATATATAAGCAGACAACAAAATAAGTTAAGAAACTCAAATTTTTAAGCTCTATCGTCACTGCTGCTGCTGACTCTGATCTGGCGGCGGGCACGAGCTTTCTGAACTGGCTGGTGGATGGGGGATGCAGATGTGTTCTTCGTTTTGGCCTACCTTGGTGGTTGAATCCTGGTTAGGGAGATATGAGGGGGTTTCTCCACAACCTAGACTTCTGAGCTGCTGCTGCTATCCTCACCACTGCTGCTATCGCTGCTGCTGCTACCGTTGCCTTTCATGTTGTTTTTATCTGCCATTCTTTTCTGCCGCTTGACCGGTGTAAACTCCTTTGAGAGATTCCTCTTAATAGAGGGTTCGTTGTCGCTTGCGGCCCAACCGGAGGAGGAAGAAAAATCGGCAATGAAGGCGTCAAGCTCTTCCGATGGCATTCTGTGTTTCGTTCCACGGGCAGACGTCTCAGCACGGTTTCTGCCAACTGCTGTCGGGGCAGATGTTGGTGTTGATGCTGCAGATGGTGTCCGTGGTGTGGCAGCAGGTGTTGGGGTGTGGGCAGGGGTTTGTACAACAAAATAATGTGCAGGGAAGGTGAGAAATACGACATCAGGGAAATTTAAAGAGTTTTGGATAAAATGTACCGTAGATGCAGTAAAATCCCTGATGAAGCTCATCAGACCGAGCTGTCGTTCCTCCAACTTCTGGATAACAGCAAGAATCTGGGAGGAGGAGTCAGTTGGGGTTGCTGCTGCTGGTTGCTGCCTGGCTTCTGTGGCAGCAGGTTCAGTTTCTGGCTGCTCTATCGTGTCTGCTGTCGTGGCAGCTGGATCAAATTATGACAGAGGGGTCGCAACATTCAGCTCCATTAAGCTGAGTATGTTCTTGTCCGTTCATCCCTTCCCTTGGACTCTAATATCTGTGGCAGCTTCAGGTACCCCATGGCCGCGACAAAGGGCTGTGATGAGGTACGGCAGATAAAGCGGTCCCGTCGGCTGGTGGGCGCACTCCAGGATACTTTCGTGGATATAGCTGCCCACATTAATGGGCCTCTCATGTAAAATAGAGTGAATTAAGGCTAACCTTGGCTGATCAACAGTGGTATTGTGTGACAACGACATGATATGATTTTTAATGAAAGCGTTCCATAATTTGGCTTCCGATAGGAGTTGAGTCCTCTTTACCGTCCTTGGGTTCTTTCGGTTGGTGTTCCACTATGTTCCTGCATCAGCCAGCTCTGCCATGATAGCATCATATGCTGAAGTGTCTAAGGTGTTCAGAAACTGTTGGTGGTCGTCGTCATTGCTGCCTACGTAAAATCCATAAAGGGTGTTGATGTATTCAGCTTCGAACGACACTTCCCTTCCTCGTACGATCACTGCTGTCGCCGTCCTACTGTTAATGGCAGTGTAGAAATCTCGCACCAATGAGACGTTCATCTCCTCAGGCTGTTCGGCAAAGATCTGCCACTGTAGAGCTTGAATTTTTCAGGCAATGAACGGCTTTAGGCCCAAATTTCCCTCCTTTGAAGTGTAAATGAATCCCCTTTCTTCCCACATATTCTGATCTGAAATGAGCGTGGGGTGGTTGCTGTCGGGGTGGAGCTGGAGGCAGCATTCCTACGGGTATTCCTGGAAGACATTGTTACAAAGGTTGTGAAAATGAAAATGAAAGCAAAAATCTAGAGGAGTAAGTAAGAAGAGTAGAAGTGAGTGAAAATGTAAAAATGAAACGGGGTTTATATAGAAAAAGATTTGCTGCCCGTTGGAGCTGTAACGACAGGCGTGAATAACGGGGCCAGCTGTTACGTGGTAGCGTGTCTGACGCATCTGTCACGCGTTTCCGGGTCTGCTACGCGTCTGTTACGCGTTTCCGTATCTGTCGCGACAACGTGTTGACAGCCTGTATTTTCCGCGTCTGTCGCCGCAGCTGTAACGACAGGCTCCCAAATTTGGGCTTTGTGGGCTGGTGGATGGATGGTGGGCTGAGTTCACTTTTCCTGTTCTTCTTGACTCCTTTATTTCCTAAAAAAATAAAAACATTATTTAAATAAAATAAATCTTATTTCCTAATAAATAAATAATAAATAATAATAAAACTAAAAATAAAAAATTAGGTTAATTAGGGATGCCAAGTGGGGAATCTCCTAAGGTAACCACTTCCTGCATTCTTGAGGCTTCAGTCCCCTGATAATGCTTCAAGCGCTGTCCGTTGACTTTGAATTGATGCTCGTCTTTTAAAGATCTGATTGTGATGGCACCATGGGGAAAAACCTGCACAACTTGGAACGGGCCAGACCATCTAGATTTCAGTTTCCCTGGGAAGAGTTCCAATCTAGAGTTGAATAGCAGTACAAGCTGCCCTGGGCAGAACTGTCGTGGCAGCAACTTTTTATCATGCCACTTCTTAGTTTTATCCTTGTAGATTCTTGCATTGTCATAGGCCATTGTCCGAATTTCTTCAATTTCGTTCAAATCCAGTAGCCTTTTCTGCCCTGCCTTTTCGAAGTCCATATTAACTGCCTTGATTTCCCAGTATGCTCTGTGCTCTATCTCGACAGGTAAATGGAATGTTTTCCCGTAAATTAATCGGTAAGGAGACATTCCCAATGGAGTTTTGAAAGCTGTCCTATAAGCCCATAACGCATCATTCAGGTGTAAAGACCAATCTTTCCTAGTTGGCTTAACCATCTTCTCGAGAATGTTCTTGACTTCCCTGTTGGATATTTCAGCTTGTCCATTGGTCTATGGGTGATATGCTGTTGCGATCCTATGCTTGACACCATACTTCTTCAAGGCAGCAGCAATAACCTTATTGTCGAAATGTCTCCCTTCATCACTGATGATCGCCTTAGGGATGCCAAATCTAGAAAAGATGTTTTTGTGTAAAAACCTTTGAACTGTTTTGACATCATTCTTTTGAGTGGCGATAGCTTCAACCCACTTAGATACATAATCTACTGCCAGGAGGATGTATAAATTCCCACATGAAGATGAGAATGGTCCCATAAAATCAATCCCCAAAACGTCGAAGATCTCGACTTCAGGAATGTTCTGCATCGGCATCTCGTGTCTCCTTGAGATGTTTCCCGTCAGTTGGCACTTGTCACAACTCTTGTAGAATATTTGAGCATCTTTATACAGTGACGACCAATAAAATCCTGACTGTAGAACCTTGGCAGCAGTTTTGTTGCCTCCTAAGTGTCCTCCATACTGTGAAGCATGACAGTGATGAAGTATGTCTTCTTGTTCATCCTGTGGTATGCATCTCCTTATAACATGATCTGCACAGATTTTGAAAAGAAGAGGTTCGTCCCAATAATAATGCTTAACATCATTTTGGAACCTCTTCATGGCTTGATAATTAAGGTTAGGAGGAATTATTCCGCTAACTAAGAAATTAACGAAATCAGCATACCAGGGGAGTTCAGAAGACTTACTTGCCGCCATGGTTGTCGCGGCAGTGACTGCGGCCGCAAATAGCTGCTCATCTGGTAAGGTCTCCAATATGTTTGTCTCATCTGTCGGTAGACTCTGTCCCTTCTCCAACCTTGACAAGTAATCTGCCACTTGATTTTCTGTCCCCTTTTTGTCCTTGATTTCAAGGTCGAATTCTTGCAATAGCAGGATCCAAAGTATTAATCGAGGCTTTGCATCCTTTTTCGCGAACAGATACTTCAACGCAGAGTGGTCTGTGTGCACTATGACCTTCGTTCCAAGTATGTAAGAACGAAACTTGTCAATGGAGATTACCACAGCTAATAACTCCTTCTCTGTGGTGGTGTAGTTCACTTGGGCATCGTTCAATGTCATGCTGGCATAGTATATGACATGAAAGAGTTTGTCTCTCCGCTGCCCAAGTGCTGCCCCGACAGCATAGTCACTAGCATCACACATGATCTCAAATGGTTGTGTCCAGTCTGGTGGCTGTACTATTGGGGCTGTTACCAGCTTTTCCTTCAGAACCTTGAATGCTTCAATACATTCATCGTTAAAGCCGAAGGGTCAGTTCTACTCTAGAAGATGGCATAGGGGCTTGGTAATTTTTGAAAAATTCGCAATGAATCTCCGATAAAAACCAGCATGTCCTAAGAAACTTCTGATTCCTTTGACTGTGGTGGGCGGCGGCAGCTTTTCGATTACTTCTATCTTGGCTCTGTCGACTTCTATGCCACGACAGCTAATCTTATGGCCAAGGACTATCCCTTCATCCACCATGAAATGGCATTTTTCCCAGTTCAAAACTAAGTTTCCTTTTTCACATCTTTCGAGTACCTTTTGTAGGTTGCCTAGGCAGCTTTCAAAGTCGTCTCCAAAGACTGAAAAGTCATCCATAAAAATCTCTAGGAAGTCCTCCACCATATCGGAGAATATGACCATCATGCACCTTTGGAAGGTGGCTGATGCATTGCATAGTCCAAATGACATTCTCCTAAAAGCGTATGTTCCGTAGGGGCATGTGAATGTCGTCTTTTCTTGATCTTCCGATGCGATAGCTATTTGATTGTAACCTGAATAACCATCAAGAAAACAATAATAAGGTTTACCCGCTAGCCTATCAAGCATTTGATCAATAAAGGGTAAAGGAAAGTGGTCCTTTTGGGTAGCTTTGTTAAGCTTCCGATAGTCCATACAAACCCTCCAACCGGTCACAGTCCTGGTTGATATTAACTCATTGTTTTCGTTGGTTACCACGATCATTCCTCCTTTCTTGGGAACACATTGCACCGGGCTCACCCAGTTGCTGTCCGAGATGGCGTAGATTATTCCAGCATCTAGCCATTTGATTATCTCTTTTCGCACCACCTCTTTCATCGCATGATTTAGCCGCCTTTGAGCATCTATAGTCAGCTTATGATCATCCTCAAGAAGGATTTTATGCATACATAATGCCGGACTAATGCCTTGAATATCAGCTATCGTCCATCCAATAGCCTTTTTGTGCTGCCGCAGCATCCCTATTAACTGTTGTTCCTGTTCCTGCATCAACTTGGAAGAGATGATTACGAGCAACGTATCATTTAAACCAAGAAAAGCATATTTTAGCTACCCTGGCAGGGGCTTAAGTTCTAAAGCAGGGGGCTCAATAGTTGACGACTTTTGAATTGCATGGTTATCCGAGGTATAATTTAAAGGCTCGAATAACTTACCTGGACGATTGCCTATCCAGTTTACCTCCTCCTGATCTTCAGTATCAGATATATCAGACTCTGAGGAGGTGCTGTCGTGACAGTCTTGTAAGTGGCTGCCGAGGCAGTGACCAATGTTGATGTCGTGACAGCCCGACCTGATGCAGGGTTGGTCAAGGGTATCTTCACTGATAACCTTGCATTCTTCTTCTGCATCAGCATGCTTCATAGCTTGGAGAACATTCAACTTTATTTCTTGATCGTTTACTCTCATGGTGAGTTCTCCTTTTTCCACATCAATCAGTGATCTTCCCGTGGCTAAGAAGGGTCGCCCCAGGATGATTGGTGCGTTTTCATATGCTTCACAATCTAAAACAAGAAAGTCGGCAAGAAAAATAAACTTATCCACTCTTACCAGAATATCTTTGATTTTTCCTTCCGAATGAACGTAAGAGCGGTCTGCCAGCTGCAAAATTACTGTTGTGGGTCGACCTTTTCCAATACCTAATTTCTGAAAAACAGATTTTGGCATTAAATTTATACTAGCACCAAGATCACAAAGTGCCTTACCCACATATTTATCTCCGATTACACAAGGTATGATGAAGCTCCCCGGATCCTTCTTTTTTTGGGGTGGATGCTTGTGGAGAATACTCATGCATCTTTCTGTCATCTTAACCGTTTCAAATTCCCCAAGTCTAGATTTCTTCGACATGACATCCTTGAGAAATTTGGCGTAACCGGGCATCTCCCTAACGACATCTAACAGTGGAATATTGATGTGAACTTGTTTAAAAATATCATAAAATATTTTTAAGCTGTGATTCTTGCTTCAATTTCTATAACCGTTGAGGAAAAGGAGGTGGGGGACGATAATCAACAATACGTCCTTCCCACTGCATACGAATCTGAGGAGGTTTGGGTTCATCATCTTTCTCTTCTGTCGCTTCTGCTGTCGTGACAGGCTCATCGGCAGCAGGCTGTTTGTTACCTTTCGGGGCAGCTTCCTCGACAGGTATGTCCAAGGCTGGTTTCTTCACTGTTTCAGCTTCCTTCTCTGGCCCTGGTAGTTTCTTCCCACTCCTAGTAGTAATGGCTTTACACTGCTCATGTGTGAGCTGTCTAGCATTTTCAGTATTGCTAGGAAATCCGCCAGTCTGCCTTGGGTTGATATGCTGGGAAACCTGACCCATCTGTGTCTCCAACGATTTCAGAGTAGCTTCATGATTTGTCATCCGCATCTCTGTTTTATCCATGAATGTCTCCGTCTTCTTGACAAATTGATTCATGTTCTCAATATAAGTTCCTGTTTGCGATATAAATGTAGCCAGAGTCTGTTCCAGTATACTGTTTGTGGCAGTTGGTGGCTGTTGCTGCTGCTGCTGCGACTGCAGTTGCTGTCGAGTTAGCAATCTAAGTCCTCCCTAATTCTGATTATTGTGTGCTTGAGGATTCAGGACATTGTTAGGATTGCTCCAAGAAAACTTGGGATCCTTTCTCCAGCTGGGATTGTAGTTGTTGGAGTTGTAATTCTGCTTGTTATAGTTTCCAACATACTTTCCCTCTTCTAACTGTATAGGACATTCATCCGAACTGTGATTTCCTTCACAAATTTCACATACCTCTTCGACAGCAAATACCGGCTGTGAATCATCGTTCAAAAGCTTTTTCATTGCCTTAGTGAGGTATGCCACCTGTAATTTCATCGTGTTGTCGGCTTCATAGTCCTTAACAGCTAAGACCCGTTTAGCCCCTCTTATTGCTGTCGGAAACTGCTCCTCATTCTTAGCCAGATTTTTCAATACTTGCATTGCCTCATTTGGGACTTTGTCAGTAGTAATCCGTTTGCTGCTGAATCAATTCGAATACGAGTTTGTAAATTGGCAGAATTATAAAACTTGGTTACCTGGTTCCAGACGGGGAATCCATGCATTGGACAGTTCCGTAGAAGAGTGGTAAATCTGTTCCAGGCCTCGTGCATCGGCTCGTCATCTTCCTGTTGAAAAGTAGCAATTTCATTACGTAATCGCTCAGATAAATGCGAAGGATTAAAACGAGATAAAAATTCACGAGACAAATCTGCCCAAGTTCTAATTGAACCCGACGTAAGTTTATTCCACCAAGTCTTTGCTCTGTCCCTCAATGAATGGGGAAATAACCGAAGCCTCAGTATCTCCGGATTAACTCCTGGTAGTCTAAACGAACCACAACTTTCCTGGAACGTTTTTAGATGCTTCCTAGCATCCTCTGTAGCAGCACCACTAAATTGACCGGCATTGTTGATCATGCTAAACATAACAGGTTTCAGCTCAAAGTTGTCAACATCTATATCTGGCAGTGTGGTTTCTAGTTCTACATGATCATTCAGCATGTAGTCACGGCAGGACCGTCGTGCGGCAGCGGCAGGCGGGTCACCGACAGGAGGGATAATCTCTCCATCTCTGGCAGGATTATCAACCTGGGGGTTCCCTTGGTTTTGCATCGTCTCTAACTGTTCCTCAAGGTACCCGTTCCTGGCTAGTACGTGACGAAGTCAGTTCCTAAGATTGAACGAACGTTCAATTTCAAGATCTAATGGATACTCAGGTTCTTCTCCTCGTCTCGATCGCATAAACAAGAAACCTTGTGAAAAACAAAAGTTGAACAAACCAAATTAAAACAGAAAAATAAAAAGAAAAAGAAAAGTGTAGTAAAAGAAAAGGTAGAGTTATGTTGCCAGTCCCCGGAAACGGCGCCAAAAACTTGTTGCGTGTAAAAGTGTCTATCGCAATTGTAGTGCAAGTGTACATGACGCAAGTAGTAAAGTGATACTGAAGTATCGGATATCGTGTCCACAGGGACTGGGCTAATAGCTTCACCTTGAATTACTGCGCGGGAGTAAAGAAAATATTTAAGATGTTTGTCACGAGAATAATAAAGAAAACTTAAATAAAAGAGTAGAGAAATCAAGATAGAGAGAATGGGCTGGTATTGAATTGCTTAGTAGTGTAGGTATTGCTAAGTCTAGGAAATTCAGCTCTGTCGTCGTCCCTGTCACGGCAGCACCTGTCGCGGCGGCAGTCTGTTGCTTGTCGCGGCAGCGAACACTCAACTCCGTACTTCAAGTTTGGCAAGAATCCCTGCTGTGCTTTGGCCTATCCCTAGGTCCAAGTCTGTCGATGAACACGTCTTTGATGATACCTCCCGGCGTGAATCGAAGGATGAACACCGATGTTGTTGAATTTTTCTTTAGCCACTTAACCTCGTCCTATCCCTAGGTCCGAGATAGTTCAACTATAAACTAGAGAACTCGCACTTATTCCTTTCGTATACTTAACTCTCCCGATATTAAGTAAATAGATAACCTCGCAATGCTCTCCCGATACTCTTGCAAGATGTTAATAACCAGAATAAGAGAACTTGAAGTTTATTTTATTGAACTGAAAATTCCTAAAACAAAAGAAACCCTTGCAACTACTTTACAAAACAACCTGTGGCCCTAAGAGGAATTTAGAACATGATGAGAGGATGAAAACGGCTAGGGTTTTGGGAAGAAGGCTAGAGATGGGTGATGTCTTCCCCTAGGTCGAAATACATGCCCTTATATAGGCTTTGGGTCCAAGTTTTCTAAAATAGCAAGAATACAAGTTTAAATTAAGGTACAACTCTAATAAAGACTAAATCTTCAGAGAATCTAGCTTTAACTCATCCTTCTTCTTGCTTGGGATTTTCTCTCCTTGAACGTTGGGCTTGGAATTCCTTCTGATCTAGGGCTTGGAAAAATATACTGTTTTTCCATGACAGACGAGCTTAATTTTCTCTATCTGTCGAGGTCCACTTTGCTTCTTCTCCTCAAAATTGTTGTCGTCCTTTGCTGTCACGGCGGCAACCATGGCAGCATCGTCCTCTTTGACTGCTCGTCCAGTTCCAACTCTTCTGCTTCACTGCCCAGCGCCTGCCTCTCCATTTGCTACAGTAGCAACATGCAAAAGCAACCAATTTCAGTAGAAACTCTGCCTTTTAATATATTTGTGATGTCTAACTGTAAACTGTCCTAAATGCAATGAATTATGCTTGAATGCAGCAGAAATATGGGTTAAATAGGGGGTAAATAATAGAACTTTTACACACTCAACAGCTAGGATCTCAACTGGTTCCTCATCATACGTCAAATCCGGATTCAATTCAATCTCTTCCTTAAGAATAATATACGACGGATTGGATCTATACTTACGAAGCATCGAAACATGGAACACATCGTGAATCTTCTCTAACTCGGATGACAAATGCAACTGATAAGCAACCGGACCAACTCGTTTCACAATCTTATACGGCCCAATATACCTCGGACTCAACTTCCCTTTCTGCCAAATCTCATGACCTTCTTCCACGGAGAGACCTTCAAGAACACTCTATCTCCCACATAATACTCAACTTCCTTCCTCTTCAAGTCGGCATAGGACTTCTGCCTATCCAAAGTTTCCTTCAACCGATCACAAATCAATTTCACCTTATCGGTAGTCTCCTTTAGCAAATCCGGCATAGGTAACAACTTCTGACCCGCTTCGGCCCAACAAATTAGAGTTATACATTTTCTACCATACAAGGCCTCATACGGAGCCATCTGAATGCTCGACTAATAACTGTTATTATACGCAAACTCAACCAAAGGTAAGTGTTTCTCCCAAGTACCCTGAAAATCGATGATGCAACAATGCAACATATCCTCTAAAATTTGTATGACCCTCTCCAACTGACCATCTGACTGTGGATGATACGACGTGCTGAAATTCAATCGGGTACCTAAAGCTGTATGCAAACACTCTCAAAATTGGGCTGTAAATCTCGGATCTCTATCAGACACAATCGACTTCGGCACACCATGCAGTCTCACAATCTCACAGATGTGCAAGTCGGCAAACCTATCTAAGGAGTAAGTAGTATTAACAGCTAGAAAGTGAGCACACTTCGTGAAACGGTCAGCTATAACCCAAACTGAGTTCTTCCTCGAAGGAGTAAAAGGGAAACCCGAAACGAAATCCATGGTGATATTCTCCCACTTTCATTCCAGAATCCTCAACAGTTGCAACAAACCTAAAGGAACATGATGTTCTACCTTCACTCTCTGACACACCATACACTTACTCACATAATCGGCTACGTCTTTCTTCAAACCAACTCAATAGTACTCGTTCTTCAAGTCACGATACATCTTCGTACTACTAGGGTGCATAGCAAATGGGCTACTGTGTGCTTCGGTCAAGATCGTACGTCTCAAATCACTGTCATCTGGCACAACTATCCTATCTCTAAAACACAAGACCCCATCAACACTGAAACTGTAGTCCGATGGTCTACCTTCGGCTATGTCTTACACGTGAGGTGCCAAAGATCTATCTAACAACTGTTTCTCTCTAATCAACTAACCTAAGGTAGGTCTAACCTGAAGCTCGGCCACTAGGCCACCATCTTCGGACAAGCTCAAACTAGTGAACATGGCTCTCAACTCAACGGCTACCTTTCTACTCAAAGCATCGACCACTACATTGGCTTTACACGAATGATACTCAATTGTGAGATCGTAATCCTTAAGCAACTCTAGCCACCTACGCTGTCTAAGGTTCAACTCGCGCTGTGACATGATATACTTCAGGCTCTTGTGATCCGTATACACCGTGCATTTCTCACAATACAAGTAATGTCTCTAAATTTTAAAGCAAAACACAACCGCGGCTAACTCAATGTCGTGTGTCGGATAATTTCGCTCGTGTGTCTTCAACTATCTTGAGGCATAAGCCACAACTCTCCCATCTTGCATAAGAACACAACCTAGGACTACATAAGAAGCATCACTGTTGATTACATAATCATTCCCCGACTCTAGCTGAATCAAAATCGGTACATTGGTCAAGGCTTCTTTCAACTTCTCAAAGGCTTGCTGTCTCGCATTTGACCACTCAAATTGAACACTCTTCTGAAGTAACTTTGTCAAAGGAGAGACTATCTTCGAGAAACCATTCACAAACCTTCTATAGTATCCAGCTAAACCTAGGAAACTACAAATCTCAGTCATAGACTTCGGTTGCTTCCACTCAATAATAGCTTCTATTTTCTTCGGATCAACTCTAATCTCATCGGCTGAAACAACATGTCCTATAAAGACTATTTCTCAGATCCAGAACTCACACTTACTCAATTTTGCATACAACTGGTTGTCTAACAGGGTCTGTAAAACTATTCTCAAGTGCCGGTCATGGTCTTCCTCAGTACGCGAATACACTAAAATATCATTTATGAAGACAACTACAAACTGATCTAAGTACTGATGGAAGATTTTGTTCATCATATCCATGAAAGCAGCCGATGCATTCGTCAATCCAAACATCATAACTAGGAACTCATAGTGACCATACCTAGTCCTAAAAGCTTTCTTCGGAACATCAACCTCCTTTACCTTCAACTGGTAATACCCGGATCTCAAATCTATCTTCGAAAAGACTGATGCCCTTCTCAATTGATCAAACAAGTTCTCTATACGCGGCAAGGGATACTTGTTCTTCACTGTCAACTAATTCAACTGTCTATAGTCAATGCACATTCTCATACTAATGTCTTTCTTCTTCACAAACAATACTGGTGCGCCCCAAGGCGAAGAACTCAGACGGATAAAACCTCTATCTGACAACTCTTGCAACTGAGTCTTCAACTCTTTCAATTATTTCAGTGCCATGTGGTACGGAGCAATCAAAACAGGAGCAAAATCTGAATATGTCTCTATCGCAAACTTTACCTCTCTATCAGGCGGTAAACCCGAAAATTCTTCCGGAACACACTTGGAAAATCACACACTATTATAATATCCTGAGGTCTAACTTCACTCATGTTCAGATTCATCACGTAAGCCAAGTATGCCTCACAACCCAACTCCACTAACCTCTGAGCCTCTAAAGCTGAAACAACATTCGATAGGAACTTCACATTCTCACCCACTACTACGATCTCATAGTCATCCGCAAGCTTTAAGAAAACCCTCTTAGTTTTAAAATCTATCCAAGTTCTATGTTCTGTAAGCCAGTCCATACTCAGAATTACATCAAAGCCATAAAACGGTAACTCCATCATGTCCACTAAAAATACGTGTCCCTGAACCATTAACAGACACCTTCTGTACATCTTCCTAACCATTACTATATCATCGAAGGAGCTAGTAACACTAACACCTACCTCTAATACCTCACAAGGTAAATTCAACAACTTTGCATGCTCACTCAATATATACGAATGCGTGAACCTTGAGTCAATTAAAGAAAGCAAACTCAGAGACTATATAGAGAAATTACCTGCAATCACATCTGTGTCGTTCTGTCCCTCTCGTTGAGCATAAACTCTAGCCTGACCTCCGCCCTCTGGCTGAACCGCAACCACATGTGCTATATTCCTCTGACCATCATGCCTCGGCTGGAAGTTACCTCGACCATGCCCACGGCCTCTCTGAAAGTCAATAGCTCTAGTAGGAGCCTGAGCCTGAACCAGTGCCTGCCCAACTTGATGTGGACAATCGCGCCTAATGTGATCTCTAGCTTCACAGTTCCAACACGAGTGAAAGTTCCCCTAACACTCATCGGTGTGATGCCTCCCGCATCGAGCACACTCGGGCGGACGCCCACCAGCTCTCTAGCCCTGATGGCCCCTACCGTGGTTACCACCACTACGTCTATGATCAAACTGATGCCTATTGTCTCTATGCCTCTTGGCATCACCCCTATCAAAGTCGCCAGACCTCTTCCCGGAACTAGAACCACCTGAGCGTTTGGTCAAACCCAAACTATGCTCTATGTCTTTGGCCCTAGCGACCAAGACATCAAAATATGTGTAGTCAGTAGCCAAAGTGTACCTTTTTATCTCCTCACTCAACCCGTAACGAAAACGATCACAACGTTCCCTCTCAGTAGGAACAAGCTCGGATGCATACTGACTCAGCCTGACAAATCGTATCTCGTAGTCGGTCACTGTCATGTTCCCCTGAAGCAAAGCCATGAACTTCTTCTTATTCTCATCGAGATAACGGGGACCCAGATATTTCTTACGGAAAGCAGACTCGAAGAACTCCCAAGTAATCTCGGCATCTGGTATGCCCGTAATAATGGTGACCCACCAAGTGTAGGAATCACCCTGAAGCAGAGATACAACACACCCTAGCTTGCGTGCTCCAATACAACCCATCTGAGACAAGATGCGAACTGTCTTATCAAACCAAGCTCGGATCTCTCGGGTGCCAACCCTCGGAACTCTTCGCCTCCCAAACTACGGAGCCTCTCTAGTGGCAAACCGGTGCCCTCACCCTGAGGTTGTGCCACTGCCTGTCCTCCAGCCACTGCTGCCTGAAAAGCCCCGGCTAACGCCTATACTAACGGAGCCAAATCTATCCAGGCTGGACCTTGACCAACCTGTGGTCCTACACCCTCGGCTCTCGCCTCACCTCCCGCTTGAGGAGGAGGAAGAGGAGCCTCCGCCTCAACAACCAGCTCAAATTTTGGAGCTACTGCCCGTGGTTCCTGACTAACCAACCTAGGCCTGCCTCTAGGTCTCATCATCCTGCTAGCAAGATAACAACTACAAACAAAACAAGCATACAAGGATAAGTTAGCAAAGGCAAGGGTCCACGTGCTCAAGTACTCCTTACACAAAATCCTTTCAAATAAGTAATAGTAGCAATGGGAACTCGACACTACGCCACAACACCACATTCAGGCTTATACATGCTTTCAAACAACAAGCATGCATATCAAAACATTCACCGTACATCACACACTTCAAACTTACCTCACTTACCTACCCGAGGTCTCGGAAACCTCAGGCTTTGATACCAACAAATGTAACCCCCTCATCCCGGCCTGGACGACTGACCGGTCTAAGTAGGTTACACGGGGAAAATCGAAGTGAAACCCGTTAAGGCTCCCATTCGATTAGAAACCCTAGAAAATTTCTTTTATTATTATTATTATTATTATTATCTTGTCTAGATGTATCATTTAATCCTATGTGAGAAACAACAGCGGGAAGGATGAAGAAGAAAATTTAAACAGACGTAAGGTAATTTAAATTTACCGAGCGTCAAGTTAATCCGATTTCATGCATACGCGACCAAATCTTACATAATGAATACATACAAGGCTCACAAGAAAGTTTACAACAAATAAAACCCAAGCCCAACACTTGAGAACCTTTAAAGATGCCTAAAGCCCAAATTTCAGGCATGTGTTTCGAAACAGGCTTGCCAGTTTTGATACACGTGCCTCAGTTTTAAAAGCCAAACCAACTGTACCGATACGCTCCACCCCGTTTCGGTACAGGGGTCCATTTCGTCCAAGCGTTCTGAAACTCGTTCCGGAACTAGCCTTCACAGTAGCAAATCATTCCGATACGTGTTCCGATACGAGTATCCCTGGAGATACACCCATTTCGAAACCACCTTACGCGTTCCGAAACGCCTGCAATCTGTGTGACTCCAAAAGCAGTTCTAACCATCTCTAAATGTTCCCAAACATGCCTCAAACCACAAGAAATGAGATACAACATACATGCATATGCTCTAGAGGCATTTCACCCTATTTCAAGCATGATCAAACACTTAACATACATCCAAGACCATCCATTCAAAAGAACATACATCCATGGTTAACAATTTAAAGAAACAAGCATCCACAAAATATATGCATAACAAGGTTTACATGCCTTCAAAACAACACTCAAACATCTCATCAACATGGTTTGCAATCCATATCATAAAGCATTAACAAAAAGGAGTCTACACATGCTCCTACAAAACATAGCATCCCCATTGCTTGAATACTACATTATTTCATAAAAACCGTACTTGAGCAACTACCACACTCTTGGATGCCCTTCCTTGCTCCTTGCTAACTCCACACTGGTGATCTGCATTGTCGAAAACGAGAGCGTAAGCTAGAAGCTTAGTGAGGGAGCTCTAAAACAAAAACAACGACAATGCAGGGTTCAAGCATGTTATCCTTAAGACATTCACAAGCATACATGTGCACCAACATAGCAACATAGCTAACATCACAAGAATGCATGAACATGGCATCTTACCTCATGTTATGCTAAACATAATATAAGAATTATCTTATCACATCCACTACACATGAACAAGTAGGTTGGCAACTATTAGTTTACTCGGATATGCGGATAGCTTCCGTTGGGATTTTCACCCCCAACGTACTCAACAACACCATTACCTTCGGTGGGATTACACTCATCACCGGTCCTTGCATAGATGGGATTACACTCATCATCACATGCCCTTACGGATGGGATTCCACTCATCATAACGTAATAACATTTTCTGGTGGAATATTACTTCACCTGATGCCTCCTTGATGACTATACGTCACCAAGGCCACGCATGAATTTGACTCAACCGTGTGCACACTCATTCTAATGATCGATCATTTATACCCGGTAATTAACTAGTGCCAATCATACTAACAAGTCTCACTATGATAACCCATCAAGCATTTCAACATATCAATCACCACATACATCAATGTGTATAAAAACATGTAACCCCCTCATCCCGGTCTGGGTGACTGACCGGCTCGAGTGGGCTACACGGGGATAACCGAGACGAAACCCGTTAAGGCTTCACTTCGGTTAACAACCCGAGAAAACTTTTCATTACATTTTATCTTATCTAGATGCATTATTAAGTCCTATTTGAGAAAGGCAACAACAGAAGAAACAAACGAGGCAAACAACCAAACAACCCAACAAAACAACCCATTTTTAACTTAAACTACAGGCCGTTTCGAAACACCTAAGGAGTGTATCGAAACACCTTGACTAGGTCAACTGGACAAAGTCCACACGAGGAGACTGTATCGAAACGCTGGTCAACCGTTCCGAAACGCCCTCAGCGGTCAACTTCTCGTGGTCAACGATACGAAGACCGTTCCAAAACGCCTAGGCTCATTTCGATACTTCAATTTATCGTCATAATCTCAGATTTCCAGTGGCAAAAATGTATCGAAATGACCCCCTTGCGTACCAAACGCCTGGCCTGGAACAAGAGGCCGTATCGAAATGAGACCAACTATTTCGATACACCTACTGTGAACAGACTGGTTTTAACTGGTTTATCGCACAAGGCTGCCTCAAACACAACCGAAAACCTTCCACAACCAACACACATCAACTCTAGATGCAAGGCACCATATACAAACATGCTTAGCACTCAACAAACATGTAAAAGCCATACATCAAAGTAAGCGTCAATTCAACATAAGATTCACACATTGCATTCAAGATAACATGCTTCAACAAGAACATCCACTTAAGCATTCAAAAAGGCACAAGGCCAACATACAAGGCATAAGCAAACCTTAAACATATCATCCACATAACAAGGAGTCTAAACATGCTCCTAAAACAAAATAACCACATAGGTCCCCATTGCTTGACTATTACATCATTAACTTAAAATAGTTCACACTTGAGGTTAGCAAAAGCTCAACTAGCACACTTGGAGGCCCTCTTCTTGCACTAGCAACCCATGAACTACGGATCTGCATTGTCGAACAAAAGAGAGCGTAGGCATAAAGCTTAGTGAGGGTAAGCTCATAAAACAAACCTCGACAATGCAGGGTCCAAGCACGAGCATACAACCAAGGTAGAATGCATGATCTTACCTTCGAACCACACGAGTCAAAATATAAATGATGCATGAACACAATTATCAACATCATGCCATGCTCAACAACTCATAAGCTAAACACATGGAAATACATATATCAATGTATTAACAAACACATTTCACAATCCGTATTGGCAACACATATATCAATCCATATTGGCACCTAGCTATGACTCGAATACGCGAATAACCATTGGAACTCACATCCAACATCTCACATTTACCTTACGGTGGGATTACACTCATCACCGTTCCACGCGGAGAGGATTCCACTCATCCTCACGCCCCGTCGATGGGATTACACTCATCACCGACTAACATATGTATAAGAAGATTTACGGCCGAACCCGTACTCCATCTTGATGACTACCATCACCAAGACCACGCGCGCATTTTGACTCTCGTGTGCACACTAAACATCTTAATGATCGATCATTGTACCCAAGCATACTAGTGCCAATACTAACACAATCCATAACCTTTCACAACATCATTTCATATCAACTTCCGTGCTTAGCACGTACTCACCACGACTCACCGTCATGCACAAACCACATGTATATAACAATGCATCAAAACCATGCCTCAACATACATGTATAACACAATATACATAACCACCACAATCAAAATTAAACTTGAGGCATACACAACATTTAAAGATCAACCATAGTCTCTAACTAAAGCTTGGGATTAGGCTACCACTCTAATCCCAACTCTAGGTGGGTCTACCAAGCCCAACCTAGTCCACATGCTACCAAACCTAATCCCAACTCGTGTACCTTCAATTGTCTCGAAGCATAAGCAACAACTCTTCTTTCTTGCATCAGAACACAACCTAAACCTACGTAGGAAGCATCACTATAGATCACAAACTCTTTCCCTGAAACTGGTTGTACTAACACTGGAGCATTCGTCAAAGCTTCTTTTAATTTCTCAAAAGCCTTCTGTCTCGCATCTGACCACTCAAACTTAACTCCTTTTTTGCAACAATTTAGTCAACGGAGCAGTTACTCTAGAGAAACCATCAACAAATCTCCTATAGTAACCAGCTAATCCTAGGAAACTCCTAATCTCAGTCACTGACTTAGGTTGTTTCCACTCAACAATAGCTTCAATCTTCATCGGATCAACTCGGATACCTTCAGCTGAAACCACATAGCCAAGAAACACAACCTCTCGAATCCATAACTCATATTTACTAAGCTTATCATACAACTGATTACTCATCAATATTTGTAAAACAAGTCTCAAGTGTTCATCATGTTCTTCTTCTGATCTCGAGTACACAAGGATGTTATCTATGAAAACAACTGCAAATCGGTCTAGATAGTCTCTGAAAACTCTGTTCACCATATCCATGAAAGCTGCTGGTGCATTCGTGAGCCCAAACGACATCACAAGGAACTCATAGTGACCATATCTAATCCTAAAAGCGGTCTTCGGAACATCACACTCTTTCACTTTCAACTGATAGTACCCTGATCTCAAATCTATCTTCGAAAACATTGAGGCACCCCTCAAACTGATCAAACAAATCATCTATACGAGGCAACTTATACTTGTTCTTTACTGTCAACTGGTTCAACTACCTGTAATCGATACACATTCTCATATTGCCATATTTCTTCTTTACAAACAACACGGAAGCACCCCAAGGCGAACTACTAGGCCTAATAAAACCACGGTCTAACAACTCCTGAAGCTGACTTTTCAACTCTTTTGGAGCCATACAGTACAGAGCAATAGAAACCAGAATAGACCCTGAAACAGTCTCAATCACAAACTCTACATCTCTGTCAGGAGGCAAACCCGGTAACTCTTCTAGAAACACATCCGGAAAATCACAAACTATTGTGATATCTTTCGGTATAACCTCACTCATATTCGGATTCATCACATACGCTAAATAAGCCCTACAACCGGAATCCATCAACCTATGAGCCTCTAAAGCTGACACAACATTCGACAAGAACTTAACATTCTTGCCTACTACTACTACCTCGTAGTCATCGGAAAGCTTCAACGAAATTCTCTTCGTCTCAAAATCTACACTAGCTCTATGCTCAACCAACCAATCCATACCCAGAATAATATCAAAACCATAGAATGGAAGCTCCATCATATCAACCGGAAACACATGACCCTGAATCTTCAACAGACACCTCCTATACATCCGTCTAACTACAACTGTCTCACCAAAGGAACTAGTCACATGCATTCCTACATCTATGATCTCAACAGGTATGTCTAACTTCTTTGCATGCTCACTCAAAATGTAAGAATGCGTAGAACCCGAATCAACCAAGGAAAGTAAAGACATGGACTGTAACTCAAAAATACCTGCTATCACATCTGTGTCATTCCCTGCCTCTCTTTGAGCATAGACTCTAGCTGATCCGCCGGCCTCTGGCTGTACTGCCACAACATGAGCAAGATTCCACAATGCCTCTATCCTAGGTGCATCAGCCCTCGGGTGGAAGTAACCACGATCGCGCCCACGGCCTCTCTGATAATCAATCGCTCTCGCAGGAGCCTGTTCTAGATTTGGTGCATGTGCCGCTTGATGAGGACACTCTCTCCTGAAGTGGTCTCTCGAACCACAGTTCCAATAAGCATGAAAGTTACCACAACACTCTCCTGAATGTTGTCTCCCACAACTAGTGCACTCGGGCAAACGCCGTCCAGCTCTATGGCTCTGGTGGCCTCTACCATGGTGGCCACCACCACGCCTATGGTCAAACTGATGTCCACTGCCCCGATGCCTCTTGGCATCACCACGATCAAAGTTATTGTGCCTCTTTCCCGAACTGGATCCTCTCGAACGCTTGGTCAGCCCCAAGCTATGCTCGATGTCCTTGGCCCTGGCGACCAAGACATCAAAATCAGAATAATCTGAAGCCAATGTGTACCTCTTGACTTCCTCATGAAGTTCATATCTGAACCGATTACAACGGTCCCTCTTAGTAGGAACCAACTCCGGAGCATACTGACTCAGACGGACAAAGCGAATCTCATAATCAGTCACTGATGCATCTCCCTGAACAAGAGCCATGAACTCTCGCTTCTTCTTATACAGATATCTCGGGCCCAAATACCTTTTTCTGAAAGCAGTATCAAAGAAGTCCCAACCAATCTCGGCCTCCGGCACACCGGTAGTAATGGTGACCCACCAGGTGTAGGCATCACCCTGAAGTAACGAAACCACACAACCCAACTTACGAGCTCCAACACATCCCATCTGAGCTAAGATACGGACTGTCTTCTCTAACCACAACTCGGATCTCTCAGGTGTAGATCCTCTAAACTCATCAGCCCCTAGGCTACGGAGCCTCTCTAACGGTAAGCTAGCATCATCACCTCTCAGCTGAGCTGCAGCCTAAGCCCCGGCAACTGCAGCCTGAAACGCTCCTGCTATAGCTTGAACTAGCGGAGCCATGTCTATCCCTGCAGGACCTTGGCCACCATGACCAACTTGAGGTCCCTCTCCCTCAGCTCCATCCTCGCCTCCTGCTTCAGGCTGAGGAGGTGGTAATGGTGGAAGAGCTCCGACTCCAACAGCAGGGTCTCTCACATGAGCCTCTACTCCAGCCACCGGCTCATTAACATGAGCCGCAACATGAGGATCCTGACGAACCATCCTCGGTCTACCTCTATGCCTCGACATACGCGCTCACAGATAACAACTACAACAACACACAAAACTTGGGTTAGCAAGGGCAAGGGTGGAGTGGCTCAAGTATGTTCCCTCACTTAAAAATCCTTTTTCCGATGTAATAGAAGCAATGAGACTCTACTCAACATGCTTCAAACAACACACACACACAACGATCAAACAAGCATACATCAAAGCATACTTGATAAACAAGCAACATACTTACATGGCAAGCAAACATCATGCAATTGCAATACAAGAACTTAACTCACCTCACTTACCTGCCCAAGGTCTCGGAAACCTCAGGCTCTGATACATACAAGTGTAACCCCCTCATCCCAGTCCGAGCGACTGACCGACCCGAGTGGGCTACATGGGGATAACCGAGGCGAAACCCGTTAAGGCTTCACTTCGGTTAACAACCTGAGAAAACTTTTCATTACATTTTATCTTATCTAGATGCAATATTAAGTCCTATGTGAGAAAGGCAATAGCGGAAGAAACAAATGAGGCAAACAACCCAACAAAACAACCTATTTTTAACTTAAACTACAGGTCGTTTCGAAACACCTAAGGAGTGTACCGAAACGCCTTGAGTAGGTCAACTGGCCAAAGTCCACACGAGGAGACCGAATCGAAACGCTGGTCAACCGTTCCGAAACGCCCTCAGCGGTCAACTTCTCGTGGTCAACGATACGAAGACCATTCCAAATCGCCTAGGCTCATTTTGATACTTCAATTTATCGTCAAAATCTCAGATTTCCAGTGGCAAAAACGTATCGAAACGACCCCCTTGCGTACCGAAACGCCTGGCCTGGAACAAGAGGCCTTATCGAAACGGGACCAACCGTTTCGATACACCTGCTGCGAACAAACAGGTTTTAGCTGGTTTATGGCACAAGGCTGCCTCAAACACAACCGAAATCCTTCCACAACCAACACACATCAACTCTAGATGCAAGGCACCCTATACAAACATGCTTAGCACTGAACAAACATGTAAAAGTCATACATTCAAAGGAAGCATCAATTCAACATAAGTTTCACACATTGCATTCAAGATGACATGCTTCAACAAAAACATCCACTTAAGCATTCAAAAAGGCACAAGGCCAACATACAAGGCATAAGCAAACCTTAAACATATCATCCATATAACAAGGAGTCTAAACATGCTCCTAAAACAAAATAACCACATAGGTCCCCATTGCTTGACTATTACATCATTAACTTAAAATAGTTCATACTTGACGTTAGCAAAAGCTCAACTAGCACACTTGGAGGCCCTCTTCTTGCACTAGCAACCCACGAACTACGGATTTGCATTGTCGAACAAAAGAGAGCGTAAGCATAAAACTTAGTGAGGGCAAGCTCATAAAACAAACCTCAACAATGCAGGGTCCAAGCACGAGCATACAACCAAGGTAGAATGCATGATCTTACCTTCGAACCACACGAGTCAAAATATAAATGATGCATGAACACAATTATCAACATCATGCCAAGCTCAACAACTCATAAGCTCAACACATGGAAATACATATATCAATGTATTAACAAACACATTTCACAATCTGTATTGGCAACACATATATCAATCCATATTGGCACTTAGCTATGACTCGAATACGTGGATAACCGTTGGAACTCACATCCAACAACTCACATTTACCTTACGGTGGGATTACACTCATCACCGTTCCACGCGGAGGGGATTCTACTCATCCTCACGCCCCGTCGATGGGATTACACTCATCACCGACTTACATATATATAAGAAGATATCCGGGTGAGCCCGTACTCTATCTTGATGACTACCATCACCAAGACCACACGCGCATTTTGACTCTCGTGTGCACACTAAACATCCTAATGATCGATCATTGTACCCAAGCATACTAGTGTCAATACTAACACAATCCATAACCTTTCACAACATCATTTCATATCAACTTCCGTGCTTAGCACATACTCACCATGACTCACCGTCATGCACAAACCACATGCATATAACAATGCATCAAAACCATGCCTCAACATACATGTATAACACAATATACATAACCACCACAATCACAATTAAATATGTGGCATACACAACATTTAAAGATCAACCATAGTCTCTAACTAAAGCTTGGGATTAGGATACCACTCTAATCTCAACTCTAGGTGGGTCTACAAGGCCCAACCTAGTCCACATGCTTGAACCATCACTTGAAAACCATTTAAAAACATTTAACCACTCACCGACTATTCCAAGCTCAACCACACTAGCCGATCAAGCTCCCAACGATTCCAGATTCGATCCCGAGGCTTCACCAACACAAATTCTTGCTTCTAATCATCTCAACACAATCAAAATAACCTCAAATCAGTTCACAAATTAATGTAGCCAACCCAGAATACAAATCAAGCACAAAACACAAGATTTCAAGCTAAAGACAACCCCAAAACCTTCATTCTCGAGCAGCTCTAAAGCACAGTCCAAAACCATTGATTCCAACACTTAAATTACTTCCCAAAGCTTCCAAAACAACTCTTATACATAGCCTAACCATCAGCCAACAAATTCCCACATAAAACACCCCTAAAACTCAACATTTCAACTCTCTAAAACCTCCCTAAAACCCAATTTCGGGAATCACCATAAAACCATGTAAAAATCGAATATGTTGGACCTTATATATAGTAAACAACTTATATAACATTAATAAATCAAAATCTTAAGTTAAAAAATAATAAAGATGACATTTTAATCAAAAATCTCAAAACTCCAAAATACAAAAAACCATGAGCTTTATGAAAAATAATGGTACAAGCTTGTAGAGGAAAGAGAGAACAAGTCAAAAGTGGGTTTACCTTCAAAAATGACCAAAGATGAGGAAGAATGGTGATGGAATAGTGAACACAATGGAGATGGTGTTTATGTCGTGAAAAAAAGAAATGGAAGAGAAGGGAAGAAGATGACAAAAGGCTATTTTAAATAAAAAAAATGTTTTATTTTGCAAGACCACTTATTTACAATTTTGCCATTAATGAGATGACTATCTCAAATATCTAAAATCCATGGAATTGGGCTTTAAATCCAAAACAAGTCCAACATAAAATTATTTGTTTTGAAAACAAGAGGCCCAACATAATATTTTATTATTTTAATTCACCCGACCCCCAAACCCGGGTGTTACACAACATGCATAAACAACACATACATCACAAGTCTATAATATGCAGATTAAGCAAAACTCATAACGCATACAAGAGATTAAGCTACCAACTTAACCTCTACCTTGGATTGGCCTACCAAGCTCAATCCAACCCCACAACCACACCTTGAACCAATTTAAAATAAATTTAAAGGATCCACTCACCACACTTCCTTAAGCAAACTGAGAAAAGTCGAATCAAGCCTCCACACTTTCCGGAACCGAGCCCGAAGCTTCTCCAACGATTTTCCTTGATTCTAACCAATTAAAAACAACACATTACTAAACCAAATCATTCACAAACATTGTCACAACCCAAACTACAACCACAAAGCCAATTTTCTACAATTTCAAACCATGACTCAACCCAAAGATCCTTATTTTCGAACTCCCACCAAACCCATTAGAAAAATACTAATTTCAACACTCAAATCATAATTCCACACCTTCAAAACAACCCTCAAGTGACAATATAACCTCAGCCCCACTCTCTAACACCAAACTACCTCAAAAACCCATATTTTCACCCTTTTAAAATACTCACAAAAACCCATTTCGGAATTTTTGTTAAAACCCCACCATTTTGAGTTATAAATCATCTAAGGGCTAAATTAAAACATATATTAACTCTACAAATCAAAAGAAAATCGAAAAGCCATTAAAGCTTCATCATTTTCTTCAAAACTTGAAAAACTAAAAAGATGGTGTTTCTGAAATCTAAAACTATGGAAATGTTCGAAATAGAGAGGAGAAGTAAAAAACGTGCTTATCTCGTTGAAAACACTTGAAATGGTGAAGAGCTTTGATGAAATAATAACCAAGGGTTTGGGGAGGTTTTTGACGTGAAAATGATGGAATGAAGAAGATGAGAAAGATTTTTCAAAAGCCTCTTTTACTCATCTTATTTTCCTTTGTTTAAAAATTACCAAATTGCCATTAATGAAACTCAAACCCTTTTTGAAATAAAATCAAAGTCTATTTTAATTAAAACGAGTCCAACGACTCGAACCCAATTCTCACACTCGACTCCTGACCCCTAAACCCTGGTGTTACACTAATACAAGATTGATTTCGCTAAAAAATTGTTTAACGAATGATAATAATCGGACTGACGAAGTCGAAGACTTTTTCGATGAAAGTGTTCAATTTTTTAACTCTCTAAACATTTTTTAATTTTAAATTTTTATATTTAAATTTTATCATTTTATATTTTTGAATATTTTATTTATTTTTAATAAGTTTATGGATTTTTATAAAAAATAAGAATATTTTGATTTTTTTGAGAGTTCTCACTTTGATTATTTTTAAAATTATCAGGGACCCAAAAGATATTTACACCAATTTGTTAACTAGTTTTTCATATAATCCATTTGTAAAATTTTAACCTTAAAAATCAAATTAATTATCTAATTTTATTCAAAACTAAATAAATCGATTGAAATTTAAACATATTATTTATCCAGTTTTAATATTTTTAAAATTATAATATTTTTTAACTTAAATATTAAATAAGTTATTTAACTTTCAATTAAAATCAACTATATTTTGAACTCGGTAAAACAAATCAATTATGCCCTCGAATTCGGTTAAAAAAATCAATTCAGCCCCATTACCACGTCAACATCGTGGACTATCACGTTAGAATTGTAACAGTCAATGTCAGTCAAATGGTCAATTTGATGTATTTTACAAATTGGATGCATTTTTCGGCAAGAGGCTGAATTAATTTTTTGTGTCCAACTCGGTGCAAAAATACCCATTTACCCATACTTTCAATATAAAAATTAATATATTTTTTTAAATAACTTTAATAATTTATAAACATTTTAATCTTTTAATAATTTATCAATTTATAGCTTATGGTATTTTAATTTTATAATTTTTATTTAATTTTTTTGAAACTTTTACTACTCCGTTTTTTACTTTTTGGTATTTTTTAGTATTTATTTTTTAAAATGTTGTAATAATGTATACTTTTTAATATTTTAAAATTTTAATTATTAATTTTGTAAATTATTTTTTAAAAAATACATAAAAATAATACAACACTCGAACTTCCTAAAAATCAGTTTTACCCTCAAACTTCCTAAAAATCATTTTTGTCCTCGAACACCCTAAAAAATTAAAAGTTACCCATTCTGCCACGTCAACATTCACATGTGGATTGCCATGTTAGTATCGTTAACGACCACGTCTGTACATTAACAGTCAACGTTATTCAAATGGCTAAATTGATGCAATTTGCGAACTCGATGACTAATCTGGGTGTGCTTTTCGCGAATGAGCTAAATTGATTATTTGGAACGAACTCATGGGCAAATACAACTCGAATTTTTTAGTAATTAGTGGATCGACTTTCAAATTCGAGTCGAGTCCCTCAACTTTCAACAATAAAAAAATAATTATATTTTTAGTTGTAACCATTTTATTTAGGGGTTTAAACTAATCACAAATTGCCCCCCGAAATTTAATGGGGCTTTTGCATTGTAGTTAGCAAACTTTTAACCTTTTATTGGGTCACTGAAATTAATTATAGATGATGTAGCACATTCATATGTCAATTTTTAATAAATAAATACAATATGCATGACTTCAAGGAAGATCAAACTTGGAACCTTTAGGGCGAGAGTGCAATACTTATCCACTAGGCTAGGCAAGAAATTTAATATTATTTTAAAAAAAAAATAGTATTTAGATTAAATTGTAATTGAAATTAATTTTATTTATTTAAAAAATATGTATTAATTATAACACTAATTATTATAGTAATAATTTAACTAATTTTTCTATGGTTTCTTATACGAAATACGTCTGTTGAAGAAACTATTTAGATTTTTTGAAGAAAAAATAATTATAATGGAATATTTTTTTAATTTCCACAAGATAAAAATTTTCTATCATATATTATGCTAAAATTACATATTAATCTCTGTACTTTAATTTGGTCACTTTAAGTTTCTATACTTTTTAAATTTTCAATCTTAACATGAATGGTAGCCTTTAAATATGTTAAGTAAAATTTTGTTTTTAGCTCATTTGTTATACATAAGTTGTTTATTTAATTTTTGTTCCTTAATTTGATCTTTTTTAGTTTAAAGTATAAAGTTTGGATACTTCAATTAAAAACATTTACGAGATAATGAAGATTGAAAGAGTGTTGCGTTGAGAAAGATTTAAACGAGGGTTTTAGCTTATATTTAAAATATAAGATAGAAACATGTTGAGAAACTTGTGTGGCTAGGTTTGTGAGAAAGTTAGAGTGACAATAATATAGTTAGACTTTTTTATTAAAATATATGTTAGGGTTTATAGATAAATAAATAATATTTTTTAAATCTTGTAAATATTGGATCCTTGCGGATATATTTTGGATATAACAATTTTCGTCTCTATCCCCATTTGAGCATCGATAATAAAACCTCCCCCGTCCCTGTCCCCGCGGGTAAAGGTTTCAGTTATCCCTCATCCTGCCGGTTCGGATCCCCGTGGTTTTCGAATATTCCAACCCCTACTTTTGACAAACTAGTTTAAGATAACTTCAATTTTTTATAATTGTTATTATTACTATTATTGTAAAAAAAATATTATTGTGACAATACCTAATTTTTCATTTCTTTTATTTTTTATTGGTGATAAAATTTATCACAACAAAAAGTAAAATTTTAAGTAACAAGTAATTTCAATGTCACAACAAATATCAAATAATATTGATCACTTCATATATCGTCACTATCATGTGTCGAAGTTTTAGTGACAATGAATTTTGCGTCACAATTATAGGCTTATAGTGAGAATTTATTTGTGAAAAATGTAATTGTCACAATTACAACTATTACAATGACCAAATAAAAATACATCACAATTACTTATACTAATAGTGTCACATACAACAATTGTCACAAAAATTTAATATTTGTGACAAAATTACTCATAATCACTGTCAATTTGTCACTAAAAACCTATATTATTGTAGTGTTTGTCTGACATGTATATCATATATGAACAAACATGAAGAAATATATATATATATATATATATATATATATATATATATATATATATATATATATATATATATGTGTGTGTGTGTGTGTGTGTGGGCGCGCGCGCGCGCATATCGTATATGGTTATAGAAATTCATTTAAATTAGGATCAATTAGTATTATTACATTATAAATATTTACAATTAAATTTGAATAGAAACTATAACAGCTTGACTAAAATTTCATCAACTTTTAATAACATGATGAAAGCCCTTACTGCAAAGCACTAAGATATCTTGAAACAAGAATAAATCATCTGGTTTAGGGGAGTGTAAAACTCGACTCGAAAAAATTGATTTTTTAAACATCTATAAAAGTATATTTAAATTTGAACCAATTAGTACCATAACATTATAAATGTTTTACAATTAAATTTGAACAAAAACTCGAACAACCTGACTCGAAAATCTTCAAATAAACTTTGTGTGTAGTACAAAATAACACTCGTTAACTTGACTACAAAATAACACTCGTTAACTTGACTAACTCAAAATTTTTTAAGTCAATTCCAATCGACTCGATCGAATGCTCACATCTAATCGCTTAAATCAAAAGTGAATTGTATCATTGAAGAAGTCACATACTTGGTTTAAATGCTCATGTGGATAATTGAATATCCGACAGTCGGTAGAATTGTCCAAAACAATTACACCAATTCGTTCGCAACATCAGGAACCTCAGTTGTTCGTCTGAATTGTCTCGGCCGATGTTGAGTGATTCAAAACAAGGTTCGCTTATCATATCATATGCAATGCCCACTCCTCCCTGCGAGCTCTTGGAAGTTGGAAGCAACTTGAATGTGTTAATCCAAACTTCCTTTGGGGAGGAACTAAGGAATTTCCATTGATAAAATTGATTTTTTCAAATCAAAGACTGAACCTGGACCCAAGATACTCAAATCATGAAATTCAGGTGAATGTTAATTCATGAATGCAACAAACTTTAAAAAAAGATCTTAGTCTCAAAGTATGCCGTGGGTGTTGTCTCGGTATTTTAGCTGAGTTTACAGTACAACAATTTAATTTAAGGCTAAAAAATGACACAATCAAAAGGCTACAAAATTATATATAAATTACAATCTAGGTTGCAACTAAAATGTTAGTAAACATGAAATCTAAAATATTACCCACACGATCGAAATATTATATTTATTGATAATATTTTCGGTTGTTACCTAAATGTTATCCCACAAGCAATTAAAAATATTATATTTTAAGGGTAAAATACAAATTTCATCACTCACTCCTAATTTGGTCAGTCAACTTTAAAATTTTTAATTTGCTCACTCAACTTTGGACATTGAAATTTTTTAGTCACTCTATCGTTATATTAGTAACTCTGTAATGACATGGTTTTTTTAATGTATATTTAAGCCACATAGGCTTCCAAGTCAGAAATTAGAGAAAAACAAAATCCCCCTTTTAGACTTTAAAATCTCTAACCTTAATTTTTTAATACCCTAATTTTTGTATTTAATTTTAGATTCAATTGTCAAGTTTTGAACGATAATTTCATAGTAAAAATTTTCAGGTCGATGAAGAGGGGGTGAGAAGAAGAAGAAGAATATATTAAATCGTCATAAAAATTACTGGTACTTTCGTGCACATCCCCGACGGACGAAAAATGATAATTGAAGAAAGAAGGAAAACTCAAAGAAATCACTTAGGCAACACAAAAAGATTTAAGGAGAGAAATAAATAATAATTGAAGAAAGGGGGTGGCTGCCCCTCTACCTCTTCTGTTGGTTATTTTGAAGGACGAAAAATGAGTAGAAATTGAATCAGTGAAAATTGATAGAATTTGAGTTGATTTGGTTTTATGGAAAATTATGATTATAAACAAAATGAAAAAGAACAGAAGAAGAACGAGCATAATTTAGGTTGATTTGGATAAAGGGAGAGAAAAAAAGAAATATAAAAGGGAATTTATACCTTTCATTTTTATATGGATTCAAAATGACGTAATTTAATGATTTTTGTTGGGACCTAAAATAACGTCGTTTTAATATGTTATTAAACTACCTGCCATGTCATCACACCGTTTGTGATTTAACGGTTGAGTGACTAAAAACGAGGCAATGTCTAAATTGAGTGATCAAATTGAAAATTTTCAAAGTTGAGTGATAAGATTTATAATTTACCCTATTTTTAATAACATTTTGATTATGTTTTTTTTATCACCGGTTTAACCCTGTGGTTACTAAGACTCCCACAGTTTCTTAGAATGCTTCATGTAAAACTAGCCCACGCATTGAAAACGGATTACGTTGGAAAATGCAGCAGGGTAGAGTTGTTAACTTTTGTAACGACAATTAGTTGGGTTAGGAGCAATTAGATCCTTGATCGCTGCCCCAATTACTACCAAGGAAAAACATTTGACCTTGTCATCATAGGTAATACCATAATAGGCTGGCTCTAATAATCACCAGGGAATCATAGCCTCACAAGTTAGGTAATACCATGATAGGCTGGCTTTTATCATCACCGGGGGAGGAACGTTAAAGGAATCTGTTGGGACTATGACTCCATAATTTGAAAAATTAAATTAGTTTAATGACACATTTAGCCCTTAAAATATACACAAAATACCGAAATACCTGTTAAGTATTTTTTGTGATGTTTTGCCCCCTGAACTAAAAATCGTGACCTCCAGTAGTCCCTATTTTGTAACGTCCGTTTAAAAAAATTCGAGGCAATTAGATCATGTCATGTGGCTCTTTTGACCAAAAAAATTGACTAGCTTTAATAAAAATGGGTAAATTACATGTTGAGTCTCTCAAGTTTTATATTTATTCAATCTAGCCATCTTCTTCCTCCGTCGTTTCAACCATAGCTCCCTCGAACAAACCCTTATTGAATTGTTCATCTTCTTCCTTTCCAGAACCATTACCGAAATCTTTCACCACATGCCTTGATTTCCATGAATCTCCTGAAAGATCAACTTCCCCACCTAAACAACGAGCATTCCCAAATTCATCAACAGCTTGAAACATGAAGAAGATGAGAGTATTGAAAAAGAGGTGTTGCCAGAATCATATTTCTGAGTTACATCTAAACCTTGCTGTTTTGACACGAGAGATGTGAAGAATTCAACAACAGCATCAATGCCCTCCGACTTTTCTTTATAGAGGATAGGGGAGGTGACATGCTCTCTTAATGACGATGATTCTGAGCAAGCAACTAAGGAAGTTGTTGAAGACTATCAAAAGAAGATGAATAGTCCGAGACTAAAATGAACAAAAAATAAAATTTGACATACTTAACGTGCAATTTACCCCTTTAATTTAAGTCAGCTTATTTTTTTAATAAAATGAGATGTGGCATGCTCTGTTTGGCCTGTGAATTTTTTTTAACGACACTAGACGGAGGGGCTAAACGGGGTAACAATTTTTAGTTCAGGGGCCACAACGCCCCAAAAAATACTTTAGGAGGTAGTTCAGTATTTTGTGTATACTTTAGGGGCCATACAGACCATTAAGACAATTAAATTTAAACCCACATAATTTTTAAAAGTTTATATTAAGTTTCAAAGTAAATTAATTCCCTCTCATAATCTTTAAAAAAATTATCATTAATTTTTTTTTAAATTTTAGAAAAATTAATTAGACCGTAATTTTTTTGAAAAAATGTAAATTAAAAATCCTTCAAAAATTGAAACTTTAGTTTATATCTCTATTTTTTTAAGTTTTAAATTAACCATATTAAACTTTTCCACCAGTTTCTGTTGCTAATATATCATATCCCTGAGTGGCCAGTATTTTTTTTTTTGACCAAGTAAACTTTCATTGAGACAAAGAAGGTTACATGAGAAGTTCCGATGGAATACAATCATGGTTCCACACTACTGAACCCATATGATTCTTAGCATGCTTTGCAAGCCAATCGGCTGCCTGATTACACATTCTAGGAGCAAATTCGAAGCTACAATGCAAGAAGGAGAGAGCTATCCTCTTGATATCCTCTTCAATCGCAGAAGTCTCCCAGCATGTTGTAGACTTTGAGTTAATTCTTAAGATTCCAGCTTGATTATCCGCTTCAACAATGAGTTTGTTGAAGCCTTTACTTTTAGCCATTAAAATCCCCATTCTGATGGCCAGGGTTTCCGCCACTGACACACTCGGCGCCAAACACGGTTCGGAGAAACCTACAAGCACAGAACCAGAGCTATCCCTAACAACTGCCGCAAGGGAGCCCTTCCCGGTATTCCTATCGAAAGCTGCGTCACAATTCACTTTGACGAAACCTGATGGTGGGGGAGCCCATCTTCTGATGCCCTTCGCACAGGCCAGATTCCCATCCTTATTCTTCCTCACAGTCTGGGAGAACTCTGTAAAATGATGCTCAGCATTTATACATACTTTCAGAGGAGGATCCTTTCTTCCTTCAAAAAGCAAACTGTTCCTAGATTTCCAGATAGACCAAAGCAGGAAAGCAATGTGTTCCATTCCCTCATCGAAAGATGGGGAAGCTTTAAGCTCATTTATCTTCATCCACCATTTAGGGAAACCCGGGAAACCCCTAACCTCCGGAGAATAGCTGAAGTTGGAAGCTTTCCAAACTGCTTGAGCAAACGGACAAAAGAACAAAATATGTTCCACTGATTCCCCACAGCCTTCACATCTGGGGCATTGATCTGGTTCTCTGGACAAACCATGCACACGTTCCTTCAAAGTTGTTTTTGACGGTACAATATTGTGACATAACCGCCAGAGAAAGGTTCGGATTTTGGACGGAACTTCAAGCTTCCATACCGAATTCCAGAGTTCTTTTTTTAGTTTGGGGTCATCGCTTGAGGACGGAAAGGCAGACGATAGTGATCTATCCTCCAGGAACCGATATCCAGATTTCGCCGTGTAATCCCCATTCTTGTTTCCCATCCAAATAAAGGAATCTTGTATGTTAGGTCCCCCGATCGGAACCTTTAAAATCGCTTCAGCCTCCACTGGGTCAAACATGCTGTAAATTTTCTGCTCATTCCACGTTCTTTGATCTGTGTTAATCAGAGAGCTTACCGAAAGTGTTGACCCTGTTGCTTGATTGTCTGCTGCTGGTTTATGATTTTGGAGCTGGGGTATCCAGTTATCAAACCAAGTAGAGATGCTCCTACCATTGCCAACTCTCCACAGTGCTCCAGCCTTAATAATCTCGATCCCTTCACGAATTCCAGACCATGCCCATGATGGATTGGAGCACTTAGGTATGTCAAGAATGTTACCATTTGGAGCATAGATCCCCCGAAGGATTTTTGCCAGAAGCGATTCAGGTTCTTTAATCATCTTCCATGCTATCTTGGTCACCAGAGCCTTGTTGAAAATTCTCAGATCTCTAAAGCCCATACCTCCCTTATCCTTCGGTCTACAAAGGTCTCGCCAATTTATCCAATGGATGCTCCTCTCTTTTTCTGCATTGGTGTTCCACCAAAATCTAGCGATCATAGAGCTGATTTCATCGCAGAAGGTAACCGGAAGGAGGAAGCATTGCATCACATAGGAAGGAATAGCTTGGGCCACTGCTTTGATAAGAACTTCTTTTCCAGCACTATTTAGAAACCTAGCTTTCCATCCCTTCAGCCGGTTTTGAACACGTTCTTTTATGAAGGCAAGTGTTTCTTTTTTACTTCTCCCCCAGAAAGAGGGAAGCCCAAGATATCGAGCATCTTCTTCCATTGGCTTGAAGCCCAGCACATTGGTGAGGTGGATCTTTTTTCTATTGCTCATATTGGGAGAGAAATAGACAGAGGATTTCTTAATGCTTACCGTCTGACCTGTAGCCGATTGGAAAACCCGGAGAATTTTTAGAATGCCTTCACAATTCTCAGCACTAGCATCCGAAAACACAAGACAATCATCAGCAAACAGAAGATGACTAAGAATTGGACAGCTCCGCTTTATTCTGAGGCCCTGGAAATTCTGCTCAGCGCATTCCTTCTCAACTATCCACGACAGTATACTGGATATGATCGTGAAGAGAAACGGAGATAACGGGTCACCCTGTCTCAATCCCCTACTCGCTTTAAAATCCCCCATACGTTCTCCATTCACCACCAGCGAAAAGGAGACAGTAGTGATGCAGATCATAACCCTGTTTATCCACCACTCACAGAAGCCCATCTTTTGCATAACGAACCGCAAAACTTCCCAGTCAACTTTGTCGTAAGCTTTTTCCAAATCAATTTTTAGGGCCATCTTCCCAGTTTGTCCTTTCCTTGTTCGCTTTATAGCGTGGAACGCTTCATTTGCCAGTAGAATGTTATCATGAATTGATCTTCCTCTGACAAAAGCTGACTGATATTGTGGAATGATCCCCGGAAGTATAGGCTTTAGCCGGGAGGCCAGAATTTTGGTGATGACCTTTATTGAGAAGTTGCACAAACTGATGGGTCTGAGCTGTGACACTTCGGTGGGGTTTGGCTTTTTTGGGATGAGCACTATATTAGTTTTGTTAAGGTCAAGATCCAGCTCTCCATTCCTGAAAAAGTTTATTACCATACCAATTAAGTCCTCTTTCACCGTGTCCCAGAAGTTTTGATAGAAACATCCGGGAAAGCCATCTGGACCTGGGGCCTTAGTTGCGCCCATATCAAAAACCGCCTTTTTGATCTCTTCCTCTTCCACTTCTTTGCTGAGTGCATCGTTCATGGCTCTCGTGATAAGGCTGGGAATGTAGTCCCGAAGGTGCCCAGGGTCGGCGGGTGTATCCCGCATGAAAACTCTTTGAAAATGCTGCAAAAGATGGTCAGCAATTTCCGAAGTTTCCTCCAACCATCTTCCATCTTCTCGTTTGATCCTAACAATCGAGTTCATTCTTCGGTGCTGGAGAGTAGTAGCATGAAAAAACTTTGTGTTTCTATCTCCCCACTTAAGCCAATTAACTCTAGATCGTTGGTGCCAATACCTCTCCTCACTTTCCCATTCTTTGTCAATTTGTCTTTGGAGCCCACTAAGTTCCTCCAATTCCGCCTCTGAAAGTTTCCTATCTTGAAGTTCTAACATTCTGTTCCGAATTCTTTCCTTTTGCTGATGTTTCATTTTCATTTTGTCTTTGTTCCATTTCAGAAGAGCTGATCTTGTGCTTCGAATCTTTCTTCTAAATCTGGAGCTCACTCTTTCTCCCAGGGAGATGTTCCAGCCTTTTGAGATGGTTTGAGAGCATTCCTCCTCCAGCAACCATTTTGTTTCAAACTTGAAATCCTTCCTATGTATCTTTGGGAGACCCACTGTATACAGGACGATCGGGGCATGATCAGAAGCGATAGCTAATTCCATTATACCCAGAGCCTTGGGAAAGCTCATACTCCATTCCATCGAGAATAGTATGCGGTCAAGTTTTTCAAGAATAGATTGCTCCCCACTCCTTTGGTTAAACCATGTAAAACTCCCACCTTTAATGGGCATCTCAGATAGGCAAGAGTTGTTGACAAACTCATCATACCATAGAACGTCATTCGGGTTTACTGGGATCCCACCTTCTTTCTCCTCCTGTCTTGTAACTACGTTTGAATCACCCATTATGACCCATTTGTCTTGACCTTGCCCTCTGAAGCTTGATAAACCTTCCCAAAAATCTTTCTTCTCGTCTCGGTACGGAGGACCATAAATAAAGGTGTTGTACCAGGAATTGCCATCCTGAAGGGAGATCTCTGAGTCAATGTAATTACAGTCATACCGTAGTATATTGATATTCACATCTGCTGTCCACCATAAAGCAAGTCCCCCTGCAATCCCTCGTGGCTCAACATAGAAAGCGTTCTCCATTTTCATCTTCATTTTAATCTTCTCCAGATAAGTTTTTTTCTGTTTAGTTTCATTGAGAAAAACAATTTGCGGCTTGATTCTGAAAATTACGTCCCGGAGTGCCCGAACAGTATCCTTTGTGCCCAGGCCACGCACATTCCACGCGAGCACAGCCATTGCAACAAGAAAGGGGAAGGGAAAGGCCTCCTTTCCTCACACTCACCCGCCCGAAAGCCAAACAAGATATCCACCAGCACAGTACAAGAGAACAGACCAAAATAGGTTTTCCAAAGAATAACACAGAAACCAACTACAACCGAACTAGAAAACCAACCAGCAACCACAAATACAAGAGAACGGGAAAGTCCACCAGAAGGGGGGCACCAAGTCGGGGAAGAATGGGGCTAAGTTACTAGAAGCGGGGTGGTCAAGGGGAAGAAAGGATCGAGCAACCAGAAGCGGGATTATGCAAACACACAGGGGGAATGGTATCGGACAAACCTGAGGCCGAACAAAAAATTGCTGCCGGTGATACCACGGAAACCTCTGCTAGTCCGGCAGTCCCACGGAGGATCCGTCTTCCGGCACACTATTTGGCCACTGGATGCAGACCGAGATTGCGCCTAGAACGGCGAAGACAACCTCGCCACCCTCCTATCTGCCGAGACACCTCTGAAGCAAACCGAAGCTATGGTCGTTCTCCCTGACGGCCGACGGTGGACAGACACGGGACGGATCAGCACCACCACATCACTGGTCTTGATCTCTCCGACGGGCTGATGAAGAAGCACACCTTACAGCTAAGGCTTCACGGCGGCGACCGGGCAAACAGGATAGGATCTTTGCGGCGACTAGGTCAAAAAAAAAAACAGCGGGGGGAAAGTTTTTTCCGCCGCGCGTGAGGCCAATGATCCCAGATCTTCCACCATTGATTGATTATCTCAACAATCCCTGAGTGGCCAGTATAAAAAGCAGGATTTTAGGTCTCTCAATATGGGTTACAATTGCTGAGTACCTTGATATTAATGTGCCTGAAATCAAAGTTGATGCAACTTCTATTTTTAGCTTCCTTTCTAATGCTTCTTGCACTAACATTGTACTTTCAACTTTGGTGGACCGTTTTTATATTTTCGACCAACAAACCATTTCATACATAAAATCTTATGAAAAAAATTTTAAATATATTTTTGATATTTTTTTAGAATTTTATATTCGTGATGTGTATTGGAGGATATTTTAATGTTCTTCTTAGCTCAGAGAAAAAATTGGGTGAAGATGTTAATTTTGAAAATATCAACATCTTCAGGAATTTTGTTCAGGAATTAGAGCTTATGGATCTGCCTCTTTTGGATAGTTCTTACACTTAGAGCAACAATCGAGAGCATCCAACTTTTGTTCGTCTTGACCGATTCTTAATCTCGGGAGATTTTAACATTGCAATACCTAATGTTCTGCAAAGGTTGCTTCCAAAATCTCTCTCAGATCATAATGCAGCCTTGCTGTTTGATGAAGTGAAAAATTAGGGGTCGAGACCGTTCAAAATTTTCAGTTATTGCTATGAAGAAGAAGGTTTTGATGACATGGTAAATATGCATTGAATCAGAGCAAACAAGTCAACAATAGAATTGGGCTCGGTGGATTATTAAAGAGGAGCAAGGAAGCTATTCAGGACTGGAAGAAATCAAAATGACCAAACTCTAAACAAGCAATAGAAGACCTATAAAAAGAAATAAACGTGCTGGAAACAAAACAACAACAAAGGAACTCGGAGGATTACAATGCACCCAAAGAGATTCAGTCCTTGAGAACCCAACTATGGAAGACTTACAGAAATGAGGAAATATCTTGGTTGCAGAAATATAGGGTGAAATAGATTCAGGAAGGGGATAGAAATACTCGTTTTTCTATCTCTCTTCCTCAAATAGAAGAAGGAGCAACGCGATGCCTGCTATGGTGATTAATAACGTGACCGTCGTCGATCCCCCATGTTAAAAGAGACTATTTGAGATCATTTTCATGTTGCTTATAATGTGAAGACTACTTTAGAATTGGAAAGCCTAAATCTAGACTTTGAGAAACTAATTGAGGAACAAGTAAAATCTCTGGAAATCAGATTCTCGGAGGAGGAAATTTGGAGTGCAATTTGTGATATCGACAACAACTGCTCTCTAGGTCCGAACGATTTCAACACATAATTTTTTAAAAGATATTGGTCAATTTTGAAGGAAGATTTTTTGTGGTTCTTTAATGAATTTTTCTCACATCAAAAGTGGGAAGACTGCATCAATTTCTCGTTAATTACCCTGATTTCAAAAAAATAAAATCCATCATCTTTAGATGATTACATACCGATTAGGCTTGTGGGAGCAGTCTATAAGATTCTTGCGAAGGTCTTAGACAACAGATTGAGACCATTGATGCACAATTTAATCGGCGAGTCTCAGTTTGCGTTCAACCCTAGCCGAAAAATACTGGACTGCGCCTTAATAGCAAATGAAGTGATTGATGTTGCGTTCAAAAATGGATCAAATGGAATTATTTTCAAAGTGGATTTTAGAAAGGCGTACAACACGGTGGATTGGGATTTTCTGCTCCACATAATGAAGGAGATGGGGTTTGGTGTCAAATGATGCAAGTGGATCGAACAATGCATTTCTACGGCCAATATTGGGGTTTTGGTAAATGGCTCTCCCACAGAAAAATTTTCAGATCTCCAGGGGGCTTAAGCAAGGCTATCCACCATCTCCGTTATTGTTCAACTTAGTAGGGGAAGCTTTAAATCTGCTTATAAGGAAAGCTGCTTCAAATAATATATTTTCTGGCCTTTTGATTGATAAAAAAGATTAATTATTATAATTTAATTTTTTTATTAATACAAACTAATTTTTTGAATTCTCGAGAAATACAAACGTTTTGAAAATTTGAAACCAAATATTTTATTGATAAATTACTTAGTAAGTCATTGAATTTTCAATTAGCGTTTAAATTTCTTGGAACATAATTTTTTAGGTAGTCACCAAAAAACCATAAAAAATTTATAAAGGAAAAATAACGAGTTGCTTGTGAACTTATCGAGTCGAGTTAGACTTTGCTCGACTTCACTCGTTAAGATATCAAGTCGAGCTCGAATCCGAGTCGAGTCAACTCGAATCGAGCTCAAGCTGTTTGCGAACTGGTCAACTCAATTAGCACCCCTACTCTCGTATCATAGGGATGATAATTTAGTCTAAATTTGACTCAAAAGAAAATTTTTGATTTAAATTCGATTTGAAAATATTCAAATCTTAATCTAAAAAAATGTCTAAGTCTTAACAAGAGGCGGGTTAGATATGAATTTACCAAGGTTTGGTCCGAATTCGATTCATATCTAGCTAAAACATATGAACTTTAATATTTTAAAAGTTAAATCGATCTTACTCTAAAAACTATTTATTTATATAAAAAGCAACTATATCACCTTAATTTGTTCAAATGTTACTTTCTTTCTCACTATTGTGGGCGGTTAGAACTTAAATTTCAAGATCAAGTTTAACATCAATCTTATTCATCTTTAAAAAAAACATTTATTTGAATTGCCACTTTAAAAAAGAAAAAATTTAATCGAATTTTGTATTTTTGAATTTGGATATGAATCTTGAATATTTTACTCGGATAAGACTCCAACTTGATATATTCAGACTTAGATCGATATAAAGATCCAATTGTTAATTGGATCGGATTCAAACTTTATAAAGTTCAATCCAAATCCAATCTACTGCCATCCATAATTATAGTGTGAGATAGGGATGTACCAGGCAAACTTAACTTGAAATTCGAGAATCAAACCGATTTACTCAAATTAAAACTCGAAACCTACCCGAACATGATGACCTGAAATTTAATCCAAAACCAAATCGAACCGATTTTTAGTTGAACCAAGTGGACCCGAACCGAAGACAACCCGAAATAAATAAAAAATATTAATATAAATAAAGAAAGATGAGATATGAACAACCTCACAACTCACCATGAAGTCAAATATATTGACGGGTGTAAAAAACTGACCAACCTAAAAACTTGATTAAAACTGACTGATCGCATTGACCTGAAATTAAACCGAACCGAAATGACCCGAAGCACAATAAAACCGAACTATAAACAAACCGAAACCAAAATCAAAATTAAATCTGAACTATATAATATCAGACCTGAAATAATTAAAACCGAGACGACCCAAATCGATTGACTCTGCGAACTCTAACTATAACTTAGCGTACAATAAAAGCAGGATATTAATTCTCCGCTGCGGCAGGGTCACAGAAATAAAAGGACCTTTAACCTCACATCTCGTCATCGGAGGAATTTTCTCTCTATATTTTCTCTCTATATTTTCTCATCCAATCCAATCCCGTCTCCGTCGATCTCGATCCTTATCCTCGTAAGATGGTAATGTTTCAGCTGCCTATTTTTTCATTTTTAAATAATTCATCCTTTAATTTAATTTAAACATTTGATTTTGTAGTTTATCAGTAATCCTTTTGGATCGTCACCTGTTGATTTTTCTTTACTAAATATAGTGTTTTTTTCGGTTGATTGGCGATCTCTTTTTTCAAGCTTTTGTGCTTGTAATGTTTGGAGGAAAACTTTCATCCACCGACCGATTTTTTCGGGTTTCTAAATCCTAGGGTTTCAAATCTGTAGTTTGTGCTTTGATGATGTGGATTTTTATGGCCCGATCTTATATATATATATATATATATATATATATATATATATATATATATATATATGGGATTAGATGAACTGTATCTGATCTTGATTCTAGTGTCTTTTGCCGCTTGATTGTGTTGGATTTGATTTTAATCTAATACTTTTAGTTGATTTTTAACTTTTTTTTTTCTTTCTTGTTTGATATATTGATATGTTGATCCGATCTGTCTTAAATTTGGATTTTCAACCGCTTTTTCTTGGCCATTGGCTTCTTAACATAGACGCTTCATTGCTAAGCTCAAAATTTTTCTGTTTATTTTATTTTTGAGTGTTCTCTAGGTAGTGTAAGAATTAATGCCTGCTATATCCAGGGGAGAAGCCAGGAAACTGGCCTAAATTGGATTTTGAACATTTGGGGACAAAATCTAGTTTTACGACCGTACTAACTTATTATTTAATGATTTCCTCTGGTAGTGGATCTAGAAATATTTTTGAGGTTGGGCACACAATACGTGGATCCATAAATTTTAGGATAGACACAATCAGTAAAATAGATAACTAACGAAGTAAATTTAGATTTTAGGGTGCATAACTAACTGAATGAATTTCAGATTACAGAGTGGGTACTTGCCCACCCTTCACTATACATGGATCCGCCACTGATTTCTCCTAGCTATATCCCAAGGCTATGTTCTCAGATACACATTTTTTTCAACATAGGTGGTAGCTGAAATAGATCATGTTAGAACCTACTTTAAAGGGTATCTGAGTAAGGGGTTTCGTTCTTTTTTGTTATCCTCTGCTTTGCTAGATGCAAATATTTGATAGTAAAGGGTAGGGGACTTGGTTGATTAGCACCTTTTGGGGTTCTCCCCCCTTCGTTTCTATCAGGATAAAAGTAGATGCTGCTGGTTAATCCTATTTATAAATGGAACATTGGGCTTGCCTCAGATATTTGATGTTTAGTCATGTGATGTTGTCGTAAGTTTAGGCCAACGCCGCATCAGGAATGGCTGTGCACGATGAGTGCAAGTTGAAGTTTTTAGAGCTCAAGGCAAAAAGAACCTACCGCTTCATTGTTTACAAAATTGAGGAGAAGCAGAAGCAAGTTATTGTGGAGAAGCTTGGTGAGCCGGCTGAGAACTATGAGGATTTCACTAAAAGTCTTCCTGCTGATGAATGTCGATATGCTGTGTATGATTTTGAATTTCTAACACCAGAGGGTGTCCCAAAGAGCAGGATATTTTTCATTGCATGGTAATGCAAGTTTCTTGATCGCCTGAATTATCTTTACTGCCCAGTATGTTTTATTGTTGCCTTCCGTACTTATCATGTTGTCGTCGTGTGAAAGGTCTCCTGATACATCAAGGGTGAGGAACAAGATGATATATGCTAGCTCCAAAGACAGATTCAAGAGGGAACTTGATGGAATTCAGGTGGAATTGCAAGCAACAGATCCAACTGAGATGGGTCTTGATGTCATCAGAAGCCGTGCTAATTGAATATCGATCTTTCAGGCTGTGCGATGGGGGCATCCTCCTGCTATCTTTTCTTGATTGAAATGTTTATAAGTTGTGGACTGGTGAAACTCGGATAATTAGGATTGCGGATTTCCGAGTTTTGCCAATGGGTTTTTATTTGTCTCCAAGATAAAACCTGTGCTTCTGGGTATGTGTTTTGTTTTCTATAGAACCTAAAAGTTGGGTGCCTTGTGTAATCTATTCTCGTGAAGCTAATATGCAACTGTTTGGTAGGTGGATATGCTACACCTTTATTTCATTTACAAGTATTTTTAAATATTGGCCCTTCCTTGCCTCTTTGTTTGTGTGTTCCAGGGTATGCTTTCTGAATCACTTCCAGAGAACCGATTACGGTTCTTGCGTACTTGTTTGTTGATGTGCTTGTCGGTATTGGTATTAGTTATTAATGTTTGTATGTTCACATCAGTAATTCTACTTTATAGACAATGGTTATGTGATCACATGTTTTGAATTTGGGAAATTTCGCTTGTTTGATAATTCATCGACGAAATTTAACTTATTAAAATTAATAAAATGTAAGTGGTTTTAGTGTCAAAAAGATTTTAAGATTTTAGTGTTTGGAAAAGTAATTTTCAATTTATTAATATTATGACATGAAATATATCAATTTAAATAATATTTTCATAACTTATTAATAATATTTCGATGTATAAATTATTTTAAAGTAATATAAAAATTTTAAGTAACATGTATTTTGACATCTATTAATTGGTTTATTTATTCAAAAATGAAAACAAACTCATGTTTGATAAAATATCACACACAATAGTTTTAAAGGTTAAAATAACGGTTAAAATAAAAAATGCAGACTCATCTAAATGGGCAGATATTTTTGGGTTCTCAGTTCAGGTGAAAACACCTATTTTAAACGTGGATGAGGATTTAAAAGTCGGGTGTTTTCATTGATTAATAGGTGAAAAAGTGATTTTAGTTGGGTAGAAGGCAGAAGCAACACAATACGGGACTGAACTATATCGTAAATTCCTTTCACTTCTCTTCGCTTTTAGAATCAAGTTTGCCAATAAATATCACATGAAATGAAGGGGGTAAACATTAAGGAAATGAAAAAGGACGGTTTACTTTTGGATTTAAATAGATGTTTTTAAAACCTAATTTCTATTTTTTAAAATGAATTACATATTGATAAATTGGTTTGAATATTTCCTTTTGAGAATTTATTGGGAAAAATAACCCCAAAGTTTGATATTGGGAAAAATACATCATTTCATGCCATGTAGGACAAATTCGCGTCCTGGGGAAAGCGAATTCCAAATTCGCGTTCTGCAAGACGCGAATTTCTGTGACGTGTCAGTCAAAAGAGAATTCGCGTCCTGCAAGACGCGAATTCAACGTTTTATTATAGCCCCGCACGAGAAATTCAGGAGAAAGATGAATTCAAACCAATAAAAGATGTCCAGGTAGCTATATTTGTGATCGAATAACGGGTTATCTGGGGACCCGATTATAATTTTTGAACTATAACGGTGTCGTACTAAAACATATCTTTAAGATGGTGTGAAGATACGAGCGTATACAACATCCTAAGATGTTTGAAAATGGCCTAGAAATGGGCAAGTAACAATGTTTTAGAATGAAACGTTATTGTATAAGCATGTTTAAATGCATTTTACGGTGTGTTTCGAACTTTTTTTGGTTTTTCCTAAGTTTGGAGACAAAGATGTGCAGCTTAATTTTACAGTGGTGCTAAAGTTCAGAGGAAGACAGTGTCCGAAAATGTGAAAAAATTGTGTTAAAAATGCTATCAAAGTAACATTTTCGAAGAAAAAAATGTGTCCATAGGCATGTTTTTTTTAAAGTTAAAGGGTCTCGTTAAAAACCCCCTCTAAACCTATGTAGGGGAAAAGAGTACCCATAAGATTTACTAAATTACCAGATAATACAAGTTCACAAATCAGAAAAGAGTACACAATGGTTGATCTAGTTAATTCAGGGGCTGGTCCTAAGAGGGCATTTCCTAATATCATGTCCAGTGTTCCCACATTTACTGCACCTCTTAGGTTGTCCAGTCTTTTCTCTCGGAACCATATCCTCGGCACAATGAATCCTCGTTGATTTTGGCCGGCCTTTTTTCTTTCGTCGCAGGGAGGGATCTGGGCATATCTTTGGTTCGTTGTTGATTATACGACAGTCACGCGCATTTCCGATCGGAGGGAACTCATTTCGGTAAACCTTGAAAACAGTTTCGAGCCTGTAGACCGAATCAATGAGTGTCGCTGCATCAAAATGAACCGATGCACATGCTACGAAAGCATGCGAACACGGGAACTTGAACGTCTGGAACTCCCCGCAATCGCACGTTCATTTTTTCAAATCAACCACGTAGGTGTATTGCGTTATTCCTTGCAGCGGTTCAGAAAATTGCGTGACCTCAAAGATGTGTTCCCGACGAGAGAAGCACAACGCACCCATCGAGTTTGCATGCGCAATAGACGCTTGGATTTTGTCGGCGAGATCTGGATGAAATATGTGGCCACCTGCCATCCAGTTCATTGCTTGTTTGCCGAGGGTTGCGAAAAAGGGTTGCCAATCGGTAATATGTTGCTTTGACAACAGACGTGATAGGTAAATGGCGCGTTCCCTTAAAAGACGAATTGATCGCCTCAACCAAATTTGTTGTCATATGGCCATATCGACGACCCTCGTCATAACACCACAACCATTTCTCATTCGGTATATCCATAAGATAGTTAAACCCGTGTGGATTCCTCAATTGCAACTCCTCCAGCAGCTCTTCAACTTGATTAACTCGGTGTGCGTTGCCTGTTGAATAAGATATGCAATATAGTTAATTGGTAATAATATGAAAATGGTGGACGTAGAATAACAAAATGGAATGGTTGCATACCCATACGGAGAACCATTATACGTTCATCCTCGTTCTTGAACCTCTGATAGTAGTTTGCTGCTATATGTCGCAAACAATACCTGTGATGTATGTATGGAGGTTTCCAAGAATCTCCCAAACGTTGAATTGCTCCACAAATCCTTGTGCCTCTATCTGAAATAATAGCTAGGCCATCTTCACGTGTACGCAAAACCCAGCGCAGGACATACTTGCGGAGTTTGTAAAGGAAAAAATCCCAAGAAGGGATATTTTCTTTTTCAACAATCGCAAAAGCAACTGGGATACATTTTCTGTTGCCATCCTGGGCAACTGCAATTAGCAAGATTTGCGTGTACCTGCCATATAAAAATGTACCGTCGATCTGGAGCATAGGTTTGCAGTGACGGAAAGCCTTTATGCATTGGGGGAATGTCCAGAAAAGGCGGTGAAATTCGACCTCCCCTGGTACAACACGATCGTTGTAGTACTTCGGAATAGTCTCCAATTTCACAATTGTCCCTGGATTGTATTCCTGCATAACTTGAAGCCATGATCGCAGATCATTGTATGATATCTCCCATTGCCCGTACAATGTTTCGATGGCTCGATATGTTGCATACCATGCCTTATCGTAATTGACAGTGTACCTGTAAATAGATTTGATGGCAGCTATACACACTGGCACGGATACACGTGGGTTTGCTTTCACGAGTGGAAGGATTGCGTCAGAAAGCACGTGTACATCCAAGTTAGGATGGTCTTGGCTGAGGCTCCCAACGAAGCATGTATGAGGCCCTGTATATCTCGTTATTTTCCACAAGTCATTCAGCCTTTTTAATTGCGACACACGAACCCTCCATTTACATCCGGCGGACTTGTGAGGACACTCTGCAATATATTTCCTGGCCTCGGTCTTCCAAACGGTGGACGTAACTGAGCGCTCAATGTTGTAATGCTTGATGGCAGCCTCCGTGAGCTTTTTTGTCCTGAAGACCATTCCAATATGTAGCTCAGTTGAACCCACATTCCATTGGTTGAAATGGTCTAATTGTGGATGTTCTGGGAATTTAGTATCGAAGAAGCCATCCATATCCACTATTGTGAAGTACGAAGGTGGGTCGTAGTACGTTGCGCAACTGCTTGGTCCATGCAGTTGTGTCGAACGAACATCACCGTCCTCATCATCCTCAGAAGAGTTTTCTGCGCTCTCATCTGATTCCACTGGCTCGTCAATGTCAGATGGTTCAGAAGGAAATAAACCCATCTCGTCACCATCGGGCCCAACCTCTGTACGCGGCTCTTCATCGAAAAGTGCCTCATCAAACTGGAAAAGTTCTGCGTCATCATAAACGTGTGTGTGAACAGGTTCTGAAGTCATAACCGGATCGACAGTAGCGGCGGTTGAATGTCTCCCCACAGGTAACATATCATCCATATTTCGGTGACTTGGGATGTATGTTGAGTGGCGCCCGGTAGAGAAAGCATCGAACGGGTTAAACTGTTCATTGTACGTTGAAGACGCCGTGTATGGAATGTATGTTGAGTGGTGCCCGGTAGAGAAATCATCGTTTCTTAGAACGTATGGACTGTATGGCGACTCTTGGGTTGGTGGCAAGTTAAGGTCAAATTCGAACCTTGGAACGGAAGAACGTCGTTGCCGCAAAGACGAAGACGATGAAGCTTCATCGTTGCTCGTTTGTAGAAGGTTGAAGTCACGTCGTAAACTCGATGTCGGACTAATAGCATTTGGATTGAACTCGAGATTTGCTCGTAACCAATTTGGTACCACATTATGAGCGCTAACGTGAACTTCAGCAAATGTTGCAAACAGCTCCATGGCCCATCCCATTGAGTACTGGCGATGTGTATCTATCATCATTTCTACAGAACTGTCGTCTTCAACATCGAATATTGTATAATACAGTGGCTCTATCGACGTTGGACATCGATACTTCAAAGACTGCAACTCCCTCCCCGAGCGATTGGGAACCTTCCTGGATATTGAGGTCCTAAGCGGCTGGAATGTTGATCGTCTCGGAATGTTGATCGTAACAGTATTTTCAGATTGAAATATGATCCCAATGTATGAATCGGGGACCATCTGACCATCGTAGTATACTATAGCTTCAATTCGCGGTGCCGTTTCTGAAAATCGATGAGCTTTGTGATTCTAAGTTTTGTTAGGGTGCATCTAGAAATTTTGCGCACCCTCAATTATAAATAGAATTGTGCATACATTGAATTATTGAATTCTGCAGCACCATAATGCAATTGTTAGCCCAAAGCTTGGTAAAGCATTTGTCAGCCCAATAATTTTGGAATTCGCGTTCTGTATAAAGCGAATTCTATAGGATTCTTTGGAATTCTCGTTCTACAGAACGCGAATTGTGCAGGAATCTATAGAATTCGCATCCTACAAAACGCGAATTTAGTACGAATAAAGATATTCGCGTTCTCCAAAACACGAATTTCACAATTATTTCTGATGAATCTGCGTTTCTAACACGCAAATAGGACCCTGCATGCCTACCACCACCTGTATAAATAGGTTATATTTCTGCCTTAGGCATCCCATCAAACTTATTACTTTCCTATCATCACGAGATTTCTGCATTTCTGCCTTAGGCATCCCATCAAACTCATTACTTTCTCATCAAACTTCTGCCTTTCTGAATGGGAAAATGGCTCGATATTCAGCTACTGTATTTTTTTGTGGAACATACTTCTACACATCTTTTAGTGAAACGATCACAAGAAATGAATTATTTGAGTTGATCTCGAAATGGGTTAAAGAGTCGACGAGCGCAAAAATAGAGGCCTTGCAAGTGAAAGTACTAGTCAATGAGCCCGACCCCGGGGAGCATTATATGCTCACACTGTCAGATAAGAAAGATACGCGGAAGATGTTTCGGGCATACAAACGTGTTTGGGGAACAAACATTGAGCTTAGCGTGAAATTTGATGACGGGTCAAGTTCTTCAACAAATGTGTTAGCTGCCCAAGACGAGAATGTGTTAGCTGGCGAAGACGAGAATAAGTTAGCTAGCCAAGACGAGAATGACGTGTTCTTACAAATTTATCAGAGACGGCAGGAGAACGAACAAATAATTGAGGAACTAAACTTAACGTCTGACATAAGTACCGACTACGATTAGTAATGTAATTTTGATTAAGTTATGTAAGTTATTTATCTTGCGTACTTGTATTTTGTGAACTCAGTGCTTTCGATGTAATGCTTTCGATGTAAGTTATGTAAGTTTTTAAATATGAAAGTATCAATTAATAATTTCAAATATATAATACTTCAATTAAGAAAATATAAATTAACATTACTTAAAAACAACTAACATTAAAAAAACATAATAGTTTGCACGAACTAATTTCGAAAAACATAGAAAAAAAATATAACTATTGCCTATGTCCGCCGGTACCATAATTTGGTGGACGTCGAGTTCGCGAGAGATTGTGTCGTTCACGTTGAACCGCAACTTGTTGCGGACCATGATCGCTATCGCTGTCTCTGTCGTCTCCAGCAGTACCACTCGATTTGACATGCCCACTAGAAAAGAACAACGACTATGGAGGTGTTTGCTGAACGAACCCGGCGCCCGAAATATCAGACGGCCTAACATGAAACGGGTAGGGGACAAAAGCAGAGGGAACAGTCGTACTCGAAGATCCGTCGGTCATGCCAGGAAATGACCCGTACGCAGTCGGCATTGAAGATCCACCCATCATTCCAACAATAAGAATGAAAAAGCCTTCCGTCGGACTCAGGGGCCTCGGCTGAATCATCAACTGGGTGGGGCCCTGGGGAGAATCGAATCAGTAGCATCAGCTGCTCTGGAGGATGAAGCACCTGCTCCCCTTCGACGTTGCGATCCACCTGCTCCGCTCGTACGATGAGTTCGGGGGCGGTTGCGCTGCACAGGCTCAAACACAATTGCTTGTTCCTCCGGAGTGAGGAGATACGGTTTCCCACTACCAAAGAACCATGCAAAGTAGTCATTGCTCACCATAGGCTCATCAAACATCTGGTACTCGTTCAGTGCCTGCCGCTGATGCCTATCCTGCCACTGTGCAATCCACTGCACATGTTTCACCGACCAGTCCACCTACCACAAAACATCAACAAAATTATTGTTTATAAATTGTAAAGTAAGTATAAATCGGTAACTATTAAACCAAATTTAATTATTGTACCTCAAGTTTTCCTTGTCGGGTGATCTTATGTAATTCGTCGAAATTAGGAGGATCTAACGGAATTGTTTGCAGACGACCGAATTGGCGTTGGACGCGATCGACCGGATGCCACTCAACTACAGCGTACCAGATGAGAGGTACCACGACCGTCCAAGCGGACACCGTCTCAGGCGAAAAAATAGGCAGACACTCGTTGATCTCCGAATTCGAGTACGGGGTCCACAAAAACTGGAAATTAAATATAGAAATGATTAAAAACAAGTAAACTAAACTATATTCATATTAAACTTAAACTTAATATAAAAATTAAAATGTTGACCTCATTTGCAGATTTATTGTCAATATGTTGCCTAATAGAATGCATCATAGTAGGAATCCCAACATGACTTAAAGCATGGAACCACCTGCATAACATCAAATATAACTTTAATATTTTAAAAAAAATATATATTAAGAAAATAACCAATTTATAAATAAAATTTAGTTAAGATTATGTTCCTTACCGCAAACATAGTGGATAGGAATAGGCAACTGGCGCAGACAAGTCAGAGCGTAAAAATGGCATTCTAAACCACGCCCAAGCCTGAAACAGCAAAAGACATCCTCCGATGTCGTGTCTATCAGCACTAGCGGCCCTGCACAACTCCCTATATAGAAATGCAAGTACTGTCGCACCCCAACTTAATTTACCAGCATCTTCTAAATTCTGCAAGTGCCGCAACCACAACATGTGAACTTTGTTGCGAGTTTTGTCGGCCACCAAAATTCCTCCAATGATCTGTAAGATATACGCCCGAGCATATGCCTACAATATGAAAAAATATTAAAATATAATAATTTTATAATTTCATTACTACTAACAAAAAATTATTTTTTTTACCTTCTTAAGATCTTCATTGGCTCTAGCAGGTAAATTAGAGAATTGCGTACGCAACCACTTCAGAGTTACACATCCGCCCTGTAATTTTTCTGGCTGTTCCCCTAACAACTCCAGACACAAGCCCTCCCAATCGTCATTGGCGGCACCGGTGATAGCCTCCCCATCTACAGGCAGGCTAAGAATATGCGACACATCTTCTAATGTGATGGTCGCCTCACCACATGGTAAGTGAAAGGTATGTGTCTCTGGCCTCCACCTCTCCACAAGCGCGTTGATTAAATCAACGTCTAATTTCGCACCTCCTCCAATAATCCTCGACACATACCCAAATCCAGCTTCGGCTATGTAATCGGCTAGACGAGGATCCGGGGCCGTCCTCATCCGAGTGATACCTCCAACCAACGTTCTTCTCCATTCTACAAATAATTAAAGACGCACACAAATTAATAATTACATATTTGAATGTCACAATTTTTTATAGTGTACAATAAAATACTAAACACATTCTAATTTTACTAATTTTTATTCTATAAGTCAATACCAACGATATAGTCGAATTTAACTAATTTTCTTAGTCTAAAAATAAAATCTAAAGATATATTCGAATTTTACTAATTTTCTTAGTCTAAAAATAAAATCTAAAGACATATTCGAATTTAACTAATTTTCTTAGTCTAAAAATAAAATCTGAAGACATATTCAAATTTTACTAATTTTCTTAGTCTAAAAATAAAATCTAAAGATATATTCGAATTTAACTAATTTTCTTAGTCTAAAAATAAAATCTAAAGACATATTCGAATTTTACTAATTTTCTTAGTCTAAAAATAAAATCTAAAGACATATTCGAATTTAACTAATTTTCTTAGTCTAAAAATAAAATTTAAAGACATAATCGAATTTTACTAATTCTCTTAGTCTAAAAATATAATCTAAATACATATTCGAATTTTACTAATTTTCTTAGTCTACAAATAAAATCTAAAGACATATTCGATTTTTACTAATTTTTTGCTCTAAAAATAAATACTATTAACATATTCAAATCATGCCGGCAACACTAATTTAAATTTACATATTCAAATTAAAATAAAAAATAAAAAAACTTACATTATTTCGACGATAATTGCATACGTGTCCTTCATCTAATCTCGGCAAACCCGCCATTATCGCACTCGCTTCAATTTCGCGTTAAACTCTAATGAAAACTTGGGAGAGAATGAAAATTCTCTCCCAACTTCCCCCAATTTATAGAGAAGACGCGTTCTGGAGGGAGAGAATTCAAACCGAATTCGCGTCCTGCAGAACGCGAATTCGGTATAATAAATAGAATTCGCGTCCTGCAGAACGCGAATTCGGTTCCCCAACCGTATGAATTTACTGCGATAATTTGGGGTAAATATCGTTGAATTCGCGTCTTGCAGGACGCAAATTTCCTTTTCACTGAAACGGCACAGGAATTCGCGTCTTGCAGGACGCAAATTTGGAATTCGCTTTCCCCATGACGCGAATTTGTCCTACATGACATGAAAGAGGTATTTTTCTAAATATCAAGCTTTGGGAGTTATTTTCCCCAGTAAACCCCAAAAGAGAATATTCAAACCATAAAGCCTTACGTATTGAAATGAGTGTCGAAACTCAATTAACATTTGTTGACAGAGAATGTAGGAGTTGATGGTATTACCCTAGTTGATTTAGATATGAGTTGAATGTGATGAAAATGATATATTGAGCCGAGTGCCATGGAGGGAAAAAAAAAGGAGAGAATTTGGAGAAGAAGATCAGGGTGAGCGTCCCTTGCCTTTGTCGGTTTTTATTTCCCAAGTCAAATTATGGAATGAAAATGTGAGGACTCAAATTTGAGTCCTAAAAAATAAAACAATGTTAAAAGGCAAGTCCGAGTGTTTCTCCTTCTTCTCTCTTTTGATTCGTTTTCTTCTTTTGATATCTCTGTCAACAAGAAAAGAAAAATGAGTTTGGAAAATGATGAGCCTTTCTCTAAGACTAAAAAATGCGAACTTCTGAAACAAATTTATAAAGGAGCGTTTCAAATTGGTCCTGGCAACTAGGGACCTCGTGGCTTTGGAGCAATATCAAATGAAGCTGCCCTGGAACTAGCTTTCTTCCCAGGTTCAGTTACAGAAATGTCCCTTATTTTGAGCGATCCAAACGTGGTGCATCATGTGGGATTAGAAGGCTAAGTTGTTTCAAAAAAGAAAGAAACATCGAGCTAGGATTTCTAGGGTTTCTCATGAGAATACTGGTGTTATTGAATTAGGAATTAGCCCCTATGATTTTAAAGTGGCAAATATTCCTTCTTTTGAGATAAGTGAGGACAACACGGTGGAATTGGATATGTCTTCTGCCTTCTTTCTTGATGAAGATGATATACATACTGGTGATCCAGAAGAGGATCACCTGCAAGATCCATGACTTGTTTTTTACTCTGCCAACATAACTGAATGGAAGGTTCGATGTCTGGCGTTTTCAAGCATGCAATTCCCAAGGATTAGTTCTTCAGCAGCATGCTCGTGTGCATTGAGTTTTGATCTTTGGTCCTTTATTGGGATGTAACCCCCTCGTCCTGGTCCGAGCGGGCTATACGGAGATAACCGAGGTGAAACCCGTTAAGGCTCCACTTCGATTAACAATCAGAGAAAACTTTTTCATTATTATTATCTTGTCTAGATGGATTATTATGTCCTATGTGAAACAACAACAATGGAAGCAACAAATGAGGCGAACGAACAAACAACCAATCAAAAACAACCCATTTTAGCTTAAACTGCAGGCCGTATCGATACACCCAAAGAGTGTATCGATACGCCTTGACTAGGTCAACTGACCAAAGTCAACTCGAAGAGACCGTATCGAAACGCTGGTTGACCGTATCGATACGCCCTCATCGGTCAACTTCTCGTGGTCAACGCTATGAAGACCGTTCCGAAACGCCTGAGCCCGTTTCGATACCCTCAATTTCTCGTCAAAATCTCAAATTTTCAGTAGCAAAATGGTATCGAAACGCCTCTTCACGTATCGAAACGCTTGGCCTGAAACAAGAGGACCGTATCGAAACGGGCCCAACCGTTTCGATACGCTTGCTACGAACAGACATGTTTTAGCTGGTTTAAGGTACAAGACTGCCTCAAAACACCAACTAAGACCCCCAACCAAACATGCATTAACCCTAGGTGCAAAGCACCCTACAACAAGCATGCTTAACACACAACATACATATAAAAGCCATACATTAAAAGGATCATCAAATCAACATAAGAAGCTTACATAGCATTTAAGAAATTATGCTTTAGACAAACACACATAAGGGCATTCATGAAAGGGCACAAGGCCAACATACTAAGCATAAGCAAGCCTTAAGCAAACATCCACAAAATATAGGAGTCTAACATGCTCCTAACACATGACAACAACATAAATCAAAAGCTCAAATCCCATTGCTTGTCTATTACATTCATAACTTAAATAGTTCATACTTGAGGATAACAAAAGCTCAACTAGCACACATGGAGGCCCTCTCCTTGCACAAGCAACCCATGAACTACGGATCTGCATTGTCGAACAAAAGAGAGCGTAAGCATAAAGCTTAGTGAGGGTAAGCTCATAAAACAAACCTCGACAATGCAGGGTCCAAGCACGAGCACACAACCAAGGTAGAATGCATGAGTTCTTACCTTTGAACCACATGAGTCAAATATAAATAAAACATGAACATAATCTCAACTATCATGCCATGCTCAACAAATCCATAATCACAACATATGAAACACATATATCAATGTATAGCAAACACATTCCACAATCCGTATTGGCACCTAGCTATGACCCGAATACACGGATAACTATTGGAACTCACATCCAACAACACAACCATTACCTTATGGTGGGATTACACTCATCACCGTTTCATGCGGAGGGGATTCCACTCATCCTCACGCCCCATCGATAGGATTCCACTCATCACCGACTAACATATATATGAAGATTTCCGGGCGAACCCGTACTCCATCTTGATGACTACCATCACCAAGACCACGCGCGCATTTTAACTCTCGTGTACACACTAAACATCCTAATGATCGATCATTGTACCCAAGCATACTAGTGCCAATACTAACACATTTCATAATCTTTCACAACACTATTACTTACCAATTTCCATGCTTAGCACATACTCACCATGATTTACCATCATGCACAAACCACATTTCCAGAACCACATGCATATAACAATGCATCAATAACATGCCTCAACACACATGTATATCACAATATACATAACCACATTAATCACAATTAACATGAATCAAGAGGCATAGCAAGCAATTAGAAGTTCAACCAAAGGTCTCCTATACTAAGCTTGAGATTAGGATACCACTCTAATCTCAACTCTAGGTGGGTTTACCAAGCCCAACCTAGGTCCAGATGCTTGAACCAACGTTTGAAACCAATTTAAACCAAGTTAAAATCATTAACCACTCACCGACTACTCCAAGCTCAACAACACTAGCCGATCAAGCTCCCAACGGTTCCGGATTCGATCCCGAGGTTTCACCAACACAATTCCTTGCTTCTAAACATCCTAACACAATCAAAATAACCACAATTCAGTTCACAAATCAATGTAGCAAACTCGGAACACAAACTAAGCACAAAACACATGAATTCAAGCTAAAGACAACCCCAAAATGCCATTTTCGAGCAGCCCAAAGCCACATCCTAAAACCATTGATTCCAATACTCTTAATACACCTAAAAGCTTCCAAAACAACCCTCAACCATCACACTAACATCAGCCCTCAAGATTTCACCCAAAACAGCCCCAAAGACCAACTTTAAACCCTTCTAAAACCTCCCTAAAACCCAAATTCGGGAATCTTTATAAAACCATGTAAAAATTACATATGTTGGACCTTTTAGATAGCAAATAGCTTATGTAACCTCAACAAATCAAAAACTTAAGTTAAAGCTAATAAAGATGACATTTTTAATCTAAAACCTCAAAACCTCAAAATACAAAACCATGAGCTTTAATGAAAAATAATGGTACAAACTTGTAGAGGAAAGAGAAGACAAGTTAAATATGGGTTTACCTTTCAAAAATCACCAAAGATGAGGAAGAATGGTGATGGAATAGTAACTTTGAGGTGGAGGAAGAGTTTGTCGTGGAAATTGGAAAGGGAAGGGAGAAGAAGATGGTGAAAAGGCTATTTTAAAATAAACGAGGCTTTTATTTTACAAGACCACATATTTACAAAATTGCCATTAATGAGATGACTATCTCCCAATTTCTATAATCCATTGGATTTGGGTTTTAAATCAAAACAAGCCAAACATAAATTTTATTTGTTTTGAAAACACGAGGCCCAAAATAAAATAATATTTTAATATTTAATTTCACCCGACCCCTAAACTCGAGTTTTACATGGGATGTCTGAGGGACCTGTTTATCCTTTCAATTCGCCTTTTTCTGGAATGAAGATTGCGTTAGCTTTGTTCCTTTTTCTTGTTTTGTCCCTTGCTCCTAGACACTCATTCTGAGCCTTTTGATGACAAGATTCTAGTCTCGTACGTGAAAGGAAGCCTGCCTCCGAAAGAAGCTCTCTCAGAGACATTGCCTATTTTGAGTGGTGGCATGTATGTTTCCCTGGGTTTTATGATCGATTTTTGTTATGTTTTTTTTCTCTTTTCGTTTGCGTTGTAGGACTTGTGTTGCCTGTTTGTTAGGTTTTCCACACTACGTGAGTTTTGTTTCCTTGCAACTGCATGAAGTTGTTGTAGGCCTTTACGTGGCCCTCCTTTTGCTTTAATGAACTTCTTCTTTTAGGTCAAAATAATAAAATATAACAATGTTTAATCACTCCAACAAACTAAACAATTGTTACATAGTTGAAAAAATATTTAGGTTAAATTGATGTTGATACAAAATTTCTAAGAAAAAATTGAATGAGTTTAAGGGATATCAAACAACAACGGTTAACCATTGAACCGAATCAAAAAAAAATATTCCACATCATATTTTTTTATTTTCTCACGTGGAGCCACCAAAATATATTAGGGTTTATTTTTATTCTCAATCGTAAATCTTTAGATTATCTCTAGGGATTGTTTAGAAAAAAATATCAAAGAACCGATCTTTTATCGATTACAAAGAAGCGATGCATTCAAATATTTTCAAGGTTTTGTAAACTTTAATTGCAGAGTGATTTTCCATAGAAAAAGGTAAGCTTTTCCATGGAAATCCTAACCGAAAAGATTCAATTGAATCTATTTTATGCTTATATATATTTCTCTTTTAATTATAATCTATTGAACAAATTTAGTAGACTGAGTTATATTTGGCGAGGAGATAGCATTCGTTTTGGGTATTTGACAGCAGACTCTAACAACTTCGAATCGGTATTTTTCATTATTTATTCTATTTCATTTTTTTTATTTTTTCATATTTAAATTGACGTTTTCAATTTATAACAATGCCTTGGTTGCTCTGTTGATAAAATTATGTCTGCATATGTTAAACTTCATTGTTGTCAATACGAATATTAGTTCTTCACAGCATTCATGTTTGTATATGTTGAATCACACGAAATATCTATAAATTAATAGAGCTGATTGATGGCATAACATCAAGATGGTTCATACAATCTTTGTTTTACTGCATTTTGTTGTTAGTGATGTAGTCAGGAGGTCGATTGAGCGGCCCCCAATGGATTCAATAGATTCAACTAAACATATTTGCAGAGCCATTATATAGAATTAATTCGTTGTGTTTTCTTGTTACTTTATAATTTGAAAATATTTTACTAAATTATATTTAATATATTTTTTAGTTCGGTTGCTTAAAATATTTTATTATTTCATGATAATTAAAATTATATTTGTACATATCAATTTAGTTTTATGTAGATATGTTACACAATAGTGGCAAAGAAAATTTTCAAAGTCCAACTTTCATAAAAAGGACAGGCGCAAAAAATGCTGATCTTAAAGGATTTGTGGTAAATAGTGAAGATGCAACTTATAATTTGTACAAGGATTATGGTCATGGCATGAGTTTCAGTGTTCGAAAAGGAAAAAATAGATATGGTTTAGGCACTAAGACTACTCGTAGTAAAGACTTTACATATTCTAAACAAGGTTTTGCTTAGATTAGCTCGATCAATTCTAGTACCCAAAGCTAAGACAATTCCAACGATGATTTGCTTTACAGTGCAAGATGACCAATGGACAGTCACTCATTTTATTTTTGAGCATAATCACGAGTTGACAACCCCTTTAAAAAGACATTTGCTTAGATTAGCTCGATCAATTCCAGTACCCAAAGCTAATATCATTAATTCAATGGTCAGTGCCGGTATACGTCCTATGGATGTTTACTCTTACATGTTGAATGAAGTAAGAGGTGTTGAAAATGTTGGGTTTACAAAACGAGATTGTTATAATTATGTTAACAAACAGAAGATGACGATGATTGAAGCTGGAGATGGTCAAAGTTCAAGTCCAAAAACTAAATTGTTTTAATTTGGGGGCAACCTAACGTGTTCACAAGAACAATAACAACTCTTCAAGAAGAGATGAAAACATACTTCAAGCTTCGAGTTCGCTTCAAGAGTAGTCTTAGACAAAAATGTTGAGGCATTCACCCGAGGAAGTAATTCAAAAAAATGATCAAACCCAAGGAAAGTTGGGCCACCCTTACAGACAATGCACTGAGCACTGTTTAATCAGAAGCAAATATCTGACTAGCAAAGAACCAGGGGTATCCGTTTAAGGGGAAAAACAAAATCTCATTCACATATCCATCATCATGCATCATCTACATGCATTGTACATACATTCAAGTCATCATGCATTTAGGCTAGACACATGCATTAAGCACAAAGCTAGGTGCATCCATAGCACATTTATGTCTTGCATGTATAAACATGTCCAGAAAAGAGACTGAAGACCCCAAATGTGGAGGCAAAAACATCATGACATGCCTTTAGCCATGAAGGAGTCCAAATACGCGAAAAAGCTTGAACATCCAGGTAAAAGTTGTAATTTTTTTCGAACATATTACTAACTAATGTTCCATTTTCAGGTCATAAGTCCATGAAGTTTCGGAATCAACCTTTTTTCGATCTCACCTTCGTCAGTGGTGGTGAGCCAAGTAAATTTCCCTGGAAAAAAGAAAAAACAAGATGACATCCAGATCATTCAGCTTAAAAGTTCAAGTCCAAAAAAAGAATAAGAACAATGAGGCTTGGGGGCAAACTTCTGCTGAGACAAATTTTAAACAAAAATCAAGAGATCAAACTAAGTCAGAAGAAAGAGACTTCTACAAGAATTTCATGCATCTCTACATCATCACTAATGCATACACATACATGTCATTTGCATAAATACATTCTTGGAAACTAACCTTGCACTGGTTACTCAAAGAATTTTGTTTTTGAAACCAGTTTTTTCTTAAAGATCATTTTCTTAAAACATGAGTTTCTTAATTTTGTTCATTCTTAAGGACATTTCCTTCAAAACATGAGTTTCTTAACTCTGTCTTTTCTTAAGGACATTTTCCTAAAAAAAACAGAAGTTTTTTAACTTCATCCTTCCTTAAGAACATTTTCTTAAACTCAGATTTTCTTAACCATCCTTTCATAAGAACATTTTTTTCTCAAACTCAGAATTTATTAATTTCATCCTTTCATAAGGATACTCCTCAAAACCAGAATTTCTTAATCCCATCCTTTCACAAGGACTTTTTCTGAAAGCATGAATTCCTTAGTTCAATCCTTTCACAAGGATATTTTCTGAATTTTTTGTGGATATTTCCTCAAAGATCTTTTCTTAAATCTACTCTACCTCTTCTTAAGACTATTTGACCATTTCTTAATAAATGAAAATTTGCAGGTCTAATATCCTCAAACAGGAAGGAGCAGATCATTATCAATAAATTCCAACATCCTTGACATGAAGGGCTAGAGCAAATATGAAATGTTGTCTGGCGCCTTCAACTAAAGAAAACATAGACAATCGCTAATAAGAACCAACATCCTTGACACGAAAGAGTGGATCAACCAAATCAAACATTCAATTCAAACCTTATAGCTCACGAAGAGTTAGTTCATGACTCATTTTGACCAGTCACTCTTTTAACTTTTGCAGGTCCTATCTCACCCGTAACATGGTGTAGCGGATCAACTTTTTTAGATTCTGCCTCCCCATCAGAGGTGCAGCAGATCACCCCTGAAGTCACAGATTCTACTTCTTCAAGATTGGCAAAATTATGTTTCTCCAACAAATGGTGGAACATGTCAACTCAACAACAAGTTTATCTCCCTGAATTTGCAGCGGAATGAGCACGACAACAATTTCATTTCCCTAAACATGTAGTGGAATGAGCACGACAACATTTTCATCTCCCTAAGTTTGTAGCAGAATAAGCACAAACAACAAGTTTAAGCTCATTGGAATTACGATGAAATGAACACAACAAATTCATCTCCCTGAATTTGCAGTGGAATGAGAACACTAAACAACAATCTTGTCTCCCCGAATTGGTAGCAGAACAAAACTATGACAAACTTGTCTCCTTTAACATACAACAAAATAAGCACGAACATAAGTTCATCTCCATGAGGGTACAACGGAATGAACGCGATAGAAAATCGGTTACCTTGAATTCGCAGTGGAACAGATCATCTCCCTGAGGTTGCAACGCAATAAACATGCCAACAGATCATGTCTTCTTGAAGATGCAAAGAAACAAGTCACCTAATTCTTGCTTATTACTTTTCCAAGAACAGACAAGACGTTCAAAGCCCAAAAGTGTTGTCACTCCTCGCCACGATGTAACATATCCTACATCCTCTAGAGTTCGTCTTGATGTTGATAATGCAACACGTCAATTGTTGTTCCAGGTCTACTTTTGTCATTGATGGTGCGACTAGACCAAATATTTTCTTCTGAGCTCATCTTTAGATTTCAAGAAAATGAAAAATCCAAAAAAGAAAAAGAAAAAACACAACAAAGTGAAAACCTGAAAAGGCGCCTTGACAAAATTAAGAAAAGAAAGGTTTAAAACACGCAAAGGGCGTCTTGGGACCAAAGAAGATTTTTGAAAACCCGAAAAGGGCGGCTCAAATTTTGAACAAATTGAACCCGAGATCCTACTTCTCCGTCAGTGTCGTAGAAGATCAAACCCCGGATCATGCTGCTTCGTCAGAGTTTCAGCAGATCATATTTCTCAGGTCTAGTTTCGCCGCAATAGGTGCGACTAGATCAAAGCCCATATCATGCTACAACGATAGAGCCGTAGCAGATCAAACCTCAGACCATGCTACTTCGTCAGAGTTTCAGCATGTCACATTTTCAGGTCTATTTTCGTCGTAGTAGGTGTGAATAGATCAGAATCCAGATCGTGCTACGTCGTCAGGGTCGTAGTAGATCAAATCTCATATCATGCTACTTCGTCAGAGTTGTAGCAGATCGTATTTTCCAGGTCTATTTTCTCCGTAATAGGTACGGCTAGATCAAAGCTCAGATCATGCTATGAAAACAGAGCCGTAGAAGATTAAACCTCAGATCATGCCGCTTCATCAGAGTTGCAGCAGATCATATATCCCAAGTCTAGTTTCGCCGCAATAGGTGCAACTAGATCAAAGCCTAGATCGTGCTACGACGACAGGACCGTAGCAGATCAAACTTCAGATCGTGCCTTTTTGTCAGGTGTTGTAGCTCGGTCAACTTCTGGTTATGCCTCTTCGTCAGGGTTGTAACTCGACCAAACTTGAACCCTCAATCCTGCCTCCTCGTTGGTGTTGTAGTTGGATCAAAAACAACTTCAGACCGTGCCTCTTCGTCAAGTGTCGTAGATCGGTCAACTCCTGGTCATGCCTCTTCGTCAAGGATGTAGCTTGACCAAACTTGAACTTTTGATCATGCCTCATCGTTGGTGTTGTAGCTGGATCAAAACAACTTCAGACCGTGCCTCTTCGTCAGCTGTCGTAGCTCGGTCAACTTCTGGTCTTGCCTCTTCGTCAGGGATGTAGCTAGACCAAACTTGAACTCTCGATCCTGCCTCCTCATCGGTGTTGTAGCTGGATCAAAACAACTTCAGACCGTGCCTCTTCTTCAGGTGTCGTAGCTCGGTCAACTTCTGGTATTGCCTTTTCGTCAGGGATGTAGCTAGACCAAATTTAAACTTTCGATCATGCCTCCTCACCGGTGTTGTAGCTGGATCAAAACAACTTCAAACCGTGCCTCTTCGTCAGGTGTCGTAGCTCGGTCAACTTCTAGTCTTGCCTCTTCGTCAGGGATGTAGCTAGACCAAACTAACTTTCGATCCTGCCTCCTCGTCGGTGTTGTGGCTGGATCAAAATCATTTCAGACCATGCCTCTTCGTCAGGTGTTGTAGCTTGGTCAACAAAATTTTCTTGATTTCCAAATCTTTTCCTCATCCATGTCATAAAAAAATCTTGTTCATTCATCAAAATTGCGGCTGAATCGAAGCTATTTTTGACAAGTCCGACAAAAATGTTGGCACAACGTGCTTAAACACGGTTAAGTTTCAGACAATGGATAATTCAAATGTCCATCGAAAATCCATTGTCACAAATGGTCGAAGGAAAATAAATCCTTTGGAAAAATCCAATCTCATGATTGGTAGAAATTGATTGTACCCAGGGGAATGGTACAACTAGCCCGGAGCAAACGGCTACCGGTAAAGGCAAGTCAAAACCGTTGATCCTTGTGCATTTGGGAAAAATGCAAATTCGAAAGCCGACAGAAATGTCGGCATAACGTGCTTAAACACGGTTAAGTTTAAGACAATGGACAATTCAGATGTCTATCGAAAATCCATTTTAACGAATGGTCCAAGGAAAATAAATCCTTGGGAAAAATCCAATCTCATGATTGGTAGAAACTGATTGTACCCAGGGGAATGGTACAACTAGCCCGGAGCAAACGGCTACCGGTAAAGGCAAGTCAAAACCGTTGATCCCTGTGCATTTGGGAAAAATGCAAATTCGAAAGCCGACAGAAATGTCGGCATAACGTGCTTAAACACGGTTAAGTTTAAGACAATGGACAATTCATATGTCTATCGAAAATCCATTGTCACAAATGGTCGAAGGAAAATAAATCCTTGGGAAAAATCCAATCTCATGATTGGTAGAAACTAATTGTACCCAGGGGAATGGTACAACTAGCCCGGAGCAAACGACTACCGGTAAAGGCAAGTCAAAATCGTTGATCCCTGTGCATTTGGGAAAAATGCAAATTCGAAAGCCGACAGAAATGTCGGCATAACGTGCTTAAACACGGTTAAGTTTAAGACAATGGATAATTCAAATGTCCATCGAAAATCCATTGTCACAAATGGTCGAAGGAAAATAAATCCTTTGGAAAAATCCAATCTCATGATTGGTAGAAACTGATTGTACCCAGGGAATGGTATAACTAGCTCGGAGCAAACGGCTACTGGTAAAGGCAAGTCAAAACCGTTGATCCCTTTGCATTTGGGAAAAATGCAAATTTGAAAGCCAACAGAAATGTCGGCATAATGTGCTTAAACACGGTTAAGTTTAAGACAATGGACAATTCAGATGTCTATCGAAAATCCATTTTAACGAATGGTCCAAGGAAAATAAATCCTTGGGAAAAATCCAATCTCATGATTGGTAGAAACTGATTGTACCTAGGGGAATGGTACAACTAGCCTGGAGCAAACGGCTACCGGTAAAGGCAAATTAAATCCGTTCATCCTTGTGCATTTAGGAAAAATGCAAAAGAAGTGTAAACTAGGGACACTCTTCCTCGTCTCGTTGACAGAATTCCAGTACTAATCAGATCTTCTCGCATCAATGGAGTTGTAGTAGATCGACCTTTTTTCAGATCTTCTCGCATCTAGGGAGTTGTAGTAGATCACCGCTTCTTCAGATCTTCTCGCATCTATGGAGTTGTAGTAGATCGACCCCTTTCCAAATCTTCTCGCATCAATGAAGTTGCAGTAGATCACCCCTTCTTCAGATCTTCTCGCATCAATGGAGTTGCAGTTGATCGACCCTTTTTCAGATCTTCTCGCATCTATGGAGTTGCAGTAGATCGACACTTCTTCAGATCTTCTCGCATCAATGGAGTTGTAGTAGATCGACCCTTTTTCAGATCTTCTCGCATATATAGAGTTGCAGTAGATCGACACTTCTTCAGATCTTCTCGCATCAATGGAATTGCAGTAGATCGACCCTTCTTCAGATCTTCTCGCATCAATGGAGTTGCAGCAGATCGACCCTTCTTCAGATCTTCTCGCATCAATACAGTTGTAGTAGATCACCCCGTCTTCAGATCTTCTCGCATCTATAGAGTTGCAGATGATCGACCCTTCTTCAGATCTTCTCGCATCAATGGAGTTGCAGATGATCGAGCCTTCTTCAGATCTTCTCGCATCTATAGAGTTGCAGATGATCGACCCTTCCTCAGATCTTCTCGCATCAATGGAGTTGCAGATGATCGAGCCTTCTTCAGATCTTCTTGCATCTATAGAATTGCAGTGGATCAATCTTTCTCCTCCAGATCAAGCTACCTTGTTAAGTGTTCTTTGTTACAAATGGATCAAGTTTTGTAGACCTCGCCGCTCTGTCAGTATCGCAGCTAGGTCAAGTTTTCTGCAGGTATTGCTTCACTGTTAGAGTCGTGGCAAGCCAAATTTATGAGCTTCTATAACAGATCTCCTCCTCTTGAAGATTTTGTTTATTAAGGCGGCTGAGCGGATCAGTAAAGCAGAAAAGAATGTGCCAAGAAGAAAAGAGCCAAACTAGACCAAATTAAAATGGGTTCTTTTTTGTCTTTGCTCTATTCCTGTTACACAACAATGAGCAAAGGGGGGCAGCTGTAATACCCATTTTATGTCTGGGCCATAAATGTTATTTTCTCGAATGTATTAATATTATCTTATTAGCAAAAAATGAAAAAAAGCAAAAAAAAAACAATATATAAAAAAGGGCAAAAGGAAAGAAAAAGAAAACCTACCGTGGATGCCATGCAAGCATCCACGCAATGTACCTAAGTGACTCACCTCCCCACCCATTGACTATAAATAGAGGAGGCTGCCTTTGAGCAGGACACAAAAAATTGGCCATTAAAATGGCACAAGCCATGGAAATGGCGCAAGAAAAGGGCAGTGCCCTTTCGAACCTTAGGGGCAGTGCTCTTTTAATGGTTCGAACAGTTGATTCGATTGAAGACCTTGTCGAGGTCCGTTCGAATCAATTTTTGAGTTATAGCGAGGTGATGCGGAGATCCTGCTAGGGGTCGGGTGAAGTTCTTATTTCGAGCTTCTAGTAGGGTAAATTTTGATCCTCGTCTATTTTAATGTTGTCTTTTTGTAATAAATATTTTTGTATGAAATATAAGATGTTTTTATATTTGTTTGTATGTTTTTATTTTATATGTCATGTTTCTATATTTTAATTTTATTTTGTATGCAACGTTTGAATTAAATATATTCATTTATATTGTTTAATTGAATTTTAAATTAAAAACTTTTATTAGGGGTTGTCATGAAAAACGTACCTCGAGCGTAAGGGTGCTGCTTTCCTTTAGTCCCTATTATAAAAATATTATTTTTAATCTCAAATTATAATTTTTAAAGTAAATTCCCTTCAGTTAGGAATCTACCAAAAATCATGCCCCGAACGTAGGGGTGTAAATTCCTTTTATATACATTATACCCCGGGTGTTGGGGTGTAAATTTTCTTTTCTACAAAAATATTCCTTTAAATATTTTAAGGGGTCACGTTGATAAATTATATTCGAATTCATAATTCCACCATTAAGACATTACGTAATCGAAAGGTACCAATTTTGGGCGTTGTGGGGTGCTCACCCTTCCCCACATGTAACCGACTCCCGAACCTGTTTTTCTAGTTTCGCAAACCAAACCTCGTTGTTTTAATAAAAACAAGTTTTATTAAAATAATCGAGTTTTTCAGGTGTTCCAATCGCACCTAAAGTAAAACTAAGGATTGGTGGCGACTCACTCGTTGTTACACTCCATTCGTAGGGATCAATCATCATCGGAAGACTATATTATTTGGGTGTGCATTTTTATTAGATGAGACTGCTGCTTCTTTTGTATGGTTGTTCAAGCCATTCTTGCAATCAATGGGAAATTAAACACCGAAGATTATTATGACAGTCAAGATCATGCCATTAGCAAATCAATCGAAGAAGTATTTTCAAATTCTTGTCACGGATTATGTTTGTGGCATATTTCTAAAAATGCCACTTCCCATCTTGGTAGTCTTAATTCAAATGTTGAATTCCATGCCTTATTCTATAAGTGCTTGCAAGGTTGTGAATAAGAATTAGAATTTGAGCAAACTTAGACAAAAATGATTAATGATCACAATCTTCAAGATCATTCGTGGTTGAAAGGTTTATACAAGTGCCGTGAAAAATGGAGTACTGCTTTTAGCATTGATATATTTTTTTCTCAAATTAAATCTTCTCAGAGGACTGAAGTTACAAATAATGTTTTGCATGGTATTTCTAAAGCCACTACTTCTCTTACTGAATTTATATTTGAATTTGAGAATTTATTGGCAAGATGGCGCGCTTTCGAAGCAGAGAAAGATTTTCAGTGCAAAAATGGTTCAATTACATGTGCGATTATGGGTTATGATATTTTGACTCATGCATCGAAAGTTTATACTCATGAAATATATAAACGGTTTTAAAAAAAAATTTGATGGTATTCCATTGATTTGGAGAGAAGTTGCACAAAATGATTCGGTTTATACTTTTAAAGTGATGATGGATGAAACTACTTCAAGAGTTCGAACAGTTCAATTTAACACAATTATTATGCAGATTCGTTGTACCTGCAAGAAGTTTGAATGTTGTGGCTATCTTCGCTCTCATGCATTACGAATTCTTAGTGTTAAAAATATCAAAAAAATTCCTGAACGATTTATTATACAGAGATGGACTAAAGATGCTAAGAAAAATAAGCATTGTGACAATGTTGTTGAGTGCTCACATCAGTATAATACAGAAGCTGAAATTGTCTTTCGTAATCAATGATTTGGTTTACTTATGACTTGATTACAAAAAAAAACGATAAGACAAGACAACTTTGTTAAAAGATTTTTGTATGAAGGAGATATAGAAGTTGAGAAAGAATTGTCAAAATTATACATCTCTAAGAATCACGAGCTCAAAGAGAATGAGATAGATCCATGAGGAATAGTTCGATCTAGTAAATTATTTATATGATCAAATTTTTATGTTTTACTTTTTGTTATATAAGTGATAATAGATTTATTTTATTTTAAATGTAAAAAATGTGAGGAGGTTGATAATTGAAGAAATATCAGGTGATTATGGTGCTATTGTAAAAGAAGGTGAAAATCAATGTCTTCCGATCTTAAATCCACCATGTGTAAGATCAAAAGGGATATCTAATAGTAGACTTAAAGGTCATTTTGAGAAAAGAAATCTAAAAACATCAAAGTTATCCAAGCCTAGTAAGTGATTTTATAGAAAAGTTATATATTTTTAATATTGTTATTTTTTAAATTAATATCTTTTATATATATTTCACTTTGTATAGAAAGAAGAAAACAATCAACTACTGAAGAACAATCCAATGTGCCTACTGATTCTACTCAAAGTTATGACAACTTTGTAGGTTTAAGATTAATTAATCTCACATTATGTATAATTAAAATTTATTGTTATACATTGTTTTTGACAAAGCTTTTTTACATTGCAGGTCATTCCTTCAACAATGACGCCTTCAAACAATATCTATGTGCATCCTGATCAAACTACAATGCAATTTTTTAACACAGTAATCACTAATAATATTCATCTTATATTTATATATTTTTAAATATCACACAAATGAAACAATTTACTTTTGTTTATTTATTATAGGCTGTAAATAGCAGTTGGAGTTTTAGTGGTTCGAACTTACCTTATAATAATATGCAACAAATGATTGGTACTTCAGCTCCAAATTTCTATCAAGTATTCAATCTTAAATAAATTTTATTTTTACAACGGTTATTTTACCTTTTGTGTTGTTACTTATATTTTTTTGATCAATTAATTATAAAAATTATTTGCACGTGCCGAAGGATATACAAATTTTAAATTTCTAATCACATGTTTATTTTATCTTTTGTGTTTATTAATTATACATGTGTGAATACTCTTTTGTCACACTATCTATTGTTGGGTGATTGTTTGTGTCTGCTTTTGTGTTCACAATCCCCTTATTTTTTTACATGTTTTTAGAGTCGTCCAATCTTAAGAGTGCAACTAAAATTTTGATGGACGATGTCTTGTCAATGTTAGTGATATTTTCTCTATTTCTTGAAGGTTCTTAGATGGTCATGGGATGCTTCCAGTTGTTGCAAGGGTTAAGGTTTCTACTGCTGCTGTCAAGATTTAGACTTCTCAATTAATTAGCTAGGTGTGACTTCTTTAGTGTATGGTTTTATTGTAATGAATTTCGTCCTGATCATGAAGTTTGTGTGGTGTTTATGCTCCAAGTGGTGATTAATAATATTAGTTTGGATATATTTTTTATTCCTATTGTTTTTCGACATTAAATTTTATTTCGATGTTGATTTTAAAGAATTTTCAATGAGGTTTTATTTTCTTTTAATATATATATATATATATAACATTTCTATATTTATTAATTTCATGTTTCTTAACGCTCTTTGAGTTGTCTTTTGAAGGTTAGAAGTCGATATTATTGGTTAAGTTATTTTTACAAAATTAAAGTGTTTACAAATGGGAAGTGTTAACACGTTTATACTGAAGCAACCATTATTGACAAAGTTATTTAGCTATTTCTACAAATTGGCGTCACATAGCTATGAACTCCATTAATCTTTTTTTTTTGATCAGCAAAGCGAAGTATATTATTAGAGAAATTATACAACGCTAGTCAGACATGCGCCTCATTAAAAACTTCCCTAAGCCTATTGGAGGAAAAGAGTACGACATGTCGACAGAAAACAAAACGAACGACCCCCCTTACAAGCTCAAAGCGAAGCCTGAAACAAAGAGACTCGGGATACCCCCTCCTTTGCTAAAGCATCAGCTAGCCCATTCGCCTCCCGGAAGATGTGTGAGAAGCACACCGAACCTAACTGCGTACAAGCTCGGTCTATCACACAAAACGACTCCCATAAGCGCCACGGCCGACGGTCCACCTGAAGCACCCAACCAATCGCTACCTTGGAATCCGACTCTATAATTAAAGGTCGATCCACCCACTTGGAAGCTAAATAGAATTCCAAGGCAAATGCTATCGCCCTAATCTCAGCCACATTCGAATCAAGAGAACCGAGGGGCCCTGAGAACAAAGCAAGGACACGACTGTGAGCATCGCGCAATACCCCTCCGAAGCCCGCTGGTCCTGGCTTTCCACGGGCAGATCCGTCCACTGAAAACTTCAAAGTAGAGCCAATCGGTGGTTCCCAACACACACCCACACGGTCTAAGTTTTTAGCTACTTCTTCCCGATACATGCTCGGACAATCCCACCAAAGATTCTCACTAACCATTAAGCCCTCTTTAAGGGTCTTCACCCAATAGAAAGATCGCAGCTTCACCAAAAAACAAATTTCAGAAACCGGAACGGACTTCCCATTGAAAACAAGGTCATTTCGCGCAAGCCACATCGACCATAACAAAGCTGCAATACTCGACACCCATAGCTTCCGTAGAATCCCCGTGAAGGAGCAATGCATATCCGGAATAAGGAAAGCTGCTAAAGATTTCGGCAAAGGCAATGAAATCGCCCACCATCCGCGGAACCAATTCCATAATTCTTGGGCCATCGGACAATTGTAGAAAATATGCTCCACATCCTCCTCCCACCCGCGACACCTCTTACACAACACATGATTGTCGCCCAAATCAATTCCACGCCTCCGTAGAAAAACGAACGTCGGCAAACGACGCAACCAAGTGAACCATAGGAACGCCTGAACCTTCGGGGGAACCAAAACCTTCCACGCAAAACAGTCCCCAAAGTCGCTCTCGCCCTCTTTGTCCAACATAAGCAACCGTGACAAACCCTTGACGGAAAAGGCCCCATGAGCATCCGGCTTCCACACGATCATGTCCATTTCACCTTGTTGCAACCGAAACGGCCTTACCAAAGCGCATAAATCATGCAATTGTCGAGCTTCAAACGACCGCAAACAACGGCGAAACACCATATCCCAACGAACCTGCTGAAAATTTCCCTCAAAGGCTACGTCCCGCACCAAAGCCAAGCGATCAACCGCAATGGAGAACAGACGCGGAAACATGTCTTTCAAAGGCTGCTCTATACACCATGCATCAAACCAGAACATCACACGCTCCCCCGACCCAACACGCCAAAAGAACCGAGACTCACCCATATGCTGTTGCACACCATCCGAGCTAACCGTATGCACTATTTGTTTCCATATTACGGACACATTGCCCCTAACCGATGTATTAAACCGCCACCACTGTGCCGCTTCACCATATTTAGAAACAATAATAGCCCGCCACAACGAGTTCTCATCCCGAGCATATCGCCATGCCCACTTTGCCAGCAATGCCTTGTTTCGGATTTCAAGATCGGCCACCCCCAACCCTCCCATTTGCCGAGGACGACACACTACGTTCCACTGCACCCTACTCATTTTGCGCTGTAAATTAACACCACCCCATAAAAAACCACGCCTCAACTTATCTATCGCAGCGATCACCCCTTTCGGCACTCGAAACAGACCCATATAGTACACAGGAAGCGAGGACAAGACAGAATTTACCAATGTCACCCGTGCCGCAAATGATAACGATGTCCTCTTCCAGCCTGCGAGCTTGCGACGGACAGATGCAATAACCGGTTCCCATACAGCAGTATTGCGCGGATTGACACCCAGCGGTAAGCCCAAGTAAATAAACGGTAGCTCCCCCTGACGGCAAGACAAAACCTCGGCCATTGATGCATACAACGTAGCGTCTACACCAACCGCATAAAGTGACGACTTTGCAAAGTTGATACGCAAGCCAGAACATACCTGGAAGCAACACAAGAGCCTTCGAATATTCAAAGCTGCCTCTTCCGATGCTCTGAAGAAAAGAACTGTGTCATCTGCAAATTGGAGATGTGTTATCGTCACCCCCGATGCTACTTCCACTCCTTGAATCAGCCCGTGTCTCTCCGCTTGTACTAGCATACGATGCAACGCTTCAGCCACTATGACAAACAACAACGGCGATAAGGGGCAGCCTTGTCGCAGCCCTCGTCTCATATCAAATTCCTTTGTTGCGCTTCCATTCAATAAGACCGATAGGCGAACTGTCCCAATGCATTCCATCACCCATCCCCTCCATGTTCCATTGAAACCCATAGAACCCATAATCTGATCCAAACATTCCCAACGAACACAATCATAGGCCTTCGCAAAGTCTAGCTTCAACACACAACCCCCCTCTCGACTGTTGCGCATAGAATGAAGTGTCTCATTAGCCAATAGGATCCCATCCACAATCTGACGGCCACGGACAAAAGCTGATTGATGATCGCTAATTAAGCCACCCAGCACTACCTGTAGACGCCGAGCTAGAACTTTCGCCAATATTTTATAGATAGAATTTAACAGACTGATCGGCCTATACTCACTTAAAGAAACTGGCGAATCCACTTTCGGCAAAAGAACAATAAAAGTATTATTTACGCCTGGGGGTAGCTTACCAGTGGAAAAGAAACCCATCAAGAACCTGTCCACGTCTCCATTAATTATCGCCCAGCACCTCTTATAAAATTCCATACTATAGCCATCCGGACCCGGAGATTTCGAACCATCACTCCCACGCACCACCTCCCATGCTTCATCCATCGAGAAAGGCATGGTCAGAGCCAAGTTTTCACTATCGGTTATCCTATTGAACGCCCCCTCAAACTGCCAAGTGCATAGTCTTTCTTCCGCGGTAAAATGTCTAGCAAAAAAGCTTACCATATACCGTCGCAACCTGTTCGGATCAGTCACCCAAGTTCCATTTATAGTCAAACCAATAATCGAGTTCCGACATGCTCGCAACTTCGCTGCCCTATGAAAATATGTTGTATTCCTATCCCCCAATTTAAGCCAAGTCGCACGTGACTTCTGTCGCCATAGCGATTCTTTTTTACGAATCGCTCGCCATAGAGCTTGTAACCAAACCCGCCGTTGATCATAAACATCGCCCCCCTCCCCCACGACTTGTTCCACCTCTCCATTGTCTAGGCATTCAATACGGCTTTGGATGCTGGAAATTTCCTTTTCAATGTCCCCAAAGTCAGACTTGTTCCACTTTCTTAAGAAGAGCTTCAAGTGGCGTAGCTTAACCGATATGTTCAAATTTCCAATCCCCATTCCCGTCAACCTACACCACTCCTCCGCCATACGATTAACATTCCTCTTCTCCTCTAGCCATACATTGATGAAACGGAATGGTCGAGGGCCCCAATCGATATCATCACACAATAACAAGATAGGGGCATGATCCGAAACACCACGCGGTAACGATACTTGATCCATACGAGAAAAGCAATCTAACCACTTCGAATTTACTAAATAACGATCTATACGGCTCTTACGGCAATCCCTCCCAAACCACGTAAATTGCTTTCCCCTCAAAGGCAGATCAATTAAGCAAGCATCATTTACAAACGACATAAAGGAAACCATACCTCGCGACTGCGTACTACATCCAGCTCTTTCCGATGCTTGCAACACCGCATTAAAATCACCCACAACACAGTAAGGTCCCGAATAATTGTCAATTGCATTCACCAACTGTTGCCATAGTCCTTCCTGCTCGATCGCATCACATGGCGCATACACCGCCAAGATATAACACACCATATCCTCATGTTTCCAACGCCCCTGCAGCATAACAAAATGCCTCGCAATTTCAACAGTTTCCAGCACAAATCTGTCACTTTCCCATATTGCTAGAATACCCCCCGATGCTCCCACTGAAGGCGAAAAAGAAAATTCATAGCCATCGCTATACCACAGCCCAGCTACCAACGACGGACTCAGCTCCTCTAATTTCGACTCTTGCAAGAAAACCATATCAAACCGATGTCTCCGAATCACTTCTCCAACCCGTCTCCTCTTCAACACGGACCCTAACCCCCTAACATTCCAGCTCAGTAAACGCATAATTTCTATTGACGAATGCCGTCCTGCAGCACTCGCGACAAGTCTCGCAATATTTCCTCCTCACGACCTATCGACGTCACACCCACCAAATTCCCTAAAGCCGCAGTTGCTGTAGCTTCGCGGTGAATAATTTTTTGTCGACGGACAAAATCTGAATCTGTTAAAGAAGCATCCGCAATTACTGATTGGGATGCGCGGCTTCCACTCTTCCGCGGCCTTCCCCTCCCCTGCTTCGTTCTATTCGTCACCCCCGATAAGGCGTTCACAGACTTTGTTTTCTTCAGCACACCATTAATCCAAACTGGGATTACATCTACAACAGCTTCCGATTGCCTTAATCCTTGACCATCACCAATTCTTTCAACCGGTATTGCGGACACTCCGTTGTGGTCGACTATAGCTGCCGATATCGGGACTAGAAACAAACCTGCCGTATCCTTCTTCCCAGTTTCCGCCTCCCCCCGTTGGCCTTGAGTTTTGATAGGATTATCCTGAATTGATAGGATTTGGTTAGCCGCTGTATCTTGGGAATTTGGAGTGCCCTCAGTAACTCCAATCCTAAGAACTTCAGTTTCGTTAGGACTCCTCATTGCACTGCAGTCCCCTACTACCGGTCCAATACTTATCATCTCATTACCACCACCGCCTTGTGGCGGTCCATTCTGCCCCGGCGACAACATATCGCTTCCAGCCATGACCTTCGACGTAGTATCGACAACCTCCTGATCCCCTAGATGTGCGTCATTCCATAATTGGTTGGTAGTCCAATCCGTTTCCCCTGCTCCTGTTGCATCAAAATGTTGCCGATCAGAACCGTCCCCCATGCACGACTCCGGTACGTATTCCGACGAGCTGCCTTCAGTCGAGTCATCACTATCATCCTCACTAGTCACTGTGCATTCGCAATCGATGAGAGGCCCAAATATGGTCACCTCTTGAGCAAAAATCCGGTATGGCTTACCCTCGACATCCAACATCAATTGGGTGTCAATGACCTCCATCGACTCCGTTTCAATCAAAATCCAGCCACGTTCGAAAGATGTCGGCGCTGATGTAGTTTCAGCTACTCGAACAAGTGATCCCCACTGTGCCGCAATACTCTCGAATGTCTCATAAGACCAAGCATGCATCGGAATGCCTCGGACAGAAAGCCAAACCCGTCGTGATTGTATCAACATCCCCGGCACCCATCGTTCTAATTTTGAGAAACAATCGCTAAAGCTTGTTTTTTCCAACACCCCTTCCATTGTACTTGCGTCCTTGAACATCAACAATATCGCCGTTCCAGCGATTCGCATAATAGATAGACCATGGTGATCGGGGATTTGCATCCTTGCTGCTAGTTCCTTTATACTCCAATGTCTATCACACCAACCCACCATACAGTGACGAAGAACGCCCACTTTCTCTTCGTCAACATACCCCTTGATGGTCGTTTCCTTTAAATGATCTCTCTTTGAATTCACGCTATTGGATTGACCCTTTTCTTCCCCACTCTTGTTACTAGCAGATGCATCTAGCCTCCTCTTTCGTCGAAACGATCCGCGATCGGCGAATCTTGCCAAACTCACTCTCAATCGAGACCCATAGATCCACTTGTTGTTGAGGCGTTCAATCGCTCGATCCGCATCCTCTTTGTTGGCCATCCTAACAAATCCAAATCGTCCTCCATCTTTTGCCCGTTTCCGAGGGATGAAAGCGTCGATGACCTCACCATGTCTATCAAAAACTTGCCATAACCCTTTCCAATGCAGCGTCTCCGATATCCTCCCCACGTAAACAGTCCAGTGCTGCCGGCGTTCATTCTCATTGGCCTCCTTGCGCTGCACCTTGTTGCCGGCGGCGTTCATTGTTTTATCTAATGTTTTTTTTCGGGACGAAGCCCAACGTAGTTTTATAATTCTTTAACAAATCGTTTTTAAAGTAAATATTATAATTATCTTATAATAAGTTTAATATAAAATTTTGGTGTTACATATCTATATATTTTTCTATTACTTGATAATCACATACATGTCTATATTTTTTTCTATTACTTGATAATCACTTACATGTCTATAAATTTTGGTGTCACATGTCTATATTTTTTTCTTCACAATGTAATCATAATGGATTTAGACACCATTTGTTATTGCTATTAAACTGTATTTAATTACAATAATCATATTTGATCACAAATAAAATGTCAAACAAGTTGCAAGGTTCATATTACAATCCTATGTACGGTAAATTGTTCTCAATCTGAAAGCACCAATAACATTACAATCGAAAATTAAACTCTAGTAGTTGTAAGATTTATAATTGTCAAATACAATAGAATAAAATTTTCAAAAAGATAAACAAATTTAAATGGAGACAAATTGAAGTTATTTTCAGACATTCATACTCTATTCAACTTAATGAGCATAACACGTCCAATCTTTAATTTCTACTCAACAAAAATAGATTTATTCATAAATTTAAAATTGCAAAAATACATTCACACTATAAGGAGAATAGAATACCAAGATTCTGGACTCACATCAGTATATCACTTAGCAAACTTTACCACATAAATCAAAACAATACACTTGCCAATAAAATTTATCGAGTTGTGCCTCCCAAACTCAAAATGTCACCAAAATATAGTTCAAAATTTCGAAACACTCTTGAGTGTTTTTACATCCTCAAAAGAACACCCCTGTAATGGCCATTGAACCCCACAATAAGCTGTTGCGTCCAACCTTTACATTCAAATTCATTGGAGGCCGCTCAATCGACCTCCTGACTACATCACTAACAACAAAATGCAATAAAGCAAAGATTGTATGAACCATCTTGATGTTATGCCATCTATCAGCTCTATTAATTTATAAACATTCCGTGTGATTCAACATAAATAAACATGAATGTTGTGAAGAACTAATATTCGTATTGACAACAATGAAGTTTAACATATGCTGACATAATTTTATCAACAGAGCAACCAAGGCATTGTTATAATTAAAAACGTCAATTTAAATATGAAAAAAACAAACAAAAAAAAACAATGAAATAGAATAAAAAATAAAAAATACTGATTCAAAGTTGTTAGAGTCTTTTGTCAAATACCCAAAACACTATCTCCTCACCAAATATAACCCAGTCTACAAAATTTGTTCAATAGATTATAATTAGAAGATATATATATATATATATATATATATATATATATATATATATATATATATATATATATATATATATATATTACATATCTATATATAAACACAAAATAGATTCAATTGAATTACTGCCCTTGAACAAGTATTGCTGATAACAAGTTTTGAATAAAGTAAAAGAAGAATGAAATAAGAGGGATGAAGGATAATGAGAGACTGTATTTTATTTTCAATATGAAGTGTTTACAATGTCTTCTTCAAATTTTTTATTTATAGAAATAAGAGGTAAATATCATGAACTATAATTCAAATGAATATTAAATTCCTAATAATAAAGTAAATCAAACTCTTAGATAGAGTCATATGTACATTCATATAGATAAACATTCATAACAAATTTTGGGTTGTAAATGTTTGTAGCATTTTTTTTAATTTTTAAAATTAAGGTGAACTATAAAAATATTCACTTTTATTTCATATTACTAATTTTTTTAAAGTTACATGAATATCCTTAACCAGTAGGCCATTATGACAGTTAGTAAAAAATTAATTAATTTAACTCATGAATTTTAACTAAAATATGAATTCAATATTTTTTTCAATTTTTACCTATATTTTCAAAATTACTTTAAAATTCTATAGATATAAAAATATTAAAACTTTGTATGAAATTTTAATTACAAAAGGGAATAAATTGAAATAAAAAATGAATAAAATTAAAATTACATCGACTAAAATGAAAAAAGAAATCACAAGGGGACAAAATATTTTTTTTCAAAACTTTTTTTTGATCAGCAATTGTATGATATTATTAATAAAATAAGAAACATACAGCGTGACGGATCTTACGCCTCGTTAAAAACCTCCCTAATGGAGGAAAATAGTACGATAAGATCCGCCGAAAAAAACAAAGAACAAACATCCTTATTATAAACACGCCACAAAAAGCGAACATCGATCCACGCCTTCTTTCGCTAATACATCCGCAAAGCCATTCGTCTCCGTAGGCACGTAATAGAACTGTATCTCATACGAGACCTGACAAGCCTGATCGATCGCTGAGAAGACTTCTCATAATCGCCAAGGTCGTTTCGCCGAACGTGTATGAATAGTCTAAAAAAGTATGTTCTTCTTGTCAACTAGGTTGGTAAAAACTTCAACAATATTTTCTTTTAATTACCAAAAAAATCATTTACTTTTATGGATTAAGAGAAATGTAATTTTTATATATATTTTTGATTTATAATTCATGGCCGTACTAAACTAAACTGGTGTAAATAAATATCGATATTTAAGTAAATGAAAAAAAATAACTTACACTGATATAGATAATTATAAATGCTTGAGTAAAGAAATAACCAATTTCTTATAAAAAAGAAAAATAACAAACTTGCACTAGTGTAAATAAGCATTGATAAAAAAATAATTTCTTGTCTTCTTTAAAATCGTTAAATTCTTCTCTCAAACTCATAATAGAATCACTTTTTAATTGTTAGTAGTCTATATTGTTTAAATTTTTTATCCTTTGAAACCTTAGTTGAATGATGATTGTATGCTAGACATGTGGTGATCGAGACTTTTTAGTGGCATTGATTTGATGTGCTAACCATTAAGCTTATGTTGTACATCGTTATTGTTTATTTAATTTTTCTTTTAAAATTTGAGAAGCACATTGTCTGTTTGATTTTGCATCAGCTGTGAACTAAAAGCTATGAAACCAAAAGTTTTGAACCATTTTTTTGTTCATACATGTTGTGACTACCAATAATTAAATACCAAAAAATATTTATGTACTTACGACCTTGTACATTCGATAATTAAATCTATTTGGAGGGGAAATTTTGATACATTTGTTGAAAACATTACTAATGGAGTTGTAGTCCATTTGTCTAGCTTGACATATTTAAAAGTTTGTGAGACGACAAAAATACTTACCTCGAATTGCTTTTAAAATATAATATGTGGTTGGAAGGTTTTAAGGAGCCAGGGCTAAGTGATGAAATTATCACGCTTTATCTTTTTTCATGTAATAAAAGGAAATTTTTTGACAATATATAAATAAGATGATTAAAAAGATCTTGGTATCAGAGCTGTAATTCAAAATGTATGACTTTTAGGGTCTGTTTGTTTCACTAAAAATAGATTCTGAAAAATAATTCTGTAAATTGAATTACATTTTTTAGAAAATTATTTACGGAGACTATTTTCCGGTATTTCGATGGTGTTGTGTATATCACTTTCTGGTGTTTGGATAAATTTTTCAGAATTTTTTTTCAGTAAAACAAACCCAAAATATAAATTTTATTAATTTTTATATTTTATTGGATTAATTTTATTAGTATACAATTATATTTTACAAAATATCAAATATATTACAATGCTTTAATAAAAGTTTTACATTTCATATAGGAATTAATCAAGCTCCCAAACATACTTTAAAATTGAAGCACCATATAGGGATGATAATTATTAGTCCATGAACTTGAACTCGTGAAATATGTATCAACTGATCCTCAACTAAAATAACAACTCTATTGATTCTGTAAATGTTATCTTATATGTTTGTCTTTTATTCTTCTTCCAAAATATTTTCATGGTGATCTTATCTTTGCTGAAATTCTTATAAATATCAATTTTAAATTCATAGACGATGATATCAAAATTCAACATATACAAACTCTCGATGAAAGACCCAAAAAAGAACTTGAAAATACATTCTTTTCCACCGAACGAGTATTAAAAATAAGATAGTCATTATAAAAAATACAACAAGCTAAAAACAATTCACACACTAGCCATACACGAAGGTTGTTATCAATAACATGAAAACGAATTTTGCTTAACATTATAGTGCTGACACTCTAGCCATACACGAAGGTTTCTATTAATAACCGATCCAGCCGCCAATTCAGCAATCCATAATACCTTCAAAACAACTCATCATCAATTCAAAATCACATTTAAAAACAATTATCTCGCTCATTTGGCTAAGCATCATAAGTAAAATTTAAGTATATATGGTGTTGGTCAATACTATTCAAGACCTCAAGAACAAGACCTAAATATTTTAAAGAATTTGAAGCCTCCCTCATACAGACCAGAGTCCTAGGCTATAGAGGACGACTCAGTTACCCCTTCAAAACACAAAGTTTCTGTAAGATTTTACAGGGTGTATCAACCTCAACCACTTACGGACAAAAATCAACAAACTTGAATAAGAATTTTGGAGATAAACAACTCAAAAAATCCAAAATATATCCCAGACAAGGCATCTTCAATAACATTTGACCAATACTAACAGCCTCATCATACTCATTGCTTCCTCACACAAAATTAGTACGTAGAGAATAACAAATAAACATCATCATAATCTAAAAAATATTACAACTCTTAACCTGTATAACAAAGGCATAAATGAAACAAATAACAAAGATCTATTCAGCATACTGCTTACTGTGAAGCTGAATCGTATAAAATAACATAAATGAAGCAGGAACAATAATCAAATTCCAAATCTCTTAATATAGATTTGTTAAATTTTTAGTGAAAATTGAACTTTTATAATTCAATTAAAGATTACCCTAAACTTATAAAGAAATATAAAGCATAAACTTTAAAAAACAACCGCAAGAACATGAGACCTAAACAGACCATATCATGTATAAAAGTAGTGCATAATCTGTAACGCCCTGGTTTTAGGCCTAGATGTTTTAGACATCGGATCGGACCGATCGAAAACGGTTCTAATTGTATTAAGTGGTTTAGGGAAATCAAGGATCGGGAAAGGATAAAAATATGATAAAAATTTCTAAAATCCTTTAAAATCATGTTTAAGAGGTTGGTCAAATCAATTGTACAAAATTAGCTTTGGAAGTGGTATATTTTGGGTAGTGACCAAAGTGTAAAGTTTTAAAACTATGGAAAATTACAAATTTCAAAAAGGAGTAAAAATCTTAGAATCTTTAGGGAGCTATGGGGCAATTACACCTTCCTTAAATTGACATGTATTTTAAAATTATTTTTTGGATGATTAAAATAAAAAGGATTTTATTTAATTAAATTGGTAAAATAGGAAATTGAGATTTCATTTCACGTAACTAACTTTCATTTTCAGCAAAACCATTTTCTCAACACTCTCTCCAGAATTATTTTCTCCCAAACACCCTCTCTTTTATTTCTAAATCATTTCCAAGAGTTCTCTTCAAGATTTTTAAGTTTTGTGAAGCAAAAACTTGTCAAGCCTTAAGGAAGGCAAGGATTGGAGGCAAATCTCGTTCTCAACCTTCAATCTAGGTTCTTTATTGAAATTGCCAAGATCTTTACTCCTAATTGTTGTTTTTGGCCGAGTTTTTATTATAGTTTTGATTTAAGATCAAAATCTTGCAAAATCATGGTTTAAATCTTGATTTTAGGAATGTTATTAATGAGCTCTATTTTGGATTGATTTTAATTGAGTTTTGAGTTGATTATTATGTTGAAAAAGAGTTTTAATAATATAGATCCCGAAATCCTTGAGTTTCTTGATGGTTTTAGTTGGATTTTTGAGGTGAAATGATGATGTTATGCTTGCTAGAGGTATAAGGAAGGGTTTATGTTGTTTTTAGATGTGTTTTGATGTTTAGTAGTGGTTGAAAGTGATGTATGTTGGCTGGGCTTGGTTTAGGAAGCAATCGATTGAGTTTTCGATTGTTTCAGATGGGTAAATTGGTGTAGTTTTGGTAAGCAACACGCTTGTGTTTAGTTGTTGGTGTTGAAATACATTTTAATGCATTTGGATCTCTGTTTTGATGATAAAAAATAGGGGATCTTGATCCGGAAGCAAGTGAAGCATTTTTGGAGGCTTTGGAAGGGTGATCTTCGTTGTAACCCCCTCGTCCCGGTCTGGACGACTGACCAGTCTGAGTGGGTTATATGGGGAAAACCGAAATGAAACTCGTTAAGGCTCCCCTTCGGTTAGCAACCCTAGAAAATTTCTTTTAAACATTATCTTGTCTAAATGCTTTAATACATCCTATGTGAGATACAATAGCAGAAAGACAATGAAACAATACAAGCATACAAAGCAAGCGAATTAAACAACCCTTTTTAGACTTTACAGCAGGCTGTATCGATACGCTAGAAGACCGTATCGATACACCTTGACTTGGTCAACTGCCCAAAGTTAACCTAGGGATACCGTATCGGTATACTGATTGACCGTGCCGATACGCCCTCCACGGTCAACTTCTCACGGTTAAACGATAAAAATCATTCCGATACACCTAAGACTCGTACCGATATGCCATAATCTCGTCAATTTCTCAGATTTCCAGAGAGCTTTTGGCGTATCGATACACCCCCGTGTACCGGTATGCTAAGATTAAACTGAGGCCCAAAGTGTAGGACCGTATCGATACGGCCCTTGGGCGTCTCGATACGCCCTGCACTGCAAGCCTCAATTTAGCTGCAAAACACACCAAGACTCAACTCTAGGTGCAATTTACGACTTGCCTAGCAACAAACAAACCTTCATACAACATTAGGCAACCATGAATAAGCGTACGAAACAATTTAAACAACCAACGAAGCATCGACACCAAGGCAACCATACTTAAGAGAAACTTGCATACCAAACGTACGTAAAGGGTCTAATTAGCCAAAGATACATACATCCACTAGCAAGGTTTACATGCTCTCAAAACAACACATAAGCATGGTTTAAAAATCCATATCAAGGCATTAACAACAATCCATCACATATGAGTCTAACAACGCTTATACAAGACACATAGCATCATCAATGCTAAACTACCCCATTATTTACTAAACCATACTTGAGCAACTACTAAAGCTTGGAATGCCCCTTTCCTTACTCATTGCTAACTCCACGCTAATGATCTGCATTGTCGAAAACGAGAGCGTAAGCTAGAAGCTTAGTGAGGGTGCTCTAAAACAAAAACAACGACAATGCAAGGTTCAAGCATACCATCCTTAAGACAACTCACAAGCATACATAAGCATCAACATAGCATGATAGCTAACATCTCAAGAATGCATTAACATGGCATCTTAGCTAACATCACAAGAATACATTAACATGACATCTTACCTCATGTTATGCCCAACAAGATATAACAATTATCTTAACGATAACCACACATGTTCTAGTATATTGGCAACTATTAGTTTACTCGGATATGCGAATAACATCCATTTGGGGTTTTCACCTCCAACATACTCAATAACAACGTTACCTTCGGTGGGATTACACTCATCACCGGTCCTTGCATGGATGGGATTACACTCATCATCACATGCCCTACGGATGGGATTCCACTCATCATCACGTAATAATATAAAATTTCCGGTGGAATATTACATCACCGTACTCCTTCTTGATGACTTTACGCCACCAAGGCCACGTGCGAATTTGACTCAACCGTGTGCACACTCTCATCCTAATGATCGATCATTTATACCCGATAATTTAACTAGTGCCAATCATACTATCAAGTCACACCATGACAATCCATTATGCATTTCAACATCTCAAACACCACATACATCAATGTATATAACACATACATAATCAACACATGCTTTACAAGTCTACACCATGCATATTAAGTAAAGCTCATTAAAACACACAAGAAGTTAAGCTACAACTTAACTCCTACTTTGGAGTGGCCTACCAAGCACAATCCAACTCCACAACCATACACTTGAACCAATTTGAAGCCAAGTTAAATGATTCCACTCATCGAACTTCCTTAAGCAAACCGAAAAAGCCGAATCAAGCCTCCACACTTTCTGGAATCATGCCCAAAGTTTCTCCAATGTTTCCCCTTGATTCTAACCAATCAAAAACAATGTATTACTCAACCAAATCATCACCAAACACTTTCACAGCCCCAAACTACAACCATAAGCCAAATTCTCACAATTTCAAACCAAAGCCAACACCAAAAATTCCCATTTTCGTACTCCCACCAAACCCAGCAGAAAACTACTAATTTCAACATCCAAAACACCTTTAAACACCTTCAAAACATCTCTCTAACATTGCTATAACATCAGCCCCACTGTCCAACATAAAACCACACAAAAAACCCAAGTTTTGACACTTTTAAAATACCCCAAAAAACCCATTTCGGGATTTTTGATAAAAAAACCCCCCTCATTTCGAGATATAATGTACCTTAGGGCAAGATTAGTTCAAAACTTAACTCTACAAATAAAAAACAAATCAAGAAGTCATTAAAGTTTCATACTTTTCTTCAAACTTTAAAATCTTGAAAAATCTCTACTATGGTGTTTTTCAAAAACTAAAACCATCAATGTGCTAGGAATGAAGAGGACAAGTCAAAATGGCCTTACCTCGTTGAAATCACTTGAAATGATGAAGGAAATGAATGGAATAGTATTTAGGGGTTTTGGAGAGCTTCCTTTCGTGAAAATGGAAGCCAAGGAAGAAGATTAACATATTTTTTCTTTCAAAAGGCTGTTTTACTCATATTTTCCTTACTTTTGAAAATTTACAATTTTGCCGTTAATGAATTTCAAATCCTTTTTAAACTAAAACCGAAGTTTATTTTAATTAAATCGAGTAAAATGACTCGAACTCGAACTCGACTCACACACTCAACTCCCGACCCCAAAACCTGGGCATTACATTCGCATCGGCGAGCGAGGTTTTGCATATCAATAAGTGGAAATGGATTTTCCAGCTTTGTAACGCTTTGAGTGTGGTGTTGGGAGCTTAGTGTAAGTTTGAAACACTTAGCTAAGCTCAATAGTAAGTAAATCGAAAGTCTCTCTTGAAATGTGTTATGTTTTTGTTGGAAAGGCGCTCGAATTAAATATGGTTTTAATTAATGTTTTAAGCATGTTTTGAGCATTGATGATGCTGGTTTTTAATGCCATTTTGTTAAGGATGTACATGGTAAGTGATCCTTGAATTTATGTGATTAATGCATATGGTTTAAGCATGTTTATGCTTGTGAAAATGGCATTTTGATTTATGCTTGTAAAATAGTGGAATAATGATGTTGAATGATTATATTGGCAAGTGATGGAAATGGTTTTTGGTTACTTGAATCGTATATAGTTATCCGACTATAGGATTGGGTGCACCGTGAATAAAGTCACCTTGGATGTTAAGGGGTTGTGATTGTGCCGTAAACTCCATCCAAGTACCCTAACGATTGAGGCTAAGATAAAAATAGTGGATGGTTTAATCCAGTATGTGAGTCTTGTGGTTTGTGTCCCGTACTCTCGGTAGTGGAATTATACAACTGCCGATGAGTGATGTTGAGGGGTTGTGATTGTGCCATTTATCTCCACCTTGTGTAGTCCGGTACTGTGTATAAAGCGTGTGGAACAACGCTTGTAATCTGCGTATCCGATTGTGTCAATTGTGTTGGTTTTGATATGGTTTGAGATTGATCACTTGCGAGCCAATATAATGTTGTTGATTATTGATTTAAGCATGCGATGCTTGGGAATTATGCTAGAATGCATGTGATGCTTGGTTTAAGCATGAGCAAAAGATTTTGTTGTTATTTTAATGATGCAATGAGCCTGTGGTTTTAAAAGTGCATTGATGATTTAAAGAACATGTTTTAAAGGAATGCATATGTTGACAAATGATGATTTTTTGATTTTTCAAAATGCATTGATGAATGTTTGGTTTTAGCGGTCCTCACTAAGCTATCTGCTTACGCTCATTTGTTTCATCAATGCAGAGAATTAAGCATTAGAGACAACAAGAAAGCAAGGGGAAATCCAAGTATTTGGCTAAGCAATGTATGTGGTTTTACTTTAGTGTAATAAGAGGCAATGGGTGGGATTTCTACTTTTGGTTTTGTTGGTGATGTTAAACACCTTGAGCATGTTTGGTTTATGTTTTTAGACTTGTAAATGGCCTCTAATTGGTTTATGGTCTTGCTTATAGTGTTTTGACTATGCTATGGCTTATTGTCTTAAGCATGCCTGAGTAGCTAATATTTCACCGTGATTTGATATGTTTGATGAGTATGTCATGTTGTTTCTTGATGCTTATATGTATGGTAAGTTGATTATATCATGTATGTATGTTTTAAGCATGTTTAGATGTTGTTAAATGTGTTTAAATGGTTGTTGAATGTGCAATTCTGGTATGCGTATCGATACTCGGGGAGGAGTATCAATACACTAAGGCCAAATTCAAGCTTTTCAGTTTAGGTGTACCGGTACGATATGCCTGCGTATTGATACACCTAGGCAAAAGTTTGAAAGCCGTATCGATACGGGCTCGAACGTATTGATACCCTTTTGCCAATTTTGGCTACTGCCATTTTGTGTATTGATACAGGCTAAGGCGTATCGATATGGGTCGTTAAATTTCAGTTAAAAGAATCTTTTTAAGTTTGGGATTGTTGCATTTTGGTCCCTGATCGTTGTATGTTCAATTTGATGAGTTTTGATGATCCGTTTGTGATGATTTTTGACATGCTGGCATGTTACGTGACTAATTAAGAATTGTAACTTTAAAATTTATAAAGTCCCTATAATTCTTAGAAATTACAGTTTAGTCCCTAAAGTTGTATTTTAAGCAATTGAACCCCTAATCGAACTCCGATCGCTGTGCCATTTTCTTTTAAGTTTTTTGTTGAACACATAGGATAATAATGTGCATCTAGATAAGATAAAAAGAAAAAAAAGGGTCGTTAATCTAGGTTAACTTCGATTTTCCCTGTGTAATCTTCTTAGTTTGGGTCAAGCGTCTAGGTCGGGCTAAGGGGGTTACATTTATTGGTATAAGAGCCAGGTTACGAAAGAATTGGGGATGATGGTAAGTGAAATTGTTATGTTTTGATGTTCGATTCAGTGTTTAATAGCATGTTGTTTGAAAAAGTTTGTCTTGGGTCGAATGTTGGTATTCATGCCATGCTTGGTTGTTATGAATCATATGTGAGTTAGATATGATTGTATGTTGATCTTGTGATAAGGATGTGTGCTGATTCTGAATGATGTTAAGCATGATGAGTATGATATGCTATTGTATGCGATGTTATGCTTGAGGGAAATCGGGGTGCCCATTGCCTTATTACACTAGTTAAATTTTTTTGTGAACTTAGATCCTTGCTTGAGGCTAGCCTAAATCATGGTTTGATTTATTTTTATTGTTATGCCTTGTTAAAAATAGCACTATGGGTCCAAGGAGAGAGCTTAGATCGAATATGATTGTGTCTGAGCCTGAGCAGGGTAACCAGAGTAATCAGGGAGTTGAGGTTCCACCTAGTGGAAACCTACCTCCTCCTCCTCCACCGCTTGGAGGTGGAGAGTCGGAGCAACAAGGACAAGCTGGTCCATTTTTGGGTGATCTAGCGCCATCGGTTGAGGCGATCACTGGAGCATTTCAGGCTGTGGTAGCCGGAGCACATGTTCAGGCCCCTACAGCTGGGCAGGTGGGTTTGCCTTTTGAAAGGCTAAGGAGTTTGGGAGCTGTGGAGTTCTATGGTATGTCTCCTGAGGTATCGGAAGCCTGGTTAGCTAGTATGATCTGTATCATGGATCAGATGGGATGTAATGATGTGCGCAAGCTGGGATGCGCAATTTCTTTGCTCCAAGGTGATGCTTATAGTTGGCGGACGACTATCATTGCTGGAATGGAACCTAATGAGGTAGATTGGGAGTTCTTTCGAGGTGCCTTTAAGAGGAAGTATCTTTCTGTGAAATACTTGGATGAAAAGAAGCGTGAGTTTATGTCGCTTGTTTAGGGAAGTCTTTTTGTGGCTGAGTACGAGGCTCAGTTCGTACGTCTGAGCCAATATGCATCTGAGTTGGTGCCGAGTGAGAGGCATCGTTGTGATCGCTTCCGATATGGGCTGGTACAAGAAGTCAAGACCTATATGTTGGCTACAGACTACATAAATTTTAATGTGCTTGTTTGTCGAGCTAAGAACATTGAGTAGAACTTGGATCTAGCATCTCATGGAGGTGGTTCCAGCTCTGGAAAGAGAGCATCTGAGTATAGTTCTGGAGGTGGACAAAACAAAAGAGGATGTGATAGGAGACATCAGCCTAATACGAGGCGAGATGCTCTAGGACGGGGTGGTCAGGCTCAGGGAGGCCGAGTGAGGTCTGAACAGCACACGTGCTGGACATGTGGATCGAGGGACCATCTGAGGCGAGATTGTCCACGTGCAACTAAAGAGGCACAAGCTCCTATAGTGGTAACAGGGAATTCTTGCTAGAAATGTGGTTCAACAGATCATATGAGGCGTGAGTGTCTTCTGTTGGCCGGTGGAGGCCAGGGACGTGCACCTGTTGTGGCTGCACCTCAGAGAGGCCGTGGGCGCGGCCGAGGGAATTTTCAAAGGAGAAACGGGGATCAGCATGGTATCGCTCATGTCGTAGCAGTTCGGCCTTAGGGAGGCGGTTTTGTGAGGGTCTATGCTCAGCGCGAGGAGCGCAATGACACTGATGTTATCGTAGGTACCTTTGTTCTACAGTCTTTATCATTATTGGCTTTGATTGATTCTGGATCTACGCATTCTTACATCTTGAGTGAGCATGCACATTTGCTTAATATACCTGTTGAGTTTCTTGAAGTAGGAATGCAAGTGACTAGTTCTTTTGGTAAGACTGTAGTCACTAGGAAGTTGTATCGGAGATGTCCCTTATCTGTTTAGTGTCATGTTTTTCTTATGGATTTGATGGAGTTACCCTTTTATGGATTTGATGTGATCCTTAGTATGGATTGATTGTCTGAACATAGAGGAAACATAGAGGAGTGGTTGACTTTGATGTTAAGCGAGTCATCTTAAAGCTTGCTGATGATTATGAAGTGGTGATAGTAGGCGAGAATGTAAAATTCTTGTCTAATGTGGTTTCCGCTATGGAAGCAAGTTGTATGCTAAGGACGGGTTGTGATGCTTATCTTACATATGTGATGAATCCTGGTACAAAGGATGTATGTGTGCAGGACATCAGAACCATTTGCGATTTTCTGGGTCTTTCTAGAAGAATTGTATGGGTTGCCGCCAAAGATGGAAGTTGAGTTTGGTATCGAGTTGTATGAGAATACGACTCCAGTATCCATTGCCCCTTACCGCATAGCACCTAAAGAGATGAAAGAGTTGAAGACGCAACTTCAGGAGTTGCTTGATCAAGGGTTCATTCGGCCGAGTGTTTCACCTTGGGGTGCGCCGGTGTTGTTTGTAAAGACGAAAGATGGGAAAATGCGGATGTGTATAGATTATCGGCAATGAAACAAGTTGACGATTAAGAACAAGTATCCCTTGCCAAGGATTGATGATCTCTTTGATCAGTTTCGAGGAGTCTCGGTGTAACGCCCCGTTTTAGGGCCCGAGAGTTTATCGTTTTTGTTTTAGGAATAGTCCTGGTTAAATTTAGATTTAAAATGATGATTTTATAAAAGATGCCAATACTTACAAAAATTCCATTAATGAATTTGAAGATAGGATTTTAAGTAAAAAGAAAAGTTTGAAACGAAATTTGAAAATATGTCATCTTCTGCAAAATCCCCCTTTTCCACTAAAACCTCTCTAAAATCCTAAGACACTGTTCCATCATCTTCCTCAACGATTTCAAGAGATTTTATCAAGGTAATAACGTTTTTTGCTTCTCCTCTTCATCCTCAATATTTTCATGGTCTTGGATTTTCATAAAACTCATTTTTTAGTTGTTTCATGTGTTCAAAGTTTTGAAGTAAAGGTGGAAACTTTGTTGGTTTTTCATTGAGTTCTTGATTTGTAAAGCTCATGTATGTTAAAAACTTGCTTTTAAACTTAACATATGTTAAAATGGTGAAGTTTTAATGAAATCCCGAAATGGGTATTGGTGGGTGAGTTTAGAAGTGAAAATCTTGAGTTTTGGAAGTAGTTATGTTAGGGAGAGTTGAGCTGATAGTATGGTTACACTTGGGGGCTGTTTTGAACATGTTTAGTGATGATTTGGAGGATGAAATTTATGGGTAACTGTTGGGTTGTGTCCGGGTCCGAAAATGAAGAGTTTGGGTTAGTTCTTAGTTTGGAAATGTAGCGAAATTTGTCTTGGGTTGTAATATGAATTGTGGTAGTGATTTTGTGGATGTTTTGATGTGTAATGCACTATTTTTTGGTTGATTAGAAGCAAGGGAAAACATTGGAGAAGCTTCGAGCTCAATTCTGGGGAACTTGGAGGCTTGATCGACATTTTCGGCTTGTGTTAGGTTTCAACGGCAAGTGGAAACTGTTTTGAGACTTAAAATGCGTTCTATGAAGGTTTTGAGGTTTGGGTGGAGTCTTAGAGACTAACCTAGACACGAGTGTAAGTGTATTTATTCTCGTTGTTTGATTGATTATGGGCATTCTCGATTATGTGTGTTGTGGTGTGCTTTGGATCGTTTTTACTCTCCATTTAATGTTGTTGTGTAGTCGTTGTTGGTGTCGAGCCTTATGTGATGGTTGTCGTTACTACGGTGATGTGTAGTCTCACCGATAGTGACTAGTAGGAGAGTACGGTGATGTGTAGTCTCACCGATAGTGACTAGTAGGAGAGTACGGTGATGTGTAGTCCCATCGGAAAACTACTAGTTGAATGATGATGTGTAGTCCCACCGGGTTTTGGTTATGCATGTGCATACCATGTATTGTGATGATTGTGTTTCATTACGTCTTTCCTTAAATGGTTTTGCTAAAATCTAAGATTTATGTTTTAAAAATTGCATTGTTGTTGTGTTATAGAGCTCCTCTCACTAAGCTTTAAGCTTACGATATCTCCTTTTCCAATAATACAGATCGTTAGAGGCTTGGGAGGCAAAAGGGCAAGGGAGGAATTTCTCGAAGTTCTCGGGTAGCTCAAAGTATGGTTTATGTTTAATAATAGCATTTAGACAATGGGATTGCTAGATTTGTATGTTATGGAGTTGATGTTCAAACTCCTTTACTATGGTTTGTTTATGTTTCAAGCATGTTTTAAATGATGATGTCATGTTATGTTGACGTATGTTGTGGCCTTGTATGGATTGCTTTGTGACTTGACGTGTTAGTGCTTTTGTATCTAAGTGTTCATGTGAGCTTAGAGCTTGAAATCCAATTTGGTGCTTGAATGCATGTCTAATGTTGCGATTAGGATATTTTGCATCTAGAATGTATGTATGATATGTTGCCATATGGTTTTCGATAACTTGGGACACATTTGAGAACATTTAGAGGTGTCAAAGTATGTATTCGGGCCAACCCGTGTGCAGGTGTTTCGAAACGCTCGACATGGTTTTGGAACAGTTGTAGCTCCAGGGATACTCATATCGGAAAAGGGGTGGTGCCATTTCGATAAGATTTGACATTATGAGGCCCCGTTTCGGAACTCGTTTCGATACGTTTCGACATTGTGAACCCCAGTTTCAGAACCTATTTTGATACGTTTTGTCACTGGAAACATCCGTTCCGAAACAAGGTGGGACCGTTTCGGAATGGCCTGGTCTCACATTTAAAATAGAGCCCACGTTTCGGAACGGGCAAGCCTGTTTCAAAACACAGGCAGTTAAAACACTTGGATGGCACCTTTGAAGGTTTTCGAACGTTGCGTTTTAGTCTCTAAAGCTTGTAGGTTTCCTTGTTGAAATCATATGTGTCCTTTATGATGATTTTTCCCCGTGTGCTTGGAATTTGATCAATTAAGTAACTTGGTAAATTTAAGTTGTCGTATGTTCTACTTGGAATGCTTTCATTTTCGCTTATCCACTGTTTTTTACTCACCTAGGGTAAATGTGATATTTAGACAAGATAATAAATAAAATAAAAAATAGGGATGCTAATCGGAGTGAGGCCTTATCGGGTTTCGCTTCGGTTTTCCCCGTGTAACTCGTTTGGTCCGGTCTGTTGGCTAGGCCTAGACGAGGGGTTACATTTGGTGGTATCAGAGCTTCGGTTACGAGGTCTCCCGGGAAGGTAAGTCAGGTAAGTTGGTTTGTTTGGTTGTTTGCCATTGTACGGTATATGAAAGCATGCTTTAATGATCTTGTTGTCGGTTGAGGTTTAGTCGAGTGTTCCCATTGCTAGGTGTTATTATAAAAAAATGGTTTTGGTTTAAAGAGCTTGAGAACTTGGACCCTTGCCCTTGCTGACCTAATGTTTTCTTATGTGTGATATGTTTATTGTTTAGATTCTATCTCGTTATGGTAAGACCAAGAGGATGGCCTAGAGCGGGTGACCAGGCACTCGGGGATGAGCCTCTTGCTTCTCCTGCTCCCGATGGTAATGGAGTGGGTGGCGAAGGTAATGTGCCTCAGGCTGGTGCGCAAGTCGGGGGTGATGGTAATGGACCTCAGGCCAGTGCGAATGTTGGGGGTAATGGAGCTCAGACGGGTCAGGGTCAGGCAGGTGCGGACATGACCCATTTGATTCAGACTATAGCCGGAGCTTTTTAGACAGCTTTGGCTGGTATGCAAGCTGCAGCACCAGCTCAGGGTGCGGGGACAGTTTTACCCCTTTAGATGCTCCGTAGTTTGGGCGGAGTTGAGTTTTGTGGTTTGACTCCCGAGGGTTCGGAGGCTTGGCTCGAGAGTACAACACGCATCTTGTGTAACACCCCAATTTTGGGCTTGGAAGTTTAGGGTCTGAACTGGATCGGTCTGATTTTCGGTTCGAATATAAAAGGGTGGTTTTAGGGAAAGCCTAGTTCAGGATGCTTTAAAAATATGGAAAAATATCTAAAAATCATCTTTTAATATATGTAAGAGAGTTGTGAAATCAATTTTACAAAATAAGGCCTGGAATTATGACATTTCGAATTAGTGACTAAAATGTAATTTTTGAAAAGTTCGTGACTGTTTTGTAAGGATTTAGACTTTGAATCTTTAAGGAGCTAATTTACCCAAGGAAGGATTTCTCCAGATTTTTCTTAATTTTAATGACTCATTTAATGTTTAATTAATAAAAAGAAAAGAGGGAAAAACCATATTTTAGTTTCATAACTAACTTTTGCTAAAGTTTTCCCATTTCATTTTCTCTCAAAATTCCCTCAGCCAAACACATTTCCACAGCAGCTTTTCTTTTGATTTTCACTCCAAATGATGAGATTTCAATCCTCAAATGATTCCTAATCATTTCTACATCAAATCCTCTTCATTTGCTTATTGAATTTTCAAGGATTTTGGCTCTAAACAAGGAGAAATCCACATTTATAGGTATGAACATTCTTCTCCTCTAAATACTCAGTTCTTTACTGAAATTCCCAAGTTCTCAATCCTTAAATTGATTTTCATTAAAGGTTTTAAGGTTGTGATCTTGATTTTGGCTTAAAATTCAAGATTTGGATTTAATTTTGAAGAAATTCGTATTGGATGTTTGGGCTCTGTTTTGAGATGTCTTTTTAATGTATTTTGGATGTTTAAGTGATGTGAAATGGAGGTTTAATCAATGCAATCCCGAATAGGTTGATTTTCCTAAGTTTTTACTTGTGAAAATGGTGGTTTTTGGGGTGATTTTGGTGTTCTGTTATAGCTGGAGGTATAAGGACGTGATTAGGTCCTTTTTGGATGTTAATTGATGTCTAAGAATGTTTAGAAGTGATGGATCTTGGCTGGGTAATGTTGTGGAAGTGTTTGGATGTGATTTCAGCTGTGTTTGGTAGCCGAAATGTGAGTTTTGGTGAGAGCAGCGAGTTTAGGTGTAATGGCTGAAGATTTTAATGCATGATGATGCATTAATCCTTTTCTTTAATGTGTTTAAAAAGGGGGAGACATCTTAGGATCCTTGTGGTGTTGATCCGGAGGCTTGATCGGCGTTTCGGCAAGCTTGCGAAACGGAATTGGGTGAGTGAAGTTTGGTTTTCAGCTTTGAAACCAATGTTTGAAGGTTTGGGAGCTTAGTTTAAGTCTAAGCAACTTAACTAAGCTCAAGAGTAAGTTTTTGGATAAACTCTCTCTTTGATGAACCATGAGATGGTTGGATGCAATGTGTTTAATTTGCATGTTTAAATTCTGTTTTTTGAAAGCATGTTTTAGCATGGTTAATGCTGGTTTTGAAAGCCATGTGTTGAAGGATGCTCAAGGTAAGAGATCCTTGGTTTGACTTTGATAAATGTGGTTTTGATGCATAATGATGCATATTCGTTTAATGGCTTTGATTAATGCTTTAAAACAGTGGATTATTGATGATAATTGATGTATATTGGCAAGTGATGTGTTGGTTTTAAAGTACTTTAATCGGATATAGTTAACCGGCTATAGGATTGGGTGCACCGTGAATAAAGTCGCCTTGGATGTTGAGGGGTTGTAATGGTATCGTAAACTCCATCCAAGTACACTAACGAGATGTCTAAGATCATTATGGTGGTTAAAATGCCATGTGAGGATCTTGTGTTGTGTGTCCCGTGTTCTCGTTAGTGATGTTATACAACTACCAATGAGTGATGTGGAGGGGTTGTGATTGTACCGTTAAACTCCATCACGGGTGTTGAGGGGTTGTGATTGTACCGATAAACTCCACCTTGTGTGTTTGGTAGTGTGTATGAAGCGTATGGGAAAACGCTTGTAATCCGCGTATCCGATTGTGTTTTGTGTTGAAAAATGGTTATGGATTATCACTTGAAAGCCAATATGACATGTTGATGTAATGAAGCATGAGATGCTTGTTGTGTATGCATTGTTGCATGAGAAATGATGTTTATGAATTTAAAGGCATTTGATAGGTTTTCTATAAAGTGCATTAGTGTGTTGTTGCATTAGAGCATGCATTACGTTTTGCAAGCTTTACGTTTTGCACTGATTTGTATGATTTACATTTTGCAAGCTTTACGTTTTAGTCCTGAATTTTGTATATGTAATTGCTTGAGTTTGAGATGTCCGTTTGAGGTGAAATTTGATAGAGAAGCATGTAATATGACTAATTTCATAATGGTATCTTAAAAATTTGTTAACTCCTCTTAATTTCCAGAATTTACAATTTGGTCCCTAAATTCGTATGTTGTGCAATTGAGTCCCTAATTGTTTTCCGATTGCTGTGATTTTTGAGTAGCTTATCTCAAGAGTACGCCTAGGGTTAATGTGCATCTAGACAAGTTAAAAAGGAAAAAAAGGGTCGTTAATCAAGGTTGACTTTCGGGTTGACTTTGGTTTTCCCCGTGTAATCTTCGTAGTTTGGGTCAACCGTCTAGGCCGGGCTAAGGGGGTTACATTTGGTGGTATCAAAGCTGAGTTCTCAAGTAAACGGGAATGGTTATGTGGGTGATGTATGTATGAATGCATGATGTGCTTTGTGAATGAAGTATGATGTGTGAATTGTAAAGTATGTTATAATTGTGATGTATGGTTAGATGAAGCATGTTAGAGGGACCCATTTCCATATCAAAACTAATGAAATGATTTGTTTTTATTTTAAAATGAGCTTGAGTACTTGGATTTCTTACCTTGCTGAGCCTGATTATGTTTATTACAATTGTGTTAGTGCATTGGTTAGTGAATGGGACCTCGTAGAGAGACGAGGATTAATACGCGAGCTATGGCTCAAAACGAGAATGAAGAGAATGCTGAGAATGTAGTGGATTTACCTCCTCCACCTGGTGGTGGCGGTGCTGGAGGTGATGGAGCTGGTGCTGGTGCTGGGGTTGCTGGACCTGAAGCTGGGCAGGGGCAAATTGCTCTTGACATGACAGTGTTGATACAGGCTATTACTGGAGCCTTTCATGCGGCAGTGGCTGGAACTCATGGAGCTAGGCATCAGGGAGATGCTAATGTTAGACTACCTTTGGAACGTTTACGCAGTCTGGGAGAGACTGAGTTCAGAGGTTTGTCTGCGGAGGGTTCTGAGTCTTGGTTGGAAAGTACCAAGAGAATTTTATGACAGATGAGCTGCAACGAGGTGCAGAAGCTAGGGTGTGTGGTATCGCTGTTGCATGATGATACATATACCTGGTGGATGACCACTGTCTCCGGAATGGAGGAAGCTGATGTAACTTGGACGTTCTTTCTGAACGCGTTCAAGAGGAAGTATTTGGGTGTGCGATACCTGGATGAAAAGAAAAGAGAGTTCGTGTCTCTTACTCAGAGGAGCATGACGGTAGCTGAGTACGAGGTTCAGTTTGTCCGTCTCAGTCAATACGCACCTGAGCTTATTCCTGATGAGCAGGAAAGGTGTGAGCGTTTCCGGTATGGGTTGGTGACGGATGTAAACACCTTTATGCTTGCCGCTGAGTATACTGATTTTGATGTGCTAGTTAGTAGAGCGAAGGATATTGAGCTGAATCTGAGTTTATCCTCTAGGAGTGATGGTTCTAGTGCGGGCAAGAGAGTGGCTGAGTATAGTTCTGGTGGTGGACGTAACAAGAGAGGACGTGATAGGAGGTATCAGTCTTTAGCTAGGCGTGGTGGTGGAGGGCAAGGTGCGTCTGTTCAGGGAGACAGGGCGAGAGCTGATCAAAACACATGCTGGGCGTGTGGATCGCGTGGTCACTTGAGGCGTGATTGTCCTCAGGCAGTGAGAGAGGTACAGGCTCCTGTTGTGGTGACCGGTAGTTCGTGCTGGAATTGTGGTTCGACAGACCACATCAGGAGAGTGTCCTCTGTTGGCCGGTGGTGGTCAGGGACGTGCACCTGGTGTTGTTGCACCACAGAGTGGTCGTGGGTGCGGCCGTGGTAACTTCCAGCGCAGAGAGGATGGTGGAAGCAATGTGGCTCATGTGGTGGTTGTCCAGCCTGAGGGTGGTGGCCAGGCCCGAGTGTATGCTCAGCAGGAGGGGAGGAATGACACGGATGTGATCGCAGGTACCTTCACTTGCAATCCTTGTCATTACTTTCCTTGATTGATTCTGGATCTACACACTCATACATATTGCGTGAACATGCTCAATTGCTTGGTTTACCTGTTGATTCTTTGGATGTTGGTATGCGTGTAACTAGTTCCTTTGGTGAGACTGTTGTGACACGAAAGCTTTATAGGAGATGTCCCTTGGTTGTGCAAAACCATGTTTTTCATGTTGATCTCATGAAATTGCCTTTCTATGGTTTTGATGTAATCCTTGGTATGGATTGGCTTGTTGAACATCGAGCTGTAGTGGATTTTGAGAACAAGCGAGTTTCGTTGAAGCTTGCGGATGATTATGAGGTGGTGGTGGTGGTTGGTGAGAATGTGAAGTTTCTTGCCAATGTGGTGTCTACATTGGAAGCAAGCTAAATGCTGAGGCAAGGTTGTGAAGCCTACCTAGCCTTCGTGATGAATCCTAGCTCTAAAGAGTTGCGAGTGCAAGATATCCGGATTGTGCGAGAGTTTCCTGGTGTGTTTCCGGAGGAGTTGCCTAGATTGCCTCCTAACCGTGAAGTGGAGTTTGGAATTGAGCTGTATGAAAACACAACTCCAGTGTCCATTACTCCTTACCGTATGGCACCTAAAGAGTTGAAGGAGTTGAAGACGCAACTTCAGGAGTTACTTGATCGTGGTTTCATTCGGCCGAGTGTGTCACCTTGGAGTGCACCGGTCTTGTTTGTGAAGAAGAAGGATGGTACTATGAGAATGTGCATCGATTACCGTCAACTGAACAAGTTGACTATCAAGAATCGGTATCCATTTCCGAGGATTGATGATCTTTTTGATCAATTTCGGGGAGCGGTTGTGTTCTCTAAAATTGACTTAACGTCAGGGTATTACCAGTTGAAAGTGAAGGATGTGGATGTGCCAAAAATAGCCTTAAGAACGAGGTATGGGCATTATGAGTTTCTTGTGATGCCGTTTGGTTTGACGAATGCTCCTGCAGCATTTATGGATATGATGAATAGAGTGTTCCATGAATACTTGGATAAATTTGTTGTGGTGTTCATTGATGATATTCTCGTGTACTCTCGTACTGAGGAGGAGCATGATGGGCATTTGAGGATTGTGTTGCAGGCTTTGATGGAGAATCAGCTTTATGCTAAGCTGAGCAAGTGTGAGTTCTGGCTCAGGGAAGTTGTGTTCCTTGGTCATGTGGTTTCTGCTGAGGGGATTCGTGTTGATCCTCAGAAGATTGAGGCAGTGATGAATTGGAAGCCTCCTAAGTCTGTTCATGAAGTTCGTAGTTTCCTTGGTTTGGCGGGATACTATCGGAGGTTCGTGGATGGATTTTCGAAGATTGCTACACCTTTGATGAAGTTGTTGTAGAAGGATGTTAAGTATGAGTGGAGGGAAGCGAGACAGCAGGCTTTTGAGAAGCTTAAGGCAGCTTTGACGCAAGCTTCTATCTTGGTTCAACCTGAATCAGGGAAAGAGTTTGTGGTGTATAGTGACGCGTCCTACGTTGGTTTGGGATGTGTGTTGATGCAGGAGGGTAAGGTGGTGGCTTATGCATCGCACGATTTGAGGTGTATGAGCGCAATTATCCTACGCATGACATTGAGCTAGCTGCGGTGGTTTTTGCCTTGAAAATTTGGAGACATTACTTGTATGGTGAGAAGTGTACTGTGTACACGGATCACAAGAGTTTGGAGTATCTGATGTCTCAGAAGGAGTTGAATCTTAGGCAACGACGTTGGGTGGAGTTGCTTAAAGATTACGATTTGACGATCAAGTACCATTCGGGTAAAGCTAATGTTGTAGCAGATGCCTTGAGTAGGAAGGTTGCAGTGGAGTTAAGGGTTATGTTTTCCAGTTTGAGCATTTCGCGTGATGGTGGTCTTATGTCTGAATTGCAAATGAAACCATCCTTGGTTCAGTTGATTAAGGATAAGCAGTTCTTGGATGATTCCTTGGTGCCACATGTTCAGGATATTGTTGAGGATAGGCCATCAGATTTCTGCTTTAATGATGATGGAGTTTTATGTTTTGGGAGTCGAATAGTAGTGCCCAATGATGTTGAGTTGAGGCGTGCTATTCTAACTGAAGCTCATAGTAGTCCTTTTTCTATGCACCCTGGTTGTACTAAGATGTATCGTGATCTTCGTGATGGGTACTATTGGGTGGGTTTAAAGAAAGATGTTGCTGAATATGTGAGCAAGTGCATGGTTTGTCTGCGAGTTAAGGCTGAGCATCAGTTTCCTTTTGGGTTGTTGCAACCGTTGAGGATTCTTGAATGGAAGTGGGAAAGGATTACCATGGACTTTGTGTCTGGTTTGCCTTTGTCGCCATCCAAGAAGAATTCGGCGTGGGTGATTGTGGATCGCCTGACGAAGTGTGCGCATTTCTTACCGGTGCATACTACTTATACTTTGGATAAGCTTGCGGAGTTGTACATTGCTGAGATTGTGCGGCTGCATGGTGTGCCAAAGTCTATAGTGTCGGATCGAGATCCGAGGTTCACATCGCGTTTTTGGGAGTGTTTACACCAGGCTTTGGGTACACGGTTGAATTTCAGTACTTCTTATCATCCACAGTCGGATGGACAGTCTGAGCGTGTTATCCAAGTGCTGGAGGATATGTTGAGGTGCTGCGTGATTGAGTTTCAGGGCTCTTGGGAGAAACATTTGCCTTTCGTGGAGTTTGCCTATAATAATAGCTACCAGGCAAGTATTCAAATGGCACCTTATGAAGCCTTGTACGGGAGGAAGTGCAGAACTCCTCTTTGTTGAAACATGTCAAAAGTTGGTTTCGATGCTAGCTTTGTTAAAAGGAACTACCAAGAAGGTGAAGCTCATTTGTGAGCGATTGAAAGCAGCTTCTGATCGACAGAAGTCTTACGCGGATTTGAAGCGTAAGGAGATTGAGTATGCGGTAGGTGACCATGTGTTTTTGAAAGTTTCGCCTTGGAAAAAGGTGATGAGGTTTGGCCGAAAGGGTAAGTTGAGCCCTAGGTACATTGGACCATACGAGGTGATTGAGTGCGTGGGTCCTGTTGCGTACAAGTTGAGATTGCCACGGGAGTTGGAAAAGATTCACGATGTGTTTCATGTTTCTATGCTTCGGAGGTATAGATCGGATCCTTCGCATGTTATGCCTGTGGAGGAAGTGGAGTGGAATCCGGTCTTGACTTATGATGAGGAACCGGTAGAGATTCTTGATTTAGATAGTAAAGTTCTTTGAGGCAAGACCATTGAGTTGGTAAAGGTGTTGTGGAAGCATCGTGGTGTTGAGGAAGCCACGTGGGAACGAAAGGATGACATGATGAAGCAGTTTCCGTACCTTTTTCTTCCAGGTAAATTTCGAGGACGAAATTTCTTAAGGGGGAAGAGTTGTAACACCCCAATTTTGGGCTTGGAAGTTTAGGGTCTGAACCGGACCGGTCTGATTTTCGGTTCGAATATAAAAGGGTGGTTTTAGGGAAAGCCTAGTTCGGGATGCTTTAAAAATATCTAAAAATGCTCTTTTAATATATATATATATATATAAGAGTGGTGAAATCAATTTTACAAAATAAGGCTTGGAATTATGACATTTCGAATTAGTGACTAAAATGTAATTTTTGAAAAGTTCGTGACTGTTTTGTAAGGATTGAAACTTTGAATCTTTAAGGAGATAATTTACCCAAGGAAGGATTTCTCCAGATTTTTCTTAATTTTAATGACTCATTTAATGTTTAATTAATAAAAAGAAAAGAGGGAAAACCCATATTTTAGTTTCATAACTAACTTTCGCTAAAATTTTCTCATTTCATTTTCTCTCAAAATTTCCTCAGCCAAACACATTTCCACAGCAGCTTTTCTTTTTATTTTCACACCAAATGATGAGATTTCAATCCTCAAATGATTCCTAATCATTTCTACATCAAATCCTCTTCATTTGATTATTGAATTTTCAAGGATTTTGGCTCTAAACAAGGAGAAATCCACATTTAGAGGTATGAACGTTCTTCTCCTCTAAATACTCAGTTCTTTACTGAAATTCCCAAGTTCTCAATCCTTAAATTGAGTTTCATTAAAGGTTTTAAGGTTGTGATCTTGATTTTGGCTTAAAATTCAAGATTTGGATTTAATTTTGAAGAAATTCGTATTGGATGTTTGGGCTCTGTTTTGAGATGTCTTTTTAATGTATTTTGGATGTTTAAGTGATGTGAAATGGAGGTTTAATCAATGCAATCCCGAATAGGTTGATTTTCCTAAGTTTTTACTTGTGAAAATGGTGGTTTTTGGGGTGATTTTGGTGTTATGTTATAGCTGGAGGTATAAGGACGTGATTAGGTCCTTTTTGGATGTTAATTGATGTCTAAGAATGTTTAGAAGTGATGGATCTTGGCTGGGTAATGTTGTGGAAGTGTTTGGATGAGATTTCGGTTGTGTTTGGTAGCTGAAATGTGAGTTTTGGTGAGATCAGCGAGTTTAGGTGTAATGGCTGAAGATTTTAATGCATGATGATGCATTAATCCTATGCTTTGATGTGTTTAAAACATGGGAGACATCTTCGGATCCTTGTGGTGTTGATCCGGAGGCTTGATCGGCGTTTCAGCAAGCTTGCGAAACGGAATTGGGTGAGTGAAGTTTGGTTTTCAGCTTTGAAACCAATGTTTGAAGGTTTGGGAGCTTAGTTTAAGTCTAAGAAACTTAACTAAGCTCAAGAGTAAGTTTTCGGAGAAACTCTCTCTTTGATGAACCATGAGATGGTTGGATGCAATGTATTTAATTTGTATGTTTAAATTCTGTTTTTTGAAAGCATGTTTTAGCATGGTTAATGCTGGTTTTGAAAGCCATGTGTTGAAGGATGCTCAAGGTAAGAGATCCTTGGTTTGACATTGATAAATGTGGTTTTGATGCATAGTGATGCATGATTGTTTAATGGCTTTGATTAATGCTTTAAAACAGTGGATTATTGATGATAATTGATGTATATTGGCAAGTGATGTGTTGGTTTTAAAGTACTTGAATCGGATATAGTTAGTCAGCTATAGGATTGGGTGCACCGTGAATAAAGTCTCCTTGGATATTGAGGGGTTGTAATGGTACCGTAAACTCCATCCAAGTACACTAACGAGATGTCTAAGATCAGTATGGTGGTTAAAATGCCATGTGAGGATCTTGTGTTGTGTGTCTCGTGTTCTCGTTAGTGATGTTATACAACTACCAATGAGTGATGTGGAAGGGTTGTGATTGTACCGTTAAACTCCATCACGGGTGTTGAGGGGTTGTGATTGTACCGATAAATTCCACCTTGTGTGTTTGGTAGTGTGTATGAAGCGTATGGGACAACGCTTGTAATCCGTGTATCCGATTGTGTTTTGTGTTGAAAAATGGTTATGGATTATCAATTGAAAGTCAATATGACATGTTGATGTAATGAAGCATGAGATGTTTGTTGTGTATGCATTGTTGCATGAGAAATGATGTTTATGAATTTAAAGGCCTTTGAAAGGTGTTTTATAAAATGCATTATTGTGTTGTTGCATTAGAGCATGCCTCACTAAGCATATGTGATTGCGCTCTCTTTCTTGAACCAATAATGCAGAGAATTGAAGTGCTTTAAGGGCAGCAAGGAGGCTAAGAATCCAAGGGGAAAGCTAAGCTCATGTATGGTGACATTTTCATAACATTATTAGTCTTTGATATTTGGCAATGGGAACCTAGGTTGTGTTTTTGGAAGATGTTTTGGACTCCTTAAGTTTGACATGATGCCTAGGATGTTTTGGATATGTAATTGGCAATTTTGGTGTTTGCTTTGTTCGTTTGATTTTGGGTTGGTTTTGAGTAATAGGTTGCATGCCTATAGTTTAAGGTTTTTTCATAATTGATGCCATGAATATGTTTAGTTGATGCAAATATGTCCCTTTGATGTATGATGACTTGTTGGCATGATTAGGAGGTCATAGGGATGTGTTTGATGGGTCGAATGTATGTTAAACCAAAAAAATTTCACTTTCTAAGTAGACCGTATCGGAACGGGCACTACCGTTTCGAAACAGAGGTATGAAATGGCCTTGGTGTTTCGAAACGGGTAGAGGTCGTTCTGAAACACTTTTGCTACTGCCAAGCCCTGTTTCGGAACAGGATTTGAAATGGTCCCTCGTTTCGGAACGGTCAACCCCCGTTCCGAAACACTTGATCGTTGGGCACTGATTTGTATGATTTACGTTTTGCAAGCTTTACGTTTTAGTCCTGAATTTTGTATATGCAATTGCTTGAGTTTGAGATGTCCGTTTGAGGTGAAATTTGACAGAGAAGCATGTAATATGACTAATTTCATAATGGTATCTTAAAAATTAGTTAAGTTCTCTTAATTTCCAGAATTTACAATTTGGTCCCTAAGTTCGTATGTTGTGCAATTGAGTCCCTAATTGCTTTCCGATTGCTGTGATTTTTTAGTAGGCTTATCTCAAGTGTACGCCTAGGGTTAATGTGAATCTAGACAAGTTAAAAAGAAAAAAAGGGTCGTTAATCAAGGTTGACTTTCGGGTTGACTTTGGTTTTCCCCGTGTAATCTTCGTAGTTCGGGTCAACCGTCTAGGCCGGGCTAAGGGGGTTACATCTTAGGTCAGATGGAGTGTTCAGACACTCACAAGTTGGGTTGCGTTGTCTCCTTACTTTAGGGAGATGCATATACTTGGTGGACCACTGTTACTTCGGGTATGGCTGAAGCGGATGTCACTTGGGAATTCTTCAGAAATGGCTTTAAGAGGAAGTATCTCGGGTCCAATATCTGGATGAGAAGAAGAGAGAGTTTATGGCCTTGGTTCAGGGTAGCAAGATGGTGTCCGAGTATGAGGTTCAATTTTTGAGGTTAAGCCAGTATGCTCCCGAGTTGGTTCCCAGTGAGAGGGAACGGTGTGAAAAGTTTCGATATGGGTTGACTAGAGACGTGAAGACTTATATGCTTGCCTCTGACTACACTGAGTTTGATGTTTTGGTCTCTAGGGCCAAGGATATTGAGCAGAACTTAGGCTCCAGTGCTCGTGCTAGTGGGACCGATTCCGTGAAGAGACATATGGATTGGGATAGAGATCATTCTAAGAGGCATAGAGATAGAAGGTATCATCTCGATTCGAGGCATAAGGATAGTAACCATGGACGGGGCCATCAGGGCCAAGGAGCTATTGTACACACTCTGGAGTGCACTAGGTGCGGGAGACACCATTATGGCGAGTGTATGGGTACCTTTGGGGTATGTTGAACTGTGGTTCTTGAGACCATTTGAGGCGTAACTATCAACACTCGGCTAGGGGCGGACCGGCTCCAGCTAGGGGTTTTGAGCATCAGAGAGGCCGTGGGTGCGGTCGTGGTAACTTTCAGCCGAGGAACGATGGTCAAAGGAACTTAGCTCATGTGGTAGTCGTTCAGCCCGAGGGTGGAGGACCGGCTAAGGTGTATGCACAATGAGAGGCTGGGAATGACACGAATGTCGTTGCAGGTAATTTCTCATTACAGTCTTTGACTTTGCTTTCTTTGATAGATTCGGGGTCGACACATTCGTATATCTTGGGTGAACATGCGAGGTACCTAGGTTTACCGTATGAGTGATTAGAGGTAGGTGTAAATGTTACTAGTTCCTTCAGTGATATGGTGGTAGTTAGGAAGATGTATAGGAGGTGTCCCTTGATGATTCACGGCCACGTGTTTCCGGTTGACATGATGGAATTATCGTTCTATGGTTTTGATGTGATTTTGGGCATGGATTGGCTCGTAAAGCATAGAGCTAGGGCAGAATTTGAGACCAAGAGAGTCTCCTTGAGGCTTACAGATGATTTTGAGGTTGTGGTAGTTGGCGAGAACGTTAGGTTCTTGTCCAATGTTGTTTCTGCGTTGGAAGATTAGAGGTTGATGGATTCGAGTTTTCAGGCTTACTTGGCTTATGTGATGAATCCGAATATGAGTGAGGTTAGACCGTAAGACATCAGGACAGTTTGTGATTTTCCGAGTGTATTTCCAGAAGAGTTGTCGGGTTTGCCTCTAGATAGAGAAGTCGAGTTTGCTATTGATACGTATTCTGATTCTGCACCCGTGTCGATTGCTCTGTATAGAATGGCACCGAAAGAGTTGAAAGAGTTGAAGACACGGCTTTAGGAGTTGTCAAATATGGGGTTTCATTAGGCCTAGTATTTCTCCGTGGGTGCTCCGGTCTTGTTTGTGAAGAACAAAGACGGTAGAATGAGGATGTGTATAGATTATAGGCAGTTGAACAAGGTAACAGTGAAGAACAAGTATCCTTTTCCTAGGATAGATGATTTGCTTGATCAGTTGAGAGGTGCTTCAGTGTTTTCAAAGATTGATTTGAGATCCGGTTACTATCAGTTGAAGGTGAAAGATATGGACATGCCGAAGACAGCTTTCCTTACACGTTATGGGCACTACGAGATCTTGGTAACGCATTTTTGTTCGACTAATGCTCCAGTTGCTTTTATGGATATGATGAACCGAGTGTTCCATGAGTTTTTGGATAGGTTTGTGGTAGTGTTTATAGACGATATCTTAGTGTAATCTAGGACCGAGGAAGAACATGATGAGCATTTTCGGCTAGTGCCTCAGACTTTGCTTGAGAATCAATTGTATGCCAAGTTAAGTAAATGCGAGTTTTGGATTAGAGAGGTAGTCTTCCTAGGTCACGTGATCTCGACCAATGGGATTAATATGGATCCCAAGAAGATAGAAGCCATAGTGAATTGGAAGCAACTAAAGTCAGTGACAGAAATTCGTAGTTTCCTAGGCTTGGCGGGGTATTATTGAAGATTTGTCAAAGGATTTTCAAAGATTGAAGCACCTTTGACTAAGTTGTTTCAGAAGAATGTTTCGTATGAGTGGTCAGATGTCAGACAACAAGCGTTTGAGAAGTTGAAGAAAGCTTTGACCGAAGCTCCTATTTTGATTCAGTCTGAACTGAGAAAAGAGTGTGATTTACAGTGATGCATCGTATGTAGGTTTAGGTTGTGTGCTTACGCTTTGAGACAGTTGAAGGTTCACGAGAATGACTAACCCACTCATGATATTGAGTTAGCCGTAGTGGTGTTTGCCTTGAAGATTTAGAGACATCACCTTTATGGTGAGAAGTGCACAGTTTACACCGACCACAAAAGTTTGAAGTACTTGATGTCTTAAAGGAAGTTGAACCTTAGATACCGTAGGTGGTTAGAACTCCTTAAAGATTATGACCTTACGATAGAGTACCATCCAGGTAAGGCAAACGTAGTGGCCGACGCTTTGAGTAGAAAAGTGGATGGTAGTTTGATAGTCAAGTTATAGGTTAAGCCTTCGTTGGTCCAGTTGATTCGAGAGAAACAATTGTAAGACGAGTCTTTGGCACCTCATGTGCAAGATATAGCCGAGGATAGACCTACAGATTTTTGCTTTAGTGAGAATAGGATCTTATGTTTCAAGGATAAGATAGTTGTTCTGAAAGATGCCGAGTTAAGGCGTATTATCTTGAATGAATCACATAACAATCCTTTTGCTATGCATCCGGGTAGTACGGAGATGTATCGTGGTTTAAAAGAAGAGTACTACTGGGTTAGGTTGAAGAAAGATGTGGCCGAGTTTGTGAGTAAGTGTGTGGTACGTCAGCGAGTCAAGGTCGAGTATCAGTTTCCTTCAGGTTTGTTACAGCCGTTGAAGATTCCGGAATTGAAGTGGGAACGTATCACCATAGATTTTGTGTTGGGTTTACCGTTAACTCCTTCGAAGAAGAATTCAGTGTGAGTGATAGTCGATAGATTTACTAAGTGTGCTCACTTTATACTTGTTCATACTACTTATACCTTAGATAAGTTGGCCGATCTGTATATCAGTGAGATAGTGAGGTTGCATGGGGTACCGAAATCGTTTGTATCATACCGAGATCCGAGGTTTACAGCTAGATTTTGGGAGTGTTTGCATCGTGTCTTGGGTACTTGGTTGAACTTCAGTACTTCGTATCATCCACAGTCAGATGGTCAATCAGAGAAAGTGATTCAGGTGTTGGAGGACATGTTGAGGTGTTGTATTATCGACTTTCAGGGTTCTTGGGAGAAGCACCTACCGTTAGTAGAGTTTGCATACAACAACAGTTATCAGGCTAGTATTCAGATGGCACCGTATGAAGGTTTGTATGATAGGAGGTGTAGAACACCTATCAGTTTGGCTGAGGCTGGACAGAAGCTTATACCGATGCCCGATTTGCTTAAGAACACTACCGAGAAGGTAAAGTTGATATGTGATCACTTGAAGGCAACTTCATACCGACAAAAATCGTATGCCGATTTGAAAAGAGAGGAAATAGAGTATGCCGTGAGCGAGAAAGTGTTTTTGAAAGTCTCACTTTGGAAGAAGGTGATGAGGTTTGGTAGGAGATGTAAGTTGAGTCTGAGATTCATTGGACCTTACGAGATAGTTGAGAGGATCGGTTCCGTTGCGTATAGGTTGAGACTCTCGACCGAGTTAGAGAAGATTTACGATGTGTTCCATGTTCCAATGCTCTGAAAGTATAGATCGGATCTGTCTCATGTAATGCCAATGGAAGAAATTGAGTTGAACCCCGACTTATCGTATGATGAAGAGCCGGTTGAGATTCTTGCTACGGACAAGAAAGTGTTACGTGGGAGGTCCATCGAGTTAGTCAATGTTTTGTGGAGACAGCGAGAGGGGAAAGAGGCTTCTTGGGAGAGGAAGGAAGACACGGAAAAATAGTTTTCGTATCTTTTTCCGTTAGTTAATTTCGGGGACAAAATTCCTTAAGTGGAGGAGAGTTGTAACGCCCCAGTTTAGGGCCCGGGAATTTACCGGTTTTGTTTTAGGAATAGTTCGGGTTAAATTTAGATTTAAAATGGTGATTTTATAAAAGATGCCAATATTTACAAAAATGTCATTAATGAATTTGAAGATAAGATTTTAAGTAAAAAGAAAAGTTTGAAAAGAAATTTGAAAAAGATGTCATCTTCTCCAAAATCCCCATTTTACACTAAAACCTATCTAAAACCCTAAGAAATTGTTCCATCATCTTCCTCAACGGTTTCAAGAGATTTTATCAAGGTAATAACGTTTTTGACATCTCCTCTTCATCCTCAACATTTTCATGGTCTTGGATTTTCATAAAACCCATTTTTGAGTTGTTTCAAGTGTTCAAAGTTATGAAGTAAAGGTGGAAACTTTCTTGGTTTTTCGTTGAGTTCTTGATTTGTAAAGTTCATTTATGTTAAAAACTTGCTTTTAAACTTAACATATGTTAAAATGGTGAAGTTTTAATGAAATCCCGAAATGGGTGTTGGTGGATGAGTTTAGAAGTGAAAATCTTGAGTTTGTAGTTATGTGGGGAAGAGTTGGACTGATGGTATGGTTACACTTGAGGGCTGTTTTGAACATGTTTAGTGATGATTTGGATGATAAAATTGATGGGTAACTGCTGGGTTGTGTTCGAGTCTGAAAATGAAGAGTTTGGGTTAGTTCTTAGTTTGGAAATGTAGCGAAATTTGTCTTGGGTTATAATCTGAATTGTGGCAGTGATTTTGTGGATGTTTTGATGTGTAATGCACTGTTTTTGGTTGATTAGAAGCAAGGGAAAACGTTGGAGAAGCTTCAGGCTCAATTCCGGGGAACTTGGAGGCTTGATCGATATTTTCGGATTGTATTGGGTTTCAATGGTGAGTTGAAACTGTTTTGAGACTTAAAATGTGTTCTATGAAGGTTTTGGGGTTTGGGTGGAGTCTTAGAGACTAACCTAGACTCGAGTGTAATTGTATCTATTCTCGTTGTGTGGTTGATTATGGGCATTCTCGATTATGTGTGTTGTGGTGTGCTTTGGATCGTTTTCACTCTCCATTTAATGTTGTTGTGTAGTCGTTGTTGGTGTTGAGCCTCACGTGGTGGTTGTCATTACTATGGTGATGTGTAGTCCCACCGGTAGTGACTAGTAGGAGAGTACGATGATGTGTAGTCCCATCGGAAAACTACTAGTTGAACAGTGATGTGTAGTCCCACCGGGTTTTGGTTATGCATGTGCATACCATGTATCATGATGATTGTGTTTCATTACGTCTTTCCTAAAATGGTTTTGCTAAAATCTAAGATTTATGTTTTAAAAATTGCATTGTTGTTGTGTTTTAGAGCTCCGCTCACTAAGCTTTAAGTTCACGCTCTCTCCTTTTCCAACAATGCAGATCGTTAGAGGCTTGGGAGGCAAGAGGGAAAGAGAGGAATTTCTCGGAGTTCTCGGGTAGCTCAAAGTATGGTTTATGTTTTGTAATAGCATTTAGACAATGGGATTGCTAGATTTGTATGTTATGGAGTTGGTGTTCAAACTCCTTTACTATGGTTTGTTTATATTTCAAGCATGTTTTAAATGATGATACCATATTATGTTGACGTATGTTGTGGCCTTGTATGGATTGCTTTGTGACTTGATGTGTTAGTACTTTTGTATATAAGTGTTCATGTGAGCTTAGAGCTTGAAATCCAATTTGGTGCTTGAATGCATGTCTAATGTTGCGATTAGGATATTTTGCATCTAGAATGTATGTATGATATGTTGCCAAATGGTTTTCGATGATTCGGGACACGTTTGAGAACATTTGGAGGTTTCAATGTATGATTTCGGGTCAATCTGTGTGCAGGTGTTTCGAATCGCTCGACATGGTTTCAGAACAGTTGTAGATCCAGGGATACTCGTATCGGAATGGTGGTGGTGCCATTTCGATACGATTTGACAATGTGAGCCCCCGTTTCGAAACTCGTTTCGATACATTTCGACACTGTGAGCCCCCGTTTCGAAACTTGTTCTGATACGTTTTGTCACTGAAAACCTCCATTCTGAAACAAGGTGGGACCGTTTCAGAACGGCCTGGTCTCATGTTTAAAATAGAGCTCGCGTTTCGGAACGGGCAAGCCTGTTTCGAAACGCATGCAGTTAGAACACTTGAATGGCACATTTGAATGTTTCCGAACATTGCGTTTTAGTCTCTAAAGCTTGTATGTTTCCTTGTGTAGTTCATATGTGCCTTTTATGATGATTTTGCCCCATGTGCTTGGAATTTGATCAATTAAGTTACTTTGTAAATTTAAGTTTTCATATGTTCTGCTTGGAATGCTTTCGTTTTCGCTTATCCGTTGTTTTTTTACTCACCTAGGGTAAGTTGTGATATATAGACAAGATAATAAATGAAATAAAAAATAGGGCTGATAATCGAAGTGAGGCCTTAGCAGGTTTCACTTCGGTTTTCCCCGTGTAACCCATTCGGTCTGTTCTGTTGGCTAGGCCTGGACGAGGGGGTTACACTCGGTGTTTTAAAATATTGACTTGAGGTCAGGATATTATCAGTTAAAGATAAAGGATGTGGGCGTACCTAAGATGACTTTTCGGACAAGGTACGAGCATTATGAGTTCTTAGTGATGTCGTTTGGTTTAACCAACGCACCTGCTACTTTCATAGACATGATGTGTAACACCCTAAAAATACCCTAGAAGAAATTATAAGAAAACGGAAAGAAAAGTGTAAACATTTTTTTACACTTGAACCAGGATTACAATGAAACACGATTTATAGCTAACCAAAATAAGCTATGTCACACTTAATTCACATTAAAAATAATTATAACATGAATTATATATATATATATAGTTAAATGAAATGAAAATAATTATGAAACATATACATATATATATATATATATATATTATTACATTCGGTGGCCTGGTTAGGTAAACTACATATATGTATGTATATGCATAATATATGAAAGTAAATGAAGGCTATTATGTACATGTACGCATACATTTAATGGAAATTATTCTTCGGTATTATACTTTCAGTGGGATAATGATATTGTATGTATAAATAAAAAATACATATTTAAAATCAAATAAAATAAATCATAATGTCATAAAATTTTAGTGTAATAGAGAAGTAAGTGGTAATACATGGTAAATAGACACTCCATGTGTCCTTGTATTAACCATAACCGGCCATGCATTGTAGAAAGGATAACAATTGTCCCAATTAAACTTTTATCATCTTCTTTTTTCCATCTAAACCCACCGAAACAAAGTAGAGAGAGAGGGTGCTGAGAACCGAAGATAGGTGCTGGAAAAATTAAGAACAATTGCATGCATGTTCATCTAGTGTACAAGTAAGTAACTTTGTGTTTAACCGATTCTATTTTGAGTGTTAGGGTTGTATTGTTGATTTGGTTGTGAATTGCTGCTTGGAAATGTGTTGCTAGATGTTTTATATTGATGATAGGTAGCTGGGTTCATGTTAGAATAGCTAAATTTCTGGAAAATTTAATATGAACATGAACTTAGATTGAATCTGCCCAGATTAGGGTTCATGTATTGCCCTATTTTGAACTTGAATTTCGAATGGGTTAGGGTTCGAATTAGGAAAACATTTGCAAATAAAAGTTGTAGAGCTGAATGAGTACTATAAGGAAATGTCCTCTTGGGCATGAAAACGACATAGGAAGTGACTGGAAATTGAATTACAAAAAGACTGCTCAGAATTGAATGAATCTGGAAACTGTTTAGGTTAAATTATAATTTTGAAAATGTTTAGGGGGTTAATTGATACCAATAAATTTTGGAAAATTTGTTAGAAACAGGGGAGGTATTTTAGGAATAAAAAATAAATGGTCTAGCTTGAATTATAAAACAATTGATAGTTTAAATATCATTAGAACACATAGAGGATCAAAATGGACTAGTTTGTAAGGATTGATAATTTGAGGACTTACATGCCCTGTTTTTGTGGTTTTTGGAACATAATTATTATGTTAATATATGTAGGTAAATGTGGTTAAAAGTTCAAGATTAATGGTGTAGTGAAACATAGGTTATAAATGCACTAAAGTCACAAATTAAGCATATGCAGATTAGGTTTCTGAAAATGCCCTATGTTCAAGTAATAAACTGTTTTGATAGGGAAATGATAAAATTATGTGACATACATGACTGTAAAGGTGTGTTTATAAGCTTTCTAAAATGGTAAAGAACTCCTTATTTGGAATTGTGAGTAAAAAGATATGGCCAGTTTAGTAGAGGTTACTCAAACTGTCAGTTTAGGGGGCATATTCACTTGTCTAGGTGATTATGCTTAAGTAAATGAATTTATATGTTTGAATTAATTACTAATGGATATTGTATATGATATTTTATGTTTTAAGATCACATTGGTGAATAATTTCAAGAAGATTCAAGGAGTGATCAAGCAAAGAGAAGGGGGAAAGGAATCAACATCAAGGATAACAACTAAGCTTGGAAGTATTTGTGAGTGTAGTTTTGTTTAAAGCGTTAAGATTAGTATCCTAACCTTGTTATTTTTTATTATTAGATAACATGAAGGAAGAATGAAATGAACCTAATAATGGTTGGTAAAAATTAAAATGCTAAGGAAGAAGGATTAAAGGAAAGACTTATGATATGTTGACTATGCTGGTTAGATAAACTTACTTTGGTCTAGATATGTTACATTGGATTGATGATTGAATAAACCATATGAAATGAACTTATATGATGAGTTTAGCTACTGTATTTTGATGTTTACATGATGAAAATGATAATATGTGCTTGCTGATTTTTCATGTTATCATGAATTGAATGATTGCTCTGAAATAAAGATCGATATTGTTACATGTTTGGTGAATTGTTGAATAACAAGCAATTGGTTTTGTTAAACATATAAGTTAAGATAAGACCTTGGTTTGATTAGTGTCTTTAGGTATAAGGGCATGCCTTAGAGTCATTGAGCTCCTCTGATTATTGTTAAATGATGGTGGTTAGTCACCAATATTCCTTAAGGTGGTAAGTCACCTTGATGCTATGGCATCCTCTGATTACATGTTACAAGTTGGTTACAAAGCATTGATACCTTTGGGTATCTAAAGTCATATGTCACACGTAGACTCGATTACCTTGTTCATTAATCATCCAAGGCAACATATTTAAAAGTTACATGACTTGAAAGATAAGTACCTAAATGATAAGTACCAATGAAATGAAATTGATATGCCTACTTGCCTTGTATATGCTAATGCTTTTAAATGATGCTTGTTGTTGTGTATGATAATGTTTTGATTGATACTTGCCGTATGAATGAACATAAAAGTATGATGTTTATGTTGCATCAATGGTTACTTGAAATGGTTATAAGATTAGCTAAGTCTACTTATGCATGATGGACTAGCTAGGTGAACTTTGATTAAAGCCTAGTTAGGTAACCTTAAAGATTGAATAATGCTCTAAAAGATAGAAATTAGTAAAGTTTAGGGCTGCCTCACTAAGTACATACATTGTACTTATCACTCTTTTGTTCCCTTCTTCCAAAAATTTCAGGTACTAGTCCCGAAAGCTAGTCGATTGTCTTAGAGAGCTGACCTGGAAGTCCAAGCACAAGTATGACTCTTTTGGTTATTATAGTTGGTGGCATAGATGTATATAAGTGTCACATGCATATGATACATGTATTTTGGATGCTTGTCATGTAATTGCTATGTTTAAGACTTGGTTTTGTTTTGTATATATATATAAGCATAAGCTTGTTTTGTAATAACTTTATGTTGGCATGTATATAAGTAATGTTTGTTAACTTTAAGTTTGTTATGATGGTTGCTATAGGATTTAAAGTGTGCTTGTATGATTATGTGATCTTGGAAAGTTGATAGTGTTAATGAGACATGAACTGTAGGATTGTAATATGCATCTAGATGTATGATATAAAATGAAGATTAAAATGTATTGCTATGCTTAGTTAGAATGTACCTAGGGAATGAGCCTTGGTTATATGTATGGTTCAAATAGGGTAGATTAAGAAATTGGTTTGGTAACATGATTATGTAATGGTTATTGAATGTATAAGCATGATTAAATGATTATCTTGTTGTGTTAGTACATGTATGTAATTGTTATGATTGTAACATGATTGCTTGTATGTAATAGTTAAGGTCTTTGTTAGCCCACATATATGTATGTTTACATTTTTGGTTGAATTTTAGAGTAAGCTTTCGCATGTATACGTTGTATAAATCTAAAGTATGTTTCATAAAGAAACTTGTATATCAAGTATGTTATGATAATTGGAATTGCATATGTATGTCATGAATATGTATAATATGAATCCGAATAATAATACGCTGCAAATGTAACGCTCCTCGCTTGCTTTCCCGGGCGAGGGGTGTTACATAAATTGGTATCAGAGCTTTAGGTTATAGATCCTAAAATTTGTCCGAACATGTCATGCATCATATAAGATTACACTATGCCACCTAGGAGTCTTATATTGAGTTATTTGTGACTTCGCTCTCTAATTCCGAACTTTCCTCTGAATTCCTTATAGAATGTCTACTACCAACTTAGCTCGAGACGATGAGAGTCCCCAAGGATCTTCTACTAAGAACGGGGATAGCGTTGCTATGCGACCCCCGGTTGAACCTGAACAACCTCGAGAGCAGCCTCGAGTACAAGTCCCTCCTCCTTTGGACAATGCGACCATCGAAACTGTTCGTCGGGAATGTTTTATCAGTGTCAAAGAAATATTCCATCACTTTGCAATGGGTGTACGAGCAGCCTCGGTTGCTGTTGCACCATCTCAAGCCCCGATCGACAAGCTCGCTTCACACCGAGCTACTCCTTTTAGTGGCCTTGATATCAAGAAACCGGAAAAAGGTGAGCAGTGGCTTGATAAAACTATCCAAATCTTGACTAAGCAACTCAAATGTTCTGATGAACATAAACTCGAGTGTGCAGTCTCCTTATTATTAGAAGACGCCTTAAGCTGGTGGGAAACCACGATCCTGACTACCCCTGCTGAGTCAGTGACTTGGGACTTCTTCGTTGATGAGTTTAAGAAGAAGTTCATTAGAGAGCAATATCTGGCCGACTGCAGAAATAAATTCCTTTACTTGAAGCAGGCCAATCGGCCGATTAAACAATATGTTGCTGATTTCTGCAAATACTGCAAATACGGAGCCGCTTACATTAAGACTGAAGAAGAGAAATGTCGTAAGTTCGTCGGTGGTCTGAACGACGAGCTCAAACCGATGTTCACTGCTCTTGGTCTCACAAACTTTCAAACTCTTGTGAACCAAGCTATTTCTACTGAAGCTACGATGAGGGTCGCAGAAAAGCGAAAGAGTAGTTACCGTCCGGACAAGGGTAAGAAAGGTGACAGTAAGTCCCGGTGGTCGAAGAGGCCGAAGCACCAGAATGAGTCCTTCTCTACTTATTCACCTGTCACTCAGAATGATTATCGACCTCCGTCCTCAAACAAGATGGCAATTCTAGTGGTTTCTGTTAACAGCACCGGAAAATCTGAAAGGACACCTACTTGCAAGTTCTGTCAAAAATAGCACTTCGGCCAATGCCGATTTCAGTCTAATCTCTGCTTCGCCTGTGGAGGCATTGATCATTATATTCGTGACTGTCCGAAGAAGGATGACCAAATTTCTACTCGTCACTCTAATCCGAACCCGGCACCATCTGGTCGAAACAAGAACCCGAGACAAGCTCAATCAGGTAATCAGGGGAAAGGCAAGGCTGCTCATTCAAAAGCCACTACCTATCAGGAATCTCGAGCCCCAGCTCGTGTCTATCACATTCGTGGCAAAGAAGAAAAAGAGTCTCCCGATGTCATTGCGGGTACGGTTGAACTTAACCTTAAACATGTTTACGCTTTGATAGATTCGGGATCAACTCATTCATTTATATGCTGATACTTGTTAGATGAACTTAAATTGAAACCTGAAACTGTACAAACTGGGCTAATTGTTTCGAACCCTATAGGAGGTAGTATGCCTATAAATTTGATTTGTAAAGACTGTCAGATAACAATCCGAAATGTACCATTTACTTGTAATCTTTATGTGTTGCCTAAATGTGAATTTGATCTAGTTTTAGGACTAGACTGGTTGGGAAAACATGAAGCCTGGGTAGACTGTCAAAACCGTAGGTTGTATTTACGGGGTTTAGGAAAAGAATCCATCCTGTTAATAGATAAGAAACCAACCTCCATTTTCGCCGCTATGGCACTGCAAGACGAGCTTGATTTCGGTTTACTTGAAATGCCTGTTGTATCTGAATTTTCTGATGTTTTTCCCGAGGAACTCCCTGCCTTCCTCCAACTCGAGAAGTTGAATTCAAGATCGAAGTTCAACCCGGAACTAATCCTGTGTCCATCACACCTTATCGGATGGCACCTGTTGAACTCAAAGAACTAAAGAAGCAAATTCAAGAACTTGAGGATAAAGGATTCATCCGACCTAGCATCTCTCCCTGGGGTGCTCCTGTACTATTCGTGAAAAAGAAGGACGGTACGATGCGACTTTGTATCGATTACCGACAACTTAATAAAGTAACCATCAAGAACAAGTATCCGCTACCGAGAATCGAATATTTGTTCGATCAACTCAAACACGCAGCCGTGTTCTCTAAGATTGATCTTCGGTCTGGTTACTATCAAATGAGGGTAAGAGAAGAAAATGTGCCCAAAACAGCTTTCCGAACTCGATATGGACATTATGAGTTCCTAGTAATGCCATTCGGTTTAACGAATGCCCCTGCTGTGTTCATGGACCTGATGAAACGAGTATTCAAGCCTTATCTTTACAAGTTCGTGGTTGTTTTCATTGACGACATCCTTGTATACTCTCAGAACAAGGAAGAACATGCTGATCATCTTTGGATTGTGCTACAGATGCTTCGAGATCACCAATTGTTTGCCAAATTCACTAAGTGTGAGTTTTGGTTATCCGAAGTTTCATTCCTCGGACACATCATTTCTGCCGAAGGAATCAAAGTCGACTCCAAGAAAGTTCAAGCTATTCTTGATTGGAGACCTCCGAGAAATGTGAGCGAAGTCCGAAGTTTTCTCGGATTAGCCGGCTATTACCGAAGATTTGTGAAAGGATTTTCCACTATTGCCGCACCATTAACTAAACTCCTCCGAAAGGATGTAAACTTTGAGTGGTCAGAAAAACAGCAACGAAGTTTTGATCAACTCAAGCAAACTTTGACACACGCTCCTGTTCTTATTCAACCCGAATCGAGCAAAGAATTCGTAGTGTACAGTGATGCATCACACTCGGGCCTAGGTTGTGTTCTGATGCAAGAAGGGAATGTGATTGCATACGTATCTCGGCAACTGAAGCAACACGAATTGAATTATCCTACTCACGATCTCAAGCTTGCAGCCATTGTGTTCGCGCTCAAAATTTGGCGACACTACTTGTACGGTGAAAGATGCAAGTTGTTCACTGATCACAAAAGCCTGAAGTATTTACTCACTCAAAAAGATATGAACCTTAGACAAAGAAGATGGTTAGAGTTGCTCAAAGACTACGACCTGACCATCGATTATCATCCCGGAAAAGCCAATGTCGTTGCCGACGCTCTGAGTCGAAAATCGAACCTCTGTAAGTTACTCGAAATCCTCGAAAATTCAAAAACGTTCAATCTTCAAATTTAAAGTGATCATTTGAATTCCTTCTTGATAGTCAATGAAGAATTTGAACACTTTCTTGTTTAGCAAGAAATCCTTCAAATGAAAAATATTTGTAACCTAAGTAACGTCTTCAATTTGTTTATTCGTAGCTTCTTTGGCTATCAACGCTCATTTCCGGCTATGCAAGGCTCATAATTATCTGAATGGACTTCAAGTTCAATCTACATTGATCACTAGGATCAAAGAACTTCAACAAATTGATCCGGAACTTTATAAAATCAATTCTAAGCTTGAGTCTAATCCTGACTTCTCTGTTAAGTCGAACGGTCTTCTATACTTCAAAGATCGTATATGTGTCCCTAATAACAAAGAATTACAAGATGAAATCCTACAAGAAGCGCACCAAAGTTCTTTTTCGATCCACCCTGGATCAGTTAAGATGTACAAGGATCTCAAGCCCTTGTATTGGTGGCCAGGAATGAAAACGGCTATCAACGACTCTGTAGCAAAATGTTTGAACTGCCAACGGGTTAAAGCCGAGCACCAAGTCCCTACTGGTTTGCTCCAACCTCTCAAATTTCCGCAATGGAAATGGGAACAGATCACAATGGATTTCGTAACCGGCCTTCCTTGTTCGCCAAGAAAGTGTGACGCTATCTGGGTGATCGTTGATCATTTCACCAAGTCAGCACACTTCATTCCGGTGAGAATGAATCTCAATCTTGAAGCCTTGGCTGAATTATACATCCGAGAAGTAATTCGTTTACATGGAGTTCCAATCTCAATAGTCTCCGATCGAGATCCCCGATTCACAGCTCGATTTTGGAAGACTCTACATAAAGCTCTCGGAACCAAACTGAATCTTAGCACAGCTTTCCATCCGCAAAGCGATGGTCAATCCGAACGAGTAATTCAAATTCTCGAAGACATGCTCAGAGCTTGTATCATTGATTTCGGAAAGAATTGGGAGAAATCGCTACCTTTGGTAGAATTCGCCTACAACAATAGCTTCTAATCTTCGATTCAAATGGCTCCTTTCGAAGCATTGTATGGCAGAAGATGTCGAACACCTCTATGTTGGTCTGAACTCGGTGATAATAAAGTTTTGGGACCACAATTGCTTCGGGAAACCGAAGAAAAAGTTCAAATCATTCATTCTCGATTGAAGCAAGCCTTTGATCACCAAAAGTCTTACGCTGATCTGAAACGTAGAGATATTCAACATCAAGTCGGAGATAAAGTGTTTCTTAAAGTATCCCCGTGGAAGAAAGTGTTCCGTTTTGGCAAAAGAGGAAAGCTAAGTCCTCGGTTTATCGGACCATTTGAAGTAGTCGAAAGAATTGGACCTGTAGCTTATCGACTCGCACTTCCTCCCGAGTTTGATAAGATACACAATGTCTTCTGTGTCTCAATGCTCAGAAGATATCGATCTGATCCGTCTCACGTTCTTGAGCTTGAAGAAGTTGAGCTCAATCTCGATCTCTCGTACGAAGAAGAACCTGTTCAAATTCTTGATCGAGAAGTCAAGAGACTTCGCAACAAAAGTGTTCCTCTAGTCAAGGTTCTTTGGAGAAATCACAAAGTCGAAGAAGCGACTTGGGAACCCGAGGATTCGATGCGAAAACAATATCCTCACCTATTCGATTCAGGTAAAATTCGAGGACAAATTTTCTTTAAGGGGAGGAGTTGTAACACCCTAAAAATACCCTAGAAGAAATTATAAGAAAACGGAAAGAAAAGTGTAAACATTTTTTTTACACTTGAACCAGGATTACAATGAAACACGATTTATAGCTAACCAAAATAAGCTATGTCACACTTAATTCACATTAAAAATAATTATAACATGAATTATATATATATAGTTAAATGAAATGAAAATAATTATGAAACATATACATGTATATATTATATTACATTCGGTGGCCTGGTTAGGTAAACTACATATATGTATGTATATGCATAATATATGAAAGTAAATGAAGGCTATTATGTACATGTACGCATACATTTAATGAAAATTATTCTTAGGTATTATATTTTCGGTGGGATAATGATATTGTATGTATAAATAGAAAATACATATTTAAAATCAAATAAAATAAATCATAATGTCATAAAATTTTAGTGTAATAGAGAAGTAAGTGGTAATACATGGTAAATAGACACTCCATGTGTCCTTGTATTAACCATAACCGGCCATGCATTGTAGAAAGGATAACAATTGTCCCAATTAAACTTTTATCATCTTCTTTTTCCATCTAAACCCACCGATATAAAGTAGAGAGAGAGGGTGCTGAGAACTGAAGATAGGTGCTGGAAAAATTAAGAACAATTGCATGCATGTTCATCTAGTGTACAAGTAAGTAACTTTGTGTTTAACCGATTCTATTTTGAGTGTTAGGGTTGTATTGTTGATTTGATTGTGAATTGCTGCTGGAAATGTGTTGCTAGATGTTTTATATTGATGATAGGTAGCTGGGTTCATGTTAGAATAGCTAAATTTCTGGAAAATTTAATATGAACATGAACTTAGATTGAATCTGCCCAGATTAGGGTTCATGCATTGCCCTGTTTTGAACTTGAATTTCGAATGGGTTAGGGTTCGAATTAGGAAAACATTTGTAAATAAAAGTTGTAGAGCTGAATGAGTACTATAAGAAAATGTCTTCTTGGGCATGAAAACGACATAGGAAGTGACTGGAAATTGAATTACAAAAAGACTTCTCGGAATTGAATGAATCTGGAAACTGCTTAGGTTAAATTATAATTTTGAAAATGTTTAGGGGGTTAATTGATGCCAATAAATTTTAGAAAATTTGTTAGAAACAGGGGAGGTATTTTAGGAATAAAAAATAAATGGTCTAGCTTGAATTATAAAACAATTGATAGTTTAAATATCATTAGAACACATAGAGGATCAAAATGGACTAGTTTGTAAGGATTGATAATTTGAGGACTTACATGCCCTGTTTTTGTGGTTTTTGGAACATAATTATTATGTTAATATATGTAGGTAAATGTGGTTAAAAGTTCAAGATTAATGGTGTAGTGAAACATAGGTTATAAATGCACTAAAGTCACAAATTAAGCATAAGCAGATTAGGTTTCTGAAAATGCCCTATGTTCAAGTAATAAACTGTTTTGATAGGGAAATGATAAAATTATGTGACATACATGGTTGTAAAGGTGTGTTTATAAGCTTTCTAAAATGGTAAAGAACTCCTTATTTGGAGTTGTGAGTAAAAAGATATGGCCAGTTTAGTAGAGGTTACTCAAACTGTCAGTTTAGGGGGCATATTCACTTGTCTAGGTGATTATGCTTAAGTAAATGAATTTATATGTTTGAATTAATTACTAATGGATATTGTATATGATATTTTATGTTTTAAGATCACATTGGTGAATAATTTCAAGAAGATTCAAGGAGTGATCAAGCAAAGAGAAGGGGGAAAGGAATCAACATCAAGGATAACAACTAAGCTTGGAAGTATTTGTGAGTGTAGTTTTGTTTAAAGTGTTAAGATTAGTATCCTAACCTTGTTATTTTTTATTATTAGATAACATGAAGGAAGCATGAAATGAACCTAATAATGGTTGGTAAAAATTAAAATGCTAAGGAAGAAGGATTAAAGGAAAGACTTATGATATGTTGACTATGCTGGTTAGATAAGCTTACTTTGGCCTAGATATGTTACATTGGATTGATGATTGAATAAACCATATGACATGAACTTATATGATGAGTTTAGCTACTGTATTTTGATGTTTACATGATGAAAATGATAATATGTGCTTGCTGATTTTTCATGTTATCATGAATTGAATGATTGCTCTGAAATAAAGATCGATATTGTTACATGTTTGGTGAATTGTTGAATAACAAGCAATTGGTTTTGTTAAACATATAAGTTAAGATAAGACCTTGGTTTGATTAGTGTCTTTAGGTATAAGGGCATGCCTTAGAGTCATTGAGCTCCTCTGATTATTGTTAAAGGATGGTGGTTAGTCACCAATATTCCTTAAGGTGGTAAGTCACCTTGATGCTATGGCATCCTCTGATTACATGTTACAAGTTGGTTACAAAGCATTGATACCTTTGGGTATCCAAAGTCATATGTCACACGTAGACTCGATTACCTTGTTCATTAATCATCCAAGGCAACATATTTAAAAGTTACATGACTTGAAAGATAAGTACCTAAATGATAAGTACCAATGAAATGAAATTGATATGCCTACTGGCCTTGTATATGCTAATGCTTTTAAATGATGCTTGTTGTTGTATATGATAATTTTTTGATTGATACTTGCCGTATGAATGAACATAAAAGTATGATGTTTATGTTGCATCAATGGTTACTTGAAATGGTTATAAGATTAGCTAAGTCTACTTATGCATGATGGACTAGCTAGGTGAACTTTGATTAAAGCCTAGTTAGGTAACCTTAAAGATTGAATAATGCTCTAAAAGATAGATATTAGTAAAGTTTAGGGTTGCCTCACTAAGTACATACATTGTACTTATCACTCTTTTGTTCCCTTCTTCCAAAAATTTCAGATACTAGTCCCGAAAGCTAGTCGATTGTCTTAGAGAGCTGACCTGGAAGTCCAAGCACAAGTATGACTCTTTTGGTTATTATAGTTGGTGGCATAGATGTATATAAGTGTCACATGCATATGATACATGTATTTTGGATGCTTTTCATGTAATTGTTGTGTTCAAGACTTGGTTTTGTTTTGTATATATATGTAAGCATAAGCTTGTTTTGTAATAACTTTATGTTGGCATGTATATAAGTGATATTTGTTAACTTTAAGTTTGTTATGATGGTTGCTATAGGATTTAAAGTGTGCTTGTATGATTATGTGATCTTGGAAAGTTGATAGTGTTAATGAGACATGAACTATAGGATTGTAATATGCATCTAGATGTATGATATAAAATGAAGATTAAAATGTATTGCTATGCTTAGTTAGAATGTACCTAGGGAATGAGCCTTGTTTATATGTATGGTTCAAATAGGGTAGATTAAGAAATTGGTTTGGTAACATGATTATGTAATGGTTATTGAATGTATAAGCGTGATTAAATGATTATCTTGTTGTGTTAGTACATGTATGTAATTGTTATGATTGTAACATGATATCTTGTATGTAATAGTTAAGGTCCTTGTTAGCCCACATATATGTATGTTTACATTTTTGGTTGAGTTTTAGAGTAAGCTTCCGCATGTATACGTTGTATAAATCTAAAGTATGTTTCATAAAGAAACTTGTATGTCAAGTATGTTATGATAATTGGAATTGTATATGTATGTCATGAATATGTATAATATGAATCTGAATAATAATACGCTGCAAATGTAACGCTCCTCGCTTGCATTCCCGGGCGAGGGGTGTTACATGATGAATCGTGTGTTCCGTGAGTTTTTGTATCAGTTTGTGGTGGTGTTCATCGATGATATCCTTGTGTACTCTCGTATCGAGGAGGATCATGATAGACACTTAAGGATAGTTTTGCAAATGTTGTTAGAGAACCAATTGTATGCTAAACTAAGCAAGTGTGAGTTTTGGCTTAGAGAGGTTGTCTTCTTTGGGCATGTTGTATCGGCCGAAGGTATTCGTGTTGATCCACATAAGGTTGAGGCAGTGATGGGTTGGAAGGTGCCTAAGTCTTTGACGGAGGTATGAAGTTTTCTTGGTTTGGCTGGATATTATCGTAGGTTTGTCGAGGGTTTCTCAAATATTGCTATACCTTTGACCAAGTTGTTGTAGAAGAATGTTCGCTTTGAGTGGACAAATGCGAGGCAACAAGCTTTTGAGATGCTGAAGGAAGCTTTGATGCAAGCTCCTATCCTAATTCAACCTGAGTCTGGTAAGGAGTTTGTGGTCTATAATGACGAGTCCGTTGTTGGTTTGGGCTGTGTGTTGATGTAGGAGGGTAAGGTAGTAGCATATGCATCTAGGCAGTTGAAGGTGCATGAGCATAACTACCCTACTCACGATCTTGAGCTTGCGGCTGTTGTGTTTGCTTTAAAGATTTGGAGGCATTATCTGTATGGCGAGAAGTGTGTGGTGTTCACAAATCATAAGAGTTTAAAGTATCTTATGTCTCAGAAGAAGTTGAATCTTAGGCAACGTCGATGGGTGAAGTTGCTTAAGGATTATGATTTGTCGATCGAGTATCACCCGAGAAAGACCAATGTTGTGGTCGATGCTTTGAGCAGGAAAGTGGCTATGGAGTTGAGGGCGATGTTTGCTCGCTTGAGTATATCGTGTGATGGTGGTCTTGTTGCTAAATTACAAGTGAAACCATCCCTGATTCAGTTGATCAAGGATAAGCAGTTGCTTGATGATTCTCTTGTCCCTCATGCTCAGGACATTACAGAGGTAAGCCTTCAGATTTCAGTTTTAATGATGATGGTGTTTTGTGTTTTGGGAGTCGAATAGTGGTGTCAGATGATGTTGAGCTGACGTGCACTATTCTGACTGGAGCTCATAGTAGTCCTTTCGCTATGCACCCTGGTAGTACAAAGATGTATCGTGATTTGAAGGATGAGTACTACTGAGTGAGGTTGAAAAAAGGATGTTGTCGAGTTCGTTAACAAGTGCATAGTGTGTCAGCGAGTAAAGGCTGAACATCAGGTTCCTTCTAGGTTGTTGCAGCATTTGAGAATCCCAGAATGGAAATGGGAAAGGATTACCATGGATTTTGTGTCTGGATTGCCGTTGTCACCATCAAAGAAGAATTCAGTTTGGGTGATTGTTGATCGCCTTATGAAGTGTGCACATTTCTTGATTGTGCATACTACGTATACCTTGGATAAGCTGGCAGAGCTGTATATTGTTGAGATTGTACAGTTGCACGATGTGCCGAAGTCTATAGTGTCGGATAGAGACCCAAGGTTTTGGGAATATTTGCATCAAGCCTTGGGTACACTGTTGAATTCCAGTACTTCTTATCATCCTTAGACGGATGGACAGTCGGAATGTGTTATCCATGTGCTTGAGGACATGTTGAGATGTTGCGTTATTGATTTTTAGGGTTCTTGGGAGAAGCACTTGTCGTTGGTTGAGTTTTCTTATAATAATAGTTATAAGGCAAGTATTCATATGGCTCCATACGAGGCTTTGTATGGGAGAAAGTGTAGAACCCCTCTTTGTTGGGCAGAAGCTGGGAAAAAGTTGATTTCGGTGTCGGCTATGTTGAAAGGAACCACCGAGAAGGTGAAGCTCATTCGTGAGCATTTGAAGGCAGCATCGGATCGGCAAAAGTCTTACGTGGATCTGAAGCATAATGAGATTGAGTTCGCGGTTGGCGAACGTGTGTTTTGAAGCTTAGCTCAAGGTTTATTGAACCATATGAGGTTGTAGAGCGTATTGGTCATGTGGCTTATCGGTTGAGGTTGCCTCCCGAGTTGGAAAAGATTCATGATGTGTTTCATCTTTCAATGTTGCGGAGGTATAGATCGGATCCTTCGCATGTGATGCATGTTGAGGAAATAGAGTTGAATCCGAATCTGTCTTATGATGAGGAACCAGTGAGGATCCTGGACGTGAGCAACAAGGTTCTTCGTGGCAAGACGATAGAGCTTGTGAAGGTGTTGTGGCGACACCGAGGAGTTGAGGAGGCCACTTGGGAAAGCAAGGCGGACATGTTGAAGTAGTTTCCGCACCTTTTTCCTCCAGGTAAAATTTCGGGGACGAAATTTCCTATTGGGGGAGAGTTGTAACGCCCTGGTTTTGGGCCTAGATGTTTTAGACATCGAACCGGTCGGAAACAGTTCGAATTGTATTAGGTGGTTTAAGGAAATCAAGGATCAGGGAAGGATAAAAATATGATAAAATTGCTAAAATCCTATAAAACCATGTTTAAAGGGTTGGTCAAATCAATTTTACAAAATTAGCTTTGGAAATGGTACATTTTGGGTAGTGACCAAAATGTAAAGTTTTAAAACTATGGAAAATTACAAATTTCAAAAAGGAGTCAAAATCTTAGAATCTTTAGGGAGCTATGGTGCAATTACACCTTCTTTAAATTGACATGTGTTTTAAAATGATTTTTGGATGATTAAAATAAAAAGGGTTTTATTTAGTTAAATTGGTAAAATAGGAAATTGAGATTTCATTTCACGTAACTAACTTTCATTTTCAGCAAAACCATTTTCTCAACACTTTCTCCAAAATTCTTTTCTCCCAAACACCCTCTCTTTGATTTCTAAATCATTTCCAAGAGTTCTCTTCAAGATTTTCAAGTTTTGTGAAGCAAAAACTTGTCAAACCTTAAGGAAGGAAAGGATTGGAGGTAAATAATGTTTTCAGCCTTCAATCTAGGTTCTTTATTGAAATTCCCAAGATCTTTAGCTCCTAATTGTTGTTTTTGGCTGAGTTTTTATTATAGTTTTGATTTAAGATCAAAATCTTGCAAAATCATGGTTTAAATCTTGATTTTAGGAATATTATTAATGAGCTCTGTTTTGGATTGATTTTAATTGAGTTTTGAGTTAATTATTATGTTGAAAAAGAGTTTTGATAATATAGATCCCGAAATCCTTGAGATCCTTGAGTTTCTTGATGGTTTTAATTGGATTTTTTAGGTGAAATGATGATGTTATGTTTGTTGGAGGTATAAGGAAGGGTTTATGTTTTTTTAGATGTGTTTTGATGTTTAGTAGTGGTTGAAAGTGATGTATGTTGGCTGGTCTTAGTTTAGGAAGCAATCGATTGAGTTTTCGGTTGTTTCAGATGGGTAAATTGGTGTAGTTTTGGTAAGCAACAAGTTTGTGTTTAGTTGCTGGTGTTGAAATGAATTTGGATCTCTGTTTTGATGATCAAAAACAAGGGATCTTGATCCGGAAGCAAGCGAAGCATTTTTGGAGGCTTCGGAAGGGTGATCTTCGCGTCGGCGAGTGAGGTTTCATGTATCGGTGAGTGGAAATGGATTTGCCAGCTTTGTAACACTTTGAGCGTGGTGTTGGGAGCTTAGTGTAAGTTGGAAACACTTAGCTAAGCTCAAGAGTAATTAAATCGAAAGTCTCTCTCGGAATGTGTTATGTTTTTGTTGGAAATGCACTTGAATTAAATGTGGTTTTAATTACTGTTTTTAAGCATGTTTTGAGCATTGATGATGCTGGTTTTTAATGCCATTTTGTTAAGGATGCACATGGTAAGTGATCCTTGAATTTATGTGATTAATGCATATGATTTAAGCATGTTTATGCTTGTGAAAATGGCATTTTGATTTAAGCTTGTAAAATAGTGGAATAATGATGTTGAATGATTATATTGGCAAGTGATGGAAATGGTTTTTGGTTACTTTAATCGGATATAGTTAGCCGGCTATAGGATTGGGTGCACCGTGAATAAAGTCGCCTTGGATGTCGAGGGATTGTGATTGTGTCGTAAACTCCATCCAAGTACCCCTAACGATTGAGGCTAAGATCACAACGGTGGATGGTTTAATCACGTGTGTGAGTCTTGTGGTTTTTGTCTCGTACTCTCTTTAGTGGAATTATACAACTACCGATGAGTGATGTTGAGGGGTTGTGATTGTGCCATTAATCTCCATCACGGGTGTTGAGGGGTTGTGATTGTGCCATTTATCTCCACCTTGTGTAGTTCAGTAGTGTGTATGAAGTGTGTGGGACAACGCTTGTAATCTGCATATTCGATTGTGTCAATTGTGTTGTTTTGATATGGTTTGAGATTGATCACTTGCGAGCCAATATAATGCTGTTGATTATTGATTTAAGCATGAGATGCTTGGGAATTATGCTAGAATGCACGTGATGCTTGGTTTAAGCATGAGCAAAGGATTTTGTTGTTATTTTAATGATGTTATGAACATGTGGTTTTAAAAGTGCATTGATGCTTTAAAGATCATATTTTAAAGGAAGGTATATGTTGACAAATGATGATGTTTTGGTTTTTCAAAATGCATTGATGAATGTTTGGTTTAAGCGGTCCTCACTAAGCTTTCTGCTTACGCTCATTTTTTTTATCAATGCAGAGAATTGAGCATTTGAGACAGCAAGAAAGCAAGGGGAAATCCAAGTATTTGGCTAAGCAATGTATGTGGTTTTACTTTAGTGTAATAAGAGGCAATGGGTGGGATTTCTACTCTTGGTTTTGTTGGTGATATTAAACACCTTGAGCATGTTTGATTTATGTTTTTAGACTTGTAAATGGCCTCTAATTGGTTTATGGTCTTGCTTATAGTGTTTTGACTATGTTATGGCTTATTGTCTTAAGCATGCCTGAGTAGCTAATATTTCACCATGATTTGATATGTTTGATAAGTATGTCATGTTGTTTGTTGATGCTTATATGTATGGTAAGTTGATTATAGCATGTATGTATGTTTTAAGCATGTTTAGATGTTGTTAAATGTGTTTAAATGGTTGTTGAATGTGCAAGTCTGGTATGCGTATCGATACACTAAGGACAAATTTAGGCTTTTCAGCTTAGGTGTACCGGTACGATATGCCCGCGTATCGATACGCCTAGGCAAAAGTTTGAAGGCCGTATCGGTACGGGCTTGAGCGTATCGATACCCTTTTGCCAATTTTAGCTACTTCCATTTTTGCGTATCGATACAGGCTAAGGCGTATCGATACGGGTCGTTAAATTTTAGTTAAAAGAATCTTTTTAAGTTTTGGATTGTTTCATTTTGGTCCCTGATCGTTGTATGTTCAATTGGATGAGTTTGGATGATCCGTTTGTGATGATTTTTTACATGTTGGCATGTTACGTGACTAATTAAGGATTGGTAACTTTAAAATCTGGAAAGTCGCTGTAATTCTTAGAAATTACAGTTAGTCCCTAAAGTTGTATTTTAAGCAATTGAACCCCTATTCGAACTCCAATCGCTACATCGTTTTCTTCTAAGTGTTTTGCTGAACACATAGGATAATAATTTTCATCTAGAGAAGAAAAAAAGAAAAAAAAGGTTGTTAATCGAGGCTGACTTTTACGAGTTGACTTTGATTTTCCCTGTGTAATCTTCTTAGTTCGGGTCGGGCGTCTAGACCGGGCTAAGGGGCTACATAATCAGTAATCAATTTATCAATTTTCTTCCAAAATTTTGATTGTTCCATAGAATGAAATGAACAAATGCATGCATCTATAACTTGATCCAGTTCTTTGTTCAAAAGCTTATTTAATTGAGATTCGTTGAAGTCATCCCTGAAATAAATGAGAAATCAATAAGAAAAAAAAGTAATATTGCACAAGTATCTCAATAAATTATGATATAAACACAAGTAAAATTGACCACAAATAAGAATCAACACTCCAAAAATAAGAAGTACAAGCAAAACAGGCCAGGAAAAGCTACTATCATAACACCATGCCATAAAAAACCCAAATAACTCGTCCTCAACAATTGTCTTAGCAAGACATGGGAATAATGAATCAATCACATAAACAATCAAATGAGAGCATGAGGACCTCTCCAAGAATCTAAGGTTGAACAAAATAGAATCCTATTTTTTGAAAGAAAAATCAAGAAGAAAGTAGAGGAACATATTGTAGTGGAGTCGTGAGAGCGCCGATTAGAGAGCGGAAAGGTCAATGAGCAAGGAGAAATACGTCGGTGAGAGGAGAGACGAGAGAGTATTACAGAAAAATGGAGAGATAGGATGGGGTAACCTTATCGCTCTCTTTTACACAAAACGACTTACCGAAAAAAAGACAGTAAGTCATTCTACGAAATAACACGCTCATTTTCTGTTGACTATAAAATGATATGCATTGACCAAAGTTACTTTACGTGAAACAATCAATGGAAAATAAGGAAAACCATTTCCGTAAAACAAAATACGCAAAACAAACACACCCTTAGTTTATAGTTATAACTTATTGCATGTGAACTTCCAAAGGTTTCAGAAAAATTTCTATTTATGAAATATTTTTAGGTCAAAGTAACATTTACATCTGCATAGAAAGGACAAAAATTGGGTGATGACTTAACCAAGATTTATACAATTTCGTTAGTAAGTCAAGTGACAATGACAACCTATGAAGCAAAGGGATGGTAAAGGAACCCCATTTTAAGTACGCGATATGTTCTCGGCACGAGTACAATTGGGGTACATACCGAGGACGTGTCATGGTGGTGGGGTACGGCTGAACGAATTCGAGGACATTCAATGCTTACCTAAAGACGTTTCAAGGACGACATATGACTATCACATGCGTCCCCATGGGTAATTTTGACATTTTTCATTAAAAATTTAAAGAAAAACATTGTCAAACAAAACCTAACGTATTGTCTTATGTCGACTTTGTTTTTAAATTTAAACAAAACCATCTTATTTGTTTTCTTAATCGTCGATTAGAGAATAAAAGAGGACGACACCAATTTAAGAGGTCGGCGTCGGCGAGATATTTGTACTCCGGCGCGTTCAAAACTTCAGCCTTTATTTCTAGGTATGTCTTCTTCTCCATATAACCTTTTCATCCATTTTGCTTTGATTTTTCATCTACTTTCTCATTTAGGATTGCTTTGATTTTTCATCTATATAGAATTCTTAGACCCGATGTTCATCTTCCCATTTTTCTTTGATTTTTCCTTTACTTTCCCCAAAAACTTCAGCCTTTATTTCTACTTTCCCAGTTCAAGAGACCCGATGTTCATCTTCCCATTTTTCTTTGATTTTTCCTTTACTTTCCCCCAAAACTTCGGCCTTTATTTCTACTTTCTCAGTTCAAGAGACCCGATGTTCTTTTTACCTTTCTAATTTGTTGTCATGCATCATGAGGCAAGAAGACACACAACAAATAATATGAAGAAAATCATTTAATACTACATCTAATACAAGAATATACCTCTTCTTATATACACTGTCTAACAGTGTATGTCAATCGTCAAAATATTATCATGATTTGTGTTAAAATTACATGGTTTATATTGTTATAATATTGTTCTTCGATGCTCTGCTCTTAGCGTCCATTTGAGCAAGTGTTGGGCTGAGGAGTAGTAGAGTTAAAAATAAAGTTGAATCTGTTGACAGGAAAGAAAGGAAACAAAAAGAAAAAAATATACAAACATAAATCTTTCAGTTTGGGACTGAAAAAAGCAGAAACAAAAGAAGTTAATGGAATGTGTTAAAAATTTATGAAACACATACATAGACATTCTACTTTGGATATGTGATTTAGAGTTTATTTGGTGATTAGATTTAGGTGTGGCTTAATGTGTTAAAAAAATTGCAAGTTGCTAAAATTTACATTTTATAAATGTTCTACAAACATCTTCGCTTCAAATTTTATTATGAAAAAAAAAAGAAAAAAAGGACTTGCTTTGAAATTTATTTCATTTGATAGATTTTCATTTTTTGGCATTTATGAATGTTGCAAATCTTTTTCACATTATGTCATTTTTAGCATGGAAGAAGAATATTGAATTGGGATGTTGCAAATATTTTCACATTCTTAGCTTAAAATGTGTATAAAAATAGTATATTGAGGCAGCAATAGAGGTAATATGGTTTTATAGATTGTTTAATTCTATTCTATTGATGCATGATCTTTGAACTTAATTGATTTATTTTTTTTAATGTAAACGATCAATTTAGTTTAAATGTGACATCTCAAAGTGATAGGGGGACTGGAAGTGCTAGTGAGAGTGGATAAATTTTATCATTCCAAAATGAGAATTATCTCTATTGTGGGATTATGTGACAAAGATAGAAAACGATGGACTGTTGGAAGAACTTGGACTTTCCGATGTAACATTTGTGGTGAAACTTGTAGTGAAATTTATACTAGGATAAAGGCACATTGCTTCAAATTTTCATGTGAAGGAGTTGCAATTAGCAAAAAAAACTAAAATTCAAAAACTTGGAATGGTAAAGTTGGTAGAGGAGTGGGAGAAGAAAACGAAACAAGAAGCACCTAGTTTATCACCTCTTATTAGATCATTTGACATGAATTCTAGAGCCCAACTAGATGAAAAAATTGCAAGAATATTTTATACTGGTAGTTTGGCTTTTAATCTTGCTAGAAATCCTCATTATCATAAGGCTTTCACTTTTGCTGCAACTCACATTGCTCCAACAAAAAAAGTAATGTTGAGAAACTTTTACAACCGATTAAAGCAACATGGCAAGAAAAGGGGTTGACTATTGTGTGTGATGATTGGAGTGATCCAACAAAAAAACCTTTCATTAATTTCATGGTTACTTCTGAAAATGGGCCTATATTTCTTAAAGTTGTGAATTGCTTTGGTGAATTCAAAGATAAGTTTTTCATTGTCAATTTGATGAAAGAAGTGATTGATGAGATGGGTCATCAAAATGTGGTGCAGATTATTGTTAACAATCCAACTAATTGCAAGTAGACATGAGAGATTATTGAGAGCATGTATCTTCATATTTATTGGACATTGTGTGTTGTTCATACACTTAATCTTGCCTTGAAGAATATTTGTTCGACAAAAAATATCTAGAGAAATGAAGAAACATATGACTTGTGCCATTGGATTATTGAAATTCATGAGGATGTCGTACAAATTAAGAATTTTATCATGAATCACAACATGAAATTAGTAATCTTCCAAAGATTTAGTCCTCTTAAGTTACTTTCAGTTGCCGATACTTGTTTTGCTTCGATCATTATGATGCTTAAAAGGTTTAAGCTCGTCAAGCAGGGACTTCAAGTAATGGTCATAAATGATGAATGGAATTCTTATAGAGAGGATGACACGAGAAAAGCAAACTTTGTGAAGGGAAAGCTTGTAAGTGATGATTGGTGGGATAAAGTAGCTTACATCATTGATCTCACAAAGCCTATCTATGAGCCATGTCTTCATTTGGTATATGAGATGTGGGATTACATGATTGAGAAAGTGAAGTGTGAAATTTACAAGAAAGAAAAACGTTCTCTTTCATACTTCAGTCCTTTTTATCATGTTGTTTATGGGATTCTTATAGCTCGTTAGACAAAGAGTTATTTAATATTCTCAAATTCGAGTCCTTTGATATATATGTAATTTTCTTTTTAATATGTTAAAGATTTTATAGTGATGGTTGACTAACTGAGGATCTTAGTAGTGTTGCTCCTAATTGATATGGTGAAATATCTCGAGAGGGAATAAAGTGCTTTCGTAGGTTATTTCCAAATGATGATGATTATGACAAAGTCTTGGATGAATATGCTTGTTTCTCACTTAAGAGTGGGCCTTTGTAGATTTGATTTCTCTTACAAAGAGGTATTCTTTGGATCTGAAAAGTTGGTGGGCTAACTTTGGTGTCGAAATTCCATTGCTCCAATCTTTGACTTTCAAAGTGCTTGGACAACATACTTCATCCTCTTGTTGTGAAAGAAATTGGAGTACTTATTCCTTTATTCATTCACTTATGAGAAATAAGTTAAATCTGAGTCGCGCCGAAGATTTAGTTTACATCCACTACAATCTTCGTCTTTTATCAAGAAGTTCTAGTCAATACGAGGATGAAAAAATCAAGATGTAGAATGTTGGTGGGGATGCTTTTGATTTATTGTGAGATGTTAGATATTTAGAGTTTGTCGAACTCTCTTTTGATGAACTGGATTTAGAGAGCGAGTTAATCTCGGAAGATGCTAATAGTGTTTGATTTGTGTTGTTTAATAATGTTCTATTCTTAATATTGTAGTTTGAGTCTTGAGATTTGACAGTTTAATATTATGGTTTGTTTATGGATTTTATTGTTTTATACGTAATATTATGGTTTGTTTATGGATTTTATTGTTCTATACTTAATATTGTGGTTTGGATCTTAAGATTTGACATTTTAATATTGTAGTTTGTTTATGTATTTTATTATTCTAGACTTAATAGTGTGGTTTGAGTCTTGAGATTTGACATTTTAATATTATGGTTTGTTTATGAATTTTATTGTTCTAGACTTAATATTGTGGTTTGAGTTTTGGGATTTATTTATGGTTTATTTAGAGTGAGTTGATCTTGGAAGATATTAACAATGTTTTATTTTTATTGTTTAATATTGTTTAGACTTAATTTATTGTTTGAGTCGAGATTTGATATTTTAATATTGTGATTTACTCACGGATTTTATTTTCTAATTTTCTATGAAATATGGACTCGATTTATGGTTTTTACATCTATTTATAATTTTAAATTTTTATATGTTGTACCCTTGTTATTCTCGTATCCTGTAATTTTAGAAATTGCAATTTTTCATTCTCGTATTTGTATCAGTGCAACATAGATGACAATTATCTTTTTGACTGTCAGTTCTTGAATTGCTCATCTTTTGTATGATATATGTTGTACATATGTAGGTTAGAATGTATAGGGATCTAAATATTTTGTTTGAATATTCATACAACTTAAAAACGATGTTAGTTTAAGTTATTTAGATGTTACTGTTGAGAAACGCCGGTACACCCTATGGCGTAGCGAAAAAATTATCCGGCGATTACCTCCAAAGATTCATGTACAATGAGCGAATTCGGAGTGAAAAGGATGAAACATTACCTTAATAAATCTAAAAACCCGCAATGAGTATAGGAGAGTCCAAATTGAATCTGAGTCATCACAATCGCGTTCTGACCTCTACGCAGTCCACTCGAACGAAATGAACAATATTTTCTCTTCTCTAACTATTAGAGAGGTTTTCCAAAAAAAAACACATATTGACTGCTAGACCTTATGTCTTTATATAGCATTCAAAAACTTAATTCTAATTAAATTTGGATTCATTAAATGTACACTATATTTAACCAAATATAATTAAATATGTAGAATATGATTCTACTTTAATTTGGATTCTTTAAATATACAATATATTTAATCGAATATAATTAAATATATAAAATTTGATTCTACTTTAATTAAGTTTCTTTAGAGATATATATATTTTAATAGTATTTGAAGATTACAATAATTATCTAGTATTAATATATATATATATAAACGATATTATATATAATTATAATAATTTCGTTTTAATAATTATAATGTGTACAACAAGTTTGTACACATGCTATTTAGTCGATATTTGTTCATTTCAATCATATGGTGTGACCCTTGTAGGTTCATGTAACGTTAGTAATAATATCAAGAACAATTTTAATATTACAAGCAATGAGTGGCATCTAGCAATACATCATTGCTACCTAAGTTACATGAAGTCACGGTTTGACTTTACCTTTTTCAGTGATTAACTTCTTTTATGTATTACATCCTTTTGTCCTTATATCTAGATCGGACACAAGTCATGGATTAGTCACACTTGTATAGTCCATCTAATATTTCTTGATATCTTGAGTAGACTATTATAAACGAATAATTATGATATCTCATATCAATTTATTTGAGCATGACCATGCATTTTCTAGTCTCACTCAATAAAGTGGCCTATGATATTGCTCTTATTATGTATGAGGGAAAAATCATATCTTGATCAACCATATTTCGCTACATTATGACATATCCAATGTCAGTCTTTATAGTGTAGTCAGTTACGACACACGTTTAACCGTATCAAAATATGTCACTTAGGATGTTGAAATGATGATGATCTCAAGTCTGAGGATCATACATGTAGTTATCACCATGAGCGATGTCGTGGCTGTCACATAATAATCCAATAAACATGCTCATAGCAGGTCAGTTTAGTATGTAGTTCTCTAACACATATTTATATATTGATTTTAACATCTCCATGTCAATGACAACGCTTTGTCATCAATCAAATATATATTAGTCTTAATATATTATTGTTGTTCATGCCCACAATAATACTTGACTAAGGATATTCAAGAATAACTATGTTATTCTAAGGACTTTATTAAAATTCGGTTTATTTATAAATGCACATAATAAAACTGAAATAATAATAATAGCTTTATATTAGTAAACAAGATAAAATAAGTATGTCTTTTACAACAATCTAATGATTGGTCTTTGGGCATACTCTAACCATTACTTGTTAATAAAATTATCACATAGATGAAATTTGTGGCTTATAATAGCTACAAATGTGTTTTAGGGCATTTAGTTTTGAAATTAATGGGTCAATTTCGAACCTAAGACTTCATAGTTCTAGAACTATGCTTTAGTATTAAAATCATGAGGTTCAGTTCCAAAACCGAGAGCATAGTTTTGGAACCAATCTACCAAATAATTAAATTTGGGCTTTTAAGCCTCGGAAAAATATATAAATATTGATAACATCTAACTCATATTGATAACATCCCTGATTGTAGCGGAATTAAAAATTTTCATAAAAGAATTTTCAGCAAAACCACAAACATCAATAGGATTACACAAAAAACTAAAAAAAAAGCAAACAATTGCAGGCTTTCTAAATCTACCAACAAACACAAGCAGCCAACATAAGGCCCTCTAAAGAGTTATTATCACACAGCTCTGTCAAAGAGCACCATCATTTACAGAAACATGAAAAACTTTTCATTTTGGGGGTATAGCTAAAATCAGACGCCTTCTATGTCGCTTGAGCAAATAGGTAAAAATAAAATATACTTGATATTTTCTTCTCCAAAAAAAATAATTTAGGGCAAGAGTGTAACTCCTATTTTGACCTAAGAGGTTTTCTTAAATTATATTTTTCGTTTTAGGAAACTTGCCCCTCAAGAAAGATCACTTAAAAGAAAAACGTGTCAAAATTTATTATTTAATTGTAAAAGTCCTTTGAAGTTTCGTCATAAAACAATGCATGCGGAAATTAGTTCATCAATCCCAAAATAAAAGTCCAAATTTACAACCAAGTCCGAAATACATAAATAATGAAAAGAAACTTGAAATAATCCATACTTAATAATAATATCAAATCCGTTCGAATGAGGTCCTCCAAGTACCGAACTCTAAGTCTGGAAATCTGAAACAGATACTAAGGGGAGTCAGCTATAAAGCTCAGTGTGTCTCTAGAGTGCATAATAGAGATATAACCAACAGTCCATCAACAATCAAGATTAAACAGTTATTCTGAAGTATCACAAGCAAGGCATAATGATAGCATAACATGACATGCACCCATCTACATCACTGTCCGAAGAGTGAGGTTCCCCTGAACCACTCTACACCGCAACACCATGTCCGAAGCAGAACTCATCCCGAAAGATGGAACTACTAATCCGAAGCGAAGTTCAACCCGAATGATGAAGTCGCTGAGCTTCCTCCATACAATATCCCATCCCAATGATATGACATGTTATCCGATTTCAGAGTCCGAATGCAATCTTGTTAAACAACTAAGATGTATGTATGTAATAGTCCGATTTCGGTATGTGTTACATAACATGATCACAACATTCGAGTCATAAAATATTTGTCAAATAACAGAGCATGATAGCACATATATATATACCATACAGATCATGCAGTCAGATAGCAAAAACATGTAGCACACACAGAGAACACACCTTAGGCAGCTAAAATATCAACGTCGGTAGTGACGTCTCCCATGCTCAGTTTTAGAGGAAGGTCGAACAGAATCAGCTCCTAAAACAAAGAACACTATATAAGATTCCTACTATGCCACAATCGAATAAGCTATGCTAACAGAAATCTTACTAGCCGATCTCGAAGACTGTGCCACTGGAGGTCTGCCTGGCGAAAGAGGAGGTAAATTCTCGGGGTCAGAGTCCACGTCACCTGAACACAAAAATAACTGAGTCAAACTCTGATGCAACACTTAACCAAAATTTTGAATTCAACATATAAACTTAATCCCAAAAAGGTATTTCGGGTTCGAATTTGAAGAAACGGACAGCGGAAACGGAACCAGAATGTCAAAAAATTTAAAGGTGAACCCTGTCAAAAAAGTCAACCCAAAAGTCAACCTTGACGTCATCATTGACCATGATGATGTCATCACTGACGCTGGCCTACATCAGCTCTACAATAGCATATGACGTTCACTGCTGACGTCATCTATCTCGGTCAAAGCTGACCGATTTTGTTCAGTGTTCTGGTCCGGTCCAACTCCCCAACCTAGTTCAATTCAATCACCAGCCCAAATCAGAGCAAAACCCTAATCCCCAATTTTACAAAACCCTAGATCTAGATCCCGGCGGCGCCCAACCACCACGGCGCGACCAGTGAGCCCAACGGCAGCCACGACCAACACGCCCCAACCACTACGGTGCTTACCCAGCAGCTCTAGACGCGGCTAGACAGAGAGGACGACGACGGTGAGGGTTCTTAAAGGAAACACAATCGTTTCCGGTGAGAAAGACGGTGAAAAGATGAAAAGTCGAGGCTTTCGGCCTCTCCTTTCCGATGATAGGAGTCGGTGAACAGGACACTCTAAGGCGGGTTTTGGTCGGACGGCTAGGGGAAGCCACTGATGGCAACAGAACGACGAATGGCCAGCAAAAGCTCCTTGGCGAAGCTTTAACGGAAAACGGGGAAATGGGCGTTCGATATGCTTTTGGAGAGAAAAGGGAGATGTCGAGTGCGGTGCTCAAAGAAGAAATCGGACAAAAGGGTGTTTACCCTAAACAAATGGGAAAATTATAGAAGAAGGGTCCCAACTTTAGCCCGCCTAACAAATTGCCCACCAAGTTTTAACTTTAATCAATTAGGTCCTAAATTCAAATTAGGTTAAAATCCGAGATTTCCCCCAAATTCTAGGGTTTTCAATTGGGAATTTTCATGATTAGGGTTTACAAATTGGGGCTAAAATGGGGTGTTACAACTCTCCCCCCGTAAAAAGAAATTTCGGCCTCAAATTTTACTTGGATCAAACAAATGCGGATATTGAGCTTTGATGACAGCTTTGGGCTCCCAAGTAGCCTCATCATGACTGCGACCACGCCACAAGACTATGACCATCTTAATGGTCTTCCTTCTGAGAACTTTCTTATCCTGAGCAAGAATCTCGATAGGCTCCTCCTCAAAGCGCAAATCAGGACGAATCTCAATCTCCTCCACATGCAAAACATGAGACGGGTCAGCATGGTAGCGTCTCAACACATAAACATGGAAAACATCATGAATACGCTGAAGCTCTGGTGGTAACTCAAGCTGATAGGCAACAGGCCCAACCCGACGAAGAATTCGATAAGGGCTAATATATCGAGGACTCAGCTTGCCCTTCCGACCAAACCGAAGTACCTTGCTCCAATGAGATACTTTCAGGAAAACCTCATCACCGACCTCAAACTCAAGATCTCGATGTCTCAAGTCACCATAAGACTTTTGTCTGTCAAAAGCAACCTTAAGCCGATCTCGAATCAATCTGACTGTCTGCTCGGCCTCACGGACTATGTTTGGTCCCAACAGTCTATGCTCATTAAGTTCAGTCCATCCAATCGGTGACCTACACTTACGTCCATACAGAGCCTCATACGGTGCCATCTTGATACTGGCTTGGTAGCTGTTATTATATGCAAACTCTGCGAGCGGCAAGAAATTCTCCCAACTACCACTATAATCGAGAACACAACCTCTCAACATGTCCTCAAGAATCTGAATCACACGCTCGGACTGTCCGTCAGTCTGCGGATGATAAGATGTACTAAAGTTCAACCGGGTACCCAAAGCAGAGTGAAGTGCCTTCCAGAACTTCGATTTAAATCTCAAATCACGATCAGAAATAATCGATATTGGTACCCCGTGAAGTCGAACAATCTCAAAAATATAAAGCTGAGCTAACTTACTCAAAGGATAGTTGACTCGAACCAGAATGAAATGCGCAGACTTAGTCAAACGGTCCACTATAACCCAGATGGAGTCCTTCTTAGACGGAGTCATCGGAAGACCACTAACAAAATCCATAGTCACACGCTCCCACTTCCACTAGAAATCTCGATGTGCTAAAGCAACCCAGATGGACGCTGATGCTCTGCCTTGACTCTCTGACAAGTCATACACTTAGACACAAATCTAACAATGTCTCGTTTAAGACCTTTCCACCAGTACCTCTGACGAAGGTTCTTATACATCTTATCACCACCAGGATGCATAGAATAGGGGCTGTCATGTGCCTCGCGAAGAATAACTTGTTTCAACCCATATTTCCTCAGAATGCAATATCGGCCTCGAAAACACAAAACACCATCCTGGTCAATAGTAAAATCCACAGATGTACCCTCAGAAACCTCTCTGATACGGTGCATAAGAAAAGGATCAGTAGACTGCTCAGCTCGAATATCAGATATCAGCGTAGGAATAACCCGAAGTTCTGCGATCAAAATACTATCTTCAAACAAACTCATCCGAGCAAATAAGGACCTCAAATCCGAAATGGCGTTACGACTCAAGGCATCGGCAACCACGTTCACCTTCCCCGAATGATGATCTATCTCACAGTCATAATCCTTGAGAAGTTCCAACCAGCGACGTTGTCTCGGATTCAACTCTTTCTGCGTAATGAGGTATTTTAGACTTTTGTGATCGGTGAAGATATAGCACTTCTCTCCGTAGAGATAGTGTCTCCAGATTTTCAGAGCAAAGATCACAGCAGCAAGCTCCAAATCATGGGTAGGTAGTTGCACTCATGTGCTTTCAACTGACGAGACGCATAGGCCACTACCTTCCCCTCCTGCATCAGAACACATCCTAATCTCGTGTGGGAGGCATCACTGTATATCGTATAAGCCTTCCCAGGCTCAAGCTGAATCAGAACTGGTGCTTCAGTCAACACGGTCTTAAGCTTCTCAAAACTGGTCTGCTGAGCCTCAGTCCAGACAAAAGGAATAACATTTCTCAGAAGTTTAGTCAAAGGAGCTGAATAATCGAGAAACCCTCCACAAACCTCCGATAGTAGCCAGCTAAACCCAAGAAGCTTCAAATCTCAGGAACATTCTTGGGCTGCTTCTAGCTCAAAATAGCCTCAATCTTCTTTGGATCAACCTGAATACCATTAGCAGAAACCACGTGTCCCAAGAAGGTAACCTCGATCAACCAAAATTCACATTTACTGAACTTTGCATATAATTACTTCTCTCGCAAAGTCTGTAGGACAATCCGGAGATGTTCCTCATGTTCTGCCTCCGATTTAGAATAAACCAGTATGTCGTCAATGAAAACCACCACGAACTGATCCATATATGGTTGAAACACTCTATTCATCATATACATAAATGTTGCATGGGCATTAGTCAATCAAAACAACACCACCAGAAACTCGTAATGACCATAACGAGTCCAAAAAGCGGTCTTGAACACATCAGAATCCTTAACCTTGAGTTGGTAATAACCCGATCTCAGGTCTATCTTAGAAAATATCGAAGCTCCCCGGAACTGGTCGAACAAGTCTTCAATACGAGGAAGGGGATACTTGTTCTTGATTGTTAGCTTGTTCAGCTTCCGATAGTCAATACAAAGCCGAAGTGATCCATCCTTCTTCTTCACAAATAAAACAGGGGATCCCTAGGGGGAAACACTAGGTCGGATGAAACCCCTATCTAGCAATTCCTGCAACTGAATCTTCAATTCTTTAAGCTCTTTCGGAGCCATCCTGTAAGGAGCCATAGAGACAGGGGTTGTATCCGGATAAACATTTATGCCAAATTCAACCTCATCACGTTTTGGCGGTACCCCCGGCAATTCCTCCGGAAAAACCTCTGGAAAATCCCTAACCACCCGGATCTTATCCAAACCAGAATTTGACTGCCTCAAGTCAAGAATATAAGCAAGGTAGGCAATGGCCCCATGTCGAATCATCTTTTCTGCTTTGAGAGCCGAAACAACATTGGACATGTAACCTCTACGCTCTCCCACCAGAATCACCTTGCACCCATATGAGGTTTTCAGAGTCGCCCTTTTCTTTTCACAATCCAAACTGACTCGATGAGCGGATAACTAATCCATTCCGAGAATAAGGTCAAACTTTCTGAAAGGTAACTCTATCAAATCAGTAGAAAATATTTTCCCTTGAATCTCCAAAGGGCAATTCTTGTACACTTTAGTAACCTTGACATGGTCACCCACTGGACTATACACTGAAACTACATTCAAAGTATTCTCAACCGGAATTTCAAGTCCCCTAGATACCAAACTCGCAACATACGAATGGGTAGAACCAATATCCAATAATGCAAAATACGAGATAGAGTGAATAGAAAAGGTACCAGCAATAACATATGGCTCATCACGATCCTCATGTCTCCTGGTAGCATAAACCAAACATGGCTATCTCACCCCAGATCCAGCAGATCCTCCACTCTGAGCTGGCCTACCTCTACTAGCAGAAACTGTAGTATCAGGTCTACCTCGACCTCTACCTCTAGCAGGAGTCTGTACCGATGCCTGTGACTGACTCGTCATATGAGCTGACGGAGGTGCAAGCGGACAATTGTTGCGTGTAAAATAGTCTATCGCAATTGTAGTGCAAGTGTACACGACGCAAGTAGTAAGTGATACGAAGTATCGGATATCGTCTCCACAGGGATTGGGCTAATGACTTCACCTTAGTTTACTGCACGAAAGTAAAGGAAATAGTTTAGAAAGTTGTCATGAGAATAATAAAGAAAAACGTAAATAAAAGAGTTGGAATATCAAGATAGAGAGAATGGGCTGGTATTGAATTGCTCAGTAGTGCAGGTATTGCAATGCTTAGGAAATCCAGTTCTGCCGTCGCGCCCGTCGCCGACAGCACCTGCCGCGGCGGCTGTCCGTTAGCTGTCGCGGCAGCGAACACACCAACACCGTACTTCCAAGTTTGGCAAGAATCCCATATCTGCCTTGGCCTATCCCTAGGTCCAAGTCTGTCGATGATCAAGTCTTTGATGATACCTCCCGGCGTGAATCGAAGGATGAACATCGATGTGTATGAATTCTTCTTTAGCCACTTAACCTTGCCCTATCCCTAGGCACAAGATAGTTCAACTATAAACTAGAGAACTTGCTCTTATCTTTTTCGTATACTTAACTCTCCCGATGCTAAGTAAATGGATAACCTCACAATGCTCTCCCGATGCTCTTGCAAGATATTAATAACCAAAATAAGAGAACTTGAAGTTTATTTTATTGAACTTGGAAAATCCTAAAACAAAACAACCCTTGCAACTACTTTACAAAACAACCCGTGGCCCTAGGGGGTTTTTAGAACATAACGACGGCGGGTAAACGGCAGGGGGATTTAGGTTATCGGTTATGGGGGAGATGTCTCCTAGGTTAAAATCTATGCCCTTATATAAGCTTTGGGCTCAAATATTCTAAGTTAACAAGGATTACAACTTTAATTAAAAATAAGATTCTAATAAAGACTTAATCTCCAAGTATCCTACTTTTCAGCCGCCATCTTTGTTTCTTGGGATTTCCTCTCCTTGAGCTTTGGCTTGTCATATCTTTTGATCCGGGGCTTGGAAAATTATTTGGTTTTCACACGACAGACGAGCAGATTTTTCTCTATCTATCGAGGTCCACTTTGCTTTTCCTCTTCATAAGGCTGTTGTCACCTTGCTGTCACGGCAGATCCATGGCAGCATCATCCTCGTCGTCTGCTTGTCCAGTTCAGCTCTTCTGCTTCTCTGCCCTGCGCCCGCCTTCTTTGTCAACTATGGCAGCAACCTGCAAAATTAGCCGTCTTTTAGTAGAATCCGTGCCTTTAATATATTTGTGATGTTTTGCTGTAAACTAACCTAAATGCAATGCAATGATGCTTGAATGCAGCAGAAATATGGGTTAAAAAGGGTGTAAATAATAGAACTTTTACACACTCAACACACCCCCAAACTCAAGTTTTTGCTTGCCCTCAAGCAATTAAGACCTAAAAGAAGAATGAATATTTTTGTGTTGGCTTTCAAACAGTGAATTGTCCCTTACCCGCCGCTCGTTCTCTGTGGCGGCAGCAACCTGTCGAAAAGATTAGGATCTGTCCGGAATCTCCCTATAGCCCTCGTGTAGTGTGTGCATGCTTGTGAACAGCTAAGACTCTCTTAGTTTCACTAGAATATTATACTTTAGCTTGTTTAGAGTTTTTCTTACGAGACTGATTTCTTTCTTTTCCTTACTAGAGCCAGAATAAGGCACCTCTAGTTAATTTCTTTTTTTCTAATTTCTTCTCATTTCTACTAGAGCCAGTATTTCAGGCACCTCTAGTTAACTGTCTAGAGCCGGTGATAGACACCTCTAGAAGTTTTTTCTCTGGTTATCTGCCTAGAGCCAGTGTTGGGCACCTCTAGGTTTCCTGAGAGTCTAGTCTCTTTTATACTCTAAGTGCTAAGTTTTCTATTCTAGTTTGGCTAAGAGAAGTCTAAGCATTATAACAGTCACAATGGTGTTTAAGTTTTTAGAACTATAGAAAGGCTCTAAACTTCTCCTTAAATTGTCCTAAAGATGCTGCCACGACAGAGCTGTCATGACAGGTAAGTTTACTTCACAGTTTTAAGCCAACAGTTTTAGTCTTTTTCTGATTTTTTTTAGAGAACTTAATTAAATAAAAGACACCACAATAATTTACAGATGTATTAAGGCTCCATTAAAATGGAGGGTTGCCACCCCCAAACTCGAGGGTTGCATTGCCCTCAATGCAAATGACAGATAAAATGAAGGCAGATACATCACAAAATATAAATAAGGCAGGCAGCAATAAAAAGAAAAGAAGAAACTTAAATTTTAAGCACTTTCTTCACTGTTGCTGCTGACACGGATCTGGCGGCGGCGTCTGGGCTGTGGGGGAGGCTGGGCAGGTTGCTCCACGACCTGGATGTCTGTGCTGCTGCCGCTATCCCAAGTGCTGCTGGTGGTGGTGCTGGCCTTGGGCATTAGCTTTCTGTCGGCCACGCGTTTCTGCCTCTTGACAGGCGTGAAGTCCTTCTCCAAATTCCTCCTAATATGAGGTTCCGCCTTGCTGTCATCTGAGGCCGGTCGCTTCGTTCCTCGGGCTGGGGTGTCAGCCGGAGGGCTGCCAGCTGCTGTCGGGGCAGGTGATGAGGTGGAGGCAGCAGAATGTGTGTGTGGTGAGGCAGGTGGTGTAGGTGTGTGGACAGGGGTGGGGATGTGGAAATAGTGGGCAGGGAAAGTGGGGAAAATAACATCGGGATAATTTAAAGTAGTGGTAATGAAATTTACCGTTGAGTTGGCGAAATCCCGGATGAATGTCATCAGCCCCATCTGTCTATCTTCCACCCGCTGTATGGCGGTAAGGATTTGGGCAGAGTGGTCTGTCTGGGTGGCTGCTGTGGCAGGTTCAGTGGCAGGTTCCTCGGATGATTCTGCTGGGGAGGCAGCCGGGTTGAAAGAGGAGATAGGTGTTGCGACTATCAGCTCCATGAGGCTGGTAATGTTGTTATCGGTCCAGCCTCGTCCTTGGACCAGTTTATCGGTGGGTGCCTCTGGGACAGCAGCGCAGTAGCAGAGAGAGGTGATCATGTACGGTAGGCAGAGGCGGGAGGTTGATCGATATGTGCAGTCCAAGACACTTTCCCTCATATAGCGGCCCACGTTGATAGGTCGGTCGTGCATGATCGAATGGATGAGGGCTAGCCTCTGCTGGTTCACCGTCGTGTGATGGGAGGACGGCATGATACGCTTCTTGATGAAAGCGTTCCATAGCTTTGCTTCTGGGAGCAGCTGCCCCCGTTGCACGGAGTTAGGGTTTTTCTTGCTGGTAGTCCACTTCGTCCCTTCTTCTGTCACCTCTGCCATGACAGCACCATAGGCGGCAGAGTCGAGGGTGTCCAAAAAGTGTTGATGGGCATCGTCGTTGGGACCAAAATAGAGGCCATACATGTGGTTGATACTATCGGTTGTGAATGGTACCTCTACCCCTCGGACAGTTACTGATGTTGTTGTCCTGCTGTCGATGGCAGCATAGAACTCCCTCACCAACGTGTCATTTAATTCTGCCGGTTGTTCGGCGAACTGCTCCCATAGTTGAGCCCTTATTGCCCTCGCGATGAATGGTCGGAGCCCCATGTTCGGTGCCTTTCGGATGTAGATGAAACCCCTTTCTTCCCATAGGTCCTTGGTTGCGAAGGGCGACTGTGCTGCTGATGAAGAGGCTGAGGCAGCACTGCGGCGGGTCTGTCTGGAAGACATGTTAGTTGCAAGGGTTGTCAAAGTAAAGAAAACAAAGAAAAACGAGAGGAGAAAGCAAGTAAGAATAAGCAGAAGTGAGGAAAATGAAAATGAAAACGGGGTTTTATAGCGGTCGAGTTGCTGCCCGTTTAATGTTGTAACGGCAGGCGTGAATAACGGGGCGACTGTTGAGATTTGGCGTGTCTGACGCGTCTGACACGCATTTATGCGTCTGTTACGCGTCTGCCACACGCTTCTGCGTCTGCCGTGTTAGTCTGTTGACAGCCTATCTTATCCGTGTCTACGGCGGCAGCTGGAACGACAGGCTTCAATAAATGGGCTCTGTTGGGCTGATGGATGGATGGTGGGCTTGGGTCACTTCTCCTTTTCTTCTTGACTCCTTTATTACCTAAAAACATAAAATATAAAAACATTATTCGAATAAAAATAAACCTTATTACCTAATAAATAATAAATAATAATAAATAAAAAAATAATAAAAATTAGGTTAAATTAGGGATGCCTTGTGGGGCATCTCCTAAGGTAACCACTTCCTGTATTCCTGGGGCTTCAGTCCCCTGATAATGCTTGAGGCGCTGTCCGTTGACTTTGAATTGGTGCCCGTCTTTTAATGATTGAATTGTGATGGCACCATGGGGAAAAACTTGGACCACTTGGAACGGGCCAGACCATCTAGATTTTAGCTTCCCTAGAAAGAGTTTCAGTCTAGAATTGAACAACAACACAAGCTGCCCTGGGCAGAACTGTCGTGGCAGCAACTTCTTATCATGCCACTTCTTGGTTTTCTCCTTGTAAATTTTTGCATTGTCGTAGGCCATTGTCCGTATTTCTTCAATCTCGTTCAGATCTAACAGCCTCTTCTGGCCTGCCTTGTCCAAGTCCATATTCACTGCCTTGATTGCCCAGTATGCTTTGTGCTCTATCTCGACAGGCAGATGACATGTTTTCCCATAAATCAATCGGTATGGAGACATGCCCAATGGAGTCTTAAAAGCTGTCCTATATGCCCATAATGCATCATTAAGGAGTAAAGACCAATCTTTCCTAGTTGGCTTAACCATCTTCTCAAGAATGTTCTTAACTTCCCTATTGGATATCTCAGCTTGTCCATTGGTCTGTGGGTGATATGATGTCGCGATCCTGTGCTTGACACCATATTTCTTCAAGGCGGCAGCAATTACCCTATTGTCAAAATGTCTCCCTTCATCACTGATAATCGCCTTGGGTATGCCAAATCTAGAAAAAATGTTTTTGTGTAAAAACTTTTGGACCGTCTTGGCATCATTCTTTTGAGTGGCGATAGCTTCAACCCACTTAGAGACATAATCCACTGCTAGGAGGATGTATAGATTTCTACATGAAGATGGAAAAGGTCCCATAAAATCGATCCCCCAAACGTCGAAGATCTCGACTTCTACAATGTTTTGCAGTGGCATCTCGTTTCTCCTCGAGATGTTACCTGTCCGCTGGCACCTGTCACAGTTCTTGTAGAAGTCCTGTGCATCTTTATACAGTGTCGGCCAGTAGAATCCTGACTGCAGCACCTTGGCAGCAGTTTTATTGCCTCCTAAGTGACCTCCATATTGTGAAGCATGGCAGTGATGGAGAATGTCTTCTTGCTCTTCTTGTGGTACACACCTCCTTATAACCTGGTCTGCACACATTTTGAAAAGAAGAGGTTCGTCCCAATAATAATGCTTAACATCATTTTGGAACCTCTTCCTGGCTTGATAATTAAGATCAGAAGGAAGTATTCTGCTAACTATAAAATTAACGAAATCAGCATACTAGGGGAGTTCAGAAGACTTACCTGCCGCCATGGCTGTCGCGGCAGCGATTGCGGCAGCAAAGAGCTGCTCGTCTGGGAAGGTCTCCAGTATATTAGTCTCATCTATTGGCAGACTCTGTCCCTTCTCCAACCTTGACAAGTGGTCTGCCACCTGATTTTCTGTCCCTTTTTTGTCCTTGATTTCAAGGTCGAATTCTTGTAGTAGCAGAATCCACCGTATCAATCGAGGCTTTGCGTCCTTTTTTGCGAACAGATACTTCAGGGCAGAATGGTATGTATGCACTATTACCTTCGTCCCAAGTATGTAAGAACGAAACTTGTCAATGGAGAACACCACAGCTAATAGCTCCTTTTCTGTGGTGGTATAATTTACTTGGGCGTCATTCAATGTCTTGCTGGCATAGTATATGACATGAAACAGCTTATATCTGCGTTGCCCAAGTGCTGCCCCGACAGCATAGTCACTAGCATCACACATAATCTCAAATGGCTGCGTCCAGTCTGGTGGCTGTACTATGGGGGTTGTTACCAATTTTTCCTTCAGAACCCTGAATGCTTCAGTACATTCTTCGTTAAAGTCAAAGGGTCGGTTCTGCTCCAAAAGATGGCATAGGGGCTTCGTGATTTTTGAGAAATTTGCAATGAATCTTCGATAAAAACCAGCATGCCCTAAGAAACTTCTAATTCTCTTGACTGTAGTCAGCGGCGGCAGCTTCTCAATTACTTCTATTTTGGCCCTGTCGACTTCTATCCCACGGCAGCTAATCTTATGGCCAAGGACTATCCCCTCATCCACCATAAAGTGGCATTTTTCCCAATTTAAGACCAAGTTTGCTTTTTCACATCTTTCAAGTACCTTTTGTAAATTGCCTAAACAACTCTCAAAATCATCTCCAAAGACGGAAAAATCATCCATAAAAATCTCAAGGAAGTCCTCCACCATGTCGGAGAATATGGCCATCATGCACCTTTGGAAGGTGGCGGGTGCATTGCATAATCCAAATGGCATTCTCCTAAATGCGTACGTTCCGTAGGGGCATGTGAAAGTCGTCTTTTCTTGATCCTCCAGTGCGATAGCAATTTGATTATAACCTGAATAACCATCAAGAAAACAATAGTAAGGTTTACCCGCTAATCTATCAAGCATTTGATTAATAAAGGGTAAAGGAAAGTGGTCTTTTCGGGTAGCTTTGTTAAGCTTCCGATAGTCCATACAAACCCTCCAACCGGTCACAGTCCTGGTTGGGATTAACTCATTGTTCTCATTGGTCACCACGGTCATTCCTCCTTTCTTGGGAACGCATTGCACCGGGCTCACCCATTTGCTGTCAGAGATGGCGTAAATAATACCAGCATCTAACCATTTGATTATCTCTTTACGCACCACCTCTTTCATCGCATGGTTTAGCCGCATTTGGGCATCAATAGTCGGCTTATGATCTTCCTCTAGAAGGATTTTGTGCATGCATAACGCTGGACTAATGCCTTGAATATCAGCGATCATCCATCCAATTGCCTTTTTGTGCTGTCGTAACATGCCGATCAGCTGCCGTTCCTGTTCCTGCGGCAGCTTAGAAGAGATGATTACGGGCAACGTATCATTTGAACCAAGAAAAGCATATTTTAGCTGCCCTGGCAGGGGCTTCAGTTCTAAGGCAGGTGGTTCAACAGTAGATGGCTTTTGGATTAAATGGTTATCCGAAGTATAATTCAAAGGTTCGAATAACTTACCTAGACGATTACCTAACCAGTTTACCTCCTCCTGATCTTCAACATCAGATGTATCGGATTCAGAGGAGTTGTTGTCGTCGGTGCTGCCGTTAGTGCTATCGTGACAGGCCTATAGGTGGCTGTCGCGGCAGTGACCAAATTTAATATCGTGACAGCCCGACCTGATGCAGGGTTGATCAAGGGTAACATCAGTGATAGCCTTGCATTCCTCGTCTACATCAGCATGTTTCATTGCTTGGAGAACATTCAACTTAATCTCTTGATCGTTTACTCGCATGGTGAGTTCTCCTTTCTCCCCATCAATCAATGATCTTCCCGTGGCTAAGAAGGGTCGCCCAAGGATGATTGGTGCGTTTCCGTCTGCTTCACAATCTAAAACAAGAAAGTCAGCAGGAAAAATAAACTTATCCACTCTTACCAAAATATCTTCAATTTTTCCTTCTGGATGAACGTAAGAGCGGTCTGCCAGCTGCAGAGTTACTGTCGTGGGCCGCGCCTTTCCAATACCTAATTTCTGAAAAATAGACTTTGGCATTAAATTAACACTAGCACCAAGATCACAAAGTGCCTTACCCACGAATTTATTTCCGATGACGCAAGGTATGATGAAGCTCCTCGGATCCTTCTTTTTCTGGGGTGGCTGCCGGTGAAGAATACTCATGCAACCTTCTGTCATCTTTACCGTTTCAAACTCCCCAAGTTTAGATTTTTTCGACATAACATCCTTGAGAAATTTAGCATAACCGGGCATCTCCCTAACGGCATCTAACAACAGAATATTAATATGAACCTGCTTAAAAATATCATAAATCTTTTTAAGTTGAGATTCTTGCTTAGCTTGCTGTATCCGTTGAGGGAAAGGTGGCGGGGGACGGTAATCAGCAATACGTCCTTCCCACTGCATGCGAATCTGAGGACGGTAATCATCTTTTTTCTCCTCTGTCGCTTCTACTGTCGTGAAAGGCTCATCGGCAGCAGTCTGTTTATCACCTGTCGGGGCAGCTTCCTCGGCAGGTTTGTCTAAGGCTGGATCCTTTTCTGTTTCAGCTTCCTTTTCCGGCCCTGGTAGTTTCTTCCCACTCCTAGTAGTAATTGTCTTACATTGCTCATGTGTGGGCGGTCTAGCATTTTCAGTATTGCTAGGAAATCCTCCATTCTGCCTCGGCTTAATATGTTGAGAGACCTGACCCATTTGTGTCTCCAGAGATTTCAAAGTAGCTTCATGATTCGTCATCCTCATCTCTGTTTTATCCATGAAATTCTTTGTCTTCTTGACAAACTGATTCATATTCTCAATATAAGTACCGGTCTAAGACATAAAGGTGGCCAGAGTTTGTTCCAGTATACTGCTCGTGGCAGCTGGTGGCTGCTGTTGCTGCTGTGGCGGCAGGTGCGGAGGCAGTTGCTGCGGCAGTTGCTGTCGCGTCAGCAATCTAGGTCCTCCCTGATTCTGATTATGTGCTTGTGGATTCAGGGCATTATTAGGATTACTCCAGGAAAATTTGGGATCCTTCCTCCAATTGGGATTATAGTTGTTGGAATTGTAATTTGGCTTGTAGTTTCAAACATATTTTCCCTCTTCTACTTGTATTGGGCACTCATCCCGACTATGATTTCCCTCACAGATATTACATACTTCCTCAACAGCAAATCCTTGTAAACCATCATCATTCAATAACCTTTTCATTGCTTTAGTAAGGAATGCTACATGTGATTTCATAGTGTTGTCGGCCTCATAATCCTTGACAGCAAGTACCCGTTTACCCCCTCTTCTTGCAGTCGGAAACTGCTCCTCATTCTTAGCTAGATTTTTCAAAACTTGCAATGCCTCGTCCGGATCTTTATCCAATAATAGTCTATTTGCTGCAGAATCAATTCGAATGCGAGTTTGTAAGTTGGCAGCATTATAAAACTTTGTTACCTGATTCCAGACGGGGAATCCATGCATTGGGCAGTTCCGTAGAAGAGTAGTAAATCTGTCCCAGGCCTCGTGCATCGGCTCGTCATCTTCCTGTTGAAAAGTAGCAATTTCGTTACGTAATCGCTCAGATAAATGTGAAGGATTAAAACGAGATAAAAATTCACGAGATAAATCTGCCCAAGTCATAATTGAACCTGGCGTAAGTTTATTCCACCAAGTTTTAGCTCTGTTCCTCAATGAATGGGGAAATAACCGAAGCCTCAGTATCTCCGGATTAACTCCTGACAGTCTAAACGAACCACAGATCTCCTGGAACGTCTTGAGATGCTCCCTAGCATCTTCTGTCACAGCACCACTAAACTGCCCGGCATTGTTGATCATACTAAACATGACAGGCTTAAGCTCGAAGTTATCAACATCAATATCCGGCAGTGTGGTCTCCAGCTCTACATGATCGTTCAACATGTAGTCACGACAGGACCGTCGTCCGGTTGCTACGGGCGGGTCGCCGACAGGCGGTATACCATCACCAGCTGGCGGATTATGTGCCATCTTCTCTAGCTGTTCCTCAAGGTACTCGTTCCTGTCTAAAAGGTGACGAAGTTGTTTCTTGAGATTGAAGGAACGTTCAACTTCCGGATCTAATGGGTACTCAGGATCTTCACCTCTTTTAGATCTGCGCATAAACAAGAAAACCTCGTGAAAAGCAAGAGTTGAAGGCACCAAAAGAAAATAGAAAAAGAAAAATTAAAATAAAAACAGAAAAAACAAAAACGAAAAGTGCAATAAAAGAAAGGTGTAGTTATGTTGCCAATCCCCGGCAACGGCGCCAAAAACTTGTTGCATGTAAAATAGTCTATCGCAATTGTAGTGCAAGTGTACACGACGCAAGTAGTAAGTGATACGAAGTATTGGATATCGTCTCCACAGGGATTGGGCTAATGACTTCACCTTAGTTTACTGCACGAAAGTAAAGGAAATAGTTTAGAAAGTTGTCACGAGAATAATAAAGAAAAACGTAAATAAAAGAGTTGGAATATCAAGATAGAGAGAATGGGCTGGTATTGAATTGCTCAGTAGTGCAGGTATTGCAATGCTTAAGAAATCCAGTTCTGTCGTCGTGCTCGTCGCCGACAGCACCTGTCGCGGCGGCTGTCCGTTAGCTGTCGCGGCAGCGAACACACCAACACCGTACTTCCAAGTTTGGCAAGAATCCCAGATCTGCCTTGGCCTATCCCTAGGTCCAAGTCTGTCGATGATCAAGTCTTTGATGATACCTCCTGGCGTGAAACGAAGGATGAACACCGATGTGTATGAATTCTTCTTTAGCCACTTAACCTTGCCCTATCCCTAGGCACAAGATAGTTCAACTATAAACTAGAGAACTTGCTCTTATCTTTTTCGTATACTTAACTCTCCCGATGCTAAGTAAATGGATAACCTCACAATGCTCTCCCGATGCTCTTGCAAGATATTAATAACCAAAATAAGAGAACTTGAAGTTTATTTTATTGAACTTGGAAAATCCTAAAACAAAACAACCCTTGCAACTACTTTACAAAACAACCCGTGGCCCTAGGTGGTTTTTAGAACATAACGACGGCGGGTAAACGGCAGGGGGATTTAGGTTATCGGTTATGGGGGAGATGTCTCCTAGGTTAAAATCTATGCCCTTATATAAGCTTTGGGCTCAAGTATTCTAAGTTAACAAGGATTACAACTTTAATTAAAAATAAGATTCTAATAAAGACTTAATCTCCAAGTATCCTACTTTTCAGCCGCCATCTTTGTTTCTTGGGATTTCCTCTCCTTGAGCTTTGGCTTGTCATATCTTTTGATCCGGGGCTTGGAAAATTATTTGGTTTTCACACGACAGACGAGCAGATTTTTCTCTATCTATCGAGGTCCACTTTGCTTTTCCTCTTCATAAGGCTGCTGTCACCTTGCTGTCACGGTAGATCCATGGCAGCATCATACTCGTCGTCTGCTTGTCCAGTTCAGCTCTTCTGCTTCTCTGCCCTGCGCCCGCCTTCTTTGTCAACTATGGCAGCAACCTGCAAAATCAGCCGTCTTTTAGTAGAATCCGTGCCTTTAATATATTTGTGATGTTTTGCTGTAAACTAACCTAAATGCAATGCAATGATGCTTGAATGCAGCAGAAATATGGGTTAAAAAGGGTGTAAATAATAGAACTTTTACACACTCAACAACAATCTCTGAAAAGATGGTCGAATGACCCATAACGAAAACAAGCCCCAAACTGTCTCCTACACTCTTCTGAAGGCCATTTCTTGTAGAAAGAACATTATGGTACCCCTCGTGTGCTAGTCGATCCTCCAACACTAGAAGTCGGAACAGCAGTGGTCACTGGTCTGGTTCTGGAAAAACTTTGATAATCACTCTCATCTCTTGCCCTCTTCCTGGTCTAATTACCCTGACTATACTAAACTGACACGGTTGACTGCCTCTTATCTCGATCCATACCCTGAGACTCAACTTGCCTCAACTCTGGCTCATTGTGTTTAGCAGTCCTAGCTCGCAATATAATATCCTTGTACTCTTTGTCCAAATGCAAAGCAAAACCAGTCTTGATCGAAGGTCGCATACCCCTCAGAAACCAGTCGCACTTCCTTTTCTCTGTAGTAACTAACCCAGGGACATATTGTATCAGTCTCAAAAACTCAATCTCATACTGATTTACAGTCATGTCATTTTGCTTCAGATTCATAAAGTCCTCTCGACACTTGGCTAGATACTCTACCCCAACATATCTGTCTCGGAAAGCCTGACGAAAATGATCTCATGTGACCCGACTAGCAGAGATAACAGTCTCCTCAGCCTCCCACTAGTTCTGGGCTTCACCCTTCAATAATGATACAATCGCTCTCAATTTCTGTCAGTAGAGTAGTCCATCTCATCAAATAACTATTGTAATTTCTTCAGCCAATACTCTGCATCAGCCAGATCTGCAGTCGTCTTACCATCAAACATCGACATCCCAGCAAACAGAAACTCAGCAGATATGGGTCTCCTAGAACCCTGTCAAAAATACTCGAGTAACTCCAAATGCACTGCAGCAACATCAACTCCAACAGTCTCATTGCTACCGACTGCACGGGGACCTCCGCTCTAAGTCTGTTGACCAGGGTGATCGGTCTGTTGATCACTCGTATGAACCTCAGGTTGCTCTTCAGCCTGCTCATGTTGTGGGTCCTCCTGATGCTGTGGCGAATGCTCAGGGGGATTAACATCACTTGTATCCACGACGGTACGACCTCGTCCACGACCTCGACCTCAGCCAGCCGTAACTCTAGTACTTCTATGGGGTGGCATGGTAGTCTATCTACAAAAAAGAAGAATCCTAAAGTCAGAATTGGTACTTGGAGTCTCTAATTAAAACATATGTTACTTCTTTAAAATTCGGAAATTTATCTAAAAATCTCATAGTTCCCGAAAACATTTATTATGCATGCAAAATTTTGAAAACATTAAAATCAAATTTTGTCGAGCCTCATAGGCCGAGTGGTGTAGCCTGGCTCTAATACCACTAAATGTAACCCCCTATTTTGACTAAAAGGTTTTCTTAAATTATATTTGTCGTTTTAAGAAACTTGCCCCTCAAGAAAGATCACTTAAAAGAAAAACGTGTCAAAATTTATTATTCAATTGTAAAAGTCCTTTGAAGTTTCGTCATAAAACAATGCATGCGGAAATTAGTTCATCAATCCCAAAATAAAAGTCCAAATTTACAACCAAGTCCGAAATACATAAATAATGAAAAGAAACTTGAAATAATCCATACTTAATAATAATATCAAATCCGTTCGAATGAGGTCCTCCAAATACCGAACCCTAAGTCTGGAAATCTGAAACAGATACTAAGGGGGAGTCAGCTATAAAGCTCAGTGTGTCTCTAGAGTGCATAACAGAGATATAACCAATAGTCCATCAACAATCAAGATTAAACAGTTATTCCGAAGTATTACAAGCAATGCATAATGATAGCATAACATGACATGCACCCATCTACATCATCGTCCGAAGAGTGAGGTTCCCCTGAACCACTCTACACCGCAACACCATGTCCGAAGCAGAACTCATCCCGAAAGATGGAACTACTAATCCGAAGCGAAGTTCAACCCGAAGAATGAAGTCGTTGAGCTTCCTCCATACAATATCCCATCCCAATGATGTGACATGTTATCCGATTTCAGAGTCCAAATGCAATCCTGTTAAACAACTAAGATGCATGTACGTAATAGTCTGATTTCGATATGTGTTACATAACATGATCACAACATTCGAGTCATAAAATATTTGTCAAATAATAGAGCATGATAGCACATAAATATATACCATACAGATCATGCAATCAGACAACAAAAACATGTAGCACACACAGAGAACACACCTTAGGCAGCTAAAATATCAACGTCGGTAGTGACGTCTCCCACGCTCAGTTCTAGTGGAATGTCGAACAGAATCAGCTCCTAAAACAAAGAACATTATATAAGATTCCTATTATGCCACAATCGAATAAGGTATGCTAACAGAAATCTTACTAGTAGATCTCGAAGACTGTGCCACCTGAAGTCTGCCTGGTGGAGGAGGAGGTAAATTCTCGGGGTCAAAGTCCACGTCAGCTGAACACAAAAATAACTGAGTCAAACTTTGATGCAACACTTAACCAAAATTTTGAATTCAACATATAAACTTGATCCCAAAAAAGGTATTTCGGGTTCAAATTTGAAGAAACGGACAGCGGAAACAGAACCAGAACGTCAAAAAACTTTTGGGTGAACCCGGCCGAAAAAGTCAACCCAAAAGTCAACGCTGGCGTCGTCATTGACCATGGTGACGTCATCGCTGACGCCAGCCTGCATCACCTCTACAATAGCAGATGACGTCATTGATGACTTCATCCATCTCGGTCAAAGTTGACCGGTTTGGTTCAGCGTTTTGGTCCGGTCCAACTCCCCAACCCAGTTCAATTCAACCACCAGCCCAAATCAGAGCAAAACCATAATCCCCTATTTTACAAAACCATAGATCTAGATCCCAACGGTGCCCAACCACCACGGCGCGACCAGTGAGCCCAAGGGCGGCCACGGCCAACACGCCCCAACCACTACGGTGCTTACCCAGCAGCTCTAGACGCGGCTAGACGGAGAGGACGGCGACGGTGAGGGTTCCTAAAGGAAACACAGTCATTTTCAGTGAGAACGACGGTAGAAAGATGAAAAGTCGAGGCTTTCGGCCTCTCCTTTCCGACGATAGGAGGCGGCGAACAGGACACTCTAAGGCAGGTTTTGTTCAGACGACCACGGGGAAGCCACTGATGAAAATGGAACGACGAACGACCGACAAAAGCTCCTTGACCGGAGCTTCAACGGACAACGGGGAAATGGGCGTTCGATATGCTTTTGGATAGAAAAAGGGAGATGTCGAGTGCAGCGCTCAAAGAAGAAATCAGACAAAAGGGTGTTTACCCTAAACAAATGGGAAAATAACAAAAGAAGGGTCCCAACTTTAGCTTGCTTAACAAATTGCCCACCAAATTTTAACTTTAATCAATTAGGTCCCGAATTCAAAGTAGGTTAAAATCTGAGATTTTTCCCAAATTCTATGGTTTTCAATTAGAAATTTTCACGATTAGGGTTTATAAATTGGGACAAAAATAGGGTGTTGCAAAGAGGCAACTGAAATTTTAGTTGAGACTGAAGGTTACCGTATGTAGCTAGAGCATTTTGACTAACTGTCCATAAAAAATTAGGAGAAGTCTTCAATGTCTAAATGAATCTCCAAAAAAATTTGTCATTTCTAGGATCATTACTTGAGGATGGATGTCTTTCACGCATTCTGACTTCATCAATTTAGTCCTAATTTTAAATTAATAAAATAAATTAATTATTTAATTAAGTGATGACACGTGTCAATATCTTATTGGAGGAATTTAATTATTTATATTTGATTTTATAAATTTATTTTCCTCGTCCAATCAAGTGGTGACATGTGCCACCACTTGTTTGAAGGAAAATTAAACAAATATGAGAGAAAAGGGCTAGGGTGGATCAAACCAACATCATGTGGGTTCTAAACCCACACCTTTACCACTGCACCACACCTCTCTCAATGACATAATTTGTTCCATTTAATATATAACTTATAATGCAGTAAATGTTTGGGGAAAAAAGTTAGTCCTTTAAAAATTTCAAAAAAATAATTTGACCCCGTAAATTTTAAAATTTCATATTAAGCTTCAAAATTGTTGAATATTTTTAATTAAATCTATCCCATAATTTTTAAACATTTCAAAAATATTAGTTAGACCTCACATTTTTTTGAAAGAAAATCTAAATTGAACCCTTAAAAATTTACTTTAACCTTCTAGTTTTTTAAGTTTTAAATTAGTCTCCTCAAGCTCTTTCATCAAGTTCCACCGCTAGAACATTGGTTCATTGTGTTGTTAGTGAAAGTTCAGTAATCACTAATCAGTGCCATGCTTTCAGTTTGATTGAGAAAGAAAATGAAAATCATTTGCATTATAATTAATCATAGTACAAATTTACATTTTACAATGTCAAATAATTGCATGATGAGATACATAACCTACATATAAACTGTACAAGAATTGGAGCTTTGTATCAATGAATGATCCATGTGATTGAAATAATGTTTTAATCAGGCAGAAAGGGAAGCCTGGTAACACTTGTTCCTCCACTGCTATCAGTTAGGGGCTTCAATCCGGTCTCATTTTGTAAATCCAATATCGTTTTGAGGGATTTCGATGAAAGCTTTTTGTTCAATCTATGAGGAAGAATTTGCAACCTTGGGTTAAGCTCAGTACCTGAGTTTTCTGCATCCAACTGATAGCTTTTGACAAGCTCAAGTTGACGGGCAATTCTTTCGGAACGTCTCGGGAGAAGTTCAACCAGTTCACCGCCGGGAATAACGATATACTCAATCGCTAGACGAACCTCCTGCAAGAATACAAAGGAAGGTGTCAATTAACAATAACTTCATTAAGTGAAGATTGCAGTTAGACGTTAGTTCGATGGCATTTGAGCGGATACGTTTTGATCAACATAATAAGAACAGGGTTTCAAATTTGGCTGGAAATGGGAAGTTGCAACAGTACTATATACTATGTCTGAGGTTTAGAATTAATTTAAATATGAAAAATAAAAATATTCGAATATTTTAAATTGAATGTTTGTGTGATTATACACATCTCAAGTGGTCTAGGTTCGAATCCCCTTTCAATCATTTTTGCTTTTTTCCCCTAACATTTAATGCATTATAAGATTTATATTAAATGGAGCAGATCATGCCATTTAGAGAGGTGTGGTGCAGTGGTAAAGGTGTGGGTTTAGAACCCACATGTTGCAAATTTGATCCACCCTAGCCCCTTTCTTTCATATTTGCTTAATTTTCCTTCAAACAAATGGTGACACGTGTCACCACTTGATTGGACGAGGAAAATAAATTTATAAAATCAAATATAAATAATTAATTTCCTCCGATAAGATGTTGACACGTGTCATCACTTAATTAAATAATTAATTTATTTTATTAATTTAAAATTATGACTAAATTAAAAGAATGTGTAAATAACAAGGATTAAATGTGTAATTTTATAAAAGTTAGTTAACTGCCACTTCATCACTCCGTCAGTCCTCTGTTATTTTTTTAACGGCGGTGGTCAAAATAGATTAATTTAATAAGTTTGGTGGTCTGATTGATGAGTTTGTTAGTTCGGTGGTCACAATAAAAATCCTCAATTAGTTCGGTGGTCAATGTTATAGTTTACCCTTACTCTTATGCTAATTTTTTATTTTAGCTTTTCCACCTAAATTAACCCGGATTATGCTTCTATCGCCGTCCGACTGTCCCGGTCTCCGTCAGGTTTCATCGTCATGGATTAATTAGAACTTTTTGATTCCTTTGGAAATGATACGAAACCAAAAGAATTGATTAGAATATTCAGATTCCAAGTTCCAACCCATTTTTGTTTCATTTCCCACAATTTATCGCCAACCGGGGGACCCTTGAACCCAATTCTTTAAGTAACAATCCAAAATTTCTAGTTTTCCTCCTCAAGCTTCAAGCCGGCACTCTTCCTGTTTTGACTTCACTCTCTTGGATTTCTCTATCTCTCTCGAATTCCCAGAGGTTTTAAAAATCGGGTGGAGCTAGAATTACTACTCAAATGGCAATCCAATCCATGGATACTCCAGACGAAGAGACGCCACTGCTTGTTGATGTTTCGGAAAGTCAAACTCCCAAGAACCGGACGAGGGACGTTCATATTTTGAGCACTGCCTTCTTGCTGCTCTTCCTTGCTTATGGAGCTGCTCAGAATTTAGAAACTACTCTTAATTCTGTGAGTTTATTTCCCTTTTTCATGTTTATTCATTCAAAACGAGCTCAGAAATTTAAGAGATTATACAATTTTCCTGAATTTGTTGAAATTTAAAAAAGTTTCAACTTTTTTTTGGTGGGTTTCTTTTGCAGGAAGGAAACTTGGGAACGGTGTCCCTAGGGATACTTTATGTGTCTTTTGCGTTTTTCTCCTTGTTTGCTTCTTTGGTGGTTCGATTATTAGGGTCGAAGAATGCTATGGTTCTAGGGACTACTGGTTATTGGTTGTACATAGCTGCAAATTTGAAGCCTACATGGTACTTAGGAATTGATGTTCATTTACTCGCTTGCTGGATTTCAAAGTTAATCGAAACCGAAACAAAATTAGTTTGTGTATAGAACTTTCAAATTGTACTATCTGTTTCCATACCATGTATCAATCATGTTGTTATGGAACTTTCAAACTGAACATCTTTTATTCTTGTTGTAGGTATACTATGGTTCCTGTTTCTTTGTATATGGGTTTTGCGGCTTCAATAATATGGGTCGGGGAGGTATATGTGCAATTTAGGCTTATTAAGTTCATTCATATTTCTTGTTTAGTGATGGTTATTGATTGATCATATCTCCATTCCTTAACCAATTTGGTTTTTTTCAGGGGACATATCTTACATCGATTGCTCGCAGTCATGCTAGAGATACCAAATTAAACGAAGGAACCGTGATTGGTAACTTCAATGGAGAGTTTTGGGCAGTCTTTGCTCTTCACCAGGTAGACTATTGATTTTTGCTGCGACGGTCTAGTCATTTTCTAATTCTCTACTCTGAAAAACTTTTTTTTCTTAGGATATCTTTAACTTGTTATGAGGTGGTTTAAATGCTAAACATTCAGCTTATACTAAATTTGGTTTCGTAAACTTTGCAGTTTGTTGGAAATCTGATCACACTTGCAGTGCTGCCAAAGGGTACGGTATGTGTTGCCTCCATGAAATTTTTCCCCCTCTTGTAGTCTATTTGTGCTCCTAAACGATGGTGTTGTCCTGAATATAGGGTGGAAAAATCATTCCATCTTTCTGCATGCTTCCATATATGTTTGGTTTTGTACTTATTTTTCTCTTTCAAGAACTGATCTGTTCTATGTATGTTTTATGGCATGGATTGTTTGGTTTGGGCTTAGTGGGTTTTTTATTTTACCAATTCTCAATATGTTCAATGCTACTGACAAGTTATTCTTGCACTGCAGGAAGGAAGTACCAGCAACACGACTTTGCTGTTCATTGTGTTTCTTTGTAGCATGACATTAGGTACAACTCTTATGTGTTTCATACGTAAAACCGATGACAAAGAAGAGAAGGTATCAGAAGATTCGCCTGTCAGTTTTTATTCTGATGTGGCTTCTCGGTTGAAGTCGGTTATCCTTCCTTTGCTCGACTTTCGGATGCTGTTGGTCATTCCTCTTATTGCCTATTCAGGATTACAGCAAGCTTTTGTATGGTATTGCTTACTGAGGCCGTTACTGCAACTTGTTTCAAGCCTTGCCTCATTTAAGAAAACTTTTCACCTTTATTCTTAATTAGATATGTTTTTCCATTTTAGGGCTAATTACACTAAGGACATTGTAAACCCAATTCTTGGAGAGGCTGGTGTGGGTGGTGCTATGGCAGTTTATGGTGCTTTTGATGCAATCGTAAGTATTTAAAATGCAGAAATTGTTACAATTAGTTTTACTTGAAAAGGAACTGAATTGAAACTAGTTCTTTATGGTCTAGATTCATAGTAAACTATTTCACCTAACCTTAGTGAAAGATATAGAATTTCCCAAGACCGTTCGGATTTTTTTTATCAAGACACTTGGTAATAGGAAAGTAGCAATGTTTTTCTTTTTCATAGATAATTATCCATATGCCTGCTTAAGAAAGCATTTCTTTTAGTTAATCATGTATGTTCTGTTCTCGTAGTATGGCAGTGCTCACTTTAGTTTTACAAAGTCGGTGAGATCTTGATATAAATGTTCATTAAGCGCTGGTATCTCACTCAGTTGATTTATTATTTAGTCTAATTTTATTGGTAAAACCTTCTCATAGTGTTCACTGGCGGCTGGTCGACTCACATCTGGAATCAAGTCAATAACTATCATTGCCTGCGGTGGAGTTTTTTTTCAGGCATTGATATTCCTCTGGCTTTGGCTGAAATATAGGTTAGAGCAATGCAGTCTTGTAGATTATCCGTATTTAACTTCTATTTGTTTTCGTTCACTATCCTACTTACTCTTTCTATAATGTTACAATGTAGCGCAACTGGTGGAGTGCTCGGCATAGTATACCCTCTTCTCATGGCAGCTTTACTGGGCATCGGTGATGGGGTTTTGAATACGCAGCTCAGTGCTTTGCTTGCTCTACTTTTTAAGCATGACACGGTACGAATTCATTGATGTTTACACAAGTGTATATGTTCGGTCTAACATTTCTCTAGTGCAAACAACCCTGTTAGAGAAAACAAATACAGTTTACAGTTATGGACTCGAAACCTGTAATCACACAGGAATGTTTATTCTGAAAACAGGAAGGGGCATTTGCACAGTTCAAGGTGTGGCAGAGTTCCGCCATTGCAGTTGTGTTCTTCTTGAGTCCGGCCGTCACATTGCAGACCATGGTAACCATCTTGCTTGTTGCAATTTTGGTTTCCATGCTTTCATTTCTATTCCTTACTCTAAAGGTAGAGAAAGCATTCTCTTAGCTCCAAAGCACCAAGTCCTCGACTTGTAATATTTCAGCCTGCGGCTGCTATGGTATAATCAATGTTTTTTTTTTCAATTGTGAGAGAATATATGCAAGTCTGGTTTTCATTATCAGTTGTAGTTTCCGAAATCCCTTTAAATGCGATTGATTTCTTAAATTATTTTTCATTTTAGCATCGTTTTGACAGTAGACAGTAGAATCAAATTGTTTTTTTTTTTTTGAAAAGAAAAAAAGGTAAGTAGGCCTCGTTAAAAACCTCCTCTAAATGAGTACCTACCCCCATTATCCATTAATAGCGTCAAGAATTACAATGCTTTCAATACAATTAGGACATTCATCATAAAAGTAAATACAATGATTTTCAGTGAATGCCCAATGCGCCAAGGTGTGAGCCGCTTCATTTGCCGATCGGGGAATGAATGCGACCCTAAGATGGGGGTTTGCACGCAACGTCTGTCTAGCCTCCGCCAAGCTCTAAGCTAATAAGGATCTTCCATCATCACGGCTAGCTAGCTGGTTGACCACATTGGCTGCATCTCCCTCTATGTGAACACTCGTCCAACCTTGGTCAATAGCAAAAAGCATGGCTGCATAGAAGGCATGGCTCTCTACCATCTCAGCTGACTCTGCTCTCGGCAGCATGCGTGCACATCCGCCAAGCACTAGTCCATGATGATCACGAGCAAGGAAACCAAATGCTCCAGACTTGGAATGCACCTGGAACATACCATCAACGGTAATAGAAATCATACCTGCGGTAGGTTTCATCCAATTTGCTCTCGTCGGCTGACTTGGAAAACCAGAAGGAAGAGCAGTAATAGTTGCCCCAATAAATTCACGGTGCAGGTGCTGTGCATTCTCAATAATAAGGAACGCGGGCTGTAGCTTTCGGTCATGAACAAGAGTGTTCCTCATGTTCCACACGTTCCAAAGCAAAACAACAAACTCAGCGAACTTATCAACCGGGAGAATTGACTCACAATGCTCAAGCCAATCAAACGAAAACTGAGATCTATCCATAATGAGACGACCAGGAAGATTAATCAAATGCAACACTTCCTTGGTCATAGGACAATCTCGTAAGGCGTGCAAAACAGTCTCAATATCATATTGGCAAAGAGGACATATGCCATCCGGAGAGCTAAGCACATCAATACGTCCATAAACAGGTAACGCCTCATGTGCAACTCTCCATATAAAAATACGGATCTTCGGAAAAACTTTAAGCCTCAACAATTTATGCCAAAGCTTGGATGGAACGTCCGGTCCATGAAATTCCTGCATAAGCCATGCATATCCTGATCTAGTGGAATAAGTACCACTAGAGTGATTACCCCAAACAAGGATGTCTCCTGGTCTATTAGCAATAGGACATGCTAGTATTTCAGAAGCATCATCCGCACTAAAGACCTGTCTCACCTTAGTAGCATCCCATCCATTGAAGGATGGAATCATAAACTCTCCGCAAGTGATCGGGGAAACCATGTTGTCCACATATGCATCGGATAATGTAACTTTATGTGCACCACCCCATGGAACAGATAAGATAGGGACAGAGCTATCCATCCCAACCTGCCAAAAGAAACCCTCACGGAGCTTCTGAAGAGCAGTGAATATAGATCTCCAAGCATAAGATGGTTTGTCACCCAGTCTCGCATCCAACACAGATTTTCCTGAATAATATTTGCATGACAAAACACGTGAAACAAGACACTGGGGGTCAGTCAGCAGCCTCCAAACCTGTTTACCCAACAAAGCTAGGTTAAACTGGTGAAGATCCCCAAAAGCCAATCCACCAGCTCTCTTAGGTGTGCATAGTTTCTGCCAAGCAATCATCGGCCACCCACGTCCCGTCATCCTACCCGACCACCAATAGTTTCGCATAACGCTTACTATTTGGGTGATCAAGCAGTCAGGTAATAAGTAACAAGTCACCACATATGTCGGCAAGGCTTGAGCAACTGCTTTAAGGAAAACCTCCCTACCACCATAGGAAAGAAGGTTCTTCGTCCAACCACGAACCCGCTTTGCCACACGATCAAGGAAAAATCCCAATTTCACTGACTTATTTTTGTCAATGATTAGGGGCATCCCGAGGTAATGACCTGGATCATCAACTTCAGTAATGGGAAAGGCTTCCTGAAATCTGTCTCTACTCTGCTGAGTAGTAGAAGGACTAAAATAAATCATGGACTTTGAATAATTAATTTTCTGCCCAGAAGACTCAGAATAAAGATCAAGTATTTCCTTCACACGAACAATTTCCTTCACTGAGTTCTTTACAAACAACAGGCTGTCATCGGCATAGAGAAGATGAGTAATGCTCGGACCATGCATACTAGTACGTATGCCTCTAATTGTGCCCTGTTGCTTTGCATGATGTAAAAGAGTGGATAGCCCCTGAGTACAAAAGAGGAAAAGAAAGGGAGATAAAGGATCCCCCTGATGAATACCACGGCTCGGAACAATAACCTCTGATAGAACCCCATTAAGTCGGACCTGGTAGGAAACCGTCGCAATGCATCTCATAATGATGGACACCCACTGAGGGGCGAACCCAAGACGAAGCATAACAGCTTCCGAGAATGACCACTCTATGCGATCATAGGCCTTTTCTATGTCCAGCTTCAGTGCAGCACCCTTATTAGGGCCATTTTTTGATGACTGCATATAGTGGAAGATCTCGTGAGCAATAAGAATGTTGTCAGAAATATGTCTTCCCGGAACAAAAGCAGCTTGTTCCTCATCAATGCAGATAGGCATCAGCGGTCTCAAGCGGTTGACAAGAACTTTGGAGACGGCTTTGTACACTACGGTACATAAGTTAATCGGGCGAAATTGCCGCATGTATGCCGGATCATCAACTTTCGGAATCAGGACAAGGACAGTCTTGTTAACATCAGACATGCTAACTCTGTCATATAAAATGTCAAGGCAAAGGTTGAGAACATCGTCCCCGACAATGTCCCAATATTTCCTGTAAAAGCTAGATGGCAAGCCATCTATTCCCGGTGCCTTGGAGGGGTGAATCTGCATAATTGCCTGGTGAACCTCTTCTTTAGTGAACGGGGCAAGTAGTACATCATTCATCGATGATGTAATAGTGGGTGCAATGCACTCCAAGATCTCCAAAGATGGAGAACACCTATCCGACCGGTATAAAGAATGAAAATAGTCCTCGGCAATGCCAAGCATATCAGCCCGTCGGTCGTACCATTGGCCATCATCACCTGTAAGACCTCGCACCAAATTCTTCTTTTTCCGCCCGGTAGCACGAGCGTGGAAAAATTTGGTGTTACGGTCTCCATCTCTTAACCACTGAACACGTGATCTCTGTAGCCAATAAGCCTCATCTTTATCAAGCAAAGCCTTTAATTCAGCTTTTGCATTAGATAGAGATGATAAATCAGCATCACCATTAGCATGTGCAAGAATCTCTGCAATGTTCTTCCGTAGGGCCTTAATACGCCCTTGTGACTGCTGTCTTCTATCTTGTTGCCACGAGTTAAGAGTACATCCAACCTGCTGAATTTTAGAAAGGGTTGATCCATCAGGACCCACCCATCCACGGACAACTTGCTCTCGGTAAGCATCCTCCGATGCCCAACAAGCACCGAATTTAAAATAATCACTGTGATTATTAGCAGGCAAGTGCACAATCGGATCCGTATCAAGGACCAAGAAACAATGATCAGAAGCTTTCAAAAACTCTGTAATTACTCGATGATTTCCATAATTTGCCAACCAATCCGAAGATGCAACAAATCTGTCCAACCTCTCGCACATGGCTGGTACACTTTTATGCCAAGTGAACCAACCTCGAGAAGGTTGTATGTCAAAAAGATTCGAGGCGTCAAGGACATCCTGAAACTGCTGGATATCACCTCTCGGTCGTCTACGCCCGCCTTGTTTTTCATTGTCTAGGAGGATTTCATTGAAGTCCCCTCCTAGAAGCCAAGGCATGTTCGATGTTGCATGTAACCGGGAAATAAGATTCCAAGTTTGTTGTTTATTTGTGCAAGAACCATGGAAACCGGTGAAACGGAAAGTAGAACCATTGCTTGTGATGGAAGCATCAATGTGGAGATTCGAATACGATGAAAGCACACAACTGATTTTATTACACCATAGTAGGGCCAAACCGGTACACGATTGGCCATTATCAACAGAAATAAAAGCTTCAAATCCTAACACCCGCCTAACATGATCAATGCGGGATTTTTTCAACCTAGTTTCACAAAGAAATATAAAGTCGGGAGCTTGAAGTTCCACAAAGCGCTGAAGCGCACGAATTGTACAAGGGTTCCCAAGCTTTTGACAATTCCATATTAACACCTTCAATTTGTCGGGCGGGGCTGTCCAACAGCCTCCGCCGATTCGTTTGTGGAAACAGTAGCATCAGAAGTACTCAAAATAGCACCGGACCTTGAGCGCTTGGCATGGGAGTTTGGGCGGTGCTTGGAGTGGTCCTTGCGCTTAGGCTTGCACACCAGCTCAAAACGATCACGGCCAGCACCGTGACTAATCTCATCCGCAGCCATCTCGGACACAACAGCAACATTGGGCTCAACACGCCCCGGCAAGGATTTGCGCCTAAATGTGCCCGGAGTGCGCTGCCCGGCACCCTCGGGTGTGTCCCCTGCATGTACAAGCTTATCCCCCGCCACTTTCTCGGCCACTAAGGAATCATAAGACCCCTTTTTATTCGAGCCCTCCCTGTTGCGAAGGATCTGCCCAATAGGCACATTATCCTCGGCTAAAGAACGGGCAGCCACCTTGTCAAGCCCCTCGGCAGAAGCAACTTTCATCTTTCCCCGATCCGCACGATCAATCGGAGCCTTTGGCTTCGCCTTGGCAGCACCCTCATCCGCACGGTCACTCGGACGGCTTGTCTTGTACTTAGCAGCATCATACGGTATTGCCTTTGCCATAGGCGGTCGTGGTACATCATCTTTTGGCTCGGCTTGAACAGCCTTGCCAACAGCAACTTTCGCACTTGGCTCGGCTTGGACATCCTTCCCAATGTCCTTCTCAATCGGTTCAACATGGGCAGCCTTGCCCTCTATTTCCTTCACACTTGGTTCGGCTTGAGCAGCCTTACCATTACCATCCTTCACACACAAATCAGCAACAATAGGAGGTGCAGCCACCTCCCCCTCGGACAACGGAACGTCATCATCACCAAGCAATTCTGAAATAATTTCTGCCGTCTTAACCGGGTCATCTCCCAAAGCTAGAAGGTCTATCTCGAGGGCATCAATTTCCCCCATGGTAAGGCTTTCATCACTAGCACCCGACAGCACCATATTACCCACCTCTTGTGCGGGAACCGCTGGAACAATCACACTAGTACCCGATGGTGCTGGAACAACCGCACTCGAAGGGGGAACACCCGATGGTGCTGGAACAATAGCACTCGAGGGGGGAGCACCCAACGGTGCTGGAGCAATAGCACTCGAAGGGGAACACCCGATGGTGCTGGAGCAATAACACGCAAAGAGGGAGCACCCGACGATGCTGGAGCAGTAGCACTCGAAGAAGGAGCATCCGACGGTGCTGGTAACATAGGTCCGCTTGGAACCAGCGGTAAAGCAATCTCCCTAGCAGCAACAATGCCTCTCCTCGCCTTCGGTCTTGGCATCCTCATCTCCACCGGGACGCTCAACCAAGGGCCATATGGTAGTGTTTCATTCTTCGGCACCTCTTGCGGACATAGTTCAACTTCATGTCCTAGCACTCCACAAAAGTAGCAATACTTTTGAAGCTTCTCATACTGGATAGGACAAATTCTAGGGCCACCATCACCATTCGGTAACATGACCATTCTCAAGAGTGGTTGAGTGATATTCAACTCCACTTTGACGCGGAAGTATTCACCCAAATTCCCATTAATTTGGCGACAATCAACATGATCCAAGTCACCAAAGCAAGCACCAATCTTTCGAGCCATCGTCATTGTCATTTTCTCCAAAGGTAAGTCGTATACTCGAATCCACCAAGCCATGGTTTCAAACCGATATTCATCTAAGGACAAGGCTGGTTGGAAAATGTTCATCGCAATTGGCTCACCATCATAAAGCCAAGGCCCACGCTTGATAAGGCTTTCAAGGTTAGTTTCGGTTGGAACCTTGAATAGAAAGATGCCCGGCTTCAACGACATGATCTCTACATTTTCATCTGCCATCACACTTGAAAACACTCGAATAAAAGTGTTAGCATTAATCAGTCTCGGAGTGATAACCTTACCAACTAAACCGTACTTGACATCCGCAGCCATAGAAACATCATCGGATGGGCAGCTTTCAAGGACAGCCGCCTTTTCTTTCTCTGTGAACCGGAGGTTTGCCATCATAGCATGAAGGTTAGCAGCCATCTTGATAGTAGATAACTCAGAGATTTCGAGAGATAAAGCTGAAGAAATAAAAGAACCAAATGAAATTGCCTCCTCACTTAAATAGCCAAAGGCAACCGGCGATTTAATAACCAACACATGAAATAGTGATAACCGTCCACTAACCAAAACATGGAGAACGTGGCAATTGTGGGATAACCGCCCAAATGAACTGAAAATTAGATAAGCTGCTGTGCTTATCACATACAATATATCACCTCGGGTTGTATTAAAGAAACACAACCATGCACAACCGTTAATCGAACAGCCCCAGGCAGCTGTTACAATTTCATCAATCACATCCAACGGCCAAAAGTAATCCGTCACACGGATTGAGTCAAGGGTCCCGAGATCAATCCTCTTCCAAGCCAACCATCGATGATGAATTGGTTGTAAGAACAGCACTGACCCAGGATCGAATCCAAGTGAAGCCATCCGGATAGTCTCAACATAAACACTAAGTGAAACATGAGACACGAGATCGAATCTCGTGGAGGCCCTCCCTATGTCGGTCACACTAAGAGATGTGTGATCGAATCCACTAGGAACCATAATGTGAAGCCTACAATCGGACCTTGCCATCCGACATGGCTCAATGGTAACCGTCTTGGAACCAGCCCGCACCCCGTGAAACTGCTTTGAACTGCTCTTAACCGTCACATGATCAAGGCCATATTGGACCCAGGTTCGCATGTCCCGCACCCAGACCCTCAACTGTCCCGTCGAAATAAACCATGAGCCCACCAACCAATGAACCATAGGGTCAGTCCGGTGCAACCCTATGCTATGTAATTGTCCGTAACCGCCAAATCCAACCATCCAACGGTTCATCCATCTTCCTCGCCACAACGGTTGATCCAACGGTTGTAACATCATAGCAACAACAAAATTCAGGAATCCATCATCAAATCGGATCAAAACCAATACTAAAAATCTGGGAAAATAATTTAATTCCTTAACAATCTCAATGTTCATATATGAACTGTCCACAATTGTTATAGAATTTAAAATTAAAATCCAGAGACGTGAGCGTTGCCTCACGAAGCATGCTGAAATCTGAGAATTAAAGTTGAAAATCTCATGAATCCCTAAGGATTCGTCCACAATTTCCTTAACTATAATCTGTAGAATTTCGAAAAGACGTGTTCTTTGCCACACGAAGCTTGAAGAGAATAAAGAATATAACCGCCAAGAAACTGTCCAATACCAACATCCAATATCAAGAATTGAATTTCCAGAATTTAATTTTGTGATGGCAACCATATCAACATGATAATCACAATATATTTCCTGCATCCCTGAATTGTTCACGTTTCCAGACTTCAAAATCTGAAAAATAGCTTCATCCACGAAGAAGGTAACTACCTTCCAATGACGGTTACCAAGGTAACTACCTTTGATTATTCAAAAAAGATGATAATCATGCTCGGAACTGTTTAGAAACAATTCCATTGATGTAGATCCATCCACAAACAGGTTGAAACGTCCGAAATCCAGGCCAAATAAGTGTGGAAACTCATGAACTTCAAGAACCCAAGTTTTCCACAAACCGTCAAACACTACAAATTAAATTGTAGTGATCCATGATTGTTGAAATCCATTGCATGCATCTCGCATTTGATCCATGCAACTTCCATTGCGAAGAAATTCAATTCTAATCTCAAAACAATCCAAGAAAATTGAAAGATTTTGATGAAAAGAAAATAACCGCTCCAGAGAAAAATTCAGAGAAAAATCTATCTCCCAATTCTCCCCAGTAGAATCACATTGAAGCGTGAAAAACCGGTGTAATTGAATCTACCTAGGATGGCCAAATTTGATTAAAAAAATCGAATTATTCAATTCGACTCGAAAAAACTAGATTCGTTTTGACTTGACTAATTTCATAAATTTGATTCGAAAAATTTTCAAATAAAATTTGAGTTGTAAAATGAAAATTCGGAAAGTCGAAATTCTTTAGTAATAGTGGATTAGTTTTTAAGTTCCAGTTGAGTTCTTCAATTATACTTTATATATATACCACATATGAACAAATATGAAAAAAATATGTGTTGTATATTAATATAGAAAGTCGTTTTAATTATAATAAATATGTATTGTAACATTATAAATAATTACAATTAGAATTGTAGATAAACTCAAAAACTCGACGCAAATTTAATAAAGTTGACTCTAATTAAAAAAATTAAATAAAATTTGAGTCGTAAAATAAAATTTGTAAACTTAACTAACTCGAAATTTTATAACTTAACTTGATCGATCATTCACTCCTAAATCACCGTAACTTAAAGTGAAAATAAGATATAGTTTAGGGAACATTTGATTCATTAACCCTTATTTTTATACATTTTAAAATACCTTCATGCACAGTTTGTTAAAAATAAGAAAACGCACAATTTCCCCCAAAATTGCGTATTTCTACACAGAATTTCAGCCTTCCACCGTCCACCCTCGTTCCCCTAAATATGGTTTTCACGCTCAAACAAATTTCAACCTTCCATTAATCCTCTTGTATTCTCGTTTGTGCTTTCATTTCTTTGATCTTTTTTTCCGCCGAATTTGATTTCGGATACGGTCCAAAGAGCCATGGTGGATATGAAACGATTGGACGCCCTCCAATCACAGCCGGGTAACAAAACTTGCGTCGATTGTGACGGAAGGAACCCCGCCTGGGCTTCGGTTTCGTACGGTATTTTCATGTGCTTAGAATGCTCCGGCAAGCACCGTGGCTTAGGTGTACACATCTCATTCGTCCGTTCCGTAAGCATGGATACATGGTCCGAGATCCAGATCAAGAAAATGGAAGTCGGCGGTAATGAGCGGTTCAATGCCTTTTTAGCTGAGCACGGGATTCCTAAAGAAACAGACGTCGTCACCAAGTATAATTCAAATGCCGCCAGTGTTTATCGCGATCGTATCCTAGCACTAGCCGAAGGCCGCCCCTGGCCGGATCCGGCCGCTGTGAGTGTCAACGAATGTGGTAGTCATGGAAAGCCGCCGTTGAGCGGTAGTAATGGGAATGATAACGGAGGGTGGGCCGTTTGGGACGATAACGATTCGTTTAGAGCTTCAAGCGAATTGAGGAGGAACCAAACGTTGAGTGATTTTAGAATGGAGAACAACCGGTGTTGTAGGAGAGTTGTTCCAATGAGGTCGAAGTCGTCGGAGGATATTTACGGGGAAACGAATGAGGATACAGAACCGGGGTCCGAAACGCCACCACCTTCGCATGAAGGCAACTTTGATGAGTTTGGATCCACTACTAAGCATACCCATGGCCATAAGAAAAATAAGTCTCACGGGGATGTCATCTCTCTTATGTCTCAGGTTACCACATTATATTCTTTTCATTTTTTTATTATATCCTATACTAATTTTTTTATTTAAGTATTTGAAGTATTTTTTTTATTTAAATAAGTATTTAAGATATAATTTTTAGTCAAAATAGGTACCTAACTTGTATATTTTGATCAAAATAAGTATTTGAAGTCTTTTTTCGTTACAGCTTTTAGGAACTCAGATGAAATATATACATAACACTTTAAGTACCTATTTTGACCAAAGATTATACTTCAAGTATTTATTTTGACCAAAAAATATTTTAGGTACCTAAATGAAAAGGTTAGTATATTTTAGATATAAACTTTTTTTGGTTCTCTACTGATTTGGGTATGTTTTTTTCAGCGTTAATACATACTTCTTCTGTCCCATAAAAAATTGTCCCTTATTGACTTTTTGAAAGTCAAATTTTTTAAACTTTGACAATTATTATATTGAATATTTTAAATAATTAATTTTTATAAAATATATATTTGAAAACTACTCGATTAGAGTTTTTAAAATATATTTGTTCATATTTTTATCAATGATACGTCTTAAATAATTATGAGTCAAAATTAAAAAAAAATTGACCCAAAAAAGTCAGTAAGTTACAAAAAATGTGGGACGGAGGGAGTATTTTTGATATCTTAATTTGGTTACAAAGTTTAATTTGGTATCTATTTTTTTTCAATTAAGCATTTAAACTTGTTTTTTCTTTTAAATTGGTATCTAAAATCAACTTCATAGTTTAAATTAGTTAAAAATTATATGTATCACTTTACATCAAAAGTTAAATTTAAGTATTAAATTTAACAAAAAAAAAATCAACTTCAAGTGTACAATTAGAAAAAAAAAAAAGTTTAGTTACTGAATTGGATCCTGAAATGGACAAAAAATGAAATATCAAATTAAACTTTTGATTAAAGTTCATGTATCGAACTTAATATTTTCGTTTTTCAATAGGTTGATGTTTATTGGTTGCATTTGTGTTTGGTGCAGGGGTTTGGGAAGAAGATATCTTCGGTAGCTCACTCTGCTGCAAGATCAAAGGACTCCTCCAAGGTATTTTCGGGTTTTCCTTATTATTACTTTCCATATAAGTTGTCTGAATTTTTTTTTTGCAATTTCTTGTATGAGATTTACATGGTAGAGTAACCGAACAGCCCTCAAATTCATTTAGTTTTGAAAAGTGTTCATCCTTTATGCAGGTGAAGGAGGGTGGCAATGACTCCAAGGTCCCCAAGCAGGTGAAGGAGGTTGGCAATGACACCAAGCAGGTGAAGGATGGTGGCAATGACTCCAAGGTTCAGAAAACAGTGAATGTTGTGGCCACAAAGACGAGTGAGATTGGCCAAAAAACATGGGGGGTAATGAAAGGAGTAGTCACATTAGCTTCACAAAAGGTTGGAGGGGGTTTCTCTGCAATGACCCAGAAAAGCAATAACTGGCCACGACATGAGAACCACAAGAATGGTCATTATAAGGCCTTTAAACAAGACAAACAATGGAAATCTACTTACGATGAAACAATAGACAATACCATGGAAGATACTACAGAACCAGCTGCTAATGCCAATGACGGTTCGGCTAATGATGAATACCATGATTGTCAAAATGACAATGCAAAAATCTGATACCCCATTTCAATTTGTGTAAAAAAAAAACAATACTGATTTCACAGTCGGCCAAAATTGGGACAATGCACGCAGGGACAGACACAATGAGCAAAGATCTTGCCACTGCTCTTTGTATATTATTGGGTCAAGTTTTGTTTTTGAAAATAGTGTTACAATCTATAAAGTTATTGACAGAAAGGGCAAATTGCCCCTTTGAAAAAGAGCATGCTTGCATTCTTTATGATTTTAAATCCAAAAATCCCAAATTGCTTTGAATCTAAAGCCAAATAAACGGAAAAAGGAAAGTTGAATTAGGTTTTGGCATGAAATTGTAGATATATTTAGTTGCTAATCGAAACCTAACATTGCAATCTTAATACATCCAATTCCAGAATAGATGAACGGAAGACGACAACAAGCTGTTGTAAAAGATTTACAAACTGCTTAAACTAATGAGCTGCTAATGTTCGGCTTAACCACCGAAACCGTAAAGTGTCCTGCCTTGCCTCTTGAGAGCGTAGACCACATCCATGGCGGTAACCGTCTTGCGCCTAGCGTGCTCCGTGTAGGTAACGGCGTCGCGAATTACATTCTCCAGAAAGATCTTGAGGACGCCTCGGGTTTCCTCGTAGATCAAACCACTGATTCTCTTCACACCGCCTCTACGTGCCAACCTTCGAATCGCCGGCTTGGTGATGCCCTGGATGTTGTCCCGGAGCACCTTCCTGTGCCTCTTGGCGCCTCCCTTTCCCAATCCCTTGCCTCCTTTCCCACGGCCAGACATTTTCAAGATTTCGAACCTTTGTTTTCTTTGAATGAAGTGATTTGAAGAAAGGAATTTGAATTCTGGCTGATTTGAAGTGGTTTTAAATAGACGATCTGTTGGGTGTGTTTTTCGGGGTTTGCGAAAGGAGAGGAGAATGTATGCCGTTGGATTAAAAATTTATCGACGGCATGTATTAGAGATCCTTAGCTTTAGATTTTATTGGTTGGAGATTGAAGTTTATCAAACGGTTAATGGGTCAGATCCGTGTCACGTATATCTGTGCGGGTTTGCACCCTTGTTTAAGTTCTCATCTACGGCTATCCGAATGCCCAGGCATCTGATTGGTCAATCTTGGTACAATAGGATTGCTTATGTGTATTAATTATTATTTCCATAAAACCCAATTTTTCCTCTTGATTTTATGTCGAGTAAATTACACTAGCAGTCGACTATTAATTAAATTTTGTTTCGGTCACTGAGTAAAATAATTACTTATAATTGGACCCTTAAATAATTAATATAATAATATATTTAATCTTTAATTTTTAAACATCTAATCCATAATGATTAGGACTAAAAATGAGCAAAATTTGACTCGACTCGAAAAAATTAATTTTTTTAATTTTGAGTTATCCGAGTCGAATTATTCGAGTCAACTCGAGTACCTCGAAAAAATTTCGAGCTCGAGTCGAGTTAAAATTTTCCCAACTCGAAAAACCGAAATACTCAATTTTACAGTTTTGCAATTTAGTCCATAATTTCAGTTTTCTTCAATTTCTCTTTTATTTTAAGTTCATTTTTGACCAAATTTAAACCATGTGTTCATAAAACCAATGTAGAACACATATTTAGCTTCAATTCGTATTTTTAAAAATAAATTTCATCCTTTTGCAATTTATCCCCTCAACTTTGTAAGATTTTCTCATTTCTTTAATCCTTCCTTCGTTTTAAGTCCTTTTTTAACCAAATTTGAACCACATGCTCCTAAACCAATGTAGAATACCTATTTAGCTTCAATTCATACTTTTAAAATGAGTTTTCTATTTTTTTCAATTTAGCCCCTCAACTTTGAATGATTTCTCATTTCTTCAATTCATCTTTCGTTTTAAGTCTATTTTTAACCAAAATTAAACCATGTGATTCACTAACACTTATAATATGTATGTAACTTTAATTCATATGTTTAACAAAAAAATATTCTTTTTTGTAATTTAGTCCTTTAACTTTATATTTTATTCAATTTGATCATTCAACTGAAAATTTTGTAAAGTTTTTCTTCACTTCAAATTATTGACTCATTTATACTTCTATGATCCTATCAATACTTTATGCCCAAAATTAAACCATCTTTCGTTTCTATTTTGGTCCCTTGGTCGTTAATCTCCGTTACTTAAAAAATTAGTTTCCAATTTAACCCTCAAACTTTTAAATTTTTTTATTTTTCACCATCTTCCCCAACAACAGTCTTAGCCCCAGCAACATCAACAAGCTCTCCTCCAACAACAGTCTCTCTATCACCCAGGCATCTTAGCTCCTTCACAGGTTTTCTACATTTTTTAATCTATTATCTCTTTTTATTTTATTTAATTTTCATCTAGGAGGTTTTGATCCGATTTTTATGAATGATTTGTTGGATTTTTCGTTTTTTAATCTTCGAGCTCGTTCTTGTTTGTAATTGAGTGGTGTAGCTAAGGTTAAATTAGAAAGTTTGAGGTATCTTAACACTAGACGGACCAACCACAAATTTTGCAGATGATATTCAAATTTTATTGTTACACCTCACATGATTCAAGTTTACGTAAGAACTTTTGGAAAGAAGACAAATAAACAAACAAAACACTTCACATTCACCATTTTTGTTACACCTCTCATTGTTCTTTCATGATTCTACATTGTGCTAATGCCATGCAAGTTCAAAATGGGTCATGTATTTAGTTACTGTATTTATAAACTTTACACATCTAACGAACAACCCTCTCACTTCGATTTCTGGTGTAGCCGTGTTACTGCTCCAATCTCGACACTCGATGGTTAAATTAGAAATTAATTTTTTAAGTAACGGAGACTAACGGCCAATGGACCAAAATAGAAACGATTCTAAACGTAAGTGACCAGAATAAACTTTTTTGAATTTTGGTGACCAAAATAGAACACACCCTAAACGAAAGGGACTATTGGTGAAGATTACCCTTATAAATATTATTTATACATGTAAAAAATAATATGAAGGATTATATATGCATATCTTATATGGTTAGGGATGAGAATCGGGAGGCGAATATCCAAAACCCATGAAAATTCGAACGAGGGGACGAAGAATAATCAAAATCTTCATCCAAGGGGATGAGGACAAGTGAAGTTTTATCACCGAAGCTCGAACGTGAATGGGGACGGGGAATGTTATATCCAAACCGCAGGATTAATCGAACCGTAACCGTATAAATAACTGTGAGATCCAAAAAAATCTGCAAGGATCCCGACATTTTACAAAAATAATAAAAATATATACTCATTTATCTGTATAGTTCTCTTAATTTTAGGGTTTAAAGGTTTAGGTTGTATGGTGTAGAAATTAGAATTTATAGTGTTAGAGTTATGAATTAGATTTTATATTCTATAGTATAAATATGAAGAATTGTGTAAAAAAAATTTACACGACTTGTGTATCAAAATATAACACATAAAAAACCTACTTATCTCACTCACAAAATGACCTCACATAATTTTAAAAAGTATTTTTATCTTTTAATAATTGAATATATATATATATATATATATAACCCACCACCCACCCAAAACTTTAATGATCAATATATACAAATTAAAATTCCATAAAAAGAATTTAATTAGAAGGCATGCGTTGGCTATTTCCCTTCAATAATGTCGTATGACTTTTTCATTTCAAAACAAGGTGAAAATTTTGGGTTTTGGGTTTTTTTTTCCTACATTTTATAATTTCAATGATTTTTTTACTGATAATTTAATTCTACACACTTAAAATTTTATAATTTTACACCTTTATATTTATATTTATAATAAAATTTCTTGATAGTTCGCACCTTTTACATAAAATCTCGTGCCCGTCTCTAATTTCAATAATGTGAGAATCAATTGCATGTCTCTTTTGTTTATATCCCTCACGAATGTTTAACACAATTTAAAATTATAAATTAAAATTTGGCAACTTGATATCTTAGTCTAATGTAATGTATACCGCCAACTTAAAAATCACCTGGTTTTAATTTTTACTCCATAAGTACTATTGTGTGTACTTGTGCATCACACATACTTGACATGAACCTTATCTTATTATTTTATTTAGGCTTAAACGTCAGATAGGTGCCCAAACTATACCATTTTTTCCAGTTAGGTGCCTAACGTTACATTCCGTAACTCATTTAAGGTTTTAGCCGTGACGGACGTTAAAATTTTCCGTTAAAGGACACGTGGCATGTTTTTAGAGTTTCTGATATTAAAAATAATAAAAAAAATAAATTAAATTAATTAAAACCCTTAAACCCATTTCTTCCCCCATCAAACCATCCCTCCCCTGTTCTTATTCCCCCTCCGGTGAGTGAAGCTGCACAAGCAGCTTGTAATTGATTTCGGTTTCGTAAAGTAGGTAAATCCCATCTAAGTGTTGGTTTCTCCAGCTTTGTTTTTCTTCCTAATGTTGTAGGCCAATGGAATTACTCCTCTGTTAAATACCTCAATATACATGTCGCCGCCGGCAACAAGAAGCTGCAAGAGGAATCCAATCAGGAAAAAAAATAAGCTTTTGAAGAATTTCTACAAGGAGGAATTTTTGCAGGACATTACCTCCTCGTACTTCTGGGTAAGAGCGAGCCTTTCATCTTCAGACATGTCGGGTCTCAGAACCACCATGGTCTCGTACTGTCGGAGCCCCGGTGGGCACTGGGGTTCCTTTTTATCTTCCAGTGCAGTTATGCCGGACCCAGGTTGGGAAGGCGAGTCATCGTCGAAACCGAGATCGCCTTCAAAGAAGGAACCGGTGAAGTCCAGGGTCTGGGCTTTGACGGTTAAGGTAGTGGGTTTGTCTGTTTTGAGGGAAATATGAGAGTTTGGCTTTGGTGGGATGGGTTTGAGGCTGCGAGTGAAGGAGATGACGGGTAGAGGTGAGAATTGGGTGAGAAGGTGAGGGCAAAACGGGGAATTGGTTAGAGATGTCATTTGGGTGTTCTTTGATGCAGTGGTTCAGCAAAACCAACTGGCTCAAGTTGGTGGAAGATCCAATGTTGGCGGATATTCCTCCGGTAAAGTCATTATAACGAGTCTCTTTACCAGAAACTTATAATGGACCTAATTATGCCATCACACCCTGTATTTGAAATTGTGAAATATAGTCATCTGCTTTAATTTTACGAATTAGGTCTCTTTACCGGTCTGGTTTAGAATCAATAACACTCGAAAGTTTAACAGAAGCTCATTAATAATATTAATTTTTAAATCAATTAGACAAATAGAAGGATTAAATTCTTGAAAGTACAAGCAGAGGAAGTAAATTTTCAGAAGTCTGAAAAGTACAGTGAGCGGGGAAATAATCAAAACTATCAGTCCAGAAGTTTGAGGAGTTAGTTACCAACGCGTTTGAATGAAATGAGGGGAGCGAAAACGAAAAGCGTGGTGAACAAGAGCAGGGGAAGAAGAACAGGGGAAGGGGAGGGATGGATTGATGGGGAAGAAGATGGGTTTAAGGGATTTAATTAATTTAATTTATTTTTATTATTATTTTTAATATCAGAAACTCTAAAAACATGCCACGTGTCCTTTAACGGAAAATTTTAACGTCCGTCACGGCTAAAACCTTAAATGAGTTACGGAATGTAACGTTAGGCACCTAGGTGGCCCGAAACAAACGTTAGGCACCTAACTGGAAAAAATGGTATAGTTTGGGCACCTATTTGACGTTTAAGCCTTTTATTTATTTATACTCAATAGATTTCCACCTTGTTTTTTGCTCGATTCTCCAACCGGTTTTTATTTCAAATGTTTGCAAGTGTTTTCAAAATTATCTTGACATTATGATTTTCTGTTGTTCATAAAAAACAATTTCTTAGATTTATCTTGGGTAATCTTCACCAGTGGTCCCTTTTGTTTAGGGTGTGTTTTATTTTGATCACCAAAATTCAAAAACGTGTATTCTGGTCCCTAACGTTACAAAACGTTTATATTTTAGTCACCCAACCGTTAGTCTCCGTTACTTGGCTAACGGGTGGCTGACGTGGCTCGTTAAAAAAATAAAAAAAACCCACGTGTTTAGTTCACGTGTGAAATGTTAATTAATTATTATTTTGAAAAGGAGTTTATCTATCACTGAAGGGTTAACCCCCTAATCCCTTCCTTCTTTGTTATATTGAACTTGATGGTCTAGGGTTTCTAATTTTCAGCTTTGATTGCCCGTAAATTCATTGTCTTGGGGAATCAAGAATCATGGAAATGGATATTGTAGGTGATGTGGCATCTCTGGACCCTGATTTACTTCAGCTCCTTGAGTTTTCTCCTCTAGCTCTCAAATCCAACCCTTTCCTCGCCGAACAACTCTTCTCTCTTTGGCTTTCGCTTCCCGAAACTGGTCGCCTGGTAAGGTTTTCACAGTTGTCGAATAATATTCCTTTTTGTTGGTGGCGCTCCAACTATCCAGTAGTGCCTTGAGTTACAGGCATATAAGTTGCGATGAGTGCTTGGGGCACGGTGTTGCTTGAGGACCTGTAGAGGGCATGATTGCCCATTGCGTAATGGGAGTGTAAAATGTTAATCAATCACCATTAGCATGCTGTGAGGCGGTTCGTTGAACGGAGAAGAAGCAGAGCGTGGGGTTGAGTTCAAGGAACGATTAGAGGAATTTGTGGGGTTAATCGGAGCACCAAACGTTTCTGATATTTTCCCAGTTCTCCGGCCATTTGATTTACAAGGGATTGAATTCAAAACCAAGAAGCTTTTGTTGTGGTTTTATGAGTTTTTAGAATCGGTGATAGAATAGAGAAGGAAGGGATTAGTGGGTTAACCCTTCAGTTCCTTTTTACCCCTTTTTAAAATAATAATTAATTAACATTTTACACGTGGACTAAACACGTGGATTTTTTTATTTTTTTAACGAGCCATGTCAGCCACCCGTTAGCCAAGTAACGGAGACTAACGGTTGGGTGACTAAAATCTAAACGTTTTGTAACGTTAGGGACCAGAATACACGTTTTTGAATTTTGGTGACCAAAATAAAACACACCCTAAACAAAAGGGACCACTGGTGAAGATAACCCATTTATCTTTTTAAGTTATTAAAATGTGATTTTATTTTCGACGCTGATCTTTTCTATAAGAGTTACAGCTTGTTCTTTTAAGTTATCATATTTAACTATTATGCTTTGGTACTGCAAATTCCCTAACATTATGGTGAAATTTAGATTGCAGTTCCACCATCTAAAAATCTAAGCGAGAAATCGACACAAATACAGCGTAATTCTGGTGAATTGTGAATTTTAAAAGAAAAATTCGACAGTAATTGCACTGTAAAAGTTGACTTGGAAAATCATGAGGATCAAGATCCATTAACACATGTTTCCTCCTTACCTTCTAGCGATTTTTGTCCATGATTTTCTAATTATTTTTTTCACTAGCCGAAATTAGACGTTTGACGATGTCGGAGGTTTCGAGTTTATGGTTTTCGTTTTTGGGTTTTGAGTTTTTCATGTTTAAATTGACTAAGGTTGTTATTTGAATAGCGGATTTGAGTGAAACATCTAAATTTGAATGTTTAATAAATAGCGGATTTAAGTGAAACCTCTAAATTTGAAAAAAAAAAACTAATAGGAACTTTTTAAAATTAAAAGTTTTAACATAAAAGTTGTAAAGACTCTTTTACCTTTGACAATTATAAAAAATTTCTAAATAACCTAAAATTAATCTTTTCTATTATAATTCTTCACCCTCGCTTATTTACATAGTTACATTTGTAAACTAATATTTTTTCTTTTTATTCTCACATATTTATATTTAAATTTAATAATTAATTAAATTATATTAAAAATAATTATATAAATAATAAATTAATATATAAATCCTTCACATATGCTTTATAATGTTATATTAAAAATTATTTTTCATAATCTACTTAATACATAAAATATTGATAACTAATAAACTATTCAAACAAGTATCGAATATAACCATGTCCTTATATATCATTTTGCTTGTTTAAACAATCAACCATCTATCAACTATCAATTAATTTCACCAAACACTTTTATACAACCAACTAATACAATCCGCTAGTCAAATCAACTAATGCAATCAACTATCAGCCTTAATTTTAAAGAGTTCTAGACGCTCCGAAGCACAAAGAATCCTTGGAACCAAAGCACTAAACGCTCGCCTTTTGTAGGTGAGGCGCACTCGTTATCCTAAAATTTTATAAATTAACCTTAGAGCATGTATTGTACTTAACAACCTAGTGATTATATTATAGATTTTAAAATATTGATTATATTATAGATTTTAAAATATCAAAATATTTCAATTAGATATAAATTTCAAAACTACTAAAAATAAATATATTAAAATATTAATATTTTATATTTTTTAAAACCAACTTGCCTCAGTAGTTAAAAGAACAATTGTTGTTCTTAAAAGTCACGAGTTCGAGCACTCACAGCTGCAACATAGTGGTTGAATAAGCATTTTCAAATGATTGAAAGTATATTTAAAATAGACACTGCTTCTAATAATCAATCCAATTTATTCTGAGCAAAGAAGTAATACACGTTTATGTGAAGGGAAAAGAATTAAAATAATAAAACCTGGCAGCCTTCAATCCAGGCCAACACCTACCAACTTTCAAAACATAATAAATGTAGTAGAGTGAACAGGTCAACCAAAACCAACCCACTTCTCCAACTCAAAAGTTTTGTTCTTTCAAATCCAAAAAGCGCTAAAGCTCAGCGCCTCTCGCTCATTAGAAAGCGTCAAAGGCGCAAGCCTAACGTCTCCTGCCGTAAGCCGCCTCGCCTTGGCCATATGAGGCGTTTCTCTGCCTTAGACGCGCTTTTTGAAACTAAACTATCAGCTAATTACCAAACATGGCCAATATAGAAGCTTAGGTAATAACAAGTTCAAAAGTTTTTTTTTAATTGAAAAGAAGGCTAAAGTTCATTACATCAACCACGCACTATATGCAAGTGTGGAGGACCATGCACATTCCTATACAAACAGTCTCGTAAGAAATCTGGGGTACATTCAAAGATTGATAGACCTATCCGGGGAACTAGTAGCTGTGGCAAGGTCACCTACAGTCATGTTTGCTTCTTGACGAACCAGTTGAAATTCCCCGCCCATGCCGATTAATATTATAAATAACAAGGTCAAAATACACTTCACTAGAAACAAAAGAGGTCTACCAGGGTCCTACAACAGCACCGTTTCTGGAACTGGTTAACACAAAATATTAACATGTTTGCTAATACAAAATACCTTTCTGAGTTGATAAAGTCTAAACTTCATGACAGAAGGTTTCACCTTCTGTGACGCTTTGGATTCGATCGACTCCCTGATGATAAAAGGTAGAACCCAAAACAATTAGCAGCATCCATATACATTTAAATAACTACCCTAATGTAACTTGCAAAATTCTGTTAGTTAACTGTTATAAACGAAAAGAAAATATTCTAGGATGTAAAACTGTTTTCTGAGCTGAATGTTAAAGAAAGATAAGCAACGGAACACGAAAGATAAAAATCAAACTGTGCCGATCAGTGCCGTCATTTCCTTAACTTGGAGTTCATAAAAAACCATCTAGTATGATTTATCTTCTTCGAGAAACCAAAGAATGTGGAAAATAGAGAATTTACAGAGAAATTATTCTCTGTTTATATTATCTCACTTAAAAAAATATTTACAGAGGTAAAGTCCTTTTATAGACTTAATACAAGAGTTTCACTAATACTAGACTTTCTATAGGATTAGTCTCTTATCCTTAGAGTAGTTAGAGTTCCTAAACAATTAGAACACTAATTAAGATCAGATTAGAGCCTAGTATTTACACGTTACTAACTTACACTCCCCCTCAAGCTGTTGAGTATAAGTTGTATACTCCCAGCTTGGATGTAAAGTTATCAAATATCGCTCTTGGTAGTGCCTTGGTTAGGATGTCTGCAAGTTGACTCTTTGTAGGAACATAATGCAACTTCACAACACTGTTGTTGACTTTCTCATAGATAAAATGTCTATCTATTTCAACATGTTTAGTTCTGTCATGTTGTACTGGATTTTTCGCAATACTCATAGCTGATTGACTATCACTAAACAAGTCAAAACCCTGACTTTCATCGAGTTCAAGTTCAGCAAGAAGCTTCTTGTAGAGAAGTAGGAAAAACTCACTTACTTTTATTCATAAGAAAAGTTGAAATATATACAGAGACAATCTTAGTTTTCTAGGAAACTAAGTATTCTAGGAAACTATATATTCTGTAGTAAACACCTCTAAACACAAATCCCTAAGATATCTTACCAAAAGATAACTTTCTATAAGTACAGGATACTATACAAAATAATATATTTACATAATATTCTACACTCCCCCTCAAACTGGTGTGTATATGTTGTATACACCCAGTTTGGATAAGAAACCATCAAAGGTGACTCTTGGAAGAGCCTTGGTGAAAACGTCAGCAATTTGATTTGTAGTAGGAATGTAGTTGAGCTTCATAGTCCCACTGTTGACCTTTTCATAAATGAAGTGTCTATCTATTTCAATGTGTTTAGTTCTATCATGTTGAACTGGATTCCTTGCTATGCTCATTGCTGATTGACTGTCACTGTACACCTCAAAGTCCCCTTTTTCATTTAGTCCCAATTCTGTGATGAGCCTTTGAATCCACATTCCCTCACAAATGCCAAGGGCTAAGGCTCTAAACTTTGCTTCTGCACTGCTTCTAGATATCACAGCCTGCCTTTTACTCCTCCAAGTGACTAAGTTACCCCATACAAATGTACAATAGCCACTCACAGATCTTCTATCTGTCAATTCACTTGCCCAGCTTGAATCTGTGTAGACTCTAACTGTTCGATCTTGATTTTTCCTGAAGATGAGTCCAGATCCTGGTGAAAATTTCAAATACCTTAGGATTCTGTTTACTGCCTCCATATGTTCCTCTCGAGGGTCACTCATATGTTGGCTCACAATGCTAACAGCATATGCAAGGTCTGGTCGAGTCAGTGACAAATAGATTAGTTTTCCTACTAACCTTTGATAAGATTCTTTGTTCACTGGATTGCCTACTTCATCCTTGCTGAATTTCAAACCTAGTTCCATTGGAGTCTCTGCTGGTCTGCACTCAAGCATTCTAGTTTCTGTCAGTAGATCCAGAATGTATTTTCTCTGGTTGATCACTAGCCCTTCATCAGACCGTGCCACCTCCATTCCCAAAAAATATCGAAGACTTCCCAAGTCTTTTGTTTCGAACTCCTTTGCTAAATCAATCTTTAGTCTTTCTATCTCTTCCACAGAATTTCCAGTAACAATGATATCATCAACATAGACTATTAGAAGGGTAATTTTCCCATTAGGTGCTACCTTTTTGAACAAGGTATGGTCTGCCTGGCTTTGCTGGAATCCATTCTGAATCATAGCTTTAGCAAATCGATCAAACCAAGCTCTAGGGGATTGCTTTAATCCATATAAGGATTTACTTAACTTGCACACTGTCCCCTTTGTTGAGTGTTCCTTCAAACCTGGTGGGATCTCCATGTACACTTCCTCCTCAAGGTTCCCATTTAGAAAAGCATTCTTAATGTCCAATTGGTGTAGTTTCCAATCTTTGTTAACAACAATCGAAAGTAACACTCTGATAGTGTTTAGCTTGGCCACTGGTGCAAATGTCTCTTGATAGTCAACCCCATAGGATTGAGTAAATCCCTTAGCTACAAGCCTTGCCTTGTATCTTTCAATACTTCCATCTGAGTGATACTTCACTGTAAACACCCATTTGCACCCGACAACTCTCTTTCCTTCTGGTAGATTAGTTAGACTCCAGGTATTATTCTTTTGTAGTGCTTTGATCTCTTCTTCCACTGCCTTTCTCCATTCAGAATTTTCGAGAGCTTCCTCTACTGTCCTTGGAATCTGCACACTGTCCAAGCTAGCTGTAAATGCTTTAAAACCATATTGTAATTTTCCATAGGCCACAAATCTATTTATAGGATGAGTAGTGCATTTCCTCACTCCCTTTCTAATAGCAATGGGAAAATCATCTAAAGCAACAGTAGAAGAATCTTGAGGTATATCATTACCTTCTGTTTCAACAGTAGCGGGACTCAAAATTAGTTCTTGGCAAGTGTTAGGTTGAATAGCAACCTCGGGGAGAAGTTTTTTCTTTCTGGTATAAACACTAAGTTGTTTGTTTATAGGTTGAGGAGTTAAAAGGTCAGGAGATAAATGTGATATAGCTTTAAGGGTTGGAGGAGGTGTAGTATGAGGACTAGAGTTTTTTAAGGGACTAGGTTGTGAACTGTTCTGTTGTGGGGAAGGTATATCTACTGGATTAGGAGCTGGAGTATTAGATATACTAATAACTTCATTTAAGGGACTGGATTGATGTGAAGAAGATGATGAAGTATTAGAGATCTCACCATCAAGAACAGGTAAAACAGGAAGAAGTTGTAGATCACCCAAGGACTGAAATTCCTTGTAAGTCTCCCCCTGAATTGCAGTCCTAGCAAAATAAGGTTGATGTTCAAAAAAGGTAACATCAAAGGAGACATATGTTTTTCGAGTAGCAGGACAGTAACACTTGTAACCCTTTTGAGAGGAGGAGTACCCTAGAAAGACACATTTTAAGGACCTAAGATCAAGCTTACCTCGATTTGGACTGTGCACATGAACAAAAGTTGTGCAACCAAAAACTTTGAGAGGAAGGGCAGAAGATAAGGGCAGAAAATGTTGAAAAAATTGGTGAAGAATTTGAGAAGGAACTTTAAACCCCAGAGTCTTGCTAGGCATCCTATTTATGAGGTATGTGGCTGTAAGGAGAGCATCCCCCCAAAGGTTTTTAGGAGCATGAGCAGAAAATAATAGAGAACGAGTGACTTCTAGAAGGTGTCAATTTTTTCTTTCAGCCACACCATTTTGCTGAGGTGTGTTGACACAAGAAGTAAGGTGAAAGATGCCTTTTTCCCTGAAAAAATGCCCAAGAGATTTGCTAAAGTACTCACTCCCATTATCACTCCTCACAATCTTAATAGGTGTAGCAAACTGATTTTGAACCATTGCATAAAAAGTTTGAAAGATATTAACAACAGCAGATTTCTCTTTCATTAAAAAAGTCCAAGTGGTCCTAGAGTAATCATCAATGAAGGAAACAAACCATCTATATCCAGAGAGGCTTGGGATTTTAGAAGGGCCCCAAATGTCACTATGAATAATGGAAAAAGGTGAAGTAGATTTAACAGATGAAGGAACATAAGTATTACGAGTATGTTTAGCCATTTGACACACATCACATGTAAAGGAAGAAGGATTTTTATTGATAAACAACTTGGGAAACAATTTTTTGAGATTTAATGAAAATTAGCATGGCCCAATCTAAAATGCCATAGCATTACAGAATTTGAAATGAGGCTAGAAGACAAAACAGAGGTGTAAAGACCAGTAGAGCAAGTAGATGCGGAAAGAGGCAGGTTGTCAAGGATATAGAGGCCATTACTCAACTTAGCATTGCCAGTCACCATTCTCGAGCCCTGTTCCTGAAAAACACAACCATCAACTCCAAAGTGAACATCACAGTGAATATCTCGAACAAGTGCACTAACAGATAACAAGTTGCAGCGTAAAGTAGGAACATAAAGGACATTAGGAAGAACTAGCTTTGCACTGAGTCGAACTGAACCCCTTACAATAACCTTAGAAAGAGAACCATCAGCAATTTTAATGAAGCAAGGAGAGCTGTGGTTAGAGAAGGACTTGAACATCTTGAGATTCCCTGTCATATGGTCAGAGGCACCAGAATCCACTATCCACTGAGAGGAATAGACTGAAGGCAAGGAAAATAAAGTACCTTCAGTGGCTGTCAAAGCCGTGGAAGGTGATGAAGAGGAAAGACGACCGAAGAGCTATTGAAGTTCCTCCATTTGCTGTGGGCTAAAGCCACTGGTCGAAGGCTCATGAGAAGCAAGATGGGCAGCCTGTTGAAATCGAGATGTAGAGGGCTTCCAATCTGCTGGTTTCCCATGCAGTTTCCAACATTTTTCTAGCACATGGCCTGCTTTCTTGCAGTGTGTACACCAAGGTCTGCCCCTTTTTTGCACAGTTCCAGAGGTGGAATGTGTGATAAGAGCAGAAGCATCTGCTGGAACAACAGGGGGTACCATCAATGACCTCCTACTTGCTTCCCTCCTTATCTCAGAAAAAGCCTCCCGAACTAGAGGAAGGGGCTTTGTAGCTAGAATCCTACCCCTGGTACTGTCAAATTCTCCATTCAGACCTGATAGAAATTGAAACAGTCTTCTCTGATTTTTAAGTTTGTTGTAAAAGCTAAGATCATCACTGCATTTCCACTCATTTGCCTCATAAAGATCCAGCTGTTGCCAGCACTTAGTAAGAACGCCAAAGTATTGAACCACAGTCATCTCTCCTTGTCGGAGATCCTTGATCTTATTTTCAACTCCAAATAGTTCAGATGTGTTATCAACACAAGAGTAAGTGTCTCTGGCTGCATTCCAGATTTCAGCCGCAGTTTGATAGAGCATGAAGTTCTCTCCAATTTCAGGAACCATGGAATTGATCAACCACGACATGATCATGGTGTTTTCACTCAACCAAGTTGGGTATGCAGAATCAGATTCAGAAGGAATAGGAGTGGAGTCTGAGAGGTAGGAAGCTTTTCTTCTCCCAGTTAGATATAGCCTAACAGATTGGGACCAAGGGAGGTAGTTACTTCCATTAAGTTTGTAGGATGTAATAGGGGAAATGGATGAATCTGACAAGAGAAAATCAGAAGTACGAGAGACATTTGGAGAACTGACTTCGGAATTTTCAAGTACCATTGAGAAGAAGAAATCGATCGAAGAGGAGAAGAAATAAAAGGAGAGGATCGACCTAATCTGATACCATGTAGAGAAGTAGGAAAAACTCACTTACTTTTATTCATAAGAAAAGTTGAAATATATACAGACAATCTTAGTTTTCTAGGAAACTAAGTATTCTAGGAAACTATATATTCTGTAGTAAACACCTCTAAACACAAATCCCTAAGATATCTTACCAAAAGATAACTTTCTATAAGTACAGGATACTATACAAAATAATATATTTACATAATATTCTACACTTCTTTAGCCACATTCCTTCACAGATTCCCAATGCCATTGCTCTAAACTCTGACTCTGCACTACTTCGAGATACTACAACCTGCTTTTTACTCCTCCAAGTCACTAGGTTTCCCCAAACAAACGAGCAATATCCACTTGTAGACTTCCTGTCCGTAAGTTCCCCTGCCCAGCTAGAATCTGTGTAGATTTTCACTGATCTGTCCAGATTTTTCCTGAAAATAAGACCAAAACCAGGTGTGAACTTCAAGTATCTTAAAATCCTGTTGACTGCCTCCATGTGCTCTTCTCTAGGATCACTCATGTACTGACTTACAATACTCACTGAGTATGCTATGTCTGGCCGAGTGAGAGAGAGATAAATTAGTTTCCCAACAAGTCTTTGGTAAGACTCCTTACTTACTGGATTTCCCAATTCATCTCTTCTAATTTTCAGATTTGGATCCATGGGAGTGTCTACTGGTTTACAGCCAAGCATCCCTGTATCCGAGAGCAAATCTAGGACATACTTCCTTTGATTGATGACAATTCCTTCTGTAGATCTTGCCACCTCCATTCCCAGGAAATACCTGAGATTTCCAAGGTCCTTTGTCTCGAATTCCCTTGCTAAGAATGTCTTCAACCTCCCGATCTCTTCTGAATTGTCGCCAGTAATAATTATATCATCAACATAAACGATTAGGAAGGTTTTCTTGCCATCTGGTGCAATCTTCTTGAACAAAGTGTGATCTGCCTGACTTTGCTTGTATCCATTCCTCAAAACAGCCTTAGCAAACCTATCGAACCATGCTCTCGGGGATTGTTTCAATCCATACAAGGACTTATTCAACTTGCACACCTTCTGGTTTGTTGAGTGACATTCCAAACCTAGTGGAATTTCCATATATACTTCCTCTTCAAGATTCCCATTTAAAAAAGCATTTTTTATGTCCAGTTGATGCAATTTCCAGTCTTTGTTGGTAGCCAGTGAAAGTAACACTCTGATCGTGTTTAATTTAGCTACTGGTGCAAAGGTCTCTTGATAATCTACTCCATAGGACTGAGTAAATCCCTTGGCCACCAGCCTAGCCTTAAACCTTTCAATGCTTCCATCTGAGTGATATTTGACAGCAAATACCCATTTGCAACCCACCACCTTTTTTCCTTTTGGCAATTCTGTTAGGCTCCATGTATGATTCTGTTGTAGTGCTTTAATTTCCTCTTCAACAGCTTTTCTCCATTCAGGACTTTCTAATGCCTCTTTTATAGTCTTAGGTATCTTCACACTGTCAACCTTAGCTGTAAATGCCTTAAAATCAGACATCAATTTACCATATGCAATAAATCTCTCAATAGGATGGCTAGTACATTTTCTTACTCCTTTTCTTAAAGCAATGGGCAGATGGGTCTCTTTCCATTGTCAGAGGAAGTGGTTCACTCAGAGTAAATGAGCATTTGGTGTTATCTGAGGTGCTTTATGTGCCTAACCTTGCGTGCAATCTATTATCTATCAGTAAACTTGTCACTGGTTTCCGTTGTAGTGCTAATTTTGGGGTGCATGGTTGTGTTTTTCAGGCACAGGAATCGGGGATGGTGATTGGCAATGCTAGGCTACATAATGGACTCTATATTCTTGATGGATTATTTCCTCGTAAACAAGTTATTTCAAGTTGTTTGTTTTCCAAATCCTTGTTTTCTAGTAATATAATGCTTTGGCATTTTAGGTTAGGACATCCGAATTTTCACTACCTTGCTAAATTGTTTCCTGCATTATTTCTGAATAAAAATCCATCTTCCTTTACTTGTGATATATGTCAGCTTGCAAAACACACCAGACAATCTTATGCACCATCTAAATTCAAACCTTCTTCACCTTTTACCCTAATCCACAGTGACATTTGGGGCCCTTCTAAAGTACAAAGTATTTCTGGATCAAGATGGTTTATTACATTCATTGATGATCATTCAAGAACCACATGGACCTATCCTATGAGAGAAAAATCTGAGGCAGGAACTATTTTTAAAATTTTTTATCAGATGATTGAAAATCAGTTTGAGAAAAAGATAAAAATTCTGAAGAGTGATAATGGTAGTGAATACCTTACTAAGTCCCTTGGTTCTTACTTTAAAGAAAAGGGTATTCTTCATCTTACATCTTGTGTTAATACCCCTCAACAGAATGGGGTAGCTGAAAGAAAAAATAGACATTTGCTAGAGGTTACTAGGTCCCTTCTTTTTTCTGCTAATGCACCTAAATATCTTTGGGGAGAGGCTCTTCTTACTGCCACATATTTGGTCAATCGTATGCCTAGTAAAACAATTGGACTACGTGTTCCCAGGGATGTTCATTTAACTATTTTTCCACACTTTAAACCTCTCTCTTCTACTCTTCCCTTCCGAGTGTTTGGATGCATAGCATTTGTTCATGTGCATAGTATTTTTAGGGGCAAACTTGACCCTAGGTCCTTAAAGTGTGTATTTCTAGGTTACTCCTCAAGTCAGAAGGGTTACAAATGTTACTCACCTATTTCTCGAAAATTTTATACCTCCCTTGATGTTACCTTCTTTGAAAATCAACCATATTTTGATAAGCCTGCAATTCAGGGGGAGAAGCTTAAGGAATTCCAGCCGTTAAATATTTTTCAGCCTTCTCCTCAACCTTCTTTATCTATTCTTGATGAAACACATGACCAAATTACTCCAATACCTCCACAACAACCCACTATACCTTCAGATCCTGTTAATTTGTCCTCTCCAAAACCTAAAACTCCAAGCTACCATAACTCTCCGATTTCAACACCTAAATCCATCTCCTGGAAATCTTCTACTCCACAACTTGAAGGTAAACAACTTAGTGTTTATACAAGGAGAAAAAAGTCTATTATTCAGCCTAGCATCTGCCAAGAGCTGGAACTAGATCCTGCTGCCTTGGAGGAAGAAGTAATGATACCTCTCAAATCTCTGAGGTTTCCAATCTGCTGGTTTCCCATGCAGCCTCCAACATTGATCCCTCATGTGGCCAATCTTCTTACAATGATCACACCACGACCTTCCTTTTTTTTGTCTGCTGCCAGAACTAACATTGGTAAGGAGAGCAGATCCTTCAGAATGCACTACACTAGGGATCATCAAAACACGTCTGCTCTCCTCTCTTCTGATATCTGAAAAAGCTTCTCGAACAAGGGGAAAAGGCTTTGTAGCCAAAATTCTACTTCTGGCCATATCGAGCTCATCATTTAAGCCAGACAAACTGGAAGACCCTTTTTTGATTCTTCAGTTTGTTATAGAAGGTGACATCATCTGGACACTTCCATTCGTTAGCCTCATATAAATCTATCTGTTGCCAACACCTTGTCAAAACTCCGAAATACTGAGTCACTGTCATATCTGCTTGGCGAAGGTTTTTTATTTGATTTTCAACCCCAAACAGTTCTGATGTATTGTCTGCACTGGAGTAAGTATCCCTTGCTGCAGTCCAGATCTCAGCTGCTGTCTTATAGAGCATAAAATTCTCTCCTATGTCAGGCATCATCGAATTAATCAGCCATGACATGATTGTGTTGTTCTCGCTCAGCCAAGTGCTGTAAGCGGGGTCAGATTCCTCTGGATTTGTCATGGATTCCGAGATATATGAAGCCTTTCTCCTGCCAGTGATGTAAAGTCTCACCGATTGAGACCATGGTAGGTAATTGTTGCCATTTAATTTGTATGAAGTGATCGGAGGAAGAGAAATATCTGATAAACTCAAATCAGATGCACGAGTTCCAGATGGAGAACTAACCTCAGATATTTCTGGCGTGACCATGGTTTTGGGGGGAAAAAAATCGAAGGTTTTGTGAGAGAGACTTAGGATCGAACCTAATCTGATAGCATGTGGAAAATAGAGAATTTACAGAGAAATTATTCTCTGTTTATATTATCTCACTTAAAAAAATATTTACAGAGGTAAAGTCCTTTTATAGACTGAATACAAGAGTTTCACTAATACTAGACTTTCTATAGGATTAGTCTCTTATCCTTAGAGTAGTTAGAGTTCCTAAACAATTAGAACACTAATTAAGATCAGATTAGAGCCTAGTATTTACACGTTACTAACTTACAAAGAAAACTAATCATGAATTAAATATTTAGACAAACCTGATACTTGAGTGTCATCCGTCCCTTCCGTAACGCCAGTGATTCTACGATCCTAAACATTCGAGGTAGAGAGAAGAGAGTAAACTCTCAAACTGGAGATGGGGAACTAAAGCATAAGAAAAGGAAAGCAACGTATAGGCCAAAATGGAATTACAAACTTGATCATAAACCGGAATTTGGTTGCGCCAAAATTCCATTGGAGGTAAAAGGACTCTGCCTGCAACATACAGAAACAAGTCAAACAGTTGAATGAGCACGTATCTAATGACAATGAAAATTAAATTATGCAAGGACTTCCAGACCCCATAATAATTCTACCATGAAAGCAGAAACGAGACCTTATTAATGGTGCCATTTGCTTAGATTGGATAGATTTCGTAAATTGCAGTTAAAAAATGAGAGCAAAATTCACTGAAAATGATTCTTTAGCTCATCAGTGTTTAGATAAGAAATGGCATCATATAAATTAACTTCCAAGGGATATTTTATTAACAATTACAAAGGAAAGGCACCATTGGCAATTGAAAAGATAGCAAACTTATATAACAAAAAGAGGTGGAGAGTACATGACCTTTTGGGATAATGAATAAGTAGTTTCTGAATGTTAGATTGTAGACTCACCTGATCTTGATCGTTTGAAATTCAGAGACTCAGGAGAGAGAATTGATTGTGTGCCTTTTGATTTTCCGGACACGGGACTGGCCTAAATAAAAACAGAAACAATAAAATTATTCAAGAACAGAAAAAGACTAAGGTTGCACTTGGGAAATTGGATTTCAAAATAATGTAAGTTTTGTGATTAAACATACAAATGTAGCATTTATGATTACTTTCCAAATTCATGAACTTGTTAGATTCCTATTTAGTAATGAGTTTGAAATTCATATTGTATATAACTTACAAATATACAATCATATTTAATGTTGAAGTAATTTATACATAATCCATGTTTCATTTCCACAATTCATGTTCTCAAACATAGCATTAAGTTTAGTGTTACGCAAACATACACGTAGTGGAGAAAATAAGTAATAACAACACAATAACAAAGTAAGAGCAGAATACAGACCAACATGTGAATACAACATGGTCAATCTGCACCGAAGATAATGTCAGGCAAGCAGCAGGCATTAGGATGTTCATTATAAGTGAGTAAAGATTATCATATGCCGTATCTAATTAGCTGAGTGAGGTAGTTACATTTTGAGTAAAACCAGGAAAGTATGAAAATAGGATATTACTGTGTAAATCAAAGGGGACACTTAAACTATAGAAATAAAGGAGTAGAAGAAAGCTTACAACATCTCCTAAATCAAGTTTTTTTCGAGTTCCCTTCCTGGGCGAGTGCTGTTTGACATGGTTTAACTTAGAGGGTAAGCTGATTGGTGTGTTCCTCTTAAGATTTTGTTCATCTTGCACCTTTATTGTTGAATCTATGTCCTTTTTTTGACTGCTGTCAAGGTTTGATTTCTCTTCGACCATAGTGAACGAGTTACCAGCAAGATTACTTGGAGTCAAAATCAAGCTAGGATCTGTCATGACAATAGAATTCAAAGAGAAATAACCTGATGTTACCGAAATTCTTTTGAAAATGTTGTGTATGAACAAGTAAAGTCACATTCTGCCATCTAATCTAAGTCTAATTACATAACCATATAAACAAAATGCATGTACAGAAACCTGAATCTCTCGCTGCATTACTAGAATTCGGGACAACTTCTAATTCAACTTCGCCGGGAAAAATTTCCCCAAAACACTCTTTAGCATATTTTTCCCAGTAAGGAGGAAAGCCGAAGTAGAAATGGGTAAAGACCTGCTAAGATTAAAAGAAAATTACTATGAACTTGAAATTAAGCTTGAGACAAAATCAATTACATTCAACAACATTATGCCTTTTTTTTCCCGAGGACTATGAATAATAACATTGAAGATTCCAAGAAAAAAGGCATAAAAAAGAAGAAATCGATTTTCTAGGACACCTCAGAAGAGAACCCATTTTCCATGGTTCGTTTTTTGTTGATGAAACCTCTGAGGCAAACACAAATTCCATCAGCTGTCTGGAGAGTAAAAACATCGTATCTTTTTGCAATCGGTGCAGAGGTAAATAGCCGACACGCTTTTGACCTGTTCCACACAAATTCTTAAAAATAAAAAACAACAACAAAACCCTAGAAAAACCCTGAAGCTTAAAGAGAAGCTTACTCTATGGATGTGGACCCTGTAACAGCTAATCTCCTTCCTTCGAACTCTTTTTCAGCTTTAACCAACCACCAATCGTGCAAACAAACCTAAAAAAAAAAGAGAGGAAGGTTTGACATTGACTGAGAGTGTTGAATGCAGAGAACAAAGAAAGCGGAAATTTATAACTGTTTTCTGGAAGTATGATGAACTTCCGCCATTGTTGTCGTCTTCGGTGGCGTTGCCGTCGTTTTCGTCGCGAGTTTTGGGAGCCATTGTCGGTAAAACCATCGGATGCAGCTGATAGTTTTTTCGGTCGCTTTTCCAGAATGAAAATTTTGAACTTTTTCACTGCGTAGTAAAACTTGTGATCGGTAATACGATGTCGTTTTGAAAAGGCATAGTGTCAAAAAATACTCTAATTTTGATAAGATAATCACTTTGGTTCTTATTTTCTTGAACGCTTTAATTCTCGATGTTTTATTTTGTATTAAAATGATTTTTTTGTAGATGAAAAATATTAGTCAACTAACGATAAACATCTTGATAGAATGATATGTCATCAATTTTTTTTACATTTTATATAGTATTATAAAATTATATTTTTACTTATATGTCATTCTATTAAGTCAGTACATTTGTTCATATAACATTGCTATATCAGTGTGTACTACTGTGTAGGTTTGTCTGTCATTTCAAGTCATTTGCTGTTAGTTCGTTAATATTTCTAATCTAAGGAGAGATTATTTCGATCTAAATGAAACATTGATGGTTAAAGTGCTTCAAAAAAAAATCAAAGTGAATTGTGATTTTACAAGATAAGTAGGTATGTTTAAACTGTTGGTTCAATTAATAATCAAATCAAATTATTTAAAATTAAATTAATTAAACTCTTAAAAATTTTAATCGTTAAACGAATTAAATCATTTTAAAAAGTTATTAATTAAAAGCTCATTCTTAGTAATCCTAGCCGTTCACTATTTTTTTCTCACAACTATAGAGCTATTCACTCTTGTTCCTCTTTTCTTTTAAACACTGACGGCGACACCAATTTTAATATGGTCGCCGACTATTGAGATGTATCGTTTCGTTTGTTTTATTTTTCAATTTTTAATAAATTATTTTGCTCTTGTGACACGATTTTACTCTACCTTTTAGTACGTTTTCTCTGTCTTTTGGTAAGTTTTTTCTTTTTGATTTTCTATTAGGATTGGATCTGACAACGCCATGATTGGTCACGATGGCGCTCCTTTCATTGTGATGTTGATTTTATTGTCTTGGACCCTCGAACTGAATTTAGATACGCGATTACATCTATCGTTTCTTATTCACGATTGAGTTGTGGTAATGAACTTATTGTCAACGTACCTTCATTGTAATATGCATTTCTATGTTGTTTGTTGATAATTTTACCTATCATCGTAGATTTGGTGATGTTTGTATCCTTCTTTTATTTCGAGTCTTTGGGTTGGGTTCTTATCTTTTCCTTGTATGGTCCTCTTTTGATCTCGAGATGCTAGTTTTGTTTACTATGGTTATGTCTGGATTTAGGTGTTTGTTTACTAAGGTGTGAACTTACATTGTAATTTCGAATATATCACTGTTTAATAAAAATAATGGATTTTAAATTTTTTCAAAAAAAAAATTAATTGAATTGAACTAAAGTTGATTGATTTTTGAATTAATTAAACTGTGTACATTTAATACGGCCAGTTTGGCAGGGCTTTTGAAATATGCTTTTAAAAGTGCTGTAAAGAAATGATTTTAAAAGTGTTAAAAAGTTAATCGTAAGATTTTAGTGTTTGACATTTATGTTAAAAATATTTTTAAAAAGAAAAATGTCCATTTTAGACATGATTCGAATATAATTTGAATATGATTCGAATATAATAGTTGAAAAAACATGTAATTATATTATAATTATGTAACACCCGGGTTTAGGGGTTAGGTGAAAATAATATTTTAATATAATTTGGGCTCGGGTTTATAATTAAAATGATCCTTTAAAATTTCGGGTTTCAAAATTTTTTTTTAAAATGGGACCAAATTGATTTAATTTCAAATTGAAGAGCTATTTAAAGAGCAAGGGAGTAGCCATTCATTAATGGCCTTTTTGTAATTTACCCATCCCCTAATTTAAATCCCCCTTTTATACAAATAAAACACCCATTCACTATTCATCCTCTTCTTCTTCAACGGGTTAGAAGAGCTTATCCTCCTCTATCACTATTCCATCCCATTTCTCATCCATTTCAACTCCATTTTGTAAGGTAATAACGTTTTTGACTTCCCCTCAACCCCCTCTCTTTAAAAGTACCATTTATTTTGATTTTCATGGAGGTTTTGGAAAATGGAATTTTGGAAGGTTTGGATTAAAAATGGAAACTTTATGATGTTAAGTGAAATGTTTTGATTTAATATGTTTAGTTATGATGTATAGAGGTCAAATGGTATAACATAGGTGAATTTCAAATGATTTTGAGCAATTTTCGGATTTGGGTAAACATGGGGTTTTTGGAGGGTTTTGGGTGAGTTTTGGGGGTTATTTTAGGTGAGTTTTGATAGGTTATTGATAGTACTATGGATAGGGGTTGAATTGGGATCATTTGTGGGTGTATTGGAGGTTGGAAACATGGTTTTTGGACATGGTTTTGGGGCTGTCCGAGATTACAAATATTGGGGTTTGTTCATGGCTTGCAATGTTGAAAATTGAATTTGAATTGTGTTCCGGGTTGGTCTTTTGATGTTGGGCTGATTTGGAATTGTTTGAAATGTGTTTGAGGTTGTTTAGAAGCGGAAATTGGTGTTAGAGAAGCTTCGGGAAGAAATCCGGGATTTTGAGTGTTGCTTGCTTGCTTGGCTTGGAGCTTGGAAGCTTAGGTGAGTGGTTAATTGTTTTACATGGTTTTTAAATGGTTGGTTCGAGTATGTGGACTAGGTTGGGTTTGGTAGACCCACTTAGAGTTAGGATTAGGGTGGTAACCTAATCCTAAACTTGATCTAGAGCCTTTGGATGAACTTATGAATATGAATGTGTATGCCTCGTATGACTTGTGATATGATTGATTTATGTATATTGTGTATACATGTGAGATGAGGCATGATTTATGATGCTTAAGGCATGCATGGTAATGGTTCATGATTGTGTTCATGGTGAGTACGTGCTAAGCACGAAATTGATTGAAATGAGTAATGTGGAATGAGTAAAATGTTGGCACTAGTATGCTTGAGTACAAATGATCGATCATTAGGATGTTAGTGTGTACACATGAGTCAAAAGTCGCGCGTGGCCTTAGTGGCGTTGAGTCACCAAGGAGGAGTACGGGTTCGCCCGGAAATTGTATTAATATATAGTCGATGATGAGTGGAATCCCATCGACGGGGCGTGAGGATGAGTGGAATCCCCTCCGCGAGACCGGTGATGAGTGTAATCCCACCGTGAGGTAAAGTGGTTGTTGGATGTGAGTTCCAACGTATTTATCCGCGTATTCGGGTCATAGCTAGGTGCCAATGTTGATTGATATGTGTATCAATGTATTGTGATATATGATCCTTGCTTGGATGTTTGTATGTGTTTACATATGTTGTAAGATAGAGCTTGTGGAACATGACATTTAATTGATTATTGTTCATGCATCTTTATCTTGTGGCTCTTGTGGATCCTTGGTAAATATGTGTTTTGCCTTGGCTAAGATCGTGCTCGGACCCTGCAATGTTGAGGTTTGTTTTTAAGAGCTTACTCTCACTAAGCATCATTGCTTACGCTCTCTTTGTTCAACATTGCAGATCTTTAGTTCGTGGGTTGCTAAAGCAAGTGGAGGGCCTCCAAGAGTGGTTGTTGGCTTGAGTACATCAAGTATGAACTTTTAAATGTTGAGTATGTAATAGTTTAAGCAATGGGACATGTGTTATTTTGATGGATAATTGTTGGTTGTGTAGGGGCTTGCTTAGACTCCATGTTATGTTGCTTTTGTAAGGCTTGTGATGCCATGTTTGAATTGTAATCCATGCCTAAATTGCTTACCATGAATGTTGGCTATGTGCCTTTTGAGGTTGCCTTTATGTTTGAGTGTTGGAGTATGAGACTTGAATGCTTAAATGCCTTCTTTGATCAATTGCATGATTTTCTTGACGTATGTACATGTTGGGTGCTTGTATGGCTAAATAGTGATCTGTAATTGCTGTATGAATGATTAGGTGGGGCTAGGAAAGTCTTAAATTGCATCTAGGTTCGAGTCTTGCATGATTTAGCTGAGTTTGGGAGTTTTGCAGTGCAGGGGTATCGATACGATTGGACCCGTATCTGTACAACCTTCTTGTTGTAGGCCTCACATTTCGATACGCGGGGGGGCGTATCGATACCTTTTTGGTCATTGAAGTTACTGTCCACTTTGGTATCGAAACAGGCCCCTGGCGTTTCGATACGGTCATCTTAGCGTTAACCGTGAGAAGTCAACCGTTGGGGAGGGTATCGATACACTCCTTGGGTGTATCGAAACGGTCTCCACGGGTTGACCCTAACCAGTTGACCTAGTCAAGGGGTATCGATACACCCCTTAAGTGTATCGATACCGCTTGCAGTTTAAGTTTAAAATTGGGCTGTTAAATGTTGTTATGGATTTGTTCGATTGGCTCGTGTATGTTGTTCCGCTGTATGATCACTTAGGATCTAATACTCCTATAGACAAGATTAAAATGAAAGAAAAAAAAATAGGGTTGCTAACCGAGGGAGAACCTTAACGGGTTTCGCTTCAGTTTTCCCCGTGTGGCCCACTCGGACCGGTCATCCGGCCAGACCGGGACGAGGGGGGTTACAAATTATATTCGAATCATGTTCATATTATATTCGAATCATATTCAAATTACATTAGAAATATCATATTCAAATTATATTTCGAAAATAATTTGAATATGATTCGAATATAATATAGACATGGTTCAAATATAATTCTAATATAATTTGAATTTTGCTCAAAAAATATATTTCGAATATAGCAAAATTCGAATTAATAATTCGAATATAATTAGAAGATGATTCAAATCGAATTTGAATATGATTCGAATATAATACGAACATGATTCGAATATAATTTGAAGTTTACTCAAAAACTATAATTCAAATATAGTGAAATTAGAATATAATTGGAATTCGAATATAAAAAACTACTAATTTAGTATTAAAATATTTGTTTTTATTTATTTTTATTAAATATTAACATTTTAATAAAATAATATTATTAATAATAACAAATAATTAACTAAATTATAAAAATTAGAAACAAATAGGGGTCAATTTTAGGTAAAAATAGACTTTTCAGTGACTAAATTGAACAAAAAACAAACCTGACAGACTTGATATGTCATTTACCCTTTAAATAAAACCAGACAGATTGACTTAGTCAGTGAGTTAATGACGTGGCAAGATGTTATTGGCTGAAAATTTTTTTAACGGCAAAGGGTAACGGAATTGGGCAAAATGGGTAACGACGAATTGTTTAAGGGGAAAAGTGGGCAAAATGAAGTTTATGGGGCAAGTTGGGAAATCGGGTATACTTTAGGGGGGGAAAGTTGTATTAAGCCTTATTTTAATATATTAATATTAATATTAGTGTTAATAATTAAGGGTAAACAAGTAACTTTACACCTAAAAATGAATTTTCACCTCAAAAGCTAAAAATTTCAGCTTTTGAGGTTGAGTGGAAAATCATTTTTTAAGTGATTTTCACTCCAAATTAAAATTGTTTGGCATTGTTTAGGGGTGAAAAGTTAATTTTTTAAATAAAAATTCTCTTTTAAGTAAATTTTTTTAAGCCATGTCAAAGGGACCTTTATTTTCATAGTACTCTTCCGATAAACTGTCTAAAATTTGTGCATCCTTTGGTTTTTATGTAGGAGCATAAGTGGTGGCACGTTTCATTTTTTCCGTCATTTCCCTTCTTGGTCTATGAAATATCCAAACACAAAAAATACTTTAGAGATTAATTCAAAGGTTATTATATAAGAATAAATTTTTATCCCTTATCAGCGTCCCTATATATGTCCCCATGTTAAAAAAATAAGTTTAAGTTTGAGATTATGGTTTAAAATTAAGGTATAGGGTTAGAATTTAGGGGATTAGGAGTATGATGTATTTTTAGGATTTAATGTTTATGGTTTAGCAATAGAGCTTAGAATTTAAATTTTTTAGTGTTGGAACATAGAAAGGGCACGAAAAGGGGCATAAAAAGGGTTTTTGTCCATTATATCATGTATTGAAAGTGAAAAAAACACAAATATACATAAATTCACCTTAAAAACTAAAATTTAAATCATTAATATTAAAACTATAAACCATATTCATTAAACCCTAAACCCTAAAATTTAAATTAATATACTCTAAACCTTAAACTAATCTTTTAAACCCCTAAATTTAAAACAGTTTGTAAGAAAATATTTATTCTGGGTGTATAAAATATTTTCCCTTAATGATGATATTAGATAACCAAAAGAGATATGAAGTTGATACTTAATGTTCTTCCTGCACAAAAAAAAAAAAAACCCAAAACAGACCGTTTCAGTTAATACTTACCCTCTTTAATTTTTTTTTTATTTCTAACTTTTCACCGTATTATAATATAATTTTAATAAATAATAGGAAGTTGATGAGATGTGAAATTTGAAAACCCAATGATACAATGTGTCTACAAAACAAACACAAAGAATTACAGTAAAACTTAAGACACAAAAATATAGATATTAGTGGAGGAGGTCCAAGTGTCACAGAATGGGAGCAGAAGCTAAGAAGAGTTGGAGGTTGAAGCTCCGATGATTCAGTGAATGGGGATCCGCAAGCAGCTGCAGTTGTGGAACCGACACCGGTTATTGTCGGGCAGGAGTCGACAGTCGACACATATGGAGGGTGTCCAGGAGCGTGTTGTTGATAGCCTTGTAGGGAATCGGGTTCAGTAGGGTCCTAAGTAGACGACGTTATCTATTGGTAATGGTCGTACTATTCCGACTGTTAATGCAGAGGGGGTCTCGGTGAGTGGCAAGAAAGCGCCGACTGTGGTTGCGCCAACCTCTTTGCACTCGGACAAACATATTGCGATTAGGGTGGTTGAGGAGGGCTCAAAGTGTGTTTTGAAAGAAACCAATGGCAGCTGGCAGGCCGACATATGGTCAGATCCGTAAAGCGTCTTTCAAAGGGGTCAATTGGAATCTAACGGTGGCAGCTGGCTTGCCTCCAAAAAATGGTAAACCAAAGAAGGGTGTTGTGGTCTCAAATGTCACCAAGGATCTCATACATGCGGGTTCCTCTGATGACCATGCTGATTGCTGAGATATGGGCTAAAGGTGTTGTGGTTGATGCTCGATCCTCTGGGCAGTGGATTGAGAATAAATCGTTTGAAGGGGATGTGAATGCCTCGGCGCAGTGAGTTTGGTTCTTTCCCTCTCTTATTAGTTTTTTATGGTTAAAGTTATCTTATGAAATACTCATTACACTCTTGGCTTTAATTTTAATCGGTACTTTAGATTGTTGTTAAGATCTCAGGATCCGAATGTGGTGGAGATTTTGGAACCGAGAGTTAATGGGGCGGATGTTGATGGTTTCATTCGTCGTTCTATTTTTGATTTCTCGTACATAGTGGAAGCGAATGGTTTTTTCTGATGGTATTTGAGTGATGTGGAATATTCTGTTAGCATTGATATGGTGGCGGTGTCGAATCAATTTCTCCATGGTGCATGTGTGGATGTTGGGTCTAACCAATGGTTCTTTATTATGTTTGTCTATGCGAGCCCTGATTATAATCGACAAAGTGGTGTTTGGGACCAACTGCGTGCTCTTGACCCTGGTAGTGAGTGGCTGTGGATTCTGGGGGGATTTTAATGTTATTTGTAGTGTGGAGGAGAGACATGGTGGGTCCCAACGTCGGACGAGAGTCTGTTCCAAATTCCGTGACTTTTTTTTCGGGCCTTCTAGATATGGGCTTTAATAGGTCGCATTTCACATGGGCACGAGGGGATTTGAGTCAGAGTCTAGATTGGTGCTTATGCAATGCGAGGTGGTACAAGGCGTTTGCAATGTCTGAAATATCCCACTTGCCGAAGCTAGGGTCTGACTACAAGCCAATCCTTCTCATTATGGACCCAACTTGTAGCTTGATGGGTAATCAACCGTTCTGATTTGTTGCAGCTTGTAATGAACATCATGACATTGAATGTCTTTTTGAGATTTGGAATGAAGGGTGCCTATTTTTTAGTACCTTTTTGATTTCAACGGGCGAGTCGGCGGTGGAACACTAAGATATTTGGCCATATTGGGCAGCGCAAGGCAAGGTTATTGACGCGTGTTGCGGGTATTGAGAAAGCGTTGGATCGTTCACGAAACCCTTTTCCTACTTGACTTAGAGGCAGCGCTTAAAAAGGAGCTGGGTGTTGTTTTATAATAGAATGATAGTTTGTGGTTTTAGAAGTCCTGTAGTGAGTGGATCGTCCAAGGTGACCGTAATACGAAGCTTTTCATGCTTCCACTTTGCAGCGTTGTAGACGCAACACCATTTGTATGCTTAAAACGAAGGACGAGTCTTAGGTTTCGGATGAGATGACCTTGAAACAACATGTGGTCGAGTACTTTAAGGGGTTGTTCATGTCCGAGTTGAGAGCTGTGTATAGGTAGGAGTTCAATGGAGGCTTTCACCCGCTTTTAGAGTCTCGCTTGCATCACCTAGTCAATCATGTGTCCTTGAGGAGGTGTGAAGTGTTGTGTTCAGTATGGATCTGTTGAAAGCGCCGTGGATTGATGGTTTTCAGGCAGGTTTCGTTCAGAAAAATTGGGCAATTGTTGACGATTCAGTTTTCAGGTTTGTTTTGGATTTTTTGAAACTGGGGAGCTTGAGGCGTTTGCTAACCGTACTCTACTAGTGTTGATTCGTAAAGAAATGAGTCCTGACAGTCTTCGATGATTTTGACCAATCAGTCTTTGTATAGTTTTGTAGTGGTTACGAAGATTCTGGTGAACATGATGAAGCCTCATTTACATGGTTGGGTTGAACAGACTCATACTAGTTTTGTTCCCAGACAATATTATACTTGCGCATGAGGTTATTCATACAATGAGTAGAAAGTAGGATGCAAAACTATGGATGGCTATTAAGGTGGATCTCGAGAAGGCATATGACCGACTTGAGTGAAGTTTTATTGAAGAAACTCTTCAGGAGTTGGGTTTTCCTGAACGATTTATTTGGTGGATTATGCAGAGTATGTGTTCGGTAATGACACAAATTATCTAGAATGAAGTGGTGACTGATAGCTTCGCGCCGTCTAGAGGCATTCGTCAAGGGGACCCATCTCTCCTTACTTGTTTGTTCTGTGTGTGGAACGTCTTTCCCATGCTATAGGGAAAAAAGTTGCGGATGGATCGTGGTGGTAGATCCGCCTTTTTCGTTGTAGTCCCGACATGTCTGTTGGGCTTGTAGCACGCTCGAATCGATCTCTGAAAAACCGTCAAGCGGGTTGTATTTGGTCCTTGGATGAATTGGCTAAAAACCGAAAGAAAGGTAGACAATTTGCACAAGGATTTTAGAGTGGTTCGACTTTCTAACCAAAGCCTACATCCACTACCTTAGCACACCACTAAGGATTTCCCAATTCACTATGAATTCTTCCCCTTTTCTAGGCTAAGGAGGCAACCCTATATTTTAATGGATAATATAGAACCACTCTAGTTTTTGTCTAAGGCTAAACTAGAACCTCTCCTTTTACAAGAGATTTGTTTGATAAACTAAATACCTTACAAGGTGGGTGTTTACACAAATTAAGCTCACAAGAGTACAAAGGATTTATAATTAAGCACTCTCTTAAACACTATATACAAGAGAAATGAAGAATGAGAGTTGGACTCAAATTCTCTTGATCATATTGCTTGGATGTGTTCTCTAACCATATTAAAGTGTCCCAAGGTTGATTTTATAGCATTGAATGATATTCTAGCCGTTTATGGTCATTGGGAATATTTTGGAGCCGTTGGGAAGTCATAAAGTCGAGCTTTAAATTCCCACATGCATAGAGGTTTCGAAACCTTAAGAAGGGACTTGTAAAAACTAGTCGTTACAAGGACAATGTTTCGAAACCTTTATGAAGGTTTCGAAACCTTTGCTAAGGTTTAAAAAACAATGGTATTCTGCCCACAAAGGTTTCGAAACCTTATAGGGATGGTTTCAAAACTTTCATTTAGAAACCCAATTTTGGCTAATTTTTAACTTTTAAATGTATATTAGATATAGGTGCAAAGTCAAAACATTTAAAACATATTTTTCAAGTTTTAAGGACTTATGAATTATTTTTGAAATCTTTAAACAAGTCCAAAACATTTTTCACATAATTGTTATATCAAAATATTTCTCAACAATCTCACCCTTTTGATATAACAAAACTTCTTTGAAAAAATTATTTTTGACAAAAGCCCCCCCTTAATTTTTCACTTGCTTCTCCCCCTTTTTGTTATATAAAAAATAATTCAAATCTTTATAGTACATAATAACAATGGAGAGTAAGTTAAAAAAAATTAAGTACAAAACATTTGAAAAATAAAACTCTCCCTTACTAAAGCATTTCATTAAATTTTTAGCACAAATTTTGACACTTAAGAGATTGAATTTCACCATTGAATCAAATCAATTTAAAACACATGAAATTTAATTTATCCAAGACTTTAAAACTTTATGCAAACATATGAATGAAACAATATGATTCATATGTATAAAGCATCATAAATTGTCATGCGCTTATAAATATAAATAAGCAATGATGCATGGACATTTATCATCAAAATAGGTAACCAAATGATTTATAATCCAATGCATTAAGATTAGAGGTTACCCATCTTCTTCACTTGTGTGACTAGAGCATTTTCATATCTTTGTTTTTCTTACTATTGCTCCAACACACCTACAAAAGACATTTACTTGATTTTTGGGATCCAAATTTGGTATCCAAATTGCTTTGGATCCATTTACATTAGTCACAATGCCTTTAGTTCCCTTAGGAACCCATACTTGTCTAATCCTATAAGTTTTTCTTTTCTTTATAGGACAAATATGTATAGAATAACCATGATAATGGCAATGTGAGCATTTTGCCAATTATGTGACAATATGAATTATTTAAAACAATTTCTTTTTCCTTTGTTAAGCTTTTAAGCTTAACTTTCAAATTAAGATTTTCTTTTTCTAAAACACATTTGCTTGTTTTTGAAAACTCCAAATCATTTTTCAAAATTTTATTTTGGTTTTCAAAATCCAACTTTGTTTTCAAAAGAAAATCATTTTCAATTTCAAGTTTTGAAACCATTTTCTTAAATTTGGAATTCATGGTCTCAAATTCCAAAAATAATTCATCGAAATCATCTTGTAACTCATCAAATGAATATGCATTTGGATCATTAGAGTTGGAAGATACCTTGGGCTTATCGAGAGCCAAAACATCATCTACCTTTGGTGTTGAGAGGAGGATTGCACATGATGAAACATCATCTTTCTTCTCTTTTTTCCCATAGAATTTCTCAAGCTTCTCCCAAATTTCTTTGTCACTTTTGGATGGGGAGACCTTCTTGGAAATCTCTTCACTTAGGGCACAAAGAAGAATGTGCATAGCCTTTGCATTAAGATGGTTCTTCTTTGTGTCTTTGACACTCCTTTTCTTCTTCTTCTTCTTAGGAGCTTCCAAATGTCCATCTTCGATAATCATCCAAATGTCGAGGTTGAAGCCTTGGATGAAATATTTCATGATGTTGCTCCATTAGAAGTAATCTTTTCCTTTGAAGAGACGAGGACACATGATAGAGCGGCCCTCTTCAAATGAAATCATTGTAGAATTGCTTTCCATTTGAAAACTTGACTCGGTGAACTTCGAGTAATTGATCTTTACTCCCGAATATTAATCCTTTGATGGAGATGAGGCTCTGATACCAATTGTTGGGCTTGTAGCACGCTCAAATTGATCTCTGAAAAATCGTCAAGTGGGTTGTATTTGGTCCTTGAATGAATTGGCTAAAAACCGAAAGAAAGGTAGACAATTTGCATAAGGATTTTAGAGTGATTTGACTTTCTAACCAAAGCCTACATCCACTACCTTATCACACCACTAAGGATTTCCCAATTCATTATGAATTCTTCCCTTTTCTAGGCTAAGGAGGCAACTCTTACAACCCTATCTTTTAATGGATAAAATAGAACCACTCTAGTTTTTGTCTAAGGCTAAACTAGAACCTCTCCTTTTACAAGAGATTTGTTTGGTAAACTAAATACCTCACAAGATGGGTGTTTACACAAATTAAACTCACAAGAGTACAAAGGATTTATAATTAAGCACTATCTTAAACACTATATACAAGAGAAATGAAGAAATGAGAATTAGACTCAAATTCTCTTGATCATATTGCTTGGATGTGTTCTCTAACTATCTTCAAGTGTCCCAAGGTTACTTTTATAGTGTGGAATGATATTCTAGCCGTTTATGGCTGTTGGGAATGTTTTGGAGCCGTTGGGAAGTCATAAAGTCGAGCTTTAAATTCCCACATGCATAGAGGTTTCGAAACCTTAATAAGGGATTTGTAAAAATTAGCCGTTATGAAGGTTTCGAAACCTTTGCTAAGGTTTAAAAAAAGTGGCATTCTGCCCACAAAAGGTTTCGAAACCTTATAGGGATGGTTTTGAAACTTTCATTTAAAAACCCAATTTTGGTTAATTTTTAACTTTTAAATGTATATTCGATATATGTGCAAAGTCAAAACATTTTAAACATATTTTTCAAGTTTTAAGGACTTTTGAATTATTTTTGAAATCTTTAAACAAGTCCAAAACATTTTTCACATAATTGTTATATCAAAATATTTCTCAATAATGTCTCATCTATTCTTTGTTGGTGATTTGGTGTTGTTTGCTGAGGTGTCATCAGATCAGTTGGAGACTATTAAAGATTTTTTATTTCACTTTTGTGCTTGCTTTGGGCATCGTGTAAGTGTAGCTAAGACTCAAATTTATTTTTCCAAGAACTGCCATGCGGAAAAGAAACAATTGATTGCAGATAGTTTTGGCTTTGAATTTGTAAAGGATCTCGGTAAGTACCTTGGGGCTCCCTTACTTCACAAGCGCGTTACAACGTATACTTATCGTTCCCTGTTGAAGAAGATCGAGTAGAGACTCTCTAGGTAGGCATCGAGAACTTTGTCCTTAGCTAGTCAGATAACGCTGGCTAAGACCGTGCTACAAGCCATCCCTACTTATGTTATGCAGTCTACCTAGTTATCTAAGGGAATTTGTGATGCGATGGAGAAATTAATACGAAGATTTGTGTGGGGATCGATTAATGGTTCGAATGTTTTAGCTCTTGTGAAGTGGGATTCTATCACCTTGCCTATCGATGTGGGTGGTTTGGGTTTCCGTGATTTGAGCCAGCAAAACAATGTTCTTCTAATAAAGACTGGCTTCCAATTAGTGAGGAATGAGTATAAGCTTTGGATACATGTTCTTAAGGATAAGTACAAATGGAGTGGGGTTGTCCCGGCTAGTATCACTCGCTCTAATTGCTCATGTCTTTGGAAGGGACTTAGTAATACATTAGAGGATATTCATATGAGTGTTGGTTGGAAAATTCGGGATGGTTGGCGAACGAATTTCTGGTGGGATGCGTGGCTCGATGGTACTAAACCTTTGGTCACACAATGTCTTTTATCCTCGGCCCCGCCTCATGTACTGGTTGCATCGATGTTGTCTTGCTCGGGTGATTGGGACTGGTCACGGTTAGCTTAGGTCTATCCATAGTATGTGCTACATAAATTTTCTTGCTTTGTGCTGCCTCGTGCTTCCCTCGGTCAGGACCGACTGGTGTGGAGATAGAAAGATAAGCATATTTTTTCAATGACTACTTATAAAGCTTTTATTGCACCGGTGCTAGATAATAGCTCATAGATTTGGCGTGTTATTTGGAAGCTGAATGTACCTCAGCGAGTGCGGACATTTCTTTGGCTTACCAAATATGAGCGGTTGATGACGAATGGTGAACGTCACTGACGCCATCTTACAATGAATGTTACGTGTCTGGTGTGTTCGCAAGGTAAGGAAAGTGTGGACCATGTCCTTCGTCTTTGCTCTCGAGCTAAGCAAGTTTGGACTCGGCTCATTCGACTAGATCTCTTGTAGATTTTTTTCTCTGTGCAGTTTGCGGCCTGGTTTGATGACAATCTGCTAGAGAATGGCTATGTTCAATCGCTGGAAAGAGAGTGGAAGATTTTTTTTGCTGTGACGTGTTAGGCCCTTTGGAAGCAACGTTGTTCACTTGTTTTTACTGGGGATAATGGTCGAATTAGTGATATTGTGTGTGGGGGGGGGGGTGCTCCTATCGTATGTATGAGGAGCTTTTTGGGGATGTCGATCCTTTGAGTCTCGGTGGTGGTCGTGGGGAGATTGTGGTGAGTTGGCGTCGCCCATCGGTGGGTTGGGTGAAAGCTAATGCAGATGGGGCTGTAGGTGGTCCGGGAAGTATGGCGTCGACCGGGGGTGATACGAGATGCAACTGGCTCTTGGCTTTTTGGTTTTGCTTGAAGCTTAGGTTCTTGCTCGGTCCTCCTTGCCTAGTTATGGGCGACACATGATGTTTTGTTGCATGCTTGGCGACTTGGCTTTCGTCGGATTAAGTTGGAACTGGATAATAGGACGGTGGTGCAGATTTTATGTGGAAAGTCCATGGCTTTAGCCGATAGTTTGGGAGATACGAATAGCCCATATATGTCGTGCCGGGAATATTATCGCGAACGGTAGACTTCAGAATGTTGGTGTGGTCACTCATGCGCATCCACCGCCAAAGACCATCCCTCAACTTATTGCTGATCAACATAATGTTTAGCATTTTCCGTCGTTAATTTCTTGTGTGCATTGTATTTAATACTATGAGTACTCTTTTCCTCAGTTTAGGCTTACGGAAATTTTTAACTATACTCGTGTTAAACCCTTTTCCCATTAAAAAAACACTTAAATTTGCTACATACATTCCATTCATAGTTGGGTGTGAATACTTGAATAACCAATTCAATTATGAGAAGCAATTCATAGGGTATTAATCACGGTACTCAAATAATCTCTTAACCTCAAATGTCATAATCTATACCTCTTGCAAAGTATTACTATCATCCGTTTCATCTCATTGGACATTACAACTTCATTTTTTTTACCTAAATCAAAGATAATGCAAATATTTATATCTCTAGTCAAACTCCAATATGCAAAGTGCAAACAAGTTGAGCCTACCAGAAAATGCAGTTGGAAACAAAAAAACGCTCCTTCAATATCAACACTAGAGCTTGATTCGAACTGGCGATACTGCATAGAAACTGATCTTTTGGCTTGAACTATACAAACTACACACATCAGTACAACAGTGTACAAATCTTCATGTCGCTTGTTGGTTTACATAGACGATAAACTAGTAGAATCATAGCCATTAAGTGCTGATAACACAACGAAAGCTTTTAGTATATGTCTGGAGGAAATTGTCCATTAATGGAGCTACTTTGTTCTGCCCTCTGAAGATGAAGCCTTAATGTGTAGTTGTTCAGCTGCATCTCGAAAACAAGGTTAGAGTAAGCTTTATGAATCGAACATCAGAACAAATTCCACACTGTCGCTCTGGTAGAAACAGTTAATAGACGCGGAGGTTGAAAAGATGAATACCTCTAAAGTTCGAGCTTGTTCAATGTACTGGTTGAGCGTGAGCTTCAACTGTTGTACTTCTCTTTCCTTTCCTTCTTGCTCGACGTTGCGTTCATGCTGAATGGCAACAGCTCTCCTCAGAATTTGATTGTTATCTAACAAACTCTGGAAATGTTCCTCCAAAGAAGCATGCTCGATCTGATTCATGATCATGTATCAGGGAAAAAGCGATCAACCATATAGATGATGGGAGCGAAGCTTGATGACAAATTAAAAGCTTTTTTCACTACCTCTTCAGCAGCCCTTTTATTGGCAACAACACTTCCCTCAAAGGCTTCCAAAATCCTAGCAGCACGGACCTTAGCATCGTCCATATTCATCGCACTTGCCATCTCTTGCACAAACAAATCCGTCCACTTGGGACTATCGACTGCGTTTCCGTTATACTCAACGTTGTAGCCTGAGATTTGGCTACCTGATTTACAACAAAAGCAGGAAATCCACTGTAAATTCCGAACAAAACAGAACATACGAACTCGGTCGAAAGTAACAGATAAACAACTTACATGTACAATTTCCAGTTCTCACAGAATCAAAACTATGTTGTTTATTTCTTTCTTCGGGATCAGAAAAAAATGCATTTGAACTCTCCTTAAAATCTTCATTCTTATTGTCGTGGTTTCGGACAACGGATGTTCTTAACTAAAAAAACAGAATCATAAAACAATATTAAGACATGATTAAGGTTTTAAACAAAGAAGATATCATGTTTAATAAACAAAATCTAACTTCTACCCAGTAATCTAAATCTCATAAGCATACATAAACAAAAGCCTAAATCAAAATTAAAAATAAAACAGAAAATGAAATGAACCTCGGGATCCAAAGCAGAGAACGTTGAAACCCGGTCATCGGGTCTGGACCCAGGATCCGACGATGGGTTCGGAGATTCGAAACCGGAGCACCTGAATCTCTTGGGGGAGGATCCGAATATTTCTTCAAATCCCACCCTTTTCCCACAAACCCCTGCAGACATGGCTTCTTTTAAAACCCTGTAAGGGGTTTAAATGTTATCTCAAATGAAACAATTTTTATTTTAATTAAAGGGAAAAAGGAAAACACTTGGATCTGAAGAGTATAATAACCCTTGTTCTATGATGGGTTCAAAGTAAATCGAACAAATTTCATTTAATAATCGGACAAAATCTAATCTGTGTGATACATTTTGTGTTGTTGGGGAGACAGGGAACCCTAGGAGTTTGATTGAGAAAGAGGGAAAGGAAGAGTGAGGGAGGTCTATTTCAGGCTGCTTCTTTGGTTAACACTTAACAGGAATCTAATGTTTCTCAACCATTGAAGTTTTTATGTTTTTCTTTTTCTTACAGCATACTGTAGATGCAAGAAAAGTACCGGGGAGGGGACAACGTGTTGAGTTGCTTTCGGAGTGGGATTTAGTAAATTACATTTTTATTATTTAAAGGGTAATCTAGGAGGTTTGTCATATTTTGACCACCTAAATTTTGATCACTGACCGTTAAAGTCTAAAGAAGAAGGTGACAGGACAGTTAACGAAAATTTATATAACTACTCATTTAGTCAATATTAGTTATTTATTTATAAATTTGTGTTAACTGTCGTGTCACCTCTTCCGTTCGATTTTAACGACTAATGGTCAAAATATGATCAATTAAAAAGTTTGATGGTGTGTTTGTTATTTTTTAGTTGGGTGGTCAAAATAGGACGAACCCTATAGTTGGGTGATCACACAGTAGTTTACCCTAAATGTAACCCCTAAACCCGGCCTAGAAGAAAAGACCGAATTTAGGAAGTTATTATTGAAAAATTTTCCCTCAAGTAATAAATTTTAGGTTTAGATAATTTATAAAACGAAATAATTATTAAATAATAATAATTACCATAAAATATCACAATTGTTTACAAAACTTAAAGGTTATAAAAATATTCCGATCATTTAATAAAATATCTAAAATAAAGTCTGTAATTACATGCTAAAACATACTCCAAAAAATATAAAGTTCTACGGTCTGAATTATGTAAATGTCCAAAAATATAAATTTAAAATAATCTGGTAGTCTAAAATAAAGTTCATATTGGTGATAAATTATCCGAGTAAAATACGAGATGCTCCAAGTACCGAGTCGCCTAAAGGTCGGAGTACATTTGAAAGAGGTAGGTTCCCCAGAACCCCTCACTACAACGTCATCAATCGGTGTGTGGTAAAAACCACTACTTCCTCCGTACAAATCCCAACCCATGCCCATACATACATGTATATTAAAAATCAAATTTCATAAACCCAGTTCCATAAATCTGATATTTCATAAACATACTTCATAAACCATAGTCCATAAATTCATAAATCATAGATCCGTAATATGATGTTTCATAAATCAAATATTTCATAAGTCATAATTAAAAACACGTTTTGAAAATCGTATGCACGTGATGTCAACTATACAAGACATAATACATATAAATAATCACATAAGGGGTAAAACACCAACACATAGAAAAATAATATATAATTTATTTATAGCACCGAAAAAAAACACACCTCGCAACAATAAAGCTTTAACGATGAAGAAAGGGCGGTTGCAGCTTCAATGTAAGGTGATGGCCATGTCAATCCGAGAGGAATTCATAAAATATGAGAATAACTAAGAGCGATAACACCTTAAAACTTAAGCCTTATGTTTATTTCTCTACGTAATAACTATGATTATGTATATAGTTGAGCGGTAGTAATCTAAACAAATTAGGTTTATAACAACAACAACAAGAAGAACAAGAAGAAGAATTTAATTTGAAAAAGGAGAGTAAATTCAGTCGTAGGAAAAAAGAAATTAGAATTCAATTTGAATTTAGAAGGTTGAAAAAAATAAATTAAACAAATTAAAAAAATCGGTGAGTAGAAACTTAAGAGAATTGAAATTCAATTTGATAAAAAGATTATTTATGGAGTCAACTGTTGAGTGGATCGAAAGATCGATATGAACCAAGAAGGGGGAGAATTGAATTTTTAAGGTTTAAGTGATGGAAATTGCAAATTAAAAAGATTGACAAGGAATTTTAGAGTGGTTCAAGTTCCAAATGAACTCTACATCCACTACCTTAGCTTCACTAAGGATTTGCAACAATTCCACTAATTGCTCTTCTCATTTTCTAGGCTAAGGAGGCAACCCTTACAATTTTCGGTTAAATTTTTTACCCAAAATTTAACCCAATCCTCACACAAAGGTAACAAAGAGTTTGATGGCTAAGATAGTATCTCTCAATACAAATTGTAGCCCAATTACAAGCACTCAACCCAATTGAAAAGGATAAGAATGAAAATTACAATTGGGGTTTCTAGACAATATGGGATTTTAGCACAAATGCTTGGATTTGATGTATGTATATTTGCTTTTGGATCAATAGTTGTTGCTGGAGCTTTTAGAGGTCCCTTTTATACCTTCTCATTGATTTCTAGCTGTTGTGGTTGTTGCATTCATCAATAGAGCCGTTTGGGATGTTATCTCACCTCCATAAATGCAGTCTGCAACCACCCGTTTCGGAACGCAGCGACCTGTTTCGAAACGGACCAAAATAGAAAGAGCTGTTGGGTGCATTTAAGAGCCCATTTCGAAACGTGTTGAAACCGTTTCGAAACACTTTTGCCACTGTCAAGGGTCGTTTCGAAACAGCTTGAGCCCATTTCGAAACACCCTAACGGTTTCCAAAAAATTAGTTAAAAACATTGTAACGATCATAATTTTCAAATCAAAATGAAGAACCGTTTCGAAACGCTTGAAGCCGTTTCGATACGGGTTCATATGTTCTAAAGCCGTTTCGATACACGTTTCGGAACAGGGGTTGGCAGTGATGAAACCGTTTTGAAATGCCTTAGGCCGTTTCGAAACAGGGACTTGAAAAACACTATTTCGGCTTTAAACACTTAGAAAAATATTTGAAAACTTTAGTATTTAACTTTGGCATATTCTTGAAATCATATGGGGATGTTTGAGGACTTAAAAATTCATTTTGACATTTTCAATTTAGTCCTTAGGTTTTTAGTTATATCAAAATTAAAATATCGGTTTCACAATCTCCCCCTTTTTGATATAACAAAACCAAAGTTAGAATTTTTAAGAATTTTGAAAATTTTGAACACATTCTAACTCCCCCTTAATTTAAGATAGGTTTTTAAAGTTTTTTTTAAAAAAAAACTAACTTTGAAATTCAAGTTTTAAAACTTAAAAACACTTTAAACATTTAAAACGAATTTTTGTTTTGGCTTTTAAATTTCTTCTCCCCTTTTTGTTAGATCAAAAATAATAAATAAGGCTCATAGAGAAGACAAAAGATTAGTACCAATAAGCATTAAGTAATAAGCAACAATAATATGAATTTATAAAATTAAAATATCCAAAGCATAAATCAACATTAAGTTCAAAATATAATCCCAAATAAAAGATCAAAAGCATAGGTTCCTAAAACATAATGAAACATAAAGATGCAAACTTAAACCTAAAATGCATAAATAATATGATATTATATGAAAGTCCTAGGCCTCGTCACCACCATCATCATCATCCGAAGTCTCATCATCGCTCTTGACTTGAGAACAGTGAAACTTCGTCCATTGGCCATAAAGGGTAGAGAAGGACAAATCCAAGTTCGAGTGGGAAGTCTCAAGAGATAGGAGGCGATCCTCGACATTTTGCAAGTGAGTGTCGATGGCACCAAAACCCGAAGCTATGCGAGTATCCAAGGCATTGAACCGTTCGATAATGAGAGCCGTAAGTGCTTCATTGTTTCCAACTTGAGCTTGCGGTGAAGGTGCAACGAGAGGAAGAGGAGCTTCTCTATCAATACGTTCCCAAACATCGTTCACATAGCGAAAAATGGACTTGCGAAGAGAGGACTCACAATCTTGGACTTGCGAGGTTCCGGGGAGTCGTAGGTGAAATCGAGACCAATGGTGCTAAAGATGTGGCTTAAGATCGTGCCATAAGTAAAGGATTTCAATTCATTGGTGTCAATAAGCTTAACATTATTGACCATCTCGGCAAAAATGATCTTAGCAACATTAGGGCGCTCACCACGACGGAAACATTCAAGCCAAAAGTGATCAACTTGATGGATATGAGAGTATTTACCTCCGGAGGGGCGAAGGAACCATGATACCATCAAGTGAAGAAAACGATCGTGCGCATCCAAGGCAAGTGCCGGACCAGTGTTAGTACCAAAGTGACGTTCATTCTCAATTCCTATATTCTTAAGGGAAAAAGTGGACTCCAAGAGAGCAACATTAACAGTAAACTTTTTCCCTAACATAAAAGATTCAATCCCTACAATCTCGGCATTGGTTTCATCATTAATAAGACGAGCATTGGAGTAAAAGATGAGTACCATATGTTTGTAGCGAATGTCCGAGATGCTCAACAAAGGAAGAAGATCCCATTCACTCAAGTGCTCGAGGTAGCGAAAAAGGAATCTCTCGGAGTTAAGGAAATCGAGATCAATGACACGTTCACGACGAACTTCGAAATCCTGGACATATTTGAAACGATCTCGCATCTCTGTAGTTCGAAGGGATTTCTAAGAGAGCAGAGTGAGATTCGGACGCATGCTCGACTCACCGGTTTGAACGGACTTACGCTTTTTGTTAGCTTGTTCCGACATCCTAAAAACATTAAGCAAGCATGTTTTAAAAATTAAGTGTATGCATAGATTTTTAAATTCAATCCAATAATAAATCCCACTTAGTTTTTTTTTTAAAAATTAAAACAAAGAAAAAATTAAAAAAAACCAGTAAAAGATAAATACGAGTGAAAATTTTTATATTCGAATAAAAAAATTTAAGTTTTTGAATTTTTTTACAAGATATGGAAAACCCAAGCATAAAAACATATAATCTATACAAAAATAAATTTTTCTAACCTAAGATTCGAACATAAATTGAAAGAAAAAGAGAAAGAGGAAAAATACCTTAGTTTGGGATTTTGGATGAATGGATGAAAATCCTTGCACAATGTTGATGAAACTTGCTTAGACTAGAGTTTTAGAGAAAAACCCCTCAAGATTTGGTGAAAAACAATGAGGTTTAGAGGGTTTTTATAGGGAAAAGTCGGGTTAGGGTTTTTAGGGTTTTGAAGAGTTTAAGTTTAAAGTGAATTTTAACATTAGAAGCCCTACTTAAAGCTGTTCGCGAAACAGTTTCAGAACGGTCTTGACCGTTTCGAAACGCGAGCACGAGGGTTTGACCGTTTTGAGACTTTCAGCTGACCGTTTTGATACGGTGTTGACCGTATCGAAGCCCCGTTGACCCGTATCGAAACACGTTTCGATACACCCCTTGGCAGTAGCAAAAACGTTTTGAAACCCTTTTGAGGCGTTTTGAAACGCTCTTATCTCAGACATGATTTTAAGGCATCCGTATCGAAACAGGTTCACCCGTTTCGATACAGCTGGGCCTGGAAGTGCAGATGAGGCTCTAAAAGTGCAGAAAAATGAGTTTTTCTAAGGCCTAACTTGCATAAATGACATGAATGAGTAGGCAAAACATATGCAAACATAAACATACTACCCCTAGCTATAAGCATGGATGAAATTATTAGTCTAAACACATAAACATTACATTTCACAAGATCAAGCAATTTTAAGCACACAAGAGGTCCTAAAAGGTCAAGATAGGCTAGCTAGACCTAACTCTCTCCTAAGGGACCAAAAACGCTCTTTGTCTAAAGGTTTTGTAAATATGTCCGCTAATTGATTTAAGGTGTCTACATACTCTATAACCACATCTTCTTTAAGGACACGATCTCTAATGAAATGATGCATTATTTCTATGTGTTTGGTTCTAGAGTGTTGGATGGGATTTTTTGTTAGACATATTGCACTAGTGTTGTCACATTTTAGGGGTATGGTTTCAACTTTAATTCCATAATCTAAGAGTTGTTGCTTCATCCAAAGAACTTGAGCACAACAACTCCCTAAGGATATGTACTCGGCTTCGGTGGTAGATAAGGCTACACTATTTTGTTTCTTAGAGAACCAAGATATGAGCATACTACCTAGGAATTGACAAGTTCCCGAAGTACTTTTCCTATCGATTTTGCAACCCCCATAATCCGCATCCGAATAAGCATGAAGGTTGAAGGTAGAGTCTCTAGGATACCAAAGACCTAAACAAGGAGTATCTCTAAGGTACCTAAAGATTCTCTTAACGGCTATAAGGTGAGACTCTCTAGGACTAGCTTGAAACCTAGCACACAAGCAAACACTAAACAAGATATCTGGTCTACTTGCGGTAAGGTAAAGCAATGATCTAATCATAGAACGGTAAAGCTTAGAGTCAACACACTTACCTTCTTCATCTTTGTCAAGCTTTGAAGATGAGCTCATAGGTGTGGCTTGAGGCTTTGCATTCTCCAAGCCAAACTTCTTGAGCATATCCTTTATGTACTTTGCTTGATTGATGAAGGTGCCATCCTTCTTTTGCTTGATTTGGAGTCCCAAAAAGAATGAGAGCTCCCCCATCATGCTCATCTCGAATTCACCTTGCATTAACTTAGCAAACTCTTGACAATGACATTCATTAGTAGAACCAAAAATACATCAACATAAATTTGAACTACTAAGATTTCATTTTTATACATTTTTATAAAAAGTGTAGTGTCCACCTACCTTTTTCAAATCCTTTTTTCAATTAAAAAGTTTGAAAGTCTTTCATACCAAGCTCTAGGAGCTTGTTTTAAACCATAAAAAGCTTTGGTGAGTTTGAAAACATGATTTGGAAATTTTGAGTCTTCAAAACCCGGTGGTTGTTCCACATACACTTCTTCATTTATAAAACCATTTAAAAACAACATCCTAATGGCTTCCATTCTAGCTACGGGTGCATAGGTTTCATCAAAATCTATTCCTTCTTCTTGAGTGTAACCTTGTGCTACTAGTCTAGCTTTATTTCTTACAATGTTACCACTCTCATCTAGCTTGTTCCTAAATACCCATTTAGTTCCTATGGTAGATTGATTACTAGTCCTATCAACTAATGTCCAAACGTTACTTCTCTCAAATTGATTTAACTCTTCTTGCATAGCCATAATCCAAAAATCATCTTTCAATGCTTCTTTAATATTCTTAGGCTCTATGCATGAGACAAATGCAACATGATTCATTAATCTAAGAGAAGATCGAGTGGTTACCCCCTTAGATGGATCACCCAAGATTTCAGCATTTTTGACATAATTGAACTCCCTTGGGTAGCTCACTTTCTTTTCCTCAAGAGCCAAGCCCTTCAAGGCTTCAAGAGGTGGATCTTGTGTGTCCTCTTCTTTTGTTGGAATCTCATCCTCCTTTGAAGTTTGTCCTCCATCAAAGGCATTTATGATTCCCACGTCATCATCATCACAAGAATCCTTCCTTGGAAGGAGGTTATCATCGAATACAACATGAATAGATTCTTCCACTACTAAAGTTCTTTTGCTAAATACTCGATAGGCTTTAGAGGTTAAAGAGTAACCTATGAAAAATAGCTTCATCACTTTTTGCATCAAATTTACCTAAGTTGTCTTTTCCATTATTTAAAACAAAGCACTTGCAACTAAAAGGGTGAAAATAGCTAATGTTAGGCTTTTTAGATTTTAAAATCTCATAAGGTGTTTTCTTTAAAATTGGCCTAATCATTACTCGATTTACAATATAGCAAGCGGTGTTTGTGGCTTCCGCCCAAAAATATTTAGGTAAATTGTTTTCACAAAGCACAGTTCTAGCCATTTCTTGCAAAGTTCTATTTTTCCTCTCAACTACCCCATTTTGTTGAGGAGTTCGAGGAGCCGAAAAATTGTGGCTAATACCATTTTCATTTAAAAAATCTTCAAACCCTAAATTTTGAAACTTGGTTCCATGATCACTTCTAATATGTGAAATTTTAAGTTCAAGATCATTTTGGGTAAGTTTTAAAAATGTGATGAATTTTTCCAAAGCCTCATCTTTAGTACTTAAAAATAAAACCCAAGTAAATCTAGAAAAATCATCAACAAGTACAAAAGCATAAGACTTACCACCCAAGCTCATAGTCCTAATTGGCCCAAATAAATCCATATGGATAAGTTGTAAACATCTACTAGTAGAAACATCATTAATGGATTTAAAGGAAGACTTATGTTGTTTACCCTTAGAGCATGCATCACAAATTTTATCATTTGAAAATTTTATCTTGGGTAAACCTCTAACTAGATTAAGGGAGACTAGTTTTTCTAAAACACTTATGCTAGCATGTCCTAGTTTCCTATGCCACAACCATGCATCATTTTCATTTTGTGCTACTAAGCATGCATAAGATGTATGAATGTCATCTAGATGCACCATGTATATGTTCCCTATGCGATGACCTATAAGCATAATATTATTAGGTTTAATGTCTACAATTTTGCATCCATTTTTATCAAATAAAACATTAAATCTTTTATCACACAATTGACTTATGTTCAATAAGTTGTGTTTAAGACCATCGACATACAAGACATTTTCAATGAGAATAGTAGAGTGATTACTTATGGAGCCAATACCTTTAATGTGGCCTTTGGAGTTGTCACCAAATGTCACTACTCCTCCACTTTTTAGCTTTAGATCCATGAATCTACTCTTGTCTCCGGTCATATGCCTTGAGCATCCACTATCAAGGTACCATGAGTTTTGACTTTGTGCTTTGGCCTTGTAGCAATGCTCCCCCTACAAACAAAGATATTAAGCTTTTGTTTTTGGTACCCAAATCATTTTGGGTCCATGAGTGTTAGCTCCCAAAACCTTGGTTCCCTTAGGAATCCAAGATGACATAGCAATAATGTTATTAGATTTTATAAGTTCCTTAGGAACCCATACACTTCTAATTCTTTTAGCTCTACTATGTCTAGGATAGCTACCTTGTTTGTAGTAGTTAGTCTTTTTCTTAGGTTGGTTTGTTCTTGAGGATTCACCTATTTCATACTTGACACTACCAACATTTTTAAAAGACTTTTTGAGCTCATTTAGCTCATCCAACACCTTTTGGTGTTCACTATTACATTGAGACAAAAGATTATTAAGGTCAACATTTTCATCTTGAAAAATTTTTAGTTCATCTTTCAACCCTAATATCTTTTTCTCAAATTTTGAATTAGCTTGAGAGAGTGAGTCATTTTTCTCATTTAGCTCCAAAATAATTTTCTTGTTCCTAATGACCGACTCTTTATATTTCTCAACTAATTTATCATAGACCTCTTGTAACTCATCATATGCATCATTCAATTCATCATATGTAAAATCTAAAGTTGATGAGTTAGAGGTTACCATGGAGGAATCTTCCTCAAGTGCCATGAGGCAAAGGTTAGCCACTTCTTGTTCGTCATCCTCCGATGACTCCTCATCACTCCAAGTAGCAAGCTTGGCTTTGAGCTTCTTCTTCTTCTTCTCAAAGCCCTTCTTCTTGAGTTGAGGGCACTCCGAACGTATGTGACCGGGTTGTTTGCACTCAAAGCAAATGATTTGATCCCTTGCTTCTTCTTTGTTCTTGCTTTTAAAGTCTATTTTTCTTTGGATTTTTCTTCCCCGGTTGGACCTCATAAAGCTTGAGAATCGTGTGGCTATCATAGCCAATTCTTCTAGCTCATCCTTCTCACTAGAAGAGCTCTCCTCATGTAATGAAGCTTTGAGAGCTATTCCCATCTTCTTATTCTTCTCAACCTCTAGCTTTTCTACTCTTTTCTCTTCTTTCTTCTTCTCTTCTTCCCTTCCTTGCTTCATATTCTCATGAGTAAGGAGAGAACCCACAAGCTCATCAAGCTTTAAAGTCTTCAAATTTTTAGCTTCAATGATGGCGGTTCTCTTCCCATCCCAAGATTCGGGAAGTGAATAGAGTAGCTTCCGGACAAGCTTATCTTCTGGTATGATCTCTCCAAAACCTTTGAGCCTATTGACTGAAGTGGAGAACCGATCTAACATCTTGGACACCGTCTCATCGGGCTCCATCTTGAAATTCTCACAACTAAGATTGAGAATTCCAATCTTAGTTTCTTTAACATCGTTGTTTCCCTCATAGGTAGTCTCAAGAGTGTCCCACACTTCTTTGGCACTCTCAATGGATGACACTTTAGAATAGATGTCCTGACCGAATGAACAAAAGAGCATGTGGAGAGCTTTGTCATTTACTTGAATCTTTTTCCTTTCTTCTTCACTCATCTCCACCTTTTTCTTCAAGACCATCTTGCCTTCACCATCTTGCCTCAATGGAATGTAAGGGCCATCTTCAATGACATCCCACACTAAGTAGTCATTGGACTTGATGAAGAGACGTATTCTATTCTTCCAAAAAGAATAGTTATCACCATTGAAGAAGGGAGGCTTTGTAGTGGATTGAGACTCATACATGCCCGAACCGGAGGTTGAAGCCATCTCTTGATATTTGATGATCACACTCTTCCAAGGAACTCCTCTTGTGGTTGTTAATCCTCAAAGAGGTAGGCTCTGATACCAATTGTTGAGTGGATCGAAAGATCGATATGAACCAAGAGGGGGTGAATTGGGTTTTTAAGGTTTAGGTGATGGAAATTGCAAATTAAAAAGATTGACAAGGAATTTTAGAGTAGTTCAAGTTCCAAATGAACTCTACATCCACTACCTTAGCTTCACTAAGGATTTGCAACAATTCCACTAATTGCTCTTCCCCTTTTCTAGGCTAAGGAGGCAACCCTTACAATTTTCGGTTAAATTTTCTACCCAAAATTTAACCCAATCCTCACATAAAGGTAACAAAGAGTTTGATGGCTAAGATAGTATCTCTCAATACAAATTGTAGCCCAATTACAAGCACTCAACCCAATTGAAAAGGATAATAATGAAAATTACAATTGGGGTTTCTAGACAATATGGGATTTTAGCACAAATGCTTGGATTTGATGTATGGATATTTGCTTTAGGATCAATAGTTGTTGTTAGAGCTTTTAGAGGTCCCTTTTATACATTCTCATTGATTTCTAGCCGTTGTGGTTGTTGCATTCATCAATAGAGCCGTTGGGGGTGTTATCTCACCTCCATAAATGCAGTCTGCAACCACCCGTTTCGGAATGCAGGGACCTGTTTCGAAACGGACCAAAATAGAAAGAGTCGTTGGGGTGCATTTAAGAGCCCGTTTCGAAACGTGTTGAAACCGTTTCGAATCACTTTTGCCATTGTCAAGGGTCGTTTCGAAACAGCTTGAGCCCGTTTTGAAACACCCTAACGGTTTCCAAAAAATAAGTTAAAAACATTGTAACAGTCATAATTTTCAAATCAAAATGAAGAACCATTTCGAAACGCTTGAAGCCGTTTCGATACGGGTTCATATTTTCTAATGTCGTTTCGATATGCCTTTCGGAACAGGGGTTGGCAGTGATGAAACCGTTTCGAAACGCCTTAGGCCGTTTCGAAACAGGGACTTGAAAAACACTGTTTCGGCTTTAAACACTTAGAAAAATATTTGAAAACTTTAGTTTTTAACTTTGGCATATTCTTGAAATCATATGGGGATGTTTGAGGACTTAAAAATTCGTTTTGACATTTTCAATTTAGTCCTTAGGTTTTTAGTTATATCAAAATTAAAATATCGGTTTCACATCAACCCTTAAACTTTCAAGAAATTTTATTTTAACTTTTAAGTTTGTTAAAAATTATTATTTAGTCCATCATAAAAAAATTAGTGTTCTGAATTAAAAATTCTCAATTGTCAGGGTTATTAAGGATTTCAAAATTAGGTTTCTAAATTAGGGATTCTTCAAATCTAGGGTTTACAATTTGGGCGTAATTTTTAGGGTGTTACAACTCTCCCACCCTTAAAAGAAATTTTGACCTCTAAATTTTTAGACTTAATGATGTTTAGATAAAATATTAAACGAGCATTTCGAATCAGGTTACGAATGACAACCCATGATATTCATATAGACTTTGATCCCAAATTCAAAAGAACGAGTATGATCACCTTCGGTCGCTAATCTAGAGCTCATACGATGTGGCATAATAATTTATCTAAAAAAGGGACAATCCTAGAATTAGAGTTGATACTTGGAGTTTCAGATTTAAAACACATTGAAAATAATAAGGTAAAAAATACATAATATCATAGTACATTTTTCAGAAAATTCTCATTTTTTTCCAAAATACTTTAGATGCATGCAAAAGTTTGATTTTGAAAATAACTGTAGTGAACCTCATAGTCCGAGGGTTGAACTTAGCTCTGATACCACTAAATGTAATTGTAAAGTGTCCACAAGTTCTATATTTCATGCACATTCCATCTCATATTATTGTTGTTTTTTGAGTACATTCTAGGCATAATAAGGATCATGCATTGCATTTTACAGTATTGCTTTACTTTGCCATGCTTTTATAGATTATCTGTTATTTGGTGAAGAAAATGTACTGTTCTAGTGTAATTTTAGTTTCAAGTACTAGAGGCTGATAGAGGGAAAAAGGAGCTAAAGATATGATGCTAAGGCGGAAAATTAAAGAGTTGTACTGATTCAGTTTCAAACAGAAACAACAGCTGCCGTGTAAAACCCTAATTTTGGGCTTGGAAGTTTAGGGTCTGAACCGAACTGGTCTGATTTTCGGTTCGAATATAAAAGGTGGTTTTAGGGAAAGCCTAGTTCGGGTTGCATTAAAAATATGGAAAAATATCTAAAAATCCTCTTTTAATATATATAAGAGAGTAGTGAAATCAATTTTTCAAAATAAGGTTTGGAAGTATGACATTTCGAATTAGTGACTAAAATGTAATTTTTGAAAAGTTCAGTAGTGGCTGTTTTGTAAGGATTGAAACTTTGAATCTTTAAGGAGCTAATTTACCCAAGATTGATTTCTCCATATTTTTCTTAGTTTTTAATGATTCATTTAATGTTTAATTAATTAAAGGAAGATGGGAAAAACCAATTTTGAGATTTCATAACTAACTTTCTTGAAAACTTTCTCATCTCATTTTCTCTCAAAATTCTCTCAGCCAAACACATTTCTACAACAACTTTTCTTTTTATTTTCACACTAAATGATGATGTTTCAATCATCAATTGATTCCTAATCCTTTCTACATCAAATCATCTTCATTTGCTTATTGAATTTTCAAGGACTTTAGTTCTAATCAAAGAGAAATCTACATTTAGAGGTAAAGATGTTCTTCTCCTCTAAATACTCAGTTCTTTACTAAAATTCCCAAGTTCTCAATCCTTAAATTAAGTTTTATTAAAGGTTTTAATGTTGTGATCTTGATTTTGGCTTAAAACTCAAGATTTGGATTAAATCTTAAAGAAATTCATGGTGATTGTTTGGGTTCTGTTTTGAGATGGCTTTTTAATGTGAAACACTTTTGCCACTGCCAGGCCCTATTTCGACACTGGTCTCGAAACGAACCCGCGTTTCGGAACGTTCAACCCCCGTTCCGAAACACTTGACCGTTGGGCACTGATTTGAATGGTTTATGGTTTGCAAGCTTTACGTTTTAGTCCTGAATTTTGTATTTGCAATTTCTTGAGTTTGAGATGTCCGTTTGAGGTGAAATTTGACAGGGAAGCATGTAATATGACTAATTTGATATTGGTAATTTGAAAATCAGTTAAGTCCTCCATCTTTCCAGAATTTACATTTTGGTCCCTACCTTTGTATATTGTGCAATTGAGTCCCTTATTGCCTCCCGATCGTTGTGATTTTCAAGTATGCTTTTCTCAAGAGTACGCTTAAGGTTAATGAGCATCTAGATAAGATTAAAAAGGAAAAAAAGGGTCGTTAATCAAGGTTGACTTTCGGGTTGACTTTGGTTTTCCCCGTGTAATCTTCATAGTTCGGGTCAACCGTCTAGGCCGGGCTAAGGGGGTTACATTTTTTGGTATCAGAGCTGAGTTCTCGGGTAAACGGGAATGGTTATGTGGGTGATGTATGTATGATTGCATGATATGCCTTTAAAATGAAAGTATGATGTGTGAATTGTAAAGTATGTTACAATTGTGATGTATGCTGTGGTGAAGCATGTTAGAGGGACCCATTGCCATATCAAAACTAATGAAATGATTTGTTTTTATTTGGAAATGAGCTTGAGTACTTGGATTTCTTACCTTGCTGAGCCTGATTATGTTTATTGCATTTGTGTTAGTGCATTGTTTAAGTGAACGGGACCTCGTAGAGAGACGAGAATTAATACGCGAGCTATGGCTCAGAATGAGAATGAGAACAATGCTGAAAATGTTGTGGATATACCTCCTCCACCTGGTGGTGGACCGCCCGGTGGTGGTGGTGCTGGAGGTGATGGAGCTGGTGTTGGTGCTGGTGATGGGGTCCCTGGACCTGAAACTGGGCAGGGGCAAGCTGCTCCTGACATGACAGTGTTGATACAGGCTATTGCTGGAGCCTTTCAGGCAGCAGTAACTGGAGCTCATGGAGTTAGGCATCATGGTGATGCTAATGCGAGATTACCTTTGGAACGTTTGTGCAGTCTGGGAGGGACTGAGTTTAGAGGTTTGTCTGCTGAGAGTTCCGAATCTTGGTTGGAAAGTACCAAGAGGATATTGGGACAGATGAACTGCAATGATGCGCAGAAGTTAGGATGTGTGGTATCGCTGTTACATGATGATGCGTATACCTGGTGGACGATCAGTCTCCGGAATAGAGGAAGCTGATGTGACTTGGACGTTCTTTCTGAACGCGTTCAAGTGGAAGTATCTAGGTGTGCGATACATGGATGAAAAGAAAAGAGAGTTCATGTCTCTTACTCAAGGGAGCATAACAGTGGCTGAGTACGAGATTCAGGTTGTTCGTCTCAGTCAGTACGCACCTGAGCTTATTCCTAATAAGCGAGAAAGGTGTGAACGTTTCCGGTATGGTTTGGTGACGGATGTAAAGACCTTTATGCTTGCCGCTGAGTACACTGATTTTGATGTGCTGGTTAGTAGGGCGAAGGGTATTGAGCAGAATCTGGGTTTATCTTCTAGACGTGTTGGTTCTAGCTCGGGAAAGAGAGCTCCTGAGTATAGTTCTGGTGGTGGACGGAACAAGAGAGGACGAGATAGGAGGTATCAGTCTTCTGCTAGGCGTGGTGGTGGAGGGCATGGTGCACCTATTTAGGGAGACAGGGCGAGAGCTGATCAGAACACATGTTGGGCGTGGGGATCGCGTGGTCACTTGAGGCGTGATTGTCCTTGGGCAGCGAGAGAGGTGCAGGCTCCTGTTGCAGTGACTGGTAATTCGTGCTGGAATTGTGGTTCGGCAGACCACATGAGGAGGGAATGTCTTTTGTTAGCCGGTGGAGGTCAGGGACGTGCCCCTGGTGTTGTTGCACCACAGAGAGGTCGTGGGCACGACCGTGGTAATTTCCAGCGCAGAGATGATGGTGGAAGGAATGTGGCGCATGTGGTGGCTGCCCAACCTGAGGGTGGTGGCCAGGCTCGAGTGTATGCTCAGCGAGAGGGGAGGAATGACACGGATGTGATCTTAGGTACCTTCACTTTGCAATCCTTGTCATTACTTTCCTTGATTAATTCTAGATCTACACACTCATACATATTGCGTGAACATGCTCAATTGCTTGGTTTACCTGTTGAGTCTTTGGATGTTGGTATGCGTGTAACTAGCTCCTTTGGTGAGACCGTTGTGACACGGAAGTTGTATAGAAGATGTCCCTTGGTTGTGCAAAACCATGTTTTACATGTTGATCTCATGGAATTGCCTTTCTATGGTTTTGATGTAATCCTTGGTATGGATTGGCTTATTGAACATCGAGTTGTTGTGGATTTTGAGAATAAGCGAGTTTCTTTGAAGCTTGCGGATGATTATGAGGTAGTGGTGGTTGGTGAGAATATGAAGTTTCTTGCCATTGTGGTGTCTACATTGGAAGCAAGCCGAATGCTGAGGCAAGGTTGTGAAGCCTATCTAGCCTTTGTGATGAATCCTAGCTCTAAGGAGTTTCGAGTTCAAGATATCAGGACTGTACGAGAGTTTCCTGGTGTGTTTCCGGAGGAGTTGCCTGGGTTGCCTCCTAACCGTGAGGTGGAGTTTGTAATTGAGCTGTATGAAAACACAACTCCAGTGTCCATTACTCCTTATCGAATGGCACCTAAGGAGTTGAAAGAGCTGATGATGCAACTTCAGGAGTTGCTTGATCGTGGGTTCATTCGGCCGAGTGTGTCACCTTGGGGTGCACCGGTCTTGTTTGTGAAGAAAAAGGATGGCACTATGAGAATGTGCATCAATTACCGTCAGCTTAACAAGTTGACTATCAAGAATCGATATCCATTGCCGAGGATTGATGATCTTTTTGATCAATTTCGGGGAGCGGCTGTGTTCTCTAAAATTGACTTAAGGTCAGGGTATTACCAGTTGAAGGTGAAGGATGTGGATGTGCCAAAGACAACCTTCAGAACGAGATATAAGCATTATGAGTTCCTTGTGATGCCGTTTGGTTTGACGAATGCTCCTGCAGCTTTTATGGACATGATGAATAGAGTGTTCCATGAATACTTGGATAAATTTGTTGTGGTGTTCATTGATGATATCCTCGTGTACTCTCGTACTGAGGAGGAGCATGAGGGGCATTTGAGGATTGTGTTGCAGGCTTTGTTGGAGAATCAGCTATATGCTAAGTTAAGCAAGTGTGAGTTCTGGCTCAGGGAAGTTGTGTTCCTTGGTCATGTGGTTTCTGCTGAGGGGATTCGTGTTGATCCTCAGAAGGTTGAGACAGTGATGAATTGGAAGCCTCCTAAGTCTGTTCATGAAGTTCGTAGTTTCCTTGGTTTGGCGGGATACTATCGGAGGTTCGTGGATGGATTTTCGAAGATTGTTGCACCTTTGACGAAGTTGTTGCAGAAAGATGTTAAGTATGAGTGGACGGAAGCGAGACAGCAGGCTTTTGAGAAGCTTAAGGCAACTTTGACGCAAGCTCCTATCTTGGTTCAACTTGAATCATGGAAAGAGTTTGTAGTGTATAGTGACGTATCCTACGTTGGTTTAGGGTGTGTGTTGATGCAAGAGGGTAAGGTGTTGGCTTATGCATCGCGCCAGTTGAAGGTGCATGAGCGCAATTATCCTACGCATGACATTGAGTTAGCTGCGGTGGTTTTTGCTTTGAAAATTTGGAGACATTACCTGTATGGTGAGAAGTGTAATGTGTGCACGGATCACAAAAGTTTGAAGTACCTGATGTCTCAAAAAGAGTTGAATCTTAGGCAACGACGTTGGGTGGAGTTTCTTAAAGATTACGATCTGACGATCGAGTACCATCCGGGAAAAGCTAATGTTGTAGCGGATGCCTTGAGTAGGAAGGTGGCAGTGGAGTTGAGGTCTATGTTTTCCAGCTTGAGTATTTCGCGAGATGGCGGTCTTGTGGCTGAATTGCAAGTGAAACCATCCTTGGTTTAGTTGATAAAGGATAACCAGCTGTTGGATGATTCCTTGGTGCCACATGTTCAGGATATTGCTGAGGATAGGCCATCGAAATTTTGTTTTAATGATGATGGAGTTTTATGTTTTGGGAGTTGGATAGTAGTGCCCAATGATGCTGAGTTGAGGCGTGCTATTTTGATTGAAGCTCATAGTAGTCCTTTTGCTATGCACCCTGGTAGTACTAAGATGTATCGTGATCTTCAAGATGAGTACTACTGGGTGGGTTTGAAGAAATATGTTCATGAGTATGTGAGCAAGTGCATGGTTTGTTAGCGAGTTAAGGCCGAGCATCAGTTTCCTTCTAGGTTATTGCAACCGTTGAAGATTCCTGAGTGGAAGTGGGAAAGGATTACCATGGACTTTGTGTATAGTTTGCCTTTGTCGCCATCGAAGAAGAATTCAGTTTGGGTGATTGTGGATCATCTTACGAAGTTTGCGCATTTCTTACCTGTGCATACTACGTACACTTTGGACAAGCTTGCGGAGCTGTACATTGCTGAGATTGTGCAGCTGCATGGTGTGCCAAAGTCTATAGTTTCGGATCGAGATTAGAGGTTTACATCGCGTTTCAGGGAGTGTTTACATCAAGCTTTGGGTACACGGCTGAATTTTAGTACTTCTTATCATCCACAGTTGATGGATAGTCTGAGCGTGTTATCCAAGTGCTGTAGGATATGTTGAGGTGCTGTGTGATTGAGTTTCAAGGCTCTTGGGAGAATCATTTGCCTTTGGTGGAGTTTGCTTTTAACAATAGCTACCAGGAAAGTATTCAAATGGCACCTTATGAAGCTTTCTACGGGAGGAAGTGCAGAACTCCTCTTTGTTGGGTTGAAACAGGTCAGAAGTTGGTTTCAATGTCAGCTTTGTTGAAAGGGACCACCGAGAAGGTGAAGCTCATTTGTGAGCGGTTGAAGGCAGCTTCTGATCGACAGAAGTCTTACGCAGATTTGAAGCGTAAGGAGATTGAGTATGCGGTAGGTGACCGTGTGTTTTTGAAAGTTTCGCCTTGGAAAAAGGTGATGAGGTTTGGCCGAAAGGGTAAGTTGAGCCCTAGGTACATTGGACCATACGAGGTAATTGAGCGCGTGGGTCCTGTTGCATACAAGTTGAGATTGCCACAGGAGTTGGAAAAGATTCATGATGTGTTTCATGTCTCTATGCTTCGGAGGTATAGATCGGATCCTTCGCATGTTATGCCTGTGGAGGAAATGGAATTGAATCCAAACTTGACCTATGATGAGGAATCGATGGAAATTCTGGATTCAGACAATAGAGTTCTTCGAGGCAAGACCATTGATTTGGTAAAGGTGTTGTGGAAGCATCGTGGTGTTGAGGAAGCCACGTGGGAACTAAAGGATGACATGAAGAAGCAGTTTCCGTACCTCTTTCCTCCAGGTAAATTTCGAGGACGAAATTTCATAAGGGGGGAGAGTTGTAACACCCCAATTTTGGGCTTGGAAGTTTAGGGTCTGAACCGAACTGGTCTGATTTTCGGTTTGAATATAAAAGGTGGTTTTAGGGAAAGCCTAGTTCGAGTTGCATTAAAAATATGGAAAAATATCTAAAAATCCCCTTTTAATATATATAAGAGAGTAGTGAAATCAATTTTGCAAAATAAGGTTTGGAAGTATGACATTTCGAATTAGTGACTAAAATGTAATTTTTGAAAAGTTCAGTAGTGACTGTTTTGTAAGGATTGAAACTTTGAATCTTTAAGGAGCTAATTTACCCAAGATTGATTTCTCCAGATTTTTCTTAGTTTTTATTGATTCATTTAATGTTTAATTAATTAAAGGAAGATGAGAAAAATCAATTTTGAGATTTCATAACTAACTTTCTTGAAAACTTTCTCATCTCATTTTCTCTCAAAATTCTCTCAGCCAAACACATTTCTACAACAACTTTTCTTTTGATTTTCACACTAAATGATGAGGTTTCAATCATCAATTGATTCCTAATCCTTTCTACATCAAATCCTCTTCATTTTCTTATTGAATTTTCAAGGATTTTAGTTCTAATCAAGGAGAAATCTACATTTAGAGGTAAGGATGTTCTTCTCCTCTAAATACTCAGTTCTTTACTGAAATTCCCAAGTTCTCAATCCTTAAATTAAGTTTTATTAAAGGTTTTAAAGTTGTGATCTTGATTTTGGCTTAAAACTCAAGATTTGGATTAATCTTAAAGAAATTCGTGGTGATTGTTTGGGCTCTGTTTTGAGATGGCCTTTTAATGTATTTTGGATGTTTAATGATGTGTAATTGAGGTTTAAACAATGCAATCCCGAATATGTTGATTTTCCTAAGTTTTTGCTTATGAAAATGGTGGGTTTTGGGGTGATCTTGGTGTTTTGTTATAGCTGGAGGTATAAGGACGAGTTTAGGTTCTTTTTGGATGTTAATTGATGTCTAAGAATGTTTAGAAGTGATGGATCTTGGCTGGGTTATGTTGAGGAAGGGTTTGGAGGTGATTTCGGTTGTGCTTGGTAGACGAAATGTTAGATTTGGTGAGAGCAGCGAGTTTGGGTGTAATGGATGGAGATTTTAATGCATGATGATGCATTAATCCTCTGCTTTGATGTGTTTAAAACAGGGGAGACATCTTCGGATCCTAGTGGTGTTGATCCGGAGGCTTGAACGGCGTTTCGGCAAGCTTGTGAAACGGAATTGGTGAGTGGAGTTGGATTTTCAGCTTTGTATCGAATATTTGAAGGTTTGAGAGCTTAGTTTAAGTCTAATCAACTTAACTAAGCTCAAGAGTAAGTTTTCGGAAAAACTCTCTTGAATGAGCCATGGATTGGTTCGATGCATTTGTTGATAATTGCATGTTTAAATTCTGTTTTTGAAAACATGTTTAGCATGTTTAATGCTGGTTATGTAAGCCATTTGTTGAAGGATGCTCAAGGTAAGAGATCCTTGGTTTGATTTGTCAAAAATGTGGATTGATGCATAGTGATGCATGTTGTAAATGGCTTTGATTTGGATGCTTTAAAACAGTGGATTATTGATGATAATTGATGTATATTGGCAAGTGATGTGTTGGTTTTAAAGTACTTGAATCAGATATAGTTAGCCGGCTATAGGATTGGGTGCACCGTGAATAAAGTCGCCTTGGATGTTGAGGGGTTGTAATTGTACCGTAAACTCCATCCAAGTACACTAACGAGATGTTTAAGATCACAATGGTGGTTAAAAGTCCATGTGTGGATCTTGTGTTGAGTGTCCCGTGTTCTCGTTAGTGATGTTATACAACTACCGATGAATGATGTAGAGGTGTTGTGATTGTACCGTTAAACTCCATCACGGGTGTTGAGGGGTTGTGATTGTACCGGTAAACTCCACCTTGTGTGTTCGGTAGTGTGTATGAAGCGTGTGGGAAAACACTTGTAATCCGCGTATCCGATTGTGTTTTATGTTGTGAAAGGTTGTGGTTTATCACTTGGAAGCCAATATGACATGTAATTGATATTGAATCATGAGATGCTTGTTGTGAATGCAATTTTGCATGGATAATGATGTTTATGTGTTAAAGGATTTATGAAAAGTGTTTTTATAAAGTGCATTATTGTGTTGTTTCTTTAGAGCATGCCTCACTAAGCATTTGTGCTTACACTCTCTCTCTCTTGAACCAATAATGCAGATAATTGAGGTGTTTGTGGGCAGCAAGGAGGCTAAGAATCCAAGGGAAGGCTAAGCTCATGTATGGTGACTATTTCACAACATTATTAGATTTTGATACTTGGCAATGGGAACCTAGGTTATGATTTTGGGGAGATGTTTTGGACTCCCTAGTTGTTGCATGATGCCTAAATTTTTGGACATGTAAATGGCCATTTTGGTGCTTGCTTTGGTGTTTTGATGATTGCTTGCTTTGGACATTATGATGCATGCCTATAGTCTTGTGAATTTTCCTAATTGATGTCGTGATCGTGTTTTGATGATGCAAACATGTATCTAATATGTATGATGACTTGTTGGCATGATTAGGAAGTCATTATGATGTGTTTGAGTGATTAAATGTATGTTAAACCAACAAAATCTGCACTTTCTTGGCAGTCCGTATCGGAACGGGTACTAACGTTTCGAAACGGGGGTCTGTAATGGCCTTCGTGTATCGAAACTGGTAGAGGTCGTTCCGAAACACTTTTGCCACTGCCAGGCCCTGTTTCGATACTGGTCTCGAAACGAACCCGCGTTTCGGAACGGTCAACCCCCGTTCCGAAACACTTGACCGTTGGGCACTGATTTGAATGGTTTATGGTTTGCAAGCTTTACGTTTTAGTCCTGAATTTTGTATTTTCAATTGCTTGAGTTTGAGATGTTTGTTTGAGGTGAAATTTGACAGGGAAGCATGTAATATGACTAATTTGATATTGGTAATTTGAAAATCAGTTAAGTCTTCCATCTTTCCAGAATTTACATTTTGGTGCCTACCTTTGTATGTTGTGCGATTGAGTCCCTTATTGCCTTCCGATCGCTGTGATTTTCAAGTATTCTTTTCTCAAGAGTACGCTTAAGGTTAATGAGCATCTAGATAAGATTAAAAAGGAAAAAAGGGTTGTTAATCAAGGTTGACTTTCGGGTTGACTTTAGTTTTCCCCGTGTAATCTTCATAGTTCGGGTCAACCGTCTAGGCCGGGCTAAGGGGGTTACATGCCGAGTAGCTGTCGCCGCCCAACCTGCCGCCCAAGACAGCAAACTATGGATTTGGAGAACCGCAGTGCGATCTATAGAGTAGAAAATCCTAATTCTATCAATGTTGTCCACTCAATTTTCTGACGTCTGTAGCAGCTGGTAGAGTCGCCGAAGGAGAATCTCGAGATTACTTCCAGAGCAAGGTAACGCGATAAAGTCCACATTCAAATCAAAGAAGTCAGAGTTTAAAGCCGCATTTAATATATAAAGCTACTTTGAAGACTTCTACTTCAAGAAGGACTAGACCTAGCTAATGCCTATATATACCCATTGTAATTCTATTTCAAAACAAGTTAGGTTTTCCTTAGGCATAGTTTAGGTTTTCTTGCCGCCAACATGTTCTAAAATTCTTATTGGGTTTGGGTTATGTTGTAATTAGTGTGAGAACGGTTGTTTAAGATTTTAAGTTTGTTTTTGCAAATAAAAACTTCAAGGTTTACTTATTCCATGTACTTCATAGTTTTCAATTAAGGCGAAAGATTAGTTGAATTCTATCCATTTGTTCGGTATCGAGAGAGTCGAACTCACGAAAGGAGTAAGTACGATTTCATCTATAGATGGTGCGATCAATCCGACCTAGACATAGGTTAAGGGTTTAAGGCGGCTAAAAGAAGACGAATCAACATTGATGTCTTTGCACAATTCACGCTGCGACTGGTATTATCTGCATTAGGCATCAACAACACTCTAACTTAGACATAAGTGGAGTCACTTTCGAAGTGTTTTGTCGAGCCTTTTAGTTCTGCTGAGTTTGCCGCCGAGACTAGGGATGGGAATTTTACCCGACCCGGCCCAACTTGATTGAGTCGGATTTTTTAATGAAAAAATCAGGTTCGGGTCGGGTTATGTTTTTATTGAGGTTGGGGTCGGGTTCGAGTTTAGGGTGAAAAATATCCTACCCGACCCAGGACTAATTGTGTAATTTCCCCCTAATTTCTTTAGGGATATTTATAATAATAGTCCCTCTTTATATATTTTTTATAATTAGGTCCTTAAAATCAATTTTTATTCACAATTTAGTCCTTAATTTATATATTTTTGTTGAGTGGATCGAATGATCGATATTTACCAAGAAGGGGGTGAATTGGAAATTTAAAGGATTTTGGTGGAAATTGGCAAATTAAAAATTGAAGAACAAGGGATTTAGAGTGGTTCAAGTTCCAAATGAACTCTACATCCACTACCTTAGTCTCACTAAGGATTTGCAACAATTTCACTAAATTGATCTTCCCCTTTTCTAGGACAAGGATGCAACCCTTTACAATTTCGGTTGATTTTTCTACCCAAAAATCAACCTAACCCTCACACAATAGAACAAAGAAATTTGTAGGCTAATTAGGTATCTCTCAATACAAATGATAGCCCCAATACAAGCACTCAACCCAATTTTACAAAGTAAGAATGAAGAACACAAATTGGGATCTCTAGACAAAAATGAAATTTGGCACAATTGCTTGGATTTGATGAATAAGTGTTTGCTTGAAGTTCAATAGTTGTTGCTGTAGCTTTTGGATGTCACTTTTATACCTTCTCATTGATTTCTATCCGTTTGGGTGGTTGGGGGCTTAATTAGAGCCGTTGGAACCCTCTCTTACCACCATAAATGCACTTCTGCAGCTACCGGTATCGGTACGCGGGAATGGGTATCGGTACCTGTCTCAAAAAAGAAAGAGCCGTTGTGCACATTTAATACAGGGGTATCGATACCCGTGTAAGCATATCGGTACGGGGTATCGAAACGGCAAGGGCCGTATCGATACTAATTTCTGAACTTAGCTCACTGTCCAACTCCGTATCGGTACGTGAGTTATGCGTATCGATACGGGTCAACTAACTTTTAAAGTTTGGTTACCAACCAATTGACACCAACGGTCATGTTTTTTTAAACCGACTTATCTTAAAAAATTACAAAGCCCGTATCGATACGAGGGTTACCCGTATCGGTACCGTATTCAAACTCTTTGTATTTTAACACAGGGTCGTATCGATACGAGGGTTTAGGGTATCGATACAGATGTCGACAGTGACCAACTTTGGCAAAAAGGTATCGATACGCTAGGTGCTGTATCGATACGCCTGGACGTTTTTGGATGGTTTTGCCTTGGAACACTTAGAAAATATTTTGAGTTTGAGTTTTATAAATCAGTTTCAAATAGTTGGTGTTTTAAAAACTTATTAAGGGACTTAAAAACTAATTTTAAGTTTTACAAAATAATCCTTAAAGATTCAATTATATCAAAATCAAACATAGGTTTTACAATCTCCCCCTTTTTGATATAACAAAACTAAAACTTAAAATTTTTGAAAAATCTTCATAAGAACTCCCCCTTAATATAAGCTTGGTAACCTTTGAATTTAAATCAAAATATTTTAAAGTGGGAACTAGGTTCTTCTCCCCCTTTTTGTTAGATAAAAAAAAAAAACTTTGAGACAATTAAGTGCATAGAGAAATCAAAGGTATAATAAGCAACATAGATATTTATTCATTAAAGCAACATACTTAAAATCCAAACAAAAGCAGAATAGAAATCAAAGCATAGGTTTTAATCCTAAGACAAGCTTAATCCTAAAAACATAAAGCATAGGTGCTAATAATATAAAGTCCTAAATGATATGCATGACAAACAAGAGAAAACATCTAAGCATCGTCTTCGTCGTCTTCATCCTCTTCATCATCATCTCCCAAAGGCTCATTGGTGCGCATACTATTACGCCACTCATCATGGAAAGCGGCAATGGAGATATTCAAGGAATTATGCCCACTTTCAAGAGATGCGAGGCGATTCTCAAAACCCGTCATCCTAGTGTCAAAAGTAGTTTCCATGGATGTGAGACGAGTATTCATGTCCGTACGTAACCCGGTGAATTGCTCATTGAGATAGGTCATGAGAGCATCCATATTGGGTTGTTGGACTTGAGGAGCTTGTGGAGCTTGAGAAGCTTGAGCCGCTTCATGCATTGCGGCAACTTCCGGTGGTAACTTGGCAAGACGAACCCATTCACCATTAATATAAGAGAATTTTGCACGAGCAAGGGAGTGCTCATCAATAGGATCGATGAGAGGAGTTGCAATGTCATAAGAGCAATCAATTTCCTTTTTAACAAAGAAATAGCTCAAAGCCGTACCGTATGTGAAGGAGGTGACATGAGGAAGGTGACGATTTTGAACGAGGTAGACGATCTCCGCAAACATAAGTCGGGCTAAATTTGGTCGCTTGGCTTCACGGAAACACCGAATCCAAAAATCATCTACTTGACGGATGGTGGAATATTTTCCTCCGGAAGGGCGAAACCACCACGATACCATCAAATGTAGAATTCGGTCATGAGCATTGAGGGCGGTGACGGATCCACTAAGAACATGCCCCCCACGATGCTCATCATCAAGGCCTTCATCATCCAACTTGAAGACCTCACAAATAGACTCGACATCAAGGGTTATTTTCTTTCCCATAAGATAGGAGTTAATTGCAACAACTTCCCCATTACGACTGACACATCTTGCATTAGCATAGAAAATCAAAACCAAGAGACGATAGAAAATACCGGGAATAGAGAGAAAGTGAATGAAATTCCAACGATGAAGCAAGGGGAGGTATTCAAACTTGAAACGCTCCGAATTGAGAAAAGGGATGGATACTACCCTTTCGGCACGGATCTTGTAATTCTCATATTGACGAAAGTGATTGAGACCCGAATTGCTTTCAAAGGATTGCTCATAGATAGTCGAGTAGTTAGGACGAGCAATCACTCCAAGGTTGGAAGATTCACCGGCTTGATTAGCCCTTTGTCGCTTCCTCGATGGCTCTTTTGGTGCCATGATCTAAGAGAGAAATTAAGCAAGGGAGATTTCTTCAATTTGAGTAAAAATCAAGGTAAAAAAAAATTTTAAAGAGAAATTTTGAAAAGAAAAATTAAAAAAAAAAACAAAAGCAGATTTTAAAAGAAAAACAAAACAAAAAAAAAGAAGGAAGGTGATTACCTTGATGGAAACTTGAAGAATTGAAGAAACTTGCACAAAGATGAGAAAGAGATCACAAAGCCTTGCTTGATTTGAAAAACTCTTTTAGGTTTGAGTTGAGATGTGAAAAATATGAAGGAGGAAGTGCCTTTTTATAGGCAAAAACGGCTAGGGTTAATTAGGTTTTGAAAAGTTTGAATTTAGGTAAAAGTTGAACTTCATTAAAAGCTAATTAAAGCCATCAGCGCAGTCGGGTATCGATACGCCCGATGGGGTATCGATACGGGGATAAAGATGTCTTTTTGCAAATAAGCCCGTTGGAACAGTCGTATCGAAACGGAGGGGTCCGTATCGAAACGACCCGTATCGATACGGGATGAACCGTATCGATACGCGTGAAGCGTAAAGAATTCTGGGAAACGAAATGAAGAACAGGTATCGATACGCGTAGACCAGTATCGATACTGCAAGCCTAGAAATGCATATTTGGTTCAAAGAACAACCAAAGGCTCGAACCTAATCTCTCCTATGAGTATGCAAATGATGTATGAGCAGTTCTAAGCATATTTTAACAGAATCATACTCCCCCTAACTATAGGCATGGAAGAAATTGGGAGTTTAAACACATCAACATGGCATTTCACAAAATCAAGCATATTTAAGCACAAAAGAGGTCCTAAAAGGTCAAGATAGGCTAGCTAGACCTAACTCTCTCCTAGGGTCCAAAAACGCTCTTTGTCTAAGGGTTTTGTAAAAATGTCCGCTAATTGATTCAAGGTGTCTACATACTCTATAACCACGTCTTCCTTAAGGACATGATCTCTAATGAAATGATGCCTTATTTCTCTATGTTTGGTTCTAGAGTGTTGGATGGGATTTTTTGTTAAACAAATAGCACTAGTGTTGTCACATTTTAGGGGTATGGTTCCAACTTTAATACCATAATCTAAGAGTTGTTGCTTCATCCAAAGGACTTGAGCACAACAACTCCCTAAGGATATGTACTCGGCTTCGGTGGTAGATAAGGCTACACTATTTTGCTTCTTAGAGAACCAAGATATGAGCATACTACCTAAGAATTGGCAAGTTCCCGAAGTACTTTTCCTTTCAATTTTGCAACCCCTATAATCCGCATCCGAGTAAGCATGAAGGTTGAAGGTAGAGTCTCTAGGGTACCAAAGACCTAAACAAGGAGTGTCTCTAAGATACCTAAAGATTCTCTTAACGGCTATAAGGTGAGACTCTCTAGGACTAGCTTGAAACCTAGCACACAAGCAAACACTAAACAAGATATCCGGTCTACTTGCGGTAAGGTAAAGCAAAGATCCAATCATAGAACGATAAAGCTTAGAGTCAACACACTTACCTCCTTCATCTTTGTCAAGCTTTGTAGATGAGCTCATAGGAGTGGCTTGAGGCTTTGCATTCTCCAAGCCAAACTTCTTGAGCATATCCTTTATGTATTTTGCTTGGTTGATGAAGGTGCCATCCTTCTTTTGTTTGATTTGGAGTCCCAAAAAGAATGAGAGCTCCCCCATCATGCTCATCTCAAATTCACCTTGCATTAACTTAGCAAACTCTTGACAATGACATTCATTAGTAGAACCAAAAATAATATCATCAACATAAATTTGAACTACTAAAATGTCATTTTTATACATTTTGATAAATAGTGTAGTGTCCACCTTACCTTTTTCAAATCCTTTTTCAATCAAAAAATTTGAAAGCCTTTCATACCAAGCTCTAGGAGCTTGTTTTAAACCATAAAGGGCTTTGGTACGTTTAAAAACATGATTTGGAAATTTTGAATCTTCAAAACCCGGTGGTTGTTCCACATACACTTCTTCATTTATAAAACCATTTAAAAATGCGCTTTTAACATCCATTTGAAAAAGCTTGAAATTATGATAACATGCATATGCAAGCAACATCCTAATGGCTTCCATTCTAGCTACGTGTGCATAGGTTTCATCAAAATCTATTCCCTCTTCTTGAGTGTAACCTTGTGCTACAAGTCTAGCTTTATTTCTCACAATGTTACCACTCTCATCTAGTTTGTTCCTAAAGACCCATTTAGTTCCTATTGTAGATTGATTACTAGGCCTATCAACTAATGTCCATACATTACTTCTCTCAAATTGATTTAACTCTTCTTGCATAGCCATAATCCAAAAGTCATCTTTCAATGCTTCTTTTATATTTTTAGGCTCTATGCATGAGATAAATGCAACATGGTTCATTAATCTAAGAGAAGAACGAGTGGTTACCCCCTTGGATGGGTCACCCAAGATTTCACCATCTTTGACATAGTTCAACTCCCTTGGGTAGCTCACTTCCTTTTCCTCAATAGCCAAGTCCTTCAAGGCTTCAAGAGGTGGATCTTGTGTGTCTTCTTCTTTTGGTTGAATCTCATCCTCCTTTGAAGTTTGACCTCCATCAAAGGCATTTATGATTCCTACATCATCATCATCACAAGAATCCTTCCTAGGAAGGAGGTTATCATCGAATACAACATGAATAGATTCTTCTACTACTAAAGTTCTTTTGTTAAATACTCGATAGGCTTTGGAGGTTAAAGAGTAACCTATAAAAATGGCTTCATCACTTTTTGCATCAAATTTACCTAAGTTATCTTTTCCATTATTTAAAACAAAACACTTGCACCCAAAAGGGTGAAAATAGCTAATGTTAGGCTTTTTAGATTTTAAAATCTCATAAGGTGTTTTCTTTAAAATTGGCCTAATCATAACTCGATTTACAATATAACAAGCGGTGTTTGTGGCTTCCGCCCAAAAATATTTAGGTAAATTATTTTCACAAAGCATAGTTCTAGCCATTTCTTGTAAAGTTCTATTTTTTCTCTCAACTACCCCATTTTGTTGAGGAGTTCGAGGAGCCGAAAAATTATGGCTAATACCATTTTCATTTAAAAATTCTTCAAACCCTAAATTTTGAAACTCGGTTCCATGATCACTCCTAATATGAGAAATTTTAAGCTCAAGATCATTTTGGGTTAATTTTGAAAATGTGATGAATTTTTCCAAAGCCTCATCTTTAGTACTTAAAAAGAGAACCCAAGTAAATCTAGAAAAATCATCAACAAGTACAAAAGCATACGATTTACCACCCAAGCTCATAGTCCTAATTGGCCCAAATAAATCCATGTGAATTAATTGTAAGCATCTACTAGTAGAAACATCATTAATGGATTTAAAGGAAGACCTATGTTGTTTACCCTTTGAGCATGCATCACAAATTTTATCATTTGAAAATTTTATTTTGGGCAAACCTCTAACTAGATTTAGAGAGACTAGTTTTTCCAAAACACTAATGCTAGCATGTCCTAGCTTCCTATGCCACAACCATGCATCATTTTCATTTTGAGCAACTAAGCATGCATGAGATGTATGAATGTCATCTAAATGCACCATGTATATGTTTCCTATGCGATGACCTATGAGCATAATACTATTTGATTTAATGTCTACAATTTTACATCCATTTTTATCAAAAAGAACATTAAATCCTTTATCACATAATTAACTTATGCTCAATAAATTATGTTTAAGACCATCGACATATAAGACATTTTCAATGAGAATGGTAGAGTGATTACCTATGGAGCCAATACCTTTAATGTGGCCTTTGGAGTTGTCACCAAATGTTACTACTCCTCCACTTTTTGGCTTTAAATCCATGAATCGACTCTTGTCTCCGGTCATGTGTCTCGAGCATCCACTATCAAGGTACCATGAGTTTTGACTTTGTGCTTTGGCCTTGAAGCAATGCTCCCCCTACAAACAAAGATATTAAACCTTGGTTTTTGGTACCCAAATCATTTTGGGTCTATGAGTGTTAGCTCCCAAAACCTTGGTTCCCTTAGGAATCCAAGATGACATAGCAATAATATTATTAGATTTTACAAGTTCCTTAGGAACCCATACACTTCTAATTCTTTTAGCTTTACTATGTCTAGGGTAGCTACCTTGTTTGTAGTAATTAATCCTTTTCTTAGGTTGGTGTGTTCTAGAGGATTCTCCTACTTCATGCTTGACACTACCAACATTTTTAAAGGACTTTTTGAGCTCATTTAGCTCACTTAACACTTTTTGGTGTTCACTATTGCATTGAGACAAAAGATTATTAAGATCAACATTTTCATCTTGAAAGAATTTAAGTTCATCTTTTAATCCTAAAATCTTTTTCTCAAATTTAGAATTAGCTTGAGTAAGTGAGTCATTTTTCTCATTTAGTTCATGAATAATCTTTTTATTCTTAATGACCGATTCCTTAAATTTCTCAACTAATTCATCATATACCTCTTGTAACTCATCATAAGCATCGTTTAATTCTTCATATGAAAAATCTAAAGTAGATGAGTTAGAGGTTACCATGGAGGAATCTTCCTCAAGTGCCATGAGACAAAGGTTAGCCACTTCTTGTTCGTCATCCTCCGATGACTCCTCATCACTCCAAGTAGCAAGTTTGGCTTTGAGTTTCTTCTTCTTCTCAAAACCCTTCTTCTTGAGTTGAGGGCACTCCGAACGGATGTGGCCGGGTTGTTTGCACTCATAGCAAATGATGGGATTCTTTCCATCTTCTTTGTTCTTCCCTTTGAAGTCCATCTTTCTTTGGATTTTTCTTCCTCGGTTGGACCTCATGAATCGTGAGAACCGTTTGGCTATCATAGCCAATTCTTCAAGTTCGTCCTCATCACTAGATGAGCTCTCATCAAGTTGTGAAGCTTTAGCCTTGAAAGCTATTCCCATCTTCTTCTTCTTTTCAACCTCAAGCTTCTCTACTCTTTTCTCTTCTTTCTTTTTCTCTTCTTCCCTTCCTTGCTTCATGATCTCATGAGTAAGAAGAGAACCCACAAGCTCATCAAGCTTTAATGTCTTCAAGTTCTTTGCTTCGATGATAGCGGTTCTCTTCCCATCCCAAGCTTCGGGAAGTGAATAGAGTAGCTTCCGGACAAGCTTGTCTTCCGGTATGATTTCTCCATATCCCTTTAGACCGTTGACAATTGTGGAGAATCGATCAAACATCTTTGACACCGTCTCATCGGGCTCCATCTTGAAGTTTTCATAACTAAGATTGAGAAGTCCAATCTTAGTTTCTTTGACATCATTGGTGCCTTCATAAGTAGTCTCAAGAGTGTCCCACACTTCCTTGGCACTTTCAATTGATGAGACCTTCGAGTAGATGTCCGGACCGAAAGCACAAAATAGCATGTGGAGAGCTTTATCGTTAACTTGAATCTTCTTTCTCTCCTCTTCACTCATTTCGGCTTTCTTCTTCAACACCATCTTGCCTTCACCATCTTGCTTCAATGGAATGTATGGCCCATCCTCAATGACATCCCATACAAGATAGTCACTTGACTTGATGAATAGCCTCATTTTATTCTTCCAAAAAGAATAGTTGTCACCATTGAAGAAAGGAGGCTTGGTGGTTGATTGTGACTCGTACATGCCGGAACCGGAGGTTGAAGCCATCTCTTGATAATTTGATGATCACACTCTTCCAAGGATCTCCTCTTGTGGTTGTTAATCCTCAAAGAGTTAAGCTCTGATACCAATTGTTGAGTGGATCGAATGATCGATATTTACCAAGAAGGGGTGAATTGGAAATTTAAAGGATTTTGGTGGAAATTGGCAAATTAAAAATTGAAGAACAAGGGATTTAGAGTGGTTCAAGTTCCAAATGAACTCTACATCCACTACCTTAGTCTCACTAAGGATTTGCAACAATTTCACTAAATTGATCTTCCCCTTTTCTAGGACAAGGAGGCAACCCTTTACAATTTTGGTTGATTTTTCTACCCAAAAATCAACCTAACCCTCACACAATAGAACAAAGAAATTTGTAGGCTAATTAGGTATCTCTCAATACAAATGATAGCCCCAATACAAGCACTCAACCCAATTTTACAAAGTAAGAATGAAGAACACAAATTGGGATCTCTAGACAAAAATGAAATTTGGCACAATTGCTTGGATTTGATGAATAAGTGTTTGCTTGAAGTTCAATAGTTGTTGTTGTAGCTTTTGGATGTCTCTTTTATACCTTCTCATTGATTTCTAGCCGTTTGGGTGGTTGGGGGCTTAATTAGAGCCGTTGGAACCCTCTCTTACCACCATAAATGCACTTCTGCAGCTACCGGTATCGGTACGCGGGAATGGGTATCGGTACCTGTCTCAAAAAAGAAAGAGCCGTTGTGCACATTTAATACAGGGGTATCGATACCCGTGTAAGCATATCGGTACGGGGTATCGAAACGGCAAGGGCCGTATCGATACTAATTTCTGAACTTAGCTCACTGTCCAACTCCGTATCGGTATGGGAGTTATGCGTATCGATACGAGTCAACTAACTTTTAAAGTTTGGTTACCAACCAACTGACACCAACGGTCATGTTTTTTTAAACCGACTTATCTTAAAAAATTACAAAGCCCGTATCGATACGAGGGTTACCCGTATCGGTACCGTATTCAAACTCTTTGTATTTTAACACAGGGCCGTATCGATACGAGGGTTTAGGGTATCGATACAGATGTCGACAGTGACCAACTTTGGCAAAAAGGTATCGATACGCTAGGTGCTGTATCGATACGCCTGGACGTTTTTGGATGGTTTTGCCTTGGAACACTTAGAAAATATTTTGAGTTTGAGTTTTATAAATCAGTTTCAAATAGTTGGTGTTTTAAAAACTTATTAAGGGACTTAAAAACTAATTTTAAGTTTTACAAAATAATCCTTAAAGATTCAATTATATCAAAATCAAACATAGGTTTTACAATTTTTACAATTAAGTCCCTTAAAATTATTTTTTACAATTAGGCCCCTAAAAATTATTTTTTTCTATAGGTCGGGTCGGTTCGCGTAAAGAGTATTTATTTTCGGGTCGGGTCGGGTTTGATTTTTTAAGGGATATGTTCGGGTCGGGTTGGGTGCGGATATAAGATATGTATTTTTAGGTCGGGGTCGGGTGGGCCAAAAACCTAACCCGACCTGTGCCTATCTCTAGCCGAGACACAATTCCATTCCCCTGCCGAGGCAGCGAGAGGGTCTCCACAGTCTACCTGCCATCCCCCGCCGAGGCAACAGAGTCTGGTAGCGCAAAACAACTTGTCCTATTCAACGCAATTTCACACTAAGCAGCAGCATAACCCTGTCCATTCTTTCAACCTGATTTCTTCTTCTTCAATTACTTGTGTTTTTATTTTACTTTTCTTCTCAACAACCAAATTAATTGTGCATTTATTTTTCCTTGTGCAGGAACAACAGTTCGAATAAAGTTGTCCAATCCTTGTGGGAGACGATATCTTTTATACTATAACTTGACAAGAGTGTGCAGGGAAATCCAACAGTTCGAACAACAGTTCCTTGTGCAGGAACACCCAAACGCTCTACAAGTTTTTGGCATCGTTGTCGGGGAATTGGTAACAAAGAAACTCGTCTTTAATTTCTGCACTTTTATTTCTTTGCATTTTTTATTTTTTATTTTTATTCAAAAAAAAGAATTTTATGTTTTCCTTTGCTAGTGTATGGCCAGGGAAATCCAAAAGGAGAAATCCTTTATTACGACGATATCGAACGAAGAGCAAGAGAGCTCAAGAAGGAAATCAGAGTAGCCCTAGGGAAACTAAAGAAGAAGGAAAAACAGAGGTAAACATGGAAAATGACAACCCTGCCAACAATGTTGTGAACGGCAGGGATGGGCAGCAAGATTCACCGCAAGAGAACAGTAAGATCCACCAAGGCAGCAGCCCCCTATTCCGCCCAGGCAGCCACAATATGTACGAACCATCAGGGATTATCTAGAACATGACTTTAGAGGGTTCGATCCGACGGTGACAAAACTTGAGATTGAGGCGGATCACTTCGAGCTGAAGCCCGTTATGTTTAACATGATCAATACGTTAGGGCAATTTGGAGGGACTGCCACAAAAGATGCTCGACAACACTTAAGAGGATTCCTGGACATCTGCAGGGCATTCAAAATACACTAAGTCCATCAAGACGTGTTGAGGCTGAGATTATTTCCCTATTCACCAAGGGATAGGGCAAAACAGTGGTTAAACAACTAGTTAGCATGGTCGTTCAACACATGAACAGAGTTGTGCAAGGATTTTCTGGACCGTTTCAGCTCGTCCAATGTCATAGACAGACCGAGAAACGAAATAACAACCTTTCGACAATGGGATGATGAGCCGATGTATGAAGCATGGGAGCAGTACCAACAGATGTTGAACAACTGCCCACTACATGGTTTCCTGGCTTGGACACAACTATCAATGTTCTATAACGGGTGAACTACCCAACACAGATGATGATTGATGCCTCAGCCAACGGAATCATCCTCGACAGACCACCAGAGGAGGCACTGCGGATCCTGAGCCAAGCCTCCAAGAACGACTACAAATACCCAACAACCCGCCGAGGAGGCATTAGGCGGCCAACCACTGTGAACGAGGTAGAAGCCTCAGAATCTGTCAATGCCTGCCTCGACAAGCTGACAGATATGGTCATGAGCATAATGAAACCCACTAGGAAAGTCGATGAGGCCAAGGCTGTGGAGCCATTCTGTGATGAGTATGGGAAACCATGATTCCTCTGAATGCACCACATCTGCCAACTTTATGGGAGGATACGAGAGGAACAGCAGGCCTGCCCAGAACACATACAACCCTGGATGGAAGAACCATCCCAACTTCTCTTGGAGCAGCCCAAAAACCGCTGCAAACCCACAACAGCAACATAGAGGCTACCAACAAAACCTGTCCAGACAGCAGGCTTAGTAGCCGCAAAAGAATAATTCACTAGAAGCAACTATTCATACTTTTATGTCTAGAACTAGTGATTTTATTATTCGCACTAATAAATTTATTGATAAAACTGAGTGTTTCATGGATAGGACGGAGATGAAGATGAACAACCAAGAGGCTACGATAAAGAACTTGGAGACCCAATTTGGGCAGTTCACGAATATTTTTAGCAGTAGAACAATATGAACAACATCCAGCAGTGCAGAAGTGGCAACCAAGCCCACTTATAAGTAGTGCAAAGCCATATCTACAAGAAGTTGGAAGCAGTTGGATGAACCAAGGAAAAAACAACCAGAAACACAGCAAACACAGAAAGAACTACCTACCGCGGCAGCATCAACACCAGCCGCCTCGGCAACTGAACCTGACAGCTGTCCTAAAGCAGATGATCCTCCACAAATAAAGTTCCCCTGTAATGAACGTATATAGGACATCTGCCTGCTAGCACCTTTCCCCCAGAGGCTTAAGCAACAGAAGCAAGAGCACCACTTCAGAAGATTCCTGGATATTCTAAAACAGGTACACATAAACATCCCTCTAATAGAAGCCATTCAGAACATGCCCAACTATACCAAATACCTCAGTGACATGGTTTCTAAAAGGAAGAGGATTGGGGAATTCGAAACAGTCGCTGTAAGAGAGGAGTGCATGGCCATGCTGCACAACAAATTACCGCCCAAGCAAACAGATATGGGCAACTTCGTTATTCCATGCAGAATATGCAGCAAGCATGGAACAAAATCCCTCCATGTGCGACTTGGGAGCCAGCATCAACTTAATGCCTAAGGCAATCTTCGATAAATTAGGAATTGGGCCAGCCAAACCTACCTTCATCATGCTGAAACTTGCTGATCACTCTTTTGTACAACCGGAGGGAAAAATCGAAGACATCCTAGTGAAGGTGGGGAACCTTATTCTTCCAGCTGATTTCCTCATCATAGACTGTGAGGCTGATGAAAAAGCCCCTATCATCCTTGGGCGACCATTCTTGGCTACATGCAGAACATTAATAGATGTGGAACATGAGGAGCTGACCACGAGGGTAGACAACCAAAGCATAAAGTTAAACATGTTACAACCCTCACGAAAGGAAAAAAGAAGGATGCCCATATGCTCGGGCCGTCAAAATCAACAAAGAAACAAGCCAAGGCAGCAGTTGTCGCGACAGACCTAAAGGTAGGCTGAAGGACCCAGCAACACATCACCTGCAAGAACAAGAGGACCCCCGAGAAGGGTGGGACAAGCCAAACTACCTCAGAAAGTGGTTATGTCTGGGAGATGCACCCAAATGGACTCCCAACATAACTTAATTTTTATATTTATATTTTATTTATGGGTAAACTACGTAAATGACCACCGTACTATTGCAAAAGTCGTGATTTGACCACCTTACTTTTTTCGAAGCAATTAAACCATTATGCTATTAAATTGGGTGCAATTTGACCACCAGTCGTTAAAAGTTAACAGCAGGGTGACGTGTCAGTTAAAAAAATAAGAGTATAATTACACATTTGGTCTTTACTACTTATACATTCTTTTAATTTAGTCATAATTTTAATTTAATAAAATAAATTAATTATTTAATTAGGTGATGACACGTGTCACTACCTTATTGGAGGGATTTAATTATGTATATTTAATTAAATAAATTTATTTTCATCCTCCAATCAGGTGGTGACACGTGTCACCACTTGATTAAAGGAAGAAAATGAAAAAAATCCCAAATGCAAGTAACAAGGGTCGAACTTACGTCCCCTAGCAAGGAAGCCTGATGAGTTACCACCACGCCAAATGCTATATGGTGATATAATTCATGAAATATATATTATATCTGAATAAACATCAAAACCGAAAAACTCCATCATGTTTTCCATTGCCTTGCTATAGACGGAGGCATACTACATCAAAGGGACACGATGGAGATAAAAGGTTAAATCTTAGGGAACAGCCTTTAGGTGAAATCACTTTCTTATTGCATTTTGATGTTACTGAACACTTTTCTTGCTTGTGCAGACAATAAGGCAGGTATTTCATCTGGAACGATTGCCATTATCGTTGTGTCAATTGTTGTTTTCGCAGCAATAGTCGCCTTCATTTGCACCCGTTTAAGAAAAAGGAAGAATTCAAAGCTAGAGATGAGTAGTAAGTCATTGTCATACTGTGAGCTGAAATTCCTTTTCATAGTGTTAATTCAAATATGGATTGATATTTAATGTTACGGTTAAACTGCAGACAAAGAAGATGGTTTGGAATCATTGGAATCTCTACAATTTCAACTGAAATCGGTAAGAAAGGCCACAGACAATTTCTCCCAGGATAACATGCTTGGCCAAGGCAGATTTGGTGCTGTTTATAAGGTACCTATATATATATTCAAAGAAAATGGTGATATTTGAAACATGACATATACATTATATTTTTTTCATTTTTTATTACGATTATTACAGGGTCGGCTCGACGACGGACAAGAGATAGCTGTAAGAGACTATTCCAAGGATCTGGGTAGGGGGGAGAGGAATTCAAGAATGAAATTATGGTAATGGCAAGGCTTCAACATAGGAACTTGGTGAGGCTTAAAGGGTTCTGCTTGGAAAGAAAAGAAAGGCTTCTTATATTTGAGTTTGTGCCTAACTCAAGCCTCGACCACATTCTATTTGGTACTAATATTTTCTACAATTTCGTTCCCGTACTTAAGAATTCGATTCGATTAATCAATTTGTAATTTATGTTCGTATTGTTTTATGAACTTATAGATCCAATCAAACGTCCACTATTAGATTGAGACACAAGATACAAAATCATAACAGGAATAGCTCGAGGCCTACTGTACCTACACGAAGAGTTGCAGGAATGGAAAGGTTGTTCGGAGCTGACCAAACCAGAGACAATACAAGAAGAGTTGCAGGAACATTTTAAGAACTTCAGACAATTCGACATTCCTTGAAAGCTTAGTAAGTTGAGATGGTAAGCCTTCGTCTATAGCAAGGCAATGGAAAACGATGATGGAGTTTTTCGGTTTTGATGTGTATTCAGATATAATATATATTTCAGGAATTATATCACCATATAGCATTTGGCGTGGTGGTAAGCCATCAGGCTTCCTTGCTAGGGGACGCAGGTTCCACCCTTGTTACTTGCATTGGGGAATTTTTTTCCATTTTCTTCCTTTAATCAGGTGGTGACACGTGTCACCACCTGATTGGAGGATGAAAATAAATTTATTTAATTAAATATAAATAATTAAATCCCTCCAATAAGGTAGTGACACGTGTCATCACCTAATTAAATAATTAATTTATTTTATTAAATTAAAATTAGGACTAAATTGAAAGAAAGTATAAGTAGTAAAGACCAAATGTGTAATTATACCCTTATTTTTTTAACTGACACGTCACCTTGCCGTTAAACTTTAACGGCTGGTGGTCAAATTGCACCCAATTTAATAGTATGATGGTTTAATTGCTTCGAAAAAAAGTAAGGTGGTCAAATTGCGGCTTTTGCAATAGTATGGTGGTCATTTATGTAGTTTACCCTTTATTTATTTATATTTTATGTATTAGGATTAGAGTTTAATTTATTGCAATTTATTTTTAGGATTAGATTAATTTCCACATTTTTTTATTTACAGAATTTATTTTAGTATTTAATTATCTTTATTTTTATTTCAAGATTAGGAATAAAAGAGCCGGATCAAGAAGAAGGTCGAGTAAGGAGCCTACCCACCTTCTTGTCGAGTCAACCCAGCATAGAAAACGCGTAACGGCTAGTTGACCGCTAACGGCTAGCTGCCAACGGCTACAAAAGTAATGGGCAGAAATCCCGTAACGTGCGCGAGACAACTGGACCGTTAGACATTTAATGCCGCCACGACACCTCTCGGCAACCTCTATTTAAACCTTTTCTCACCTCATTCATTCATTTTACCTTCACTTTCTTGCTATCTTATTCTTGCATCCACTACTCTCATATTATTTTCTTTCAAGTTTCAATGAATTTCAACCGTCTCACACATGGCGTCAACATCGGCACCCAAACCCACCTTCCAACGCTTCTTCTCCCGCGAAGATGAAAAGAGATACCGAACCCAGTTCGCCAAACAAGCCATATTGGAGGAGCAAGGCTTTCACTATACAAAGCAAACAGAAGATCTCGGCCTAGAACCCAATTTGTTCGAAACCATCCACAACAAGAGATGGGAAATATTCGCACGACAGCCGGAGATAGCCAACATCACCATGGTCAAGGAGTTCTATGCCATCATCCCCACCCTAAGCTGTCGTTCGTGTTCGTCCGAGGGGAACCTGTCAAGCTCAATGTTGTCGTGATCAATAGTTTCTATGGCTTGGATATGAATGACAACCCTCACGAGGAGTGGAGGCAGTCACTGACGACTGCCGATTATGAGAAACTCAAGGCCAAACTATGCAAGCCCAACACGTCGTGGTTGGAAGGGAAGCATGGCGGCTCTGTCCAACGTCGGCACCTGCTGCCCGAGGCAATGCTGTGGATTACCTTCATCAAAAAGCATATGTTGCCCACCTCTCACAACTCCATCGTCGACCGGTCGTGCCTTGCACTTATCTGCAGCATCATGATGAACATGCCCATCAAAATTGAGGAGATCATTTGCAAGAAGATCTACATTTGCTTCTGCAAGACGAAGGGCAGGTTATACTTTTCGTCACTCATCACCGGCCTTTGTGCTAATTTCAATATCCCAACTGACCCCAAGGATGAGATGACAACAACAAAGGAGGGGTAGACCAGGAGAGTCTGCATGCAGATGATGCAGGCCCCAGAGACAGAGCCCATCACCTCCAGACAGCCCTCTGCCGCCTAGCCTACCACTCCAGCCACCCCTGACAGTACTGAAGCTGCCTCAACAAGTGAAGTCCTTACGCTGCTACGCACCCTCATCGACAGCAACAAGCGGATCGAGCAACAACTGCTGACGTTCATGAAATATGTGGGGGACGTCCAAGAAGCCTTTGTGGCTTATCTCCTATAGAAGAATCGCGATGACGGCCCAACCTTGCCACCCCACCATACAGATTTAGATGCCGCAAGTGCCCTAGCACAAGGAACGCCATCTGTCGCCGCTGCCCTCCATACCGCTTTTCATCGCTAGATGTCATCTCCGACGCACTACCCGTCATACTCATCCACCTTCGCTTCCAACACGGTGGCAGACTCCATCGAGATACATCAGCAACATCATTCACATACCTGTACATCAGCGACAGTGGCAAACACTTCCTCATCAGAGGAGATTGAGCATCAGCACCAATAGCAGTAGTAGTAGCAGCAACAACCATCCCAATGGCGATATACCCTCCGGTAGCACCAATGGAGGAAGGAACCAGGAAGAGGAAGCGGAACATCATAGTCGCTGAGCCAGTGGACGACGAGACCGAATTAGAGGAGAGCGAAGCCACTCCTGTCGAACCTTAAGAAGAACCTCGTCCCACTCCAAAAAGAGTCCAGCCGTTGCAGACAGCCAAGGTCTCCCCTGCCAAGTCTGCTTCTCGGACATCTGTCAGTCGTTGCCTAATCATCCAATCATCCTTCTCATCCTCAGCAGCAAAGACTCAACCCTCGGCTAATTTCTAGTTTTTTTTCTTTCTCTTTATTCTCTTTTATAATTATTTTTCTGTTTTTATCACTTGTATTATTTTTTTTTGTTTTTTGTTTTTTTATCTTGTGCATTGAGGGTAATGCCCATCTCGAGTTTGGGGGGGATAGCTCTCGCATCTTTTTGTCTAGGCATACTTAGTAGCATATAGGTTTCATTGTACTTGCCTTAATATTAATCGGAACAAGAAAATTTGTTATAACTTGTGCCTATGATAGTTAGTCGATTAATTATTTCGCACCAATAAATAAATTGAACTTAATTTGGGAAAAAGCATGCAAAATGACTTAGAATTTTTTTAATTGCCAAAACTGTCAAACACTTCTGTTACTTGTTGAATTTGCTAGAATATCTAATGAATATTGCCTACTTGTTTTTGGAATTCTTTGCAAAGTTCTAACAATGGTTGCAGGAAGTCGCCGAGACAGGAAACAAAAATAAAAAACTACAGCACTGCCACAGCAACAGAAAAAAAAACAAAGAAAAAATTGTTGTTTTTCCCTAGAGGTGCCCGCAACAGGCTCTAGGAAGAATCATGTGCGAGGACACTCCCCTGCTATCAAAGTCCATGAATCTAAAAAAATTTGAAGTGACGGACAAATTAGCATGAGTGAATGAAAGTCTTCATGGGATGACTCTACTCTATGGGTTCAGGGTTTTGTAGTTTGCTTCTATCTTAATTTCAGACCTAGAAGAGTAGTTGTGATAAGCTGAAGCTCTCATTGCTATGATTAAACAATTGTGCTTAACTGTGTTGTCTCGGTAGCAACCTTATATATCATAACAACATCTTTGTTTATCTAGTTATTCTGCATATTCAGCCTGTACACAGTTTTGCACACACTGCACTGGCAATAGAAATTAATTCTAAGTTATTTTCTTGCTATTTTCCCTTCACTAATCTAATATAGGTGTCACAGCCTTGAGGTACGAAATCAAGTTGAAAACAAGTCTTTCTTTCTGGTTAATATAAGGGCAAGTATGTTTAGGTTGCATTGCTTGAAGACAAGCAATAGTTCGAGTTTGGGGTGTGTAAAGTGTCCACAAGTTCTATATTTTATGCACATTCCTTCTCATGTTATTGTTTTTTTTAGTAAATTCTAGGCATAATTAGGATCATGCATTGCATTTTATAGTATTTCTGCTTTAATTTTATGCTTTCTTATTTTATTTTTTAAATTACTTCTTTGTTTGTGTGTTTAAGAAATATAATAAATGTGATGTCTTATCGAACGGATATGATGGGGTAGCGTTAGGAGTTTTGGCGGTGATTAGAGTTCATTTTTGAATGATAAAACCGTTAAAATAGAATCATATTAATAAATGGACAATTAAATTAAATTTTACTTGAACTTGCAAATTTTGACATTAAAACATTTTGTAATCGGGTCGGTACCAATTTTTGGGTGTTGTGGGGTGCTAATTCTTCCCCATACGTAACCGACTCCCGAACTCATTTTCGTGTTTTCGCAGACCAAAACTGTTGTTTTAATAAAATAAAATGTTTTATTAAAATGACCCGTTTTTAGGTGATCTAATCACACCTTTTAAAGGATTGGCGATGGCTCCGTTTTTTTTATGTCAGGCACAAAAGGGTTTTGACAACTATATGTATGCTTTATTATATTAGAAAAAATAAGCATCATCATGATTAATGATAAAATTTATTAATTTACTAATATGATATAGAACTAGCTTTAAGAATGTAAGAAGTTTTTGAACTTTTGAAAAAAAATAAATTAGTCTTTGATTTTTTTTTCCACCTAATTAAACATATGAACAAAGAAATTGAATCAATTAAGCCTTTGAACCAAGAAGTTGAATCGATTAAGCTATTTGACCAATTTTGACTATTAAATCTCGACAGTTATTGGATTTGTTGGTACATTTAGAGGTGGCAATCGGGTCATTCAGGTCAATTCAATTTGGTTTAATTTTTGGTTCGTGTCGCATTCAGTTTAGGGTCGAGTCGAATCGAGCTTCATTCAGATTTAGATCGGGTCTATGAAATTTTAGGTCGGGTCAAGTATCAGTTCGGATCAATATTAGATCGGTTGAATTTCAGTTCGGGTCAGAATCGGATCGGTTGGTTTTTGGTTCGGGTCAATATCAGTTTGATTGATATTTCGAGTCGCGTCAATATCAGATCGGATCGATTTTCAGTTCAGGTTAATATCAGATAGACCATTTTTTGATTTTAGTCAATTTCCGGATCTTTAGGTCAATTCGAGTTGAGTTGGATATGTATTCAATTGAGTATATATAGAACATATTCACGCAAAAAAATATATTTTTTTCTCAATCTTATCATTTAGGCTCAATGTCAACTCTTGACCATTCAATGTTTCGAATTAAACCATCATTTAGAGATGATAATATGATGAGTTATAAGTTTTAGAAGAAAAGGTAATCTTTGATGGCATTTCGTGGAGAGAGCTCGGGAGTCGGAAAGTTGGGAAGTCAGGTAGCGGCAAGATGGGTACCAAAGAGAGATGGTGCTTCCGGTACAGTGGAAAAGGGGGCCATTTTCAGAGGCATAAGAGAGCGAAGTAATAATGGGCATAGGCTTTTTGAATGGACGGTCTTCATAGATAATCTGAGTTGTAGGGTTTCTAATGCAGCGCTCAGAGAATTCGTTAGCTACCATGGAAAAGTATTGCGTGTTTTCATCCCTGAGAGAAACAATAAACTAAAATACAAGAAAAGCACTTTTGCTTTTGTATCCATGGCGTCGGAGGGTGAGATGAATAGAGTTATTAATAAGTTGGATGGCGTTAGGATTGACAGTTTCTCTATTATGGTGTCAAAAGCAAAATTTCCTAGGAGATTTTCTTCGGCTCAGACGAGTAAGGATAATCAGAAGCCTCGACGTCAGGTGGAGTCGAATGCTGGAGCACGAAGGGAGTATCGTCGTCAGGTTGAGTTGGATGCTGGTGCATGAAGGGAGGTTAATCCTAAGAATGTGAGAAAATTGGTTGGTCCTAGGACTTACCGTGACGTTCTTATTGATGGTCTGTCTTCTCCGAGTTTTGAATCTCTGGATTTGAATGGACCATCGGGTCAAACAGCTCCTATAATCAATGGTCATTCCATTTTTAGTGTTTTGGAATCGGATACAGAGTGGCTGAAGAGGTGCTTGGTTGGGGTTATCAAGAATAATTTTGAAAAAGATTTCGTTCAACAAGCGTTGCTTCATGATGGTATTGATGTCAGAATTCTACGTTGTGGGCTTAATTTCGATTCTCATGTGATTCTTTTCAAGTCTTCTACATACATGGAAGCTACTTGGACAACGAAGAGGGAGGAACTTTGCTATTGGTTTGATCATATCGACAATCTGTTAGTCGATGGGGTTCCAAAGTATTTTTGCTCCATTCTCCTTACTGGTGTTCCGTTATACTGTTGGCATGAATCTTTTTTTGAATCTATCGGCAAGAGATGGGGTACTTTTATTGGTGTTAATGCAGGGACCATTGCAAAGAACAAACTTGATGTGGCCCAGATCACTATTCGTGTTGCTAGTACATCGGAGATCCCGGATTTCATTAGGGTTGAATCAATGGGGCATAAATATATTATCAAAACAAAATTGGGCATGCTTAGAGATGACATCTTCGACTGGGATAAGAATGCCTCAAATGAAAATGTTGCGGATGTGTGGTCTGATTCAGATGAGTCCATTTCTAAGGGTGGTGAGGTTATTGGTGAAATGCTTAATGTGAATAGGATCCCGGCTAATTTTCCGGGGGAACAAGAAGCTCAGCGGTAGCCGGAAAAAATGGCAGTACCTATGAACCCAGATGCAGAGAATGTCGTTGACAATTCCAATCCCAATATCTTGGGAAATTCTAGTGGGTCCAACAGTTTTAAAGAGTATGATAAGGTGGAATCTTTGAAGGAGTTAAGTGATTCGGATGAATCCATTAAAGGGGAGAAATCTGATGGCGTGGTTGTCCCTAATTGTTTGAGCCGGGCTATATCTAATTTTGGCCCATCTCCATTAAATCTTGCTAGGCCCGGTTTGAGTCCCAACTCATTTGCTTTACCTAGTCAACAATTTATGCAGCTTTCCTCTAGTTTTGGTCGTGATATTTCTCTTGAGTTTGTTCCCGACAGTTATGAGGATAGAAGCTTACCTAATTCTTCCAATATTTCAATTCTGATGCGGAAAAACAATTTGGTGGTTTCGCCGGTGACCCAAGTGCCTAAGGGTTTTTCAGAGCTAATTCGAGAAGGATGATTAGAAGGCTTGTGTGTGGGTCCCTTGAAGACCAGGAGATTAACGGAGAGGTTGGGGGATCGGGTAACTCAAATTCCTGTGATGATTCTACAGTGGGGTTAGAAGCTAAATCTGTATGGGAAATTTGCAACTTATTGGAAGTTTCATTCAGAGAAGGGAGGGAGAGGGTTATCAATCGAGTTAAAGAGTTGGAGAAGGGAAGTTTTTGAAGGTTTTCAGCCGGTTTTCAACAGGAAATTTTCATAATTTTTAATGAGTCTGGAATTGAAGATATTGTCTTGGAATGTTAGAGGTTTAAGAAGAAAGGAAAAACAGCGGGCAGTATGTCAGGTGATTCGCAAAATTAAAGAAAATGTGGTATTTTTACAAGAAACTAAGATGCATGTGATTGGGATTTCGGATGTGAAGAAGATGTGGAACAGTAAAGGGGTCAAATTCTCATTCTCTCCAGCTGTGGGATTGGAAGGGGTATCTTGACCATGTGGGATTCAGATTTTATTCAGGTTAATGACATTATACTTAATCCTCGTTTCATCTGCCTTTTAGTATGCATTAACTCCAAAAAGTTTAATGGTGGTTTGATGAACGTCTATAGACCATCAATTGAAGTTGATAAAGAATCCTTTTTAGAAGAAATTTTAGAAATCATTAGACTATGTCAGATCCCTTGGTGCATTGCAGGATATTTTAATTTAATCTTAGTTCAGGAGGAAAAAATGGGAAGAACCTATAATTTGGCTTCAATGGATTTGTTTAGAGATTTTTTGTTCAAGGCTCAAATGTTGGATCTTCCTTTGTCAAGGGGTAAATTCACCTGGGGAAACAATAGAGAAAGACCCACTTTCGTTCGCTTGGATCGTTTTCTGATTAATGTTGAGTTTGGTAACAAATTTTCGTCATTGATACAAAAGCTGCAGAATAAATCGATGTCCGATCATAATGTGATATCTCTTGAGGAAGGGGATATAAATTGGGGTCCCAAACCTTTTCGGTTTTTCAACTATTGGTACCTTGAAGAGGGTTTTGAAGATGTGGTTACTTCGGTTTTCAATGGCCCCAATTCTACTCGTAGAAGACCCAGGATTGTCTTGATTCTCAAACGCTCGAAACTAGCTCTAAAACAGTGGGCTGGTAAGAAGCATGTTACAGTTGATTCGAATATTCCAAAACTAGAAGCTGAAATTTCGCTCCTTGAAATAAAAATGCAGAGTGGTGTATACTCTAATGAAGATTTCCATTTTCTTTGCCGTATGAGATGGGAACTTTGGTCTCTTTTCAGAAAAGAGGAATGTAACTGGCTTCAACAGTCCCGGTTGCGTTGGTTTTCAGAAGGCGACCGCAATACTCATTTTTTTCACTTCGTGGCTTCAAATAGAAGGAGATATAATGCCATTCCTAATATTAGAAGTTGTTGGGTTTTTAGAGGCTCGATTTGATCAACCAAAGTAGCTCACCAAGTGGTGGAGAGATGGATTTTTGGGTGGAAGGGTTGTGGAAGCTAGAAAGAATAAAGACACAATGATTTATAGTGGTTCGGCCTTCTAACAAGCACCTACATCCACTACCTTAGCTTCCCACTAAGGATTTCACAATCAATCCACTAATTGATTCGTCCCCTTTTCTAGGATTAGGAGGAAACCCTTACAACCGATCAAGCTTCTACCCAAAGCCTTGATCAAAACCCTCTTTTACAAAGAGATAAATAAAGCAAACTTAAACTCTCTAATAGGTGTTTGTTTGCACAATAAAGCACTCACCTAAAACCTAAAACACTTGAGCAAATTTGACAATTTTGGCTCACTAGTGTTTGTCTATACAAGAATTGACAATTTAAGCACTAAGACACTTTTTGATCATTTGATGTTTTACAATATGAGCATTAGCCTTCTCTTGATGCTTGGAGGTCCCTTTAATACTCCCAAATGAGTTTGTAGCCGTTTCTAGCCGTTGGGATCAAATTGGAGCCGTTGAGGACTTTATTTCCCTTCATAAATGCTGTTCTGCAGCTACCAGTATCGATACACGTGTAACGGTATCGATACGGCCTTCATAGGAACTAGCCGTTGAGCTCTTGCCAGCTGAGGCGTATCGATACGCTTGAGGGCGTATCGGTACGGGTCCATATTTGAATGGCCGTTGGGAAATAGCCGTTGGGATAGTTGAAATGGGATCGGTACGCTTACCTGGCGTATCGAAACGATCCCGACCGTATCGATACGGCAAAGGCCTGTATCGGTACGGGGTTTGACAGTGGCCAAACAGAAAAATCTTAAAACTAAATTCAAGTTATTTGGACTTAAAACTAAGTTTTAAATTCTTTTCAAATTAGTCCAAAACATTTTTCAATTATTATATCAAAACATAGGTTCTACAATCTCCCCCTTTTTGATATAATAAAACTCACTTGAAAAATTGTTTGGGTTTCTCCCCCTTTAACTTTAAAAATGTGAATAAGAGATTAAAGATATGAAATTAAGTAAAGCTCCCCCTTATTCATTTGAAAATTCAATTTTTCAAACCATTTCTCCCCCTTTTTGTTATATCAAAAAGAATTTAAAACATTAAATTTTAAAATAACAATAGGGATAAAAATCTTGACACAAATAAGAATTTGGTTTAAAATGGCTCCCCCTTACTCAAAGCATCATCAAAAGTGTTAGTCCATCATATATGATCATCTAGTTGAATACTAAAAATAAGACAAATAAACTCAAAAACAACTAGAAATTTTACCAACACTTGAACCCAAGGGAGGATGTGAAGCCTTCCTTCTTCAAGTGTTCTTCCTTGTGTGTATGGAGCTCCCCCTCAATGTTTGACTTGTTGAACATCTCCATCACACCTACAATAGACAATCAAGTAATTTTTGGTATCCAACTTGCTTTGGATCCATAAACGTTAGTTGCACAAATTTTAGTCCCCTTAGGAATCCATTTTTCAATGTCATCCTTTTTAATTGAAGTACTAAGTCCTTTTGGGACCCAAATACTTCTAAAGCATTTTCCTTTAATAAATCTAGGGGCACTAGATTGTCTAACATAAAGGTTTGATTTTCCAAAATTGTTTTTCTTTTCAAGCTCTTTGGAAATCAAATCTTTTTCTACTTGAACATTTTGAAGCAATTTTTGTAAATCAAAACATTTTAATTCAAACTCTTCAAGTTTTGCTTCAAGTTCAAGTTTGGTTTTAGAAAGCAAATCATTTTGAATTTTTAACTTTGAAATCAATTTATTGTTTTTCAAAATGTGGCTTTTAAAATCTAAAACCAAATCATCATAGGCATCTTGTAATTCATCAAAAGTGTAGAAACATGAAGTAAATGAATTAGAAGTTACCCTTGAATCTTCTTCGATGGCCATAAGGAAAAGGTTGGCTTGTTCATCGTCGGTGGAGTCCTCATCACTCCATGTAGCCACATGTGCCTTATTCTTATGGCTTGAAGTGCTTGCCCTCTCATTTCTTTTAGGTTCTCGTTCAAGCTCTCTCAAGGCTTTCTTCATGAACGGGGCACACTTCTTGAAGAGATGAACTATCTCTTCATCTTTATCCTCCTCTTCACTTGAGTAGACATGATGGCAAGTGAAGGATTTGAGAGCCATGGCACTAGCATTGATGCCAAGCCCTTTGATTTTCTTCTCTCCCATAGCTCTAATTTCTTCCCTCTTCTTCTCATCCTCTTTGTTCTTCTTCATGATTTGATGAGTAAGGAGAGACCCCATGAGTTCATCAAGCTTCAAAGTCTTCAAATTTTTAGCTTCGATGATGGCGGTCCTCTTTGAGTCCCAAGACTCGGGAAGTGAGTAGATGAGCTTTCGAACAAGCTTCTCCTCCGGGATGGCTTCTCCATAGCCTTTGAGACCATTGGTGATGGTGGAGAACCTATCAAACATCTTCTCGATGTTCACTTCCGGATCCATTTTGAAGTTCTCATACTCCAAGGTTAGGAGCCCAATCTTGGTCTCCTTGACTTCATTTGTCCCCTCGTATGTGACTTCAAGCTTGTCCCATACCTCCTTGGCACTCTCACAAGAAGACATCTTCTCATAGATGGATGGACCAAATGCACAAAATAGAATGTGCAAGGCTTTGCAATTTAGCTCCATCTTCTTGCGATCGTCGGCACTCCATTCCGCTTTACTTCTTTGAGGCACGAACGGACCATCTTCAACTATGTCCCATAGCTTGTAATCTCTTGACTTCAAGAAGAGTTTCATCTTTGTCTTCCAATGGGCATAGTGGTCTCCGTCGAAGAAGGGCGGTTTGTCGATTGATTGTGCCATTGAGCCGGTTGATGAAATAGTGATCGAGCTTGCCGGATCTTCTCAATAGGATGTGAATCCTCTTCGATTGAACCAAGCTCTGATACCAATTGTTGGGTTTTTAGAGGCTCGATTCGATCAACCAAAGTAGCTCACTAAGTGGTGGAGAGATGGATTTTTGGGTGGAAGGGTTGTGGAAGCTAGAAAGAATAAAGACACAATGATTTATAGTGGTTCGGCCTTCTAACAAGCACCTACATCCACTACCTTAGCTTCCCACTAAGGATTTCACAATCAATCCACTAATTGATTCGTCCCCTTTTCTAGGATTAGGAGGAAACCCTTACAACCGATCAAGCTTCTACCCAAAGCCTTGATCAAAACCCTATTTTACAAAGAGATAAATAAAGCAAACTTAAACCCTCTAATAGGTGTTTGTTTGCACAATAAAGCACTCACCCAAAACCTAAAACACTTGAGCAAATTTGACAATTTTGGCTCACTAGTGTTTGTCTATACAAGAATTGACAATTTAAGCACTAAGACACTTTTTAATCATTTGATGTTTTACAATATGAGCATTAGCCTTCTCTTGATGCTTGGAGGTCCCTTTAATACTCCCAAATGAGTTTGTAGCCGTTTCTAGCCGTTGGGATCAAATTGGAGCCGTTGAGGACTTTATTTCCCTTCATAAATGCTGTTCTGCAGCTACCAGTATCGATACACGTGTAACGGTATCGATACGGCCTTCATAGGAACTAGCCGTTGAGCTCTTGCCAGCTGAGGCGTATCGATACGCTTGAGGGCGTATCGGTACGGGTCCATATTTGAATGGCCGTTGGGAAATAGCCGTTGGGATAGTTGAAATGGGATCGATACGCTTACCTGGCGTATCAAAACGATCCCGACCGTATCGATACGGTAAAGGCTTGTATCGGTACGGGGTTTGACAGTGGCCAAACAGAGGCAAAATGGTATCGGTACGGGTCCAACCGTATCGATACTGGTGACGTGAAAACACAAGTTTGGCTGTTTAAAACATGAAAAATCTTTGCCAAAAACCTCTTAAAATACCTCAAACATAAATTCAAGTTGTTTGGACTTAAAACTAAGTTTTAAATTCTTTTCAAATTAGTCCAAAACATTTTTCAATTATTATATCAAAACATAGGTTCTATAGAAGTGAATCGGGTCTTTTGTCAGATCCTTTGAAGGTAAAAAATTTCATTAAAGAGCACTTTTGTAAAAGTTACAATGAGAGTCACGTACTGGAGGTCGAGGAGATTAAACTGGGTTTCAATAAGATCTCTGACTTGCAATCCTCTAACCTCATTGCTCAGTTTTCTGATGAAGAGGTATGGCTGGCCTTAGGTTCTATGGATAGTAATAGGGCCCCGGGTCCGGATAGATTCAACATGGGTTTTTTCAAGAGATTTTGGCCTCAACTGAAGACGAGTATTATGGTATTCTTTGATGATTTTTTCCATGGGCGTGCATGGGAAGAAGGTATAAATCACTCTTTTATTACACTTATCCCGAAAGGCATCAATCTGGTATCTTTAGATGAGTATCGTCCTATTAGTCTCATTGGGGGTGTGTACAATCTTTTATCTAAGGTGCTAGCTCGAAGATTAAGATCGGTACTAGGTGATATCATTAGCGAAACTCAATTTGCCTTCATTCAAGGAAGGCAAATTCTAGACTACTCTTTAGTGGCTAATGAAGTAATTGATTCAATGGTTAAATCGGGCAGAAGTGGGGTGGCGTTTAAAGTGGACTTTCAAAAAGCATATGACACGGTAAGCTGGTCTTTCCTTATTCGTTGCTTAAAAGAATTCGGCTTCAATGATACTTGGTGCAGTTGGATATATAAATGCATCTCTACAGTCACTATTTCTATTTTAGTTAATGGTTCACCAACCCTACCTTTCAATATTTCGTGTGGGCTCAGACAAGGGTGTTCCCTCTCCCCCTTACTCTTCAACATTGTCGGTGAGGCTTTAAATTTAATGTTAAAAAGGCAATGGCAGTTGGTCTTTTTGACGGTATTAGTATTGGGAAAGTGGGATCAGACATCATTATCTCTCATCTGCAGTTTGCTGACGATCTCCTCATATTTTGTGGAGGGGAGGGTAGACAGGTCAGGAATATTAAAAGAGTGCTCCGTGTTTTTGAATTAGCTGCGGGGCTGAAGTTGAACTTAAAGAAGAGCAAATTATTGGGTGTTAATATTCCGGATAATCTGGTTGCTGCTTGGGCGAAAGCTATTGGATGTCTTTGTGAAAAACTTCCAACGACCTACTTGGGACTTCCTTTGGGTTCGCGTAGGAACTCAAGCGTGTTGTGGGATCCAGTTTTCAAGAACTTCTCCAAGAGACTGGAAGGATGGAAAGTTGGTTTTCTTTCTATTGCCGGGAGGTTGACTTTGATCAAATAGGTACTTTCCAGCCTGCCTATTTACTTTCTTTCTATTTTCAAAATTCTAGTTGTTGTTCTTAAGAAGCTTAACAGTTTGATGGCTAAATTCCTATGGGGCGGATCTAATGATAAGGCCAAAATTCACTGGGTTTGCTGGAATCAGGTCTGTTCAAGTAAGATTTCGGGAGGATTAGGTGTGGTAAATTTGGATATTCTAAATAAGTCTTTACTTGGTAAATGGATTTGGAGGTTTGGGAATGAACCTTCTTCTCTATGGAGAAGAGTTATTTCTGCAAGGCTACCTGGTAATTCAACGAGCATTCTCCATGTTCCTACTTCTAATAGGTACTCTTCTTGGATTTGGAATGGTATATCCAGTACCTTCTTCTCCAATGATTTTTTTGGTAACTTTCTTAGAAACAATTTGATTTTTCAAGTGGGAGATAGAAAAAAACACTTATTTTTGGACTGATTTTTGGTTGGGTCCCTTTGCACTGAAACAAAAATCCCCTCGCATCTTCATTTTGGCTTGTCAAAAATCGGGTTTCATTTGTGATTTTGGCCAAAAAAACAGAGACTGGTTGGAATTGGCGTATTGATTTACGCCGCCCTTTGAGAGACTGGGAAAAAATCAATAGGAAGCATTCATGTCGACCCTTCAAGATTTTCGATCTTCCTTTTTACACAATGACTGGATTAATTGGAAGGGTTCTAGGACGGGGCTTACTCGGTTAGATCAATTAGGAGAGGGGTTGAAAGGGTTGCCAATGACAATTTTGATTGGAATGATGTGGTTTGGTTGGGTGGCTCCTCCAAAAGTAGAAATTTTTATTTGGAGAGTCACTATGGGTAGAATTCCAGTGCTGTCAGAACTAAAGAAAAGAGGTATACATGAAGTGGAGGACATTCGTTGTCGTTTGTGTAAATCGTGCGATGAAACGCCTGAACATCTATTCTTTGGATGTAAAGGAGTTTGGAGCATATGGATGAGTTATTGTAATCTTCTAGGCTTCCACTAAGTTTGGCCAAAGACCCCAGGTCAGTTTCTTATTGCTTGGAAAGGCTTGGTAGACATATCCGGATTTAAATGGTGTATATCTATTCCTTTTGCTTTGATATGGTCGGTGTGGTTGATGTGTAATGATATTTTGTTTCATAATAAGGAAGTGGATTGGGATCAGCTCTCTTTTTTTATTAGATTCCGTTGGGCGTCTTGGTTTAAAGCTACTTATAATAGTAGTAATATATCCATCGATAGCTTATTTATGGATCCTACTATTGCTGATCAAGTGTTGGTAATGAAAAATAATAATGCGGTAAGGATTGGTTGGTCCCCTCCTCCAGTGGGGTTTTTAAAATTCAATGTTGACGGTGCATTTTGTTCGGCTTCGGGTCGTGGTGGTATATGTGGTATTTTGAGGGATTCGAATGGTTTGTCTCTTATGGAATTCTCAACGTCGTGTGATGGTGGACCTCCAGCTCTAACGGAATTGACAACAATTAAAGAAGGGCTTTCTCGCTTTCTTCATTTCCGTTGGTCGGGTCAGTTCAAATTGATCTTGGAAACGGACTGCAAGACAGTTTTTGATTGGTTGTCCGGAGCCTCGCCTCCATTGATTAGTGCAGCTCGTGAGGTATATACTTTACGGGATCAAATTAATAATGCAGGGATGATCCTAAAATTGATTTAGCACGTTCAAAATATTAGGGCTGATATTTTAGCAAAAAAGAGCATTGGTTAAGATTGGTCTGTAAGCTTATTTGGTGGTCATGTATCAGTGGCTTCTTGGATGTTTTTTGTCATGAACCTTGGAATGTTGTAATCATGTTTTAATTATGTTAATATAATTATCAGTGGGGTACTCTTTCCCCCCTTTCACTAGGAAATGGGTTTTTAATGAGGCTCATCTCTTTTTCAAAAAGAGATGATAATATGACACAAATTCAACCTATAAGGCTTGTTAAAGTTTAAAACTTGAATTTCGTATTGTGTTCATTATCGAGTTTCAATCGATTATTTTCTATTTTTTAAAATAAAATTTTACATAATTTCTAAGACGGAAAATTTTGATTTTACGAAATTAGATTTAGACTATTTGGAAATTATTTAATAAAATAAAATTTTATCATATATATTTATTATTGGATTGAAATCAATTTAGGTATGTTTTAATTGTTTGAGATTTAATTGGATGTTTAAATTTTTTTACTTGGATTTTTGATTAATATCATAAATTAAATAAGGCTAAAGGGGTATTTTTGCCCCTGGGTTTGACCCAAAAATCAATTTTGCCCCTCGTCGAAAAACGCACTCAATGTGGCCCCCAGTTCGCGAAATCGATCAAATTGACCCTTTGACCGACATTGACTGTTACGATGATGACGTTGTGGTCCACGGTGATGACATGGCAGTACACGTGGGTTGATGACGTGGAACAAGGGACTGAATTGATTAATTTAACTGAATTTAAGGGCATAATTCATTTTTTACCGAATTTAAGGGCATGACTGATTTTAATTGAAAGTTCGATAACGTAATTAATCGTTAAATATTAATATTTAAATATTCATAAAAGATTAAAAAATAAAAACATCATAATAAATTAAAAAATAAGTAAAAATATTAAAATTGCAAATATAAAAAGTTGTCAATATTAAAAAAATCAAAAATTTAAAAATATTTATAAATCATTGGAAATGATTTCGATTGTTTCATGTTATGCTAAGTGTACTAATGTTCTTTGAACATATTTTCAATTGAAACATCATTGTATTAGAGTAGTAATAATTAATAAAACCAATTTTTTCTTTCATTTTTTACATCAAATATTAATGAGCACCAATTCGATGTAGAAAAGCGAAAAAAAATTTGAGTTTTATTGTTACTCTAATACATTGTTGATTCCACTGAATTTTTTAACGAAAGCTAATAGTCGAAGACTTTTTTGATGAAAGTGTTCAATTTTTTAATATTTTATAAATACTTTTTATATATCAAGTTTTTACATTAAATTTTATCACTTTATCATTTCTAATAATTTTAAATTTTTATATAATTTTTATTTTTAGTAATTTTTAGAATATATTATTTATTTATATTAACTTTATGGATTTTTATAAAAAAATAAGAATATTTTGATTTTTTTAGAGTCTTCACTTTACTTATTTTAAAATTATCTTCACTTAATAAATTTTTTATCCACTTTTAATATTTTAAAATTTAATAATTTTATAAATTCTTATTTTTTAACTTAAATATTAAATAACTTATTAAACATTTAATTAAAATTAATTATGCCCCTAATCTCGGCAAAAAATCAATTATGCCCTCGAATTTAGTTAAAATAATCAATTCAATCTCTTTTGCCACATCATCATCTCACGTGTACTACCACGTCAGCACCGTAAACCACCACATCATCATGGACCGCCACGTCATCACTGTTAACTGCCACATCAGCACCGTAACGGTCAACGTCGTTCAAATGGTCAATTTGATCAATTTCGCGAACTGGATGCCACATTGAGTACGTTTTTCGGCGAATGGAGAAATTGATTTTTTGAGTCGGATTCAGGGAGAAAATACCCCTTTAGCCATTAAATAAAAGACTAAACCAAATACAAAATTAAAAGTAAAAAATAAAATTATATATATATATATATATATATATATATATATATATATATATATATATATCAAAGTTGCTGTGAAATAAAATAACTCTATCTTACAATCTTATATCAAATATTTTGTAAATGAAAAATTATGAAATCAGATATAAAGATTTTCTTTTGAAAGAGAAAAAAAATATTAAACCATTATTTTTTTACTAAAATTGATTCCTAATCGGTAACATAATAAAAAAATATATACATATTTACTATTTATCATACTACTAAAAAATAAATAAAAATAACTTATTCGTTCATTTCGGCTAAATTATCTGGTCAAAATCGTGTTGATGTTCGATTTAGAGTAGATTTTGACAAATTAAATTAGGGCTATTTTCAGGTCGGATTATTTTCGGTTCTGATTGATTTTTGGTTCGGGTTGCTTTCGGTTTGAGTTAATTTCGGTTTTGGTTACTTTCGATTCAGATTAATTTTCGGTTTAGTAAATTTCGAGTCGTTTTTTGTTCAGGTTCTGGTCAGGTTTAGACCGTAATGTTCAGGTCTCGGTCGGGTAAATCAGTTCAGGTTTCGAGTCAAATTTTTCAGTTCTAGATACAATGTGTCGTGTCACAATGTTCCATTTGACATTTTCAAAAAAATATTTTATTTTAAAAAAATTCTTTAAAAGGTCTAGAAACTATATAATATATTATTAGTCTTATAAGGTTATTTTGCCCTCGAGTTCGACCCAAACTAGCAATGTTGCCCCTCGTATATAAATGTGTTCTATTAGGTCCTCAAGTATGCACATTATAGTAAATTAGCCCCTTGACCAATATTGAACGTTACATTGTTAACGTGGCAGTTAACTATGCTGATGCGACGGTCCATGATGCTGACATGACAATGCATGTGTGATGCTGACATGACAGAGGGGCTGAATTGATTTTTTAAATCGAATTCGAGAGCATAATTGAATTTTTTATCGAGTTCAAGGGCATAATTCATTTTAATTGAAAGTTTGATAACTTACTTAATCTTTAAGCTAAAAAATAATAAATATTTAAATACTTATAAAATATTAAAAATAAAAATCCGAATTTAAAAAATATAAGTAAAAAACATAAAATTAAAAATATGAAATTTTATAAATATAAAAACTCAAAATTTAAAAAAAATTTATAAATTATCAGAAAAGCCTTCAACTGTTTCTTTTGAGAAATTATATTATGGGTCATTCCTGCCACATCATCCATGAGACCAACAAATAAAAATCATCCATCTCATTATTTTTTCCATGTCATATTTTTACCAAATAAATGTAACCCCCTCATCTCGGTCCGGACGCTTGACCGATCTGAGTGGACTAAACGGGAATAACCGAGATGAAACCCGTTAAGGCTCCACTTCGGTTACCGACTCTAGGAAAAACTTTTTCATTTAATATATTATCTAGATGTGTTAATTTACCCTATGTGTGAAACGACAGCGGAAACAAGGCTCACGAGAAGCCCAACAACAAACAGGGCCTAAGCTCAAACCTTGAGACCCTTTAGAGATGTCAAAAGCCCATTTACAGGCCTGTGTTTCGAAACAGTCAATGCCCGTTTCGAAACACGGGCTCCAGTTTTAAAAGTCAGACACTCGTACCGAAACGCATCCACCCCATTTCGAAACAGGGGCCCCATTTTTCCTAGGCGTTCCGATACTCGTTTTGGAACAGGCAATTTCAGTAGTCAAAGTGTTTCGAAACTTGTTTCGAAACAGGGGCTCATAGTAGCCAAAATGTACCGAAACATGTTTCGATACGGGGCCCTGGAACCACACCCGTTTCGAAACACCTGCACTCTGTGAATTCCAAAACTCAGTTTTAAACATCTCCAATTGATCGCAAACGTCTGTAACGACCCCAAGAAGCATACATAACATACAAACACACTCTAGAGGCATGCACCCTATTGCAAACATACTCAAGATTCATAAGGATATAAGATAGGGCATCCATTCAAAAGTCCATACATAGCATTCAAGGTTCATGTTTCGCAAGAGCATACAATTAGACATTCAAGAAGGTAATTCAAACATGGTTCACAAGCATTCAAGGCAACCAAAAGCCAACCAACAACATGGCATTTAAAGGAGTCTAACTTGCTCCTAAACAACCAACACCAACATACTTCAAAGGCTCAAACAACATATACATGTCTCATTGCTTGACCATTACATCATAATATAAAATCCATACTTGGAAGATTCAAAAGCCCAGCTAGCACACTTAGAGGCCCCTTCTTGCATTAGCAACCCACGAGCTACGGATCTACATTGTCAAACAAAAGAGAGCGTAAGCATAAAGCTTAGTGAGGGTAAGCTCATTAAAAATAAACCTCGACAATGTAGGGTCCAAGCACGAGCACAACCAAGGTAGAATGCATGATTTTACCTTCGATCTTCATGAGCCAAAATACACATGATGCATGAACAAATATCCAATATTATGTCATGCTCAACAAGCTCAAATCCACATCATATGTAATCACATATAATAATCCATATAGGAATCACATTCCACATCATATTGATACACATATCAACTCATATTGGCACCTAGTTATGACTCGAATACACGGATAACACGTTGGAACACACATCCAACACAACCATTACCTTACGGTGGGATTACACTCATCATCGTTCACGCGGAGGGGATTCCACTCATCCTCACGCCCCCAGTCGATGGGATTACACTCATCATCGACTAATATATAAGAATGTTTTCCGGGCGAACTCGTACTCCATCTTGATTACTACCATTATCAAGACCACGAGCGCATTCGACTCACGTGTGCACACTAACATCCTAATAATCGATCATTTGTACCCAAGCATACTAGTGCCAATACTCAACACAATCCACAATATCAATTCACAACCATTTCTGTGCTTAGCACGTACTCACCATGATTAACATCATGCCCATACATCATGCATATAACAATGCATCACAACCATGCCTCAACATACATGTATAACACATTTATACATAAACATCATAAACACAGTCATTATGAGGCATAAACAACAATTAAAGAGTGCAACCAAAGTCTCTAATTAAAGCTTAGGATCTACCACTCTAATCCCAACACTAGGTGGGTCTACCAAGTCCAACCTAGTCCACATGCTTGAACCAAGTACTCAAAACCATTTTTAAAAACGTTAAATCACTCACCTTCACTTTCAAGCTCAACGACCAAGCAACCAAGACCTTCAAGCTTCTAGATTCACTCCCGATGTTTCACCAACACAAATCTTTGCTTCTAATCAACTCAAAACAATCAAAACAACATCAAAACAGTCCATACATCAATGTAGCAAACCCGGAACATCATTCAAGCATCAAACACATGATTTTCAAGCTATGAACAACCCCAAAATCATCAAACTCGAGCAGCCCTAAAGCACAGTCCAAAATCTTTGATTTCAACACTTTTAACACTCCCAAATGATTCCAAAACAACCATTAACTAACATACTAACATTAGCCTTCCTTTTCCAACATAAAACACACCCAAAACCCATTCCAAAACCCTTCAAAAATCCCATGAAGACCCAAATACGAAAATCATGCTAAAACACTTTAAAATTCATATATGTTGGACCTCAAGGTTCATAAACAACATATCTAACATTATTAAATCAATAACTTTGATAAAAACTCATAAAGTCACAACCTTTAACATTTTTCCATGAAAAATCAAATTCCCAAAACATGTGTTTTGGGATGAAAATGAAATCTAATGGTACTTTCAAAGAGAGGAAGATGAGAGCAAGATGAGAATGTGATTACCTTTCGAAACTAAGCCAAAATGAAAGAGAAAGAAGATGGAAAGTGAAATGGAAGGGGAGCTTCTCTTTGTCGTGGAAATGGAGAAGATGAATAGTGAAAAAGATGACAAAAATGTTGTTTTAATTAAAAAGTGGCTTTTTAAATTTGAAGTCCATTTTATTACAAAAATGGCATTAATGAGATGACATTCTCATTAGTCTTAAAATCCATGGAATTTAGTTTCAAATAAATTTTTGGTCCAACATAAATGTTTGTTTTGAAAGTTTGAAGCCCAAAGTAATATTTTATTATTTAAATTATAAACCGAGACTCAAAATATTATTTAAATATTATTTTTACTCGATCCCTAAACCCGGGTGTTACAATAAATCTCCACTCATATTATTTTCACCCAACCCCTAAACTCGGGTGTTACATGGAAAAATTAATGTGATGAATGATTTTTATTGGTTGATCTCATGGGTGACGTGGTAAGAATAACCCATAATATATTTTCTCATGTTTTTGACTATGCTAAGCCTACTAATATTCATTGAGCATATTTTCAATGGAACCATCCTTGTAGGGATGAGCAAAACTCGACTCGAGGCAAAAATACTCGACTCGTCTTGACTCGACTCGAAATTTTATAAACTCGAAAAAAAATCAAATAAAGTTTGAGTTGTAAAATGGAAGTTCGAATAACTCAATTTTTTTAGTAATTAGTGAATTTATTTTTAAGTTCGACACGAGTCCCTCTATTTTTTATGATATATACATATTGATATATAAAAATATGAAGAAATATTGTCACATGTGAAAAAATATATATGTGCATATCTTATATGATTAGAGAAATGAGTTTAAATTGGAATCAAACCCTACTATAACATGATAAATAATTACAATTAAATTTTTATAGGAACTCGAAAATTCGACTCGACTCGACTCGAATTTCTTAAACTCGACTCGAATCGAAAAAATTTCAAATAAAGTTTGAGTTGTAAAATATGACTCGTCAACTCGAATAACTCGAAATTTTTTGACTCGACTCGACTCGATCGAACGCTCACCCCTACATCCTTGTATTAAGGTAGAAAAAACAAAAAAAAAATCGTTTTTCTACATCAAATATTAATGAGCATCAATTTAATGTAGAAAAGCAAAAAAAAAAATTCGAGTTTTATTGTTACTTTAATACAAGATTGATTTCACTAAATATTTGTTTAACAAATGATAATATTCATATTTGTGAAGTCAAAGACTTTTTCGATGAAAGTGTTCGATTTTTAATACTTTATTAAAGTTAATTTTAATATTTTTATTTTTAATCTCTAATACATTTTAATTTTTATATTAGTTGTTATTTTCAATAATTTTTTAAATATATTTTTATTAAGTTTATGGGGATTTTTAAAATTGAAGAATATTTTGATTTTTTGTGAGAGTTCTCACTTTTCTTATTTTAAAATTATCAGGAACCAAAAGGATATTTACATCAATTTGTTTATCGATTTTTCATACATCCCATTTGTAAAAGTTCAACTTGAAAAACCAAATTATTTATCTAATTTATTTAAAAAACTAAATAAATCGATTAAATTAACTTAAAAATTACACAAATTGTTGATCCATTTTTAAAATTTTAATAATTTCTTATTTTTTTCATAAGTTATCGAACTTTCAACTAAAATAAATTATGCCCCTGAACTCGACAATAAATTCAATTATGCTCTCGAATTTGATTTAAAATATATATTTATCCCCTCTGTCACGTCATCATCACACATGCACTACTATGTCAGCATCGTGGACTACTACGTCACCATAGTTGACTATCACGTCAGCACCGTTAACTACCACGCCAGCACTATAACGGTCAACGTTGGCCAAGGGGTTAATTTACTGCAATGTGCGAACTGAAAGACCTAATTAAACGTCTTTTCGCGCGATGGGCAACATTGCTAATTTGGGTCGAACTCGAGGGCAAAATAACCCTACTAGCCTATATTTTAAAATGTAAATGTAACATGATAGAACTGTAGTGTATCATGTGCCAATAATATTTAAAGGAAAAAATTGTCAAGATTTAATTGTCAAAATTAGTCAAAGGGCTTAACTGATTCAATTTATTGGTTCAATAGCTTAATTGATTAAATTTCTTAATTTAATAGTTTAATTGAATGTAAAAAATATTCAAAAATTTAATTGATTTTTTTTCAAAATTCAAGGGCTTTGTAAGCCTTAAACCAAATAAATTTAATTAAAAGAAAAACACAGTATTTGGTGTAGGCTATAAAGCCATTTGTCTTTGTCAAGGAATTGAGCATGAAAAAGAAAGAAAAGAATTCTGTAATGGCAACAAATGAACTTAGTTTAAAACGAAAGTTAAAGATGCCTTCTTCGAGATGCATGGGATAATAATATACTTGTCAAACAAATAATGAATATTTATGTGAGCAGTTTATTAACATCTTTTTATACCATGTAAAATTTTATACTTTTCTAAACTCAACAAGTATTTTAGTGTAAAAACGGATAATGTTTTATAGGAGACGCGGATTCAAATCATTTTGTTTACATAGTGTATGCGCCTTGTTAAAGGGTTAAAAATATCTATAAGTAGATACTACCTTGTAATCACCCTTAGACTATTCAAAATAAATTATACTTCTTTTATTGTTAAATAAGAGTAAATAGATAACTGAGGTTAACGACAATAAATGAAAATAATTTTTATGAAAATATATATAATTTTAGCCCTTTATTTATCTAGAGATTAAAGATTAGAAGGAAAACATAAATATTTAGAAGTGAAGGATTCATAATATATATATAATATATATATATATATATATATATATATATATATATATTATGAAAAAAATAGTGTGTTGGGGTCAATAAGCCCTCCCACACACTATATACTTTCGTCATTGCATTTATTAAAAATATTTTTTAATGATTTTTACCTAGGAGATGGAGAAGTGCAAATTTTGCTCCTAATAAGTTTAGAACTCATGTTCTAGGAGAGGGGAAGACTAATTAAGAGCTTTTAATCACTTATTAGAGACTGATGATAGATTTTGTGATTATTAATTTGTAATAATTTGGGTTTATATGAGTACTTATGGAATTCAAATCATCTAAGAAAAAAGTTTAGGAATGGGTCGAAAATTTAAAGTTTTTTATTTGACCTTGATTTGACTCAACTCAAAATTTGATGATGTTTCACGCACTTAAACTCGATACGATTCAACACAAATATTTTTATTATTATTTTTATTTAGTAAAATAGGAAATTTTTTTAGAGAGAAACATTATATTAATTATCCCTAACTATATTGAGCAAAACTCTATTATTATCCAGAAAATACTTTAATACATAAGTTTTTTTAGTTTGCATAAGGCTTTCAATTTTAGCGTTTAGGGCTTTAGGTTTAGGGGTTTAGTGCATAGGTGTAAAATTTAAGACTTATGTCTAGAATTTAGAGTTTAGGGTTTATGTTTTAGGGTGTTAGGATTTGAGAATTATGTTTTAAATTTTATAAAAGGATTGTGTAATTTTTTTACACAGCTTTTGTATCAAAATATAACCCTTATTTTCTTGAATTAGAAACTTTTCATGGTAAACCTGAACTCAAATTAAAAAAAAAATTGATCCCATAAAATCAAATTAAAAACCACTAAGGCTAGTTTAGCATTGCTTTTAAAAAGTGATTGCTAAAAAGGATTTTGAAAAATGATTTTAAAAAATTGATTGTAAGATTTTAGTGTTCACCATTGCTGTCAAAAAATGCTTTTAAGAAGATAAATGACTATTTTAGACATGATATTGTAAGTTATATATATGTATGTATATATATATATATAAATGATATTCAAATTCTCTAATGTTATAATATATGAAATATATCAGCTTAAATTATTATAAATATATAAAAGATTATTAATAAATATATTTTTTTAACAATTATACGTGTTCCATGAAAATATAACAAATTAAAAATATTTTATTTTAAAAACTTGACAGGAATAAATATACATCATTTTAAAATTTAAAAATAATTATTAATTATATAATTATATCTTCATAAAAAATATATAAATTTATAAATTATAAATAAACACAATAGAAAATGAAGGTTAAAATTATAAATTGACTCTCAAAATCACTTTTACAACCGCAAAAGCTAAAAATTTTAATTTTTGCATTTGGATTAAAAATCACTTTTTAAAAGCAGATTTTTCTCAAAAAAACTAGTTATTTAACACAACTTTTAAAACCAAAAACAGATTTGAAAAACAATGGTAAACAAAGCCTAAGTAGAAGTAATTGGTCATCCATATACAAAAATACATATCTTTTTATTGGCATATGAAACTTAAAAATGTTTAATAAAAATCTCAAGACTTAGGTCCAATATTAAAATGTAAATAAAGTATTATAAAATTTAATTGACAGAATTTCATCAACTTGTGGCTGTAGTTTAGTGGTAAGAATTCCACGTTGTGGCCGTGGAGACCTGGGCTCGAATCCCAGCAGCCACATCTAATTTTTCCCATTCTTCCAAATTTAGTTTTAGTTACTCTTGTCTCTACAAATTAGAAAGCAGGTTTGAAACGACATCGTTCAGAAGGCCACTCTCGAACATGACTGCTACTAGTTTTCCCTAGTTTTTGAGCTCTGATCAACAATCAATTCAGATTTGTTGGGATAGTTTTCTTCACTGCTCAAAAGCTGTCGAGGTATGGGAATTATAATCTACTTTTAACTACTAATCTTCCGTCATTCTTCTCAAACAATCCCAATTCCTCAATTTTCTATACATTTAATTTTTAATTTCCAGTTTTTAGGGCACGCTCTGAGACGATTAAGCTCGTAAATTTCCGTTTATTTGATACCAGAAACTTTTATGATTGGGATTATCGAGTTCACGATCTCGTAGTTTAAGAAGGATCCAATTTTTTTCTTAATTTATTTTGTGAGTTTCCTATTTGGGTTTTAAATAAATTATTGTAATTCGTTTTAGGGCCGTTTAGCTTTACTGATTGAGAGATCACGCCTTGATGTTCCGATTGGACCGTCTGCTGTTTTCTGATTTGCCTGTATGGTTTCTGTTTAGATGAAATGAGCATTAGGTTAAGGGATAAGGATAGAGAAAATACTTAAACTTCTTTTTGTCAGCATGATATGAGAATCAAAGAAGTAAAGATTTATGTTTGAACCTGATTTATGCTTTTCTTATTTCTTGTTATGTTTCAGATGATTGACGATCAAGACCTCGGCTTCTTTGCGAATTTCCTTGGAATCTTCATTTTCGTGCTTGTTATAGCGTATCATTTTGTGATGGCTGACCCGAAATTTGAAGGCAACTGAGGGTTTTTCACTTTTTTTAAGTCTCTGCAATGGATATTTAGATGATAGTTTTTTTTTTCAGACCGAGTTGTTTCATAAATGAAGACAAATCCATGTTAAATACCTTCAAGTTCAACACGATATTGCTATAAATGTTATCGTATTGCTAATGTTTTGCTCTTATTTTTTTATACCCATTTTTCTTTTTTTAGCTTTGAATGCATGAGTTCTGGAATGCTTTTAGCTATTAAACTGCTTTTAACATATGGTGCACCTTGATGAGGCAGCACTGTGTTGGAATGCAGCTATGTCAAAGCTGGGTTAGCATTGTAACGAAGTGTAGTCAATGTGTGCTGTTTTGAGCATAGCTGATGATTTATGAAGAACTGAATCCTCCTTGATAGGTCTACTACTGCACACGGATATAGGAAGGCATAGTTCACGTATTTGCTTTTGTTTGCTATTATGATGAATGATGATATCGATTGAGATCTGATGAGGTATTGATTTTTGTATAAAAGGCTGTAGATAGGTAGCTTGCGTTTTGGATAGATTAAAAGTGGTGGACAAGTGTTGTGTGAGCCGCATCAAGCTTGGTTAACAGTTTGTGCGAATTTTACATGCCTTGTTGAACTCTCCCATCTCAGTGGGTCAGTTATTTCTTTTTCCATTTCTATGGCTTATATCATCAAGTTATTAATCCAAACCCTTGGCTAGATTTGGCTCTTAAGCTTCTTCTCAACTCCATTACTCTTTATCTTACTGGCAACTCTTATTTTATACTATTGAAGATCAGATTTCCGAATCTTCTCGATGCTGTTCTGTTGAGTCCTCAATCATGTAGGGACATCTGCACTTGGTGTTCTGTTGAGTCCTCAAATCTGCACTTGGTGTTTTTAACGTCTCGAGATCATTTTGGAACACGGACTTTGAACTCTGCTAAAGACATGATAACTATTTCAGTAAAGAGTCAGTTTTGTGTATGAGCTTGCAGTAACAACTGCAATGAAAAGCAAAGAACCATAAATTAGGCTCCAAATACAGCTTCTGCAATGGAATTCACATAGAATGGTTGAAGATCTGCAGCTAGAGATGGAAGCCAAAGGGGAAATCTGGGTTTAAAAATAGACTATGATTGAAGATCAGAGCAAATTAACTTTCGGCATTGGATATGATCCAGGAAAATGATGTTACCAATGGCCTATTGACACCACTTCTATCACTTGGAAGTCGCAGTCTCAGAAATCATTGATTTACTTATGATTAACCTCTTAAAGAGATATCCCATCTTTCTTCAGTGAATATAAAGTATGTCTGCTGTAAACTCAACCAGTATACAATTCAGCATCACACAGCAAACCAAAGAGTTATTCGCACCTATAACTCTCATTCTAAATTGGTCTCTAAATTTTTAAATGTTCCAATTTCATCCTCAAATTATAACTTTCACTCTAAATTGGTCCCCAAATAATGACCCTCATTCTAAATCAGTCCCAAAACTTTTTGAATATTCCAATTTCATTCTCAAATTATCGTTTGCATCACATCATATTATTACAAAATACATATCAACATTTCACAACAATTAACGATTAACGATTTTTATAACAGTTTTATGTTAGTATGATTAGCATATATTGATAATTTGGGGATGAAATTAGAACATTCAAAAGGTTGAGGATCAATTTAGAATTAGAGTCGTAGTTTGAGGATGAAACTGAAATGCTCAAAAGTTTGAGGACCAATTTAGAATAAAGGTCATAGTTTAAGGATGAAATTAAAATGTTAAAAAATTTAGAGACCAATTTAGAATGAGTGTCATAGTTTGGGGACCTCCGAACTAAATAATAAAAACAACAGATGGCTGAGTTCAAAAGAGCACTGCATATTGATGGTAGCACATCCAGTTCATAGAGAAACTTTCCAAAACCTATTAATCTGCTGCATCTGGCCACACTCAACATTTACATTATATAGAGCAACTAGTCTTAACTAGATAGATAATGTCCTGTACAGTCTAATACTTGCTGGGGTGGGAGCGAGTCCGGGATAGAAGATTTGGAGGTGAAAAACGCGGGCCTTGCTTTATTAAGAAGGTATTTATGAACCAATCAACAAAACGAGTAAAGAATAATATCGTAGTTGTAAGTTTTCATTATATAGAGAAGTAGAACAATTAACAGAAACAGATCTGCAATCCAGCTTTATTGCTGTCAGTTTCCAACTGTAATGAGAAGGGATTTGCCTTTAAGATTAGAGCAAGCCCAATCTAATTACAGTTGCCTTCAAATTTCGGGTCTAGAGCTTGCTTCCACTTGCTAATCCTATCCACGGTTGGCAACCGATTCAAAACTGCCATCCATGATACATAGAGTGCCGAGGAATGAGCAAAGGATATCAGAGCAACCGTTTTGGTGTTTATTTACCTCTCAATACACCTCATAACAAACAAATCCATAAAAAGGTTGTCAACAAGATTTAACCAACACTCGATGCTTCGATTCTCACTTTGACATGAAATAATTTTCAAATTTATGATCAACATCTACCATATATGTAGGCCAATAAAATGAAGATGATCAGTCACTTAGGTTGCTCCAATAGATACATTGGAAACCAAAAAAGAAAATGTTTAAATGGTTTGACATTGACAAAAATCAAATATTATATGGTGACGTAGCTCTGAGTTGTATTAAAGCGCATCTAGTGTAGTGGTATCATAGTACCCTCCCACGGTACTGACCGGGGTTCGATTCCCCGGATGCGCATATCTTTTGTGTTTTTTTTCTTCATTCCAATATGCATGTTTTTGATACTGTTTTTATCTCATATTTCTTAGGGATGGTAGTGTTAAATTACTAATAGTGAACACTGTTTTCTGACAATTTTACTTCTAAAATTTATTGGTAGTGCTATCAACATCCCGAAGATAACCATGTAATAATGCACATCAAGATATCAGCTCGAGTTTCGTAGAATATTCGTGTTCGACGTATATTTTAAATTTTGCGCGGTACGATTCGGTGTTTATTTACGCAGGGCTAAGAATTGCAGGGTGAATGTTGTACTCCTTGGCGAACGCAAAGGGTACAATTTCGACTCCGAATATGTATTTGTTCATAAAAAATACTATCTTTTATCTGGTTGAAAAAATTGCCTGGGTTGGTGGCGAAAAAACCCCCTTGTCCCCTTGACCGTACTCTTTGCTTAATTGTGTGTTGCGTTTGAATTTTGATGGTAGGAATTCATTACCATGATCAGTGTCAGACAGTGTTTCATCAGTTTTTAATTTTTCAGACTTCAACTAATCTTTTGCTAACTATGTTAAATATCCTCTCTGATTGGATATTTTTCATATTAACATATCCCAACCACAACATTTGTTTCAGCTTTTCAAAATTTTATGTAAACGTCTGTTTGATAGCTACACTTTGATCTTTTAAGACCTAGTAAAGAATTCCTCTTCTAATTTTACATTTTTGTTCATATTGACGTATTGCATGATCTGTATTTTCAACCATGAATACACTTTTTTCAGGTATTTAATGACCCTAAATGGAAGCTTGAAATCATCGTGCAGTACTTACTAAAATACACGTCTAAGGTTAGTAATTAAGTTATTGTAAATGGTTGCCAATGATCATCTTTATTGCAAATTTTAGTTTTTTTTTTCTAAATTTAAGGGTTTAGGGTTTAATAGTTTAAGGTTTTAGGTTGAAGGTTAAGGGTTAAATTATTTTTTATAAAGAATAGGGTCAAACTGAAATAATATTTAAATAATGAGGGTTTAATAGAATACAGAAATAGGTGAGATACTAAATATATAGTTTACTCTTATTAAAAAATAAAAAATTTAATATATATATATAATAATTTAATTGAATTTTTAAAAATAATCATTAATTGTATGATGAGTCCTTAAAATTTTAAATATTTATTAATTAATTTAATGATGTTCAGCGGTGTTCAACATTAGTGGTGTTCAACGGTGTTTGTCACACGTTGTAGAATTTTCCAACTAAATATGTACACCTACCTAACCTTTATGTTTGGATTTATCTCAGAAATAGGTGTCCAAATTATGGGTAGGTTTACGGTGCGGCATAGTCGCGGTACGACTACGGCGTGACACCAACAAAAAAAATATTACAAAATACGGAACACAGATCTAAAAATGTTATACTTTTTGATAATATTTTAGGTTGGTGCCTCGAGACAATATCGATACTTAGAGACAAGTTTTGATACTTACAAAAACCTAAAATGTTATCAGAAACGATAAGTATTGATAATCAAAATTAAGTTTTGATACTTAACCATCAATTAAAAATGTTATCAGAAAATGTAACATTTTCAGTTTCGTATTTCATGTCTTGTAATATTTTCGGTTGGTGTCGCATAATAACCGCATCGTAGCATGCATTGGGTTAGGCTCGCCCCCAAACTATACATTTTTTAAGACATGTGCCTAACATTTTTTTTAAATAAGTGCCTAAAGTTTAATTCTATTACTCCTTCTGTCCCAATAAACTGTCACATTTGAGTCAAACTTTTTTAAGTTTGACTTCTTATAATTTAAAATTTATTATTGATAAAAAAATAAAAATACATTTTAAAAACCTTGAATCAAGTAGTTTTTAAATATATATTTTATAATTTTTAATTAATTAAAATGTTTAAATAAATTATAGTCAAAGTTGAACAATTTTAACCAACATGTGACAGTTTAGTGGGACGGAGGGAGTGCTTTTTTTTAAGGTAACACCAATAAAAAATTCATCACCCAATCAGAATTTAATACATGTCTTTATTTTTTTATAAAAAACTGAAAAAAAGAACATACATTTTAAAAAAAATTAAAAATCTCAAATTCCTAACCCAAAATCTCAAAATTGACGTCACTACTATCGTCGATAGTTGTAACACCCGGATTTGGGGTCGGGTGAAAATAATATTAAAATAATATTTCGAGTTTCGGTTTCATAATTATAATAATAAAATATTATTTGGGCCTCAGGTTTTCAAGCGAATAAATTATGTTGCACATGTTTTGGTTTTAAAGCCCAATTTCATGGAATTGGAAAATAGAAATAGCTATCCTCATTTATGGCATTATGGTAATAAAAGAGACTTTCAATTTAAATCCCCTTTTTATTAAAATAACCTTTTGTCATCATCTTCTCCACTCTCCCATTTTCTTTTTCAACGACAAGTGATAGCTTCTCCTCTCCATTTCACTATTCCATCACCATACACCTCCATCTTTGGTGCTTTTCGAAAGGTAATCCCGTTTTTGACTTGGCCTTGCCATCCTCTTCATTTTGGTACCATTAGTTTTTATTGAAACTATGTATTTTGCATTTTAGGTTTTCAAAGTTTTTATCAAAGGTTGAAGCTTTATGAACTTTTAACAAAGTTTTTGATTATTTATGGTTAGATACGTTGTTTATGAACCATAAGGTCCAACATATGTGAATTTTAAAGTGTTTTGTAAAGATTCCCGGATTTGGGTGTTGAGGAGTTTTTGGAAGGGTTTTAAGTTGAGTTTTAGGTGTGTTTGATGTTGGAAATTGAGGGCTTTTGGTTGTATGTTGGTTGAGGGTTGTTTTGGAATCTTTTAGAAGTGTTAAAAGTGTTTGAAACAAGAGTTTTGGATTGGGTTTGATGGTTGCTCGGGTTTGGAGTTTTGGAGTTGTTCTTGGCTTGAAAATCTTGTGTTTTATGCTTGATTAGTGTTCCGAGTTGCTACAATGTTGTGTGAACTGATTTGAGTTTTTTTATTGTGTTGAGTTGATTAGAAGCAAGAAATTGTGTTGGTGAAGCATCGGGAACGAATCCGGAATCGTTGAAAGCTTGATCGGCTAGTGGGTTGAGCTTGGAATAGTCGGTGAGTGGTTAAATGTTTTAAATGGTTTTCGAGTATTGGTTCAAGCATGTGGACTAGGTCGGGCTTGGTAGACCCACCTAGAGTTGGGATTAGAGTGGTAGCCTAATCCCAAGCTTTAGTTAGAAACCTTGGTTGAACTCTAATTGTTGTTATGCCTCATGTTTAATTGTGTTTATGGTGGCTATGTATAAATGTGTTATACATGTATGTTGAGGCATGGTTGTGATGCATTGTGATATGCATGTGGATTGTGCATGATGGTGATCATGGTGAGTACGTGCTAAGCACGGAAGTTGATATGAAATGATGTTGTGAATTGTGTTTAGTATTGGCACTAGTATGCTTGGGTACAAATGATCGATCATTAGGATGTTTAGTGTGCACACGTGAGTCAAATGCGCGCGTGGTCTTGGTGATGGTAGTCATCAAGATGGAGTACGCGTTCGCCCGGAAAACCTTCTTATATATATGATAGTCGACGATGAGTGTAATCCCATCGACGGGGCGTGAGGATGAGTGGAATCCTCTCTGCGTGAACGGTGATGAGTGTAATCCCACCGTAAGGTAATGGTTGTTGTTGGATGTGAGTTCCAACGTGTTATCCGTGTATTCGAGTCATAGCTAGGTGCCAATATGAGATGATATGTGTACCAATATGATTTGAGATGTGTTGCCAATATGGATTGTTATATGTGTTTACATATGTTGTGATTTTGGCTTGTTGAGCATGGCATAATATTAAGTTATGTTCATGCATCATTTATATTTGGCTCGTGGGAATAGAATGTAAGATCATGCATTCTACCTTGGTTGTATGCTCGTGCTTGGACCCTGCATTGTCGAGGTTTGTTTTAATGAGCTTACTCTCACTAAGCTTTATGCTTATGCTCTCTTTTGTTCGACAATGCAGATCCGTAGTTCGTGGGTTGCTAGTGCAAGAAGAGGGCCTCCAAGTGTGCTTTGTGGAGCTATCTTAGCTTTCAAGTATGGACTTTTTAGTTATGAGATGTAATGGTCAAGCAATGGGATATGCGATGTTGGTTTGTGCTTTTGATGTATGTTGTTGGTTGTTTAGGAGCATGTTTAGACTCCTTAATATGTTGATGTTGGTGTGGCTTGTTGATGCCATGTTTGGATTGTATGACATGTTTAAGTTGCTTACCATGAATGCTTTATGTATGGATGTTTAAGGCATGAACCTTATATATAAGCTATATAAGTCTCCTTTTGAGTAAATGCATGAATCCTTGAATGAACGTTGCTTGTTCGTGTTGGTTGCCTCGTATGCTGAGATCTTAGTTGTTAAGTGTTGTATGAATGTTTGTATGTGGCTAGGGAAGTCTTAAAATGCTTTTAGAGTGGTGTTTTGGAGTCTTAGGCTGCAAACTTGGGTATTGCAGTGCAGGGCGTATCGGTACTCACAAGGGCCGTATCGATACGGTCCTACACTTTGGGACTCAAGTTTGGCCTAGCGTACCGATACACGTGGGCGTATCGATACGCCAATTCCTCTCTGAAAATCTGAGTTTTTGACGAGATTTTGGCGTATCGGTATGGGTCTAGTGTGTATCGATACGGTCTTGTATCGTTGACCGTGAGAAGTTGACCAGTCAGGGCGTAGCGGTATGGTCAACCTGTGTACCAATACGGTCTCCCTGGTTTGACATTGGGCTGTTGACCTGGTCAAGGCGTATCGATACCCTATTCTAGTGTATCGATACTGCCTGCTTTAAAAAGGTAAAATGGGCTGCTGTTGAGATTTTAGGGGCTCGATTCGATCAACCGTTCTTGCTCGCCAAGTGTGGAGAAGTTGGATAATTGGGTGTTTTAGTGGGAGGTGAAAATTTGGCAATTTAACACAAGGATTTATAGTGGTTCAACCTTCTAACCAATGTCTACATCCACTACCTTAGCTCCCCACTAAGGATTTCCAACAAATTCACTAAGAATTTCGTCCCTTTTCTCGGATTAGGAGGAAACCGTTACAACCCTCAAAGCTTTCTACCCAAAGCTTGAAGGAACACTCTCTTTACAAAGAAAGACTTAGCAAACTTAAAATCCCTCTAAAAGGTGTTTGTTTGCAATTCTAAGCTCTCACCCAAAACCTAAACACTTGAGCAAATTTAACAATGTAAGCTCACAAGTGTTGTCTAAGCAAGAAATGAACAATTAAAGCTCTAGACAAATTTTGACATCATAATGTTGTAACAATTGAAGCATTAACCATTACAAGATGCTTGGAGGCCCCTTTTATACTCTCAATTGAGTTTGTAGCCGTTACTAGCCGTTGGAGATGAATTGGAGCCGTTGAGGACTTTATTTCCCTTCATTAATGCTGTTCTGCAGCTATCCGTATCGATACACGTGGAACTGTATCGGTACGACCTTCATTAGAAACTAGACGTTGGGCTCTTGCTAGCCTGGGCGTATCGATACGCTTGAGGGCGTATCGGTACGGGTTCATTTTTAAATGGCCGTTGGGAAATAGCCGTTGGGGTTGTTAGAAAGGGGATCGATACGCTTACCAGGCGTATCGAAACGATCCCGATCCGTATCGAAACGGCCAAGCCTATTTCGATACGGGTTTTGACAGTGACCAAACTTGGGCAAAAAGGTATCGGTACGGGTACAACCGTATCGATACGGGTAGCTTGAAAAGACAAGTTTGGTTGTTTTAAATCATGAAAAGCTTTGCGAAAAACCTTTTAAAATTCCCAAAACATAGATTCAAGTTGTTTGGACTTAAGACAAAGTTTTAAATTTTTTTCAAATTAGTCCAAAACATTTTTCAATTATTATATCAAAACATTAGTTTTACAATCTCCCCCTTTTTGATATAATAAAACTCACTTGAAAAATTGTTTGGGATTCTCCCCCTTTAACTTTAAAAATGTGAATAAGAGATTAAGGATATGAACTCAAATAAAGCTCTCCCTTATTCATTTGAAAATTCAATTTTTCAAGCCATTTCTCCCCCTTTTTGTTATAACAAAAAGAATTTTAAAACATTAAGTTTCAAAATAACAATAGAGGTAAAAAAATGACACACTTAAAATTTTGGTTTAAAATTGGCTCCCCCTTACTCAAAGCATCATAAAAATGTTAGTTCAACATATATGATTATCTAGTTGACTTTAATGAAAATTAATCAAATAAAAGCAATAGTAACTAGATTTTACCACACTTGAACTCAAGGGAGGATGTGAAGCCTTCCTTCTTCAAGTGTTCTTCCTATGTGTGCATGGAGCTCCCCCTCAAAGTTTGACTTGTTGATCACTCTCCATCACACCTAGCAAAAGACAATCAAGTAATTTTTGGTATCCAAATTGCTTTGGATCCATAGACATTAGTAGCACAAAATTTAGTCCCATTAGGAATCCATTTTTCAATTTCATCCTTTTTAGTTGAAGTGGTTAGTCTTTTTGGGATCCAAACACTTCTAAAACATTTTCCATTCACAAATCTAGGGGCACTAGATTGTCTTACAGAAAAAATTGATTTTCCAAAACTATTTTTCTTTTCAAGTTCATTGGAAATCAAATCTTTTTCTTTTTGAACTTTAAGAATCAAATTTTGTAAATCAAGACATTTTTGTTCAAAATCTTTCAATTTTGCTTCAAGTTCAAGATTTGTTTTGGAAAGCAAATCATTTTCAATTTTTATTTTTGAAATCAACTTTTTGTTCTTGGAAAATGATGCATTGAATTCCAAAAGCAAATCATCATAGGCATCTTATAACTCATCAAATGTATAAGAATTTGAAATAGATGAGTTAGAAGTTACGTCCCCCTCATTGAGGGTCATCAAGCATAGGTGGGCTACTTCATCATCGGTGGAGTCTTCATCACTCCATGTGGCCACATATGCTTGTTTTGAAGATGATCCATTCTTTTTGGATTTGTGGGAGTCCTTCATCTTCTTCATCGATTCATTCTTGGATTTTTCCATTTTGCTCTTCATGAACCGGGCAAATTTGTTGAAGAGATAGGCCATCTCTTCATCTTCACTTTCCTCCTCACTTGAATCTACATGATGGCATGTGAAGGATTTGAGAGCTACGGCCTAGCATTGATGCCTAGCTCCATGATCTTATTCTTCCCCATCGCTCTAATCTCTTCCTTCTTCTTCTCATCTTCTTTGTTTTTCTTCATTATTTGGTGAGTGAGAAGAGACCCCATGAGTTCATCAAGCTTCAAGGTTTTGAGATTCTTGGCTTCGATGATGGCGGTCTTCTTTGAGTCCCATGACTCGAGAAGGGAGTAGATGAGCTTTCGGACAAGCTTATCTTCCGGGATGGCTTCTCCATAACCTTTAAGACCATTGGTGATAGTGGAGAACCTATCAAACATCTTCTCGATGTTCTCTTCCGGATCCATCTTGAAGTTCTCATACTCTAAGGTTAGGAGCCCAATCTTGGTCTCCTTGACTTCATTGGTTCCCTCGTATGTGACTTCAAGCTTGTCTCATACCTCCTTGGCACTCTCACAAGAAGACATCTTCTCATAGATGGTTGGGCCAAATGCACAAAAGAGCATGTGTAAGGCTTTGCAATTAAGCTCCATCTTCTTGCGATCGTCGGTACACCATTCCGCTTTGCTTCCTTGAGGAACAAACGAACCATTTTCAACTATGTCCCATAACTTGTAATCACTTGACTTCTTCCAATGGGCATAGTGATTTCCGTCGAAGAAAGGCGGTTTGTCGATTGATTGTGCCATTGAGTCGGTTGGTGAAATGTTGATCGAGCTTGCCGGATCTTCTCAATAGGATGTGAATCCACTTCGATTGAGCCAAGCTCTGATACCAATTTTTGGAAAGGGGATCGGTACGCTTACCAGGCGTATCGAAACGATCCTGATCCGTATCGAAACGCCCAAGCCTGTTTCGATATGGGTTTTGGCAGTGACCAAACTTGGGCAAAAAGGTATCGGTACGGGTACAACCGTATCGATACGGGTAGCTTGAAAAGACAAGTTTGGCTGTTTTAAACCATGAAAAGCTTTGCCAAAAACCTTTTAAAATTCCCAAAACATAGATTCAAGTTGTTTGGACTTAAGACAAAGTTTTAAATTGTTTTCAAATTATTCCAAAACATTTTTCAATTATTATATCAAAACATTAGTTCTACAATCTCCCCCTTTTTGATATAATAAAACTCACTTGAAAAATTGTTTGGGATTCTCCCCCTTTAACTTTAAAAATGTGAATAAGAGATTAAGGATATGAACTCAAATAAAGCTCTCCCTTATTCATTTGAAAATTCAATTTTTCAAGCTATTTCTCCCCCTTTTTGTTATATCAAAAAGAATTTTAAAACATTAAGTTTCAAAATAACAATAGAGGTAAAAAAATGACACACTTAAAATTTTGGTTTAAAATTTGCTCCCCCTTACTCAAAGCATCATAAAAATGTTAGTTCAACATATATGATTATCTAGTTGACTTTAATGAAAATTAATCAAATAAAAGCAATAGTAACTAGATTTTACCACACTTGAACTCAAGGGAGGATGTGAAGCCTTCCTTCTTCAAGTGTTCTTCCTATGTGTGCATGGAGCTCCCCCTCAAAGTTTGACTTGTTGATCACTCTCCATCACACCTAGCAAAAGACAATCAAGTAATTTTTGGTATCCAAATTGCTTTGGATCCATAGACATTAGTAGCACAAAATTTAGTCCCATTAGGAATCCATTTTTCAATTTCATCCTTTTTAGTTGAAGTGGTTAGTCCTTTTGGGACCCAAACACTTCTAAAACATTTTCCATTCACAAATCTAGGGGCACTAGATTGTCTTACAGAAAAAATTGATTTTCCAAAACTATTTTTCTTTTCAAGTTCATTGGAAATCAAATCTTTTTCTTTTTGAACTTTAAGAAGCAAATTTTGTAAATCAAGACATTTTTGTTCAAAATCTTTCAATTTTGCTTCAAGTTCAAGATTTGTTTTGGAAAGCAAATCATTTTCAATTTTTATTTTTGAAATCAACTTTTTGTTCTTGGAAAATGATGCCTTGAATTCCAAAAGCAAATCATCATAGGCATCTTGTAACTCATCAAATGTATAAGAATTTGAAATAGATGAGTTAGAAGTTACCTCCCCCTAATTGAGGGTCATCAAGCATAGGTGGGCTACTTCATCATCGGTGGAGTCTTCATCACTTCATGTGGCCACATATGCTTGTTTTGAAGATGATCCATTCTTTTTGGATTTGTGGGAGTCCTTCATCTTCTTCATCGATTCATTCTTGGATTTTTCCATTTTGCTCTTCATGAACCGGGCAAATTTGTTGAAGAGATAGGTCATCTCTTCATCTTCACTTTCCTCCTCACTTGAATCTACATGATGGCATGTGAAGGATTTGAGAGCTACGACCTAGCATTGATGCCTAGCTCCATGATCTTATTCTTCCCCATCGCTCTAATCTCTTCCTTCTTCTTCTTATCTTCTTTGTTTTTCTTCATTATTTGGTGAGTGGGAAGAGACCCCATGAGTTCATCAAGCTTCAAGGTTTTGAGATTCTTGGCTTCGATGATGGCGGTCTTCTTTGAGTCCCATGACTCGAGAAGGGAGTAGATGAGCTTTCGGACAAGCTTATCTTCCGGGATGGCTTCTCCATAACCTTTAAGACCATTGGTGATAGTGGAGAACCTATCAAACATCTTCTCGATGTTCTCTTCCGGATCGATCTTGAAGTTCTCATACTCTAAGGTTAGGAGCCCAATCTTGGTCTCCTTGACTTCATTGGTTCCCTCGTATGTGACTTCAAGCTTGTCCCATACCTCCTTGGCACTCTCACAAGAAGACATCTTCTCATAGATGGTTGGGCCAAATGCACAAAAGAGCATGTGTAAGGCTTTGCAATTAAGCTCCATCTTCTTGCGATCGTCGGCACTCCATTCCGCTTTGCTTCCTTGAGGAACAAACGAACCATCTTCAACTATGTCCCATAGCTTGTAATCACTTGACTTCAAGAAGAATTTCATCTTTGTCTTTCAATGGGCATAGTGATTTCCGTCGAAGAAAGGCGGTTTGTCGATTGATTGTGCCATTGAGCCGGTTGGTGAAATGTTGATCGAGCTTGCCGGATCTTCTCAATAGGATGTGAATCCACTTCGATTGAGCCAAGCTCTGATACCAATTGTTGGAAAGGGGATCGGTACGCTTACCAGGTGTATCGAAACGATCCCGATCCGTATCGAAACGGCCAAGCCTGTTTCGATACGGGTTTTGGCAGTGACCAAACTTGGGCAAAAAGGTATCGGTACGGGTACAACCGTATCGATACGGGTAGCTTGAAAAGACAAGTTTGGCTGTTTTAAATCATGAAAAGCTTTGCCAAAAACCTTTTAAAATTCCCAAAACATAGATTCAAGTTGTTTAGACTTAAGACAAAGTTTTAAATTCTTTTCAAATTAGTCCAAAACATTTTTCAATTATTATATCAAAACATTAGTTCTACAGCTGCTTTTTGTCTTATGTTCGTTTGTTCGCCTTGCTTGTTGCTTTCGCTGTCGTTTATTCACATAGGATATATAATAAAGCATCTAGAGAAGATAATTGATGAAAATGTTTTCCTTGGGTCGGTAACCGAAGTGGAGCCTTAACGGGTTTCGCCTCGGTTATTCCCGTGTAGCCCACTCGGATCGGTCAAGCGTCCGGACCGGGGCGAGGGGGTTACAGATAGCCTCGCCGGATCTCGCCACGGTCGCTTAAGGCCACCACTAATTTTCTCTAACCTCCCATTGTCGGTAACCAACAAGAGATATGCCAATCAGACGTCGAACGACTAAAGCCTTTCGCGTTCGACGTCCTATTGACACTCTTTCCGCCAGGTATCGATAATAGATGGTTAAAGAAAAATAGCGGGTACCTCAAGCGACGACGGTGGTGGAGTCCGACAAAGTTATTGGTGGCGATAGTAACATTAATTTTGAGTTTAAGGTTTTGAAGTTTTAGAGATTTTGAGACTATTTTGTGATTTTTAAAAATTTTAAAATATTGTTTAATTTAATTTATTTTTAATTTTATTTTTGAAAAAATAAATAAAAAACAAAAATTATGTTCAATTTATTATTGGGTGATGAATATTTTAAGAGTCTTACTTTAAAACAATAACATAATAAAATTTTAGATTTTTTTAAATAATTTTACATAAAAAGGAGGAATTTAACTCCTATAAACCAACAATTTAAAGGTAGAAAAAATTTGTCAACTAAAAACTTTTTTTTTTTTTTTTTTTGAATATGCTGGTGCGATGCAAGGGTAGCATCTGTTCAACTTTCTTAGTCTTCTTCAAAGACGGCACACACAGCATGGCATAACTGGTGCTCGAACCCGGGTCCCAAGGGATGATAAACATCTACCTTTGCCACCAGGACACAAGGGGATGAGCTTGTCAACTAAAAACTTAAATCACTTATTCCAAATTTTATTGACCAAATAGTATATAATTTGAGCACCTATGGATGAGTTAAACGATTGTGTTTTATCTGTCAATTTCTTTGTAACTTAATATATCAAATATATAAAATTCATCACATGGTAAAAAATATACGGCTCGTTCATAATGACCTTTTTCGTCTTTTCACATTATACCTTGCTTAATGCGTATTGCCCGACGAAGAATCCTCCTGGACGGTTACAGTCCAATGAGAACATCTTTAATAAGATGCCGCTATCCGGTCATTGGGCGACGGGAGTCAGATTTGAACGGACGGTCTAGATCCCCCATCAATATCAAATTCACTTTACCAACGTGGCAGTATTTTAATGGTCTGTCTATAAGATCCGGAACAATCGGGAATTTTCGAAGATCGGACGGCTCCTAGAGTCTGGAGATTAGAACATTCTAGAAACGAACTCAGAAAATCTCTCTATATATCAACTCCTTTTCCCTCGTTCCCTAACCTACAACATAAACGCTGAAACCTTCGTTCTTCCTCATCGCCTCCTTTATTCGTTTTGCCCCGAATAGCTCTATTAGTCCCCGTTTACACAAATAACTAGAAGAGAATAATAATGGCCGGTAAAGGTGAAGGTCCGGCGATCGGAATCGATCTCGGAACAACATACTCTTGCGTTGGCGTTTGGCAACATGATCGTGTTGAGATTATCGCCAACGATCAAGGTAACAGGACGACGCCGTCTTATGTTGCCTTTACTGACTCTGAGCGTTTGATTGGTGATGCTGCAAAGAACCAGGTCGCCATGAATCCCTTGAACACCGTCTTTGGTAAGATTCAACTCTGTTTTCCTTTTAGTTAACACTTTACTCCCTTTTTGATATCTCATGTTTTGATTGAATTTGGATCTCTTTAGTTTAGTTTAGATCTACTATAAGGTTAGTTTTTATTCAGAAGTTAGATCTGAACTTTCCTAAGATTGTGAGAGATTTAATGCGGAAACGTTGTTGCTAAAGCTTATAATCTCGTTCAGATCTGATTCTAACTCTATTAAAATTTAGATAATTTGCTTCAATACGGCTGACTATTTTTTTTTTAAATCACGATTTACCTTGTTTATTAGAATGGTTGCCTTTTCTTTTTTGTTAGCCAAAGACTTATATGACCTTTAACTTAGCAATTTAAAAGGAAACAATCTTTTTTTTTGCTGATAGTAACATTCATTTATTGTTTATTTTTCACCAATTTGAAATATTTTTCTTTTCTGTCTCTAAATTTAGTTATGGTAATGTAAAAACAGAATATAGTATATAATTTACTTTTGCGTAATGTGTGTAAGATTGTAACTACAATTATAAATTTAACAATGGCATATGATAATCTGCATATCACCAATAGTTCGAACTATATAAGTAATTCCCATATGTGAAACTGTTATTGGTTATTCATACAAATTTATAGATTGAGAAGGTTATATTCTTATTTAATTTTCCATCTCTTAAATTTGGTTTGGGTGAACTATATTTGCAGATGCAAAGAGGTTGATTGGTCGTAGATTCGGCGATTCTGCTGTTCAGAGTGATATGAAATTGTGGCCATTCAAGGTCATCCCAGGGCCTGGTGAAAAGCCTATGATTGTTGTTTCCTACAAAGGTGAGGAGAAGCAATTTGCTGCTGAGGAGATCTCATCTATGGTGCTCATAAAGATGCGTGAGATTGCTGAGGCCTACCTTGGCTCCACTATTAAGAATGCTGTGGTTACTGTTCCTGCATACTTTAATGACTCTCAGCGTCAGGCAACAAAGGATGCTGGTGTCATTGCTGGTCTTAATGTCCTGCGTATTATTAACGAGCCCACTGCTGCTGCCATTGCTTATGGTCTTGACAAGAAGGCTACTAGTGTTGGTGAAAAGAATGTCTTGATCTTTGATCTTGGTGGTGGTACTTTTGATGTCTCTCTTCTTACCATTGAAGAGGGTATCTTTGAAGTGAAGGCCACTGCTGGAGACACTCACCTTGGAGGTGAAGATTTTGATAATAGAATGGTGAACCATTTTGTACAGGAGTTCAAGAGAAAAAACAAGAAGGACATCAGTGGCAACCCTAGAGCTCTTAGAAGGTTGAGGACTGCTTGTGAGAGGGCAAAGAGAACTCTCTCATCCACTGCCCAAACCACCATTGAGATTGACTCCTTGTATGAGGGCATTGATTTTTACTCAACCATAACCCGTGCTAGATTCGAAGAACTTAACATGGATCTCTTCAGAAAATGTATGGAACCGGTCGAGAAGTGTTTGAGGGATGCCAAAATGGACAAGAGCAGTGTCCATGAAGTTGTGCTCGTCGGAGGTTCAACTAGAATTCCCAAGGTCCAGCAACTTTTGCAAGACTTCTTCAATGGAAAGGAGCTCTGTAAGAGCATCAACCCCGATGAGGCTGTTGCTTATGGTGCTGCAGTCCAAGCTGCTATCTTGAGCGGTGAGGGTAACGAGAAGGTGCAGGATCTGTTGCTCTTGGATGTGACCCCACTGTCGCTTGGTTTGGAAACTGCTGGTGGAGTGATGACCGTTTTGATTCCGAGGAACACCACCATTCCCACCAAGAAAGAGCAAGTGTTCTCTACATACTCGGACAACCAGCCTGGTGTGTTGATCCAGGTGTACGAAGGTGAGAGAACAAGGACCAAAGATAACAACTTGCTGGGTAAATTTGAGCTCTCTGGGATCCCACCAGCTCCAAGAGGTGTCCCACAAATCACAGTGTGCTTTGACATCGATGCAAATGGTATCTTGAATGTGTCTGCCGAAGACAAAACCACTGGACAGAAGAACAAAATCACAATTACAAATGACAAGGGAAGGCTTTCGAAGGAGGAGATTGAGAAAATGGTTCAGGAGGCAGAGAAGTACAAGTCTGAAGATGAAGAGCACAAGAAGAAAGTTGAGGCAAAGAACACATTGGAGAACTATGCGTACAACATGAGGAACACGGTGAAGGCTGAGAAGATTGGTGGGAAACTTAGTGGTGAAGATAAGAAGAAGATTGAAGATGCAATTGAGCAGGCCATCCAATGGCTAGACAACAACCAGCTTGCAGAGGCAGACGAATTTGAAGATAAGATGAAGGAATTGGAGAGCATCTGCAACCCTATCATTGCAAAGATGTACCAAGGTGCTGGTGCTGGTGCTGCTGCAGGCATGGATGAGGATGCCCCTGCTGCTGCCGGAACCGGTGCTGGCCCCAAGATCGAGGAGGTCGACTAAGAATTTTTTTATCATTTTTCTTTATCGGGTTTGAGTATGGAAATGATTTTTAAGCATCTTATTATTTTTTGGTTATTGGAAGCATGAATTCTGGTGTTATTACCAGGTACTTTTTATATAAAAGGTTGCAGAATTTATATTGTTTCATTTTCTCTTTCGTCCATCTAGCTTTTCCAATTGCAAAATCGCAGGGCCATCCGAATCTGATCTGAAATTTAGGATTAAAATTCTCTTCCAATTCAACTTGATACAAATAAGAAGTTTTTTTTTCCATATTTGTTTGGTAAAATATGGTGGATTGAAAATTATTATTATCACACATATTTTTCACTGTAAATTCAAATCTGACCGCTTTATCCTAAAAATCTGATCCGACCTAATTTGAGTCTGATTTTTTTAATTTAAACTTATAAGATTAGGTCAGACCCATCAAGTCTGGGTTAAATGAATATCTAATTATCAATGTTCATTCTCCTGTGGAGTTGGATGAATTTGGAATGGCTTTCCCATTTTCTGCTCAAACCCCAAATGGCCTGGCTAATTGACTCTTAAAACCAAAAAAAGTAGACAAAAAGATGTTATAGAGGGGCGAACCAGTATTTCAGTTGTTACCGGACACCGTTAAAATAAAAGAAAATTCTACAACAATGAACACTATTAATTTAATTTATAAAAATTTAAAATTTAAAAAATTTAACGTATACTTATAAATTATTAAAAAATTAAAAAGTAAATTAATTAAAATGTATTATATTATTTTTAATTTTCTTTTAAATATGAATCAAAATAATTTATCTATTCTTAAATTACAAAACTTTAATTTTTGTTTATTTAAAATTCAAGCCGCTGCTACCACCAAAAACAGTCCAGTGAACATACACATTTATGGGTGGAATCCACGTTTATAAATTTCAATTATTTCAACATATTTTCGAAACATATTTGTTCATCGTTTCTGGGTGGAATCCAAGTTTATAAATATGTTTTAAATTATTCAAGATAGTAGGAATTTATTAACAGTGTAGTGAAAATACACGTTTCTGGGTGGAAAAATAACGGCAGTGGGATTTAGGGGACAACAATGGCCACAGAGGTGCAGCGGTGCGAAAGTGGTCAGAGCGGTGGCTAGCGGAGGCGGCGGAATGTTTTTTTTTTTGATTTTGTAATTTAGGGGTATGTATTTTGATCTAATTATGTTTTAAAAAATTTAAATATATATATATATATAATCTATTTACTTTTTGATTTTTAACTAATTTATAATAATACGGTGAGACTTTTAGATTCTAAATGTTTATAAATTAAATTAATAGTACTCGTCGAACGTGGGATACTCATAAAAAAAAATACATAAACATGAAGATTTTATCCTCGAAATACACAACTAATTTGATTTCTCAATTCTACAATAAAAACGAGAAAGAGGAGAGTGAGGTCCACCGTCCACATTCCCAGCATTCAAGTACAAAATCAGCGTCCACAAATTGCGGATGTCTATTTTGGAGGCACCCATTTTCATGTCGGCTTGGATATTTTTCAAATAAGATGATGTCAAAAGGTTCTTGTAACAATGAATAACATCAAATATATTTCCGAAAATCAATTACAGTTACAACCATAACCATCGAAATTAGCCAGCAAAATTTGAATACCGCACATGTCATATACACATTTTGACTGCCCAGAAATGTCATGAAAAAGGTCAGTAAAACAATGGTGCATCAACCCTAAATGCCTTGTACTTTCATGTCAACATGAGATCGCTACCTACAAGCTTCGGCCGCAGGCAGACCCGGACTTCATGTTCTTCTGGCACCACCGGCAGTTTCGGAACCATAATTTCAAGTGCAGAACCTGCACCATCATGATAAGCTTCGATGTTAGCGTCTTCCGGTATTCGAGTTGACAGTGGTATCTCTCTAACAAATTCTCCGGGAGGGCAATGCTCGGAAGCTGGATCAGTCAACTTGAAGGTTCTGTCATGTCTCTTGATGAAAGGCATCCGAGACGTGCTCACACATGATACCTTAATGATGCCATGAGTGAGAGTATTCCTCCATGAAACTTTGACCCTTTGAAGATCAACAAAAGGCAAGCTTATGATGATCAAATAACCAGCCTCATCTTCATAGATGGTTTTTGCAGCTGTAACGGGACCGTAAACATTCTTCATTACCCCATTGAATTCGTTTAACCAGTGCGGCTCATTGGGGTGAACTTCCATGTCTGGAATGACAGCCAAATAGCTATCATCCTCGATTCCATGTGGGAAAAAGTCTTTCCGCCTTTTGTTGCTCATCAGCGATAAGTCCATCCCATTGATCCCATCACCATTGCTGTGGCTAGATGGCTGAGTAGACAGATTGAGCCCGGAACCATTTAACAGCTTCTTTGAGTGAGAATTTGGTACACTTTTAATCACAGGCCGTTCAAGCTCGAAATCAGTATTTTGAAGGTTTCTCCATGAACCGAAATCACTAGCTTCAGGTGGAACTGTGAAATTCAAGTCCCTTCCTGTAAGCTCCATCCACCTTTTACGTTCTTCTTCATCGATAGCATTAAGATTCGGTGACGGAACAACCTCGACCCCATGCACACATTGAGGGTTCGACAGTCCTCTGTAATGCTTCCGCTGCATCCGGTGTGAGCGGACGAATCCCTTATCGACACTGAAGGGAAAGGGCTGTTCCCCTTGGCGAGAATGTCCATTCATGTAACTTCTAAGCTGCATTTTACCCAATGCATTCTCAGGTCTCTCCTTGAAAACCCACATATACATATTCTCCATATCATGCTGAACCATGAAAACATCCAAATTGAGATCCGATTTATCAAAACCAGAAACAGCGCCGTTTGCATCACGAGTAACCTTGGCCTTTGATTTGTCATTCACAGCAGGTTTGAAGTAAAAACTAAAGAAAAACCAAGCACCCCATATACTATCAACCCTTTTGGTACATTTTCGCCCGGTTTTGGGAACTGTTAGGTAGCATTCAGTATCATAAGCTTGTGAACTGAGCCCAACATCCAAAATATCACAGTGGTCAGAGTTCCATAGCATTGGGGGAGGGCTAGGCTCGGCCGAGAGAGGCAAATTGATATCGGGCGGACGAGAAAGAACAATTTGCCTATTCATTTCTAAATCCAATTCTTCATGAGAGGAAGCACTCGAATCCATGGACAAGAGAGTTGAAGGGTGATGATTCTCCATTGACAAGAAGGCTGACAGGAGATGATAATCTTCCAATTCAGATTATCTGACAGGAGGAGGTCGGAATTATTCTAGACGGTGGATTGAAATTTACCATTTTCCCACACAACAAACAGTTAAAGAAATCAACAAAATGACAAATCTTATGAACACCTTCTTCTAAACCCAGAATTTGCCCACAAATGAACGAAATTAGTACAGATTCCACAAAAAAGAACATTACAAAAATAAAAGACTAAACTTTTCCCTTTCACTAGATCAACAGAAAAAAGCATATATAATAAAGAAATGAAAAAAAAAGATTACTTAAAAGGAAAGGAAAAATCTCTTCAAACTCTACTGAACCGAAGCTGCTGAAGAAAGACAACATCTAACCCTAACCCCAGAACCTCTCGAAATCCTCCAAACACAGGTGGGAAACACTGAATCAAAAACATCAAATCCATCAAGAAACGAAACCCCAAATCCTAATTTTCTTATTTTGAACAGAAAAAAGATGGAAATTTTAAGAGCAATTAAGAAGGAAAAAGGATCAAACTTTGAATTGTATATATATGGAAAATGAGAAATATTTCTAGAAGAGAAATGAATGGATCTTCAAACAGTACCTTTTGGGATAAGCATTGAGGAAGCGATAAGAAGATAGAGCTCCATGAGCGATTATGATGCTTATCTCCACCAAATTATCACCATCCACAACAAGAGATGCCCACCATTTTTTTTCCACTTAATAAGAGAAACAGAAACGTAAAGCACCGTCTAATATTATTCAGGGGTTCCGTTGGTAAAAGCCTACACTAGATATAACCGATTGAACTCACCGTTACTTAACGGCGACGATGCACTTTTTCAATTATTTTCTATCACGTTCTACCATGAATAGGGGTAAACTACTAAGATGAACACATTTGTTTTTGTTCTATTTTATTTAGATTTTGAAAAGTATTGATTTGATCACTTAATTTTAAATTTTGGAATGATTTAATATTAATTTTATAAAAATAAATAAGTATTTATTTAATTAGTATATTTTTATTCCTAAATGAAGTGAAAAAAATAGTTATAGTTTAGTCTTTTTTTTATTCATATTTTGGTTAAAATTGTATTTTGATATAATTTTCGGGTGGTAAATGGTAATACAACCTAAGTTAAATGCGCTTGTGGTGAATTTTTGGGGATCTAGGGTTCGACTCCCATCCGACGCCCCAAGGGGTTAACTCTCATGACGGTTTTATTTCATCAATGAGGTGGCAACTATCATCTTATTTGTCTAAATAAAATTATTTACAAATAACATGCGAGCCGTTGATTAAGAGAGAAAATAATATGGCAAATAAAAATTAAGGGTAAACTATAACGAATGTCACTCAATTATAAGTAAGGTTATATTTGGTCATTTAATTATTAAAAGTTACACTTGGGTTACTCAATTATGGGAAAGGTTATATTTGTGTCACCCATAATTGAGTGGCTCAAGTGTAACTTTTAATAATTGGAAGATTCAAATGTAATATTATTCATAATTAAGTGACCTCTATTGTAGTTTATCCAAAAAATTAAAAAAACCCTCATGTCAGCATCACGAAAAATTCTTATATGGAACCGTCTCCAGCGGCGGAACCATATATAAGAAATGGGGTCAATTAAACAATATTTATTGTGGTGGTATGCGAATCTCAGTAACCTCACACTCTACTATGACCCCACTATATAATAATTTTAGCTCCGCCACTGCTTGTCTCACCATGTCAACCATGGTTCCATCGACTAAAAATCAATCGCCTCATTTTTTCATGTTATTTTTTCAAAGATGGATCTTTACTTTTTTTCTCATTTAAATAGGAGTGGATGGTTTTAATGATGAGTGAATTAGTGGCGTGAAGAAAAAAAAAGAGATGAGGTGATTGATCTTTAGTGGATGAGATCATAACTGACGTGATAAGCCGGGTGCATAAAATAATTTCTCCAGCATCACTATTAGTTTTTTAATTGTCGATAATCAAAATAGAAAAAAATTACTACGTTAGATACGATTGTCAAAAATAATAATTACTATGACCAAAACAAAAATAAGAGAATATGTGGAGTATTAAATAGATAGTTTATCCTAGATTTAATATGTTTGACTTTTTTGTTTTTTTTTTATTTATAATTATACGTATTTTATTTTTATAATTATATATAACCATTTATTAAATTAGATATCAAGCAAAACCTAAGTAACGAGCCATTTGAATGGATATCTTATAAGAGATAAATACCCTGTTTGTCAATTGTATGCAAAAGGAACATTTTTTTTATAAAGAAAATGAACATATTTACATGTGAAATAGGGATTCTAGGGAACAACCTTTAAATACAGGCTAAAAAACGATAGACCTGTTTATCGGGTAAAAAGCGATACACAAATTGTTACATGAAGCGGTACACAAATTGGTACAATATTGTAATAGAAGAATGTATATACCTTTTTATTAAAAAGATGCACTGTTTACCTGGTAAAAAGCGGTACACAAATTGTTACATGAAGCGGTACACAAATTAGTACAATTTTGTAACAGAAGAATGTATATACCCTTTTATAACACATGCACGAATTTTTAGAATGGATTATGTACGTGTAAGAAATGTGTACATACACAAATTTTTACCTAAAAGCATACTTTGGTACAATATTTGTAAGGAACTGTGTATATACATATATTACTAGCAAATATACAGAAATTGTTACAAATTTGTAAGAGGAAAAGTTATATACGTTTTTTATTACACGGTTTCACGAAGGTTGAAAATGGACTTGTACTTGTAAGGAAATGTGTACATACAGAAATTCTTACCTGAAAAGCATAATTTTGTACAATATTTGTAAGGAACTGTGTATATACATATATTACTAGCAAATATACAAAAATTGGTACAAATTTGTAAGAGGAAAAGGTATATACCTTTTCTTGTACACGGTTTCACGAAGGTTGAAAATGGACTTCTACTTGTAAGGAAATGTGTACATAGAGAAATTGTTACCCGAAAAGCATAATTTTTTACAAGTTTTGTTAAAATTTGTGTATATACACTTAATAGGACGAATTGTACAGGATATGGAACAAATGTGTAAGAGGAAACGATATATACCTTATATATTACATTGTTACGAAGGTTGAAAATGGCTCATGTACTTGTAGGAAATGTGTACATACACAATTTCTTACCCGTAAAGCATATTTTGGTAAAATTTCTGTAAGGATTTGTGTATATACACGTAATAGTACCCAATGTACACAAATTAGTACAAATTGGTAAGAGGAAATGTTATATACCTTATTTATTAGAAAATGGTACAACTCTGTATGTATACTTTTTTTTATTACACAATTTTTTCCATGGTTCGTCGAAATGTCTAATGTGTTTGTAAGGAAATGAGTACATACAGATAATTGTATCAAAAAACATACTTTCGTACAAGTTTTGATAAGGGCATCGAAACCACGTAAAGGTGGTTTCGGTTCTGGTTTTACAGAATGGTCAAAAGTTAGTCTTTTATGTAGCATCGAAACCGCGTATATAGGGTTTCAGTGCTAGTTGAGCGCGAATATATTTGAAGGTCTTCAACTTTATGAGTTGAAAATTAACATTTGGTTTACCAGAGAAGGATCATATGAAAACTAAAGATGAAGTAATTTAGGAAAGAAATAAAATGTATTCAAAACAAAGTTTTTCAAATACATATTGAAAAAAAAGTTACATAATAAAGCATCGTCAGTCCTCATCCCTGCCCCAGGAAACGACCTCCATGGCCTCTGCCACCCATGGCACTGGAACCAGCCTCTCGTTGGTGCTGACCAACCATCTCTGCATGTGATCGGAGCTCATATCTGACCCTATTGTTGCCTAATGAACAAAACATGTATGCATTACTATGAGCAGAAGTTCATCTTGTATAAAAGAAGAAACTGATGATAGAGAAAACCTTGAGAATGGCGGTTGAAGTAGTCTATGTCCTCTTTGACAGGCATGTAACCATAAAGTTGGCGCTCTGTGCCTGGACCATACAAGAAGCCTTGACATTGTTCCCAAGCATTTCTATTGAAACCTTGGGCAACAAACTGGTTATGCAGACGCTGAGCGTCGAGATAACCTGTTACCGTGCTCTCAAAAGTCAGAAGGCTCATCCCACGATGGCCTTCTGGACCGTATGAATGGCGAGGCTTGGCAATAGTACTATAGGAACGGAAATAGTTCCGAAGCTCTAGGTTTCCCATACCAATCCACTGAAGCATAAAATGCAAGAGATTGGAAGTGAAGAAAATGTAATAATATTGAAAACATAATTCAAATTTGTTAAATAACTACCTTCCCAGCATCATCTTTTTCCAGCCTTGTGTTCATTATCATGACCATGGGCGGCCAGAGTATTTGGTGATCAAAATCCTTGTCGTTTGCAGGCAGGGGGCAGGCAATATTAGCAATATTTAGATCATCTCTCAAAGCAGTCCATTGGCCAAAAGCTTGACCCTGAGGAATAGCAGAAGTACCCCTTCTAAGCAATTCCTCATCCAAGAGCTCAGCAAGTTGCCGATGGAGTCTGAGCTTTGGTCCACCTTTCATTCTGGCATGTGTCAGTAGGGACTAAATGCCATTAAACCTGTGAGAGGCACTAGAACCTCCTTGGCATGCTAGACAAAGCCATCTTGCAAAAGGGTCATTGATTGTCTACATTGTATCGATGGTCTGGAAAAACTTGTTGAACCATTTGCTTCTATTGAGTGTTTCATGGCTTGGTTGATCCTCCTCATCAGAATCGAAATATAAATCATCCTCACTATTTGAGTCTGATTCAAATTCTAGTTTCCTCTTTGCGAATTGGCGAGGATTGTTTTTCGAAGATCTGCTTGAACTCATTTTATCGGAAGGAAGTTAAAAGTATTTGGTTCAGAAGTGAATATAGAGCGAAGGGTTGAGTTGAGAATTGGTACAAATTGATGTTGTAAAGAGTTAAGAGAAGAGTTGGTAATATATAGGGAAATTCAGTTGGGAGGGAAAGTGAAAAAGTCTATGGAGGGAAATTGAGAGAGAAGGAAGGCACGATGTGTGTCTGTTCATTGAACGAGGTACATGAACATGAACCCTTTCATTAATGAAAAGATAGGAAACTGAAAAGGCTGAATCGTTTTGCTTGGTTTCGAAACCAGCTGTATACACGATGAGGAAGATGAAATGGTTCATGTGATTCTAGTGAAAAGACAGAACACTGAAAAAGCAAGATTCCTTTTACTGGGATCGATACCATCTGAAGGGGTTTCGGAACTATATACACTTATTAGTAGCATAATGTACACAGATTGGTACAAGTTTGCAAAAGAAATCGGTATATACATGACTTTATTACACAGTTTCACGAAGGTTCAAGTTGGGTCATTTAATTGTTAGGAAATGTGTGCATACATAAATTGTTAACCAAATGCAAAGTACATCATTTAGAGGGGCATCGAAACCAACTAAACGGGGTTTCGGTGCTTTAGTTCCAGTAGAGGGCATCGAACCTAGCTCTATTTGGTTCCAGTGCCTGTTTGAAGTGCAGAAAAAGTTACTACCTTTTTGGTACAAGCTTTATAAGGTTTTGCGATTATACATAAAATATTAGGCCCTTCATGTACTTGTAAGGTTTAAAATGCCTCATGAGATGTCTGTTCATTGAAGCAGGTACATGAACATTAACCCCTACATGTGATTATAGTGAAAAGACAGGAACTGAAAAGGCTGACTCGTTCTGGGGGATATCGAAACCAGCTTTATTTTTGGTGAACACGAAACGGTACAGGTGATGACAGTGAAAAGACAGAACACTAAAAAGGAAGATTCCTTTTACTGGGATCGAAACCTTCTTAAGGGGTTTCGGTACTCTATACACTTAGTAGTAGCAAATGTACACAAATGGGTATATCGACAAAAAATGATATGTGCACATACACGATTTCATACCGAAATGCGTAATCTTTGTACATGTTGTGTAGGGGGCATCGAATTCACATCTAAGGGGTTTTGGTGCGGGTGTGACATTGTGTTAAAAAAGTTTATACCTTTTGTAGGAGAAAAATAATACGTGGACATATACAATTTCATGCCAAAAGCATACTTTTGTACATGTTCTGTAGGAGGCATCGAACCCACGCTTATGGGGTTTCGGTGATTTGTTTTCATATAGGGGGCATCAAACCCAGACGTATGGGGTTTCGGTTCCTGTGGGACATTGTGTTAAAAAAGTTTATACAGACGCTAGGAGAAAAATAATATGTGGACATACACAATTTTCATACGAAAAAGCATACTTGTGTACATGTTTTGTAGGGGGCATCGAACCCACGCATATGGGGTTTCGGTGCTGGTGTGACATTGTGTCAAACAATTTATACCTTTTATAGGAGATAAATGACATGTGGACATACACAATTTTAGACCCCAAATTTTATGTCCTTTAGGGTTGTTATACTTCTTGGATATGTGTGTTGTTTTTTGTACAAACCTGTAAATTTATCATATAATAAGTACAAATTTTTTGACAATGATATTTGTACATATTTAACATTGTATGTTGTATTTACAGAGATACAAAAGACGAGCAAACATATAATACAAATGAGATTATCAGAGAAAACTATGTTAATTCAATTGACGAACGCTTTCAGCTGCATTTAATCCAAATACGGATGATGCTTCACGTACTCTTGTACATTGTCTACTGTGGCCAAGTTTTGTAAATATACCCGAATGGAACCACCTATTTCTATGATCAAGTGCAAGTACAAAAAATACATAATTAGGTTTCAGTTTAAGAAATTGTTTCATTTTTATAATGAATATGTTTGATTTAGGGAGTTTTACCTAATGCGTTATGAGTTGTCGCATCTTCTACCTTGTAGGATTTAGGACATATGTAGATGTTCTCCTGAAACATGAACATAATCGAAAACATAATTATTTTCTACAGATTCATTGACTATATTGCTGAAAGTAAGAGCAAAATAGGTGCGTTCTTCACTGACCGGATTATTAATCATTTTAGCATCGGAGTCGTCAACCAACAGCGTGTTTCCTTCGTTATACTGAGGCATATTATCCCACACGCGGCTCAGATTTTTTGTAAATATATGTGGATCGGAGGGATGTTGTTTGCAGTGACTTTGATCCTGCAATATTCAAATGAAGTCCATCAAATTTGTCAAATTCTATTTAGATGCTTTAACAAAGATAAACTTTGAAGTTACCCAAATGAAGGCAAGTCTTTGTTTAAGATCGTTAATTCTCCAAAGTGCTCACTCTAGGTTTCCTCTGCATTGATGAACAGTTCAGGCACAAATAAAGTAATAAAACAAATTATCTTAAAGGATCGGGTAATTCAATTGATTTAGGGGGTGGTAGAGGTCCGCATTACCTTGTCCTTGAAGACCAAATAGCAACCTCATAGGCAGTAAAACAAGAATATAAAAACTCAGAAGCACCAGGTCTGAGTTCCACACCTGCAATTGTAAAAAAAAATTTCCTAATCTAATTTGTAAAGAGTTGTACGAAAAGTGAGCCACAAAAGGAATACCGTCTCTCATAACACTGGTTAGCACGCCATTGTAATCAAGAATAAGAAGCTTCTTATTCGCTGTGGTATGTGGTACGTTCCTGTACCAGTCGCCATACATTTGAGGAGGACGCCTGGGTATCTGAATTTCATAGTCTATTTCATTACTTGGCGCTATGCCATGGCGATGAAGCTTCTTTCGCATGTAATTGCGAGTCACTTGAGGCGTATAAGCACGCGCATGAGCATGGCCTTCTGCTGGAGCAGATGCCTGATCATGAACTGCAGCTGCAGAATATGCATCATAGTTCTCTTTTGCAGAAGTACCTGGGACATTTTCTGTTCGACCAGATGCCTGATAATGCCCTGCTGGTGCAGAATATGCATCAAAGTGCTCCTCAGCAGAGGTACCTGGGACATTCTCTGTATACAACAATCCAATGTTACGTGCACGAACACACCCTAAACTTGTCAAGGAAACTAAACACAATGCAACACGATATGCAAGGTAGGTGTAAATAGACAGTAGTGTAACAAATGAGTCAGACAATGTTCATGAAGCAGTCTAACAAATTCAACAAATGTTTATTCATGTAATACAAGAAACTCCATATACTATGCATACTAGCCTAACCATCTTCAGGATCATTTGTATCCTAAGGCGATGTCGGTCGAAATACATGCCGATTCCGTTCATGTTCCAATGAATAAACACGAGCTTCTAGTTTCTCAAATCGGGAATGAGCCTCTGCGAGACTACTGCGCAAAAAAGCATCCACGTTCTTTAGTGTGTTGTACATGGAGTCAATTTTATCGGGAGGTGGAGCATCGGGTGCATCATCATTTCCTCTGACAATTCTTGCTTCATCTTCATCTCTTTTATGGACCCATTAACCCTGAATGAACGTCCACCCCGTCTTCTTAGTTGTTGTTTCATCAATTTTACTTGGTAGCGAGATTTCAGGGTTCATGGAGGTATCGATCCCTAAACATTCAAATATGTGACTTAGCACACATCCATAAATGAGGGAGCCTCTTGAAAGGTTGCTAATGATTTCCGCAACAGATCTGAAGATGATTTTTGCTATATCGGGTTTATTTTCTGACCAAAATTAGTGCAACCACCAATAATCAGTATGACGCATGCGAGTGCATCGTCCACCTGATGGCCGAAAGAACCAAGTTGTCATTAGATGCAGAAGCCTTTCATGGATATGAAGATGAGTGGGGCTGTCATCATCAAACTTCAAGGGGACACGCTCGAATTCTTGCTCTTCACCGGTAGCTTCCACACCAAGGTGTTGGGCAATAATTGTCGGAGTGATTGTAAATTCAACTCCCATGAGATACGACTCGATAGCTACAACCTGTTGGGTTCTGCCATCATGCTGAAGGGTAGCATTTGCATAGAAGATCTTCACCAGGTTGTGAAAGACACGAGGTTTAATATCGAGATATCTGATCCAACCCCATTCAATAAATAAAGGCCAAAAGTTGAATTGATAATCATGGGACATCAAAAAATCCAAGTCAATGGTTCGCTCTTTCCTAATCTTTTTCGCCTCGTACACTTTGTGGTATCGCTCAAGACACGCGGGATCACGGAAACAATGGCTTAAAATATTTGGAGGTTGTGGCGCTTCCCCTTCACTTGAACGGATAGAACCACCTGTTTCAATCCGACCTCGTTTACCTTTATTGGGTTTGTTTTTTGGAGCCATGTATGAGTTTTTGGTAGGAATATCTGAAAATTTGTGTAACAATCAAAGAATAAGAAACGAACGGTCTCAGGTTTCGAATATGGCCGATAATCGTAGAACAACAAATTAAATGCCTGAAAATTCTAGGGTTAGGGTTACAAAATTGTGTTTTTCGAGATGAAGGAGGGAAGTTTTCATTTACATAACTTATTTCCCGCTATTTACTATTTGAAACAGGTTTCGAATCCCCACATGGGGTTTCGATGCTGGTTTGGCAGAACGTTATTTTGAATATCCTCAATGTGGTGTCGAAACCGGGAATGGGGTTTCGATGCTGTTTTGCCAGAGACGCCCAATTGCATTATTCTATATTGGGGTTTGATACCTGAAGTTTTGTTTCGATGCCGGTTTGGCAGAGACACCAATTTCATTCTTCTTCATGGGGGCTCGAAACCAATAACTTGGTTTCGATGCTGTTTTGGCAGATAAGTCAATTTTTAGTGGATGTTGAATGGGGTATCGAAACCTCCGTAAAATTGTATCGAAACCCTTTGAAGTTATAGCATTTATTGTATTACCTACCAGCCCATCTGTCAAGTTATTGCAATTTAAAGTGGCAGCTGATATTAAAGGTTTTCCACAACTACTTCTCCTAATTTTATCCTCAACGTCAGAAGTAAGAAAGGAAGGATTAAACAACATATCGTTGTAGAGATTTTTTCCATCTTCCGTGTCGAAACATGGCTGGTGTAAGAGTTGAAGAAACTCAAATTGGTGAACCAGATGAGTGCACAGCAAATGAAGTTGGTGCTTCAGAGAATTTGGTTGGTATGGTGTTTAACTCTCGTGTCGAGGCATGGAACTATTATCGAGTATATGCGAAGAATAACGGGTTCAGTGTCAGTCGTGCAACAACTAGGCATGATGGTATGGGAAATGTACATACAAGAGAGTTTTGTTGTTCACGGGGAGGACATCGCAGATGGAAAGTTCATGACTCCGACCGGAAATGTGCGCCACGTGATATAACACGAATTGGTTGCAAGGCAAAGGTGATTGTCAAGTGCAGAGAAGAATCAAGGTGGGAGATAGCAGTATGTCACAATGAACATAATCACCCGTTGTGCCCACCTATAATGCAACCGTATCTTCGGTCGAGTAGAGAAGTTAGTAACGATGATGTACTTGAGGCACAGGCTTTGAAAAGTGTTGGCCTGCGAACGTCAGAAGTAATGAATTATTTCACGCAATAGTCGGGTGGTTTCCACAATGTTGGTTTCATTCGGAAAAACTTGTACAACTCCCTTCAAATAGCAAGGGCGGATGAATATCGTGACGGTGATGTCAACGCTCTTCTTGCTTACTTTGACTTCAAGAAAGATCAAGATACAAGATTGCACATGCATTTCAACACTGACCAATCAGGGGGATTGCATAATATTTTTTGGTCTGATTCAACATCCAGGTCTGACTACGTATGCTTCGGTGATGTCATTGCATTTGACACAACGTACAAGGGTAACATGTATGGCCGGCCTATAATGCCTATTGTTGGTGTTAATCACCACCATCAAACCATTGTCTTCGGTGTGGCAATTTTAGCTGACGAGACTGCAGACACATTTGAGTGGGTACTTAGTGAGTTCTTGCAGGCAATGTCTAACAAAGCTCCTGTCTCAGTCGTCACGGATGGTGATAGGGCCATGCACAGGGCTATCAAGACAGTGTTCCCATGTGCACATCATCACATATGTTCCTGGCATCTTTCTCGAAATGCCCAGGCAAACGTAGGTGATCCCAAATTTACATCCGCCTTTACACGGTGCATGTCCTCTTGGTGGACAATTGAGGAATTCGATCGCCAGTGGAGATCAGTTATGAAAGAATTTAACGTGGAGCAGCATCCGTGGATTTTGGAGAAGGATCACACGGTTGGTATGTGGGCACAAGCATATCTTACATGACATTTCTTCGCAAATCTTCGCTCCACACAACGCTGTGAATCTATGAATTCCGCCCTCAACATTATCCTCGAACCTAAGAAGACATATCTTGAAGTTGTCCGTGCCATTGACAAGGGAATAAATGACATGCACATAAATGAGTTGAACGAAGAATACAAAAATTCTTCCTCGAAGCCTTTCCCAATGACCAAATTGCATGACCTTGAAGGGAGTGCAGCTGACATCTTCACCCGGGCATCCTTTGAAATAGTTCAGAAGGAACTCAAATATGGGACACTGTATCATGCTCTACATCCGACACTTACGATTGAAGGTGTGCGGACGTATCGTTTGACACAGTATAAGGACCCGGAAGCCATGTATGAGGTTGTGCTTGATGTCACAACAAATAACATTACATGCAGTTGTCGGAAATTTGAGACGCTCGGGCTTCCATGTCGCCATCAACTGCACGTTCTTAAGTTGGAAGACTTCTCCGACATCCCAAATTGCTTAATACTACCGCGCTGGACAAAAAATGCTAAGGTTTCTGCTCCATCTTATCTTCACAGCGAAGTCTGTCCCGAATTAAGACAAATGTCTCGATTTGCTTCGCTACGCTCACTTTCATCGCGGTTGTGCTACCTTGCGTCTCAAACAGAAGAAAGTTTCAAAACCACAAAAGATGAGTTACTACGACTAACTGCTCAATTTGAGCAGTCCATAACCTTGAATGAGTCCTCATCACATAGGGTAAGCCAACACAGCGTTCGAGACCCGCAAAAGAAGGACGCAAAATGAAAGCAGAAAATAAACCTTAATGAGTCCACAAAACGGAGGAATCAATGTTCATTCTACAAAATGGAGGGACACAATAAGAACACATGCCCGGGACTGAAGCTTCAACTTCCAACGGGTACTACGGGGACAAGTTTAGACGTAGACATGTCCCAACCTTATGCAAATGCGAGTCATTTCTACTTACGTCTGTTGTATGTCAATACATGAAAAGTTAACACGGGTTTGCTATTGACTTCGACCTAGGTCGGCGCATATTGTTGGAATAACTAGTACATTCCACGTTGATAACATATCTCCGACCGATCACAGCATAGAAGGTATTAATCAAGATTCAATCAAGTTCATTCACTTTTCGTTCATACTTTACCTACAAATTCATCGTGTTTCCAAATGACAATTTATTATTTACTGTTATGCAGATTCCAAACATGTACAGAGTATATCCTCTTCAGACATACAAATTCACTTATATATGATTCAAATCACTGTAAGTACAACCTAACAATTATCTCACTCCAATATGCTTCAAATACATGTACATACAACCAAAGATATCCTCTGCAGACATACGAAATCATGTGCATATGCTACTTTTATCCACTGAAATTTATCATATATTGCAAAATTTCTGTACAAGCGTTTTAACACATTATGGCCCTGAAATTGCATAATATACATTCAAAATGTGTATAATTTACTATTACCTAACCTATTTATGCTTGTACCACATGTCAACTACAAAATGTTTTCAGTACATATACATCCAAACATGGTTACGACCCATAAAAAAGTGGGTTCCTTTACGCAATGCCACGCCACAAACAAAAAGTCAAAATACATTGCCATCCACTCACCTCTGCCCCCTCCCCTAACATGTTCTTCACCAAACAAAATTGCATTAGATTACAATAATCAACAACACGTCCTAATGCATTCAAATACATAATAAACAATGCATTCATTCCTAAAGCCTTACCATTGCGGACGCTGAAAGGTGCCATGTTTTGGAACCTTTGATTCTTTTGCCTTCATGTTAAACCATTGACTTACAGAACATTGATAGTCCTCCACAAATTATTCTTATCATGTCTGATAAGATCGTACAACAGAATCATTCGATCCCATTTTCCAACGGTCTAGTAAGACAAGTGTAAACAAATTAAGCTTTTATTAAAGAGCGTTTTTCCAGTATAGATGACCAAAGTAAGGAAAGTTTAATGAAGATTAACCTAAACCCTTACCACTTCCCCTATATGCTTATCATTCCAAAGCTACATCCATTTGATGCAAAACATACCACAATCATCTCTGTTAGAATACAAATCCATGTTAACATAATACCACGAGTAATCATTTCCAATTTGTTAAACAAAATTAACACAAAGTACTATAATATAACAACTCTGTACCCATTATCCTGATGTTTGACTTTTTCCACCATCACGCGCAAATCGCTCAACGGCCTTGATGGTAAGCCAAACACTTGGACAAACTTCTTATCTTTTAAACATTCTTTTAGACTATTGGTCTACATGCAGAAACATTTTTATGTTTTTACATACTCTGTCACTTGATAAACAATGGAAGAATAAAAATTCGTAGTTCTCGCTTATTACCAGGTTCTCACTACACCAGCATCAATATCGACGACACACATAAACCAATGAGTGTTGTTGTCATTCACGGGGATAAAGAGCTGAAACAAGCAACGATTTCCATTGTAATATACAGATGACATGAAAGTGCATGTGATGTTTAATATATTAATGCTTCTTCGTACCACTTTACAGTCCGTCAACTCGCCATACGGATTGCCAATCCTACGCCAATACTCAACAATTTTACCAGTATTTACCCCTTGCAGAAGCTGAGACTACAATACATCATTTATTATTAACCATGTAGCCTTACAAAACCACATCCACTTGTTCATAATAGACATAAGATTCTTTAATATTAAACTTACACTCAATGTACACGGGATGTATCCTCTCCTTCTTTTAGATTGCTTCCTTATATCTTCATCAACAATGGTAAAACCAACAACATCTATAACCTAAACCACAAACATATAGCAACTATCATACTAAATTTCTTCAAATATGCTACAAAATGCTTAAAAGGAATAGTCAAACCTACTAACCATTGAACCCACCCAACTTCCAGGTCGTATCGTATCAGCATCGCTTACAGACAAATATGAGTGGCCAAAATCTGCAATTGCTTCACTGCACCCATACAAAAAACTTCCAATTTATATTGAACAAAACAACATCATTGTAGAATACTTTCAGATTCAAATTGCTTACCATTGACGCAATGACGTATTCCATATATAGTCACAAGTGTTTTTCACTGACGGGCCTACTCCATCCGGTACTTGCACGTATGTCAGTATCTACAATGCTTACACATTTGTTGTTCAATACTTAATAACACAAATAAGTACTGCATGTTCAAATTAATGAGGTTTTCTAATAAAACTTATTTATTAGAAAACCTCATTAATTATTCAACCCCTAAACAATTAGTTTGAATAACATTCGAATTTCATCCATATTTGTCTATAATAAATGTAATCAAACACACACAACATTTATTGTTCACAACAAATCCTACTTAAACCAAACATTGTCACACATCATTCTTCATTCAATGGCTGACTTTATTCATGTTCCAAGTTATGATTCCTACTCTTATTCCTTTGCCACTAACCTTTGCAGTAGCTACTGCTGTTGTCTTGCCCTACAAGTTAACACAAACAATATCAACAACAATAATCTCATACCTTAACTTCATGAAACATTGATCAAAAGAACTTATTATACCTTTTTCTTTGTTTTCGGGACAACAACGGATTCTTCATTCAACCACTCGACATCGTCCTCCATCATTGGGTCCTCCTCAATATGAACTCCTTCGTTCGGATCAGACACTTTGACTTGCCCTTTGTCAACCACTTCTTCTTCTTCTTCTTTAACATGAACAACAATTTCTCCATCATATTTCCTCAACGACTTCTGCAATTCTATCATGTTGGCATTTAAATTCTTGCATTCCTCCTTCAATTCCCTTATACTCTCTTCAATTTCTTTTTCCTTCTCCACACGGGCTTGCAGACTATCTTTTATTCCACCCAACTCTAATAGTACAGTATGTAGCATCTCCATAACAACATCATTTGTTCCATTCTTTCGATCCCCTTCTTCCCCTTCCACTTTCTCATCATCATACCAAAGTACCTGCAAACATCATCAGTAAATCATTTCATATAACCACAACATCCTATATAATACTAGGTTGGTTTAACCCACTTACCTTGGGTTTTTTTGGATGCCTTTCTTCCTTGAGGCTGTTTACGATCTTCCTTACTTCCTTCTTGTTGCTTCATGCATGTATGCGACCGCGACCTTCAGAGGCAGCAACTATTCTGCTCGCGACTCCACTCCAAAAATCAAATAACCTCACCTATATTTATTATTCATCAAAACATTATAATATAACTCAATAAACTCAATCCCATGAAACAACTACTACGTTCAAACAAAACATACTTTTAAACATATATTACCTCTAATATCGCGATACATCCGGTCATGTATGCCAAACCACCACGAACTTTCCAGTTCTCTACTCCATCAAGTAACTTGTTGTATGCATATTTGCACCAATTGAGATTTCCCTTCAACCCCTCTGGGCACAACAACCGTAAATGTTCCGAGGAAGGCATATAGTTCGCATTTGGACATATAAAAACACCAACAATGAAAAGAAGAACACGAGCTTTCAACTCGTCTCCCTCAAATTCACTGCTACGTATGTCCCCCTCAAGTTCCTTCACTGTGGTATTCCTCTTTATTCCGTACTTCGATGCCATTTGTTTTGCATTAACATTTTTCGTTCCAATTTCAACATCGACTCCTTCATTCTTCAAACCCAAAACAGCCTCCACATCTTCCACCAACACTGGAATTTTATGTCCATCAAATTCCATGATCGACCTCTGGACATCAAAATTCTCTACTAAAGTGCGACATAGGTCGCGATGAATTGCTCTCGGTTTTATTTCCATTAATGGACCAAACCCTAACTCATGTACCACACCCTCAATATTCAACTTCCTCATCTCTTCAAACACCTCTGACAGCTTAATGAGGCTACATCTTGAAGATTTCTCCTACAACATTTCATAAATACATTAATTACTTCACTGTTACACAAATATACATTATGTTAGAACATTTTCATCTCTTTCTCCATAAATAATTTCAAAAATTCACTTACCTTTTTGTCTTTCTCAGATTCTACAATATCCTTCACATTGGAGGCATTCCATTCAGCTAGAGCCTGCTTCTGCTCCTCGAACATTTTTTTATAAGGATCCTTCTCATCTTCACTCATTTGCTTCCACCTCAAACCCAATGCTTTTCTTTCCTGTATCACTCTCACAATTAGTCCAATACAAATGTCATGTACACTTAACAAACCATTAACAAACCATTACACAACACATTTACTTTGTTGTTCATTATCTTCTCCCCCTCCAAACATTTACATTCTCCTTTACTGTAAAACATAATTTCACTGTTAGCTTATGCAATTCATATTTAATAAATTTGACAGTTCTATATACATTCAACTTCAACTTACTAGAAATGGAAATATGATGTACATATCTTAGGTGCCTTAGCCTTTGCATCCCCTTTATCGGACGTCTTCTTATGTATCATTGTCTGCAACGTGTACCTAAAATAATCAAAGATAGAAACCAGTTTTTTACATACTACTTTCCCAAATTTACATACTACTTCAAATCAACTATTTGATCTTAAGAAACAATCATACCTTCCAACACATTCAATACTAGAGCTGTAGAGAATATGCAAACCGGTTTTTTAACCAAAAACAAGAACCATCTCAGCCAACAATCATAACCATTACATGGATTTCAACTAAATCCTTCTTACAAATCCAATCTCCTCGACAATATTTCTTTCTCCTTTTCGTACCTTATCAACTACAATTAAAAAGATGGAAAATTGAAGGAACTACCACTAACTAACCTAAACATTCCTTCTGCCAATCCAATCTACTCTACATTTGTAACATTTATCACTCCCAACTGAAACATCACTTAATTATTTAACCTTATTTCTTTTGTTATTCAAGAACACAGTGAATGAGTTATTCAAGCCTCTAAACTACTTAATAAAGGTGTTCAACACTTCTTTTAACTATTGTTATCTTTGTTCCTACTTTCTATATGAATTTTCTTGCTATTACTTTTTTATTGCCAATAACCCTAAACAGCCAATAACCCAAAACCCTAAAAATTCCTTCTTCCAATCCAATCTCCTCTACAATATTCATTATAAAGTACAAAAAAATCTACATTCGAATGGTTTATACAAAAACCTTCATCATTTGCAATGTGGTTTCGCTCAAATAGAAAAAAACCGAAAAAAGGAAGCAAGAAGCAAGAACTAACCTACAAACCGTGCTCAAACCCAACCTCCTCGACAAATTTCCTTCAGATTTTCTTCTTTGGTTGATGCAAAAATCGGCTTCGTCCTCTTGGTTTCGATGTCCTAATATTTTGCTTTTCTTTTCCCGCTCGTCGTTTTTTCCTGAAGTTATACCATCATAAAAAGGTTACCGGTTCACCGGGTAACCTTATCTCCTTTTTTTAATCGAACGACCTATATTAAATCGGCTCCATCCAATGGTCTTTTTTTCTTAGTTTTTATTTAGCCTGCTTTTAAGCCGCCTGTTTTTAGAAAATCCCGTGAAATAGTACTAAAATAATTAAAAGGAAATGCAAGAAGGGGGGGGGGGAGAAATATTTACTATATAAAGCTCAATAATTGAAACAGCTTGTTTATTATAGGGATCTTGAAGGAGATTGGTGATCCTAGTCGTCTCACCAAGCACCAAAGTGTTTACTTTACGGGCAGGGAAAAGTCAGTAATTAAAAATTAAAGGAGTCGAGAATAAAATATTACGGCAAGAGTTTTAATTTTTTTTAAAGGAAAACAAGAATAAAATGGAAATAACAGGCTTTTATATGTTAACTTCAAGTAAAACTAGTATACTTTCACTTACACACTATATTACTAAGGTAAGAAATATTTAGTGATATCAAAATAAATAAAATAAATTATATTTTAAAATTTTACATGAGCTAAATTAAAAAAAAATTGAATCGTAAAAATAAAATATATAGCGAAAGGGTAGGCTGCGGGTGCAATGCCTCTGCCAGCCCTTGCTGTTCATGGAACTCTACTTTAACACATTATTGACAAAATCATCGATTCATAGTCCAAATCAAAAATGGGTTGGTGGGGAAAAATCCTCAAAGCACACCCCATTTGTAAATTTAACATATTCCCCCCTTTCCCCATAGAAAAACAAGTTATTTGGGCAAATTGTTATCTGCCATGTAGCCATTGATGTATAATTTAGTGTTAGCATTTTTGGAATTCAATGTATGGTGGAGCATACAATAGGTTTTCCACCTCTTGTGTACATAAATTTATTTATATTTTATGTGCTCCAAGGTGATTCACATGCCTATATTGTGACTTACTATATTAAGTATTAACTAAGGTGCTTTTGTTGGCTATACAGCAATATAAAACTATATGCACTTTATTTTCTAAGAAACCAATGCCATTTTCCACCAAGAGAAAGGTAAGGTGTATTCTCCAATTTTGTTTTCTTGGTACAACTCATACATTCATGATAAGAACAAATCGCGGTTATATATTACAGACAGATAAATTTTATGGCTTAAACTTACGGAGGTTAATTTTCGAATAAACATTCATGACCAACAGACCAAATAATTCAGTTAATTATCCGGTTCAACACTTTGGGATGATATGGGGGCATTGCTTATGGTATGGGTCCATGTGGAAATACAATGATGCAAATGGCTGAGGTATTAATATTTGTATCTTCTAATCAACATCAGGCACAACCTGCAAGTCACCCCTCCCTTATTTAACACTAAACTTTGTCCCTTTCTGTTTACCCATCAACTGCCCCTTTTCTATGTCTATTTCCCTGAACTTGTGCTATTTATATGTTTAATCAAGTCAAGAAATTTAAAAAAGAGTTTCTCTAAACAAGCGGCTGTGCACCAGTTTACCCATTGCCTTAACTAATTCGGCTATTTGTCGTGTTCGAGGAACTGTTATTTCAATTTTACATTGGTCTCAATATTTTAAATTGATTTGATTAAAATTTTAAAATCCATCTCAATTTTATATTGCCTACACTGCTACCTGATCCTTCATTGCGTAGAAATTCCCGAAAGTAATTCGGATCAGGTTCGGTTCGGGTCATTTTGGTTCGGGTCAGGTTTGGTTCGAGTCTACATTCGGTTTCAGTTCTGTTCGGGTATGATTTGGTCTGGTTTAGTTTTAATTCGGGTCTATACTGATTCGGGTCGGGTATCATTCCGGATCGGGTCACATCGCTTTGGTTGATTTTCGGTCGGTTGATTTTGGATCGAGTCAAGATCGATTCAATAGGAGATCAATATGTTTCAGTCGGGTTTTCAGACCGGATCAATTTTTTAAACTCATGTATGGCTTTATAAAGCCAATATATTTTACTTTTTAATGAATTGCGCGACAATTCACATCAAATCTTTCATTGTTTCTTTTAATATTTTTCTTTATTTTGGGTTGTCTTCGGTTCAGATGAAATCGGTTTGGGTCCATTCAGTTCGGTTGAAAACCGGTTCGGTTGAAAAATTGGTTCGAGTTCGTTCTGTTCGGCTAAAAAAATGAGTCGAAATTTAGTTCGAGTTTTGGATTAAATTCGGGTCACCCTATTTGAGTTGATATCAGATTTTAAATCGAGTAAAATCATTTCGAGTCTCAGTTTTCGGGTCAATTTGCCATCTCTATGTGAATATCATAGAAATTTAGGTTAAACAGAAAAACCCTAATCGTGAGGTTTTTCTCCAAAGTTTTTTCTTCTACTCTTTTCTTTAAGAGTGGTGTCTTCGGCGGCAGAAGTGTTAGTGTCGTCTTCTGACTTTATTTTATTATTATTTATGTTATATTTTTTTTGTTTTTAGTCTCAAATAAGTATTTTTGTTTTGGATGCATTCTTTTCACCTATTTTATTATGTTTGTTCGCCTGTCTTTGTGACCCGATTTTTGTCTGCCTTGTGTCACGATTTTTTGTCTATTTTAATGGTAATATGGCATTCGTGTGAAGATCATCATGACACACCCTCTAATCAGAAAAGATCGATGGTCCAATATAGTTAGATCCCTTTTGTTATAGTTTATCGATTAGAATTATCAGTGGAATAATATGTATGATTTATTTTTCTGACTCTACTCATTCATCAATATAGCGTCTTGTTGAAAGAGATATAAAATTTTTTATGATTATTGTTAGGTTTTCTTTAGAAAATAACGACGTAATTAAGAAGAGATATCAAATGTGTTAGTGTTTATTGTACACTTTCTTATTTTTTAATAAAATATAATTTCTTACTTTTGTTGAAAAAGAAATTATTTCGTCATTAACTTGTTTTTCCCTCAAATTGAATATTCATAAACTTGAGAATATATACACTTCGAAAATTCAAATTGCAACATTCCATTTTTAAAATTAAAATAAAATTACTTGATAATATTTTCAAATTTCGCACGTGACTTTTTTTTAAAAAATAAAAATAAAAAAGTTGATGTTGAATTAAATTACCTAAAATCTTCGAAGATCATTGATTTGACGACATGCAAAAGGCTAAGATGACACGGCGTTCCCATCAGTTATCTGAACCCAAAAATGGCTGTTTTCCCCGTCCATGACCGTGCCACCCACGTTTACGGTTACACATGACAGTGAAAGTGAAGCCTTTAATTTGTTACCATACACCTTTCTTCTTCCACATATATAACCTCAACTCTCACCTAGCATTCTCCACCAAACTCACACATGCCACGCCCAAGTCCTCTTTCAATGGACCAAGATGATGACGGCCGTGCCGTCCGATTCAACCCGGTTCTCGTCGGCCTTCTCGGAGTCATTGCCGGAGCCATCGTGGTGGCTACTTATCACTTAATTCACTCGATTTGCAATTGCCACCGTGGACCGCGGGTCGAGACTGCCGGTGCCAATACCAGCCAAAATGTTCATCAAACTCAACATGAAAGGCCCCGTGAAAGTCACAGAACCGGGAGTGGCTCCACGATTCCCCGGTTGATTCCAATATTTAGATACAACAAAGATCGGAACGAAGATATGTGTGCCATTTGCTTGGGTGATTTCAAGGAAGGTGAGCAGATCCGGGTTTTGCCAGATTGTTTACATTTTTTCCATGTGGGATGTATTGATAGATGGTTAAATTCACACTCGAATTGCCCGCTTTGCCGGACCGATACCTCGTCGCCGCAGGACGTGGTCGTTTCTTTGCCGGATTCTAGTAGAACACTATATACGGGACTTCATAGATTGCCAGATTCTGATTTGTAATTTTTTTTCCTCTTGAAATGATTGAATGTGTTTAGCTTAGCCACTCTTTCATTAATGGTTTGTATATTTGCTTGGAAGTGACTCAAAGGGAGGGAAATGACTTGTGAACGACGAAAATTAGTGGTATATAGATTGTCAATGACAAAAGATGAAATATGAGTAATTTGCATTCCTAGTCCTTGAATTTAGTACCAATTTGCATTCCAAGTTCTTGGATTTTGTGTCAATTTTTATGTATATAACAAATCTTTAATTTAAACAAATTGTACCATTATGCTTTTATTAGAAACAAATTAAGTCATATATGTCAAACGAAGACATATGCATAAGTGACCTATTTTTTTAAAAAAGTTTTCGACTCGTTATGCTTGATGTTAAATTGGGCTGACTCGAAATGTAAATATCCCATGGAGATAGTATTAATATTTGCTAGTTTTGCAAGTTTGGGAACCTACTACGAATTGGGCCTAGTTAGCTCATAATCCTGGGTTAAGAGCTTTAGTTGATTGGTTGCAACAATTTGGGACTACATTTCGAAGTAGTAGACCAATCTAGTCTCTACTTTATATTTACATTTCGGAAAATTCGATTAAAGTTTTAAATTCGATTAAAGTTTTAAAAAATACTATGTATACATTAATATGTGTATATCTGAATTTAACATGTAGATAAGTAAATTTAAACTTACCAAGTATTAGATACAGTATTAAGGCACATCTTAAATGAGATAATTTATATTCGAATGTTAGAAACAACATTATTGAGAGAGACAACTACAAGCCTTAAACATGACCATAAAACATATTAAACATGTAACCCCCTCGTCCCGGCCTAGCCAACAAACCGAACGGGTTACACGGGGAAAACCGAAGCAAAACCCATTAAGGCCTCGCTCCGATTAGCAACCCTATTTTTTTATTTATCTTGTTTAGATATCACCTTTAATCCTATGTGTGAAGGCAACAACTGAAAAGCGAAAATGAAATACAAACCAATCAGAGGGCATATGATAATTTAAACTTACCAAGTAGCTTATTTGTCAAATTTCATGCTCACGAGGCAAAACCATCACAAAGGGGAACATATAACTCATTTAGGAAGCATACAAGCATTAGGGACTAAAATGTAACGTTTGGAAATCCCCGAAGATTCCTTTTAATCGTTTTAACCGTCTGCGTTTCGAAACAGGCCTGCCCGTTTCGAAACGCGAGCTTCATTCAAAAGGTAACACCAAGTCGTTCCGGAACGGTCCCACCTTGTTCCGGAACTGGAGCCTCAGTGGCCAAACGTACCGAAACGAGTCTACATGGTTCCAAAACGGGAACCTCCAGTGACAAATCGTACCGAAACCGCACCACCACCATTCCGATACGGGTACCCCTAGACCTCGACCGTTTCGAAACCATACCAGGCGTTCCGAAACACCTAGTCACAGTTTGGCCCAAAAACACATTTTGGCATCTCTAAACGCTCCCAAACTTACCCCGACACATCACAAACCACATGACAACTTATTGTACAAACAATCTAGAGGCAAACACCCTAAATACAACTTCAAACATGCATACACGCAACAAAATGGATCTCGACCCAAAACTCATAAGAACACTTAGCTTCAAAAGCACCAACAAGTCAAATTGCAAGATAATCTACCCAAAGCCCTAACAAGCCTCAACATACCATGATATCAACATTTAAAACATGCTAACAGCTTAAACAAAACCAAACATAGGAGTTTGAACACCAACTCCCTAACATAATGTCTAGTATTCCCATTGTCTAAGCATTATTACAACTAGTAAAATTATACTTTGAGCTTAGAAAAAACTCCAAGAACTCCTCCCTTGCCCACTTGCCTCCCGAAGCCTCTAACGATTTGCATTGTTGGAAAAAGAGAGCGTAAGCTTAAAAGCTTAGTGAGCAGAACTCTAAAACACATCAACAATGCAGTTTAAACATATATCTTAGTTTGAAAGCAAACCTATTTAAGAAAGAGATGTAATAATCAATGCATAGACGAAACATGGTTTGCACATGCACAACCATCCCGGTGGGATTACACATCACCGTACACAACAACTAGCATTTTTCTGATAGGACTACACATCACCGTACTCATCTACTAGTCACTACCGGTGGGATTACACATCATCGTATACAACGACTAACCATCACGTGAGGCTTGACATCAACTACGACTACATAACAACATTAGAATGGAGAGTAAAAGCAATCCACATTCCACACAACAACACAAATATCCACACACACCAACGATTAACGAAACAAGGTAAATTAGGAAAACTTACACTTGGGTTTAGGTTAGTCCTTAAGGCTCCACCCAAACCCCCAAGAAAACCTCTTTGAATCATTTTAAACTTCAAAACATTACCACTCACCGATAGAGCCCAAATGAAAGCCGAAACACCGATCTCAAGCCTCCGTAACACCCAGTATCGCGCCCGAAGGAACCAAACTCGTTTCCCCTGTTTCTAATCAACCAAAAACAAAGTATTACTCCCCTACTCTTCCATAATTTTACTGTCAAACATCAGTTCACAAATCTACAACATTCTCTCAATGATTCAAAGCCGAAATCCATCAAAATATCATCAAATCCGTTCTTAAGCAAAGCTCAGCAATAACCCACCAATTTAAACATCCAAAACAATCTTAAATATATCTAAAAGCATCGATTCAATGCTGGTAACCCATCAAGTCTCATTTCCCCCTTATCCAAACCGAAAACTTAAGAAATTTCACTCCAAATACCACTTTTAAGCATAGTTTTGGGTTTGGTTGATTAAAACCTCATTTTAACACTCTATCAACACCAAAATATGATTTACTACTAACCCAAAATGTTGTTTTTACTAAAAATCCTAAACCTTTCAAAAACCCTTTTTACCCAAATGTTGAAACTTGAGAAAATCTCCAAAACTTGACAGAATGATGCTAAAAACAAGACTAGAATGAAGAGGGGAACAAAACCAGGTGGTTACTTCTTTGAAATCTTCAAAAATGATGAAGCTTGGTGGGAAAGTGAGTTTTGCTATGGTGTTGAAGAGTTTGACGTGAAAAATGGGTTTTGGGGAAGAAGATGGGATAAAGACCCTTTTTGAAATATCTTATTTTATTAAATTCAAAAATTATCTCAAAACTCACATTTTCTCATTTACCAAAAGACTCCCTTTTGAAAATTCTCCTTTTTGTCTATTAAAAATATTTTCTTTCAATTAAACTAACCTGGACCGGTTTAACCAAACCCGATTATCTCTCGGGCCCCAAACTCTGGGCGTTACAAAATATATGCTTAAGTGTTAAATAAGTACCCAAACTATACATTTTTAGAAAGGTTCCCAAAGTATTTTTTGGGCCAAATAAGTGCCTAATGTTTTCAAAGTTTTCATTTAGGTGCCTTGCCATTAACATCTGTTAAAAAAATTCTGTTAGTCAATAAAAACATGACATGTGGCATGTTTTATTTTAAAAAATATCCTAAAATTCTCGAAATTCTAATAGTCCCTAAATCCCTAAATTCTTAAGTCACAAATCTCGATTTTAGTCATTGTCGTCGTCAATCACCGACGGCGTGCCCACCACTGGACCCCTACGATCATTTTCCCCATTCTCTTATCGTTGATAGTTGATAGTTGACGTACGACGTGCCTACCGTAAAAATAAAGCCGAACTTGCGAAAGGAAAACAATGATCGACAATAAATGGCGGCTGATCGACCGAAGAATGACATTCAAAGTCTTGCGGCAAGAGAAGAAAGCTTCATTTTTGTCGTCAACAGCGTGATGAACGACAACGACAATGGCCAGATTTAGGGATCTAGGAATTTTAGGGTTATTTTGTGAATTTTGATATATATGGGGATTTTTTAAGTAAGTTAACGGCGGGGCACCTAAACGGGTAACTTTGAAAACGTTAGGCACCTACTTGGCTCGAAAAAAAACTTTAAGCGCTTGTAATACCTATATTTTGTTCGGGTATCCACACACACACACAATATTTCGATATAAATAAAACCAAAATATACTAACTAGATATTATAACCCTTAAATTAAACCGTGGATTTTATATAAAATGTCCCATATAATAAATCTCATTAGAAAAATAGGCCCTATTCCTATATCCTTAACCCAAACAAACACACATGTACAGCCAAAAGAAACACAACTTCAGTCCAAAATTTATTTTCATGCCGAGATTTGTATCCAAAAGGACACGTGTCGATTTCCCATTGGTCCGTGAGCTTTCACTTAGATTTAAGCCTCCTGATGACATATTCGTTGACAACTATATAAATAGGGAGAGAGAAAATTCAGATTCAACAATTAATACCTACTAATAATTACCATTATTAAAACTTATAAAATAATAAATATATTAAATAAAAGCGGAGAGAGAGTTACCTCAGAAAGTGAGCTGCCGGAAGTCGAAGAGTCAAACCGCCATGGAAGCTGTAAGGCCGTCGAGAAGAATAGTCACTGTCGAAGCATCGTTGGGAGACCATCGGGGCCATGAAAAGTCGCAAAAAAGGTCTCCTTTTTCACTAATGAAAGGTAATCTTTTCGTATATTTAAGGGTTAACTACTGGAGTAGTCACTTATGTTTTCCCCCAGTACAAAGTTGGTCACCGATTTTAAAAAACGATCAGTAAGGTCACTTACATTTTCGGGGCGTAAACTTTTGGTCACCCAGCCATTTGTTGCCGTTAAACATTGACAGATTGCTGACCTGGCAACAAAAAATAAGGGTAAATTACTGCAATGGCCATTAAAATTTATCTCTTGTACAATTTTGCTCCCCAATTTTAAAAAAAATATTATAGTCAGTAATAAAAATGTTTCTTTATAATTTCACCCTTAAATTTTTAAAAACTCATTTTCAACCCTAAAACTTTACAATCAATTAGTATAATAATATTATAAATGCTTAGATAAAAAATAGGTGCCCAAAGTATACAATTTTTAAACTTAGGTGCCCAAATTGCTCCTATTTAATAACTAAACTTTCGAATTGCTCCTATTTTTTCACTCTGAATTATTTATTATTTATTATTATTATTATTATTATAACATGTCATGTCATTTTTATTATTTTTAAATTAAAAATAATTTTAAAATAAAATAATTTTTATTATTATCAAATTTAAAATATTTTAAAAAATATTAGTTTTTAAAATAATTTAGGTGTCTAAAGTATTTTTTGTAAAAATTAGTGCCCAAAGTTTCTATATGTACAATTTTAGGTGCCCAATTGTTAAATGAGTGTTAAAAAATTGTCAACCAATCTGTGCTTGACACGTGGCATTAATTTTATTTTTTTAAAATTTTTAATGGAAAATACTCAGAATTTTCAAATTATTATAAAATCTCAAAAATTTACAAGCTTCACAAAACAATCCTTAAATCCTTAAAAATTCTCAAACTTTTGTCGTCGACTACCGCCGCTTCCGTCTCCAATTATCGTCGCTGACCGCACCCACTTGGTCGCCGGGCCAAGACGATAATTTTCCCTAACACGGCGTTGTCGGAAACGCCCAACGGTGTGCAACCGAACGTTAAACGCGAACATCGATTTCGTGTTTGACGTTTGGTTGCATGCCGTTGGGCGTTTCTAACGACGCTGTGTTGGGAAAAATGATCGCATTGGTTTGGCGACCAAGTGGGTGCGGTCAACAACGACAACTGGCGGCGGAAGCGGCGACAATCGACATCGAAAGTTTAAATTTTTTTAGGGATTTAGAGACTGTTTTGTGAAGCTTGTCAAATTTTGAGATTTTATAATAACTTGAAAGTTTTAAGTATTTTTCCATTAAAAATTAATAAAATTAATACCACGTGTCAAGTACTGATTGGTTGACAATTTTTTTTAACACTCATTTAACAGTCAGACACCTAAAATTGTAACTATGGTAAATTTGGGCACCTATTTTTTACAAAAAAATACTTTAAACACCTAAATTATTTTAAGAAGTAATATTTTTTTTAAAAATATTTTAAGTTTAATAATAATAAAATAATTTTATTTTATTTTAAAATTATTTTTAATTTAACAGTAATAAAAAATGACATGTCATGTTACAATAATATTAAAAACAATCTAGAGTGAAAAAATAGGGGCAATTTGAAAGTTTAGTTATTAAATATGAGCAATTTGAGCACCTAAATTTAAAAAGGGTATACTTTGGGCACCTATTTTTCATTTAAGCCTTTATAACATTATTATACTAATTGATTGTAAAGTTCTAGGGTTGAAAAATTAATTTTTAAAAATTTAAGGGTGAAATTATAAAGACACGTTTTCATTAGTGACTATAATGTTTAATTTATTAAATTGGGGAGCAAAAATGTACATGAGATAAACTTTAATGGCCATTGCAATAATTTATCCTTATTTTTTCGTTGCCAGGTCAACAATCCGTCAATATTTAACAGCAACAAACGACTGAGTGACCAAAAGTTTACGCCTCGAAAACGTAAGTGACCTTACTGGTCGTTTTTCAAAATCGGTGACCAACTCTGTACTGGGGAAAAATATAAGTGACTATTCCAGTAGTTAACCCTACATTTAATTACCCGCAAAAACACTAAAATGTTAGGATTACCGAATCAAAATGAACTAAAATCTAAAAAGAGGAATCGAGACTTATCGCGGAGGCGACCAATGAGTGTAGAGTCTCGTTAGAGTTGAAAATGGCCGTCTAACAGCTAAACTTGATTGGATGTGGGCAGTTTTGGATCGAACATAAAAAAATGAAGAATAATGTTAGAATTTGTGAAGACAAGTGAGGTTTGATCCATTTTTAAGGAGTGGAATCTGGATTTTGGTGTTTATGTCTTCAGAGTGTTTTTAGAGAGATGGGCGAAATAGAGAGAGAAGTTTAGCAAATGAGGGGAAAAAGAGAGAAATTTCGGTCAAAAGAGGCTTTTATAGATTCTCCTAAACTACATCGTTTTTAGCTAGATAGGGAAATGATCTGCGTGCATGCATTCGAGTCGGGCAGGAGACCCGCGAGATTTAAAGAGTTTTTGCTAATTAGGGTTTTGGTCTCTAAAGCTTTGGTTTGTATTTCGATTCGGTCACTAATTTCAATAAAATCAATATCAAAGATCCAATTCTTTTCAATTTGATCCTCAATTTAATTGTTTACCTTAGTTTTAATTGTTCTAATTTATATGTATTTGTGTGCATATTTTTAAATGGGCATATATTATACTTATTTAGGTGATTAATGGTAAAGTGCTCATTAGTCCTATATTTTATATGCATTCCATCTCGTATTATTGTTGTTCTTAAGTACATTTTAGGCACATTTAGGTTCATTCATTGCATATTTACAGTATTCTTTACTTTGCCATGATTTTATTGATTATCTTTTATTTGGTAAGGAAAAGATGTTGTTTTAGTTTAGTTTGCATTTCAAGGCTAGAAGTTGTTAGGAGAAAGAAAGACCAGAGGAGAGGATGTAGAGGCAGCAGACCAGGGAGTTGTACTGATGCAGTTCTAGATAGAGAGAACTGCTGTCGAGTAGCCGTCGCCGCCATACTTGTCGTCCAGGGCAGCAAGATGAAGAATTGGAGTGCGATTTGTAGAGCGGAAAATCCTGATACAAACGATGCCATCCACTCAATTTTCTGACGCATGGATCAGCGGACAGAGCCGCCAAAGAAGAAGATCAAGATAACTTGCGGTGCAAGGCAACGGGAAGAAGTCAACATTCAACTCAAAGAAGTCAGAATTAAATGTTTCATTTAATGCAAAAGTTACTTTGAAGACTTCTACTCCAAGGAGGACTTGGCCTAGCTAATGCCTCTATATACTTGACATATTTTGTAATTGTAGACATCTTAGGTTTTCTTTTGGGCATAGTCTAGGTTTTCTTGCCGCCATTATGTTCTAAATTTTTTCTTAGGTTTGGGTTATGTTGTAAACTAGTTTGAGAACAGTTGTTTAGGAATTACGTTTATTTTTGCATTAAAACTTCAAGGTTTGCTTATTCCATGCTCTTCATAGTTTTCAATTAAGTTCGAAATATTAGTTGTTAACTATCTATTTGTTTGGTATCGAGAGAGTCGAACTCAGGAAAGGGATAAGTACTATCCCTATCCTAATAAGGTGTTGATCAATTCAGCCTAGACATAGGTGCGAGTTTAAGGCGACTAAAAGAGGACGGACCAAGGTTGTTGTCTTTGCAAGATTCACGTCGTGATGTGTAACCCCCTTAACCCGGCCCAGACGGTTGAACCGAATTAAGAAGTTTACACGGGGAAAACCAAAGTCAACCCGAAAGTCAACCTTGATTAACGACCCTTTTTTTTCTCTTTTTAATCTTTTCTAGATGCATATTAACCCTAGATATGTTCACAAGTTCAGCATACATAAAGATCATTTCAATCAGAGAACATTTAGGGACTCAATTGCACAAATAAAGGAATTAGGGACCAAATTGTAAATTCTGAGAATTACAGGGACTTAACCCAATTTAAAGTTACCAATATGAAATTAGTCATGTTTCATGCTTCACTACCAAATTTCAGCTCAAACGGACATCTCAAACTCATCCAATTGCATATACGAAGTTCGGGACCAAAACGTAAGGTTTTCAAAACATATAACCAACAATTTCAGTGCCCAACGGTCGTGTGTTTCGGAACAGGGAGGACCTGTTCCGAAACGCGGGACCGTTCTGAAACTGGTACCAAAACAGGGCCTGGCAGAGGCCAAACCGTTCCGGAACAATTCCTTCCGTTTCGGAACGTCCAGGCCATTTTAGGCCCCCGTTCCGATACGGTAGCACCTGTTCCGAAACAGGCTGCCCAGCTTACAGAAAAATTGCTAGTTTAACACACGATTGACCCATCAAACATGCTCCAAAGGTAACCAAATAATACCAGCATGTCATTCAACATACAAGGGACATAATTGCATCAAAATCTAGATACAAGACCACCCTTAGGTGTACCAACTCAATAAACACATTCAACACTCATTCATGCTTTTAAGACAAGAAGCACATCATAATGACTTAAGCATAAGAAGATTCAAATGTTGCAAGCGTTAAACCACATAGTTCAAAATCATAAACCAAACTTGTCCAACATACACAATCTCATTAAACATCATCATAAGAGATTCTCCCCCCATTGCCTTTATTATCTATAGCTATTAACCGAGACATACATATCAAGTGGAGCTCTCCTTGAATCCCTTGCTTCTCGCTGTTCCAACTTCAAATATCTGCATTGATGGACAAAAAAGAGCGTAAGCACATAATGCTTAGTGAGGAATGCTCAAAACCAAAACACCATCAATGCAGCGAGTCATAAAACCACTTTTAAAAGCAAGCTCGATTCGATAAACCAAAGCAATTTTTGAAAATCCTTTTCAACAACATGTTTAAAATCATGCATTGCTCAAACATGAAAACCAACCCTTAGCTTAGAAAGCTAAGTAATCCTTTCCAAAGCACAAACTTGCAAAACCAACAATTTAACCCTTCCATGCATGAACATCATATGCAAGGTTAAATACAAAATCCTTGGAAAACACTTCCACTTTACATCTTACCTTTCTCATACTTAAAAATCATCTTAAAGCAAGAAATCTTTAAAAACCATTTACACATTCACTATAACATGTGCATTAAACAAATGCGACATATGAACCACATCATCAATATTTGCATCTCATGCATTTAAAAACAAGTCTTCGCAAGACTTCAATGCACTAAAGAGATTTCATGCACAAATGCTCCATTCTCAATAGATAATCAACACTTGTGCAAGCTAACAAGTTAAACATGCATTCATAGTACATTACACACTTCTCATGCAACCATGCATCATTTCAAGCATCTCATGCTTCATTATATTCAAGAACATTATATTGGCTTCCAAGTGATAAACCAAATCCACTTTTCAACTCAACGTCCAATCGGATACGCGGATCACAAGCGTTGTCCCCACGCTTCATACACACTACCAATCTCAAGGTCCCCAAATGGAATTTTAACCACCATTTGACCTTACCATACACAAGGTTCTCATATGGAATTTCAACCACCATATAACCTTAACATTCACAAGGTCCTCATATGGAATTTTAACCACCATATAACCTTAACATTCACAAGGTCCTCATATGGAATTTTAACCACCATATAACCTTAACATTCACAAGGTCCTCATATGGAATTTTAACCACCATATAACCTTAACATTCACAAAGTCCTCATATGGAATTTTAACCACCATATAACCTTAACATTAACCATTGGTAGTTGTATAACATCACTAACGAGATCCGAGACATACTACACAAGATCCACACATGGACTTTACACCACCATTGTGATCTTAACAAGCACAAGGTCCTCAAATGGAATTTTAACCACCATTATTACCTTTGCTTACACAAGACCCACCCATGGAATTTTAACCACCATGGTGTTCTTAACCATCTCGTTAGTGTACTTGGATGGAGTTACCGGTTCACTCACAACCACTCCACATCCAAGGCGACTTTATTTACGGTGCACCCAATCCTATAGTCGGCTAACTATATCCGATTAAAGTAACCAAGAACCACTTACATCACTTGCCAATATAACCATCTTACCACATTAGTCCATTGTTTTACAAGCATAACCAAAATGCAAAAACCACCACTTACCATCATCAATCCACTGTTTTTGAAGCATTACACAAGCCATTAAACAACATGCAACACTATGCAACCATTCCACAATTCCAATGTACAAAACCAAGGATCTCTTACCTTGAGCATCCTTCACACATGGCTTTCAAAACCAGCATTAATCCATGCTAAAATATGCTTTCAAAACAGAATTTACAACATGCAAATCACATGCATTGCATCCAACAATCACAAATGCTTTAGGAACCAATTCACAACACAAATCAAGAGGGAAAATCCATTTACTTACTCTTGAGCTTAGCAAAGTTGTTTAGACTTAAACTAAGCTCCCAAAACCTTCAAACCTTGGTTTAAAAGCTAAAAACCCAACTTCACTCACCGATACACAAAACAAGGCTAGCCAACAAGCCTTCCAAGCATCCGAAACCTTCCACACCACCTCTAATGCTCACAGACCAATCTCCCCTGTTTCAAGCACACAATAACAGAGGATTAATGCATCATTATGCATTAAAAACACCAGCCACACAACTCAACTCGCTGCTCTACACAAATCCAACATTTCGGCTACCAAACACAACCAAAATCACCTCCAAACACTTCCAATACTTAACCCAGCCAAGATCCATCACTTCTAACCATTTTTAAACATCCATTAACATCCAAAAAGGACCTAACCACATCCTTATACCTCCAGCTATAACAGATCACCAAGATCACTCCAAAAACAACAAAAAACTCAAGCAAAACTTAGGAAAATTAACCTATTCGGGATTGCATTGATAAAACCTCAATTTCTCATCAATTATACATCCATTCAACATCAAAAAGACACCTCAAATCACTGCTCAAACAGATCATACGAATTTTACCAAAAATCAACCAAATCTTGCATTTTAAAGCCAAGATCAAGATTACAATTGTAAAACCTTTAATAAATCACAAATCAAGGATTGAGAACTTGGGAATTTCAGTAAAGAACTGAGAGTTTAGAGGAGAAGGACGTTCTTACCTCCAAACTTGAGTTTCTCCCTTTTTAGAACCAAAATTCTTGAAGATCCAAATAGCAAATACAAAGGTTTTGTTGAAGAGATGATTAGAGATCAAAAGAGGATTAAAATCTCATGTTTGGATGTCAAAATCAGAGGAAAATGCTCTGGAGAAATGTGTTTGGTTTGAGAGAAAAGATGAGAGAAAAGGAAAATGGAAATTTAGGAAAAGTTAGTTGGAAACTTAGGAAAATATCTTCCCTCCCTTTTTCCTTTATTTAAAAACCATTAATTTATCATTTAATATTTAAGAAAAATCTGGAGAAACTCCCATTGGGTAAATAGCTCCTTAAAGATTCAAAGTTTCAATCCTTTTTAAAACAGTCATACAGTTTTCAAAAATTACATTTTGGTCACTAACCCAAAATGTCACTCTTCCAAACCTCATTTTGTAAAATTGATTTCACCTTTCTCTTATATATAATAAAAGAGGATTTTAAGACATTTTTCCATATTTTTAATGCAACCCGAACTAGGCTTTCCTAAAAATCACCTTTTATATTCGAACCGCAACCCGACCGGTCCGGTCCAAACCCAAAACTTCTAAGCCCAAAATTGGGGTGTTACAACTCTCCCCCTCTTAGGAAATTTCGTCCTCGAAATTTCAACTGGCGAAAAGAGAACAACCAACCTTCTCAAAGCAACACACAAGGCAACACAGGAGACTTAACCACCACTGAACACTCTCCTCACAAAACTTCACCCAAACTCAACACCACCACAAAATATTCACGAATTCCAGAACACTCCAATGTTAATCACACCTCAACCTTTCACACTTCCGGACTACACATAGCCCCAACAACAACCTGAAGAACCTCCAACCCTTTTGCAGCATACACCACCTTAACTCATAACTCCTAAAACTCGCACACACGGTGACACCAACCAAACCAATTCAGCCACCACGTAACCCACAACCTCCACTGCTTCTAAAACCCCTTGCACAACTGCTCAACCTCTTCCAAAGGTTACCACACCAAGCAAGAATTCTTAAGCATCAACTGCTTACTCAAACTTCTCAACGCATTGCTGGCACTACTTCACATCCACCGCTACCATCACCACAACAACTCACCAGGACTACTCACCCATCACCCAATAATCACGTCACAAAACCCCAACCTTGACTCCGCCAGCCAACCATTTCTCACAAGAACCCGTCCAACCAACAATGGCCTTTGATCTTACATTGCCTTTCCACTTCAAGCTTTGACCACAACACTTGCCTTACTAGAACACCGCCCATTCCACACATACATATTTAGGTTACGAAACTCATATTTTCCCAGACTAACCCTTTTCTACAACCCACAACACAACATCTTCTCAACTCTTTGAAGGTTGCTACGAACCCTCATCTACGAAAACAACCCTTCTACTACCACTGAAGCTGATCTCACCACTTGAGGACAATCTCGCTTCACATGCTCCTTAGAACCACAGTTCCAACAAGCACCTGCGCCCCAACAACCTCCAACATGGCGCCTTCCACAACGGTCACACACCGGTAACTGAGCTCCCACTCCTTGATCAGGCAGCACTTGCCCCAGATTTGCACTACCATCCAAACTTCGATCCAAGCAAAACCTTCTATCATGTAGCCTCTTACGCTGACCGCCCCCGAGGTCAGTATCCACAACTCTCTCGCTTAAACCTTTCCCACCTTCATAAACAGAAACCACACCCTCACATTGCTTAACCCTTGGGAATTTCCCTCCAAGATACCTTTCATAAAAGGCAGACACAAAGAAGTCCCAATCAATATCTTGGATGTGCGATGCCACCGCCACAGATGTCCACCAGGCGCAAGCGTCCTCCAACATCAATGAGGCAACACTTCCCAGCTTACAGGCATAATCACAACCTTCCTGATCCAAAATCAGAATCACACTAGCCAACCAGGCCTCGAACGCCTCAGGTGACGAACCATGATACTCCACAGCACCCAAATCATGTAAACGCTATTTCGACAAACCCGCACATCCCACAGTCAACACATCTATAGGCCTCATTTTCGCCACAGCCTGAGATGTTCCCAACACCTCTTGAACAATTAGTGATGAACTCTCCATCACAGAACCAACTTCTTCCTCCTGCCTTACTACCTCAACTCCAGGCACAGAAGACTGAGACAAAACACCTCCACTAAAAGGTGAATTCCACGCCTTAACAACTTGCTCTAAAGCAGCAACCATCTCACCTAACTTCCATTCTTTCATCGGTTTCACCATGCTATTAACAGCAAACAATCATAACAAAACAAACAAATCGATCAGACCAGCTTTAAGCAAGGATTCAAACTCTAAAATAACACAATAGCTATAATAATAAGGCAATGGGTATCCCGAATTCTCCCCTTTTACATGACATAACAGTCAACAAAACATGGACATCACAACATCAAGCATATCAATCAACATACTTCGATCATGCTCTCATCAAACAACATTCACCCACAATAGCATAATATCAACATATCATACCCATAACACTTTCATCATTCATAAAATCAGCTCACAACACCAGCATACCATCAGCACAAATCCACATTAGCTCAGCGAAGATTCATAACCAAGAAGCATGTTAAAAACATCAACAATTCGCTCAAAAACACGCAACCGGCTTTCAACCACACATCAGAATAAACATCAAACACATATTACAACAATTAACCGTTTTCCCCAAGCATTCGATACTCAGCTCTGATACCACCAAATGTAACCCCCTTAACCCGGCCCAGACTGTAACCCCCTCGTCCCGGTCTGGCCGGATGACCGGTCCGAGTGGGCCACACGGGGAAAACCGAGTGAAACCCGTAAAGGTTCCCCTCGGTTAGCAACCCTAATTTTTTTTCTTTTTATATTAATCTTGTCTAGAGGAACATTAAGTCCTAAGTGATTCACAACAGCGGAAAACATTCAAGGAAAAAAACACATTCATGCCACGGCCATACAAAACAGTCAAGGGTATCGACACGTTCTATTCTCATCCACAACACGCGGAACATAACACACGAAACAACATTTAAACCCCCAAACCACATTCAAACATCCCAATTTTAAGCTTGACTAAAGGCATCTTAGTACCTATAAGTTTTTCTCTTTAAACAGGCCCACAAGGATCAAACAAGACATTTCTGAAAGAAGGTTTCGAAACCTTACCCATAGGTTTCGAAACTTTGGATGGCAGTGACCCCTAGAACCCATTTTTCACCAAAAGTTTCGAAACCTTGGGAAGGTTTCGAAACCTTTGATCAAAGTTTAGAAACCTTGCCCAAAGGTTTCGAAACTTTGGTGGGCAGTGGCCTGGTTTCGAAACTTTACCCTTAGTTTCGAAACCTTGATGCAGGGGAGCATAATTTGCTTCAATATAAAGACTTTCAATGATACAAACACAATAGAATCATACATAGCCATACATAGCAATTAACATGAAACGAGGCATCCATACTTAACATTCCAACAAAGGCAATTAGGCATACAAGTCATACGTGGAACTCAAAGGCCCTAAAAGGCACAAGGAAAACATATGAGGTTTGCACCAAGACAAGGCAATCTAAACATCTAAAGGCATGCCACCATACCCAAACATTCATCATAGCATTCATGCATTACAACCATAATCAATCCAAAGCATCAACATAAGGCATTAACAACATGTGGCCAACACAAAGGAGTCTAGATACAAGCTCCTAAAACACGTAGCATTTCCCATTGCTAGACTATTACATTATTTAATTAAACCATACTTGAGCAAACCACCACACGCTTGGACGCCCTTATCTTGCTCCTTGCTAACTCCAAGCTAAAGATCTGCATTGTCGGAAAAAGGAGAGCGTAAGCATAAAGCTTAGTGAGCGGAACTCTAAAACATAACTACGACAATGCAGGGTTCAAAGTTTTCTTTAAATAAAGGCCAACACAAAAGATCCATTCAACTATCTAATCCTCTTACTAACATGCAAGTTCAACCACAATTCAACAATAAAGGCATTTAACATGGCATTACACTTCATGGTATGCGTGAGGACATAATCGTAGATTAAAGCAAGACAATATGAAGACAATGATATAGTGAGATACAACATGAACATTACATGGCATGCACAAGCATAACCAAAACACACACGGTGGGACTACACATCACCGTTTCGACTAGTAGTTTTCCAATGGGACTACACATCAAAGTACTCTTCTACTAGTCACTACCGGTGGGACTACACATCACCGGGGTCTTATACCATTCGCTACCGGCGGGACTACACATCACCGGAGCAACGACAACCATCACGTGAGGTTCGACACCAACCATGCAACACGATATACAATCACTACCATACGACATGTACTCACTATATCATGCACAACCAAAACAAGAAGTAACAAAATCCACAATTAGGCATCACTTACTACTTGGAATCTTACCAAACCACAAATGGTCTTACTCACAGTTTTCGCGCACAACTTGCACCAACTTACTCACACCTTACAAGGCATATCAACAACATCATTATTACCATCAAACAAATCGTCGATTTAATAAATAGCCACATGCTTCCTCCCAAAGAATTTGAATTTCATGCATATCAACATAACATTTCAAGCAATGAAAAACAATGGTAAAAAGGGGATTTAAAGAGGCATTTCACATCACTTACTCTTAGGGTTTAAATCATTTTCAAGGCCAAATCTAAACCACTTTCAAAATCACCTTTGAACCAAAACTATTCTTGAAAACCATTTCCACATCCACGTACTCGAACCAACCTTAGAAAATCAAATTAAAGCATTAACCACTCACCTCATTTCCTTAAGCAAAACAAGCAAAGCCGACTCAAGCCTCCTCACTTCCGGATTCGATCCCAAAGCTTTACCAACGCAATTCCTTGCTTCTAATCGCCTCAACACAAGTGAATTAACCTCGAATCAGTCCACAACACAACATAGCAAACCCGGAATACTATTCAAACATTAAACACTTGTTTTTCGAACCAAGAACAACCCCAAAAAAAGCCATTCCCGAGCAGCCCCTTTGCACAGTCCAAAACTTGTGATTTCAACTCATTTAACACTTCCAAATGCTTCCAAAACAACCCCCAACCAATGCCCTGACATCAACCCTCAATTTCCAACACAAACCACACCCAAAACTCAACTAAAAACCCTCCTAAAAACCCACCAAAACCCAAATTCGGGAATCTCAAAGAAACTCTTTAAAAATTATATATGTTGGACCATTTGATTCATAAACACCATATCTAACAATATTAAATCAAAATCTCAAGTTAAACACCATAAAGCTACCACTTTTATTCAAATCTCCCAAAAATCCAAATTCTAAAACATGGATGAAAATGAAAGTTACTTGTACTTTTGAAAAGAAGAAGGTGAGAGCAAGTCGAAAACGTGTTTACCTTTCAAAACCGAGCCAAAATGAGGGAGAAAGGAGGTGGGAAAGTCTCTTGGAGAAAAGCTCTTCCTTTGTCGTGGGAAAGGAAAAATGGAGAGGGAGGAAGATGACAACATTTGTGTTTTAAATTAAAAGTGGAGGTTTTTAATTTAGAAGACCAAATATTTACACAAATGCCATTAATGAATGGCTATTGGGCTTGGTTTAAAGATTGGGTCCAACACCTTTATTTTATTTGCAAACAAAACCGAACCATTATTTTATTTACTTAAATTATAAAACCGAACCCGAATATTACTAAAACATTATTTTCACCCGACCCCTAAACACGGGTGTTACATAGACGGTTGAACCGATGCAGTTCTAGATAGAGAGAAAGAAAGACCAGAGGAGAGGATGTAGAGGCAGCAGACCAGGGAGTTGTACTGATGCAGTTCTAGATAGAGAGAACTGCTGTCGAGTAGCCGTCGCCGCCATACTTGTCGTCCAGGGCAGCAAGATGAAGAATTGGAGTGCGATTTGTAGAGCGGAAAATCCTGATACAAACGATGCCATCCACTCAATTTTCTGACGCATGGATCAGCGGACAGAGCCGCCAAAGAAGAAGATCAAGATAACTTGCGGTGCAAGGCAACGGGAAGAAGTCAACATTCAACTCAAAGAAGTCAGAATTAAATGTTTCATTTAATGCAAAAGTTACTTTGAAGACTTCTACTCCAAGGAGGACTTGGCCTAGCTAATGCCTCTATATACTTGACATATTTTGTAATTGTAGACATCTTAGGTTTTCTTTTGGGCATAGTCTAGGTTTTCTTGCCGCCATTATGTTCTAAATTTTTTCTTAGGTTTGGGTTATGTTGTAAACTAGTTTGAGAACAGTTGTTTAGGAATTACGTTTATTTTTGCATTAAAACTTCAAGGTTTGCTTATTCCATGCTCTTCATAGTTTTCAATTAAGTTCGAAATATTAGTTGTTAACTATCTATTTGTTTGGTATCGAGAGAGTCGAACTCAGGAAAGGGATAAGTACTATCCCTATCCTAATAAGGTGTTGATCAATTCAGCCTAGACATAGGTGCGAGTTTAAGGCGACTAAAAGAGGACGGACCAAGGTTGTTGTCTTTGCAAGATTCACGTCGTGATGTGTAACCCCCTTAACCCGGCCCAGACGGTTGAACCGAATTAAGAAGTTTACACGGGGAAAACCAAAGTCAACCCGAAAGTCAACCTTGATTAACGACCCTTTTTTTTCTCTTTTTAATCTTTTCTAGATGCATATTAACCCTAGATATGTTCACAAGTTCAGCATACATAAAGATCATTTCAATCAGAGAACATTTAGGGACTCAATTGCACAAATAAAGGAATTAGGGACCAAATTGTAAATTCTGAGAATTACAGGGACTTAACCCAATTTAAAGTTACCAATATGAAATTAGTCATGTTTCATGCTTCACTACCAAATTTCAGCTCAAACGGACATCTCAAACTCATCCAATTGCATATACGAAGTTCGGGACCAAAACGTAAGGTTTTCAAAACATATAACCAACAATTTCAGTGCCCAACGGTCGTGTGTTTCGGAACAGGGAGGACCTGTTCCGAAACGCGGGACCGTTCTGAAACTGGTACCAAAACAGGGCCTGGCAGAGGCCAAACCGTTCCGGAACAATTCCTTCCGTTTCGGAACGTCCAGGCCATTTTAGGCCCCCGTTCCGATACGGTAGCACCTGTTCCGAAACAGGCTGCCCAGCTTACAGAAAAATTGCTAGTTTAACACACGATTGACCCATCAAACATGCTCCAAAGGTAACCAAATAATACCAGCATGTCATTCAACATACAAGGGACATAATTGCATCAAAATCTAGATACAAGACCACCCTTAGGTGTACCAACTCAATAAACACATTCAACACTCATTCATGCTTTTAAGACAAGAAGCACATCATAATGACTTAAGCATAAGAAGATTCAAACGTTGCAAGCGTTAAACCACATAGTTCAAAATCATAAACCAAACTTGTCCAACATACACAATCTCATTAAACATCATCATAAGAGATTCTCCCCCCATTGCCTTTATTATCTATAGCTATTAACCGAGACATACATCTCAAGTGGAGCTCTCCTTGAATCCCTTGCTTCTCGCTGTTCCAACTTCAAATATCTGCATTGATGGACAAAAAAGAGCGTAAGCACATAATGCTTAGTGAGGAATGCTCAAAACCAAAACACCATCAATGCAGCGAGTCATAAAACCACTTTTAAAAGCAAGCTCGATTCGATAAACCAAAGCAATGTTTGAAAATCCTTTTCAACAACATGTTTAAAATCATGCATTGCTCAAACATGAAAACCAACCCTTAGCTTAGAAAGCTAAGTAATCCTTTCCAAAGCACAAACTTGCAAAACCAACAATTTAACCCTTCCATGCATGAACATCATATGCAAGGTTAAATACAAAATCCTTGGAAAACACTTCCACTTTACATCTTACCTTTCTCATACTTAAAAATCATCTTAAAGCAAGAAATCTTTAAAAACCATTTACACATTCACTATAACATGTGCATTAAACAAATGCGACATATGAACCACATCATCAATATTTGCATCTCATGCATTTAAAAACAAGTCTTCGCAAGACTTCAATGCACTAAAGAGATTTCATGCACAAATGCTCCATTCTCAATAGATAATCAACACTTGTGCAAGCTAACAAGTTAAACATGCATTCATAGTACATTACACACTTCTCATGCAACCATGCATCATTTCAAGCATCTCATGCTTCATTATATTCAAGAACATTATATTGGCTTCCAAGTGATAAACCAAATCCACTTTTCAACTCAACGTCCAATCGGATACGCGGATCACAAGCGTTGTCCCCACGCTTCATACACACTACCAATCTCAAGGTCCCCAAATGGAATTTTAACCACCATTTGACCTTACCATACACAAGGTTCTCATATGGAATTTCAACCACCATATAACCTTAACATTCACAAGGTCCTCATATGGAATTTTAACCACCATATAACCTTAACATTCACAAGGTCCTCATATGGAATTTTAACCACCATATAACCTTAACATTCACAAGGTCCTCATATGGAATTTTAACCACCATATAACCTTAACATTCACAAAGTCCACATATGGAATTTTAACCACCATATAACCTTAACATTAACCATTGGTAGTTGTATAACATCACTAACGAGATCCGAGACATACTACACAAGATCCACACATGGACTTTACACCACCATTGTGATCTTAACAAGCACAAGGTCCTCAAATGGAATTTTAACCACCATTATTACCTTTGCTTACACAAGACCCACCCATGGAATTTTAACCACCATGGTGTTCTTAACCATCTCGTTAGTGTACTTGGATGGAGTTACCGGTTCACTCACAACCACTCCACATCCAAGGCGACTTTATTCACGGTGCACCCAATCCTATAGCCGGCTAACTATATCCGATTAAAGTAACCAAGAACCACTTACATCACTTGCCAATATAACCATCTTACCACATTAGTCCATTGTTTTACAAGCATAACCAAAATGCAAAAACCACCACTTACCATCATCAATCCACTGTTTTTGAAGCATTACACAAGCCATTAAACAACATGCAACACTATGCAACCATTCCACAATTCCAATGTACAAAACCAAGGATCTCTTACCTTGAGCATCCTTCACACATGGCTTTCAAAACCAGCATTAATCCATGCTAAAATATGCTTTCAAAACAGAATTTACAACATGCAAATCACATGCATTGCATCCAACAATCACAAATGCTTTAGGAACCAATTCACAACACAAATCAAGAGGGAAAATCCATTTACTTACTCTTGAGCTTAGCAAAGTTGTTTAGACTTAAACTAAGCTCCCAAAATCTTCAAACCTTGGTTTAAAAGCTGAAAACCCAACTTCACTCACCGATACACAAAACAAGGCTAGCCAACAAACCTTCCAAGCATCCGAAACCTTCCACACCACCTCTAATGCTCACGGACCAATCTCCCCTGTTTCAAGCACACAATAACAGAAGATTAATGCATCATTATGCATTAAAAACACCAGCCACACAACTCAACTCGCTGCTCTACACAAATCCAACATTTCGGCTACCAAACACAACCGAAATCACCTCCAAACACTTCCAATACTTAACCCAGCCAAGATCCATCACTTCTAACCATTTTTAAACATCCATTAACATCCAAAAAGGACCTAACCACGTCCTTATACCTCCAGCTATAACAGATCACCAAGATCACTCCAAAAACAACAAAAAACTCAAGCAAAACTTAGGAAAATTAACCTATTCGGGATTGCATTGATAAAACCTCAATTTCTCATCAATTATACATCCATTCAACATCAAAAAGACACCTCAAATCACTGCTCAAACAGATCATACGAATTTTACCAAAAATCAACCAAATCTTGCATTTTAAAGCCAAGATCAAGATTACAATTGTAAAACCTTTAATAAATCACAAATCAAGGATTGAGAACTTGGGAATTTCAGTAAAGAACTGAGAGTTTAGAGGAGAAGGACGTTCTTACCTCCAAACTTGAGTTTCTCCCTTTTTAGAACCAAAATTCTTGAAGATCCAAATAGCAAATACAAAGGTTTTGTTGAAGAGATGATTAGAGATCAAAAGAGGATTAAAATCTCATGTTTGGATGTCAAAATCAGAGGAAAATGCTCTGGAGAAATGTGTTTGGTTTGAGAGAAAAGATGAGAGAAAAGGAAAATGGAAATTTAGGAAAAGTTAGTTGGAAACTTAGGAAAATATCTTCCCTCCCTTTTTCCTTTATTTAAAAACCATTAATTTATCATTTAATATTTAAGAAAAATCTGGAGAAACTCCCATTGGGTAAATAGCTCCTTAAAGATTCAAAGTTTCAATCCTTTTTAAAACAGTCATACAGTTTTCAAAAATTACATTTTGGTCACTAACCCAAAATGTCACTCTTCCAAACCTCATTTTGTAAAATTGATTTCACCTTTCTCTTATATATAATAAAAGAGGATTTTAAGACATTTTTCCATATTTTTAATGCAACCCGAACTAGGCTTTCCTAAAAATCACCTTTTATATTCGAACCGCAACCCGACCGGTCCGGTCCAAACCCAAAACTTCTAAGCCCCAAATTGGGGTGTTATATGACGGGTATCATTTGTAGTGGGAAACAACAATATTTCGACTTAGTCATAAGCGAGATCAATATCGAAGTGATCTGTCGAGCCTTGAAGGTCTTCCGAGTTTGCTACCGAGCCAACCGTCTGTTCCACTGCTGAGGCAACGAAAGCGTCGAAGCAACCAATCTGCCATCCTTCGGCGAGGCAAAAAAGTCTAGCATCACAAAGCAACTTAACATATTTAACGTAGTTTCACACTACTAAGCAGCATAAGCTAACCCATTCTATCACCCTGATCTTTACTATCAATTACTTGTGTTTTATATACTTTTAATTCTTTTATTAACTAAAGTTACTTGTGCATTTATTTTCTATGCGGGAGTTACAACTCGAATAACCTGTCCAATCCCTGTGGGAGACGATTTCTTTTATACTACAACTTGAAAAGAGTGTGCACTTGCGCTCATATTTAGAGAACACTCTAACGCTCTACAAGTTTTTGGCGTCATTACCGGGGATTGACAACAGTAAATTCGTTTTTATTTTCTGCACTTTTACTTTAATTGCATTTAATTTTAGTTCTTATTATTTTATTAAAAAAAGAATTATATAGTTTTCTTGTCTAGTGCATGACCAGAGCAAACCCATCGGGAGAAATCGTCTTCTTTGACTAGATCGAACGAAGAGTAAGAGAACTAAAGAAAGAAGTCAGAGAAGCCCTCGGGAAAGCCAAGAAAGAGGGAAAAGCAGAAGCAACCATGCATAACGACCAAGAAGACAACCCTACCATCGATGCTCAAAACGGCAGGCATGGGTAGCAAGATCCCTCGCCCAAACAACAGCAGCTAATTCCACCTAGGCAGCAACCCCCAATTCCGCCAAGGTAGCAACAATATGTGCGAACAACCAGAGACTACTTGGAGCACGACTTCAGAGGATTTGACCCAACTGTTGTAGAGCCTAAAATCGAAGCGGATCACTTTGAGTTAAAGCCCGTGATGTTCAACATGATCAACACATTGGGGAAATTTGGAGGAACTGCCACAGATGATGCTCGACAGCACTTGAGAGGATTCCTAGACATATGTAGAGCTTTCAAGATACATAGAGTCCATCAAGACGTGCCGAAGTTGATATTGTTCCTCTATTCACTAAGGAATAGGGCAAAATAATGGTTGAACAACCAACCGGCGTGATCATTCAATACTTGGACGAAGTTGTGTAAAGATTTCTTAGATCGTTTCATTCCTTCAAATGTCATAGACAAGTTGAGGATGAAGATCACAGCCTTCCACCAAGGGGGTGACGAACTAATGTACGAAGCTTGGGAGAGGTACCAACAGATGCTGAACAACTGCCTGCTTCATGGTTTCCCATCCTGGACGCAAGTGTCGATGTTCTACAATGGAGTAAACCAACCAACACGAATGATGCTCGACGCCTCAGCTAATGGAATCTTCCTGGATAGACCACATGATGAGGCACTACAGACTATGAACATAATTGCTAAGAACGACTACAAGTTCTCTACAGCCCGCCGCGACGACATAAGGCGGCCAACTGTTGTGAATGAAGTAAAGGCCGCTAAATCTGTTAATGCCCGTCTGGATAAATTGACCAAGTTGGTGATGAATATGGACAAAGGAAAGACATATGAGGCCAAGGCCGTGAAGCCTTTTTGTGATGAGTGTGGGGGCAATCACGATTCGTATGAGTGCAGCAAATCTACCAACTTCATGGGAACCTACGAGAGGAATAACAAACCCAACACCAACACATACAACCCAGGATGGAAGAAGCATCCGAACTTATCCTGGAGTAATCCAAACACAACTGCAAATCCAACTCACCAACCAGAAGGATACAAACCGAACCTGTCCAGACAGCCGCAACAGAATATGAGCAATAACTCACTCGAAAATACTTTACATACTTTTATGTCTCGAACCAGTGATTTTATTGTCTGTACTAATAAATTTATTGTTAAGACTAAGTCGTTTTTGGACAGGAATGAGATGAGGATGAATAATCAGAAGGCTGCAATAAAGAACCTGGAGACCTAGTTTGGGCAATTCACGGAGATCATAAGCAACAAGATAAAGGCTAAATCATCCAACAACACAGATGTAGTAGCCAAACCCACTTATGAACAGTGTAAAGCCATATCAACCAGAAGTGGGAAACAACTAGACGAACCCAGAGCTAAACAACCAATAGACCAATAACCTGCTGCAGTATCATCAAAACTAGCCACCTCGGCAGATGAGGCTGACATCATCCCTTAGAAGGGTGATTCTGAGTTGCCACAGATTAGATTTCTATGTAAGGAACGCATTCAGGACATCCATCTGCCGCCGCCTTTCCCCCAAAGACTAAAGCAACATAAACAGGAGCACCAGTTCAGAAAATTCATAGATATTCTAAAACAAGTGCACATTAACATCCTTCTTGTGGAAGCTATCCAGAACATGCCTAATTACGCGAAATATCTGAAGGACATGGTTTCCAAGAGAAAAAAGAATTGGGGAGTTTGAAACCGTAGTTGTGACAGTGGAGTGCAAGGCTATGCTGCACAACAAGTTACTGGCTAAAAGAACAGATTCGGGCAGCTTCGTAATTCCATGCAGGATCAACATCAATCATGCCATGAGAGCGTTGTGCGATTTAGGAGCCAACATTAATCTGATGCCAAAGGCGGTCTTCAACAAGTTAGGTATTGGGCAAGCCAAACCCACCTCCATCACGCTGCAACTAGCATACCATTCATTCGTACAACCATAAGGCAAAGTCAAAGACATCATGGTTCGCCTTGGCAACCTTATTTTTCCAGCAAACTTCCTCATCCTAAACTGTGAGGCCGATGAAAACGCCCCTATCATCCTTGGCGACCGTTCTTGGCCATATGCAGAACGTCAATAGATGTGGAGCATGGGGAGCTGATAGTAAGGGTAGACAATCAAAGCATCAAACTAAATGTTTTACAGCCCTCAGCAAAGGAAAAAGTAGGATGCCAAAATACACAGGCTTCTAAGGTCAGCACTGAGACAAGGCAAGATAGTAGCTGCCAGGGCAGGCAACATGACAGACAGATGAACCCCAAAGAACAAGATGACCCCCTAGGAGGGAGAACAACACATCACCTCAGGAAGTGGTTATGTCTGGGAGATGCACCCCAATGCACTCCCAACATAACTTAATTAATTTTATTTTTTATTATATATTTTCTCGTTTTAGGAATATAATTTAATTTATTACAATTTATTTTCTTTCTTTTAAGATTAGATTTTAAATTAAGTTAAAATTACTCTCCATATTTTTATTTTTCAAAATTTATTTTATTTTTCGTATTTAATTATTTTTATTTTATTTCAAGTTTTAGGAATAAAAGAGTTGGACCAAGAAGAAGGCCCAACAAGGAGCCCGTCCACCATCCCGCAAAGATAGCTGAGGGCGGCCAATCGCAGAAACATCGTAACGACTAGTTGACCGCTAATAGCTAGCTGCCAACAGCTACAGAAGTAACGGGCAGAGAACTCGTAACGTGCGCGATGAAATCTGCCCATTGGACATTTAATGCCGCCACGACATCTCTCGGCACCATCTATATACACCCCACTTCTCCCATTCATTTACTTTACTTTCATCTCCTTGTTAATCTATTCTTGAATCCACTGCTCTCTTTCTCATTGTCTTTTTTAGTTTCAGATTACAAACAAATTGTCTCACACATGGCATCAGCATCACAATCCAAACCAACATTTCAATGTTTTTTCTCCAATGATGATGCAATAAGGTACATAAACCAGTTCACAAAACAAGTCATATGGGAGGAACAAGGGTTCCATTATTCACAGCAGACGAGAGATCTTGGCCTTGAGCTCGCCTTATTCGAGAGAATACAAAGCAAGGGTTGGGAAATATTCGCACGACAACCGGAGGTGGAAAACATCACGCTTGTCCAAGAATTTTATGCCCACCACCCCCGCTCTGAGCCTTCGTTTGTATTTTTCCGAGGATAACCCATCAAGCTCAACGCGGCAGTGATAAATAACTTATATGGCCGACTATGACAGAATCAAGGCCCGGTTGTGCGATCCCAACACACCTTGGCTGGCGGGAAAACATGGCGGCTTAGTGCAACGCCACCGGTTACTACCGGAGGTGATGCTGTGGAACACATTCATTAAAAGGTGTTTGCTACCCACCTCCCATAATTCTATCGTGGACTGGCCGCGTCTCGCTTTCATTCACTACATCATGATGAACAGGCCGATCAACGTTGGAGAAATAATCTGCAAGGAGATCCACAACTGCTTCTGGAAATCAGAGGGCCGACTTTACTTCCCATCTCTCATCAAAGGCTTATGTGCCAATTTCAACATTCCATCAGATCCAAACGATGAGATCACATCTGCCAATGAGGGCTAGACCAGAAAGGTCTGCATGTAGATGATGTAGGCCCAAGACACTACAAGAAAATAGATTTTTAGTGACATCAAAAATAGTCACTAAAAGTATTAAATTTAATCACTGAAATTTACAGTGACTATTTTTCTGAGTCGTCACCTGTCGTCACTAATAACTTCGTCACTATTATATTAGTGACATTTTATGCATTTTGTCACAATAAGTTATATTTTTTATGACTACATTTTTTGACACAAAAGATTAATAACAATGACTAAAATTTAGACACTAATGTTATTCTCATTAGTGACAAACATTTTATCACAAATACATAGTGAAATAGTGTCTAAAATATATTGTCACTTTCAATAATAATAAAATAATTATGTTATTTTAGTTGCAACCATCTTATTCAGGCAACACGCACATTGAATATCTCTCGCGGGGCGTAGCGAATGTGCTAGATACCAACCCTTGACTTATGCGACGAGCGCGATATAAAGGCCCTCTGCCCCCAAACTAGTCCCTAGAAGGTCATTCACTTGGTTGCTAGCCCATGGCGAGGGGGTTAATTATAGATGATGTGGCATATTCATATATCAAATTTTAATAAATAAATACAATGCATGGTTTTGTAGGGGATCGAACCTGAAACCTTTAGGGGGAGAGTGCGATGTCTATCCACTAGGCTAGGCAAGAAATTTAATATTATTTTGTAAGTAAAATATTATTTAGGTTAAATGGTAATTGAAATTAATTTTATTTATTTTAACAATATGTATTAATTATAACAATAATTAATATAACGATAATTTAATTAATTTTATATGGTTTTCTATACGAAATACGTTTGTTGAAGAAAATATATAAAAATAATTGAGTTGGTTTTAAAATATAAACATATGAATATTAAGATTTACACCTAAATTATTGATAGAATTATCCTTTATGTGATAATTATTTATTATATTGACAATGTAAATTTTACCTCCACAAGAAAAGTTAAAACAAATATCAAGTGTAAAATTTTTCAGAAGGTAAAATTTTGCTATCACATATTATGTCAAGATTACATATTAGTCTTTTTACTTTAATTTGTTTACTTTAAGTTTATGTACTTTCTATTCAAAAAATATGTACTTTTTAACTTTTGAAATTTCGATCTTGACATGAATGATAGTCTTTAAACATGTTAAGTAGAACTTTTGATTTTTATTCTTTTGTTCAATCATTTTTAGTCGTTGTAATTTAATCATATTGTCGTTGTCCCGTTTGGATTAGGATTGAAGTTTTAAAATTTCAAAAATATAGGGACTAAAATTGATCAAAATAGAATGACTAAAACAACAATTTACACATAGTGTAAAGACTAATAGAATTATTTTACCTTTTGATAAACTAGTTTATGCCTTTATGGTAACTTCAATTTTTTATAATTGTTATTATTACTATAATTATAAAAATATATTTATTATTGTGACAATATATAACTTGTCATTAAGTTTATTTTTTTATTGGTGTCAAAATTTATCACAGCAAAAGTAAAATTTTAAGTGACAAACAATTGCATTGTCACAAAAAATATCAAATTGTAGTGACCACTTTATATATCGTCACTATCATGTGTCAAAGTTTTAGTGGCAATGAAATTTGTGTCACATTTATAGACTTATAGTGAGAATTTAATTGTGAAAAATGTAATCGTCACAATTACTACTATAATAGTGACCAAATAAAAATACATCACAATTACTTATGGTAATAGTGTCGCACAAAAAATCTGTCACAAAAGTTTAATATTTGTGACAAAATTACTGCTAGTCACTGCCAATTTGTCACTAAAAGTCTATATTCTTGTAGTGAGACAGAACTGATCACTCCGAGCCAGCCCTCCGCCGCCTAGCCAGCTACACCGGCAGCCCAAGGTAGTACTGACGCTTAGGGGTGGGCATTATCGGGTACCCAGTTCATTTGGGTACCTCATTAAGCGGCCCGTGTCCCGACTCATTATATTCGAGTACCCGGTTCCTATTTTTTATTTTATTTTTATTCTAAAATTTTAAAAAAATCACATATTAAACACAAAAATATTTTAAAAAATTAAACTTAAAACTTAAAAGAATATAATACAAACATAGAAAAAATATAGGGATTTAAACTTAATTTTAGAGTGAAAATATTAAGAAACATAAAATAAAAATATAATTTTAAATATATATATATATATTATTTTTTATCGGGTCGGGTCGGGTACCCGGTAAGGGGAAACTTCCGGCACGTGTCCCGAGAAATTTGCCAGGTCGGGTAATTTTTTTAGGAATTACCCGACATTTTAGGTTTGAGTCGTCGGGTTTTCGGGTCAAGTTAACCGGGTCGGGTATTTTTGCCCACCGCTACTGACGCTGCCAAGAACAATGAAGTCATTTCCCTGCTTCGCACTCTTATCGACAGCAACAAACCGATAGAGCGACAGTAATTGACGTTCATGAAATATGTGGGGGAGGTCAAAGAGGCCTTTGTGGCTTACCTTCTTCAGAAATTCCCCAATGACAGCCTCTCCCTGCCTACCTTCCCTGCAGACCTAGCCGCCGCAGCCGAACCAAGAGAAGGAACACCATCAGAAACAGCTGCCCGCTATGCCACTGCCAGATGCCATCTCCGACGCACTATCCATCCTAATTTGCCACCTCCGCTTCCAACACGGTGGCAAACACTTACGAGAGGCATCAACAACATTTCTCTCCTGCCCACACAGCAAAAACAATGGCAAACACCTCCTAATCCAACGAGGTTGAGCAGCAGACGAAAGAAATAGTGGCACCTATGGCAACAGAAGATCTACTGGCATAACCCATGGCAGAGGCAAATAGGAAGAGAAAGCGACACATCATATGTGCCGAGCCAGAGGAAGATGAGTCTAAATCTGAGCCAGACCAAAGTGCAGCTCCTTGCCCACTCCTAAAAGATTCCAGCTGCCGCGAACAGCAAAGATACACCTGCCAAATCTACCGCCCGGACACTTGCTAGACGTCGCCTTATCATCTAGTCTTCATCTTCTTCCTCTGCCGAAAAGACCCCAGATTTTTCTCAGCCCTCATCCAACTTCTAGACTTATTTCTTTTCTTTCCCTTCTTTTATTGCTTATTTTTATGTTTTAATTATCTTACTTGTACTTAATTTTTTGTTTTTCTTTTGTACTTTATTTTGAGCATTGAGGGCAATGCCCATCTCAAGTTAGGGGGTGGGGGTAGCTCTCATATTTTTGTTTAGGAATCATAGTAGCATGTAGATTGCATTGTGCTTGCCTTAAAAAATTAATCAAAAGAAAGCTTTTGTTAAAACTTGTGTCTATGATAGGATAGTCGACTTTTAATTTTTCGCACCAATTAGAAAGACCTTAATTTTGGGGAAAGCCTGAAGTAAACTTAGAATTTTTCTATGAATGCCAAAAATTAAAAACACATTGTTACTTGCTGAATTTGTTGGAATTTCTGGTACACAGTGTCTGCTTGAATTATTTGTAAAATTCTAACATGGTTGCAGTCTTTTAAAACCCAAGTGTTCATCAATTCTATTGTACAAAACTCTTGGAGCTTGTTTCAGGCCATGTAACGCCTTCTTGAGCAAGTACACATCATCTTCTTGTCCTTTCACAATAAAACCTTCAGGTTGCTCAACATAGATTTCTTCCTCCAAAAAACCATTCAAGAATGTTGATTTGACATCAAGTTGGTAGAGTTTCCAGCCCTTTTGTGCAGCTACTGCAAGCAACAACCTGATTGTATCTAGTTTGGCAACATGAGCAAAAATGTCAAAAAATCAATGCCAAAAATCTAAGCATACCCTTTTACAACGAGCCTAGCTTTATGCTTGTTAATTGAGCCATCGGGATTCAACTTGGTTCTATATACCCACTTTACTCCAATCACTTTTCTATCAACATGTCTTTTTACCAGCTTCCATGTTTTATTTTTTTAAATCATATTGAGCTCCTCCTTCATTGCTGTAAGCCATTTTGGGTCCTTCTCAGCTTCCCAGAAATTTGTTGGTTCAAGTGTATCCAAATTGCATCTCTGGTAAATATTATAAAGTGATCTCGTACCTCTAACGGGCGTATCATCAATCCACTCATCTTCCTTGAGTTGCAATTTTGTAATTTGACCAGGAATGGTAGCTGCTTGTTTTTTTACCCAAATCCAGTCATCATTCTCCATAAAATGAACATATATGCTTATTAGAATTTTCCTAGTGTTTGGTCGGAAAAATTCTATAAGCTTTAGATGTTCTACTGTAGTTAACAAAAATTTTTGCTTCCGCTTTTTATCCAATTTGTCCCTTTTAATCTGAGGAACATAAACAAAGCACAAACATCAAAATACTTTGAGATTTTCAAAGAAGGTTTAAAACCATACCAAGTTTCGTATGAAGTTGTGTTTGCAACAGCTTTTGTAGGGAGCCTGTTGAGAAGAAAGACTGCAGTATGTGCCGCCTCTGCCCAATATTCTTTTGGTAAATTCTTCTCAAACATCAAGCATCTAGCCATCTCCATTATGGTACGATTCTTTCTCTCACTGACTCCATTTTGTTGTGTAGTGTACGGAGGAGTAAGTTGATGCTCCATTCCCGCTTCTTCACAGAAAAGATCAAATTAATTTGAGGTGTACTCCTTCCCATTATCCGATCTCAAGATTTTAATTTTGAGTCCAGTTTGAGTTTCAATCCACTTCTTGAATCGCCAAAATACACCAACAACTTTTGAATTGAATTTGAGAAAATAGATCCAACATATTCTAGAGTAGTCATCAATAAATATCAAATAATACATACTACCATTGAGAGATAGGGATTTGTGAGGTCCAGGCACATCGCTGTGTATAAATTTCAACTTTTCAGTAGCCCTCCAAGTTGACTGCTTGAATGGAAGTCTCGACAGCTTGCCTTGTTGGCAAGCTCTACAATCTGAAATTTCAAATTCAAGGTAAGGGAGACCACAAATCAATTCCTTTTTAAAATTAATAACATCTGCATGGTTGAAATGTACAAGTCTTTTATGTCATATTTCAACATTGACTTCTGTTGTAGAGAATGCTACTTGTTCCTCCTCCAATGGATCAAGGGCAAAGCTCTTCTCTCTCATGTTTATGTTGAATACATCATTTCTATTTGCATCTTTAATTAGACACCGATTTGTTTCAAATATAACTTTGAAAATTCACTTGTGTGATAATCTTTTATTGAATATTGCTTTTGCAAATCCTTTGATGTTGCCCCATCTTCTGACATTTTTCGCATTGCTGGTCTGGCTTTCTCCAACATTTGAAAGGTGGATAACCCTTTCTTCCACAATGTTTACATGGTGGAAAATCAGATTTTGGTCCTTTGTTTGTATTGAAAGAATCAGAATCTGAATTCCATTTCTTTCTTTTTTCATTTTCTTTCCCTTTCTTGCTTGATCGTATTGTGCTTTTATAGCTAATGCACTTTCAATTGATCCTTCAGATCTCATGAGTCTTCTTTGTTCTTGTGCCTGCAAAGAACTTTTTTAAATCTGCCAAGCTAAGTTTTGACAAATCTTTAGTATTTTTCAATGTGGAAATGGTAGCTTCAAAATTTTCAGGAACGGTTACAAGAACCTTTTTGAACTAATCTGGACTCAGGAAATTCAGAACCAAGTAATCTTATTTGCAATTGCAGTCAATTTGTCAACGTACTCCTTCACTGTCTCCGAGTCATTCATCTTCAGGAGTTCAAACTCTCTAATCAGATTGAGAGTGGTCATTCCTTTGACTTTCGAATCACCATCGTACTTCTACTTTAAGAAATTCCAAATTTCAAAGGCTGACTTCATTGTCATAATTTTGAGGAAGATCTCAGATGAGACAACAACAAATAATGTGGCTCTTGCCTTTGATTTTCTTGACTTTTTCTCCTCGTGATTATTGATTTATATCATAGTTGGGTTAACAGGTAATGGAGGAACTTCGTTGTTCTCCTCTACAGCTTCCTAGAGGTCATGTGCCTCTAGATGAGCCTTCATCCTTGTTGCCCATACATGAAAATTTTCGCTATCGAAAATAGGAGGTGCAAGTGCAGTGAAAGGTGTTTCCGAATCCATAGAAAAACAAAATCAAGATAATAGAGAAAAATTTAGTCACATGTCCCTTAAGGAAAAAAGGCTCTGATACCAATTTGTTGGAGTGAAATAGGCTGAGATTTAGAATCAAACAAAATAGGCTAGGAAAAGAAGAGAGAATCACTTAATTGATGAAAACGCACATTTTTTATTGAACTGAAATGCTTCTTAAATACAAAACAAAGAAACAAACTCTTCCTAGAATCAAGCAACTAACATATAACAAACTTCTAAAAATAACAAAAAAATCTAATTCAAAAAATAAAAAAATCAACAAGTTGGTTTTTGAGTAAGACTTGCAGGAGCTGAAGCATAACTTCAACATATATCATGAACGTTTGGAATACAAATGAGTTGGAATTCATTTTAAGTTTGAGTTGCAGTTACTTTTGTTTTACTCCGATATCTGGTGTGAGAAGAAAACTAGAGGGGTTATAACTTATAAATGGAAGTGGTATGATATGTTATAGTTTCAAGGTAAGATCTCGTAGACAATATTGTTATTTGTTAGAGAGTGACAATTCGAAAACAAACAGTTTTTAATGATTTTGGGGAATGTAATATATATAAATCAGTGGATTTTGGACCCAATACCAGGCTTACTGTCGATATGGGCTTAGTTTATTATTCAAAATAGGCTTAATACACACTCCCCCTAAATTATACATGTTTTCTCAACTTGTCCTTTAAAGTTCATTTTGACCACTTTTCCCCCCTAACGTTTTTCGCCATTACTCATATTACCCCCTACCGTTAAAAAAATTTCTTTTGACCAATCAAAATGTGCCGCATCATTTTCTTTATTTATTTTAAAATTTTAAAATAAAATAAATATATTAAAATAATTATTAATTTAATTAATTTCCTAAAAACTTAAAATACCCTCATTTTCGTTTTGACCATATCTACCCTTATCTTTATTTTTGTCCTCTTCCCCAAACCCCATTTTTTAGATCAGAGATAAACACACATTGGGGAGAGCTTGAGGAATAATTTTGCAGTCACCATTACCACAAAAGCACCAGCCATGGTAAACATAATGCAATTTTGCAGTCACCAATCGTGTCTCTCTTCCCCGCTGTCGACTTTGACTTCCAGCAGAAGTGGCTCGACGTATTTCATCGTTGGAGATGATGATAATGTCGTAACAACCTGGATTTTTATGAGTCTTTATGAAGAGGATTGAAAGATGAATTAAACTCGGATTTTAAAGGAAATTTGTGAAAGATGGGCTTGTGAGACTGGGTTGTGGTTGTCGGAATGTATGGCGCAGAGACAATGGCGGAAGAAACTCTGAGAACATTCATGGCTACTGGTTTTCTTTGGATTAAACTTTTCATAAAATTTTAACAATCGTTTTTGTAACGCCTTGGTTTTGGGCTTAGGAGTTTCGGTGATAGTTTTAGAGTTGGTCGAACTTGTCTTTGGAGTTCGAATAAGTTTGGGGTGAGCTCAAGGAAAACTGCCCTCGAGTGTTCTTAAAATGTGGAAATAATTTCTAAAATCCGTATGTATTTTATATATGTCGCGTGCGAAATCAATTTTGGAAAATGAGTTCCAAAATTATGACATTTTAGTCTAGTGACTAAAATGCGAATTTTTAAAACTATTTTAGTTACTGTTTTTAACAGAATCAAAACATTGAATCTTTAAGGAGGTAATTAGCCAAGTCTAATTTCAGACTTTTTCCTTATTTATTTTACTCTTAAAAATGATTTTAAAAAGGTTGCGATTCATATTTTCAAAAGGGTTTTCTATCATTTCAAGAATTGACGTTAAAACTTCCAAAAAGCTTTTATTCATTCTCTCTTCAATCAAGCAGCATCTTAGCAACAAGTTTTCAAAGGTAAACTTCTTTTTAAGTTGATTTTTAAGCATATGGGTTTTAGATTGTTGTGGGCAATGTTTTTGATGTTGAAATATGTTGAGATAATAGGTTAATCAAAAGAATCTCGGATTTGGTTGAGTTGATGAAGTTTCGGATTGATATTTTTGGATTTTTGGCTTGGATTTGTGAGAATAAGTGGCTGGTGGTTATTCGATGATGGGTTAATGTTTTTGGATGCTTTTAGATGTAGTTAAGATGATAATTTTGCTGGGTTTTGGCTGGAGATCGTTTGGGTTGATTTATTCGATGTTTTCGACTTATTTCAGATATATTTTGATGGCCAATTTTTGTTAGATGATGAGTCTCTATTTTCTAGCAAGTTTTTAGGTTGAAATAAAGTCTAATGTTTTGTTTTGTATTGGGTAGAAACATGGGTTTTGGATTCAGAATCATCGGACATGTTCTTGGGTGATTCGGAGGCTTAAATCAGTGCTTCGACTTGTGTTTGTGGTTTAGGTGAGCAGAAATGCTTTTAAAGACTTAATGTGGTTAAGGACATGTTTTAAAGGGTTTGGATTGTGTCCGAAAGACCAATCTAAGCTCAAGCATAAGTTTGGGTATTTTCACCCTTGTTTTCAAGTGTTTTGGATTAATGAGATGATGATGTGTATGCATAGATTGTTATGATAAATCCTACTGTTTTCATGCATAATGAGTTGTTTTAAATGTTGTTATATGAAATCTCATGAGTTGATGTTATGATTTCAAATTTATGAAATTATGTTGAGAAATGTTATGCATGGTATATATTTTGAAATGGGATGTTGTGATCATGTTTATGCTTTGAAAATAGTGGGTAATCTTGGAGGTAAATTGTATATTGGAAAGTGATGAGATTATATATATAAGATATGTTGATCTATTAATAGGATGTAGAGAGCTCTATTATACAAAATTCGTGTGTGTGGTATCCTTCAGTTTCACAATTGGGGTAGTGCTATTGTGATGCGAGTTGTAGGGGCAGTGCTATCACCAACGGGCTCGGCAGGTAGTAGCATCCCAGCCGAAGTAAATTCTATGCATCGGTAATGCATGTGACTTGATAAGGGTAGTGCCATCAAGGTGTACGTATATCCGATTCGAGAGTGATAGGGGTAGTGCTATCATCTTGGGCTTTGCGTGTAGTGGCATCCCGGATTCACTTTTGGCCAATATACATGTGTTAATTCTCAATATGTTTATATTATGCCTTGTGTTGTATTTCTAGCTTGTTTTATCGGTTTTGTTGCAAGGAAATGATTTGAAGGAAGGTTTTTTTTATGAGTAAATTATATGGTTTAAAACTTCATTGTTTTTGTTTTGGTTTTGAGCATCGCTCACTAAACTCTCTAGCTTGTGCTCACTTTTCCAACAATGCAGATCGTTAGACCTTTCGGGGCAGCAAGGGAGCAAGGAAGGTGTCAAAGAGTCCCAAGCTTAGCTCAAGTATGGTTTATTCCAATAGTAGTGTAGTAGTAATGAGGCAAGACCTTTATGAGTGTTGGGAGCATGTGTTGGACTCCCTTTTTGTTGAGACATGTTTGTTATGATCTTTTGAAGTTGTTTGAGGTTTGGTTTCGTTGTTTTAAAGCTTAACTTGTGTTTTAACCTCTTATGCATATACAGTTCTTTGTAAGTTTCCTCTTGTTTAATCGTTGCATTGGAATGCTCTTGTTTGATGTTGTTGAGTCCTTTTATATGAGAAATGCATGTTTGTTGATCCCTTGCTGATGGCATATTGTTGGGTTGGTTTCGGTAAGTTGTGGGAATGCCTAAAAGTCTATTTGGATCAGTATATGCACAGGGTTCTGAAATGGGCCCGTCCGTGTCGAAACAGGCATGAATTATGCATAGCTGTCTCGAAACGCCCCTTAATGTTTCGGAACAGTTTACGTATGGAAAATATATTTTTGAAGCCATATTTTGAAACGGGCAGTGGTGTTTCAAAACACATGGCAGTTATGTTAGTTGAGGGCATCTCCTAAGTTATGTTTTCTTGCGTTTTGGTCCTCGGTTGATGTGTTATCGGCTGGGTGAGTTTGAATGGTTGTATGGAGTTGCATTTTGGCATACAAGTATGAAAACTGACTAATTGCAAAATGGTAACATTAATTTTATGTTAGGTTCCTATTTTATGCTAGAATTTCATTCCGGTCCCTGTATGCTTGATTGTAGGTTTGAAGTTTGTTTCATCGTGTTTTCATCTGATGCGAGTGTTCCTCACCTAGGTTTTAAAAGAGCGTCTAGAAAAGATAAGTTTAAAAGTTTTTTTCTCTTTTAGGGTTGCTAATCGGAGAGAAATCTTCGAGTCTTTCTACGGTTAGTCATGTGTGATCATTTTGGGTCGGTCTGGTAGCTAGGCCGGGCTGAAGGGGTTACATATGTTGGTATCTGAGCCCAGGTTATCAAGCAATCGGGAAGGTAAGTGAGGTAAGTTTGATGTGGTTGTCTGTTGTTTGCGTTGTTCAGTGTTTGTGAGTGTGTTTGGAGTCTTGTTGTTGTGTAGGTTGTGGTTAAAAGCACCCATTGCTATACACTATTGTGAAATGTGGTTTTTGAAATAAGGTCTTAAGCATCTTGGACCCTTGCCATTGCTGACCCAAATCATTTCCGTTGTTTATTGTTGTGTTGCTAGATCGTTATCTTTGGTGTTTGTAAGATGAGACCGAGGCGTGGACCTACAGTTGGAAGTATTGGTAGTGAAAATGTTGAGGATGTGCGAGAGGAGAACTTGCCTCCTCCCCCACCAGGCAGTGGTGGAGCTGATAACGGAGGTGTTGGACCTCAAGGTGGTCAGGGTCAGACTGGTGTTGATATGACTCCTTTGATACATGCTATAGCCGGACCATTTCAGACATTATTAGCTGGGTATCAGGCTGCAGTTGCACCACCTCAGGGTGAGAGGAGTGGTTTACCCCTCGAGAGACTTTGTAGTAGGCGGAGTGGAGTTCCGTGGTTTATCGCCTGAGGGTTTTGAGGCTTGGTTTGAGAGTATTTTCCGTATCTTGGGTCAGATGGATTGCATTGATGCACGGAAATTAGGATGTGTTGTTTCTTTGCCTCAGGACGATGTATATGCTTGGTGGACCACTATTATTACTGGTATGCCTATAGCTGATGTTACTTGGGATTTCTTTCGAACTACCTTTCGAAAGAAATATCTCGGTCCTAGGTATCAGGATGAGAAAAAGAGGGAGTTTATGGCACTGGTTCAGGGTAGTATGATAGTATCAGAGTATGAGGTGCAATTCGTCCAGTTGAGTTAGTACGCCTCAAAGTTGGTTCCCACTGAGAGGAAAAGGTGTTAGCGTTTCCGTTATGGCTTGATCAATGGTGTGAAGACCTACATGTTTGCTTCAGATTACACAGACTTTGATGTCGTGGTAACTAGAGCCAAAGATATCGAGCAGAGCTTGGGCTTGGCATCTCGAGGCAGTGGGTCTAGTTTAGGGAAAAGGCCTGCTGAGTGGGACAGAGATCGTGCCAAGAGGCACAAGGATAGAAGGCATCATGGTGTTCATAGGTGAGATGGTGGTAACCCGGGACGAGGCCATTAGGGCCAGGGAGCTGCTAATCTTTCCCTCGAGTGTGTTAAATGTGGGAGGCGACACTCTGGAGAGTATTGGGGTACTTATGGTACATGTTGGAATTTTGGATCACGGGCACATCTAAAGCGAGATTGTCTACACCCTATTCGAGATGGCCAGGCTCCGACACGAGCTATTGAGCATTAGAGAGGTCGTGGGCGCGGTCGAGGAAACTTCCAGCCTATGAACGATGGTCAGAGAAATGTGGCACATATTGTCGCGGTACAACCTGAGGGAGGTGGAATAGCTAGAGTTTATGAACACCGTGAGGGTAGGAATTGCACGGATGTGATTGCAGATAATTTTATGTTACAGTTGTTGAAATTGCTCTTTTTGATTAATTCTGGTTCTAAGCATTCCTATATTTTGAGTGAGCATGCCAAGTTGCTAGATATACCGTGTGAAATCTTGGGTGTGGGTATGAATGTTACTAGTTCTTTCGGTGAAACAGTTGTGGTTAGAAAGGTATATCGAAGATGTCCGCTAATGGTTCAGGGTCATGTGTTACAAGTCCATGGTAGATTTTGAGAGGAAACGAGTATCGTTGAAGCTATTAGACGATTACGAAGTGGTGGTAGTTGGCGAGAACATTAAGTTCTTGTCTAATGTTGTTTTAATGTTAGAAGCTCAGAAATTGTTGGACCATGGTTGTCAGGCATATTTGGCTTCTATAATGAATCTGAATATGAGTGAGGCCCGGCCGAAAGACATTAGAACAATTTGTGATTTTCCCAAAGTATTTCTAGAAGAAATGCATGGTGTACCGCCTGATCGAGAGGTTGAGTTTGCTATTGAGACATATGTTGATTCTACTCCCATATCCATTGCTCCGTACCAGATGGCTCCGAAAGAATTGAAAGAGTTGAAAACATACCTTCAGGAATTGTTAAACCGAGGATTTATTCGTCCGAGTATTTCACTGTGGGGCGCACCAGTTTTGTTTGTTAAGAAGAAAGATGGTAGTCTGAGAATGTGTATAGACTATCGACAGTTAAACAAGCTGACAATGAAGAATAAGTATCATTTACCAATGATTGATGATTTGTTTGATCAGTTGTGAGATGCTTCAATGTTTTCTAAGATAGATTTGAGATCCGATTATTATCAGCTGAAGGTAAAAAAAGGCAGATATACCGAAGACAGCTTTTCGCACTTGTTATGGTCATTATGAATTCTTGGTGATGCCCTTTGGTCTGACTAATGCGCCAGCTGCTTTCATGGATATGATGAACATAGTATTTCAGGAATATTTAGATCAATTTTTTGTAATGTTCATTGATGATTTTATGATATATTCTCGCACCGAGGAAGATCATGATAAGCACTTGCGGTTAGTGTTGCAAACTTTGTTAGATAACCAGTTGTATGCCAAGTTGAGCAAATGTGAGTTCAAGATTAGGGAAGTAGTCTTCCTAGGACATGTTGTGTCATCTGAGGGGGTCAAAGTGGATCCTAAGAAGATTAAAGCAATTGTGAGTTGGAAGCAACCGAGATCGATAATCGAAATCTGCAGTTTCTTAGGTTTGGCTGGTTATTATTGACGTTTCATAGAAGACTTTTCTAAAGTTGCTGCTCCTTTGACCAAATTGTTGCAAAAGGATGTTCGTTTCGAGTGGACAGAAGCAATACAACAAACCTTTGAGAAATTGAAAGAAGCTTTAACGAAAGCTCTTGTTTTAGTGCAACTGGTGACAGGGAAAGAGCACGTGATCTTCAATGATGCATCGTATGTTGGTCTAGGTTGTGTGCTGATGCAAGAAGGAAGAGTAATGGCATATGCATCGAGGCAGTTGAAGATACATGAGCGTAATTATCCTACGCATGATATAAAGTTGGTCGCGGTCGTGTTCGCTTTGAAATTTTGGAGACACTACCTTTATGGTGAGAAATGTACAGTATATACGGACCACAAGAGTTTGAAATACTTGATGACACAGAGAAAATTAAATCTCAAACAACGCAGATGGCTGGAGTTGTTGAAAGACTACGACCTTACGATTGAATACCATTAAGGGAAAGCCAATCCGGTGGCTGATGCTTTGAGTAGGAAGGTGGCAGTCGAGTTGCGAGCAATGTTTGCTAGACTGAGTTTGTCTTATGATGGTGGTTTAGTGGCTAAGCTGCAAGTGGAACCTTCATTGATTCAAATGATCCGAGAGAAATAGTTGCAAGATAGAACGTTGGCACCTCATGTTTAAGATATTGTGGAAGGTAGACCGACATATTTCAACTCCAGTAATGATGTGTTCTGTGTTTCAAAAATAGGATAATGGTACCAGATGATATGGAGTTGAGACGTGTCATTTTGATCGAAGCACATAGTAGTCCCTTCGCTATGCATCCGTGTAACACAAAGATGTATCGTGGTTTAAAAGACGAATACTATTGGATTGGGTTGAAGAAATATGTTACTGAATATGTGAGTAAATGTATGGTTTGTCAGCGTGTTAAGGTCGAACATCAGTTTCCATCAGGTTTGTTGCAACCGTTGAGAATTCCAGAATGGAAGTGGGAAAGAATTACCATGGATTTTGTATCAGGTTTGCCTTTGACACCATCTAGGAAGAATTCAGTTTGGGTAATTGTTGATCGTCTCACGAAATGCACACACTTTATAGTTGTTCATACTACGCACACATTAGATAAGATGACTGAGTTGTACATCAATGAGATAGTGAGATTGTATGGTGTACTAAAATCAATTGTGTCAGATAGAGATCCAAGGTTCACAGCTCGATTTTGGGAATGTCTGCATGATGCTTTGGGTATTCGATTGAATTTCAGCACATCTTATCATCCACAGACCGATGGTCAGTCAGAAAGAGTAATCCAAGTGTTATAGGATATGTTGCGTTGTTGTATTATTAATTTTCAGGGTTCATGGGAGAAACATATACCGTTAGTAGAGTTTGCGTATAATAACAGTTATCAGGCAAACATTCAGATGGCTCTATATGAAGCTTTGTATGGTAGGAAGTGTAGAAGACTTGTTTGTTGGGCTGAAGCAGGACAAAAGTTACTATCATTATCGGATATGCTTAAGGGTACTACGGAGAAGGTAAAATTGATTTGTGGTCGCCTAAAAGCAGCTACGGATTGCCAAAAGTCTTATGCAGATTTGAAACACAGAGAGATAGAGTACGCGGTGGGTGAGAAAGTTTTTTTGAAAGTTTCACCTTGGAATAAATTGATGAGATTCGGTAGAATAGGTAAATTAAGTCCGAGGTTTATTGATCTGTATGAGATAGTTGAACGAATTGGTCCCCTTGCTTACAGATTGCGTTTTCCATCTGAGTTATAAAAGATACATGATGTGTTCCATGTTTCAATGCTTCGGAAGTATAGATTAGACCCATCTCACGTTATGCATGTTGAAGAGATTGAGTTGAATCCGGATTTGTCTTACGATGAAGAACCAGTCAAAATCTTTGCTAGGGACATCAAGGTGTTGCGTGGTAGAAACATTGAGTTAGTGAAAGTAAAATGACAACGACGTGGAGTGGAAGAAGTCATTTGGGAGAGAAAATACGACATGAAGAAGTAGTATTCGCATCTTTTCCCATCAGGTAAATTTTGAGGACAAACTTCTTTAAGTGAGGAAGAGTTGTAATGCCCTGGTTTTGGACATAGGAGTTTCCATGATGGTTTTAGAGTTGGTCGATCCTATATTTGGAGTTCGGGTAAGTTTGGGGTGAGTTCAGGGAAAACTACCCTCGAGTGTTCTTAAAAATATGGAAATTATTTCTAAAATCCTTATATATTATATATATTTTGTGTGCGAAATCAATTTTTGAAAATGAGTTCCGGAATTATGACATTTTGGTCTAGTGATTAAAATGCGAATTTTCAAAATTGTTTTAGTGACCGTTTTGTAAAAGAATCAAAACAATGAATCTTTAAGGAGCTAATTAGCCAAGTCTAATTTCAAAATTTTCCTTATTTATTTTACTCCTAAATATGATTTTAAAAAGGTTTTAATTCATATTTTTAAAAGGAGTTAATATCATTTCAAGAATTGAAGTTAAAAATTCCAAAAAGTTTTTCTTCATTCTCTTTTCAATCAAGCAGCATCTTAGCAGTAAGTTTTCAAAGGTAAACTTCTTTTTAAGTTGATTTTTAATCATCAAAATATTTCTTTATGATTTTCTTCTAAAACCATATTGTTTTCTCTTAGATTTCTTAAGTTTTTTTCTTGAAAAACAAGGAAAAATTCTACCATTAGAGGTGAGCTGCGTTTTTATCCTCTAATGTAAGGTTCTTTATTGATATTCCCATGTTATTGATTCTTTTATTGTTTTAGATTAAAAGTTTACAAAGATATTTATGAAAAAGTGTGAAATCAAGCTAAAAATGGTTGTTTAGTGAGTTTCATTGTTGGATTAGGTTTTTTTTTGGGTTTTAGATTGTTGTGGGCAATGTTTTTGATGTTGAAATATGTTGAGATAATGGGTTAATCAAAAGAATCCCGGATTTGGTTGAGTTGATGAAGTTTCAAATTGATATTTTTGGGTTTTGGCTTGGCTTTGTGAGAAATCATTAGCTGGTGGTTATTTGATGATGGGTTAATGTTTTTGGATGCTATTAGATGTAGTTATGATTATAATTTTGTTGGGTTTTGGCTGAAGATCGTTTGGGTTGATTTATTCGATGTTTTTGGCTTATTCAGATATATTTTGATGGTCGATTGTTGTTAGATGATGATTCTCTGTTTTCCAGCAAGTTTTGGGTTGAAATAAAGTCTAATGTTCTATTTTGTAATGGTTAGAAATAGGGTTTTTGGATTCGGAATCATCGAACGCGTTTTTTTGGTGATCTTGAGGCTTAAATTGGCGTTTTGGCTTGTGTTTGTAGTTTTCTAGTGAGCGGAAATGCTTTTAAAGCCTTAACGTGGTTAAGGACACGTTTTAAAGGGTTTTGATTGTGTCTGAAAGACCAATCTAAGCTCAAGCATAAGTTTGGGTATTTTCGACCTTATTTTCATTTTTTTTGGTTTAATAAATCCTAATGTTTTCATGCATAATGAGTTGTTTTAAATGTTTCTATATGAAATCTCATGAGTTGATGTTATGATTTCAAAATTACGAAATTATGTTGAGAAATGCTATGTATGGTATATGTTTTGAAATGGAATGTTGTGATCATGTTTATGCTTTAAAAACAGTGGGTAATCTTGGAGGTAAATTGTATATTGGCAAGTGATGAGATTATATATATCGAATATGTTGATTGATCAATAGGATGTGGAGATCTCTATTATACAAAATTTGCGCGTGTGGTATCCTTCGGTTTCACAATAGGGGTAGTGCTATTGTGATGCGAGTGATAGGGGTAGTGCTATCACCAACGGGCTCTGCGGGTAGTAACATCCAGGCCGAAGTGAATTCTATGCATCGGTAATGCATGTGACTTGATGGGGGTAGTGCCATCAAGGTGTTCTTATATCCGATTCAAGAGTGATAGGGGTAGTGCTATCACCTTGGGCTCTGCAGGTAGTGGCATCCCGGATTCACTTTTGGCCAATATACATGTGTTAATTCTCAATATGTTTATTTTATGTTTTGGTATGGTGTTTGATCATGAGTTGGTAAGTTGAGTTTTGACATGTATCGGTAATGCATGGTTTGTACGAGTTTGGTAAGTTATGGTTGATATGCATAAGCAATGCATGAATTGCGGTATTGTGATTTTGACTATTGTGGTTATGCCTTATGTTGTATTTCTAGCTTACTTTATCGGTTTTGTTGCAAGGAAATGATTTGAAGAAAGGTTTTGTTTTATGAGTAAATTATATGGTTTTAAAACTTCATTGTTGTTGTTTTGGTTTTGAGCACCGCTTACTAAGCTCTCTAGCTTATGCTCTCTTTTCCAACTATGCAGATCGTTAGACCTTTCGGGGCAGAAAGGGAGCAAGGAAGGTGTCCAGGAGTCCCAAGCTTAGCTCAAGTATGGTTTATTCCAATAGTAGTGTAGTATCAATGGGGCAAGACCTTTATGAGTGTTGAGAGCATGTGTTGAACTCCCTTTTTGTTGAGACATGTTTGTTATGATCTTTTGAAGTTGTTTGAGGTTTGGTTTCGTTGTTTTAAAGCTTAACTTGTGTTTTAACCTCTTATGCATATGTAGTTCTTTGTAAGTTTCACTCTTGTTTAAGTGTTGCGTTGGAATGCTCTTGTTTGATGTTGTTGAGTCCATTTATCTGAGAAATGCATGTTTGTTGATCCTTTGTTGATGGCTTATTGTTGGGTTGGTTTCGGTAAGTTGTGGGATTGCCTAAAAGTCTTTTTGGATTAGACTGTGCATAGGGGTTCTGAAACGGGCCCGTCCGCATCGAAACGGGCATGAATTATGCATAGCTGTTTCGAAACGCCCTTTGGTGTTTCGAAACAGTTTGCGTCTGGAAAATTTGTTTTTGAAGCCCTGTTTCAAAACACTTGGCAGTTATGTTAGTTGAGGGCATCTTCTAAGTTTTGTTTTCTTGCATTTTGGTCCCCGGTTGATGTATTATCAATTGGGTGAGTTTGGATGGTTGTATGGAGTTGCATTTTGGCAAACAAGTATGAAAACTGACTAATTGCAAAATGGTAACATTAATTTCACGTTAGGTCCCTGTTTTATACTAGAATTACATTTTGGTCCATATATACTTGATTGTCGGTTCGAAGTTCGTTTCGTCGTGTTTCCATCCACTGCGAGTGTTCCTCATCTAGGTTTTAAAAGAGCATCTAGAAAAGATAAGTTTAAAAGTTTGTTCCTCTTTTAGAGTTGCTAATTGGTTAGAAATCTTCGGATCTTTTTTCGGTTAGTCCGGTGTGATCATCTTGGGTCAGTCTGGTGGCTAGGTCGGTCTGAGGGGGTTACAGTTTTTTATGATTGGCTCTCTCGCTTTCTCTTGCAGTTGATTATGGCCCACAAATTTGCTTTGAATAAAAATGGTTTCCCGAAAAAAATCAGCTAGGTTTGAGGTATCCACCAACACCTTCTTAACTGCCTTAGTTACTTCAGTTTCCTAATGTTCCTTAATGTCTGCTACATCCTGCAGGAAAAATATTTTGAATGAGCAATTATAGAAATAAGAAACTAGATTACATCGTCTTGAAACTAAAGCAAGTTTTCTCCAATTCTTAAACCACCTCTTAGAAATGAATAACTTTTAAAATACCCTTGAATTCTTGGGCTTTGTTGATAGACTAGTATTTGTGTATTTATTTGTGTGTGTTTTTTTTTTTTTGCACTTTTACATTTTCTTTAGTTCGTGGAATTTTTTAAATGAGGATGAGATTTGTCGATAGATTTTGTTTTTAGGTAATTTTAAACTAGAGTTAAATAAGGAAGAGGATGAAGATAATGGGGAAAAAGATGGGGGCATTTTAAAATTTAAAAATAAATAAGAAAAATAACGTGGCACATTCTAATTGATTAAGACGTATTTTTTTAACATTAGGGGGCAATATGAGTAACGTCGAAAACATTAAGGGCAAAAAATGGCCAAAATAAACTTTAAATGACAAATTAAGTAAACGAATAAAGTTTAGAGAGAAAAAAGTGTATTAAGCCTTCAAAATAAGTTAATTGTTACAGAAATCGTATACAATATGTAAGATGACTACCTGATTAAAGGATCCCCAATTCGTACTCAACTGCACATTTACCTATCATTTGTATCTATCCATTTTCCATTAATATGAGCTTATTACTCTGGATAACATCGTTAAATTAATTACTGAAAAAATCAACAAATTATCTCAGTTAAAAGCAGATAATGTTCATCTTAAGAGACATGAATTTGAATCGCTTTGTCTGTAAAATCTGTGTATTGTTAAAAGATTAAGAACATGTATTAACGTATAATAACTTATAATCCACCTTAAAACTATTAAAAATACTGAATTTTACACAACTTCTATTTAAATCGCAAACTTTTAGTTTTATTAGATTAAATCACTAAACTTCTATTATTAATTAATTAAACCACTATATTAAATTTTAGAACAATTCTAACAGGAAAAAAAAACTCATTAAACATACACGCGTGGTTTAAGTCTTAGATCTGATCAAGATAATTAACAAAATTTTGTAATCATGCATATGATACCTTTTTTTATGGGTAAAATATGTTTTGTTTTCTCGATGAATCATGTAGTTCTAATAGGATAAACAATTACCTAAAAGCTTACTTTTGTTTGATTTTTGTATAAGTAAAATTCTATCACGTGTGACGAACACTATTAAACACTATTAACGTTGAACACTGCTAAATATTATTAAATTAATTAATAAAGATTAAAATAATTAATGACTCAATATAAAATAAATAATTATTTTAAAAAAATCGATTAAATTATTTTTTATATATATTAAATTTTGAATTTTTTAATAAGGGTATACTACAAATTTAGTACCTCACCTATTTTCGTATTTCTATTTTGGTATCAAAACTATTTTTTTAGCAAAATGATATCTAACGTTACATATTGTTTCTATTTTGGTACCCTGATCGTTAAAACTAAAAGGAAACAATGATGTTGCTTAGTCAAATAACAGTTTTAGTCCCTAAAATTTATACAATCTATCAATTAGTCTAAAATATTATTAATTTAATATTATTTTTTGTTTTAATTTAAAACACATTTTACATAATATACAATATGTTATCCACAAATTATATTTGGTGAACTCCTACAATACCAAATTAACTTAACAAACAAACTCTACAAACTCCACCAGATACAACTTTCTTAATCTTCAAAAGACTCGAAAATGATTATGAAAGTAGAACAGAGGTTCAAAGCATAGAGTTTACTACCCGATCAAAATGACACTCTTCACTAGCCTTCAAAGAATGGGTGTGTGTGGGGGGGGGGGGGGGGTCGGTAACTTCTCCAACGGACATTTGCACCACAAGATGCCAATTGTATCATCAAAGAAGCAATCACAAATATAGAAGCAAAGTAAGATTTGTATAACAATAAAGTCTGATGTAAAACCATTTCCAATTATAAGAAACTGATGCATACACAGATTTCACAATAGTGGATTCGCAAACTTATAAATAAAATTCAATCATCAAAAATCATCAGTATGCAGCAGCAAAACAGAGTACAAATCATCGTGTGACTGACCTATCTAAACGACCAATTGGACTGGTCGTAGCTCGGTGCAGAATTTTTTAATTACCGATTTTCAAGCGAAAGGACATGAACCTCCTTGCAGTAACATTCAGAGCATGAGACAACAAAGCAAGACAGATAAACTAGCAAAAAAATTAAAACTTAAAATTTAAAAGTATCTTACCCAACCATAGCTTCTAGACAAATCATTGTCGGTACTATTAGAGGATATTAGTTGGCAATTAGTTAGTTAGTTATGTGATAGGTTCTTGATTCTTTGTTACTATATAAACAAATGTATTCTAGTTTCCTAAGTAACTAAAGTCTATATTTTGTATTCACTATTGCTTAAACTCTGTATTCTTTCATTCATAATAAAAGAGTAAGAAATGGTATCGTTTCACTTCTTCATTACTCAAAGAACAATATACGGTGTCGTATCTCACACACCGTTGTTTCCCCAATTTCCACTTCTCAATATGGTATCAGATTCTCGAGAAGTCTCTTATGCTCTTGAAGGTTCGAGGGGACTCAAGAACGATGATCCCACGGATCCTTACTATATTCATCCTGGTGAGAATCCGGCGTTGGTTCTTACGTCGGCGTTGTTGACTGGTTCTAATTATCATCCATGGGCGCGGTCTATGAAGATGAGCCTAATCTCAAAGAACAAATTAGGGTTCGTCGATGGTTCAATCTCGCAACCCCGATCCGATGCTCCACGATTTGACGCATGGACGAAGTGTAACAACCTTGTGTTGTCCTGGATTCAGCGGGCCCTAAGCCCAGAGATTGCGCAGAGTGTTATATGGATTGATAGCGCTTCAGAACTCTGGACGGATCTGTTCGACCGTTTTAATCAAGGTGATGTCTTACGAATCTCGGATTTACTCCAAGATTTCTATTCTCTTCAACAAGATACCTTATCTGCAACCACTTTTCATACTCAGTTGAAAACAATTTGGGATGAGATATGTAATCTGCGTCCTCTGATGGCTTGTGATTATTCTGCGATAGAATATAGGAAGCAAGATTTCCTTATACGTTTCTTGCGTGGATTGAATGACAATTATTCTGTTCAAAAGTCACAGATCCTCATGATGAAACCTTTGCCCAAAATTAATGAAGTTTTTTCCATAGTAATTCAACAAGAAAGGTCTTTGAATGTTGTTGTTTCTGTTGAGTCCAGTGCCTTCTTGGCAAGAAACTTGGATAGTTATTCTTCTAGACAAGAAAGGTCTGTTGCTCCTAAAAGGAGTTTTCCTGGTAGTAAGAAACCTCTATGTACCTATTGTGGGATGTATGGGCATAGTATAGAGAAATGCTATAAAAAGCATGGTTATCCTCCGAGTTATAAGTCCAGAAACTTTAATCAAAATAGGACTAATCAGGTGGCTGCTAGTAGTCATCTTGATCATCTTGATTCTAGTAATCATAGTAGTAAAGATAATTTCAGAGATGACAATCCTATTCAGTTTACTAAGGAGCAGTATGAGAATATATTAAGCTTGATCAGTGACAAGTCTAGAGTTGCTAGTTCTACTGCTCAGCCTCTCAAAGATTCTACTGTCAATATGCTTTTGTCTTCTGTTGATTCTCAAGATCATGGTGTTTCACAGACAGGTAATACAGGTATAGTTCCTTCTGTCTTTTCTACTAGTTCATATGTTGGTCATAATTTAGTTCCCTGGATCTTAGATTCAGGGGCCACTGATCACATAGTGAAAAATCTTGATTGTTTTCTTGATTTTAAAAAGGTGTCTTGTAAGTTTGTCAGATTGCCAAATAATCATTTGGTGCAAGTGAATCATATTGGTACTGTTAGGCTTAATGATAGCTTAGTTCTTCATAATGTCTTTCATATTTCTGATTTTGGATTCAATTTAATTTCTGTCTCCCAGTTAGCTAAAGATGATAATATTTCTATCATTTTTAATGCTGAATTTTGTGTTATACAGGATATCATCCATTGGAGGATGATTGGTTTAGCTAAGCAAGCTAATGGGTTGTATTTCTTTAATGTGGATAATTCAAGCAAGCCTCATACTGTATGTTCTTCTATCTCTTCTAAGTTTTCATTTCTTCAATGGCATGCTAGACTAGGACACCCCTCTCAGGGGAGGATGAGTTCTTTTGATGATTTGTATCATGATATACCTAATGGGATGCTGTCTAATTGTGATGTTTGCCATCTAGCAAAACATAAAAGACTAGCTTTTCCTGTTAGTTCTTCTGTTAGTGATGATATTTTTGATTTGCTTCATATGGATGTCCGGGGACCATTTCCTATTAAGTCTATTCATGGTTTTTCTTATTTTCTCACCATAGTTGATGATAAGAGTAGATTCACATGGGTTTTTCCTATGCAATTTAAGTCTGAAGTTAGTAAACACATAATCAGTTTTTGTTCTATGGTTAAAACTCAGTTCTCTAGAACCCCTAAGTGTATTAGAACAGATAATGCTAAGGAGTTTGAGATGCTTGAGTTTTATAATTCTACTGGTATAATGCATCAAAACTCATGTAGTTATACTCCTCAGCAAAACAGTGTAGTAGAAAGAAAACACCAGCATATCCTTATGGTAGCTAGGTCTTTAAGAATTCAAGCTTCCTTGCCCTTGAATTTCTGGCTTGATTGTGTTATTCATGCTGTTTATCTTATCAACATCACTCCTACTCCTGTTTTAGCTCAGAAATCTCCTTTTTGAAATCCTTTTTTGTTCTAAGCTTGCCATTGATAATTTGAAAGTGTTTGGTTGTTTAGCATATGCTAGCGTTCTTCCTAAAGCTGCTAGTAAGCTTCATCCTAGGACTACTAGATGCATATTTTTTGGCTTTCCTAAAGCTGTAAAAGGATATAGGCTTTTTAATTTGGATACTAAGAGTTTCTTTGTATCCAGAGATGTTAATTTTGTTGAAAATGATTTTCCTTTTCAGGATACATCTAGTAAGTCTTTTGAAAATATTGTTTTGCCAAAATATGAAAATATTAAGATTTTTCAGGATTCTTTTGTTACAAATGACAATGATTCTGATTTTTCTGGTAATCTTCAAACTCAATCTCCTTTGTCTCAAAACTCTAATGATTATACTGATACTGATAATATCAGTCCTGTCAGAATTGATTCTTCTACTAATGATTATAGTGCTGAACATTCTGATAGTATCTCTGATCTACCTGCTACTAATGATCATACTTCTACTAATGATAATGATTCCACTGATGTTGTCATACCTAATCCATCTACTCTTGTTAAGACTACAAGGTCATCTAGGGTTTCTAAGTTGCCTCAAAAATATAGTGATTACCAAGTGTCTTTGCCGAAACAAAGTTCTAGAAGCAATTCTATTCAAACGACTCCTCATTCTCTTGATAATGCTATTTCTTATCCAAATATCTCTACTGGCCATCTAGCTTATATCAATAATGTTTCTGTTTTAAAAGAACCAAAGAGTTATAAAGAAGCCATTATGCATAAAGAATGGAAAACAGCCATGGAGGAAGAAATCTCAGCCTTAGAAAATAAAAATACATGGTCTTTAGTTGAACTTCCTCCTGGTAAGCAAATCATAGGATGCAAATGGGTTTATAAGATAAAACTTAAATCTGATGGATCTTTGGAAAGATATAAAGCTAGGTTGGTAGCAAAAGGGTATACTCAACAGAATGGGGTAGATTTTCTTACCACTTTTAGTCATGTTGCTAAGTTGACCACTGTTAGGACTTTAATAGCTATCTCTGCTTCTAAAAATTGGTTTTTGCAACAATTGGACATAAACAATGCCTTTTTACATGGTTTTCTTCATGAAGAAGTTTATATGATTCCTCCTCCTGGTTTTTCTAATTCTAATCCTAAGTTGGTTTGTAAGCTTAACAAGAGTCTCTATGGTCTAAAGCAGGCTAGCAGACAGTGGAATGAAAGGTTAACCATTGTCTTGCTAGACCAAGGTTTTAAACAGTCCTCGGCATATACCTCATTGTTTACTAAAGAACATGATTCTTCTTTTATTGCCTTGGCTGTTTATGTAGATGATATAGTCTTGGCTAGTCTAAATATCATTGAAATTAATAAAATCAAAACCTTTTTACATGATACTTTTAAAATTAAGGACTTAGGAGAATTGAAATATTTTTTAGGTTTTGAGGTGGCTAGGTCTTCTAAAGGTATTAATTTTTGTCAAAGAAAATATGCAATTGAGTTGCTATAAGAAACAGGTTTTCTAGATTCAAAACATGTTCCTACACTTATGGTTCCTAGGACTAAGCTTTCTAGACATAATGGAACACCTCTAGAAGATATTACCATGTATAGGAAAATTATAGGAAAGCTTCTTTACCTTACTAATACCAGACCTGATCTTGCTTATGTTGTTCAACAGCTTTCTCAGTATGTGTCAGCTCCCACTGATATTCATTTATCTGTTTTGCATAGGGTTCTTAGATATCTTAAAGGGACTGTTGGTCAAGGGCTTTTCTTTCCTGTTAACAATCCTATACAGATTAATGCTTTCTCTGACTCAGATTGGGCATCATGCCCAGATTCAAGGAAGTCTACTATAGGTTTTTGTGTTTTCTTAGGCACTGCTTTGATTTCTTGAAAATCTAAGAAACAGCAGACAATTTCAAGGTCTTCAAGTGAAGCTGAATACCGTGCATTGGCTTCAGTAACTTGTGAAATTCAATGGCTCATTTATTTACTATCTGGTTTACATTTTGTTTTACAACCTGCAAATATTTTTTGTGATAATCTCTCTGCAATTAAAATTGCAGAAAACCCAGTCCAGCATGAGCGTACAAAGCATATAGAGATCGATTGTCACATTGTTCGTGAGAAGTTGCAGCATCGATTGATCAGAATTCTTCCTGTTTCTACCACTAATCAACTTGCAGATTGCTTTACTAAGCCTCTTACTCCTTCTATTTTTCAGAATCTCATTTTCAAGTTGGGCATACATAACATATATGCTCCAACTTGAAGGGGGCTATTAGAGGATATTAGTTGGCAATTAGTTAGTTAGTTATGTGATAGGTTCTTGATTCTTTGTTACTATATAAACAAATGTATTCTAGTTTCCTAAGTAACTAAAGTCTATATTTTGTATTCACTATTGCTTAAACTCTGTATTCTTTCATTCATAATAAAAGAGTAAGAAACGGTATCGTTTCACTTCTTCATTACTCAAAGAACAAGATACGGTGTCGTATCTCACACACCGTTGTTTCCCCAATTTCCACTTCTCAATAGGTACCAAGTGGAATGATGGCTACGGGAGGAACCGGATCCCAACCCTTTTGATGCAGTTCTCTAAGGCATCGAAGTACCCAACCAACTGTACCAATTTAGTCCAAAAACTTATATCTAGTTTTTCGAATGGAAGAAGAAAGAATAAGTTTACATTTTTAATCCAAAAATTAAATTAAATTAAATTAAAACAAAAAAAAATGTTGTTTAAATTGATAATATTTTGGACTAAATTGATAGATTGTATAAGTTTTAGGGATTAACATTGTTATTTGACCAAGCAACATCATTGTTTTCGTTTATTTTTAACAGCCATGATACCAAAATAGAAATAACATGTAACGTTAGGTACCATTTAGCTAAAAAAATTTACTTTGGGTACTGAAATAGAAATACATAAATAGGTGAGGTACTAAATATGTACTTTACCCTTATTAAAAAATTCAAAATATATATATATAATTTCATTGAGTTTTTAAATAATTATTAATTGTATGCTGAGTCCTTGTCATTTTTAATCTTAATTAATTTAATGATGTTCAACGGTGTTCAGTGTTAGTGGTGTTCAACAATGTACGTCGCACGTGATAGACTCGCCTTTTGTATAATTTATAGTTTTGTTTGTTTAAATATTAATATTTTCTCAAACTTTATAAAAAATTAATTAAACTTTCAAGCTTTACAAAATTCAATTTCATTGTAGAAATCAGCTGAGTCATCAAAGTTTTTATTAAAAAAATTAACATCACTATATGTAGATTGTTAAGTCAACATAATAAACTATCATATCATCATTGTAGATTGTCACGTCAATACCTTAAGAATATTCTTTAGTAATACTATAAATAATTTTTCAAGAACGCAACACAATAGCATTGCCCAGAGTCTTAGGGTATGTTCAACAATGCTTCTCCAACAGGCGTTGGAGCGTCAACTAGAGAAACAATGATGAACATGTATAAACAACGCGTTGAACGATTATTTCCTCTCCGAATTTAGTGCTCAAACGAGCGTTTCACCACAGCTAAAAATTTAACTTCTCTGAAAACGAACATTAAAGCTCTACGAACATTAAAAAATGTTTATTGAAAGGACCCTTAGATGAGCAATCTCACAAGGAGAAAAGTAAAAATCAGAATACCATTGTGGGTATACATATATGGAAAGCTATCTATGTAGTATATATAAGGTCATGATTCATTTAGCAGTGTAAACACTTTATTTTTGAACAATTCTTACTTTAGAGAGGGAAAGAAAAATTTACTTTTAATGGGTCTAAAACCTACAACCTAATGGGAGGGGAGGTGTTAACCGAAAACCTTTAACTAGCTCTAGAGATTGTTGCAACGGTATAAACACTAGTAGTTTACACTAATTTTGGACAATTGAATGAATGTAAATTATGGTTTGATCTTTCACTTCTCTTCTTTTTTTCTTTTTTTTCTTCTTTTTATTCATTTTTAACTTTTAATCTTAACCATCAATTTTTACTAGTCTAATAGTCTAAAATCAGTGCAAAATTATTTTTTTAGATTATGTAACTAGATCATATCCCACATATAAATAAGTAAGATCCATTTACCCAATGTAAAAGTTGATGGTGAAACTACTGAATGTAGGTACACCTTCGGTTTAACTTTCCTTGTTTTTTTTTTCTCCCTGTGATTTTAGCAGCATATTTGGATTGAGTGGAAGTGGAGGAATTTAATAATCATCTTCCATTGCATCTCAGACAATATTGGTACCATATTACAAATTCCAACAAGTATGATACTAAATCCTCGGTATAGCCCAGCAATGCCATCCAAATTTAGCGTTTTTCTGAATACATCAAATGTGTCTTGACATGCATCAGTTGCCACGCGCGTTCCAGCATATGTAAATGGATAAACAAGCATCAGCTGCAGCATATGAAAATGGATAAACAAGCATCAGCTGCAGCATATGAAAATTTTAAAGGAAAATGAGTTTTTTAATAGGTTCTAATTCTTTTACCTAAACCAAATCTTGTGGCTGGCAAAGATTGTTCATCAAGTTAAGCCTCCTGTGGGGTGAAGTAAACCAGTTTCCTAAAGTTTCAAAAGAATATATCATTGACAAGTTAGGCATCTTCTTATCGATAAACAAGGGCATCTCAAGGACTAAATCGAATACAATAATAAAATAATCACGGTAAAGAACACCGATGACCGAGCTCTATATATAGATCTTCAATTTCTGCAAATATTCGAATCTATCGCTGCATGAAACATGAAGGTCTGGCTTCACCTCCCATGGTGCTCATGCTTCTGCTTCACCAAGACCAAAAGGAGCAACAACAAACACAAGGATAAGGAAGCAAAGGGTGATTCCTAGGAGAAAAAGAAGGGTGTTTTTAAAGCTTCCATTCATCCTCTCTTTTTTTCTTGCCAATTCCTTTGTAACAATGTTGCATCTCAAATTGTATCCTTTTATCATCCATTTTCACCTATAATGATGTCTTGGGTTCGAACATGGGAGGAACTTGAGGATGACCATGACATCCAAATAAGACAATATCGACTTGTCCGACCGTTACATCGACAATGTCTAAATGTTTAGAAAATTAAAAATTATTCATTGTGTTAATTGCCTCTTATTGATTATCTCTAATGATCATTTGGTAGCAACTGTAAGTTCAATCCTAGCTGCTATGTAATGTAAGAGAATAATATTACAAAAGACATGTCTTGCCGGTTTTAACTATAAAGGATGTTTGGAAGCTACAGATGACATCACAATTAATATAGAAAAAATCAAATTCAAGAACCAAACATAAACATGCCAGACATTTATATAGATAGGGAATGAAATGATGAATTTTTTAGATGGAAATTGAACTGACATTAACACCAGCAGTTAAAGCTGCAAGTAAAACTGTCTGGGCTGGTGATATATATGATATCCCTCTTTCCGTTAGAGTTCTGTTTGAAATTGAATAACGACATTTAAATTAATTAAGAACGTTTGCACATCAATCCATTGTCGTCCAGTGGTTAGGATATCTGGCTTTCACCCAGGAGACCCGGGTTCAATTCCCGGCAATGGAATATTTTTCAATTAAATCTTTTAGCCTTTCTTAGCAATACAGCTTAGATCTATTAGGGATAAATACGGTGCCGTATCCAAGAGCGTTACAAATCACGCACCCTGAAAAGGAGCGTGAGGAACAGCACTGAAATTTGTATATTCCATGCAAAAATAAAGAAAGCAGTGGGGATTGGGGAAGGGAAACAGGCCGAACCGGGGAATAAAAGGTTTATTCGGTCGGTTTACTTTCGATTGTTGCACACTACCAAAGCACTCCCTATGAAGCAACTTTATTTTATTTAAATTAAATATTCCATAATCCTTAACTAATTACCATTATCATAAATATCACCCTAATAAATGAAGGAAAATACTTTGATGCACAAGCTTGTGTAAACTTTAGTTTACACAAGCCCTTTAATTTTAGGGTTTAGAGTTTAGGGTTTTAGGTTAGAGTTTAGGGGTTTAGTATGTAGGGTATATAATTTAAGGTTTATGGGTAGAATTTAGAGTTTAGGATTTAGGGCTTAGGTTTTAGGTTGCTAGGGTTTGTGATTTAGATTTTAAATTTTATAAAAGGAATGTGTAAAAAAAATTACATAGCTTGTGCATCAAAATAAAACCCAAAAATGAAACCAACAATTGTCTCAGTGGAAAAAGTGGATAATGTTTATTTTAGGAGACACATGTTTAAATTGCTTTGACTACAAAGTATATGTTCATTGTCAAATGGTTAAGAATATGTATGAACGGATATTACCTTGTACTCATATTATTTTTGTTAACTCATTACACAATTTTTTAAAATAAAACTTTTATTCCATGTCATCCGAAATTAACTAATGTCTCGAACATTTTTTGTACCTAAATCGACTCGAACATTTTTTAACATGATAATTAAGATCAGAGTCGTCTCAAACATTTTTTGTCCCTAAATAAAAACTCAAAAATAAACTTCTATAGAATGAAAGCATATTTCATTACTTTGAACAATTGATTTAATATTTTATTAACAAACGATTATTATCATTGTTTTGTTTAGAAAACAATTTAAATATAATTAAAACAATAATGGACAACAACTAACTTACAAGATTATAACTTAAAAACTTGTTGAAAATGTGAAGATAGAATGTGGAGGCCCTAAAATAGAACTTATATTGCTCTTCATTCGAGATGACTCTGAGTGAGATTAAGATTCCATCGTGCATCTAATTTAATTAATTTTTGTTTTTTTATAAAATGTCAATTAAAAGTATGTAAACGAATCATACCTTTGTTTATGTATTATTATTTGATGCATTCTTAATAAAAAATTACAAATCGTACTGAAATTAAGTCAAAATACCTTTCAATATTTAAAAATCGAAAAATAAATAACGGGCCCATTAAGTCATCTAACCCTATGTACAGAATTTGTTTTCCCCTCCTAAGTACTGTGGAATCACTACACTTGATAGTTGATTCTGGCAAGTATAAGAAAAGAAGAGATACAAAAAGAAGCTTATGGGTTAAGAAACATCATCTTCTCCAAAACCTAAAAAGCAATAAAACAAAAAGAGAGAAGAGGAAAGGAACAGGAACAGTAACTTAATTAGTATATAAATTAAATATAGTATATATAAAGGACCTTCCTTTTAATTTGTTTTCTGCTTCTTTCTTTCATTTCCACCCACATCTATCTCCTTCTCTCCAGTCTCCAGCACTAAAAATCTCTTTCTTTTTTGATGTGATTCTCTCCACTATTACTTATAATCTCACAAAACGCACTAAACCTTTAGAAAAGAAAAGAAAAACCATGGTTTTTACCTCCATCCCAGCTTATCTTGATCAACTCCACTGGCAACAAGTAAGGGTTTTCTTTTTGTTTGAATTTGTAAAACAAAATTCAAAAGATAAATATTCCTATTACTTTTGTTTTATCTCGTTGAATATACCATGTATTTTATTTCCTTTGATTTTTGTTGTTTGTTTCTTTTGCATTTTCACAGCATCCAAATCATCAAGGTGGTGATGGTAGTGGCGTCAGCGCTCATCAGCTTCCTCCTCCTCCTCCACCAGCACCGGCTCCACAGCCTCATGGAGGAGGAGGAGGCTCGATACGGCCTGGTTCGATGGCTGATCGAGCTAGATTGGCCAACGTACAGATGCCGGAAGCGGCATTAAAATGCCCAAGATGTGAATCCACCAACACCAAGTTTTGTTACTTCAACAACTACAGTCTCACACAGCCTCGACACTTTTGTAAGACTTGTAGAAGGTACTGGACCCGAGGGGGTGCCTTAAGAAATGTGCCGGTCGGAGGTGGATACCGTAGGAACAAAAGGAGTAAAGGAAGCAGCTCGAAATCGTCGGCCAGTGGTGACCAGCAAACGGCTTCGGGTTCTTCGAGTACGATTTCTTCAAACAGTACCGGAAACACCGATATTTTAGGCCTCGGACATCAGGTTCGTCCACCGAGGTTTATGTCTCCTTTGCAACACCTTTCCGAATTCGGCGGCAGTGATTATATTGGGTTGAATTATGGGACAATGTCAGCTCCACCTCCACTCGGTGGAATGACTGACTTAAGCTTTCAAATGGGAAGCACTTTAGCCATCGGCGGGGGCGGTAATTCTCTCTTGGCCATGGCTGGTTTGGATCAATGGCGGCTGCAACAAGCACCGCAATTTCCTTTCCTAAGTGGTTTAGAAGATTCTTCCGGGATGTACCAATATGAAAGTGGAGCCGGTGTCGAGCCTTCCGGCTATGGAGATGAAGCCGGTGGTCATCATCTTCAAGTTAGGCCTAAGACATCGAGCTCAATAGCAACCCAAATGGCTTCAGTGAAAATGGAAGACAATGGTAATAATAATCAGCAGGAACTCATCAATTTGTCAAGGCAATTTCTGGGGCTTCAAGGATATGATAATTACCGGGGTGGGACTGCATAGCTTCAGGCTCCTCATCTACGACCATTATGAACACAAGTTTATTTACTTTCCAACTCCAAAATGATCAAACCCTAGAATTGGTAGGATTTTTTCTTTGATTACAACTTGGTAGGTTTCAATGTATGAGTGAGTGCATCAGTCCATGGAGCTTGTATCAGACTGATGATAAAGTTCTGAGCTAAATATATATCTGTTTTAATTTGAGTTCTATAATTCCAGTCCTCTTGTTGATTTTCCTTACAATTAATCGTTTGAATTGGTTGATTTTACCTTTTAAAACTTTCATTTCATTCCCTAGTTAAAGGGTCTAAAGCTTTATAAGAGATAAGGTTACTTAATATACGGTGTAACTTTACTTAATGGTACAAGTCTACCAATATCCTCTTCTTAATAAATTCTTTTTTCCGTCCCCATATTGCTAAATTAATTGATAGTTGGTAAAATTTTTAAATTATAAGATACAACAACTTTTATATAATCTAGAATTCGAAATCTCTTTATATATCCTTGTAGTTCATATCAATATTTTCCTAAAAGTAAAATCTCTTTATATATATATAGTGTACTATATTAACTTTTTTAATGATAATCGAAAGGAATTGTCTTTCCATTTGTTTGAATGATTACTTAAAGCACCATTTTTAGTTTACATTGCGTCTGATGTTATTACAATCTACTCGTATTGTTCCACAACCAAACAATGCGTGACCTATATTTCTGTGTTTTTATCTATTGTTGTGGTAATGATAATATTTGGAAGAGGAAGATCTCACTGATAATTAGGTAAATGAAAAAAGTGAACCATCTTGTAATAATTTGAGAATGTACTTGTTTAACAAATGAAATCATAGGTCTGAGTAGATGACAAAACCAACATTTTTAAGGTTTTTAACAAATGGATTAATTTGTTTAAATTAATGTAAGGACAACAGTCTCAAAAGACTCCAAAATCTCACTCAAACCCATATAACCAGAAAATCAACATAGTATTCTTAAATATATGTTAAAAAGACAGAGAATAATAAATAAGGATAGGAGTGGCTTTCGGACAAGAGAAGGGGGAATGTCTGACCCAACTCCTAAGATTGAGGCGCGTGAGGACAAGTGTGTTGGTTTCACGTCTCAGCATGGGACAAAGTGCTGCGTTTGTCAGCATGTGGACCTGACTGTGATGTCTTGGTCTCCGTGATTGGATCTTACATAGCACGCGCTTCATACCTCCAGTTTTTTAAATTAGTATTATATTTGAAAAAAGAGAATAAAAAAAATCTAATGTTATTCATGCTTTTGTCATGTTTCTTACCATTTGTTCATATTACTGACACAACAAACACTCTTACACTGTTCCAGTTCAGTGCTTTGGAATAAACCACATGCAGGACTTTGGGTTGGCTTGACCTTGACTTCCCCATTTTTACCGAATACGGCTGAATCTGATAGCTTCAACCTCAAGAATCGAATGTTTGTTTCACGATTTTCATGAAAATGTTGATCGGCTCTTTGTTAAAAAGTGGTATATCTAGAAAGAAAACTACAAAATTATAATTTTATAGGGTTTTTTTATGGAGGAAAATACCGTAAAAATAAAAAATTTTCACAAACGCATTAATTTGAAGGCTTGGAGATTTAAGTATATGCGTTTAGAATTTATAGTTATAATTTATTGTTAAATTTAGAGGTTAAATTTAGGAAAATATGGTTAAAGATTTATGTTTTAACGTATAAACTCTAAAATTTAACCATAAACTTAAATTCAAAACTCATACATTTAAATCTTTAAACACTAAACGTTAAACAAAATTTCTTTCCGCAAACGCTTGTGGATGGAATAATTGCCTTTCTTTTATATACAAACCAACATATTCTATTATCCATCTTATGGCTCAAACCAACAACTTAAGTTGAGAAGTGAACTTCAACTCGTCATTAGACTAAACAAGTTTCAAAATTTTAAAATTATAATTGATGTATTGATAGTGATTAAAATTAGATTTATTTTTATGTTAGTATTAATGGTGTTTATGTTTCACCATCTGTAGTAGCATTTATTTGCATATTCTATTTTTCAGTTGTTTGATTTGATTTTTTTTCGTGGATTATCTTATTTTCAAATTATTTTTTTAGATTGTGATTTTTTTGGTGTTCTTAATTATTAGTTAAAAACAATTATATTACAAAAAACGATATGAATCGTAGCCATTCTATTGTCTTTTCTAAAATTTCTAAATTTCCGGTAAATTTGGGTTGATGTTAGCAGAAAGCTGAACAAAATACTCAGGTCTAAATGTAGAATAAAATAAAATTGGAAAATTGAACCAAACTCATGATTAGAAATCATGGCGGTTGGTCCAATGCACATAACTACAAACATATATTATAGAATTAATGAGATGGCAATTAAACAATTGTTAATTCATTAATTGAATCTACAAGTAATATAATATTAAGAGTGAGAGGAGAATCTGGAATTGGGTCATGTTGAAGGAAAGGAATAGGAGAATGTTTGCTTTTGCAAGAACCAAGGCTGCTTACCAAGAACGAATAAAGCACATCCAAGACCGTCAAAGCTAAAGCTTTCTCTCTCTCTCTCTCTCTCTATCTGCTCTCAGTCAAGACAGATAACAATGTTATAGTTTTGGTTGGTCGGTTGGTCAGACATCATCCTCGTTATCCTTAGTAATCAAAGGAAGAATGTAGTATTATATTTTTAGTTCGATCCCGAAATTGTCGATATTGGAACTAACGTTAAGGAAAGAAAAGACCGTAGAGGAAGTAGTGAGAGATAAATGGCTTCTCTTCACATGGAATTGTGTGCATCTTTCACTTTTGCAACGTACGTCAAAATGTATGTAATGCCCTAAACGAGCCGAGACGATCTGATTTGATGAGATCCAGATCCAGATCCACCACCGTCATCTGTTGTTCAAATTACTACAAAGAGAGACTGAGATTCCAACTGGTTATTCTTGGTGATGTGGCACATGTGCTCTCAATCAATGATACACATGCATGCATGAAGTTTTAGATTCCCAAAGCGCCCCCACTCACTTCTCTCTGTTTCATGTTTTGCTCGACCCCACCTAGAAACACCCATATTTATTCAGGCTTTGTTATGTTGCCTTAGGGTAGCTATCTAGTTTTCATTAACAGTGAAAGATATGTATGACTCTCATGTAAATTTAAATAATTACAATATAATAACAACTACTACTTACTAGCTTAATTGTAAAAGGATAACTTTGTTGCTGCAATGACTGTTTCCTAAAACGTTTGTCGTGAAATTGTTCGTTTAAAACCGATATAAAATTTAGGGTTTTGCTATACACAACCCTAAAGGTTGTATATAAGATTCACTAGATTTCTATGATTAACGCATGTTTTATTTTTTAATAAAATTTATTAGAATGTAATTAAAAAATTACGTTTCTAAAAATTAAACATCGTCAATTTAAGGTATTTAGTGTAATTAATAGCTATTTAAAAGGAACCCAACGAGTGGTCACAGTGGAAAAGATGGTGCTATTCATCATAGGCAGTGGTGGAACATGGAGTAAAAGTTTGAGGGGGGCAACTTGAATTTTTTAAAAAAAATGGAGGATTGAACCAATTTTTTCAAAAAAAAAATGAGGGTTTAACTAAAATTTTTAATAATTTAAAGAGATTTAACAAAAAAATTTAAAGTTTCGAGAGAGAATTTAATCAAAAGTTTTCAATGTTTTGAAGTTTAATATAAATTTTTAAAAATTTTGAGGGGGCTAAATTAAAATTTTCAAAAAATTTAAGGGTAAAATTCGAGTTTTCCAAAATTGGGGGGTGGCCTCCACCAGTCCTTTAAAGCTTCCGCCACTAATCTTAAAAGACCCAAGTTCAATCCGCTTTGTCAGCAAGGTGTGTGACACATCAAATGATTAAGAAAAGTATGAACATATGCTACATTGTAATCACATTAAGACTATTCAATAATAATTATTATTATTTAAAAGAGTTTGGGGTTTATGAGTTTATGTGTTTAGGGTTCTAGTATTTATTGTTCATGTTTTAGGGTTATGATTTAGTTGTTATGATTTAGAGTTTTATGATTTTAGAGTTTCGAGTTTCATGATTTTAAGGTTTATGGCTTAGGTCTATTGTTTAAGATTTAGTGTTTTAAGATTTAAAGTTTTAATTACATTAAATACCCTAAAATTAATGGTGTCTAATAGATTTTATTGAAAAGTAAATTAAATATTAATCATATGAATCTAATAGTTAGGTACGTGTATAGCAAAACCCTAAAATTTATAAATGATTTTTTCTTCCAAAATATTTTTTGGTCTCAGTTTATACCCTTCCTTTCAATCTAGTAATCGCAGATCGATTTAATTTTAATTGTTTTGGATCGATTTATGTTTTGATAATTTAAAATTCAATTGTTTCATATTCAAGTCATTTTGGGTCCGAGAGTTTAGGGTTGTCACTTCAAGTTTTGAAAACGGGTTATTTTAGGTTTGGCACTTAGGTTTTGGGTTTTTAATTAGGGAGATTTTGAGTTTGATCCATTCTAGATGCAAGTCATTTTCATGCTTGAGTTAGATGAATCAAGTTGTTGTAGGGTCGAAGCTAGAAACTTTTTCGGCGGGGAGGGGGCTTGAAATATAAATTTTAAGGGGATAGAATACAATTTTATAATGTACCAATTTAAAATTTTATAAACTTTAGAAGGACTTATGCATAATTTTATCAATTTTAGAGAGAGACATTCCCTAGATTCTCCTCTAGGTTGTTATTATTTTTTATAGACAAGTCAGGTCGGATGTGGTTCAAAATTAGATGCACCAAATCAAAAATTTGAATTTAAGATATAATTCACATGGTGACTAATTATTGGTAAAGGTGAAAATATCTTGATTGAGATTATGTTCAAATAGAATTTGAAAAAACCAAACTTCACTAAAAGTTAATAAGTGAAAATAGTGTCATCTCTTCTTGCATAAGCCGTTAGTATGTCCTTTTCCTTACAAATCTTTATACTCGAATTTCAAAACAAAGGGAACCTCTCTTGTTGCTGTTTCCATCACAAAAATGGTGGGGGTGTTTGCCTAGAAAAACCTTTGGGTATCTTCATTTTGATCTCTATCCCTCCATTTTTGTGGCTGCCTTTGGAGTTTTCTTGGCCCCCCATATGTCCCTTTTTTTAGGTGAGTAGCATCCTAAGATGTCACCTTTTTTGCTGTCCGAACAAAAACATGGATATGCTATGACCGGGTTGGCACTATTAAAACACCAACATGCATCATTAGTTTATGTTGTTTTTCTCTTCGATGGATATGCCAAATCTAGGTGGGCATTCCGTGCATTCATATGATTAAATTTCAATGTGGGTCGAAAACAATATATTTTTTTAATATAAATCATTAGGGCTTAGTTCTTAATTAGGGATGACAACGGAGCGGATCAAGTTTTTGGCCGCCCCGAATTCGACTCTAAAATTTAAAATTTTGACTCGACTTGATATAATAAAAGTATAAATCGACTCCGACCCGACCCTAAAATTTGAATAAAAAAATCCGATTAAACTCGATCATCCTCGAAAAAATAATAAAAATATTAAATATAATATATAAATAAACCGAGTCGAAGAATTTCTACTATAAACTCGAACCCAACTCAAACTTTTTAAAAACTCGACCCGAAAATAAAAAATTAAAAAAAAGAGTTTCGACGCTACCGAATCAAGTCGGGTCGGAACCACTGAATTCGAGTTTTTTTTTTTGCCATCCTTATTCTTAAGGCATCGCGTACATGACATCAACTATTTTTTTTATCCTTTCCCTTTATTTTTTGTTGGCTGCTAATTTATGACTCGCAAATGCACGTGTACGAATATTACCATTATCTTGTTGTGTTATTAAATTGATCATACAAAGAGAATTAGTAGATGTGGAATATCTTGCCAACTTCGCTACATTGTTGTTATGACTACGCTGTGTGTACCATTAATTTATGTCTAAAAATCAAGCTTAATTTGATATAAAAGCACGCGATTTTGATACCCGATTATAAACATGTAGTCTGAAAGCAATATGTTTTACTTTAGTAGTTATTTCGGTTGAATAAATCATTAACATTTTCAGAATGATAAATTTATTTATTTTAATCATGTTACTTATCTGGTCACTTGATCAATTTGAATAAAAAATATCCTGAAAGCTAGGGGATGGCTGGACCATGGCCTCGTAAAATGGTAGAATTATACTTAAGTTCCTCTGGAAATATAAAATTATAAGGTAAGATATAGTAACATTTTTGACACTCTAAAATAACAAAATTGTGATTTGGTCCTTTTAAAAACTTTAATGTTAGAAGTCAATAAAGTACTAAAATTATATTTATTTTCCTAGCTTCGATCTGTTTAAAATCATTCTCTTTGTTTCTTGCCATTATATTTAGAAGTGGAATCATAAGTGAACAAATACATCTGGTCAGTTGGTCAAATTGCTTATTTTTGTTTCATTATATCCTTTTAAGTTATGGGTTTTAGACCCACCAGTGACACTCTATTCGACTATTCATTCCCTTAAAGTCTTCATTTCCTTATCTTCTAAATAAGATTAATATTCAAATTTGTCAAAAAAAAAATGGCATCATGAGCGGACAATGGCCTTGCCTCCTTGGTTTGGTAAAATTACTCTTAGTTTGGGAAATTTTTCTTTTATTCCCAAAAATTGTAAATTTAGTTAATTGTAAAACTATCAATTTACCCTCTAAAGTATTTACGATTAGTCTCACCCCAATATTGTTTTTTTTCCTTCACTCCTGTTTACTTTGTATTTAGTTAGTTTGTTTTGCCATCAACCCTTTTTCTGGGGGTTAAAAATAGATTAAAAATTCCTCATTTTCTTTTAAAAAATAAATACTTAAATTTTCAATGTATTCAGAGAAGTTTTCAACTTCACTCACGTTTTTAAGTGTTTATTCATATTCAAAACAATATTTAAATATTTTATTGTACGATGCATAAGTTACTTAAAGTTTACTCCATCTTTAAATCAGAAGATACTAAACATTTTAATGTGTATAATTTTCATATCTATATGTATATTATATTAACAACGATATCAGTTGAATTAAATTTAATTAAAATATTTAAATACTTATCTTATATATATACAGTAAAATATAAATGAAATGACTATTATCGACACATAAAAGAACAATGATTAAAAACCTAGCCGCTTACTAGGTTATTTCCTCTCAAACGTTGCCGCTTACTCTTTATTTTTTTATTTATTTTTGTTTTGATGGGTGACGACATTAATTTTACTGCTGGTTGTTGATCGTTAGTACTTTCTGTTTTCTTTTCTTATCTTTATTTTTTCTAATAAGAATAACTTTATCTTTATGACACGTTTTTCATCCGTCTTTTAGTCTTCTTTATTATTCTTTTTGTTTATTTTTTTCTCAGGGTTGGATTCGACGTTGTCTCGACTGGTCAAAAAGTCACTTATTTCTTATCCTGTTGATCTTCCCTGCTTTGGACCCTCAGATTGGATTTAGATATGGAGTTTGCGTTTGTGGATAGTTTTCTCACAATACTCGGCTTGACTCTAATTTGTGGTTGTTGCTGGTCTTTCAGTAGTTTGATCCTTTTTGTGATTCGTTTGCCGATACAGTCAGATATGTTCGTATCTATCTTTTGTTTGAGTATTTTGGTTGGGATTTTACTATTTTCCTTATATGATCCTTGTATGATCTCAAGTGGTTAGTTTTTTGTGTCAAGAATTATAAAAAAAATATTCAAATTATATATTTAGTTTATGCTTACAGTTGTAAATCCTCATTATATTTTTGAATGTTTACTCTTTTTAATAAAACTGATGATTTATTCTTTTTAGTACTTTAACCCTTTCTTTTATTCTTACCATAATGTAAAAATGTTCGTAACATTTGTTTAGACATTCACTTTGGTTTTTATTTTTTTCCCGAAGCAATTTAGTTATTTAACGTTTAATTTTAGGCCAAAATTCCCTATCTGTTAATAAAAACCATTGATAACGTATCATTTTGTTATATAGACAAACCTACATGACATTATACGCTGACATAGCAATGTTATATAGACAAATGTGCTGATTTGACAAAATGACAAATATGTCAAAAATAATTTTATAAAATTATATAAAATATAAAATTATTTTTTATGCTAACGTATCGTTTTGTCAAGTCATTTCAAGTTGTTTATCGTTGTTAACTAATGATTTTTATCTACGGATGAGTTATTTTGATCCCAAAAAAAACATTGATGATTAAGTGCTTCAAAAAAGAAGATCGAAACGAATATCAAATCAAACGTTAGACATTTTATGACACTATGTCTTTATTCTTATACAGGTAGAAATAGAGCCCACAAACATTGGCCGGGGAGCACACAATTTTGTTTGGCCCAACATTATGGGCAGTCAACAAAGCAAATTAAGGTGAGATTATTAATGCTAGATTAATTTAATTAAACTACAATTGTTTAAGAATAATTAGCAATTAGTAATTAAGCAAAGTAAATTAAGGTAACATTATACGCTCACAATTTTGTGTGGCGAAGATTACGCTATCAAATGGCCCCCATTACCTTCAAAGTTCAACCAAAAACTGTCCAAGATTCGTACATCCGTCCAAGTGTTAAAGATACATTTGAAACATAGGAGGATTTAAATAAAAATATTTTACTAGTAAAACAGAATTGGACAAAAATATTAGATTCAATTAAATTACGGTTCGGATTTGAAGTTCACCTTACCATTGCATCCAACGCTCATTGTTTATATTAATTAGTATATTGAATTGTTTAATGTCTAATCTAAACACTAAACAATATGTTGAAATGTGCAGGTATAAAAGAATAAAAAGTTAATAAATTTAATGAAAGAGAAGTTATAAAAAAATTTAAATATTAAATTAAAAATAGAATAAATATTTTTAATAATAAAATATTAATATGAACGGGCTGAGAAGGGCTCAAGTTAGTCATTTACTCATTTAGAATTTAGAAATATGAGTAAATTTGGACAATAATTAAGGCCTATTTTTCAGATCGGACGGACTTACAAAAACGTTAAGTATATTTTTTTATTGAATTGGGGAAAGCATCTACCACACGCCTCATTAAAAAATCTCCTTAAATCTAATGGAGGAAAAAGAGTACATGTAGTAGAGCTACAAACGAACGCGGAAAAACAACCAAAGAACAAGCAAAACAGCCATACCAAACTCTCGAAAAAAACACGAAACCCCCTCCCCAAGCTAAAAATCGACAACAACACCCTAACCCATCAAATAAACCATTCAGCCGATTCCAGTAGACCCTATACCATCGCCTCCATGCAAATCGCGCCTCAACCAATCCTGCACTAAACGAGGAGGCTCATCATACAACACCTCGCCTACGTCTTGCTCCCGCATACTCTTAGCGAGCGAGTCAGCAACCTTATTCGCTTCGCAACAAACATGCCTAATCTCCACCGTCCAGTTACGGTGCCTCAGCTCGTCGATGATAATCACCAAAGCATCAACAACAGGCTCTCTTGTGCCCTTCTGTACTAAACGCACTGCATCGTTGCTGTCGCTTTCCAACATAATCCGTCGATAGCCATTACACCAACCATGTCGAAGGCCCTCCGTGATTGCCCATAACTCAGCTGTCAACGATTTACAACAACCCACCCGACGACTAAATCCAAACAACCATGCTCCCTCACTTGAACGACAAACACCTCCTATGGCCGTAACATTTGTTCCTAAATGCACAGCCCCGTCAACATTTATTTTGACCTAAGTGGTCGGTGGACTACTCCATCCTTGTCGCAGCCCAACACCCGCCGGCTGAGCAATGAAATACTTCGACTGATTAGCCCCAGCTTCTACAATCACCGAGCAGTACTATTTTCATGCGATAACCATGTCCTTGGTCTCCACATAGGTTGGGTCAAAAATCACTTTGTTACGTCGATTCCATATACTTCGACAGATTCCAATTCAGTTGGATGCCAGCAAAATGACCGTGCGGCAACACATTGGCCAGCACCCATTCCGTCAGTGGCATGCCAAAAGAAACACGACAAACCCCTGGTGGCACAACTTGGCTCCACACCTCTTTTGCGCGTGTACAGTCCCGCAAAGCATGTGTAAGATCTTCATACTCATGGTCACAAAGCCCACATCTCGGTCTCACCGTCATATGCCTCCGGACATGATTAGCATTAGTAAGTAAGCTATTCCGTAGCGTCAGCCACACAAAAGTGCGGATCCTCTGAGGAAGCTGCAATTTTCATATCGTTTTCCATACATTCGCCCTCTGCACCATTCCAAACCCGGTTAGTTTGGAATAAGCTGACTTAATAGAAAAAGACCCACCTTTCTCCCCTTTCCATCCAATTCTATCAATGCCAAAAGCTTGACACGGGGGATGAATGGCAAGAATTTGAAGGACACATTCTCTTGGAAGCAAAGACTCAAGCAGAGGAATATCCACAAACGTTAAGTATATTAATGTTAGGTTTACTATCAAAATAAGTGTCCAAACTATCTTTTTTTTTACCTTTTAAATGCTTAAACTTTTTTTTTTCCCCTTTTAGGTGCCTAAATTATTATTTTTTAGTCAAAGTAGGTGCCCTAATTATAATTTTTTGGTCAAAGTAGGTGCCTCAGTTTGACCTTAAAAGGGGCAAAAAAAGTCTAGACACCTTGTAACACCCGGGTTTGGGGGTCGGGTGAATTAAAATAATAAAATATTATTTTGAGCATCGTGTTTTCAAAACAAGTAATTTTATGTTGGGCTTGTTTTGATTTAAAACCCAAATTCCATGGATTTTAGGAATTTGAAGATAGCCATCTCATTAAATGCAATTTTGTAAATATTTGGACTTGTAAAATAAAACCATTTCTTTTATTTTCAAACACCAAAAAAATATGTTATAATCTCCTACCTCAAACACTTCAACGTGAAAACTCCCCTTCCCCTTGAGTTACTATTTCATCACCCTTCTTGCTTGTTTTTGGAGGTTTTTCAAAGGTAAACTCGTTTTCATATTAACCTCATCTTCCTCTTTCTTCCCATGTAATTTCTTTTCAATGAAGCTCACTATTTTACATTTTAGAGTTTTGAGGTTTTGAATTAAAAATGCTAACTTTGTTAGCTTTAACTTGAGTTTTCAATTTATTGATGTTAGATAAGTTGTTTGCTATCTAAAAGGTCCAACATACTCAATTTTTACATGGTTTTATAATGATTCACGAATTTGGGTTTTAGGGAGGTATTAGAAGGGTTTAAGGTTGGTTTTTGGGGCTGTTTTGGGTGAAATCTTGTTGGTTGAGGGTTGTTTTGGATGCTTTTAGGAGTGTTATAAGTGTTGAAATCAATGGTTTTAGGCTGTGCTTGTGGGCTGCTCGAAAATGGCATTTTGGGGTTGTCCTTAGCTTGAATTCATGTGTTTTGTGCTTGGTTTGTGTTCTAGGTTTGCTACAGTGATTTGTGGACTGAATTGTGGTTATTTTGATTGTGTTGGGATGTTTATAAGTAAGGAATTGTGTTGGTGAAGCGTCGAGAACGAATCCGGAACCGTTGGGAGCTTGATCGGCTAGAGTTGTTGAGCTTAGAATAGTCGGTGAGTGGTTAATGATTTCAACATTGTTTAAAATTGTTTTCAAACGTTGGTTCAAGCATGTGGACCTAGGTTGGGCTTGGTAAACCCACCTAGAGTTGGGATTAGAATGGTAGCCTAATCCCAAGTTTTAGTTACAGACTTTGATTGAACTCTAAATGCTTGTTATGCCTCTTGTTTCATATTAATTGTGATTAATGTGGTTATGTATATTGAGTTATACATGTGTGTTGAGGCATGATATGTGATGCATTTTTATATGCATGTGGTTATGGAATGTGGTTGTGCATGATGGTAAATCGTGGTGAGTACATGCTAAGCACAGAAAATGATTATGGAAATGTGTTAGTATTGGCACTAGTATGCTTGGGTACAATGATCGATCATTAGGATGTTTAGTGTGCACACGAGAGTCGAAATGCGCACGTGGTCTTGGTGATGGTAGTCATCAAGATGGAGTATAGGTACGCCCGAAAATCTTTATTTTATGATTAGTCAGTGATGAGTGGAATCCCATCGACGAGGCGTGAGGATGAATGGAATCCCCTCCGCGTGAAACGATGATGAGTGTAATCCCACCGTAAGGTAATGGTTGTGTTGTTGGATGTGAGTTCCAACGGTTATCTGCATATTCGGGTCATAGCTAGGTGCCAATACGGATTGTGGAATTGTGTTACTAATACGTTTGATATATGTGTTTTATATGTGGTGATTATGGACTTGTTGAGCATGGCGTGATATTGAGTTTATGTTCATGCGTCATATATATTTTGACTCATGTGATTTCGAAGGTAAGAACATGTATTCTACCTTGGTTGTGTGCTTGTGCTTGGACCCTACATTGTCGGGGTTTGTTTTATGAGCTTACCCTCATTAAGCTTTATGCTTACGCTCTCTTTTGTTCGACAATGCAGATCCGTAGTTCGTGGGTTGCTTGTGCAAGGGGAGGGCCTCCAAGTGTGCTAGTTGAGCTTTTGATATTATCAAGTATGGATTTTTAAGTTATGAGAATGTAATAGGCAAGCAATGGGATTTGAGCATTTGATGTATGTTGTTGTTATGTGTTAGGAGCATGTTTAGACTCCTATGTTTTTGTGGATGTTTTGCTTAAGGCTTTCTTATGCCTAGTATGTTGGCCTTGTGCCCCTATCATGAATGCTTGTGAATGTTTGTCTAAAGCATGAATCTTAAATGCTATGTATGCTTCTTTTGGTGAATGATGATGCCTTTTAATGTATGGTTTTTATATGTATGTTATGTGTTAAGCATGCTTGTTGTAGGGTGTCTTGCCTTTAGAGTTCATGCATGTTTGGTTGGAGGTCTTAGTTTGTGTTTTTGAGGCAGCCTTGTGCCTTAAACCAGCTAAAATCTATCTGTTCGCAGCAGGGGTATCGATACGGTTGGATCCGTATCGATACGACCCTCTTGTTTCTGGCCAATCGTTTCGATACGCGGGAGGGGCGTTTCGATACCATTTTGCTACTGGAAATCTGAGATTTTGACGAGAAATTGAGGGTATCGAAACGGGCCTAGGTGTTTCGAAATGGTCTTCGTAGCGTTGACCACGAGAAGTTGACCGTTGAGGGCGTATCGATACGGTCAACCAACGTATCGATACGGTCTCCTCGAGTTAACTTTGGCCAGTTGACCTAGTCAAGGCGTATCGATACCCTCTTTGGGCGTATCGATACGGCATGCAATTTAAGTTAAAATGGGTTGTTTTTGGTTTGCTGTTCGGCTGTTCGCCTCGTTTGTTGCTTCCGCTGTTGTTGTTTCACATAGGACATATTAATGCATCTAGACAAGATAATAATAAATGAAAAAGTTTTCTCGGGTTGTTAACCGAAGTGAAGCCTTAACATGTTTCACCTCGGTTATTCCCGTGTAACCCACTCAGACCGGTTAGTCTCCCGGACCAGGACGAGGGGGTTACACTTGTTGGTACCAGAGCCCGAGGTTTCCGAGACATCGGGCAGGGAAGTGAGGTAAGTTAATTTCTTGTATTGCAATTGCACGGTGTTTGCTTGCTATGTAAGTATGCTTCGATGTTTGCTTATTTGATCGTATGTGTATGTTGTTTGAAGCATGTTGAGTAGAGTCTCATTGCTTCTATTACATCGGAAAAGGGATTTTTAAGTGAGGGAAACATACTTGAGCCACTTGGACCCTTGCCCTTGCTAACCTTATTTTTGTGTTGTTGTTGTTGTTGTTATCTATGAGCGCTCATGTCGAGGACTAGAGTTAGACCGAGGTTGGTTCGTTAGGAACCTCGTGTTGCGGCTCCTGTTAATGAGCCGGTGGCTGGAGTATAGGCTCCTGTGGAAGAGCCTGCTGTTGGAGTTGGAGCTCCTCCACCACCACCTCCTTAGCCTGAAGTGGGAGGCAAGGCTGAAGCTGAGGTAGCGGGACCTCAGGTTGGTCAGGGTGGCCAAGGTCCTGCAGGGATAGATATGGCTCCGCTAGTTCAAGCTATAGCAGAAGCATTTCAGGCTGTAGTTTCTGGAGCTCAGGCTGCAGCTCAGCCGAGAGGGGATGATGCTAGTTTACCCTTAGAGAGGCTTCGTAGCCTAGGGGCCGATGAGTTCATAGGATCTACACCTGAGAGATCAGAGTTGTGGCTGGAGAAGACAGTTTGTATTCTAGCTCAGATGGGATGTGTTGGAGCTCGCAAGTTGGGCTGTGTAGTTTCGTTGCTTCAGGGTGATGCCTACATCTAGTGGGTCACCATTACTACCGGTGTGCCTGAAGCCGAGATCAGTTGGAACTTCTTTGAGATTGCTTTCAGAAAGAGGTATTTGGGTCCGAGATATCTGGATAAGAAGAAGCGGGAGTTCATGGCTCTTGTTCAGGGAGACGCATCTGTGACAGACTATGAGATCCGTTTTATCCGTTTTAGTCAGTATGCTCCAGAGTTGGTTCCTACTGAGAGGGACCGTTGTGATCGGTTCAGGTATGGACTTCATGAAGAAGTCAAGAGGTACATCTTGGCTTCTGATTATTCTGATTTTGATGTCTTGGTCACTAGGGCCAAGGAAATCGAGCATAGCTTGGGGCTGACCAAGCGTTCGGGAGGATCCAGTTCAGGGAAGAGGCACAACAACTTTGATCGTGGTGATGCCAAGAGGCATCGGGGTGGTGGACATCAGTTTGATTATAGGCGTGGCGGTGGCCACCATGGTAGAGGCCATCAGGGCCATAGAGCTGGAGGGCGTTTGCCCGAGTGTGCCCATTGTGAGAGACAACATTTAGGAGAGTGTTGGGGTAACTTTCATGCTTGCTGGAATTGTGGATCGAGAGACCAACTAGAGTCTACGCACACAGAGAGGCAGAGAATGAGACAAATGTGATAGCAAGTAATTTTGAGTTACAATCCATGTCTTTGCTTTCCTTAGTTGATTCGAGTTCTACGCATTCTTACATTTTGAGTGAGCATGCAAGGAAGTTAGACATACCTGTTGAGATCTTAGATGTAGGGATGCATGTGACTAGTTCCTTTGGTGAGACAATTGTAGTTAGACGGATGTATAGGAGGTGTTCGTTGAAGATTCAGGGTCATGTGTTTCCGGTTGATATGATGGAGATTCCGTTCTACGGCTTTGATATCATTTTTGGGTATGAATTGGTTGGTTGAGCACAAAGCTAGTGTAGATTTTAAGACAAAGAGAATTTCGTTGAAGCTTTCTGATGACTACGAGGTAGTGGTAGTAGGCGAGAACGTTAAGTTCTTGTCGAATGTTGTGTCAGCTTTAGAGGCTCATAGGTTGATGGATTCCGGTTGTGGGGCTTATTTAGCGTATGTGATGAATTCGAATATGAGCGAGGTTAGACCGAAAGATATCAGAACAAATTGTGATTTTCCGGATGTGTTTCCAGAAGAGTTACCGGGTTTCCCTCCTGACAGAGATGTAGAGTTTGTGATTGAGATTGTTTCAGGGTCTACTCCAGTTTCTATTAGGCATAGTAGTTCGCCTTGGGGTGCTCCCGTGTTGTTTGTGAAGAAGAAGGATGACAGTATGAGAATGTGTATCGACTATAGGCAGTTGAACTAGTTGACAATAAAGAACAAGTATCCGTTGCCTCGTATAGATGACTTGTTTGATCAGTTGAGAGGTGCCTTAGTGTTTTCAAAGATAGATTTGATATCAGGGTACTATCAGTTGAAGGTAAAAGAGTGTGATGTTCCGAAGACAGCTTTTAGGACTAGATATGGTCATTATGAGTTCCTTGTGATGCCGTTTGGGCTCACGAATGCACCAACAGCTTTCATGGACATGATGAACAAAGTTTTCTGAGACTATCTAGACTGGTTTGTAGTTGTTTTCATAGACGACATCCTTGTGTACTCGAGATCAGAAGAATAGCATGATGAGCACTTGAGACTTGTTTTGTAGAGATTGATGAGTAACCGGTTGTATGCTAAGCTTAGTAAATGTGAGTTTTGGATTCGAGAGGTTGTGTTTCTTGGCCATGTAGTGTCAACTGAAGGTATCCGTGTTGATCCGACGAAGATTGAAGCTATTGTTGAGTGGAAACAACCTAAGTCAATGACTGAGATTAGGAGTTTCCTTGGACTAGCCGGTTACTATAGGAGATTCGTTGATGGTTTCTCTAGGGTAGCTGCTCCGTTGACTAAATTGTTGCAAAAAGGAGTTAAGTTTGAGTGGTCAGATGCGAGACAGAAGGCTTTTGAGAAATTGAAAGAAGCCTTGACGAATGCTCCAATGTTAGTGCAGCCAGTTTCAGGGAAAAAGTTCGTGATCTATAGCGATGCTTCCTACGTAGGTTTAGGTTGTGTTCTGATGCAAGAGAGAAGATTTGTTGCCTATGCTTCGAGACAGTTGAAGGTGCACGAGAAGAACTACCCTACTCACGACATTGAGTTAGCAACAGTTGTGTTTGCGTTGAAGATTTGGCGTCACTACTTGTATGGTGAGAAGTGCACGGTTTACACTGATCATAAGAGCTTGAAGTATCTGATAACTCAGAGAGAGTTGAACTTGAGGCAAAGAAGATGGCTTGAGCTGTTGAAAGACTATGATTTGACTATCGAGTACCATCCGGGTAAGGCAAATGTAGTGGCCGATGCATTGAGCAGAAAAGTTGTAGTTGAGTTGCGAGCTATGTTTGCTAGGTTGAGTGTTTCAGGGGATGGTGGTTTGATTACCGGGTTGCAAGTGAAGCCTTCGTTGATTCAGATGACCAGAGAGAAACAATTGCAAGATGTATCTTTAGTTTCTCATGTTCAGGACATTGCAGAAGGTAAGCCGACAGAGTATAGTTTCAGTGGTGAGAATGTGTTGTGTTTCAGAGACAGAGTTGTAGTACCTAAAGATGTTGAGTTGAGACGTACGATTCTGAGCGAAGCACATTCGAGTCCTTTTTCTATGCATCCGGGCAGTACTAAGATGTACCGTGATCTGAAGAGTGATTATTTATGGGTTGGTTTGAAGAAGGATGCAGCCGAGTATGTGAGCCGTTGTATGGTTTGTCAGAGGGTAAAGGCAGAACATCAGGTTCCTTCAGGTTTGTTACAGCCTTTGAAGATCCCGGAATGGAAATGAGAGAGACTCACTATGGACTTTGTGTCAGGGTTGCCGTTGTCTCCTTCGAATAAGAATTCTGATTGGGTGATAGTTGATAGATTCACCAAGTGTGCTTATTTCTTAGCAGTGAACACCATAGATTCTCTAGACAAGTTGGCGGATTTGTACATCCGCGAGATTGTGAGACTTCATTGAGTTCCGAAGTCTATTGTATCAGACAGAGATCCGAGATTCACAGCGAGGTTCTGGAGTTGTTTGCATAGTGCCCTAGGTAGCCGTTTGTATTTCAATACTTCTTATCATCCGCAGTCAGATGGACAGTCAGAGCGAGTGATACATGTTTTAGAGGATATGCTCTGTTGTTGTGTGATTGACTTTCAGGGTTCTTGGGAGAAGCATTTACCCTTAGTTGAGTTTGCTTACAACAACAGTTACCAGGCTAGTATACAAATGGCTCCTTATGAGGCTTTGTATGATAGACGATGTAGGACTCCGATCTGTTGGGCCGAAATGGGTCAAAAATTGTTACCTATGCCAGATTTGCTTAATGGGACTACCGATAAAGTGAAGTTGATTTGTGACCGTTTGAAAGCAGCTTCCAATCGTTAGAAATCTTACGCAGACTTGAAGAGAAAAGAGGTTGAGTATTCAGTGGGTGAGAAGGTGTTTCTGAAAGTATCTCCGTGGAAGAAGGTAATGAGATTTGGCCGGAAAGGCAAGTTAAGTCCGAGATTTATTGGTCCGTATGAGATAGTTGAGCGGATTGGGCCAGTAGCTTGCCGTTTGAGATTGCCTTCAGAGTTAGAGAAGATCCATGATGTGTTTTATGTGTCGATGCTTAGGAGATATAGATCAGATCTGTCTCATGTTATGCCCGTTGAGGAGATGGAACTGAATCCGGATTTGTCTTACAATGAAGAACCATTTGAGATACTTGCTTCTGATAGCAAGGTGTTGCGTGGCAAGACCATAGAGTTGGTCAAGGTGTTGTGGAGACATAGAGGTGTGGACGAGGCCACGTGGGAGAGGAAAGCTGATATGCTTGAGTAGTTTCCGTACTTGTTTCCGTCAGGTAATTTCGGGGACGAAATTCCTTAAGTGGGGGAGAGTTGTAACACCCGGGTTTGGGGGTCGGGTGAATTAAAATAATAAAATATTATTTTGGGCCTCGTGTTTTCAAAACAAATAATTTTATGTTGGGCTTGTTTTTTATTTAAAACCCAAAGTCCATGGATTTTAGGAATTTAAAGATAGTCATCTCATTAATGGCAATTTTGTAAATATTTGGACTTGTAAAATAAAATCATTTCTTTTATTTTCAAACACCAAAAAAATGCTATCATCTCCTACCTCAAACACTCCAACATGAAAACTCCTCGTCCCCCTGAGTTACTATTCCATCACCCTTCTTGCTGGTTTTTGGAGGTTTTTAAAAGGTAAACTCGTTTTCATATTAACCTCATTTCCCTCTTTCTTCCCATGTAATTTGTTTTCAATGAAGCCAGTCCCTAGCAACGGCGCCAAAAACTTGTTGCATGTTGTTGAGTGGATCGAAAGATCGATATGAACCAAGAGGGGGGGGGGGTGAATTGGAAATTTAAAGATTTTGTGGTGGAAATTGCAAATTAAAAATAATAGACAAGGGATTTTAGAGTGGTTCAAGTTCCAAATGAACTCTACATCCACTACCTTAGCTTCACTAAGGATTTGCAACAATTCCACTAATTGCTCTTCCCCTTTTCTAGGCTAAGGAGGCAACCCTTACAATTTCGGTTGAATTTTCTACCCAAAATTCAACCCAATCCTCACAACAAGAGAACAAATAAATTTGTTGGCTAATAGAGTATCTCTCAATACAAATGATAGCCCAATTACAAGCACTCAACCCAATTGAACAAGATAAGAATGAAAATTACAATTGGGGTTTCTAGACAATATGATTTTTTGCACAATTGCTTGGATTTGATGAATAGATGTTTTCTTGAAGATCAATAGTTGTTGCTGATGCTTTTAGATGTGTCTTTTATACCTCCTCATTGATTTCTAGCCGTTTGGGTGGTTGGGAACATAAATGGAGCCGTTGGAACCCTCTCTTATCACCATAAATGCACTTCTGTAGCTATGCGTATTGGTACGCGGGAAGGTGTATCAATACCTGTCTCAGAAAAGAAAGAGCCGTTGTGTGCAATAAATAAGGGGTATCGATACGCGCGTAAGCGTATCAGTACAGGGTATCGAAACGGTAAAGGCCGTATCGATACTTTTTTCTCAACTTAGCTCACTGTCGATATCCGTATCGGTACGGGGGGTTAAGCGTATCGATACGGGTCAACGACCTTTTAAAGTTTGGTTACCAACCAACTAACACCAACGGTCATATTTTTTAAACCGACTTATATTAAAAAATTATAAAGCCCGAGGGTTTGCCGTATCGGTACACTATTCAAACTCTTTGGATTTTAACACAAGGGCGTATCGATACGAGGGTTTGTCGTATCGATACGTGTTCCGACAGTAGCCAAGTTTTGTAAAAAGGTATCGATACGCTTGGTAGTGTATCGATACACCTGAACGTTTTTCAATAGTTTGGCCTTGGAACACTTTGAAAATATTTTGAGTTTGAGTTTTTCAAATCAGTTTTAAAGTGTTGGTGTTTTAAAACTTATTAAGGGGCTTTCAAAAACAATTTTAAATTTTTCAAATTGATCCTTAAAGATCTAATTATATCAAAATCAAACATAGGTTTTACAATCTCCCCCTTTTTGTTATAACAAAACCAAAACTTAAAATTTTTGACATTTTTGAAAAACTTTACAAAGTGAACTCCCCCTTAATATAAGCTCGGTAACCTTTGAGTTAAAATCAAAATATTTGAAGTGTGAGCTAGTTTCTCTCCCCTTTTTGTTAGATCAAAAAATCTTGAAACAATTAAGTGCATAAAGAAGGCAAAGGTATAAATAAGCAACATAATTTTATTCATCATAGCATCAAACTTGAAATCAAAACAAAAGCAAAAAGAAATCAAAGCATAGGTTTAATCCTAAAACAAACTTAATCCTAAGAACATAAAGCAAAGGTGCATAAAATAGAAATTCCTAAATGATATGCATGAGATGCAAGAAGAAACGTCTAGGCATCATCTTCATCATCTTCATCATCAACTCTCACAGGCTCATTATCCCGCATGCTATTGCGCCACTCATCATGGAAAGCGGCGATGGAAATATCCAAAGAATTGTGCCCGCTTTCAAGGGATGTGAGGCGATTCTCCATACCCGTCATCCTTGTATCAAAGGTTGTTTCCATGGAAGTAAGACAAGTATTCATGTCCGTGCGCAACCCGGTAAATTGCTCATTGAGATAGGTCATGAGAGCATCCATGGAGGGTTGTGGGACTTGAGGAGCTTGAGGCTCTTTAAAAACGGCGGCGGCCTCGGGTGGTAACTCGGCAAGACGTACCCATTCACCATTAAGATAATGAAACTTTGCCCGAGCAAGAGATCGCTCATCAATGGGATCGGTGAGGGGAGTTGGGTAGTCATAAGAGCAATCAATATCCTTTTTAAGAAAGAAATAACTCAAAGCCGTACCATATGTAAAGGAGGTGACGAGAGTTGTGTGACGATTTTGCACGAGGTAGACGATCTCCGCGAACATGAGTCGAGCAAGATTTGGGCGCTTTTTCTCACGGAAACAACGGATCCAAAAATCATCCACTTGACGGATGGTGGAATACTTTCCTCCGGAGGGACGGAACCACCAAGACACCATCAAATGTAAGATCCGGTCTTGAGCATTTAGGGCGGTGACGGATCCATTAAGAACATGCCCCAAAGCATGCTCATCATCGATGCCTTCATCCTCTAATTTGAAAACCTCACAAATGGATTTGACATCAAGAACAATTTTCTTCCCCATGAGGTAAGAGCTAATGGCAACAACTTTCCCATCACGAGAAATACATTTGGCATTAAAGTAGAAAATCAAAACCAAAAGGCGATAGTAAACACCGGAATAGAGATGAAATCCATGAAGTTCCATCGACGAAATAAAGGGAGATATTCAAACTTAAAACGCTCGGAGTCGAGAAAAGGAACGAATATTACCCTTTCGGCACAGATCTTATAATTCTCATATTGACGAAAATGAGTGAGACTGGAGTTGCCATCAAAGGATTGCTCATAGATGATTGAGTAGTTCGGACGAGCAATCGCTCCAAGGGTGGAAGATTCACCGGCTTGAGAAACCCTTGTACGCTTCCTCGAAGGTTCTTTTGGTGCCATGATCTAAAAGAGAAATAAGCAAGAGGATTTCTTCAATTTGAGTAAAAATCAAGGTAAAAAATTTTTGAGAAAAATTTGAAGAAAAGTTTTGAAAAACAAAAAATTTAAAAGAAAAGATGAAACAAAACAAAAAAAAATTGAAAAAGAAAAAAAGAAGGAAAAAGATTACCTTGATAGAACATGGGAGATTGAAGAAAATCTAGCACAATAGATGAGAGAGAGAGCACAAAGCCTTGCTTGATTCAAAAACTCTTTTATATTTGAGTTGAGGTGTGAAAAATATGAAGGAGGAAGGGCCTTTTTATAGGCAAAAACGGCTAGGGTTAATTAGGTTTTGAAGAGATTGAATTTTGGTAAAAGTTGAACTCATTAAAAGCCAAATTTAATGCCATCTGCGCAATCGAGTATCGATACGCCTGAGGGTGTATCGATACGGGGGTAAAATCGTCTTTTCCGCAAAAATGCCCGTTGGAAAGTCGTATCGAAACGGAGGGGTCCGTATCGAAACGACCCGTATCGATACGAGTTTAATCGTATCGATACCTGTGAAGCGAAGTAAATTCTGGGAAACTGAATGAAGAACACGTATCGATACGCGTAGAGCCGTATCGATACCGTATGCCCAGAAATGCATATTTGGTTCTAAGAACAACCAAAAGCTCGAACTTAACATCTCCTAAAAGTATGCAAATGATGAATGGGCAGTTCTAAGCATATTTTAATAGAAGCATACTCCCCCAAACTATAGGCATGGATGAAATTAGGAGTCTAAACACATAAACATGGCATTTCACAAGATCAAGCAAATTTAAGCACAAAAGAGGTCCTAAAAGGTCAAGATAGGCTAGCTAGACCTAACTCTCTCCTAAGGGACCAAAAACGCTCTTTGTCTAAGGGTTTTGTAAATATGTCCGCTAATTGATTCAAGGTGTCTACATACTCTATAACCACATCTTCCTTAAGGACATGATCTCTAATGAAATGATGCCTTATTTCTATGTGTTTGGTTCTAGAGTGTTGGATGGGATTTTTTGTTAAACATATTGCACTAGTGTTGTCACATTTTAGGGGTATGGTTTCAACTTTAATCCCATAATCTAAGAGTTGTTGCTTCATCCAAAGGACTTGAGCACAACAACTCCCTAAGAATATGTACTCGGCTTCGGTGGTAGATAAGGCTACACTATTTTGTTTCTTAGAGAACCAAGATATGAGCATACTACCTAAGAATTGACAATTTCCCGAAGTACTTTTCCTATCGATTTTGCAACCCCCATAATCCGCATCTGAGTAAGCATGAAGGTTGAAGGTAGAGTCACTAGGGTACCAAAGGCCTAAGCAAGGAGTATCTCTAAGGTACCTAAAGATTCTCTTAACGGCTATAAGGTGAGACTCTCTAGGACTAGCTTGAAACCTAGCACACAAGCAAACACTAAACAAGATATCCGGTCTACTTGCGGTAAGGTAAAGCAAAGATCCAATCATAGAACGATAGAGCTTAGAGTCAACACACTTACCTCCTTCATCTTTGTCAAGCTTTGTAGATGAGCTCATAGGAGTGGCTTGAGGCTTTGCATTCTCCAAGCTAAACTTCTTGAGCATATCTTTTATGTATTTTGCTTGGTTGATGAAGGTGCCATCCTTCTTTTGCTTGATTTGGAGTCCCAAAAAGAATGAGAGCTCCCCCATCATGCTCATCTCAAATTCACCTTGCATTAACTTAGAAAACTCTTGACAATAACATTCATTAGTAGAACCAAAAATAATATCATCAACATAAATTTGAACTACTAAGATGTCATTTTTATACATTTTTATAAAAAGTGTAGTGTCCACCTTACCTTTTTCAAATCTTTTTTCAATCAAAAAATTTGAAAGTCTTTCATACCAAGCTCTAGGAGCTTGTTTTAAACCATAAATGGCTTTGGTAAGTTTGAAAACATGATTTGGAAATTTTGAGTCTTCAAAACCCGGTGGTTGTTCCATATACACTTCTTCATTTATAAAACCATTTAAAAATGCGCTTTTAACATCCATTTGAAAAAGCTTGAAATTATGATAACATGCATATGCAAGCAACATCCTAATGGCTTCCATTCTAGCTACGGGTGCATATGTTTCATCAAAATCTATTCCCTCTTCTTGAGTGTAACCTTGTGCTACTAATCTAGCTTTATTTCTCACAATGTTACCACTCTCATCTAGCTTGTTCCTAAAGACCCATTTAGTTCCTATTGTTGATTGATCACTAGGCCTATCAACTAATGTCCAAACATTACTTCTCTCAAATTGATTTAACTCTTCTTGCATAGCCATAATCCAAAAGTCATCTTTCAATGCTTCTTTAATATTCTTAGGCTCTATGCATGAGATAAATGCAACATGATTCATTAATCTAAGATAAGATCGAGTGGTTACCCCCTTGGATGGATCACCCAAGATTTCACCATCTTTGACATAGTTCAACTCCCTTGGGTAGCTCACTTCCTTTTCCTCAAGAGCCAAGTCCTTCAAGGCTTCAAGAGGTGGATCTTGTGTGTCCTCTTCTTTTGTTGGAATCTCATCCTCCTTTGAAGTTTGTCCTCCATCAAAGGCATTTATGATTCCTACATCATCATCATCACAAGAATCCTTCCTAGGAAGGAGGTTATCATCGAATACAACATGATTAGACTCTTCTACTACTAAAGTTCTTTTGTTAAATACTCGATAGGCTTTAGAGGTTAAAGAGTAACCTATAAAAATAGCTTCATCACTTTTTGCATCAAATTTACCTAAGTTGTCTTTTCCATTATTTAAAACAAAACACTTGCAACCAAAAGGGTGAAAATAGCTAATGTTAGGTTTTTTAGATTTTAAAATCTCATAAGGTGTTTTCTTTAAAATTGGCCTAATCATTACTCGATTTACAATATAACAAGCGGTGTTTGTGGCTTCCGCCCAAAAATATTTAGGTAAATTGTTTTCACAAAGCATAGTTCTAGCCATTTCTTGCAAAGTTCTATTTTTCCTCTCAACTACCCCATTTTGTTGAGGAGATCGAGGAGCCGAAAAATTATGGCTAATACCATTTTCATTTAAAAAATCTTCAAACCCCAAATTTTGAAACTCGGTTCCATGATCACTTCTAATATGTGAAATTTTAAGTTCAAGATCATTTTGGGTTAATTTTGAAAATGTGATGAATTTTTCCAAAGCCTCATCTTTAGTACTTAAAAATAGAACCCAAGTAAATCTAGAAAAATCATCAACAAGTACAAAAGCATAAGACTTACCACCCAAGCTCATAGTCCTAATTGGCCCAAATAAGTCCATATGGATAAGTTGTAAGCATCTACTAGTAGAAACATCATTAATGGATTTAAAGGAAGATCTATGTTGTTTACCCTTTGAGCATGCATCACAAATTTTATTATTTGAAAATTTTATCTTGGGTAAACCTCTAACTAGATTAAGGGAGACTAGTTTTTCCAAAACACTTATGCTAGCATGTCCTAGCTTCCTATGCCACAACCATGCATCATTTTCATTTTGTGCAACTAAGCATGCATGAGATGTATGAATGTCATCTAGATGCACCATGTATATGTTCCCTATGCAATGACCTATGAGCATAATATTATTAGATTTAATGTCTACAATTTTGCATCCATTTTTATCAAATAAAACATTAAATCCTTTATCACACAATTGACTTATGCTCAATAAATTGTGTTTAAGACCATCGACATATAATACATTTTCAATGAGAATAGTAGAGAGATTACCTATGGAGCCAATACCTTTAATGTGGCCTTTGGAGTTGTCACCAAATGTCACTACTCCTCCACTTTTTGGATTTAGATCCATGAATCTACTCTTGTCTCCGGTCATGTGCCTCGAGCATCCACTATCAAGGTACCATGAGTTTTGACTTTGTGCTTTGGCCTTGTAGCAATGCTCCCCCTACAAACAAAGATATTAAGCTTTTGTTTTTGGTACCCAAATCATTTTGGGTCCATGAGTGTTAGCTCCCCAAACCTTGGTTCCCTTAGGAATCCAAGATGACATAGCAATAACATTGTTAGATTTTACAAGTTCCTTAGGAACCCATACACTTCTAACCCTTTTAGCTCTACTATGTCTAGGATAGTTACCTTGTTTGTAGTAGTTAGTCTTTTTCTTAGGTTGGTGTGTTCTAGAGGATTCACCTATTTCATGCTTGACACTACCAACATTTTTCAAAGACTTTTTGAGCTCATTTAGCTCAACCAACACCTTTTGGTGTTCACTATTACATTGAGATAAAAGATTATTAAGATCAACATTTTCATCTTGAAAGAGTTTTAGTTCATCTTTTAATCCTAATATCTTTTTCTCAAATTTTGAATTAGCTTGAGTAAGGGAGTCATTTTTCTCATTTAGTTCTAAAATAATCTTTTTATTCCTAATGACCGACTCTTTATATTTCTCAACTAATTCATCATAGACCTCTTGTAACCCATCATATGTATCATTTAATTCTTCAAATTCTAAAGTAGATGAGTTAGAGGTTACCATGGAGGAATCTTCCTCAAGTGCCATGAGGCAAAGGTTAGCCACTTCTTGTTCGTCATCCTCCGATGACTCCTCATCACTCCAAGTAGCAAGCTTGGCTTTGAGCTTCTTCTTCTTCTCAAAACCCTTCTTCTTGAGTTGAGGGCACTTCAAACGTATGTGGCCGGGTTGTTTGCACTCAAAGCAAATGATAGGATCCCTTCCTTCTTCTTTGTTCTTGCTTTTGAAGTCCATCTTCCTTTGGATTTTTCTTCCCCGGTTGGACCTCATAAAGCGTGAGAATCGTTTGGTTATCATAGCCAATTCTTCTAGTTCATCCTCCTCACTAGAAGAGCTCTCTTCATGTTGTGAAGCTTTAGCCTTGAGAGCTATTCCCATCTTCTTCTTCTTCTCAACCTCAAGCTTCTCTACCCTTTTCTCTTCTTTCTTCTTCTCATCTTCCCTTCCTTGCTTCATGATCTCATGAGTAAGGAGAGAACCTACAAGCTCATCAAGCTTCAAAGTTTTCAAATTCTTTGCTTCAATGATAGCGGTTCTCTTCCCACCCCAAGACTCGGGAAGTGAATAGAGTAGCTTCCGGACAAGCTTGTCTTCCGGTATGATTTCTCCAAAACCCTTTAGCCCATTGACAATAGTGGAGAAACGATCAAACATCTTTGACACCGTCTCATCGGGATCCATCTTGAAATTTTCATAACTAAGATTGAGAATTCCAATCTTAGTTTCTTTAACATCGTTGGTGCCTTCATAAGTAGTCTCAAGAGTGTCCCACACTTCTTTGGCACTTTCGATGGATGAGACCTTAGAATAGATGTCCGGACCAAAAGAACAAAATAGCATGTGGAGAGCTTTATCATTGACTTGAATCTTTTTCCTCTCCTCTTCACTCATCTCCATCTTTTTCTTTAAGACCATCTTGCCTTCACCATCTTGCTTCAATGGAATATAAGGGCCATCTTCAATGACATCCCACACTAGGTAGTCATTTGACTTGATGAAGAGACGCATTCTATTCTTCCAAAAAGAATAGTTATCACCATTAAAGAAGGGAGGCTTTGTAGTAGATTGAGACTCGTACATGCCCGAACCAGAGGTTGAAGCCATCTCTTGATATATGATGATCACACTCTTCCAAGGAACTCTTCTTGTGGTTGTTAATCCTCAAAGAGGTAGGCTCTGATACCAATTGTTGAGTGGATCGAAAGATCGATATGAACCAAGAGGGGGGTGAATTGGAAATTTAAATATTTTGTGGTGGAAATTGCAAATTAAAAATAATAGACAAGGGATTTTAGAGTGGTTCAAGTTCCAAATGAACTCTACATCCACTACCTTAGCTTCACTAAGGATTTGCAACAATTCCACTAATTGCTCTTCCCCTTTTCTAGGCTAAAGAGGCAACCCTTACAATTTCGGTTGAATTTTCTACCCAAAATTCAACCCAATCCTCACAACAAGAGAACAAAGAAATTTGTTGGCTAATAGAGTATCTCTCAATACAAATGATAGCCCAATTACAAGCACTCAACCCAATTGAACAAGATAAGAATGAAAATTACAATTGGGGTTTCTAGACAATATGAATTTTTGCACAATTGCTTGGATTTGATAAATAGATGTTTTCTTGAAGATCAATAGTTGTTGCTGATGCTTTTAGATGTGTCTTTTATACCTCCTCATTGATTTCTAGCCGTTTGGGTGGTTGGGAACATAAATGGAGCCGTTGGAACCCTCTCTTACCACCATAAATGCACTTCTGCAGCTATGCGTATCGGTACGCGGGAAGGTGTATCGATACCCGTCTTAGAAAAGAAAGAGACGTTGTGTGCAATAAATAAGGGGTACCGATACGCGCATAAGCGTATCGGTACGGGGTATCGAAACGGTAAAGGCCGTATCGATACCTTTTTCTCAAATTAGCTCACTGTCGATATCCGTATCGGTACGGGGGTTAGGCATATCGATACGGGTCAACGACCTTTTAAAGTTTGGTTACCAACCAACTGACACCAACGATCATATTTTTTAAACCGACTTATATTAAAAAATTATAAAGCCCGTATCGATACGAGGGTTTGCCGTATCGGTACGCTATTCAAACTCTTTGGATTTTAACACAGGGCGTATCGATACGAGGGTTTGCCGTATCGATACGTGTTCCGACAGTAGCCAAGTTTTGTAAAAAGGTATCGATACGCTTGGTAGTGTATCGATACACCTGAACGTTTTTCAATAGTTTGGCCTTGGAACACTTAGAAAATATTTTGAGTTTGAGTTTTTTAAATCAGTTTTAAAGTGTTGGTGTTTTAAAACTTATTAAGGGACTTTCAAAAACAATTTTAAGTTTTTCAAATTGATCATTAAAGATCTAATTATATCAAAATCAAACATAGGTTTTACACGTGTCAAAAGTCCTATCGCAATGTAGTGCAAGTGTACACGACGCAAGTAGTAAGTGATACTCGAAGTATCGAATGTCGAATCCACAGGGACTGGAAATAGCCTTATCCTCAAATTGCTGCACAAGAGAGAGAAAAAAGAGCTTAAATTGTTTGAGGAAATAATATTGAAGAATAATGAATATAAGAGAAAGAAGATTCAGGGTTAAAAGAGCTCAAATTGCTGCACAAGTCGTCGTTTAACCGGTCAAAAATAAATATATATTTAACCTCTTTCAACAATAAATAAAATAAAGAAATTGAGTAATATAGGGAAAGAGGGTCGATCCACAGGGAGATTATTCAGAATTCTTGACTTGAATTTGTCAGATTTGAATTCCCAGGAATATCTGTAAAAACAAAGAAATAAAAAGGGGGTGATATGATTTTGAGTGAAGTAAAAAAATAAAATGCAAGAATTAAAAATAATAAGAAAACCAAATATGCAAATTAGCCTCGAGCTAGCCTTGTCAATTCCTTCGATCATTGAAATAGATTTTTACTCCGGGGATCATGTCGGTTACAGTCTGCGAGGCCCAACCCGTCGCAACTTGCTTCTCTCTCGAGTAACCAATCCTCCCAAGACTATCTTCGAAGGTTGATTCTTAAACAAATTAACCACGTCTATCGCCGTTAAAGTATTTAGTTTTGAAAACAGGAAAAGCCCGACTCAGAAATTGTCTTAAAAAGAATCGCTTCTGATTTTATCTTTCCTTAGCGGACCGCCGCTAAGAGTGTTCACAGGAAGTCGAAATTGCCACAGGCCGATCCTTCCTCCCAACTATGTCTTTAAACGATTCCAGACCAACGAGCTCTTTTTGATTTGAAAAACGATTAAAAACTTTAGTAAGGCCGATTGCCAAACTATCTAAACAGAAAGATAAAAATGTATTCCCGAAGGAATTTAGGCAATGTTCAATTCTCACGATTAGAATTGATTTGGCTAGCTCTTGGCTCAAGAAATTTAGCTAAGCATGATATTAATTATCATACTTAACTTGGTTTTTGGAAAATAATTAAATAGCATAAAAATGGAACAAGAAAATAAAGTAAAAGAACTTTTATTAAAGCTAAAAACGTTTCAAGCTAGAAGATGAAAACTAAAATGATTGATTCTCTAAGCCTTTACCAAGGGTGGTATTTATAGGCTTAGATTTACAAAGATAAAGTGATGAGATAATTTAAAATAATAAACAAAAGATAAAACAATTCAAATGTTTTGAAATTTAAATGCATGAAATCTAAACGGATAAGCTGATAAGATCTCTCAGAACATTCCAGAAGCTTCTAGAAGTCACCACGTCATTGCCACGTCACTACCACGTCAGACGCGTCGTGCCCATGATGCCAGTCATGAAAGAATTATAATAAAAACTGCAGAAATACCTCATTTTCACTGCTATTTCCAGAATTGGATCCCTGCACAAAATATAACGAAAACAGCATGTATTAAGTAGCAAGAAGTCCAAATAACTAGAAAAATAGCAAATGAAATATGTCATATTTGAGAACTCATCAAATTCCCCCTCACTTGTCTCATACTTGTCCTCAAGTATGTCCGAAAATGATATTAACCAAGAATGCATTCTTCAAGCCATCACAAGTATCAAGCATAATTATAAGAGTTCAAGTGCAAAAGAAATACCATGAAAGAGACACCAATCAAACCAAGTGGATATAAGCAAAGAACAGTCTTTCATTCTTTCAATCGTCTATCAAGTAGTAATCAAATCCTAACCTAGACTTAATTCTCACCAAGGTACACTCAAGAGCACTCAAAGTGTTTAAAGGTAAATGTGAAGCAAAAGCACTCTAAGTCATGCATGAACAAAGGTTTCCATAGGCTTGTAACAAGTTCAATTTTCCACTACTTATTAGAATCGAGGTGCAAAAACCATTAGGTCTTTTATTCAAGGTGTAATGTGGGTTTAGAAAAGGGTAAAAAGATGGAAATAAAATAAACAAAGGAAGATGATCAATGCAAGATAAATAGTGAAGACAAAAGAGAAGCTTAAAAGTGGGCAAGCAAACAGTTTTTTTTCTTTTCTGTTTTTCGAAACTTTATTTTTTTCTTTTTTTTCTTTTTTTTCCAAAGCAATTGCTTCTTTTTATTCTGCTTTTCTTTTTTTTCTTTTTTTTTATTTTAGAGGAAAAATTCTGCCCTTTATTCGAATTGCAGCCCTTTTTTGTCTAGCAATACAATTTCTAGCATTTGATCAATCAAAAAGTTTGGTTGAGGGTTAAGCCAAAAAAATGGGATATAAGGCTTCAAGAGGGTTCACTAAGCGAAAGGTAAGTTTTAATGAAAGAGAGAAAATCCTAATGCCTAAATCATCTTAAAGCACCCCATTCTAGTGTAGTCTCAAATCGCATACAAGCCACAAGTTCTAGATTCCTAAATTCAAGATGACACTCTCAAGCAAGGAAACAAGCATAATATGAAGAATGCATGCTCAAGGCTCAAATCTTACCAAAATTGGGCTAATTTGATTAAGCTAGGCGAGAAATTTAATTAACACTATCAAGAGTAATTAAAAGAGATGTCAAACTGTAGATTACCCATATCATTTGATTATCAAAATGCTCCAATTCAATCATTCCTAAGCACTAGAACAAGTACAACATGATGTTCAACAAGTAATGGCAAGAAAAAATTCATCTCAAGTTTAATCAAAGTCAAACATATAATCAAACAAGCAGACAAGTGGTAATTTATTACCCCCCCCCCTCACTTAAGTGAATTGCCCCAATTCAGAGAAAAGAATTAAAAAAAAGTAAGGCAAAGAGGGGTAAAGAGAACTCCCCGTGATCAACGATGATTGCGACGATGGTGATGATGACCGTCGAGAAGGCGGCCGGCGGGTGGAGCTTGGTCCAGCGGTGCTGTTGGAGAGCTGCGAATGGCGGCTGGAGGAGAAGGCGGAGGTGCGGTAGAAGCCATAGGCGTGGGGTTCTCGATCGAGGGCTGGGGGCTTGCCGTCATCGACCACCGCGGCGTGGAAGAGGTGCAGGGCATTGCGGCTGAGTGAGTTTGCGGCTGGGTGTGTTGTGTTTTTAGGGATTTGGTGGTTTTGCGGGAAAGAAAGAAAGGGAAAAGGGGGACGATATGCTTAAAGGGGAAGGGCTTGGGGCTATCGTGCACCGTTCATTGAGCGTGCTAAAATGCACCACGTTTAATGAAACGGTGCACTTTGGCTGTGGGAATTTGATTGTCCTGCTGCATTCGAAATGAATCGTGCAAAGGAAAATTTATTAAGGCAAAAAAAAATGAAAAATAAAGAAACATAAATTAAATTATTAAAAACAAAGAAGTAAAAATTGAAGAAAAATAAACCAATGGGTTGCCTCCCATGAAGCGCTTTGTTTAATGTCGTTTAGCTCGACGACCTTTGCTAAATTTTTGGTTCTTCAAAAGCAAGTTCTTCAAATAAACGGTAATGTCCATCCCTCGTCGTTTTAACGCCTTCCTTCATCTTTTTATGTGTGTGCAAAGCAACAAATAAGCTTCTACCTCCTTCCCGATGCGACAACTTACTCAAGATGATGTTTGGCAAAGTTTGGTTGTCGCCTAAAAATATAAAATTAAAGTGATCTAACTTCGGCTTTGGTTCCTGCAAAATTGAGGGAAAATGTTTAGATCGAGTTAGAAGTAATCGAAAATCATAAAGGGAAGAAAGAGTTGAAATGATTTCGCCTATATCGTCGAGATCCACGAATTCCCTACAAAATTCATAACACAAATCAGTTTCGATCAAATCATCAACTAACGGATCTATAATATCAACGAAATTTAAACTTACGACCAAATCAGGATACTTCATAGCTTTATACATATCAAATTTAACTACTTCCCCATCAAATTCCATAGTTAAGATGCCGTCGCGGACATCAATCTTTGTATGCGCGGTTGATAGGAAAGGTCGGCCAAGCAAGATTTCTGATCCGTTGTTGCTGCGATCATTTTCCATGTCAATAATGTAAAAATCAGCAGGAAAAATAAGATTTTTTACCTGTACCAACACGTTTTCTAGTACTCCCTCGGGGTAGATGACTGATCGATCAGCTAATTGAACCGTCACTCGCGTTTCTTTCAATGGTTCAGTCGAAATTTTGTTGTAAACGCTTAACGGCATGACGCTCATAGATGCGCCTAAATCGCACATCGCCCTTTTTATCCCAACATTCCCAATTTTACAAGGAACCGCAAACATACCTTGGTCCTTGTACTTTGGCGGCAACGGTTTTTGAAAGATGGCCGAAATATTTTCACCAAGGTTAACTTTTTCATTTCCGGATAGTCGCCTTCGGTTTGTGCATAAGTCCTTCAGAAACCTTGCATATTTGGGCACTTTCCGAATAACATCAAGAAGTGGAATATTAATTTCCACTTTCTTGAATACATCCAAAGTTTCCTTCTTTTCCTCCTTTTTATCTCGTTTCGCCAATCTACCTAGAAAAGGAGGAACAGGTTCGTAAGTAGAAACAAATTTTTTAGATTTGGCATTACCTACGGTGGGAGGAGACTTGTCGATCTGGTCTTCTGAAGATTTTCCCGGTTCGTCGGATTTTCGCTCATCTTGCTTTGGCGGTTTAGGCGTTATCACTGTTCCACTACGCAAAGTTATCACACTAACGTTTTCCCTTGGGTTGGTTTCGGTTTGGGATGGTAACTTTCCCTGGGATTCTATACGGCTAACGGCTTGAGCTAGTTGGCTTATTTGTTTGTCGATTTGCTGGAGATGGGATTGTGTTTGGGTTTGGAATTTTTCCTGCGAAACTGCTAATCTCTCAACAATAGACTCAAGCGAGGATTTTTGGGGTGCTTGGTTTTGGTGGGGAGGTTGTTGCCTAGGTTGGTAATTCGGGTTCTGATTACCGTAGCTCAAGTTTGGGTGATCTCTCCAATCGGGATTGAAAGTATTGCCATGTGGGTTATAGGGTCTTTGGGGAGGTCCGAGAAAGTTGTGTATGGCGTTAACTTGGGCACCAGATGTATCCCGCAACAATGGGCATAAGTCAGTTGTGTGATCTGGCATAGTGCATATTCTGCATATCTTAGCAGCTCTTATCTCCCCTGAAACAAGAGAATACACAATATTAGTCAAATTGTCTATCTTATTCTCTAATGAAATTGTGCTTACTGTTTGAACCCGTCGGCTGGGTTCACTTGCAGAACCAAATTGCTGCGAATTAGCAGCCATCATGGAGATTAATGTTCTCGCTGCAGTAGGGGTCATGTTAACGAGCGCGGCGCCGCTTGCTGCGTCTACCATCTTTTTATCCATTGGTAACATTCCTTCATATAGGTATTGAAGGAGTGTTTGCTCGGATAAGCCATGTTGCAGACAACTCGCGCACAACTTTTTGAATCTTTCCCAATAATCGTATAAGGACTCGCCATGCGTTTGTTGGATACCCAAAATGCTTCGCCTAAGTTCAGTCGCTTTTGCTGCAGGGAAATACCTGTCAAGAAAAACATGAGAAAGATCAGCCCATGTATTAATAGAATTCGGAGGTAAATAAAATAACCATTCTTTAGCCATTCCGGCTAAAGAAAAAGGAAATGCCCTTAGTTTTATTTGATCCTCCAAAACTCCTTGCGGTTTCATGCTGCTGCACACCATGTGAAATTCGGCAAGGTGTTTATGTGGGCTTTCAGAAGGGAGGCCATTAAAAGTAGGGAGTAGGTGAATTAATCATGTTTTGAGCTGGAAGGGAGTATCGCCTTGAGGAAAAGCGATGTAGAGTGGTTGCTGCACAGTAGGGCTGCGTTCAGCTCTCGAATCGTTTGGTCCGCCATCGGTTCTGGTTCCTGTGTAGGTTCTTCGATTGGTGTAGTTTCGGAGGTGGATTCTTGTTATGGTCGTCGTATGCTTTGTTGTTGTTTCTTTCGTCGAAGTGTTTCGCCGTGAGTTCTACGAGCGCTTGCTTCGATTTCCGGGTTACATGGAGCTAAAGTACCCAGGTTCTTCCTGGTCATAAAAATAAAATGAAACTAGTCAAAAATGCCGAAAGTAAATCTCCCCGGCAACGGCGCCAATTTTGACAAGTCGCCGTTTAACAGGTCAAAAATAAATATATATTTAACCTCTTTCAACAATAAATAAAATAAAGAAATTGATTAATATAAGGAAAGAGGGTCGATCCACAGGGAGATTATTCAGAATTCTTGACTTGAATTTGTCGGATTTGAATTCCCAGGAATATCTGTAAAAACAAAGAAATAAAAAGAGGGTGATATGATTTTGAGTGAAGTAAAAAAATAAAATGCAAGAATTAAAAATAATAAGAAAACCAAATATGCAAATTAGCCTCGAGCTAGCCTTGTCAATTCCTTCGATCATTGAAATAGATTTTTACTCCGGGGATCATGTCGGTTACAGTCTGCGAGGCCCAACCCGTCGCAACTTGCTTCTCTCTCGAGTAACCAATCCTCCCAAGACTATCTTCGAAGGTTGATTCTTAAACAAATTAACCACGTCTATCGCCGTTAAAGTATTTAGTTTTGAAAACAGGAAAAGCCCGACTCAGAAATTGTCTTAAAAAGAATCGCTTCTGATTTTATCTTTCCTTAGCGGACCGCCGCTAAGAGTGTTCACAGGAAGTCGAAATTGCCACAGGCCGATCCTTCCTCCCAACTATGTCTTTAAACGATTCCAGACCAACGAGCTCTTTTTGATTTGAAAAACGATTAAAAACTTTAGTAAGGCCGATTGCCAAACTATCTAAACAGAAAGATAAAAATGTATTCCCGAAGGAATTTAGGCAATGTTCAATTCTCACGATTAGAATTGATTTGGCTAGCTCTTGGCTCAAGAAATTTAGCTAAGCATGATATTAATTATCATACTTAACTTGGTTTTTGGAAAATAATTAAATAGCATAAAAATGGAACAAGAAAATAAAGTAAAAGAAATTTTATTAAAGCTAAAAACGTTTCAAGCTAGAAGATGAAAACTAAAATGATTGATTCTCTAAGCCTTTACCAAGGGTGGTATTTATAGGCTTAGATTTACAAAGATAAAGTGATGAGATAATTTAAAATAATAAACAAAAGATAAAACAATTCAAATGTTTTGAAATTTAAATGCATGAAATCTAAACGGATAAGCTGATAAGATCTCTCAGAACATTCCAGAAGCTTCTAGAAGTCGCCACGTCATTGCCACGTCACTGCCACGTCAGACGCGTCGTGCCCGGTGTCGTGCCCATGATGCCAGTCATGACAGAATTATAATAAAAACTGCAGAAATGCCTCATTTTCACTGCTATTTCCAGAATTGGATCCCTGCACAAAATATAACGAAAACAACATGTATTAAGCAGCAAGAAGTCCAAATAACTAGAAAAATAGCAAATGAAATATGTCATATTTGAGAGCTCATCAGCTAAGGAGGCAACCCTTACAATTTCGGTTGAATTTTCTACCCAAAATTCAACCCAATCCTCACAACAAGAGAACAAAGAAATTTGTTGGCTAATAGAGTATCTCTCAATACAAATGATAGCTCAATTACAAGCACTCAACCCAATTGAACAAGATAAGAATGAAAATTACAATTGGGGTTTCTAGACAATATGAATTTTTGCACAATTGCTTGGATTTGATGAATAGATGTTTTCTTGAAGATCAATAGTTGTTGCTGATGCTTTTAGATGTGTCTTTTATACCTCCTCATTGATTTCTAGCCGTTTGGTTGGTTGGGAACATAAATGGAGCCGTTGGAACCCTCTCTTACCACCATAAATGCACTTATGCAGCTATGTGTATCGGTACGCGGGAAGGTGTATCGATACCTGTCTTAGAAAAGAAAGAGTCGTTGTGTGCAATAAATAAGGGGTATCGATACGCGCGTAAGCGTATCGGTACGGGGTATCGAAACGGTAAAGACCGTATCGTTACCTTATTCTCAACTTAGCTCATTGTCGATATCTGTATCGGTACGAGGGTTAGGCGTATCGATACGGGTCAACGACCTTTTAAAGTTTGGTTACCAACCAACTGACACCAACGATCATATTTTTTAAACCGACTTATATTAAAAAATTATAAAGCTCGTATCGATACGAGGGTTTTCCGTATCGATACGCTATTCAAACTCTTTGGATTTTAACACAGGGCGTATCGATACGAGGGTTTGCCGTATCGATACGTGTTCCGACAGTAGCCAAGTTTTGTAAAAAGGTATCGATACGCTTGGTAGTGTATCGATACACCTGAACATTTTTCAATAGTTTGGCCTTGGAACATTTAGAAAATATTTTGAGTTTGAGTTTTTCAAATCAGTTTTAAAGTATTGGTGTTTTAAAACTTATTAAGGGACTTTCAAAAACAATTTTAAGTTTTTCAAATTGATCCTTAAAGATCTAATTATATCAAAATCAAACATAGGTTTTACACGTGTCAAAAGTCCTATCACAATGTAGTGCAAGTGTACACGACGCAAGTAGTAAGTGATACTCGAAGTATCGGATATCGAATCCACAGGGACTAGAAATAGCCTTATCCTCAAATTGCTGCACAAGAGAGAGAAAAAAGAGCTTAAATTGTTTGGGAAATAATATTGAAGAATAATGAATATAAGAGAAAGAAGATTCAGGGTTAAAAGATAGGCCGGTATTGATCTGCTCGGTAGTGCAGGTGTTGCACTATATAAAAATTCATGTTCTGTGTATGGCTCGTGTCACGGCAGCACCTTTCGTGGCAGCGGTCCGTTGCTGTCGCAGCAGCGATAAACAACTCAATTTCTTCAAGCTTGGCAAGAATCCCTGCTGTGACTTGTCCTATCCCTAGGTCCAAGTACTATTGATGAACACTTCTTGGATGATACCTCCCGGCGTGAATCGAAGGGTGAACACCAATGTTGTTGAATTCTTCCTTAGCCACTTAACCTCGTCCTATCCCTAGGTCCGAGATAGTTCAACCATAAACTTGAGAACCTGCACTTATTCTTTTCGTTTACTTAACTCTCCCGATATTAAGTAAATGGATAATCTCACAATGCTCTCCCGATACTCTTGCAAGATGTTGAAACCAAAATAAGCAAACTTGAAGTTTTATTTTATTAAACAGAAAATTCCTAAAACAGTACAATCCTTGCAACTACTTTACAGAATCAACCCTTAGCCCTAGGGGAAGTTTAGAACATAATGCGAGGGGGAAAACGACAAGGGTTTTGGGGAAGACGGCTAGATATGAGATATCCTTCCCTAGGTCGAATTACATGCCTTTATAGAGGCCTTGGGTCCAAGTTTTCTAATATGACAAGAATACAAGTTTAAACTAAAGTACAACTCTATTGGAGAATTAATCTTATGAGTATATGACTTTAATTCGTCCTCTTTTCTTGCTTTGGGTTTCTTCCTTGGACTTTGGGCTTGACCTTCATTCTGCCTTAGGGCTAAGAAAAATATAGGAGTGGTCCACGACAGACCGGCTTGAATTCCTCTATATGTCGAGCTCCACTTCACTTTTTACTTCACCAATATTGTCGTCATGGCTGCCACGACAGTGGCCACGACATCGTCCTCCTTCTCGACTCCAGTCCTGAGTTCCAGCTCTGCTCCTTTGCTGTCGTGAGTCTGCCACAACAACTTTTTGCAATAAGTAGACAAAATGAGTAGCAACTGTGCCATTTTATCTAATTGTGATGTATATGTGGAACTTTACCTAAATGCAATGAATTATGCTTGAATGCAACATAAATATGGGTTAAATAACAAGTAAAATATAGAAATTTTACACACTCAACACACCCCCAAACTCAAGTTCTTGCTTGCCCTCAAGCAAATATGACCTAACTAAATTTTTTTTGTTTGGCTTAATTCAGTGAACTTTTCATTACCTACCTTACATACCCTATCACAAACAACACGTTGTCGAACATTTCTGGATTTATTCGGAACCATGCTATAGGTCTCGTGTAGTGTGTGCATGTTTTGTGAACAAATATGTGCCTAGACCCCCTTAATTTACTAGAATAGTTAAGCTACTTACTTGAATTTTTATGCCAAATTTCATTTTCTTGGAGGCAATTCTTAGGCTCCTTTAGTTTTATTGAATTAGACTCGGTGTTCTTTTCTTATTTTTAGATGACTAGAGCCTGTTTTTGGGCACCTCTTCCTAGAGCCGGTTTTAGACACCTCTAGGTGTATTGAGTCTAAATTTTCTTATCTTTTTTTCCTAGAGCTAGTGTTAGGCATCTCTAGGGGCAACTCAAGTGGTTAAGCTTTTCCTACTCTAGTTTACAAATGGAAGTCTAGACAACATAAGAGTCACAAAGGGTGTTTAAAGATCAGAACTATAGTAAGGCTCTAAACTGTTCCTAAAAAATATCCTAAAGGCACTGCCACGACAGAGTATGTCGCGGCAGGTAAGTTCAGTTCAAAGACTTAAGCCAAATGATTATTTTTTTGACAAAAATAAACTAAATAATAACTAACACTTAGACACAATTTTAAGAAACAAAAGACACTTCATTACTGGAGGGATGCCGCCCCCAAACTCGAGGGTTGCATTGCCCTCAATGCATGATGACATGGATAAAAAAGAAAAAAAAACAAAATACATCACAAGATAAATAAAACAACATGACAACAAAAATAAGATAGAAACTTAATTTGAGGAGCTGTCGTCGCTGCTGCTGCTGATCTGTAGCTGCCGGCGGACAGTGACCTTCATGGCAGGTGCCGGCTGAGTGCTAGGAGAGGCAGATGTTGTCTTCTTTTTGGCCTCCCTTGGCGGCTGGATACCGGTGGGTGAGGTTTGGGGTGGCTTGTCCAGCACTTGTACCTCATCTTCGGAGCTGCTGCTGCTGCTGCTGGTAGACTTGCCCTGACCAGAGGGTCCTTCGCCAGCTTTGTTGGGCTTTTGCCTCTTCATTGGAGTGAACTCCTTGGAGAGGTTTCGGGCAATAGAGAGCTCCCCGTCAAAGTCCTGCTAGACGGATGAGGAGGAGAACCCTTCGAAGTAGTCGTCGTTGAGCTCTGGTTGTGGCTCCTTCCTTTTCTCACCTCTGGCAGTGGCAGTTTGGCTGCCGCCTTCAGCTGTCGCGGCCGGTGTAGGAGTAGAGGCAGCAAATGGAGTCTTCGGTGTGGCAGAAGGAGTAGGTGTAGGTGTAGGGCAGCAAAATATTGTTCTGAGAAGGCAGGGAACGGTACATGTGGAAAATTTAAATCATTATGAATAAAAGTTACCGTGGCTGCCGTGAAGTCCCTTATGAAGCTCATCAGGCCGAGCTGCCGTACCTCCATCCTATTGAGTGTTGATAGAATCTGGGTGGAGGAGTCTTGTGGAGGGGCTGCTGCTGCTCTGTTGCGGCAGGTTTAGGCTGACTGGGTCTGCCGGCTCCTCTGCTGTGGCATAAGGGTTGAAGTAGGAAAGTGGGGTTACTGCTTTCAGCTCCATGAGGCTGAAGATGTTACGCTCCGTCCACCCTTTCCCTCGGACTTTAAAGTCTTCGGCAATTTCTGAAACATTGTGGCCTTGGCATATTTTGGTGATGAGGTATGGGAAGACAAGAGGTTCCGATGGTCGGAGAGCACATTCCAAAATTCCCTCCCTTATGTATCGGCCAACATTGATGGGTCTTTCATTTAGAATTGAATATACAAGTGCTAACCTGGGTCGGTCGACCGTACTGTTATGGGAAGATGACATGATTCTCTTCTTCACAAAGTGGTTCCATAATTTGGCCTCAGGAGTTAGTTGAGTTCTTTTCAGCGTCCATCGATGCTTTGGGTCGGTGTTCCATTCAGTCCCCTCCTCCGTCACTTCTGCCATCACCACATCATAGTCTGCCGGCGACAGACTTTCGACGAACCTTTTGTGGGCCTCCTTCTTTCTATTGACATAGAGGCCGTAGAGGGTGTTGATGTAAGAAGGCTCGAAAGAAATTTCTTTACCTCGCACCGTCACGGTCGTAGTATCTTTGTTGTCGACAGCAACATAAAATTCCCGGACTAGTGTGACGTTCATTTCTTCCGGCTGGGCAGCAAACCGTTGCCATTTGAGGGCTTGGATCTTCTGTGCAATGAAGGGTTCAAGCCCTAGGTTTCCCGTGGGCTCGGTGTAGAGAAACCCCCTTTCTTCCCACATCTCCCTCTTCTAGAAGGAGTGGTAGCATCTGTCAGCAGAGTCGGTGGAGGCGAAGCGGTTTGGGATGGCACTATGGTTGGGTGTACTGACAATTGCAGCAGAACTGGAGGCAGCACTTCTACGAGTTTTTCTGCTAGTCGTGGTTACAAGGGCTGTGGAAAGTAAAGAAATTTTTAGATTTAGAGAATGCAAGTTGAGAGAGTAAAAGTGAGATGAAAATTGAATAGTGAATGAGGGTTTATATATATGGGTGATTTTTTGCCCGTTGGAGCTGTAACGGCAAACGTGAATAACGGGGCCAACTGTTATGCGGTTTCTGACGCATCTATCACGGGTTTCCGTGTATGCTGCGCGTCTGTTACGCATTTGCGTGTCTATCGCGACAACTTGGTGATAGGCTGTATTTTCCGCGTCTGTCGCGACAACAGATGACAGGCTGTGACGACAGACTCATCCGTTGGGCTTTTTGTGCTGCTGTTGATATGGTGGGCTGGTTCACTTATTCTCCTCTCCTTGTTTCCCTTATTTCCTAAAACAAAAATAATTAATATAAAATCTTAGTTCCTAAAATAAAATAAAATAATTCTTAATTCCTAATAAATAAGTAAATAAATTAAACGAAATAAAATAAAAACTAAGTTAAATTAGGGATGCCTTGAGGGGCATCTCCTAAAGTAACTACTTATTGCATCCTTGGGGCTTCAGTCCCCTGATAATGCTTTAGTCTCCGTCCATTGACCTTGAACTGGTGCCCATCCTTTAAGAATTTGATCGTGATGGCACCATGGGGAAAAACCTGGACAACTTGAAAGGGGCCAAACCATCTAGATTTAAGCTTTTCTAGAAAAAGTTTTAACCTAGAGTTAAACAACAACACAAGCTGCCTTGGGCAGAACTGTCGTGGCAACAACTTCTTGTCGTGCCATCTTTTGGTTTTATATTTGTAAATCTTGGCGTTGTCGTAGGCCATTGCTCGAATTTCTTCAATTTCATTCAATTCAAGTAGCCTCTTCTGTCCTGCCTTATCTAAGTCCATGTTTACTGCCTTGATAGCCTAGTAAGCTCTGTGCTCTATCTCGACAGGTAAGTGGCATGTTTTTCCATATATAAGCCTGTAGGGTGACATTCCCAATGGTGTTTTGAATGCTGTTCTATAGGCCCATAGTGCATCATTGAAATGTAAAGACCAATCTTTTCGAGTGGATTTAACCATCTTCTCAAGTATGTTCTTTACTTCCCAGTTGGATATCTCGACCTGTCTATTGGTTTAAGGGTGGTAGGCTGTTGCAATCCGGTGCTTTACTCCATATTTTCTCAAGGCAGCCGCGATTACCCTATTATCGAAATGTCTCCCTTCGTCACTGATGATCGCCTTAGGAATGCCAAATCTGGAGAAAATATTTTTATGCAGAAATCTCTGAACAGTTTTGGCGTCATTTTTCTGCGTGGCGATCGCTTCAACCCACTTGGACACATAATCCACTGCCAGTAGGATGTAGAGGTTCTCACAAGATGCTGGGAACGGTCCCATGAAATCGATCCCCCATACATCAAAGATTTCGACTTCTAAAATGTTTTGTAGTGGCATCTCATGCCTTCTCGAGATGTTCCTAGCCTGTTGGCATTTGTCACAGCTCTTGTAGAAGGCTTGGGCATCGTTGAACAGTGAGAACCAATAAAGACCGGATTGCAAAACCTTGGCAGCGGTTTTGTTTCCACCTAAGTGTCCTCCATATGGGGAAGCATGGCAGTGGTGAAGCACATCTTCCTGTTCATCCTATGGTGCACATCCCCTGATAATTTGATCTGCACAATGTTTGAAAAGAAGAGGTCCGTCCCAATAATAATGTTTTGCATCATTTTGGAACCTCTTCCTTGCTTGACAATTAAGTTCAAGAGGTAGTACTCCGCTAACAATGTAATTAACAAAATCAGCGTACCAAGGAAGTTCAGAAAACTTACCTGCCGCCATGGCTGTCGCGGCAGTGTTTATGGCAGCAAACAACTGCTCATCCGGGAAGGTCTCCAGTATGTGGGCTTTATCTGTCGATTGACTCTTCCTTGTTTCTAGCCTCGACAAGTGGTGTGCCATTTGGTTCTCTGTTCCCTTTTTGTCCTTGATGTCAATGTCGAACTCTTGCAGTAGCAGAATCCAACATATCAGTCTCAGTTTTGCATCTTTTTTGTGAACAAATACTTAAGTGCTGAGTGGTATGTATGGACCACCACCTTCGTTCCAAGTATGTACGAACGGAACTTGTCGATCGAGAACACTACTGCTAATAGTTCCTTTTCAATTGTGGTGCAGTTCACTTGGGCATCATTCAGTGTTTTGATGGCGTAATAAATTACGTGGAAGAGCTTATCCTTCCATTGTCCTAGTGCTGCCCCTACTGCATAGTCATTGGCATCACACATTATTTCAAATGGCAAACTCCAGTCTGGTGGCTGTACAATCGGGGCTGTTACCAGTTTCTCTTTCAGAATTCTGAATGCTTCAGTGCATTCAATATTGAAGTCAAAGGGATGATTCTGCTCCAATAAGTGGCATAAAGGCTTGGTAATCTTTGAGAAATTTGCAATAAATCTTCGATAAAACTCATCATGCCCTAAGAAACTCTGAATCCCCTTGCCTGTGGTGGGTGGCGGCAGCTTTTCAATGACTTCTATTTTTGCTCTGTCTACCTCTATGCCGCAGTAGCTTATCTTGTGGCCTAGGACTATCCCTTCATCCACCATAAAGTGGCATTTTTCCTATTTTAAGACCAAGTTCGCTTTTTCACATCTTTCGAGCACCTTCTGTAGGTTGCCTAAACAACCTTCAAAACTGTCTCCAAAAACGGAAAAATCGTCCATGAATATTTCCAGGAAGTCCTCCACCATGTCGGAGAATATCGCCATCATACACCTTTGGAAGGTTGCTGGTGCGTTGCAGAGTCCAAATGGCATTCTCCGGAAAGCATATGTGCCTAATGGGCAAGTGAAGGTCGTTTTCTCTTGATCCTCCGGTGCAATAGCTATCTGGTTGTAACTTGAGTAACCATCAAGAAAACAATAATAAGGTTTCCCCGCTAATCTATCAAGCATTTGATCAATAAAAGGTAGGGGAAATGGTCTTTTCGGGTAGCTTTATTAAGCTTCCGGTAGTCTATACAAACCCTCCAACCAGTCACAGTCCTGGTTGAGATTAGTTCGTTTTCTTCATTAGTCACCACGGTTATTCTTCCCTTTTTAGGAACACACTGCACCGGGCTCACACAGTTACTATCCGAGATGGCATAAAATATTCCAGCGTTAAGCCATTTGATGATTTCCTTTCTCACCACTTCTCGTATAGCGTCGTTTAAGCGTCTCTGAGCATCAATGGTCGGCTTATGATCATCTTCCAGGAGAATTTTGTGCATACATAATGTCGGACTGATGCCTTGGATATCAGCTATCGTCAATCCAATAGCCTTTTTATACTGCTGCAACATTCCAATTAACTGATGTTCTTGTTTCTGCATTAACTTGGAAGAGATAATTACGGGCAACGTATCTTTTAAACCAAGAAAAACATATTTAAGCTGCCCTGGCAGGGGCTTAAGATCTAAAACATGTGGTTCTACAGTTGAAGGCTTTTGGATTATGTGTTCATTCGAGGTATAGTTTAGGGGCTCGAATAACTTACCTGTACGATTTCCTATCCAATTTACCTCCTCATGACCTTCAGTGTCAGATATGTCTGAATCGAAGGAGTCACTGTCGTTGCTGCTGCCGTGACAGTGACCAAATTTTATGTCATGGCAGCTCGACCTAATGCAGGGTTGGTAAAGGATTACTTCAGTGATAGCCTTGCATTCTTCTTCTACATCAGCATGTTTAATTGCTTGGAGAACATTGAGTTTGATCTCTTGATCATTTACTCTCATTGTCAGTTCTCATTTCTCTACATCAATCAGTGATCTGCATGTGGCTAGTAAGGGTCGCCCCAGGATGATTGGTGCGTTTTCATCTGCTTCATAGTCTAAAACAAAAAAGTCAGCAGGAAAAATAAATTTATCTACTCTTACCAGAATATCTTCAATCTTCCCTTCTGGTTGTACGTAAGAGCGGTCTGCCAGCTGCAGCATGACTGTCGTGGGTCGTGCTCGTCCAATACCTAATTTCTGGAACACAGATTTTGGCATTAAATTTATACTAGCACCTAGATCACAAAGTGCCTTACCCACGAATTTGTCACCAATTATGCACGGTATGATGAAGCTTCCAGGATCTTTCTTTTTCTAGAGTGGATGCCTGTGCAGGATAGTCATGCATCCCTCTGTCATTTTTACCGTTTCGAATTCCCCAAGTCTGGATTTTTTGACATAGCATCCTTGAGAAATTTTGCATAACCGAGTATCTGCTTGATGGCCTCTAACAATGGTATATTAATATGCACCTGCTTAAAAATATCATAAATCTTTTTGAGCTGGTACTCCTGTTTCTGCTTTTGTAACCGCTGTGGAAAAGGAGGTGGAGGACGATAATCTTCCAGACATCCTTCACATGGTATTCGGATCTGAGGAGGCTTAGGTTCTTCAGCATTCTGTTCTTGCTCCTCTGTCCCTTCCACTACCGTGGCAGGTATGTCGGCAGCAGGTTTCTCCTCTTCTGCCGGGGCAGTGTTCGCGACAGGTGTTTCTAGGGCTGGTTCCTCAATCGGTATGGTTTTCATCTCCGGCCCTGGCAGTTGTTTCCCACTCCTAGTTGTAATTGCTTTACACTGCTCATGTGTGGGTTTTCTAGCGACTTTAGTATCACTAGGGAATCCTCCGTTTTGCCTTGGCTTAATATGCTGGGAAACCTGGCCCATCTGTGTCTCCAGTGATTTCAGTGTAGCTTCATGGTTAGTCATTCTCATCTCTGTTTTATCCATGAATGACCCAGTCTTCTTGACGAAGTGATCCATGTTTGCCATGTAAGCTCCTGTCTGTGACAAAAATGTGGCCAATGTCTGCTCCAGTATACTAGGTGCGGCTACCGACTGCTGTTGCGGTTGCTATCGTGTCAGGATTCTGGGTGCCCCTTGGTTTTGGATTGCTCCTAGAGAACTTGGGATCTTTCCTCAAGTTTGGATTGTAATTGTTGGAGTCGTAATTTATCGGCTTGTTGTATTTTCCAACATACATCCCTTCCTCTAGCTGTAACGGGCAGTTTTCTGAACTGTGATTCCCACTACAAGTTTCACATACCTCTTCTACAGAGTAGACATGTTTTGAATATTTTTTTAACAGATTTTCCATTGCCTTTGTGAGGTATGCAACATGTGTCTTCAGGGAATTGTCGGCTTCATAATCTTTTACAGCTAACACTCGTTTACCTCTTCTCGCTGTAGGAAATTGCTCGTCATTCTTTGCTAAATTTTTCAACACTACCATGGCTTCGTCTGGATCTTTATCCAACAACAGTCCATTTGCTGCTGAATCTATTCTCATACGAGTGTGTGTGTTGGCAGCGTTGTAGAATTTGATGACTTGATTCCATACGGGGAATCCATGCATCAGGCAGTTCCTTAGAATAGTTGTAAACCTGTCCCATGCCTCGTGCATTGGCTCGTCATCTTCCTGTTGAAAAGTAGCAATTTCATTACGTAATCGCTCAGATAAGTGAGAAGGATTGAAACGAGATAAAAATTCACGAGTGAGATCTTCCCAAGTTCGTATTGAACCCGACGTTAGTTTATTCCACCACATTTTAGCTCTGTCTCTCAGTAAAAGAGGAAATAACCGGAGCCTCAGTATTTCCGGATTTATCCCTGGTAATCGAAACGATCCACATATTTCTTGGAACGTTTTCAGATGTTCTCGGGCATCCTCTGTTGCAGCACCACTAAATTGGCCAGCGGAATTGATCATGCTGAACATAACAAGTTTCAGCTCGAAATTCTCAGCTTCCACGTCTGACAATGATACGTATCCGGTTGCGTGATGACCGAATTCGTATGTGATGTTGCCCGATCGTGATTCTAGTATGAAGTTGCAAACTTGAAACTTGAGTGTGGAAGTGATGTATATGGAATGAAGATGGTGAAAGTTGTTGTTGTAATAGGTGATGGAATGGTTGGTGGTTATGGTTTGAAAGATAAATGTAAGGGGAAAAATGGATAGAAGTTGATATGGATATATGGAATAGAATCGGTGTGGAACAAGGAAGAACCAACAAGATAGTGAATGTTGACCCAAACCTTACACGTTCTTACCCTTTGTGAAATGATGGAAGAAGGTTGGATTGTGACCCTTTAGCTATAATTGAGCTAAGAACCAACAATATAATCAAATGGAAGTGATGGTGGAATGGTGGAACGTGACCCGCTAGCTAGAAAGCTAGGAACCAACGCTATAAATAGAATGGAATGAAAAGGGAAAATTTGCCACAAGACTAGCTTGAAAGCTGATAAAGTTCTTAAAGAACAATGAAGAGAACACTCTCATATATTTTCATAAAAAAAAGGTCCTTTACAAAGGCAAATGAGCATCCTATTTATAGTACATGGCAGCCTAGAATTTGAATGGACAAAACAATGCATTAAGGCTCCAATTTATGACATTCAATGGTTTGTCTTCAATCCTATCAAGTGTGGCTGGCCATTTGTGTAATTTAGAATGAATTTGGACATAATAAGGCTTGAATGAAGACTTATACACGTCCAAGTGATGCATCCTTTGATATTCCACTTGCTTGGCTCTTAAAAGTGCATGTAGATGACTTGGAATGAATCTGCCCATGTTTGCATCTAAGTGTATGTGTCTCTTCCACTTCCTTTCTTTATTTCTCAACTTTATTGGCTGAATAAAAGCATAATAAAGTCTTCTAAATGCTTCATCCCCCATGGAATTCAAAAAGACTCTCTTTGAATGGTGATAAAGATGGCATGTCTCCTTGAAGAAGATGAAAAGTCTTCAATTGTTCCCATCTTAATCCCAACGTATAATGACACTAAAAACACATAAAATATTAATCAAAATATGATAAAAATGTTATGCAAACTTAAAGAATTAATTGAACAAGTTCAATGAATGAACTAGTTTAATTAATGAACCTACATGCTTAAATGAAACACATACATAAGTGAAGTATTTTCATAAATGAAGTGCTTGCATAAATGCATAAACAAGCATATTTATTCTCATGGAATGAATGAACTATTATGCAACTACTCATGCAAATTCTCATGCAACTACTCATGCAAATTCTTATGCAACTACTCATGCAACTTATTTCAACTTTCCAACAAACTCAAAACGTTGCAAGATCTAATTGTTGCTGTCATTTCTTCATTCATTTTCCAGCATTGGCAAAGCAAACTTTCCACAACATCTTGAATCATTTTAGCTCTTGCACGAGTCATAGGACCTCTAGGAAATTCATTGGAATTCTTGCTGGTTGTGGTCACATCATTCCCTCCCTCTTGAAAGCGATTTGCCCCCAAATCGTCACCTGCATCATAAGGGGATAGATCAGCAACATTGAAAGTAGCACTCACATTATACTCACCGGGAAGGTCTATTTGATAAGCATTATCATTAATCCTCTTGACCACTTGGAAAGGACCATCTCCTCGAGGCATAAGTTTCGATTTGCGTTGGGCTGGAAACCTCTCTTTCCTCAAGTGCAACCAAACCCAATCTCCGGGTTCAAAAGTTATTCGTTTCCTCCCTTTGTTAGCTTGCTGCTCATATTGCTTTGTTCTCCTCTCAATGTTCTCCCGCACTTGTTGGTGAAGCTTCTTCACAAATTCAGCTCTATTTTGCCCATCCTTATTTTTGAATTGATCAATAGGCAAAGGAAGCAAATCAATTGGGGTCAAAGGATTGAAACCATATACCACTTCAAATGGAGAACATTTAGTGGCGGAATGCATGGAGCGATTGTATGCAAACTCAACATGTGGCAAGTCCTCTTCCCAAGTCCTTAGATTCTTGCGTATAATTGTCCTAAGAAGCATGGACAATACACGATTGACAACTTCAGTTTGGCCATCCGTTTGTGGATGACAAGTTGTAGAAAACAACAGCTTTGTTCCAATCTTACTCCATAACGTCCTCCAAAAGTGACTCAAGAACTTCACATCTCGATCAGACACAATAGTTCTTGGAACTCCATGTAATCTCACAACTTCCCTAAAAAACAGATTAGCAATACGGGAAGCATCATTAGTCTTGTTGCATGGAATGAAATGAGCCATTTTTGAGAATCTATCTACTACAACAAAAATGGAATCTTTGTTATTCCTTGTGCATGGAAGTCCTAGCACAAAATCCATGGAAATATCCTCCCACGGAGCATTTGGAATTGGTAATGGTGTGTAAAGTCCATGGGGCATGACTTTGGACTTTGCCTTCTTACATGTGATGCAATGCTCACACCACTTCTCCACGTCTCGTTTCATCTTTGGCCAATGTAAATGTTCTTGCAATATAGAGTGTGTTTTGGCCACTCCAAAGTGTCCCATTAGTCCTCCACAATGGGCCTCTTTGATAAGTGATTCTCTAATGGATCCTTGAGGGATACAAAGCTTTCCTTCCTTGAAAAGATATCCATCAACCCTACAAAACTTCTCATATGTTCCTTTTTCACATGCTTTGTAAATTTCACCAAAATCATAATCAGATTCATAAAGCTCTTTGATTAAGGCAAAACCTACCAATCTAGAATCCAAAAGGTTAAGAAGAGTATACCTTCTTGATAAAGCATCAGCAACAACATTTTCCTTACCCTTCTTATATTTGATAACATATGGGAATGTTTCTAGGAATTCAACCCACTTGGCATGTCTCTTATTAAGCTTGTGTTGTCCCTTCAAGTGTTTCAGCGCCTCATGATCCGTGTGGATGATAAACTCCTTAGGCCATAGATAGTGTTGCCACGTTTCTAATGCCCTTATGAGAGCATACATCTCCTTGTCATAAGTTGAATAATTTAGAGTTGCTCCACTCAATTTCTCACTGAAATATGCAATAGGACGTCCTTCTTGAGATAATACAGCTCCAACTCCTAAACCTGATGCATCGCATTCAATTTCAAAAACTTTATCAAAATCAGGTAAAGATAATAAGGGTGCATTGGTTAAAAGTTTTTTAATCAAACAAAAAGACTTCTCTTGTTCGTCTCCCCAAAAGAAGCTAGAGTTCTTTTTGATAACTCCGGTCAAAGGTGCGGCTATGGTGCTGAAATTGGGAACAAATCGGCGATAGAAACTAGCAAGTCCATGAAAACTCCTCACTTGACTAATGTTAGTAGGTATCGGCCATTCCTCAATTGCTTTAATCTTTTCTTGATCAACCTCCAAACCCTTTGAACTAACAACAAAACCTAAGAACACAACTTTGTTAGTGCAAAATGTACATTTTTGTAGGTTAGCATACAACTTTTCTTTTCGCAAAACATCCAATACTAACCTTAAATGTTGAGCATGATCATTCAAAGTTTGGCTATACACAAGTATGTCATCAAAATACACCACACAAAACTTACCCAAGAATGGTCGAAGTATATGATTCATTAACCTCATGAATGTACTTGGTGCATTAGTTAAACCAAATGGCATAACCAACCACTCATACAAACCTTGCTTGGTTTTGAATGCTGTCTTCCACTCATCTCCTTCTCGCATTCTTATTTGGTGGTACCCACTCTTAAGATCAATCTTAGAAAAGATGTTAGAACCACTTAATTCATCAAGCATATCATCTAATCTAGGAATAGGATGACGATACTTTACCGTTATCTTGTTCACTGCTCGACAGTCCACACACATACGCCAAGTTCCATCCTTCTTAGGTACAAGTAAAACCGGCATGGCACATGGACTAAGGCTCTCTCTCACATAGCCTTTTTCCATTAACTCGGATACTTGTCTTTGCAACTCCTTAGTTTCTTCCGGATTGCTTCTATATGCTGGTCGATTTGGAATGATAGCTCCAGGAATGAAATCAATTTGATGCTCTATTCCTCGAATAGGTGGAAGCCCATTCGGAATCTCCTCCGGAAACAAATCTTCAAATTCCTGCAATAAAGAGACAATAAAAGATGGCAAACCAGGATCAAGATCATTAGTGTTCAAAAGATTTTCCTTGTACATGAGTACAAGTGCCCATTTCTCTGAAAGCAAACACTTTTTGATCTCTTTCTCTCTTGCAAAAAGAATGGTTTGTTTTCCCTCATTTTTGTCACTCTCTTTGGATTTAAACTCTTTTTCTTTCTCTTGGGCTGTTTTGAAACTCTCTCTCAAGTGGATTTGGTCTTTATGGACTTGTTTTGGTGAAAGAGGGGCTAAAGTGATCTTTTTGGTTTGATAGGTGAAAGTGTAACGATTGGTATAACCATCATGTATAGCCCTTTTGTCGAATTGCCACGGTCTCCCCAACAAGATATGGCTAGCGTGCATTGGTACAACATCACACAACACCTCGTCTTTGTATTTTCCAATGGAAAATGGCACAAGTACTTGCTTGGTGACTTTGAGTTCTTCCCCATCATTGAGCCATTGTAGCTTGTAAGGATGAGGATGCTTTGTTGTTGCCAATCTAAGCTTCTCTACCATCAAAGTACTAGCAACATTAGTACAACTTCCTCCATCAATAATGACAAAGCATACCTTTTCGTTTACATGGCAGCGAGTATGGAAGATGTTCTCGCGTTGATCTTCTCCTTCTATGGCTTGCACGCTTAGGCTTCTTTTCACAACAAGAACCTCACCATCTACAGCATGTTCCATCTCTTCTTCTTCTTGGATAGGAACATCATCTTCTTCCTCCTCTTGGTCAGTTTCGATCTCTCCATCTTCTCGAATGAGCATTGTGTTGCGATTTGGACATTGGCTAGCAATGTGACCTCGCCCCAAGCATTTGAAGCATTGCACATCACGGGATCGAGCTGGCATAGTGGTGCTCTTTCCCTTACTAGTTTCGGCAATGGGTTTGGCACTCTTTGTTGGAACGCTTCGTTCATTAGGCGTAAAGGATGCCTTCTGTTTGTAGGTACCTTGCCCCCATTTAGAAGAAGAGCCTCCATAGGCACGAGTTGTGCCCTTCCTTTTGAGTTGCCTCTCGACCTTCATGGCCATATGAACCATGTCTTCGATCTCCACATAATGTTGCAACTCAACAGTGGCCGCAATATTAGGATCAAGGCCGGATAGAAATCTAGCCATGGTGGCTTCTCGATCCTCATCAATGTTGGCTCGGATCATGGCTACTTCCATCTCTTTAAAGTAATCCTCAACACTACGGTTGCCTTGGGTGAGATTTTGAAGCTTGTTGAACAACTCCCTATGATAGTGAGTTGGAACGAACCTCCTACGCATAACGGCCTTCATCTCATTCCAAGTAGAAATTGGATGTTCGCCATTGCGTCTCCTGCTAGATGTCAACTGATCCCACCATATTAGTGCATAATCTGTAAATTCAATGGCTGCAAGTTTTACCTTCTTAAGCTCGGAGTAGTTGTGGCACTCAAAGATGTGCTCAACCTTTTTTTCCCATGCAAGATAAGCTTCAGGATCCGTTCTTCCTTGGAAAGAAGGAATGGTTATTTTGATGTTGCTAAGATTATCATCAACTCTTGGTCGAGCTCTTTGGTTCCTAGGTTCTCGACGCCTCAAACTTTGCTGGGAGGCTCGCTCGTCTATGAGTTCTTCATCCACCTCTCCCTCATACTCTTCCTCGTGATCTGAATTATGCCTTCGTTGAGATCTTTCCTCCAAATGATCTAATCGTTCTTGCATCGGCCCCAACCTTTGTTGCAACAACCTGTCCATCTCTCGGATAATATCTTGAAGATTGGAGTTAGTTGCATCTACGTTAACATTATTACTAGCACCAATAGTGTTTCTCACGGAATCTTGAGACATGATTAACTAATAAACCTCACTAGCAAAAATTCTCACCGTTACACTCCAAGGAAAACACTCACACTCGTGTTTCACTCGAGATGGCTTTTACCCTTGATGTGCACTCTTGCCTTTTACCGCTCTTGTTCTCCTATCAAAGTCCTTAGAGAACTTACTCAAGGTTTAACAAGTTTGCTTGTGGAAATTGGCTGAAAGAAAGGGTTTAGAAAAAAAAAGGCTATAGGTAGAAAAGTAAAATGATTAGAAAATAACAAGGAAATAAGAAATAATAATTTTCTGAATTGAGTATTACCAACAACAACCAAACTTCCCTTTTTTTCTTTTTCTTTTCTTTTCTTTTCTTTTCTTTTTTTTTTCTTTTCTTTTCTTTTTTTTCTTTTTTTTTCTTTTTTATGCAAATCGGGAAGAGAAACACTTAACTTACTGAATCAAAATAGCTCTGGTACCAAATGATACGTATCCGGTTGCGTGATGACCGAATTCGTATGTGATGTTGCCCGATCGTGATTCTAGTATGAAGTTGCAAACTTGAAACTTGAGTGTGGAAGTGATGTATATGGAATGAAGATGGTGAAAGTTGTTGTTGTAATAGGTGATGGAATGGTTGGTGGTTATGGTTTGAAAGATAAATGTAAGGGGAAAAATGGATAGAAGTTGGTATGGATATATGGAATAGAATCGGTGTGGAACAAGGAAGAACCAACAAGATAGTGAATGTTGACCCAAACCTTACACGTTCTTACCCTTTGTGAAATGATGGAAGAAGGTTGGATTGTGACCCTTTAGCTATAACTGAGCTAAGAACCAACAATATAATCAAATGGAAGTGATGGTGGAATGGTGGAACGTGACCCGCTAGCTAGAAAGCTAGGAACCAACGCTATAAATAGAATGGAATGAAAAGGGAAAATTTGCCACAAGACTAGCTTGAAAGCTGATAAAGTTCTTAAAGAACAATGAAGAGAACACTCTCATATATTTTCATAAAAAAAAGGTCCTTTACAAAGGCAAATGAGCATCCTATTTATAGTACATGGCAGCCTAGAATTTGAATGGACAAAACAATGCATTAAGGCTCCAATTTATGACATTCAATGGTTTGTCTTCAATCCTATCAAGTGTGGCTGGCCATTTGTGTAATTTAGAATGAATTTGGACATAATAAGGCTTGAATGAAGACTTATACACGTCCAAGTGATGCATCCTTTGATATTCCACTTGCTTGGCTCTTAAAAGTGCATGTAGATGACTTGGAATGAATCTGCCCATGTTTGCATCTAAGTGTATGTGTCTCTTCCACTTCCTTTCTTTATTTCTCAACTTTATTGGCTGAATAAAAGCATAATAAAGTCTTCTAAATGCTTCATCCCCCATGGAATTCAAAAAGACTCTCTTTGAATGGTGATAAAGATGGCATGTCTCCTTGAAGAAGATGAAAAGTCTTCAATTGTTCCCATCTTAATCCCAACGTATAATGACACTAAAAACACATAAAATATTAATCAAAATATGATAAAAATGTTATGCAAACTTAAAGAATTAATTGAACAAGTTCAATGAATGAACTAGTTTAATTAATGAACCTACATGCTTAAATGAAACACATACATAAGTGAAGTATTTTCATAAATGAAGTGCTTGCATAAATGCATAAACAAGCATATTTATTCTCATGGAATGAATGAACTATTATGCAACTACTCATGCAAATTCTCATGCAACTACTCATGCAAATTCTTATGCAACTACTCATGCAACTTATTTCAACTTTCCAACAAACTCAAAACGTTGCAAGATCTAATTGTTGCTGTCATTTCTTCATTCATTTTCCAGCATTGGCAAAGCAAACTTTCCACAACATCTTGAATCATTTTAGCTCTTGCACGAGTCATAGGACCTCTAGGAAATTCATTGGAATTCTTGCTGGTTGTGGTCACATCAGACAAGGTGGTCTCCAGTTCCACATGATCGTTGATCATGTATTCACGGCAGGACCGTCGTGCGGCCTCGACAGTGGCAGGCTGTCCGTTTCGTTCATCGATGGGAGGATCTTCAGGATTCCTCGGTGATTTACCCCATTATGCATTGCTTCTAATTGTTCCTCAAGATAATCATTTCTGCCTATCAAGAGCCAGACTCGGTTCTTGAGGTTGCACGTACGTTTGATTTTAGGATATAGTTTGTACTCAGGTTCTTTGCCTCGTCTTGATCTACGCATAAGCAAACGAAAAACCTTGTGAAAAGCACAGGGTAAACAATCCCAGTAAAAAAAGAAAAATTAAGAAGTGCAGTAAAAGTAAGGGTAAAGATATGTTGCCAGTCCCCGGCAACGGCGCCAAAAACTTGTTGCGTGTCAAAAGTCCTATCGCAATGTAGTGCAAGTGTACACGACGCAAGTAGTAAAGTGATACTCGAAGTATCAGATGTCGAATCCACAGGGACTGTAAATAGCCTTATCCTCGAATTGTTGCACAATAGAGAGAAAAAATAGTTTAAATTGTTTAGGAAATAATATCGAAGAATAATGAATATAAGAGAAAGAAGATTCAGGGTTAAGAGATAGGCCGGTATTGATCTACTCGGTAGTGCAGGTGTTGCACTGTATAAAAATTCATGTTCTGTGTATGGCTCGTGTCAAGACAGCACCTGTCGTGGCAGCGGTCCGTTGCTGTCGCGGAAGCGATAAGCAACTCAGTTTCTTCAAGCTTGGCAAGAATCCATGTTGTAACTTGTCCTATCCCTAGGTCCAAGTATTGTTGATGAACACTTCTTGGATGATACCTCCCGGCGTGAATCGAAGGGTGAACACCAATGTTGTTGAATTCTTCCTTAGCCACTTAACCTCGTCCCATCCCTAGGTCCGAGATAGTTCAACCATAAACTTGAGAACCTGCACTTATTCCTTTCGTATACTTAACTCTCCCGATATTAAGTAAATGGATAATCTCGCAATGCTCTCCCGATACTCTTGCAAGATGTTGAAACCATAATAAGCAAACTTGAAGTTTTATTTTATTGAACAGAAAATTCCTAAAACAGTACAATCCTTGCAACTACTTTACATAATCAACCCTTAGCCCTAGGGGAAGTTTATAACATGATGAGAGGGGGAAAACGACAAGGGTTTTGAGGAAGACGGCTAGAGATGTGATATCCTTCCCTAGGTCGAATTGCATGCCTTTATATAGGCCTTGGGTCCAAGTTTTCTAATATGAAAAGAATAAAAGTTTAAACTAAAGTACAACTTTATTGGAGAATTAATCTTATGAGTATATGACTTTAATTTATCCTCTTTTCTTGCTTTGGGTTTCTTCCTTGGACTTTGAGCTTGGCCTTTATTCTGCCTTAGGGCTCAGAAAAATATAGGAGTGGTCCACGACAGACCGGCTTGAATTACTCTATCTGCCAAGCTCCACTTCACTTTTTACTTCACCAATACTGTCGTCATGGCTGCCACGGCAGCGTCCTCCTTCTCGACTCCAGTCCTGAGTTCCAGCTCTGCTCCTTTGCTGTCCTGAGTCTGCCACAGCAGCTTCCTGCAATAAGTTGCCAAAATCAGTAGCAATTGTGCCATTTTATCCAATTGTGATGTATATGTGGAACTTTACCTAAATGCAATGAATTATGCTTGAATGCAGCAGAAATATGGGTTAAATAAGGGGTAAAATATAGAACTTTTACACACTCAACACTCACTATTTTGCATTTTAGAGTTTTGGGGTTTTGAATTAAAAATGCTAACTTTGTTAGCTTTAACTTGAGTTTTCAATTTGTTGATGTTAGATAAATTGTTTGCTATCTAAAAGGTCCAACATACTCGATTTTTACATGGTTTTATAATGATTCACGAATTTGGATTTTAGGGAGGTATTAGAAGGGTTTAAGGTTGGTTTTGGGGCTGTTTTGGGTGAAATCTTGTTGGCTGATGGTTGTATGTTGGTTGAGAGTTGTTTTGGAAGCTTTTAGGAGTGTTATAAGTGTTGAAGTCAATGGTTTTAGGCTGTGCTTGTGGGCTGCTCGAAAATGGCATTTTTGGGGTTGTCCTTAGCTTGAATTCATGTGTTTTGTGCTTGATTTGTGTTCCAGGTTTGCTACAGTGATTTGAAGACTGAATTGTGGTTATTTTGATTGTGTTGGGATGTTTAGAAGCAAGGAATTGTGTTGGTGAAGCCTCGGGAACGAATCTGGAACCGTTGGGAGCTTGATCGGCTAGAGTTTTGAGCTTGGAATAGTCGGAGAGTGGTTAATGATTTCAACATGGTTTAAAATGGTTTTCAAATGTTGGTTCAAGCATGTGGACCTAGGTTGGGCTTGGTAAACCCACCTAGAGTTGGGATTATATTGGTAGCCTAATTCCAAGCTTTAGTTACAAACTTTGGTTGAACTCTAAATGCTTGTTATGCCTCTTGTTTCATATTAATTGTGATTAATGTGGTTATGTATATTGAGTTATACATGTGTGTTGAGGCATGATATGTGATGCATTGTTATATGCATGTGGTTATGGAATGTGGTTGTGCATGATGGTAAATCATGGTGAGTACGTGCTAAGCACGGAAAATGATTTTGAAAATGTGTTAGTATTGGCACTAGTATGTTTGGGTACAATGATCGATCATTAGGATGTTTAGTGTGCACACGAGAGTCAAAATGCGCGCGTGGTCTTGGTGATGGTAGTCATCAAGATGGAGTACGAGTACGCCCGAAAATCTTCATTTTATGATTAGTCGGTGATGAGTGGAATCCCATCGACGGGGCGTGAGGATGAGTGGAATCCCCTCCGCGTGAAACGGTGATGAATTTAATCCCACCGTAAGGTAATGGTTGTGTTGTTGGATGTGAGTTCCAACGGTTATCCACGTATTCGGGTCATAGCTAGGTGCCAATACGGATTGTGCAATTATGTTACTAATACGTTTGATATATGTGTTCCATATGTGGTGATTATGGATTTGTTGAGCATGGCATGATATTGAGTTTATGTTCATGCATCATATATATTTTGACTCATGTGGCTTCGAAGGTAAGAACATGCATTCTACCTTGGTTGTGTGCTCGTGCTTAGACCCTGCATTGTCGAGGTTTGTTTTATGAGCTTACCCTCACTAAGCTTTATGCTTACGCTCTCTTTTGTTCGACAATGCAGATCCGTTGTTCGTGGGTTGCTTGTGCAAAGAGAGGGCCTCCAAGTGTGCTAGTTGAGCTTTTGATATTATCAAGTATGGATTTTTAAGTTATGAGAATGTAATAGGCAAGCAATGGAATTTGAGAATTTGATGTATGTTGTTGTTATGTCTTAGGAGCATGTTTAGACTCCTATGTTTTTGTGGATGTTTTGCTTAAGGCTTGCTTATGCCTAGTATGTTGGCCTTGTGACCCTATCATGAATGCTTGTGAATGTTTGTCTAAAGCATGTGTTGCGACTAATTTTTTTTGAAAAATACATGTACCTCGGATGTCGCTCGGACGAACCGGGTTTTTAGATGGTTTTTGAAAAATTAGTCGGATTTATAAAAAATAGAGGAGTCGCCACCAGCCATTTAAAAATGGTAGACCGGACACCGAAATAAAAACCAGAGATTTAAAAGGGTTCGGGAGTCGGTTACACGCGGGGAAGGATGAGCACCCCCGTCGTGCCCGAAAATCGGTACCAAAAACATTACCGCTTAATTAATATTAGATTTTGCGAATTAAAGTGATGAATCGTATCGAAATTTGGTTATACGAGCGAGTGAATTTTAAAGGTCTTAATATTCGAGAAGGAACATCCGAACCACCACCACTTCGACTGGTACTGGCCTCGTTCGTTCCCGAATAAAAAGACGCTCGCATTGCATTTTATAAGATCGAGATGCAACTTATAAAAATAAATATACGTTTTAAGAAAACACGGACAATGTCATATAACATGAACAAAATTAAATGAAAAACTAACATGTTATATACATACAAACCCGATATCTCATAATCCTTGATAAAAACGCACGACATGCAACAACAAGGATTTAAGACACATGTTAAAGTATTCGCGTAAAATAATAAAACTGTGTAAAAGAAGCATCATCTTCGATCAAATTGAAATATACACAAAAATAAATTAACTGGGTTAATTCGGGCAATTCACCACTGTTTCAAGGGCTAAATCGAACAGAAAATAAAAACTTAAAGACTTAAAAGGGAATTCACCCAATTCAAAACAAAAGAAACAAGCTGGGGGGAAAATAAAAGCATGTTAAAAGATCGGGGGTTAAAAATTTGATATAACCGTAAGAAAAACAATTAATTCCTCTATTAAGGACCAAAATTAAAAGACGCTGAAGCTTGTAAGGACTAAAATGGTTATTAAACCGTTCGACATTGATTAAAACTGAATTAGAGACGAGATTGGAAATGCTTAAAATATTTGAGGGACTTGGGGTGTGATTTCAGAATGCGGAGACCCTTGCTCGCATAATACAAAAACACGGAATGGCTCTATAGGGAATTAAACCAAAATTAAAATGTAAAAAGACTATAAAAACGCGTTTTAAAGATCTTTTTCCCCTTTGGCCTTTTCTGATTTTTTTTGAAACCCTAAAAACCTTCCCTCCCTCTGCCGACTCTCCGTATTCAGAAACAAAGAGACCGCATCGGCCAGTTGTCGTTAATCGGCAACGGCGCTGTTCTGTTTCACACTTCGGAAAGAGATCGTAGCCCAAAGCCTCTAACGACAGAAACAACTTCCCCCTTTCGAAAACCTAAAACGAAAACCCCAAACTAAAAATGAAATCTGAAACCCCCTACTTTGATTGACGGCCGATCAACACTTCGCCGTTCCGTCACCTCACCACATGTGGCCTCACAAAGGCGTGGCGGCTTATCGGTGTCGAACGGGTGAGCCGACGTGAACCGGAGACCCAAACAATCGAAGGTAAAAAGAAATCTTTCCCTTTTTTGTTTTTTTATTTTTATATATTTTTTTGCGATGCATGCAATCGAAAGAGTGGAAAAATGGATACCTCAGAAGGCTTTTTTTATTGATTTCTCTTTGTGAAAAATTTCCGATCGTTACAATGGTTTGAGTTTCGGATTTATATCCGAAAATATTACATGCGATATTTTCCTTTGCTCTCTGTTTGCTCTCTGTCCTCATGGTACAAGTTGACGTTGGAGTGCTTATTTGTTTTTTTACTCTTCTTGCTATTTTCGTGTCCCTGACCACTGTTTTTTCTGTGTATGTTGGTTTTGGCCGAAATGGGGAGGGACATCGGCATGCACCGGGTCAGAGGCGTACAACTGCGGCAGAGGGGTCAGACGAGGGGTCACGGGCGTGGCTCGGCACGCGCGCGTCGGGCAACAAACAGTCGCGCGTGGAGGCTCCAAGGGGCGCACGTGGATCGTACTCGTCTGGGACGTAATCGTGACCGTTCGACTCGTTCTGGATCTGCCGGCTACAACGCGTGCGGCGCCTGGCTTGGTGGTAACCCTTGCTAGGTTTGCTTAAGAGCGATCTGGGCCATCGATTTCGAGCCAGATCGGATAGCTGGGGTTGTACGGCGCGAGGGCTTCACCATACTCCTTTAGGGTTTTCCTTTGCGGGTGCGATCTGGACCGTTAGATCATCACCCGATCTAACGGTCCCAAAACGGCTGCGCGGATAGAAAAGAAAGCTGTTAGGTTTTTTTTTAGTTCGGGTTGGCTATATATTTTGTGGGCTTACCGGGCCACATGATATGTATAGATATTTATTATTTTCTGGGCTTCAAGTGGGCTAAGCATGTTATTTAGACTTTGTTTATTTATTCAAACATAATTTGGGTTTTCATTTATGTTTATTTTCTCATTAATAATAATAATAAAAATAATAATATTAACAATAATCACTATCAATAACAACAAATAGCAACAAAAATGAAAACCATACAACTACTAACCATCAAAGTAACGATAATAGTAAATGAAGTAAAGACAATAATACTACTGGTATTAATAATAGAAGCTAATAGTAATAATAATAGTATATATATAATGTTTTTTCTTTCTTTTTCTTTCTTATTTTTAATCATGTGATGTACGTATATAATTAATCAAAAGTATTAAAGCCCATTATTTAGAAAAGAAAATGGGTTAACGCCCCGGACAAAATTAGTGATTACAGCTGCCCCTCTATGCTTATTACTTGTGGAACAAGAATAAAGCAAAGACCATAAGCACTAATTTTGTCCTACTTCCCTGTTGGACAGTTCGTTCCTCGAAGCAACCACGTGAATCCAAGCAACTCCTCTTTCTGACGCCTTCTGATCACGAGTTCTCCCTCCAGATGCCCCAAACAGGTAGATAGAGAGTTTTTTTTGTTGTTTTTTGTTGTTTTTTTTTTTGCAGATTTCCATTCTCCAAGTGCCCGAACGGATAGGCGATTCTAAATATCTTTGTCTTCTCTTTTCCATAAGAACAAGCTAGTCATCCAAACAACTTTGTCTTCCCTTCGCGGTCTAAAAGCAAGTTGTCCATTTCGCGGTCAAAAAGCAAGTTGAAACTCCAAATATTGTTGCCTCCCCTTCGCAGCCAAAAGGCGAACTTGGGCATCCAAGTGGATTTGCTTTCCCTTCACGGTCGTAAAGCAAACTAGTCATAACTAAATCCGTCCAACTTCACTGTTGGACGATTTACTCTCCCGGAGCCGCAACGCGCTAGACCGAGTAATTTTCTCTTTGAAGCCTTAAGAATATGAGTTCTCTCTCTATAGAACTCATTTCCTTGGCGTGTTCTTCGAGTGGTAGTTCTTCCTATATAGAACTCTCGTCCTCGTATTTTTGAAATTAAAGATCTCCAAGTCCTCTCTCTGTAGGACCCTCCACTTTCGAGATCTTGAAGCCTTAGGATTTTGAGTTTTTTCTCCACTAAACTCCTCTTCCTTAGCGTACTCTTCGAGTAGCAGTTCCTTCTTTATTGAACTCCTCTCTGAAATAAAGGATCTACAAGTCCCCTCTCCGTAGGACCTTCCGCTTTCGAGATCCTGAAGTCGCAAGTTCCTTCTATATAGAGCTTGTTTGGACCCTTTCTCTGTAGGATCCTTTATCTTGAAATCTATCGGCAAGCTTGAAAGCTTTCATTTGAAATCCTTGAGTGGCGAATATGAAGACTTTGCCTGACATTCTGGAGCGGCGGCTTGAAAGGCTTCGCCTGAAATCATTTTAGTTCTCACTTTATCGTTTTCTCTTTGTCCCGAGAGGTATTCAAGTTGTCTTTCAAAAATCTGTGTAAAGGGATAAAATTAAGAAATTTTGATCTTTTTAAGAAAAATATCCTTTAGGAAGGATATAGTTTTGAGGGAAAACGTCTTTTTGGAAGGATAAAAATTGAGAAATTTTGACTTTTAAGAAAAATATCCTTTGAGAAGGATGAAATTGAGAAATTGAGTTTTGAGGAAAACATCCTTTTGGAAGGATAAAATTGAGAAATTAAGTTTTGAGGAAAACGACCTTTTGGAAGGATAAAAATTGAGAAATTTGAGTTTTAAGAAAAACATCATTTTGGAAGGATAAAAATTGAGAAATTTGAGTTTTGAGAAAAACGACCTTTTGGAAGGATAAAATCGAATTTTAAGAAAACCATCTGGAAGATTAAAACCGGGGGTTGGAAGGATTTTAGGAATCCGAATTACGCAAGTCGAAGGACTCATGATTCTTGTGAGATCTGCTTCTCCTTTCGTGAAGCTGTAGATCTAATTTTTTACCGATCTTCAAATGCCTGTTTAAAGAAAACAAGATGCTATGATGATATGATTTAGCATGCTCCTAGCATGGGTGATATCTAGCTATTGATGATGTATGGGCATATTTCAGGATGCAAAGATGCATATGTTTATGAGAATGCAAAGATGCATGAATTTAGTTTCTCTTCATTTTCTAGGGTCGGTGGTCGTTATCTTGGGACTACAACCACTCATCAATCTCGTGCCTCGACAAAACTGGCCCCTAAACTTCTGCCGCTCGTTCTTTGTTCAAATATTCGAGTCGAGTGACTTTCGTCGTATTTAGAAACTTCATCTATGCTTTTTCTAGCCTTGTGTTATCTTTCATCCATTCTGATTCAAACTCTTATGTACAAAACCCTTGTTACCCCACAGACAATGATGCCCCTCTCGGGTACTACTGGCTTTACCACGAGTCACAGTTAGTCCACTTGTTCATTCCAATGTAGGAGACTTATGAAAATGATAAAAATAAATTCATTATGTATATATATATATATATATATATATATATATATATATATTTTAAAGAATCACGACAAGTGATATTTAAGAAAATCAAGTTTTGGGTTTTTGAAAAAAGGTCAACCTGAGTGACATTTTTCGACCGTTGCGGGGATATACATATGAAATCCTTTCTGGGCTATTAGGCTTCCGAGAGGAGCGACTCCCATACTTAGTTTCTACCCAATTTGAAGGTGGCTCTCTTTACCTCACTAACTCACCTTGCCCCATCCTTCCCTCTTTTCTGATCTCAATCAGGCATTAGAAGTGTGACAGTCCTTGAAGAAAGGTTAACCCATATAGGCGGGATGTGATCTGAAGACAAATTCATCCATCCGTTCATGTATGGTCCAAATGGTCTTTTGAGGTTTGTAATGTAGGTTAAGGCTCATGGCTACGAAATAAATGGTAAATAGGCTCAAACAAGTGTTTAAGAGTGGTGAAAAGGATCAATTTTTCCAACGGGAAGTCTCTCGATTATGCTCCGATGAAATGCTATCTCTTTTCTTATTTCTTTGGATCGCTCTAGACTGCCCCCTTTTGTTAGGGTTTTCACCCTAGGGTTCATTTCCTTTCATCAAGTGTAGTTTCGGATCAAGTTGCGCCTTTGCATTGTATTGGTGCAGGCTCTTGCCCAAAGGTGAACAATTTTTCGAGGCTCATCTAAGCAGAGATTCATTTGGATAGGGGATCCTCTTGTCCCTTTTCTTTATCCGCTTCTCTCTCTTTTCAAAATTGCAGTTTTCACTTTAGTGCCTTTGCTTTTGATTTCTTCAGTTTTTATGTCGGTAACTTTTGACTTGATTTGGGTAGCTCTTTGAGAACCGACTTTTCTTTCGATGTTTCCTTTTGACGTTTTTGGCTGCTCAAACTAAAAGTGTATCCAATGAATCTGTTCTCTTTTATTGCCCTTTAATTCACAAGGCCTCGTCTTCATAGCACAATCAGGATCCCATGTCACTTACTTGTCCATAGACTTCTGTCTCATTTGCCCCCGGTGTAGGGGTGATCCTTGGTTTGGGTTCGATCAGAAGAAAAAAAGATTGATAGGCTCAAACGGGGACAACAATGGGTATTTTTTTTTCTGTGTGAATGGAATTGAAGAAATGCCAAATGTCCTCCCATACACTGATATCAAAATTGGTCTTCATGTGGTAGAAGTTTTAGGGTTATCACTTCATTCAAGAACCTTAGACAACAATGCCCGAGAGGGAAAATTCACTCAATGGGAGTGGCCCATTATTCCTGAACACTCATTTGTCATTCCTCCCTTGGCCTAAGTAGAGCATAGGGTTTTCATATTTATAGCGTCCTCACAACATTCGGTCTTTCAGAAAAAAAAAATTCTTTTTTTAATAGAATTAAAGCTAATCTTAAAAAGTATACACGTGTGTAATTGGAAAACAAGAGTAAGCTTATGAAATGTTTAAAGAATTAAGGAATACCAAAATATTTTCTAAATAATAAAATGAAAATTTCGTTATGATGAAAAAAAATTACAGCTTACTTATTTCTTTTGCATTTTTCCCAAATGCACAGGGATCAACGGATTTGAATTGCCTTTACCGATAGCCGTTTGCTCCGGGCTAGTTGTACCATTCCCCTGGGTACAATCAGTTTTCACCAATAATGAGAATTGGATTTTTGCAAAGGATTTATTTTCCTTTGATCATTCGTGAAAATGGATTTTCGATGGACATTTGAATTATCCATTGTCTTAAACTTCACCGTATTTAAGCACGTTGTGCCAACATTTCTGTCGGACTTGCCCAAACATCGCTTCTTCTTTCATGCAGCGATGTAATGTCTCCAATTCATTTTTCTTGAAATCGAGACTTGCATTTTTCCCAAATGCACAGGGACTAACGGATTTGAATTGCCTTTACCGGTAGCCGTTTGCTCCGGGCTAGTTGTACCTTTCCCTGGGTACAATCAGTTTTCACCAATAATGAGAATTGGATTTCTGCAAAGGATTTATTTCCCTTCGACCATTCGTAAAAATGGATTTTCGATGGACATTTGAATTATCCATTGTCTTAAACTTTACCGCGTTTAAGCACGTTGTGCCAACATTTCTGTCGGACTTGCTCAAACATCGCTTCTTCTTTCATGAAGCGATGTAATGTCTCCAATTTACTTTTCTTGAACCAAGACTTGCAATTTTTCCAAATGCACAAGGATTAACGAATTTGGAATGCCTTTAGCCGTTTGCTCCGGGCTAGTTGTACCTTTCCCTGGGTACAATCAGTTTTCACCAATCGTGGAAATTGGATTTTTGTAAATGATCTATTTTCCTCATATACAATATTATCTCCTTTTGTTTCTGAAACAAATGTTCTTGAAGCTGTTTGAGCTTATCCATCCTAACCACTAGGTTATTCATGCTTCTGAAGCTGTACTGGCTAGAAACTGTTCTTTTGTCCATTTTTTTCTCTCTTTTCTCTCTCTGACATGAGTGTTTTCCCCAATTAGTAATGGTGTGATGAAATGCCTTAAGCGAAATTTAATGTCCAATGATGGACTCGAATCAACAGATGCATGATCATGAGATGGGTGCATGTCTGACAATTTTAATGCTGCTCTAAAATGATAGATGGAACAAATGCTACAAATGTATGCAAGTCAAAGGTGTTGGTCATATAGGTGATTCCCCTCATGTAAACTTCATTTGAACATAAAGGAGGTTCCACGTCGTAAGATGGTCATAGCAAACTCCTACATGTATTCTTCGTGCCCCCTAATCATGTTCAAGGAAATGGAAACTTTGGCTAAAATTTTTGGGGTCGGATTTGCTTTCTTCTCTAGCACTTCAAGACCCTCTAAAACAGCTAGTATCAAGTCCCGAAAAACAAGCCATTTCCTCGAAGCTAAATCCATCTCTTGACCTAATCCATGCCCTTTCCGGTCGCCACGCTCTTTCCAGTCGCCTCTTTGCACTTGGTCAGGTAGTCTCGTGACTTTGGATGTTCGGAGTAGATCCGATCTTGCTTGACTTCCCCGGGATGGAGAAGGGTTGTGCTTTCTTCAATGGTGGGCAATAGATCTTCTATAAGTATGACCTGACACTATGCGTTCACTCGGTAAGCTGCCCCCTTAACCTTTCTGATTCAACTCTAACCGATGTCGGACTTGCTAATTGACATTATCCTTTCTAGCAACCTCCCGTCCATAATGATAGCCCTTGATTGGGTAAAACCACCTTGACTCAACACCTTTATATCATGAAATGCATGCGAGAATAAATGCAAAAAAGATCATAAGAAAAATCGTTAGTGTCGGATAAACATGATAAGAAAAAGGCAAGCATGAAAGCAAGCAACCCTACTTATCCCGTTTAATAAACCTAGGTTGTCCGCATGGCTCTAAAAAGGGTGGGCAATCTAGTTCTCTACATGCAGTTTTGGTTCTAGGAGGTACTCGAACTGTCCTCGTTGTCCCCTTCTAAGGGTAGCAAGGCCCCCGATCATCACCCATTATAGGCTCCTCTCAACCGAGTTCAATTCGAGGGGACCCTTTAGCTATATCTGCACGGAGAAACGATATTCTCACGAAGATATAGGGTACTCGAGCCCCGAAGGTACTTGCTAGGCCCATACGGAGGAACAATATCCCCACGAAAGCACTAGCGTTTCCCCCCCACTTAAACGAACGAGTTTAAATGCCAATTTTAAATGCGTTTAAAATAAACTCGCACTTATAAACAAATATCGATCGACTCGGTCACTTTAATTCGCAACTTCTAATATTAATTGAGCGGTAAAGTTTTTTTTTGGCTTGACTCTCTTTTTTGCTTTTGAAAACAAAAATTTATCCCCAGCGGAGTCGCCATCTGTTGCGACTAAATTTTTTTGAAAAATACATGTACCTCGGATGTCGCTCGGACGAACCGGGTTTTTAGATGGTTTTTGAAAAATTAGTCGGATTTATAAAAAATAGAGGAGTCGTCACCGGCCATTTAAAAATGGTAGATCGGACACCGAAATAAAAACCAGAGATTTAAAAGGGTTCGGGAGTCGGTTACACGCGGGGAAGGATGAGCACCCCCTTCGTGCCCGGAAATCGGTACCAAAAACATTACCGCTTAATTAATATTAGATTTTGCGAATTAAAGTGATGAATCGTATCGAAATTTGGTTATACGAGCGAGTGAATTTTAAAGGTCTTAATATTCGAGAAGGAACGTCCGAACCACCACCACTTCGACTGGTACTGGCCTCGTTCGTTCCTGAATAAAAAGACGCTTGCATTGCATTTTATAAGATCGAGATGCAACTTATAAAAATAAATATACGATTTAAGAAAACACGGACAAGGGCATATAACATGAACAAAATTAAATGAAAAACTAACATGTTATATACATACAAACCCGATATCTCATAATCCTTGATAAAAACGCACGACATGCAACAACAAGGATTTAAGACACATGTTAAAGTATTCGCGTAAAATAATAAAACTGTGTAAAAGAAGCATCATCTTCGATCAAATTGAAATATACACAAAAACAAATTAAATGGGTTAATTCGGGCAATTCACCACTGTTTCGAGGGCTAAATCGAACAGAAAATAAAATCTTAAAGACTTAAAAGGGAATTCACCCAATTCAAAACGAAAGAAACAAGCTGGGGGGAAAATAAAAGTATGTTAAAAGAGCCGGGGTGAAAAATGTGATATAACCGTAAGAAAAACAATTAATTCCTCTATTAAGGACCAAAATTAAAAGACGTTGAAGCTTGTAAGGACTAAAATGGTTATTAAACCGTTCGACATTGATTAAAACTGAATTAGGGACGAGATTGGAAATTCTTAAAATATTTGAGGGACATGGGGTGTGATTTCAGAATGCGGAGACCCTTGCTCGCATAATACAAAAACACGGAATGGCTCTTTAGGGAATTAAACCAAAATTAAAATGTAAAAAGACTATAAAAACGCGTTTTAAAGATCTTTTTTCCCCTTTGGCCTTTTCTGATTTTTTTAAACCCTAAAAACCTTCCCTCCCTCTGCCGACTCTCCGTATTCAGAAACAAAGAGACCGCACAGGCCGATTGCCGTTAATCGGCAACGGCGCTGTTCCGTTTCACACTTCGGAAAGAGATCGTAGCCCAAAACCTCCAACGACAGAAACAACTTTCCCCTTTCGAAAACCTAAAACGAAAACCCCAAACTAAAAATGAAATCCGAAACCCCCTACTTTGATTGACGACCGATCAACACTTCGTCGTTCCGTCACCTCACCACATGTGGCCTCACAAAGGCGTGGCGGCTTATCGGTGTCGAACGGGTGAGCCGACGTGAACCGGAGACCCAAACAATCGAAGGTAAAAAGAAATCTTTCCTTTTTTGTTTTTTTATTTTTATATATATTTTTGCGATGCATGCAATCGAAAGAGTGGAAAAATGGATACCTCAGAAGGCTTTTTTTATTGATTTCTCTTTGTGAAAAATTTCTGATCGTTACAATGGATTGAGTTTCGGATTTATATCCGAAAATATTACATGCGATATTTTCCTTTGCTCTCTGTTTGCTCTCTGTCCTCATGGTACAAGTTGACGTTGGAGTGCTTATTTGTTTTTTTACTCTTCTTGCTATTTTCGGGTCCCTGACCACTGTTTTTTCTGTGTATGTTGGTTTTGGCCGAAATGGGGAGGGACATCGGCATGCACCGGGTCAGAGGCGTACAACTGCGGCAGAGGGGTCAGACGAGGGGTCACGGGCGTGGCTCGGCACGCGCGCGTCGGGCAACAAACAGTCGCGCGTGGAGGCTCCAAGGGGCGCACGTGGATCGTACTCGTCTGGGACGTAATCGTGACCGTTCGACTCGTTCTAGATCTGACGGCTACAACGCGTGCGGCGCCTGGCTTGGTGGTAACCCTTGCTAGGGTTTGCTTAAGAGCGATCTGGGCCATCGATTTCGAGCCAGATCGGATAGCTGGGGTTGTACGGCGCGAGGGCTTCACCATACTCCTTTAGGGTTTTCCTTTGCGGGTGCGATCTGGACCGTTAGATCATCACCCGATCTAACGGTCCCAAAACGGCTGCGCGGATAGAAAAGAAAAATGTTAGGTTTTTTTTTTAGTTCGGTTGGGCTATATATTTTGTGGGCTTACCGGGCCACATGATATGTATAGATATTTATTATTTTCTGGGCTTCAAGTGGGCTAAGCATGTTATTTAGACTTTGTTTATTTATTCAAACATAATTTGGGTTTTCATTTATGTTTATTTTCTCATTAATAATAATAATAAAAATAATAATATTAACAATAATCACTATCAATAACAACAAATAGCAACAAAAATGAAAACCATACAACTACTAACCATCAAAGTAACGATAATAGTAAATGAAGTAAAGACAATAATACTACTGGTATTAATAATAGAAGCTAATAGTAATAATAATAGTATATATATACTGTTTTTTCTCTCTTTTTCTTTCTTATTTTTAATCGTGTTATGTACGTATATAATTAATCAAAAGTATTAAAGCCCATTATTAAGAAAAGAAAATGGGTTAACGCCCCGGACAAAATTAGTGATTACAGCATGAATCTTAAATGTTATGTATGCTTCTTTTGGTGAATGATGATGCCTTTTAATGTATGGTTTTTATATGTATGTTATGTGTTAAGCATGCTTGTTGTAGGGTGTCTTGCCTTTAGAGTTCATGCATGTTTGGTTGGAGGTCTTAGTTGGTGTCTTTGAGGCAGCCTTGTGCCTTAAACTAGCTAAAATCTGTCTGTTCGCAGCTGGGGTATCGATACGGTTGGACCTGTATCGATACGGCTCTCTTGTTTCAGGCCAATCGTTTCGATACGCGGGAGGGGCGTTTCGATACCATTTTGCTACTGGAAATCTGAGATTTTGACGAGAAATTGAGGGTATCGAAACAGGCCTAGGTGTTTTGAAACGGTCTTCGTAGCGTTGACCACGAGAAGTTGACCGTTGAGGGCGTATCGATACGGTCAACCAGCGTATCGATACGGTCTCCTTGAGTTGACTTTGGCCAGTTGACCTAGTCAAGGCGTATCGATACCCTCTTTGGGCGTATCGATACGGCCTGCAGTTTAAGTTAAAATGGGTTGTTTTTTGTTTGTTGTTCGGTTGTTCGCCTCGCTTGTTGCTTCCGCTGTTGTTGTTTCACATAGGACATATTAATGCATCTAGACAAGATAATAATAAATGAAAAGGTTTTCTCGGGTTGTTAACCGAAGTGAAGCCTTAACGGGTTTCGCCTCGGTTATCCTCATGTAGCCCACTCGGACTGGTTAGTCACCCGGACCGGGACGAGGTGGTTACACACCTAAAACGGTCAAAAAACGTTTAGACACCTAAAAGAGAAAAGTGGAACAGTTTGAGCACCTAAAAGAGAAAATGAGGATAGTTTGAGTACCAAAAAAACAAAAAAAAAGTTTAAACACTTAAAAAGAGAAAACTAAATAGTTTAGGCTCTTAGACATTAAGCCTTAATTTTATGCATAAATCCAATCCAACTTATAAACACCTCTGGTTGAATCCAAACTAAGCTGTTCTTTTATTTATATAGGCTAGCTAAAACATGATTTATAGTTGGCCTCGTAGAGGCGTTGATGATTTGAAGCGAGTCAGCATTGGGTAGAGTTTATGTATGAGATTAGCATATTTTATGTTTGTTCAAATTTATTTTAATCTAAAATTAAAATTTATTTTGATTCCTATTCAAAAAAATTATTTAGATTCACTTGTATTTGTAAATCTAATCCAAGTTCATTTGAGGCATGAACATATTATTTTTAATTCTTTAAAAAACTATGTTATTTTAATTTAATGGTTTATTTTTCTTTCGTTAGAATTTAAATAGAAACAAGTTAACATATTTTTATGTTTACATTATTAGATTATATTATATACAATTATGAGTTTAAGTTTTATGTGATATTTTTTTTTGAGTAACCGGATTTCATCAATCAAAATAATGGAAGGAATCAGAATCACAATATGTCAAAGTATAGAGAGAAAACGGAGACGATCGTCACCAAAAAGTTCATGCATAAAACAAAATATTAAATTTTATTGAAAAACAAAAATATTAAACTCAAAGATACGAAAAAAAATGAAACATTCCCTTAAGAATAACGTCTAATATCAAAAAAATTCAGTGACCTTCATAAAAACACATTGTCCTTGTCGAACAAGACGCTTTACGAAGTGATAAAGAAGTGGTGAGCGGACCAAACTATCTAGCATGCAACTTCACTGCACAATTCTGATTATATTGACAAACAACCTTTTAACAAAGATGTATTTGACTATATGTTACCGCCAACAAACTAATCAGAAAACAAATATTGCGAGGGTCTTTGTGCGAGCACCAAAACGACCGCAAAAGTATGCGACAAAAGTACCAAAAATGAAAATCGTGCCACAAGAACATAGAAAAAAAATATGCCACAAGAGAATAGAAAAAGCGTGCCACAAGAGCGGAAAAAATCGTGTCACAAGGACAAATATTCTTATTCAAAATTGAAAAAAAAAACTCAAGAAAAAATAAAAACAAATGACATAATATGAAAAAACAAGGGAAATAATAAATACTGACAGTTGACAACCAACATTAAAATTGGTGCCGCTACTGTCTAAAACAAAATTAAAGGAAAAAGGAAAGCTGTACAAAAATATTAACAAAAAAACCTAGGTTAGGGAAAGAAGAAAAGGAGAAGACGACATGTTTAAACGTTTTTTTAATATGCTGGTGTGATTACAATGTAGTATCTGTTTAGTTTTTTTAATCTTTTAATACGATACATACATTGTACACACATAATTCTCGAACTGAGTCACCTAAATAAAATACATTATTCTTTTGAAAGTGATTATGTGATATAAATAACATAATATATTACAAAATAATAAAATGGGTCCGCCTGACTAGGGTCTGTAATGTTAGAGCCCAAACACATTTCATATTTTAAATGGGCTTAAATTTTTCACCCAAACCCTTTTCGGGCATAATAATTCGAATTTAGATATGTAATTCTAATCTTGAACAAGTCTAATTTGAATGCGAATATCAGCATTTTTTTTCTTAGTCTCTTTAGTATTATATAAAAAAGATAATATTGCTTTCCTTTTTAAATTTTATAGAAAAAATTATTATTATTTAATTAGGTGAGATTGGTCCGTGATTAATTTTGATAATTTGTACTAAATATACAAACCAATACTATTGAAAGTCATACCAGTTACCAGTTGAATTCAGACTTTCAATTGAATTAAAAAGTAAAAAACAAATTAATAATAATTAGAAAATATTTTTTTTAAAGAAAAAACAATTGAATGCTGAGAAACAGAGATAAGCTGTTTGTTTGTAGATATTCCTAACTATTAAAATAAGAAAAAGGGCATTGATAGACAAGTGGATGTATTGGAATTTGTTTAGCAGGATTGTATTTGTGGTATTTTCCCGGGAATTGTTGTTTGGTTGTACTTACGTTTCGCGACATGTGATATTTGATGAATTGTATTTTCCCTATGCAGATTTGTTTCAGAAGACATCTACTATCAGTACCTGCTCAAGGTATTCTTCCAAGTCCTAAACCTTTCCAGTGATAACTCTAGTCCAACAAATAGCTCTAGGTCAAATCATTGGTGAAAAAGGTAGTCATGCAGCTGCAGCTGAACAATATGCAAATCCAGTTCTGGATGAGACTGTCGTTGATGATGCAGTTTCCGACCATGTCGAACATATAGTTAATAGTCAAGAACTTAATCTCCCTGATTCAGATGGTACTACAACCAGTAGTGATGGTGGAATACCAATGTCAAGTCATAGTGGCACACCTGAGGTAGCAGCTGAATCAATAGTTGAAGGAAGATCACATGCAGTTGAGTAGCTACCTGGGTCGTGAATCGCCATCCTATGTTTACTCGCAGCAAATGTGGTTTATTCAAGCCCAAGATCTTCCTCACCACAGGTGATGTGAGCACGTTTATGTCACCCAACGATGCAACTTCAAACTTTCAGGGAAGTTTGCTTTTTTCACTTGTTACATACTGATGTGTAACATTTTTTATGATATATTATTTATATTAGTGTGTTTACCATGTATATAGTATGTTTGGTATGTTTGGAATAAGTTTGATATACCTTATAATGTTTTTATCCTTGTTTAAGTGTTATTGAATAAGTTTACAAAACTTTGATAGGAGTTTCATTGTTTTGTGATAGGTACATAGGAGGACACTAGCTCAAGTGAGCATATGCAGCTCAACTCCAGCTCAACTGAGTGTATGCAGCTCATCTCCAGCTCACCAGAGTGTATGCAGCTCATCTCCAGCTCACCAGAGTGTATGCAGCTCGGTCCCAGCTCAGGAGAGTGTAACCAGCTCACTTTCAGCTCATCACAATTTCAGCTAGTTCGTTTCAGCTCAACTCATTTCCAGTCAGCTCAACTTTAGCTCCACTAGCTCAACTTCAGCTGACAAGTCCAGAAGTAGCTGAAAAGCGTCTTGCATATCGGGGAGTGTGCTAGTGCACATGTGGCAGCCTAGGTGGCATCCGGTCATCTCCAGCACCCACGTGGCAGCTTGACACGTGTGTGTGAATGTGCAGCCGAATCAGTCCGTTTTCTCCTTCATTATGTGCCATTTGCAAGAAAGGATAAGCCCGAGTGGTTATGTTTGAATTTCAAACATAAAAATCACATGTTAAATGTGATTTTCATGTGTTTTGGGCGCCTAAACTTGTGGCTGCCAATTGAGTCCGCCCAAAAGGAGTTATTTTCACTCAAATTTAATTTTTAAACTCCTTTTAATATAAGCCACACAAATTAAACGAATTTGGCAGCCCTTGTACCTATATATATGTGTTTAAACAATGTAATTTGGGAAGATATTTTGGAAATAAAATTTTTGAGAGAATTTCTCTTGTTCGGTTCTTTTTAGAACTATCTTTTGACATTTCAGACTTTGTTTTGATTTGTCAAATTTTACTTGATACTTCGGGTTCCTAGATCGCTATCTAGTGGGTCCAAGTCCTTCGACGTGAAGCATATTCGATTCGGGTTTGCTCAGTAGATTGTGCAGGTTCTTTCGAGCTTTTCGTCTTTGACGTTAGACAAATTCGATTCGAGTTCGTTCAGCAGATTGTTCGAGTTCTTTCGAGTTTAACGTTGCCAAACTTTCGCTGATTTTCCAGCAACGTTTCTGCCATATTATGGTCTTCGTAACAGCCATGAAAGCCCGTTGAAGCCTTCATCGTGTTCGAGTCCAAATCTGTCCAGAAATTCCTACACCTTTATTCTATCTTTTTTTGTTGTTTGTTTTTTAACTATCTAAAAACGTCCATTCTTGTGTTTTATTGCAGAGAAATGTTTGCTACGATCCTAGATCCGTTCACGAACAAGGAGCGTTGTTTCTGAAGCAACGTACCCCTTTATCATATGGTATCAGAGCCAGGTTGGATTATAGCACTTTCTGCACTACAAGAAATCAAAAAAAATACAAAAGTAAAAAAAATTAAAATTCTGAAGAAAAAAAAGTCAAAGTCAAAGTTTGACCAGAAAAGTCAAAGTAAAAAAAATCGAAAAAAAATTCAAAAAAATTCAAAAAAAAAATCAGATTCGACAATTTAGTGTTGTTTACATCTTATACTGTTGTTTGGATCAAAAAAATGATGAAAAATGTCGTTGTTTACCGTGGAATGCTTCAAAATCACCCGAAACAACCTGTTTTTGTTTGTTCGGTGATAGGGTTGTGGTAAGCATTTCTTTTGCAGTAAGTACTTTGTTTTTTTTCCTTTCTTTCACTTCATTTTAAGCTTTAATTCCAGCCATGTTCTTATTTTGTTTCCAGCCTTTCTTTTTGTTCAATTAAACAGCCCCTAAACTCCGTTTAACCTTTGTTCTATCATTTGTGCATTTATATCTTGGAGTTGACATAGATAACAAATTTGAAGGGTCAGATTAGTTTCTTAAAGAACTGTTTGCGAGAGAACGAGTGGAAAAGGCATTTGAGCGTTGTGAGAACAGAAGGGGAGACAAAAAAAGCCATTCAAGAGCATTCTCCCGAGTGAAACACGAGCGCTGAGTGTTATCTTTTGAGTGCACTGTTCTTTTGAGTGATCTGTGAGATTTTGTTGAGTGTGCAGTGAGGACCATTTTTTTATTTTATTTCACTAACATATATATATTGTGTGTTCTTGTTTGTTGTTTTGGTTTTTCAACATGGCAGGTTGTGATGATAATTCAGGTGAACAACAACCATTGAATCTCCAGATGCAAGCCTTAGAACGGATGATGCAACAAGTGATTGCTAATGCATTGAAACCTATACATTCTCAATTGGATAGATTAGATGGGGGTGGTTTCCCATTCTGTCCATGAAGAGATAAATGATGACAATGTACAGACATTGGCTACCGGTGAAGCACTTGTTGACAAGAGAAGCCTGAATGATCAACCATCACAGGATGAACCGCAACGAAACAACCTCTTCCATACGAGATGCAACGTGAACGACAAGGTATGTATTGTGATTATTGATAATGTTAGTTGTGCTAACGTTGCTAGTACTCTCATGGTTGACAAGTTAGGACTGAAGACGACCACACATCCCAATCCGTACAAGTTACAAGGGTTGAATGATGGTGTTGAAATCAAAGTTACCGAAAAAGTTGTTATACCATTTTTCATTGGAAAATACAAGGATGAGGTAACTTGTGATGTTTGTTCTATGGATACTTGTCATTTGTTGTTAGGAAGACCGTGGCAGTATGATAAGAGAGTTTTGCACGATTGTTACACCAATCGATACTCTTTTACTCATGAGGGCAAAAAGGTAACTTTGGCACCTATGACTCCAAGTGAAGTATATGAAGACGAAGTTCGTTTGAAAGCGAGTATTGTTGCTTGGAAGGCCAACAAAGAGAAGAATGGATGCGAAAAGAAGAAAGCAAATTCACAGGTATTATCTGATTCGACATTTTCTTCTATTTCTTCTTCTAACTTGCAGGTTAATAAGGTGATGCCATGTGAAGTTCCCAAGGTTGCTACTGTTGGTATGTCTAGTGCATCTATGTCCTTTACAAAAATTCAGCAACCTTCTTTACCACGGTTTGACGTTCCTTTCCATTGTACTATTGATTTTTCATTTTTATTTGCTGATTTCTTTGGTTGTACATTGGATTGTGAACAACCTTGTGTTGTGATTCTGGATGATCGTCGAGATTCTTGTTGTTCTTTGGAGTTGCCTTTGTATGTCATTGTTCGCAGGATTACGAATGTGCAACGAGCATTGTCTGACTTTATGTTGTGCATTATTCGGAAAGGTACAAGAAAGAAGGCATTTCCATTTGTGTTCTTTGTAAAAGAACTTGATTCGAGAGGGTGGTATATGTGCCGAGCAAGACGGCTGAAGAAGTTCCCTGCCAAGCGAAAGTCAAAATTGTTCCCTTTTGTAATGAGGGTCGATTTGGAGACAAATCGCATTAAAGAAGGGGGGGATGATGTGAGCACGTTTATGTCACCCAACGATGCAACTTCAAACTTTCAGGGAAGTTTGCTTTTTCACTTGTTACATACTGATGTGTAACATTTTTTATGATATATTATTTATATTAGTGTGTTTACCATGTATATAGTATGTTTGGTATGTTTGGAATAAGTTTGATATACCTTATAATGTTTTTATCCTTGTTTAAGTGTTATTGAATAAGTTTACAAAACTTTGATAGGAGTTTCATTGTTTTGTGATAGGTACATAGGAGGACACTAGCTCAAGTGAGCATATGCAGCTCAACTCCAGCTCAACTGAGTGTATGCAGCTCATCTCCAGCTCACCAGAGTGTATGCAGCTCATCTCCAGCTCACCAGAGTGTATGCAGCTCGGTCCCAGCTCAGGAGAGTGTAACCAGCTCACTTTCAGCTCATCACAATTTCAGCTAGTTCGTTTCAGCTCAACTCATTTCCAGTCAGCTCAACTTTAGCTCCACTAGCTCAACTTCAGCTGACAAGTCCAGAAGTAGCTGAAAAGCGTCTTGCATATCGGGGAGTGTGCTAGTGCACATGTGGCAGCCTAGGTGGCATCCGGTCATCTCCAGCACCCACGTGGCAGCTTGACACGTGTGTGTGAATGTGCAGCCGAATCAGTCCGTTTTCTCCTTCATTATGTGCCATTTGCAAGAAAGGATAAGCCCGAGTGGTTATGTTTGAATTTCAAACATAAAAATCACATGTTAAATGTGATTTTCATGTGTTTTGGGCGCCTAAACTTGTGGCTGCCAATTGAGTCCGCCCAAAAGGAGTTATTTTCACTCAAATTTAATTTTTAAACTCCTTTTAATATAAGCCACACAAATTAAACGAATTTGGCAGCCCTTGTACCTATATATATGTGTTTAAACAATGTAATTTGGGAAGATATTTTGGAAATAAAATTTTTGAGAGAATTTCTCTTGTTCGGTTCTTTTTAGAACTATCTTTTGACATTTCAGACTTTGTTTTGATTTGTCAAATTTTACTTGATACTTCGGGTTCCTAGATCGCTATCTAGTGGGTCCAAGTCCTTCGACGTGAAGCATATTCGATTCGGGTTTGCTCAGTAGATTGTGCAGGTTCTTTTGAGCTTTTCGTCTTTGACGTTAGACAAATTCGATTCGGGTTCGTTCAGCAGATTGTTCGAGTTCTTTCGAGTTTAACGTTGCCAAACTTTCGCTGATTTTCCAGCAACGTTTCTGCCATATTGTGGTCTTCATAACAGCCATGAAAGCCCGTTGAAGCCTTCATCGTGTTCGAGTCCAAATCTGTCCAAAAATTCCTACACCTTTATTCTATCTTTTTTTGTTGTTTGTTTTTTAACTATCTAAAAACGTCCATTCTTGTGTTTTATTGTAGAGAAATATTTGCTACGATCCTAGATCCGTTCACGAACAAGGAGCGTTGTTTCTGAAGCAACGTACCCCTTTATCAACATGAGAAGTTGTGGAGCCAAACAATGTTTATGATGCATTGTAGTCACCCCATTGGAAAGCTGTTGTTCATGAAGAATTTAAAGCTCTGAAAAGTAATGGCGCGTGGTCACTGGTCAAGCTTCCTAAAGAAAGAACTGCAGTAGGGTGGAAATGGCTCTTCAAATTGAAGAAAAAATCAGATGAGACTGTGCACATATACAAGGTGAGACTTGTTGCCAAGAGGTACTCACAAGTCACAAGTGTCCGGGCATGATTTTTGTGACACTTTCAGCCCAATGGTCAAGCATGTCACACTTAATGTCGTGTTGTCTTTAGCTGTTACTAATGGATGGAGCCTTCGAAAAGTAAAAGTACACAACGCCTTCCTCAATAGGGATCTTAATAAAAAAGTGTTTATGCAACAACTACCGGAGTTTGAAGAGGTGGATGATGATGGCTCAATGTTGGTTTGCAAACTCAAGAAAGCCTTGTATGGGCTTAGACAAGCACCACACAATTGGCATGGAAAGCTAAGAAATCATTTAGTGGCCATTGGTTTTAAAAGCTCAAGGGCAAACACGTCTATGTTTGTCAAGGGGGAAGAAGGTGTATATACGTACATGCTTGTGTACGTGGATGATATTATCATCACGGGGTATCAACAGTTGACATTGAGAGAGTTGTAAAGATGCTAAGTGACAAATTCTCACTAAAAAAACCTAGGTGAGTTTGGTTATTTCTTTGGTATTGAGGTCACAAGGACTGTAGACTTTATTATACTCAGTCAAAGAAATTATATACTAAAATTTCTCATGCAAACAAAAATAAAACGTGCCAAGCCAACTCCGACCCCGATGGTAACAACTGCCAAGTTGACTCGAGATGCTGGCAGCCTGTTAAGTGATGCTCATGAATATTGCAGTCTTGTAGATGCATTGTTGTATGCCAGTCACACTAGGCCCGACATTGCTTTCGGTGTAAACAAGGTGGCACAATTTATGCATGCACCTTGTGAACAACATCTCGGTTCTATGAAAAGGATCATACATTACCTAGTTGGTACTTTAAATCATGGGCTTGTGTTTGCTCCAGCAACTGGAAGGTTAAGTATTGTTGCCTTCTCAGATGCAGATTGGAGAGGAAACCTTGATTATCGAAAGTCGATTTCTGGTTGTTGTCTACCTTCGTAACAACCTGGTGTCATAGAATTCTAAGAAGTAGAAGGTGGTGTCTCGTTCCACCACTGAGGTGGAATATCGCAGTGTTGCAGATATAACTTTAGAGGTGATATGGATTGGTGCACTATTAGCTGATATGGGGATTAAACAACAAGACACACCTGTGATCTGTGACAACACAAGCCACATTGCAATGAGCGAAAATTCCATGTACCATGCAAAGTCGAAGCATGCTGATTTAGATATTCATTTCATACGAAAAAAATTGGCAGCAAAACAACTAAATGTAAACTATGTTTGAAACAACCAATTCAACAACCTCAAAAATACAAGTGTGTTTTATTTTTGTTGCATGAACAAGACACAAAGGTAAAATGTCGAGATTTAAGACAATTATTTGAGAAATTATATTATAGATAAGTCCCACCACATCATCCATGTTTCGGCCAATAAAAATCATCTATTTCAATAATTTTTTTCATGCCATTTTTTTTACAAAGTGAATCTTCACTTATATTTATTGTAAATCAAATTTAAAAATCACTTTATACCATGCGAACTTTACTTGGTAAAAAAATGACATGAAAAAAATTAATGAAATGAGTGATTTTTATTAGTTGGAACCATAAATAACGTGACGGAACGAATCTATGATATAATTTCTCCGATTAGCTTGTCAATTATGCTTGAGAGTTTAGACTTGATGAAAAATCAATAACGTGCGAGCAAATCATGGCCCGATACATGCAAATTTTCAAAGTTAATGCCATCAAACTATATAGGTGACAAAATATTTTACATAAAAAATATATTAATAAAAACATATTTAATGAATAATCATAAGTGAAGACGTAAAAGGTTTGTATAAAAATATAATCATAAATGAACTACTTCTTGTGCGACTAAAATATCATCTTTGATGCGCCATCCAAGCAAGAAACTGCTTTGAAAAGGCCCAAGGATAATACCCCATAAATCTTGATTTACCATTATCCTTTTTTCACCTTTCGTTATATTTTCTCTTATTTTTAAATAATTTATGAGGTTTTAAAGATTATCGATGTTATGTGAATAGAGCAACTGAATTGAAAAAGTCACTCATAATGGACCTTTTCAGTACCCGATTCAGATTAGTCAACCAATGGTCTGAATACTTGTGATTAAATAAAGAAAATGATCTTCGATGTTCCAATAATATGGGCTCATGTGGTTGTCGAACTTCCAAAACCGTTCGTCGATAAGGCAACAATGACAAACTCAGCAATTGCTAGTAGGGATGTAAAAACAGGTAATCGGATGGGTTTCAGGTCGGGTACTGTCAGGTCGGGTAAAATCGGGTACAGATCATTTCAGGTCATTTTTCTGTTTTGACTCGACTCGGGTCGGGTGCGGGTCCATTTCAGGTCGGGTTCATATCAGGTCGGGTCCATTTCAGGTCGGGTTCATTTCAGGTCGGGTCCATTTCAGGTCGGGTCAAAACGGGTCGGGTTCGAAGCAGATAATTGACAGGTTAATTCGGGTTCGGATACACTTCAGGTCGGGTTCATTTCAGGTCGGGTCCATTTCAGGCCGGGTCTGTTTCAGGTCGGGTCCGTTTCAGGTCGGGTTCATTTCAGGTCGGATTCATTTCAGGTCGGGTGCATTTCAGGTCGGGTAATTTCAGGTCGGGTAGTTTCAGGTTGGGTAATTCAGGTCGGGGTATTTTCGGGATTGGAATTCGTATTGAGTTTGAGTTCGGTACAACCGTATAAGTAGTCGATAGACTTTAGGTTGGCCTTCGTCAATCGTCATTGATTTGGAGTTAATTATTTAAAGCCATATCAAATTAAAATTATAAAACATTGGAGTAATTAAATAAATAATGAAAATGGGTCAATTTGGATTAAAAATAAAGTTTCGCGGATTATAATTGACAAAAATATCAAATTAAAATTATAAAACATTAGACAAATTTAAAAGAAAACAATGAAAATGGGTCAATTTGGAATAAAAATAAAGTTTTGGGGGCTATAATGAACAAAAATATCAAATTAGAAGTATAAAAATTAGAGTAATTAAAAAACAATAAGTAGATGTCAATTTAGAATAAAAATAAAGTTTTAGGGTCTAGAATGAACAAAATTTCAAAATAAAGTTATAAAACATGATGAATTAAATATATATATGGGTCAATATGAAATTAAAATAAAGTTAAGGGACTAGAATGAAGAAAATATCAAATTAAAATAATAAAATATTGGACAAATTAAAAAAATAAATGTGGGTCAATTTGGAATAAAAATAAAGTTTTAGGGCCTAGAATGATGAAAATATCAAATTAAAATTATAAAACATTAGACGAATTAAAAAAAACAATGAATAGGGGTCAATTTGGAATTGAAATAAAGTTAAGGGACTAGAATGAACAAAGTACCAAATTAAAATTATAAAACATCGGACGAATTAAAAAAAACAATAAATATGGGTCAATTTTAAATTAAACTAAAGTTTAGGGGGGCTAAATGAATAAAATATCATATTAAAATTATAAAACATCAGACTAATTAAAATAAAGTTAAGGGACTAGAATGAACAAAATATCAAATTAAAATTATAAATCAGACTAATTAAAAAATAAAAAGTGGTAAATTTGGAATACAAATAAATTTTAGGGACTAGAATGAACAAAATGTCAAAGTAAAATAATATATTATTGGACTAATTTAAAAAACAATTAGTAGGGGTCAATTTTGAATAGAAATGAAGATTTAAGGGCTATAATGAATAGAAATATCAAATTAAAATTATAAAACATTAGACGGTTCATGGTTTGGGGTTCAGGGTTTATGGAAAATTCATTAATGATTTAGGGTTCATATATTGATCTATACATACATATATACATACGTACATACATTAGGCTTTAGGTAAAATTTATTAAGGGTTTAGGTTTCATACATTAATAGGTACATATATACATACTTATATACATTAGAGTTTAGGGTTTAGCTTTTATGATGTAGGGTTTAGGTTTATGATTTAAGGGCCTAGGGTTTTGGGAAAATTCATTAAGGGTTTAGGGTTCATACATTGATAGGTATATATATACTTACGTACATTAGGGTTTAAGGTTTAGTGTTTATAATGTAGGGTTTAGGTTTATGATTTAAGGGCATAAGGTTCATGGAAAATTCATTAAGGGTTAAGGGTTCATACATTAATAGATACATACATACTTACATATATTAGGGTTTGGAGTTTATGGTTTATGGTTTATGGGTTTAGGTTGAGGATTTAAGGGTTTAAGGCTCAAAGTTTATGAAAAATTCATTAAGGGTTCAGGGTTTAGATATTGATAGGAATATACATACATTGCTACACACATTAGCATTTAGAGATTTAGGTTTAGGGTTTAAGGATTTAGGGTCAAGGGAAAATTTATTAAGGGTTTAGGGTTCATACATTGATAGGTACATACATATATACATACATACAAACATCAGGGTTTAGGATTTATGGTGTAGGGTTTATGTTTAGGATTTAACTATTTAGGGCTTAGGGTTTAGGGAAAATTCATTAAGGGTTTAAGGCTTATGATGCATGGTTTAAGTTTAGGGTTTAAGGGTTTTGGGTTAAGGGAAATTTTAGTAAGGGTTTAGGGTTCATATATTGATAGATATATACATACTTACGTACATTAGGATTTAAGGTCTAGGGTTTATGGAGTTTATGCTTAGGATTTAAGGGTTCATGGCTTAGGATGTATGGTTTAGGGGCTTAGGTTTAATATTTAAGGGTTCAATGTTTAAGATGTATGGTTTAGGGGTTTAGGTTCAGGATTTAAGGGTTTAGGGTTTATGATGTATTGTTTAGGGGTCTAGGTTTAGGATTCAAGGGTTTAAAGTTCATACATTGATACATAAAATCGAAAGTCAAAAATATGAACCCTAAACTAAAAAATGAAATATTAAACCCTAAACTAAAACACATAAATAAATTTAAAAAATTTTCAGAAAAATAAATAAATAGCTCACAAAAATTAAAATTTTGGAGGCAAACCAAACATGAAAATGAAAACAATTCAGTGGTGCTCTTTTTTTATTCATTTAATTAAAGCACGTTATTTTTTAGATTTTGGCGGGTGGCAAAATGTAATAAAATTATATTCATCAATGGCGTTTCAGTCATTTCACAGTCAATGAACTAGGGTTTCGCACCCCGTTTATAAAAAATTTTCTGGTAATTTTTATGGCATTTTTTTTCTTCTGCTCTCTCTCCCTACCGCTACACAGACCAAGAAAGCTGAAGAATCCATCCGTGCTCAACCTCAATCTCAAGCTGCTGCTTCTAAGCCACCTCCCAAAAAGCTTGTTTATTCTAGTGAGTTTTCTCTAAATTAAACAATTTCTTTAATTATTGGTTTAAGTTATTTGGGTTTGAAATGATGAAAGTGGCTTTGGTTTTGGACAGTGAAGAAAGGTCAGATTGTGAGGGTGGATAAAGAAAAGTATCTCAATAGTGTTAATGTAAGTGAAAAATGAATTGACTTTTTTCTTTTCTATATGGGTTATCTTCTTCTTATTATTACATAGTTTGCTGAAAGTGCAGAGAATTGGATTTGGTTGTTTCTTTAAATTGCTGCTTGAACTTGTATTGGATTTTCCATAGCATGAATTTATAGTGATACTGAAATTTTTTTATTCTGTTTTATTATCTATCTGTAGGACATCCCCCATATTACGAAGGCTTGGACTACATATATGAAGACCGTGGTGAGGTGCTACTTTGGAGCCATTGAGTACCAAAATTTTCTTCTCTTTTTTTGTTTTGTTTAGGACACCTTTGTTGGTCATTAAATCTTCTGCAATCTTTCTTTGGTGTTTGAAAGCTACTTATATATCTGCATCAACTGGCTTCACGTGCACTTCGATGATGCCCTCTCTTCTCTTTGAACTGCTAACTACAAGTCATTCACTCGATTTCACATAAACTGTAATGGCGATCTTGAAGTTTTCACTCTTGCAGTCGATAAGGTGAGAAACCAGTTTTTATTTGCTTGCTGCTGTCTTTTCCTTTATGTTTCACTTTCACTTTATGTTTTGCATTTATATATCTGCACGCCATTAATTTATGCTTGAGGAAGAAAGAATATTTCCATAGATTTAGAAAGGAGCCAGTACACCCGGCCACCAAACTATTTGTGTTATTAGATTTTACCTGCATTGTTGATGTTGGTAAGAGCCGATTCTTAATAAAACGGTGTGATAATTTTATCTGTCGACAGCTTGACAAAGATTATCTCAGGTTTTCTTCCCCTTTACACAAACACTGATCCATTTGACATGTATGTAGGTTCCCAAGGAATGGAAGTTAGACCATGAGTGGGATGTGGAGGCTAAATAGCCACATGTAACCCCCTCGTCCCGGTCTGACCGGATGACCGGTCCGAGTGGGCCACACAGGGAAAACCGAAGCGAAACCCGTTAAGGTTCCCCCTCGGTAAGCAACCCTATTTTTTTCATTTTAATCTTGTCACATTCGAACCCCAAACCACATTCAAACAGCCCAATTTTTAATCTTGACTAAAGGCATCTTAGTTCCTATGTGTTTTTCTCTTTAAAAAGGCCAACAAGTCAAAACAGTGCAGTCTTAAGCAAAGGTTTCGAAACCTCCCAAAAGGTTCCGAAACTTAGACTAGCAGTAAGGTCTGGAACCCAAATTTCTGCAAAGGTTTCGAAACCTTCCCCATGGTTTCGAAACCTCCCTCAAAGGTTTCGAAACTTAGGCCGGCAGTGAGGTCTGAAATCCCAGATTTTGCAAAGGTTTCGAAACCTTCCCTAAAGGTTTCGAAACTTAGGCTGGCAGTAAGGTCTGGAAGCCCAGATTTCTGCAAAGGTTTCGAAACCTTCCCCATGGTTTCGAAACCATAGTGCAGGGGATCACTTACTGCCCAACTCTAAAGACTTCCCAACTTTGAAGAACATTAAGATCATGCATAGACATACATAAGAGCTTACGAAGGACCAAAGGCATGTATTAACACTTGTAAGACTTGCACATACTAACATTTAAGCAACTATACATGAACCATAGATAGCAACCAAGCAATTAACAAGGCATCCGTACATAGCATTCATACAAAGGGCAATTTATGCATATATGGTCATACAAGCACGTAAGATTTCATGCCTTAGCAACCAAACAAATAGACATTCAAGGCATGCAACAACAACGATATTTATAGATCAAACAAGGCATCCAAGAATCAAACCAATATCGACATACATCAAAACTCAATCATCAAAACCTATCCCATTGCTTAACTATTACATTCATTTACTCAAAACTCATATATTGAGCTCACCAAAAGCAACACTTGGAGACCCTTCCTTGCCCTTGCCACCCACAAGCTATTTATCTGCATTGTCGAACAAAAGAGAGCGTAAGCATAAAAGCTTAGTGAGGGTAGCTCATAAAACAAACCTTCGACAATGCAGGGTCCAAGCACGAGCAATTTCCATAATGAAATGCATGTTCTTACCTCCGATCTGCATAAGTCAAAATGATCATGATGCATGAACATATATTCAACATTATGTCATGCTCAATATCTTGTAACACAACTTACTACGATACATAACTCAATGCATTAATCACATTATACATCAATCCATAAAAGGGCATTACATTTCGTATCATATAAGCATATACGCATAATCTCATATTGGTATACACATACAACCTCATATTGGCACCTAGCTATGACCCGAATACGCGGATAACTCGTTGGAACGCATTTCCAACAACAACATTACCTCGGTGGGATTCCACTCATCACCGGTCCTTGCATGTGCAGGATTCCACTCATCGCCACATGCCCTACGGATGGGATTCCACTCATCATCACGTAGAAATATATAAAAGCTTCCGGTGGAATATTACATCACCGTACTCCTCCTTGGTGCCTTAATGCCACCAAGGCCACGTACGTTTTGACTCAATTTGTGTGCACACTCATCCTAATGATCGATCATTGTACCCAAGCATACTAGTGCCAACATAAATCAAACTACACAACTTTTTACAATATCAAATTCAATATCAATTACGTGCCTAGCACGTACTCACCATGATTCTCCAAAATCACGAAATCCACAACACAACCTCATTTCGCAAACCAACATCACATGTATATCATCCAAGCAATTACCACATCATATATTCACATTAGATTTGTCATCAACATACATGTAATCAATGCATTAGGCCATACTTCCACATACATGTATATCTCATTATACATCGTCATCATGAGGCATAACAACAATTTAAAAGTGCATCCAAGGTCTCTAACTAAAGCTTAGGATTAGGCTACCACCCTAATCCTAACTCTAGGTGGGTCTACCAAGCCCAACCTAGTTCACATGCTTGAACCAACCATTTAAAAACCAATTTAAAAACATTAACCAATCACCTTACTTCCTTAAGCAATCCAAGCAAAGCCAACTCAAGTCTCCACAACTTCCGAAATCGTGCCCGAACCTCCCAAGGCCAAATCCGATGTCTCTAATCAATCAAAGGCAATGTATTAACCTCTTAATCAACCACAATTTACTGGTACACATCAGCTCTCAATTCTCTAACATTTTCTCAACAATTCAAAGCCGAAATCTTCCCAAATAATCCCATTTTCGTACTCCAACAAAACCCAGCCATTACCTCCCAATTTAAACACTTAAAACACTCCAAAACATGTCCAAAACACCCTCATAATGTTGTACAACCATCAGCCCTTCATTTCCCCACACAAACACTTCAAAAACTCTTAATTTCCACTCCTAAAAACCACCTACAGCAGTAGCTACGGGAATCCCATCAAACTAACATTATAACCTCTAAAAAATCATCACAAAACATCTAAAAACACCCACTCAATGTTGCTATAACATCAACCCAACAATTTATCACCAAACCCTTCCAAAAACAAAATTTTTTGACACTTTAAATACACCCCTAAAACCCATTTCGGAAATTCATCAAAATCCAACCAAATTAACATATAATGTGCATTTTAACATGATTAAGCTAAGCCCCAACTCAATTTATCAAAACCAAATGAAAAACCCCTTAAAAATCCAAACTTGATATAAACCCTAATTTTCAAAAGTTCATACTTTTAAAATCTAAGACCATGTATGAATAGGAAATGGAAAGGAGAGTTCAAATATGTGATTACCTTTCAAAAACCCCTTGAATTGATGAAGAAATCGAATATAATATATGCTTGAAAATTGAGAGAGTTTGGGGAATGGGGGGAGGTATTTCACGTGGGGGGATAAGGGAAAGGGGGAAGAAGATGACAATTTGAAAGTTGTCATCTTTTTTTAAAAGCTTTTGGGCAAATTACAACATAAGCCCTTCCCTTTTTATTAAAGTTCAATTACACCACATTTTAGGTTGAATTTATTTTAATTTAATTTAATTGACTCGAACTATAAACACGGATAACTCCTAACCCCAAAACACGGGTGTTACACCACAACAGTCAAGCCATCTGAGAAAACATCCTAGCAAGTGGTGTGCATCTGCAGGGCAGCAGGATCCGATGAACACTGTAAGGATTATTGACCAATTTGTTATTAGACAAACAGAGAAAACGAGTTTGTAACAAGTAATGGTTCTGTAACCCCCTCGTCCCGGTCTGGCCGGACGACCGGTCCGAGTGGGCCACACGGGGAAAACCGAAGCGAAACCCGTTAAGGTCCCACCTCGGTTAGCAACCCTAGAAAAATTTCTTTTATTTATCTTATCTAAAAGTTCATTTAAGTCCTATGTGATCAAACAACGGAATAAAATACATGAGACAAACATTCGATCCCAAAACAGCAATTAAACAGCCCACTTTTAATATTTTAAACAGGCCGTTTCGAAACACCCTTGAGGCGTATCGAAATGCCTTGACCAGGTCAACTGTCCCAGAGCCTCTATAAGGGGCCGTATCGAAACGGTGGTCAACCGTTCCGAAACGCCCTCAACGGTCAACTCTCGTGGTCAACGAGATTTTGACCGTTTCGAAACCCTTATACCCGTTTTGATACACCTTCATCTCGTGAATTTCTCAGAATTCCAGTAGCCAAAACGTTCCGAAACGCGTATTGGAACAGGGGTTTCAAAGGCCATACCGTATCGAAACGCGTTCCGATACGGGGTCCCTGAAGCCTTACCCGTTCCGAAACGACCCAGCCCGTTTCGAAACGCGGGCTGTCTGCAGCCTTTTGAAATTCAGATTTAAGGGTATTTCAACAAGTAGGAAGGTCCCATAGGACCCCTAAAGGCACACAAAACCATCAAACAAAGCCTAGAGGCATACATCCTAGATTTAACATACTCAAACACATACAAGCATGGATTTAGACAATCTTTCGTACATAGCAAATTACACATTAAGAGCCTTTCATACAAGCATGCTTGAAGACATTAAAAGAGAACCAATAAGCATCATACATATCAAATAAGTTTACATGCCATTCAAGCAACTTAAGCATTCATAAGCCATCGATCAAACAAACATTTGGCAAGATATAACATGCTTACAAACCAGGTCAACCATAGACATACATCAAACTCAAATCAACAATACCTATCACATTGCTTAACTATTACATTCTATTACTTAAAATTCATACATTGAGCTCACCAAAAGCAACACTTGGTGACCTTCCCTTGCCTTTGCCACCCACAAGCTAATTATCTGCATTGTCGAACAAAAGAGAGCGTAAGCATAAAAGCTTAGTGAGGGTAAGCTCTTTAAAAACAAACCTCGACAATGCAGGGTCCAAGCACGAGCTACAACCAAGATAAAATGCATGTTCTTACCTCCGGTCCACACGAGCCATAATTCTAAATGATGCATGAACATAAAATCAATATCATGTCATGCTCAACATGTTTAAATCCACAACGTATGAAATCACATATATTAAACCATGTTAGCAACACATCCCAAATCACATTGTCTCACAATTAACCACATATGGGCAACATAAACTACAATCTGTATTGGCACCTAGCTATGACTCGAATACGCGGATAACCGTTGGAACTCACATCCAACAACTCAACCATTACCTGACGGTGGGATTCCACTCATCACCGTTCACGCGGAGGGGATTCCACTCATCCTCACGCCCTGTCGATGGGATTCCACTCATCACCGACTAATATAAATACAATTTCCGGGCGAACCCGTACTCCTCCTTGGTGACTCAACGCCACCAAGGCCACACGCGACTTTTGACTCATGTGTACACACTAACATCCTAATGATCGATCACTTGTACCCAAGCATACTAGTGCCAATACTACACATTGCATTACTCTTTCACAATATTAATTCATAACACTTCCGTGCTTAGCACGTACTCACCTTGACTTACCGTTATGCACAAACTACATTTCCATGCCTAGCATGTACTCACCATGATCCTCGGATCATGAAACCACCTCATAATATCATTTCACACATCAACACCACATGTACATAATTAACACCCACATCACATTATATTTTACACATGTGTATAACCATATCATATCTATCTTCAACATGCATATAACAATGCATCAAACATACCTCAACATACATGTATACAACATATACATAATCAACACCATCACAATTTAATACGAGGCATATACAACCATTAAAAGTGCAACCAAAGTCTCTAATCAAAGCTCGGGATTAGGCTACCACTCTAATCCCCACTCTAGGTGGGTTTACCAAGCCCATCCTAGGTTCACATGCTTGAACCAAATACTCAAAACCATTTTGAAAATATTTAACCACTCACCTAAGCTTCCAAGCTCCAAGCCAAGCAAGCAACCTCCCTCAAATTTCCGAATTTCTTCCCGAAGCTTCCCCAACACAAATTCCCGCTTCTTAACAACCTCAAACACATTTCAAACAATTCCAAATCAGCCCAACATCAAAATACCAACCCGGAATACAATTCAAATGCAATTTACCATGTTGCAAACCATGAACAAATCCTATTTTTAGCAAATTCGGGCAGCCCCTAAACCATGTCCAAAAACCATGTTTCCAACATCCATAGCACCCACAAACAATCCCAAATCAACCCCTAACCATAGTACTACCATTGGGCTATCAATTTCCACCTAAAACAACCCCCAAAACCCTTCAAAAAACCCATTTTTACCCAATTTCGGGAATCCATCAAAATCCAACCAAATTAACATATAATGTGTACTTCAACTTCATTAAACAAAACCCCAACTCAATTTAACAAAACAAGATGAAAAACCCATAAAAATCTAAACTTTTAAATCAAACCCTAATTTCCAAAAGTTCATATTTTTGAAATCTAAAACCATAGATAGATAGAGATTAAAGAGGAGAGTTTGAATATGATTTTACCTTTCAAAACCCTTTTGAAATGAAGTTGAAATCAATGGAATTGTAGTCAAGCTTTGAGAGGGTTTGGGGTGTTTAACATTGAAGATGGGAAAAAGGTGAGAAAGATGACAACTTTATTTTAAAATTGTCTTGCTTTTTAAAACTTTTGGGTCCAATTACAACATTGGTCCCTCACTCCTTATTAAAGCTCAATTTGGTCATTATTTATAGTTGGTTTATTTTAATTAAATTTTATTTGACTCGAACTATAACCCGGCTAACTCCTAACCCCAAAACACGGGTGTTACAGGTTCAGTTCACTGAACGTGGTTGTAACATCAGTTCAATTCTTTTTTTTATTCAAGAAATCAAATCTCAAACACAAATGATTTGCATCCGAATAATTTGTACACTTTGCTAGATATATTGGTTACTGAGATCACAAAATGGCTCATCAACCAAATGATTACTAACTCATGAACAAACTTTACGAGTTATAAATCTTACAATACATACATGAGCCAAATTCTATATTTACTGAGAGAGATACGCCATTGAAGATCATGATGAATAACACATTTTGATATCTTCTCTAACGTTTCAGCACTCAGTTAGGGTAAGGCAACCCCAATCTGAGAGATATGTCATGGCTAAAGCTTCTCCACGCATGCTTATTGAACTCCGATGGTTGGCCTTGCTCAGCTAAATTCTCCATATTCTCTTTCAATTGCTCATAAGAGTAAGAGTTGTTTGACCCCACAAGAAGATATCCGAGAAAAGAGTAGAAATCTCTTTGTTTCAAAAGGAGACAAGGAAAGTGATTGTAATTAGCATTTAAATCTTAAATATTGCCGCTGGTTTAGAGAATATTATATAAATCAATAGAATTAAATTTAATATTTATATACTAATGTATTTGTTCGAGCAGTAAGCAGTTTGATGTTGCTTAAATATGTCTCAAGTTTAAGGTGTTGTATATTTATAAATTTTTTGTTGAGACTCACCCACCTAAATTAAGTATACGAAGTTGGTCGGTACGAATTAGAGAGCTTTATTATATAAATGTGAATATTGAGAACCTGGTATTGGTTTACACTACTATCCAGTAGTGCTACCCTACCTTTTTAGGGCTAATTTCTGATTAGGTAACTTCTCAAGCTGTAATTATACTTGCTGCAAGCAAAGCAAACATAATTAAAATTGTAATAAATTTTTGAGTTACAAAAATTGTAATAAGACTTATACGAAAATTTATGAACTACAAAAATTTACTTTTTGTTTTATAACGTTAATTTATTTAAGTCTACAATTTTAGTAAATTTTATGAACTTGAATATATTATTACTTATGTATAACATTTGTAGTTCATAAAATTTGTAGACTTACAATTTTTTTTATAACTTTAGTAAATTTTATAACTTGAATATGTTATTACTTAAGTATAAAAAAAAATAAAATTGTAGACTTGCAAATTTTTTTATAACTTTAGTAAATTTTATGAACTACAAATGCATATACAACTTTAGTAAATTTTTGTAGTTCATAAATTAACGGTAAAGATTTATACAACTGTTATTTATTTTTTATAATTTGTAAGTCTACAATTTTATTCAAGTTAATGAGAAAACTTAAAAATTAAAAACAACTCTTCATTTAATTTTTGTAGTTCATAAATTATCAATTACTTATTTTTTTCAACTTTAGTACTTAATATATATATATATATATATATATATATATATATATATATATATCATGTACATCAATATATGTAGGTGTATATGTATATACATTATATATGTATATGGTATATCAACTTCTAAAATTTTTTAATTTATCATGTCATAGATTTCGAGTTAATTTCAGTTCAGGTCAACAACAGGTCGGGTCACTTAACAGGTCGGGTTTAAAGCAGGTCGGGTTCAAAACAGGTCGGGTCCATTTCAGGTCAGGTCCATTTCAGGTCGGGTTCATTTTCAGGTCGGGTTCGTTTCAGGTCGGGTCTATTTCAGGTCGGGTTCATTTCAGGTCGGGTAAAATCGGATATCGGGTCAATTCAGTCGGGTAAATTCAGTTATTTGCCAGGTCGGCTTCGGGTTCGGGTTCGTTTCAGTCGGACGCAGGTCGGATTTCAGGTCCACATTAACAAGTCCAATTCGGTTACGGGTCGTTTTCAGTCGGACGCAGATCGGGTTCGGTTACTACAGTAACATGTCAAATTCGGGTTCGGATCAACAACAGTCGGTTACAGATCGAGTTCGGATCATCAAAACCTCAGGTCAAATCAGATTTTGACTCGAGCAGGTTTTAGTCGAGTTTTCAGATTCTGACTTGTTTTACATCCCTAATTGCTACAACCGTTGGTCGATGTACCTAAAGTTCCCTGTCGCTACATTCGGGATCGATATCCTTGTGTAACAATCAGTGGATTTCTTGATTTGGTCTAAGAATGGTCTGCAGCCCAAGGGTTGGTTCACTCCCGATTTAGCAATGAAATCAGCAATTTTGTTTATTTCTTGTGGAGTGTAAACTGTAAAGCACTTGGACAACCCACTCCCTATCAAGGAGCTCTCGGACGACTTCTGGGATTGATGGTGGCTCCAGATGAGGTTCACTACGATAATAAAACCTTTACATCATAATAAACATAAGTTCATATAAATGTCCATTTACAATGTAAAAAAACCCTTTATAATTCAAATTTACAAGCTCCAAATCCCATTCTTTTCCCGCTCAATCTGCCAACAAACACAAAAAAATGGATGAATCCTAGTATTTCCGCCCAAAAGTGCCACATGTTAGCCCCGTATTGGTCCAAACCCTTAACACATGGATCTATGTTTCTTCAATATTATCTGGACTCAGCTGGTGTACAATGACGTCATCATCTAACCTACTATAAATAGAAGAGATAGATAAAATCAATCAATCATTAGCGATTAATAGTCATAATAATAACAATAAATAAAAGTAAAAGTGGAGAGAGAAGCTGAACAAACTGAGTACCTGAATCGTCGCGAAGCAACGAACGGACGCCAGAGAAGATACCGAAATCACCATAGTCTCTGTCGTGAAGATATCATTTCCCTCTGTTTTTCATTTCTCCTAAAAGTCATAAACCAAAACATTAGATTAGAAAAAAGAAAATATAAATTAAAGCCTAAAAAGAGTTCGAAGCTCTTAACTTTATGGTGGCTGAGAGGGCTTAGGAGTGGCGGCCGAAATAGTTTGCAACGACGAAGTTGAAGAGGCTCGGGTTAAGGGTAGATCTAGGTTTAGGCCGGGGAAGAGGTGCGTTTCTGATGAAATGGGCTAAATTTAGGGTTTGAGATCGAAAAATCAAAATTTTGGGAATTTTTAGGTTTCGGCCGGCGGCTGGAAATCACCTCACGGCGGCCGGCCGGAGGAGAACGATGGTCAAAGGGGCGACACGATGGCTGACGAACATGTTAGAGTGGCCGATGAGGGGCGGAGTTGGATCAAACAGAAAAATATGAAGAACATGTTTGAATTTGGTGAAGAACATGATGTTTGTGGGCAGAGAGTGTAACACATCAGTTTTCCGCCTAGGTGTTTCTAGGTTGATTAGACGGTCTGATGGAGCGAGATTAAAGATTCGAGTCGGATTCGAAAATTAAAATAAAAATAAATATTTTTGAGAGAAATAAAAATATAAAAAAATATTTTAAAATCTTTATTTCATATATGAATATTTTTGGTAAAGTCAATTTTGAAAAATAGATTTTTGAAATTGGACATTTTGGACTAGTGACCAAAATATAAAGAATGTAAAAATATTTTTAGTGACTGTTTTATAAAAGAGTCAAATCTTAGAATCTTTAAAGAGCTATTTTAATTAAATGTTTTATCATAATTTTCTCTCAATTGAGATTATTTTTAAAAATTTTTAATTAAAGATTAAAAAAATTTAATTAAGGAGAGATATTTATTTTCCTAAAAACTATTTTAACGCAACTTTTTCTCTCTCTCACGTTTTCTCTTAAAATATCTCCATACAAACACCGTCTTTTTCATCAAATATTTTAGATAATGCTCTTGATTTATTGAACTTATAATTTCTAAATTGATTCTTCAATCTTATTTTCCGAATTTCATTGTTTTCCTTTGCTTTTCAAGAGAAAAAATTCAATTGAGAGGAAATTCATCCATTAGAGGTAAGGTTCATTCTTCTCCTCTAATGAATGATTCTTTACTAAAATTTTCAAGTATTTCATCCTTTACTTATGTTTTTTAATGATTTTTTTAAAGATTTAATTATGGAAAATTAGTTAAATCAAGGTTTAATTGATGATATTATGTGATTTTTGTTTTGGATCTATTTTGCTGAGTTCTTGATTAGTTTAAATCATGATTTTGATGATTAATAATGTTGATAAGTTGGTTTTAACATTGGAATCCTGAAAGCTATGTGAAAATCTAATTTTCTAGGTTGTTAGTTATGAGTTTTTGAGGAGTTGTGAGTGTTTAATAAATGCTGAATGTATAAGGATGATGTTAGGTTGTTTTTGAATGTTAATAGAATGTAATTTATGGGCTAAACCTTTAGGTTTTGGCTGGGTTAAGTTTGAAAGGTGTTTGATGTTGATTTCGGTTGTTTTGGAAAAGTTTTGATTAGAGTTTGAAGATGATTGTTGAGAATTGATGTTGCTGGGTTTGTGAATGCATTTTGATGCATTGAATCCTCTGTTTTGTGTGGTTAAAACATGGGTGATTGATCCTCAAGCTCGTGGCACCGTTTCGGAAGCTTTGGAGAAGTAGTTCGCATCGACGAACAAGGTTTTGTGTAGTTGGTGAGTGAGAACGTGGAATTCGGCTTTGAAATGGTTTAAAGGTTTTTTTGGGAGTTTAAACTTAGCTTGAAATGCTGGTTTAAATTTGGAAGTAAGTATATTGAGATTTCTCCCTGTCGCGACCATTTTTGTGACCCGTTTGTAGAAAAATAGCCTGACTATTAGGGTTTTAGAAATAAGAGCTTCTCATTTTAATTTGAGAAAAGTAGTTCCCTTCATTTGCTTAAAAATCATTTTGGAGTTGCCACCGACCACTTTGGTAGACCGGACACCATAAAAACAGACTAGAGATTCTTTTCGTAAAATTCGGGTTCGGGAGTCAGTTACGTGTAGGGAAGGGTTAGCACCCCTACAAACGCCCGTTATCGGTACCTTATTAATTCCAAGTGGCATTTTGACATTTCGAACATTAATCTGAATTTAATTAAATATTTTAATTATTAAACGGATTCCATTTCGAATGTGGATATCTTTTGTAAGAAAATACATTTTGGACGAATATAAATTTTGAAACGTCCAAATACGTTAAGACACTTTAATTTATATTCAAAATGTATATCAACACAAAAGGTTTAATGCATGTCCAGTTATTGTCTTGCTCATTTTAAGTAAAGCCTAATTAGGCTCCATTAATTAATTAATTAAGATTCTATGAATATTATTAATTTTTAGGATTTATGAGATAGCCCCCAAATAATTGGGCACTACCTATATTAAGCCCTAAGTCAATAATATTCCTAATTAATTGTGATTCTAATTATGGGTACTTAATTCCAATTTACTTAAACTAACTATGTGAATAGCATTTTCTAGGTTCAAATGACATATTAAATATTTTACTAAAATACTCCCTTTATTGACATCTCATTGCAATGAGACACTAATCAAATTAGAATATTAAAGTGTTCATTTAATACTCATTTATTTTCTATATTGATCTCACCTATCAAATTAATTAGATTTAATTAGAGAACTTAGTCCTAAAAGGCTCTAGTTTAGTAACACTAGGTGAATTAAAGTATCCTAAACAAGTATACTACATGTATATTAAAAACATGCATAAAATAATTTAAACAATTAAATTAGACAATTAAACACAAAACAATTTGAAGATTTAATGACTGAATTGCATTAAAAATGAATCAAGATGCCCAAATTACAAAGAAACTAGTGACTGAATTGTAAGAAAAGTAAAACAAGGCAGCCAGAAGTATAAGGAAAGCAAGAGAAAGGCACGGATCCATCCGACCCGATCCAATGAGCGCACACGGACCCTAGTGACCCGGCACCAAAAAAGTGTCATTTTGGCCCACTTATAAAGGGGCTAAACCGAGTCAGACTCGCCATTCAATCACAAACCCACTCTCTCTAAACTGAGTCGACCTCCCCCTTCTCTAAATCCTCTCTACCTTCTCACTAAACAGTCGGCAATCGTTACCATCAATTTTCGGCCAGCCGTCACGGGCGATTTCTGACAGTTGCGTTGGTCATCGACTGAAACCCTAAAACACCAAAAAAAATCCCATTTTTTGATCATAAACCCTAAAAACTAACTTGTTTAATCAGAAACCCCCAAACTTCCTCGGATCTAAGACCTATAACTACCCTAACCACCCTCTTCAACTCCAACCGTAACCCTAAAAAAATTCCAGCCACCATGATACAAGTTTCTAATTTAAGCCCCTCTTTCTAGATCTATTTTCTTTCGCTTCAATTTCCCTTATTCCTCATTTCGATCTAATGTTTTCTAGGTTTTTGCAGGAAAAAAGAATCGAAAGAAATGATATACCTTCGGGCATGGTTCGTGACATCTTCGGCGACGCTCGGTTGTCCTCTCCGACAGCAGATTCGGCTTCTCCAGTAGTGGTTCGATTCCCGACGTAAGATGAACGCCTTGACAACTTTTCCAGCTTTGCTGGCGGCATTTCAGATCTCCAACATCGACTTGGTGGTTCAGTCACTCAGGCGGTTCAGCTCCTGAGTCGGTTCAGCTTCTACGGTGGTTATCAGCTTTCTAGCGTCTTTACGCTTTTTCGATAATACGACTCCGACGACCGTTCATCCTCCCGAGACGGTTCGGTTTCTGAGGGGAGGTATAATCCCCAAATTGCCCTTTCTCTCTCTTCTTTTTTATTATTTATTATTAATGGTAGTTATTAATGGTGATTAATGATCAATTTGACATTAATTTTCTCTCTCCCTATTTATAAGGGTCTGACTTGCTGATGTCATTGTTGATGTCAGCATGCCAGCTATGGCCAACTAAGAGGGAAGGGATCCATGTGAAAAGATTTTGGATGAATAGGGGATTGCCACGTGTGACATTTTGGGCGGGATTTTGTATTTATCTAATCATTTTGCGTTTCTTTGGCCATATGTGTGTTTCTTGGAGAATATAGCTGTAAAATGGGTGGGAAACATATGTGAATTGGGCCTTGTAATTTGAGTTGGGCTTTGTATCTAATATTTGGAATGTAAATGGATGGTAAAAAGGACTTTTAGACTGATGTGTATGGGATTTATTCATTATTTACTATTTATTTATTGTTTGGTTTTATTTTAGAGTATTATATTGTATATATAAGGGTACCCGAACAAAATTCGGGTATTACAGCTACCCCTCTTTGCTCATTGCTGTGGAACATGAACAGAGCAAATGCTAAAAAGACACGAATTTTGTCCGAACCATCTGATCATCGGGTCTTGAAGTTGTTCTTTTGATTATGAAATTCTTCAATCTTTTGCCAAACCATAGAGTCTAAACCTGTTCTTCTCATTATGAAATTCTTCATCTTCTAGGTTTTGGAATTACTCTTTGAAATTCTTCATCTTCTAAGGTTTGAAGCTGTTCTTCTTATTATGAAATTCTTCATTTTTCTACCAAACCGTAAAGCTCGAATTCTTCATCTTTTGAGGTCTCGTATTGCTCCTTGAAATTCTTCATTTTCCGAGGTCTGAAGTTGTTCTTCTTATTATGAAATTCTTCATTCCTCACTTTTTGCTGGTCCACATTTCTGTAAAGGCACCGAATAAGCAAGCTCTTCTCATTGAGAACTTCCTCATTTTCAAAAAGGGTAAACTCTTCTCATTAGGAGCTCTTTATTCTTCTTGAAAACAAGGATTTATCTCTCTGCAAAGGCGTCGAATAAGCAAGTTCTTCTCATTAGGAACTTCCTCATTCTTCAAACGACGAACTCTTCTCATTAGGAGCTCTTCTCTGGTGGAAACTCTTCTCATTAGGAATCATTCTTTGCTGGCGAACTCTTCACATTAGGAGCTCTTCTTTGCTGGCGAACTCTTCTCATTAGGTGTTCTTCTTTGCTGGCGAACTCTTCTCATTAGGAGTTTTTCTTTGCTGGGGCGGACTCTTCTCATTAGGAATCCTTCTTTGCTGGGAGAACTCTTCTCATTAGGAGTTCTTTTTTGCTAGGGCGGATTCTTCTCATTAGGAACCCTTCTTTGTTGGGGTGAACTCTTCTCATTAGGAGCTCACCATTCCTGCAAAAAGAAATATCATCAATTAATAAGGATTCTTCTTGGTGTAATATGAGATTTCTTCAATTTTCCGCTTGAAGCACTGAAATATTTAAAGTCACTGATTCTCTGCTTATGGTGTCTTGATCTTTCAATCTAAAACTCGTATAAGATCTCTCGTTGCTTTCTTTATTGGTTTATCTCTTTCTACACTTAGAAATTGCATGACCAGTTAAACTACGAATCTTCTTCATTTGATCTCAAAGTCGATCATCTTGTTTTATATTTTCTCTTTTTAACTGGTAACCCGAAAGGTTAATATCTTTTCCGAGATCCACCTCTTCAAACGGATTGCTGAGAACCGCTTCTTCAAACATGTTGAAATTTTTATTGAGATTCGTCTCTGTAAAAGAAATGTCTCTGCCTCTGTAAACGAAGTGTATTGAGATCCATTTCTGTAAACGGTATGTCTTTAAGGTCTGCCTCTATAAACAGAATGTCATGAAGTTTGTCTCTGTAAACGAAATGTCTTGAGATTCGCTTCTATAAATGAAATGTTTTTGAAATTCGCCTCTGTAAACGGAATGAATTGGGATCCGTTTCTAGGAAAAAACCAAAACCTGCAAAAAAGAAATATCACCAGTTAATAAGAATTCAAATTGGAGTAGTATGAAACATATTCAATTCCCATTTTGAAGCACTGATATCTTTAGAGTCACTGCTTTCTGTCAAATGTATCTTCATCTTTCAATCTGAAACTCGTATCAAGTCCTTTATTTCTTTCTATATAAGTCCGTGCCTTTCTACAATATGTGACCTGCACAAGCCAAATCCATCATTATCTCTCCAACATTAATTATAGAGCAAATTTGCAACCTGAGTGAAATATTAAGGAGCTTTAAGTGCTTCATCGAGAAACTCTGAAATTTTTGAACAATTAAATTGTGCATCTTTCTTATTTGATCATAAGGCTGATCTTTTTCGTGCTTTCCTCCTGACAGCATGAACCATTTTGTTTTTTTTTCTCTCCTTTTTTCTTGTTTTAAACTGAGGCCCCATAAGATCAATCTCTTTGTCAGTACAATACCTTAACTGTCTTACTGTGATGCCATCCAGAAAGTTCTTATCATTTCTGGAGATGTCTAGAAGATTTGAAATCACGCTGCCCGAAGGGCTTACTGACCACCTAAAGGATTCAGAGTTGTATAAACTTACTTTCATACGCAAACAATCGAATATCTCTACAAAAATCCGTCTCTTTAAACGGATTGGAATCTTGCTGATATTCGCCTCTTCAAACAGATTGAAATCTTTGTTGTATGAAAATGTGATTGGAAACTTTGCTAGTCTTTGTTGGATCTATTTCTTTAACCTCGAAGTTGCAAATTGAAATCCTTATATGTTCTTTGTTGATTCTTGTAAATTCCGCTTGGATGGATTCTAATCTTCTTTTCTTCTCCGTTAGGTTTTCTACTTCTGCTTTAACGATGCATCATCTCTTAAGATTGTTCTTATCAAGTCTTGCTTTGCTTAATCTTATTGAGCTTGATCTGAAACTCATGTTTTCTTTATGCCCTGATAGAATTTGCCCCAAAATCTTGTTGTTGAGCTCTTATTCTTTGCATTCCTCCTTTTCCATCTTGATCTTCACTCTTTTGTACAATGATGCCCCACTAATCTCTTTGTTTCTGGCTCTGACACGTAAAATTTGTCCATCTTTCATCCTTTTGGGCGAGCAAATGTCTCAGGTCCTTGAACTTTCTTCCAGTCCCTATACTTTCTTGAAGTCCTTGTACTTTCTTCAGGTTTATTCTTTAGACTCGATAAAAAACCCAAGGTAGAAACTTATTTCAAGCCCCTAAACTTTTTGACATACGCATTCTTTCCATGATATATTAATGAAAACTGGTGCAGGTACGAGCTTCCTTCTTCTGTAATGTCGATTCTGCAAAAATGAATAGCATCAGTTATTAATAATTCTTCTTGAAGTAATGTGACATATCTTCGATTTTTCTGCTTGATGCTCCAATATATTTAGAATCACGACTCATTCTGCCTAAAGTATCTTGATCTTTCAGTCTGGAACTCGTGTAAGGTCTCTTGCTTGTCTTCCTTTGTTGCCCGATCCCTTTTATGCTTGTAACATATATTACTGGGTTTACTCCTTCAATCTTGAAGCTGCAGATTGGAATTTTTCTTGCTTCTTGCCAACTCTGGCAGATTCCTGCCAAAATGTGCAAAAATGCTCTGAATGTATGAATTAGCATGCTCCTATCTTATGGATGCCTAACTATATGATGCATGAATGTTGTCAATTAAGAACCACTTGGGTGAACTTTCATCTTCATAGAAGCTCAAAAAATTTCTTGTTTCATTTTTCATTAAAGCTCTTTTGCTGCCAAGGCAACCCATCTCACACTCATGTTCAACCTTCATGATCTCTGTATTGTTTTACCCTAAAGCACATTTTCAGGTTTTCACTTTAGATTGATTTTCTCAAAGCGCTGTTTAGGGTTTTCAATTTGGTTTTTCCCTCTCATTTTTCTTTTTCCAAGGCACCCTTTTGGGTTTTCACATCGGTTTTTCTTTTTTTCTTCTTTTTTTGAACTCAAATTGACTTCATCAATATCCCAACAGTTGACAATTGAAATTTCCTTTTCTAACGAAGGAACTTGGGGTTGTAAATCTAAGAAGCTGATGATCAATATCTAAGACTCTGTTTCACACTTCATAAACTGTCCCAACTGAGATGTTGCCAAAATAGCAAATAGGAGCGAGGACATGGATGACAATAGTGTTCCTTTGATACACATAGGACATAGAATGGACAAGTTCCTGCAGATCATCAACCGAAAAGCCAACTTGATCTAAGAAGACATGATAATGTGTTGGCTTTGTGGTTTCGATCATCCCAACAGAGATAAAAATCATTGTTTTTCGGGTGAAAGACTTTGTTGTCAATATCGGTTCCAGGTTGTACATTGTATGGAGACCCATTTCTGTGTATTTGTTGGCGTGAGATTCAACACTATCTTCACTTCATACTCTTCTCTTTGCTATCTAGGAATCATGGTTCCCAACAGAGACCATCACCTTTGGAACCAAACACATTCTGTTTTTTGTAGCATTGCCCCGCTCTTGCATTCAACTATCATCTTTGCTCAGTCTAACATTCATAAAGCTTTCTTGTCTTGCAGTGTCTCTGAAGTAATGAACCTTTAATGGATTAATACATATTATTGCTGCAACTTCTGCAAAAAAAAAATGGTTCATGTTCTCTTTTTGCCCCAGGGTTGTCCGTATCTCTTTCCTATTTCTTCAGTTTAAATGTTTCTGACGCTCAGAGTTGTGCCCTTTCCTCGTCATACTTCTTCGTCATTAACCAAGTACCGATGCCACCTCCTGTTCTGCCTCCACTTAAAGGATTAGTACATCATGATAATACCCATGAAATCCTTTGCTTTTCTCGTATCTAATCAACTTATCTGCAAGATGCTTGTTGAAACGGTAAGTGAAAGGCTCAAAATATTCTTCTTAAACCGAAATAATTTGATAAGTCATAGAAAACAAAAGAAAAAACAAAATTAGGCCATGGAATATTAAATGCAAGAGTGCCCTCAACTCAAATGTGACCCCTTCCACTTTATTCGACTTTCAAGAGAAACATTCCCATATTACTAATTCTATCCCGTTTAAGTGGCACTCTTTGCCTCACTAACTCACCAACACAATCCTTCCCTCTTTTTTAATCTCAATCAGGCATTAGAAGCCTGTAAATCCTTGAAGAAAGGTTAACCCTGATAAATAGGATGTATTCTAAAGACGAACTCCTCTTACTCCAATACCCGTATATGATCAAAATGGTATTTTGAGGCTTGTAATGGGGCTATGGCTCACGACTACGAAAGAAAGGATATATAGGCTCAAATAAATATTTAAGGGTAATGAAACCAAGGATCATTTCTTCCAAGTGAAATCTTATTTCTGTGCTCCTTGACCTAAGCATGCTTGAATAACTCTTTTCTTTTTCTTTTTTTTTTTCTTTTTTTGGAACGCTCTAGACTGCCCATTTCTAGGTTTTCACCCTAGAGTTCATTTCCTTTTGTTGAATTCAAAAGTGATCAATCCTCCACTCCTCCTTTAGATAGAGATTCTTTTGAATGGAAGATCTCACATTTGTCGCTCGCTTTTCTTGTACTTTTTCAACTTTGTGATTTCTCTTTCAATTGCTTCAACTTTTATGTCATCAATCTTCAACTTGATTCAATTGATTCTTTGAACATGAACTTTCCACTATTTCCTATTTCTTTTTTCCTCCTCTTCTTCTTTTTTTCTATTCTTTCTTTCTTTTCTTTTTTTTTTTCTTTTTTTTTTGACTTGATTATGAATATTTGTCTTCATTCAGCTTGCATTTCTTGCCACTAATTCTCAAGGCATCAATATCATAGTACGATCAAAACCAAATATCTTTCACTAGTAAACAAACTTTCATCCTATTTACCCCAGTGTAGGGATGATCCTCGGTTTGGGTTGAATCGAAAGAAAATAATCAAGCTCAAAGGGGACAACAAATGATATTTTTCTTATTTTCTTTTTTTTTGTGAAGGGTGATGAAGGAATGACAAATTTCCTCTCATATACGGATATCTTCGAAGAAAAGCAGTCTTCAGGTGGTAGATGTTTTGGGTTATCCCTTCATTCAAGGACCTTAGTAAAAAATGCCTAAGAGAAAAATTCACTCATATTTTGTATTTGGGATTCTCTTGTGATTCCTGAACACTCATTAATGTCTTCCCGTTGGCCTAAATAACTTGGAAGAGAGCCACATTTCGAAACTGGTCTCTGATTTTGATTCTTGGTCACTCTTGCCATTAATATCTAGGGACCTGATAAAAAATGATAAAGAAGATATATACATATACGTATGGGAGAACAAAAACTAACCCAAAACAAATAATGAATGAATTATTAAAAGAATCAAAGGATGTAAAAATATTTTCCATTTGAGAAAAGTTATATAGGAAACAAGCATCGTAAACAAATAAACCGATTAACCTCCTTTACAAAGGACCCTCAATGCTCGTGGGCAAAAGCGATTGGGATGGTTCAGGGTATTATTCTGTAGCGGTCCTAAGAGTGCAGACATAATCTCATGCGGTCAAACTGTGAATCTTTATTTACAGGAAACTTGAGTGAATTTCAGCCCCGACAATTCTTCAATTTTTCTTTGCTAGCACAAGGACATGCCCTTTTTTGCTTATGTTTTGATGCTCTCATCGAATCTTGAAGTAAGACTAACCTGCTTATGAGCTTCCTTGTTTCTTCAATCAATTGCTTGCCCTTTTCGATAGAATGTTCAATCATTTGCATGAGGAAATTGACAACTTCTTCTGGTTGGCGTTTAGATGAACTCTATTTGTCAAGATGTGTGTTGGTGCTTTTAATGGGCATGTCTATTCGAAGCTTCTTCCTTGAGTGCAGCTGATTCTCAATCAACTTCACCTTTGTCTTTCTTCCTTTTCTTTTCTTGACACCTTTCAGCACTTGATTTCCATGTAATCCAATTACATCGGTTTCAACCAGGTAACTACCTCTTGTTTGCAAACCTTAATAGATTGACCTTCAGTGTCGACTTCCAAAATCCCTTGGTTCAGAAAGTTTGAACTTGTCGCCTGAAATTTTAATATTCTCAATGTCATGGTCATGAACTCCATCACGATATTTACAATGATCACTGATGTCGTAACAACTCAGGTGACGGGGTTTTGAAGATTTCAAGTGATACAGTAAAATTTTGAATAATACAACTCTCGATAGGAAACATGAATGAGATTCAGTTTAGTCTTTGACTTTCCACTGACATGTGCATCTGAAGCATTTGACTCTGATGTATTCTTCAGTGAAGGGAGTATCGAAGAACTAGACGTTCAAACATTACTCTGATTCTTATTGACCCCGAACTATAGCATGCCACCCTCAAATGTTTGTTGCGGACTACATCCTTTCTCTTTTTATCTCAATTCTTTCAGCATGTAATGGTCTTTTGTAACATCAAAGTTCTTCAAATCATAAATGCTCATTTATGATGAAATCACTGACTTTGTTTCGGATCCATACCCAGAAAAAATATTTTGGGGCACTGTCCTCAAAATGTGGATTCTACACAAGGCTGGGCAACAAATCTGAATACAACATTGAACTAGGAATAACCGTATCTCTTTTCCTATTGAACCATCCAATCTCTCTGTCTTGAGTTTCTGTGCTTTTTGCTTCTTTTGTAGCTAATTCCTTTGTAGGAAAATTCATTGTTCAACTGGATCCTTGACTTTCAACATTTCAGAGAAAAACTCTGTGGTCCCTCAACTTTGCTAAAATCCCCAAGTCTTTTAATTTTTAGTGAACCCTTGATCGACAAGTTTTTTTTGTAGAAACTTCTAAATTTGGCTTTACTCAGTCCTTCCATGTCTGTTTTTAGTATTTTCAGAGTTTGCGGCGCATCAAGACAGAGTACTTCATTATTTCCTTCTGATTTATTAGATTTCTCATGGATGCCCTGGCTTTATTGACCCAAATTTGCTCTTTTATTCTACCTTGATCTCTACCTTTTATTCAGCTTCTTTTTTTGACTTTTTACTCTTTTTCTCTCTCTTTTTTTCTAACTCCTTTTCTTTTTGATTTTCCCTTTTTTTTTCTTTTCTTTTTTTTCTTCTGATTTTCCTCTTTTTTAAGAAGAACCATTTCAGACTAAACCCTTGTGTGAGCCCTAATACCTATTAGCTTGTCAACATCAGTACTTACATATGAAACACTTTTTTTTGCTTCCGTGGTTTCAAGTAAAGCAACTTCTCGGATTACAAATTGGTTTTGAGACTTGATCGATTCTTTGATCCACGCTACCCAAGCGATCCTCAACGAGTTTCTAATATTGCTCACACTTTCAAGCATATTACCCATGTTTGCAATACTATCAAAATTCAATTATTATTATTAAAAAATGATGTTATTTGAAAAAAGCGATGATTTTCTAAAATGCAATATTTATGTAATGCAATGTATGAATGCACAAGGTATCGATTTTAAGGACTAGTCTTTAGAGCAACATCTATTAGCCAAAAGATCGAATACAAGAAATTGAGAATCTCATTACAGAAATCAGCTAGCTCTGATCCCTAGGCTAATCACTTCGTTCTGCTTCCAAGTCAGCGTCTGTCCTAGCTCGGTGCTGATGTCAAGGTGTTGTTACAAGTCCATGGATTCGATGGATAAAATATGCTCAAATCGGACGACTCCCCACGCATGGATTTTGAACTTGATCATTTCATGATAATCTTGATAACTACCTCAAGCTTTCTTATCAATATATTTTCCTTCTTTGGTAATGCCCCTTCTAAAGCTTTCAAACGTGCCTTTCAAGTAGTTGAATAACACTTTCCAATTCCGTCACATTCTTTCCCAGTTCTTTCATCTTCCTGCTAAAAAAATTTGAATTTTCTATATTACGGTATCCCCTTGATGACTTTTCCTAACTTTGGAACTTGTGATGACAGTTCTGGACTCAAAGCTTGCTCTCCCTTTAATTTCTGTTCGATCTGGTTGTTCAAATCCACAAGTTCTTGAATCTCCTCTTTTATTGCGCTTTTAACCTCTTCACACGGCTTCTTGTGGTTGCTTGCACCCTGACACGTCATTCTCATATATACTGATCTTTTCTTGAATTGAGTCTTCTCTGACTGGGTCCACACCGTCTTATTATCTTCTCCTTGTCTGTCGAACTCATTGGCCACTAAGAACACTGCCTAACTGGACTAACCCTCGAATCTATATCTCTGATGAATGAAAATTGATGCTAGAAAAAACAAGAAAACAAAACAAAACAAAACAAAACAAAAGAAACAATGTCATTATTGTGAATTAACATGAAAAGCAAATAAACAAATTATCTACATAGAAAGCACATAATATTCAACAAAGAAAATAACCAGACAAATGTATTTAAACTGGCAGCACCTGTCCTAGGTCTTGTCTGGCTCTAGCGGGGAAGGTTTTTAAAAATAGAATATGGGTCTTGTTCTAGACTCTCGATTTCCGAACTGTCGTTACCGTCTACTACGATAGTAAGACATTGATTTGGTAGTATAGGTCCCTTAAAACGAAGGCATGGTCCCCATGACACATAAGGTTAGTATACTGGAAGAAGACAAAAACCCGAATTTAGAGCTGGAGAGCATCACATCGAATATTGTCTTAATCCCACTTAAGGAATTAATATAAGAATAAATATTTTTGAGAGAGATAAAAATGTAGAAAAATATTCTAAAATCCTTATTTCATATATGAATATTTTTGGCAAAGTCAATTTCGTAAAATGGATTTTTGGAATTGGACATTTTGGGATAGTGACCAAAATGTGAAGAATGTAAAACTGTTTTTAGTGATTGTTTTATAAAAGGGTCAAATCTTAGAATCTTTAAGGAGCTATTTTAATTTAATTTTTTATTAGACTTTTCTCTCAATTGAGATTATTTTAAAAATGTTTTAATTAAATATTAAAAAGGATTTAGTTAAGGAGAGATGTTTATTGTCCTAAAAACTATTTTAACGTAACTTTTCTCTCTCTCTCAAGTTTTCTATCAAAATCTCTCTATCCAAACACCCTCTTTTTCATTAAATATTTCAGGTAATGATCTTGATTTATTGAACTTATGATTTCTAAATTGATTCTTCAATCTTGTTTTCCCAATCTCATTGTTTTCATTTTCTTTTCAAGAGAATAACATCTAATTGAGAGGAAATTCATCCATTAGAGGTAAGGTTCATTCTTCTCCTCTAAGGAATGGTTATTTTCTAAAATTCCCAAGTATTTGATCCTTTACTTATGTTTCTTAATGAGTTTTTAATGATTTAATTATGGAAAATTGGTTAAATCAAGGTCTAATTAATGAGATTATGTGATTTTCATTTTGGATCTGTTTTGCTGAGTTCTTGATTAGTTTTAATCATAATTTTGATGATTAATAATGTTAATAAGTTGGTTTTAACATTGGAATCCTGAAGCTATGTGAATATCTAATTTTCTAAGTTGTTTGTTATGAGTTTTTGAGGAGTTGTGAGTGTTTAATGAGTGCTGAAGGTATAAGAATGATGTTAGGTTATCTTTGGATGTTAATTGAAGGTAATTTATTGGTTAAACCTTTAGGTTTTGGCTGGGTTAAGTTTGGAAGGTGTTTGATGTTGATTTCTGTTGTTTTGGAAAGGTTTTGATTAGAGTTTGAAGAGGATTGTTGAGAATTGATGTTGCTGGGTTTGTGAATGAATTTTGATGCATTGAATCCTCTGTTTTTGTGTGGTTAAAATAGGGGAGATTGATCCTCAAGCTCGTTGTACCGTTTCGTTAGCTTTGGAGGAGTAGTTTGCATCGACGAACAAGGTTTTGCGTAGTCGGTGAGTGAGAACATAGAATTAGGCTTTGAAATGGTTTAAAGGTTTTTTGGGAGTTTAAACTTAGCTTGAAATGCTGGTTTAAACTTGAAAGTAAGTATATTGAGATTTCTCCATGTTGCGACCGTTTTTGTGACCGTTTGTGGAAAATAGCCTTACTATTAGGGTTTTGGAAATCAGGGTTTCTCATTTTAATTTAATCTTGAAATTAGGGGTTATTCCATTTTTAATCAAATTTCCTTCATTTTCTTAAAAAATGTTTTGGACTCTCCACCCGCCACTTTGGTAGACCGAACACCATAATAACGGAGCAAAGATTCTTATCGTAAAATTCGGGTTCGGGAGTCGGTTACGTGTAGGGAAGGGTTAGCACCCCTACAAACGCCCGTTCGACACCTTATTAATTCCATGTGGCATTTTGGCATTTCAAAAATTAATTTGAATCTAATTAAATATTTTAATTATTAAACGAATTCCATTTCGAATGGGGATACCGTTTTGTAAGAAAATAAATTTTGGACGAATATAAGTTTTGAAACGTGCAAATACGTTAGGACACTTCAATTCATATTCAAAATGTATCTCAACACAAAAGGTTTAATGCATGTCCAATTATTGTCTTGTTCATTTTAAGTAAAACCTAATTAGGGCTTCATTGATTAATTAATTAAGATTCTATGAATATTATTAATTTTTAACATTTATGAGATAGCACCCAAATAATTGGGCACTACCCATATTAAGCCCTAAGTAAATAATAATCCTAATTAATTGTGATTCTAATTATGGGCACTTAATTCTAATTTAATTAAACTAACTATGTGAATACCATTTTCTAGGTTCGAATGACATATTAAATATTTCACTAAAATACTCCCTTGATTAACATCTCATTGCAATGATACACTAATTAAATTAGAGTATTAAAGTGTTCATTTAAACTCATTTATTTTCTATAATGATCTCACCTATCAAATTAATTAGATTTAATTAGAGAACTTAGTCCTAAAAAGCTCTAATTTAGTTACAATAGGTGAATTAAAGTATCTTAAACAAGTATACTACATGTATATTAAAAAACATGCAAAAAATAATTTAAACAATTAAATTAGACAATTAAACACAAAACAATTTGAAGATTTAATGACTGAATTGCATTAAAAATGAATCATGATGCCCAAATTACAAAGAAACTAGTGACTGAATTGTAAGAAAAGAAAAACAAGGCATCCCGAAGTATAAGGAAGCAAGAGAAAGGAGCGGATCCATCCGACCCGATCCAATGAGTACGCGCGAAATTTAGTGACCCGACACCAAAACGATGCTATTTTGGTCCGCCTATAAAGGGGGCTAAACCAAGTCAGACTTGGTCATTCAATCACAAACCCCTCTCTCTTTAAATTGAGTCGACCTCCCCCTTCTCTGAATCATCTCAAACCTCTCACTAAACAGCCGGTAACCGCCACCATCGATTTTTGGCCGGCCACCGCGGGCGATTTTCGGCAGCCTTGGCGGTCGTCGGACAAATCCCTAGAACTAACTGAACCACCCTCTTTAACTCCAACTGTAACCCTAAAAAATTACAGCCTCCGTGATACAAGTTTATGATTTAAGCCCCTCTTTCTAGATCTATTTTCTTTCGCTTCAATTTCCCTTTTTCCTCATTCCGATCTAATGTTTTCTAGGTTTTGTAGGAAAAAGTAAACGAAAGAAATGATATACCTTCCAGCGTGGTTCATGGTATCTTCGGCGACGTTCGGTTGTCCTCTCTGGCAACGGATTTGGCTTCTCTAGTGGTGGTTCAGTTCCCGACATCCGATGAATGCCTCGACAACTTTTCCAGCTTGGTGTAGGCATTTCAGATCTCTAACATCGACTTGGTGGTTTAGTCACTTAGGTTGTTCAGCTCCCGAGCTAGTTCGGCTTCTACGGCGGCGATCGGCTTTCTGGCGTCTTTACGCTTTCCCAATAATACAACTCTGGCGACCGTTCATCCTCCCGTGACGGTTCGATTTTCAAGGGGAGGTATAATCACCAAATTGCCCTTTCTCTCTCTTTCTTTTTAATATTTATTATTAATGGTAGTTATTAATGGTGATTAATGATCGATATGACCTTAATTTTCTCTCTCCTTATATATAGGGGTCTGACTTGCTAACGTAATTGTTGATGTCTGCATGCCAGCTGTGGCCAACTAAGAGGGAAGGGATCCACGTGAAAAGCTTTTGGACGAATAGGGGATTTCCACGTGTGACATTTTGGGCTGGATTTTGTATTTATATGATCATTTTGTGTTTCTTTGGCCATATGTGTGTTTGTTGGAGAATATAGCTGTAAAATGGGCGGGAAACATATGTGAATTGGGCCTTGTAATTTGAGTTGGGCTTTTTATCTAATATTTGGAATGTAAATGGATGGTAAAAAAGACTTTTGGACTGATGTGTATGGGATTTATTCATTATTTACTATTTATTTATTTTTTTGGTTTTATTATAGAGATTTATATTGTATATATAAGTGTACCTGAACAAAATTCGAGTATTACATTCCCTCGGTCGTGCCTTGGCGAAATTGGTTTTATGCACTTGTTTTTAAATTACATGGTACCTACTCTTTAAGCATGATTTAAGTATGTTTTATATTGATTTTGATCATAAATTGATGATGAATGCATTTGGAAAATGATTCATGTAGGTATGAGGAATACTTGTTAATACATGGTTTAATGCATAGAAAATGGTTTTGGATGTTGCTTATAAAAATAGTGAGGTACATGGTTAATAATGAATTATATTGGCAAGTGATGTGGTTTAAAATGTTATCAAATATAGTTGGCGTCCATAGGATTGATAGTGCACTATAAATAAATCGCCTCGGGTGTTGATGGGTTTATGTGTACCGAATACTCCACCACGAGTACCCTAACGGTCGAGGATTATATGGTACCAAAAACTTTCGTTAGTGGATTATGTGTCTAACCGATGATTGGGGTTGTGAATGTACCATAAATTTTGGTTGAGATGACATGAAGTGTTGAGAGGACACTTGTTAAATCCGTGTATCTGATGTAATATTTTGGAAAATGGAACTTGGTTTATGATCACTTGAAAGCCAATATAATTGTTAATGTATCATGTTGATGGATTATATTGTATAATGTTGATTTATACATGTTTACTCTTTAAGCCTTGCATATGGGTTGTTATGCATGAGACGGCTTAAATTAAGGGTTAGCAAATGAGAATTTGTTGTTGATCCATGTTGCATATGGTTTGTTATGCTAGTTTTCGAAAATTTTAAGTGCATGGTTTTCGAGGCATTATGTTTTATAAGATGATTGAAATGGTGGTTTCTGTTGAGTGTGTAAAAGTTCTATTATTTACCCCCTATTTAACCTATATTTCTGCTGCATTCAAGCATAATTCATTGCATTTAGGTTAGATTTCAGTTACACATCACAAATATATTAAATGGCACAGTTTCTACTGAAATTGGTTGCTTTTGCAGGTTGCTGCTGTAGCAGATAGAGAAGCAGGCGCTGGGCAGTGATAAAACAGAGCTGGAACTGGATGAGCAGACGAGGAGGACGATGCTGCCATGGCCGCTGCCGTGGCAGCCAAGGACGACAACGATAGTAAGGAGAAGAAGCAAAATGGGCCTTGATAGAAAGAGAAAGTTAAGCCCATCTGTCGTGGAGCACCCTTATATTTTTCCAAGTCCAAGATCAGAATGAAGGCCAAGCCCAAAGTTTAAGGAAGAAACTCCAAGCAAGAAGGAAGGATGAATTAAAGACTTATGCTCTGAAGATTTAGTCTTTAATAGAGTTGTACTTTAATTTAAACTTGTATTCTTGCCATATTAGAAAACTTGAACCCAAGGCCTATATAAAGGCATGTAATTCGACCTAGGAGAGGACATCATCTATCTCTATCCTTCTTCCCAAAACCCTAGCCGTTTTCCCCTTCTCAACATGTTCTAAATTCCCCCTAGGGCCACAGGTTGATTTGTAAAGTAGTTGCAAGGATTGCTTTTGTTTTAGGAATTTTCTGTTCAATAAAATAAACTTCAAGCTCGCTTATTCTGGTTGTTAACATCTTGCAAGAGTATCGGGAGAGCATTGTGAGGTTATCTATTTACTTAATATCGGGAGAGTTAAGTATACGAAAGGAATAAGTGCAGGTTCTCTAGTTTATAGTTGAACTATCTCGGACCTAGGGATAGGACGAGGTTAAGTGGCTAAGAAAGAATTCAACAACACCGGTATTCATCCTTCGATTCACGCCGGGAGGTATCATCAAAGACATGTTCATCGACAGACTTGGACCTAGGGATAGGCCAAGGCACAGCAGGGATTCTTGCCAAGCTTGAAGTACAAAGTTGTGAGATCGCTGCCGCGACTAACAACAGACCGCTGCCGCGACGGGTGCTGCCGCGACAGGGACGACGACAGAACAGATACTCCTAAACTTTGCAACACCTACACTACTGAGAAATTCAATACCAGCCCATTCTCTCTATCTTGATTACTTTAATCTTATATTCATGTTCTCTTTATTATTTTCGTGACAACAACTTAAACTATTCTTTTACCTTCGTGCAGTAATTCAAGGTGAAGCTATTAGCCCAGTCCCTGTGGAGACGATATCCGATACTTCCGTATCACTTTACTACTTGCGTCGTGTACACTTGCACTACATTGTGATAGACACTTTTATACGCAACAAGTTTTTGGCGCCGTTCCCGGGGACTGACAACATAACTCTACCCTACCTTTTACTGCATTCTTTTTATTTTTCTGTTTTATTTTGGATTGTTCAATCTGTGCTTTTCACAAGGTCTCTTGTTTATGCGTAGATCGAGACGAGGAAAGGAACCTAAGTATCCATTAGATCCTGAAATCGAACGTTCGTACAATCTTAGGAACCGACTTCGCCACGTACTAGCCAGAAACGAATACCTTGAAGAACAGTTAGAGGCCATGAACAACCAAAGGAATCCCCAGGATAGTAACAATCCTGCCGGAGATGGAGGGAATGATCCACCTGCCGACCCTCATGTCGCTGCCGCACGCCGGTCATGCCGAGACTACATGCTCAACGATCATGTAGAACTAGAAACCACCCTGCCAGACGTAGATGTTGACAAATTTGAGCTGAAATCTGTTATGTTCAGCATGATCAACAACGCTGGCCAATTTAGTGGTGCTGCTACAGAGGATGCCAGGGAGCATCTGAAATCGTTCCAGGAAATCTGTGGTTCGTTTAGACTACCAGGAGTTAATCCGGAGATATTGAGGCTTCGGTTATTTCCTTATTCATTGAGGGACAGGGCAAAGACTTGGTGGAATAAACTAATGTCGGGTTCAATTTGAACTTGGGCAGATTTAACTCATGAATTTTTGTCTCGTTTTAATCCTTCACACTTATATGAGCGATTACGTAACAAAATTGCTACTTTTCAACAGAAAGATGACGAGCCAATGTACGAGGCCTGGGACAGATTTACCACTCTTCTAAGGAACTTCCCGATGCATAGATTCCCCGTTTGGAACCAGGTAACAAAATTCTATAATGCTGTCAATTTACAAACTCGTATTAGAATTGATTCAGCAGCAAACGGATTACTGCTGGACAAAGACCCAGATGAGGCAATGGCAATATTGAAAAATCTAGCGAAGAATGAGGAACAATTTCCTACAACAAGAAGAGGGGGTAAACGAGTACTAGCTGTAAAAGACTATGAGGCCGACAATTCATTAAAATCACAGGTGGCATATCTCACTAAGGCAATGAAAAAACTCTTGAAAGAAGATTCACAGCCTGTCTACTCTGCTGAAGAGGTATGCAAAACATGTGAAGGAAATCACAGTTCGGAGGAATGTCCATTACAGTTAGAAGAAGGGATGTATGTTGGGAACTACAATAAGCAGAATTATAACTCCAACAACTACAATCCCAACTGGAGAAAGGACCCCAAGTTCTCTTGGAGCAATCCTAATAATGCCCTGAATCCTCAAGCACAAAATAACCAGAACCAGGGAGGACTTAGATTGCTGACTCGACAGCAACCGCAGTAGCAGCAACAACCACCAGGTGCCACAACTAGTATACTGGAGCAGACTTTGGCTACGTTTATGTCTCAAACAGGAACCTATATAGAGAACATGAATCACTTTGTCAAGAAGACGAAAACCTTCATGGATAAAACAGAGATGCAGATGACCAATCATGAAGCTACTCTGAAATCATTGGAGACACAAATGGGTCAGGTTTCCCAGCATATTAAACCGAGGCATAATGGAGGATTTCCTAGCGATACTGAAAACGCTAGACAGCCCACACATGAGCAGTGTAAAGCTATCACTACTAGGAGTGGGAAGAAACTACCAGGGCCTGAGAAGGAAGCTGAATCAGTTAAGAAACCAGCCTTGGAGTCGACTGTCGAGGAAGCTGCCCCGACAGGTAACAAACAGCATGCTGCCGATGAGCCTGTCACGACAGTAGAAGGGACAGAGGAGAAAGATGATGAACCTAAACCTCCTCAGATCCGTATGCAGTGGGAAGGACGCATTGCTGATTATCGTCCCCCACCTCCTTTTCCTCAACGGTTACAGAAATTGAAACATGAATCACAGCTTAAGAAGATTTATGATATTTTTAAGCAGGTTCATATCAACATTCCGCTGTTAGATGCCGTTAGGGAGATGCCCGATTATGCCAAATTTCTCAAGGATGCCATGTCAAAGAAATCCAGACTTGGGGAATTTGAAACGGTTAAGATGACAGAAGGATGCATGAGTATTCTACACAAGCATCCACCCCAGAAGAAGAAGGATCATGGGAGCTTCATCATACCATGCTTAATCGTAGACAAATTTGTGGGTAAGGCACTTTGTGATCTTGGTGCTAGTATAAATTTAATGCCCAAATCTGTTTTTCAGAAATTAGGTATTGGAAAAGCTCGACCCACAACAGTAATACTTCTGCTGGCAGACCGCTCTTACGTTCATCCAGAAGAAAAAATTGAAGATATTCTGGTAAGGCTGGATAAGTTTATTTTTCCTGCTGACTTTCTTGTCTTAGATTGTGAAGCAGATGAAAACGCACCAATCATCCTGGGGCGACCCATCTTAGCCACGGGAAGATCACTGATTGATGTAGAAAAAGGAGAACTCACCATGAGAGTAAACGATCATGAAATCAAGTTGAATGTTCTCCAAGCAATGAAGCATGCTGATGCAGAAGAAGAATGCAAGGTTATCACTGAAGTTACCCTTGACCAACCCTGCATCAGGCCGGGCTGCCACGACATCAAAATTGGTCACTGCCTCGGCAGCCACTTAGAAGACTGTCACGACAGCATCGACGACAGCAGCCCCTCAGGACCTGCTACATCTGATACTGAAGATCAAGATGAGGTAAATTGGATAGGCAATCGTCCAAGTAAGTTATTCGAACCCTTAAATTACACCTCAGATAACCATGTAATTCAAAAGCCATCAACTGTTGAGCCCCCTGTTATAGATCTTAAGCCCCTGCCAGGGCAGCTAAAATATGTTTTCCTTGGTTTAAATGATACGTTGCCCGTAATCATCTCTTCCAAGTTGATGCAGGAACAGGAACATCAGTTAATAGGGATGCTGCAGCAGCACAAGAATGCTATTGGATGGACGATAGCTGATATCCAAGGCATCAGTCCGGCATTATGCATGCATAAAATTCTTTTAGAGGATGATCATAAGCCGACTATTGATGCAAAAAGACGCCTAAACCATGCTATGCAAGAAGTAGTGCGTAAAGAGATAATCAAATGGCTAGATGCTGGAATAATCTACGTCATCTCGGATAGCAAGTGGGCGAGCCCGGTGCAATGCGTTCCCAAGAAAGGAGGAATGACCGTGGTAACCAATGAAGAAAACGAGCTAATCCCAACCAGGACTGTGACCGGTTGGAGGGTTTGTATGGACTATAGAAAGCTTAACAAAGCTACCCAGAAGGACCACTTTCCTTTACCCTTTATTGATCAAATGCTTGATAGATTAGCGGGAAAACCTTACTATTGTTTTCTTGACGGTTACTCAGGTTACAATCAAATAGCCATCGTACCGGAAGATCAAGAAAAGACGACGTTCACATGCCCTTACGGAACTTATGCTTTTCGGAGAATGCCTTTTGGACTTTGTAATGCACCAGCCACCTTTCAAAGGTGCATGATGGCAATATTCTCCGATATGGTGGAGGATTTCCTAGAAATATTTATGGATGATTTTTCAGTCTTTGGAGACAACTTTGAAAGCTGCCTAGGCAACCTATAGAAGGTACTCGAGAGATGTGAAAAAGAAAACTTGGTATTGAACTGGGAAAAGTGTCACTTCATGGTGGATGAAGGGATAGTCCTTGGCCATAAAATTAGCTGCCGTGGCATAGAAGTCGACAGAGCTAAAATAGAAGTGATCGAAAAGCTGCCGCCACCCACCACAGTCAAGGGAATCATAAGTTTCTTAGGACATACTGGTTTTTATCCGAGGTTCATTGCGAACTTTTCAAAGATCACCAAGCCCTTATGCCATCTTCTGGAGCAGAACCGTCCCTTCGACTTTAACGCTGAATGTACTGAGGCATTCAAGGTTCTGAAAGAAAAGCTGGTAACAACCCTAATAGTACAACCACTAGATTGGACACTGCCGTTTGAGATCATGTGTGATGCTAGTGACTATGCTGCCGGGGCAGCACTTGGGCAGAGGAAAGACAAACTTTTTCATGTCATATACTATGGCAGCAAAACACTGAACGACGCCCAAGTGAACTACACCACCACAGAGAAGGAACTATTAGCTGTGGTATTCTCCATTGACAAGTTCCGTTCTTATATACTTGGAACGAAGGTCATAGTCCACACAGACCACTCTGCATTGAAGTATCTGTTCACCAAAAAGGATGCAAAGCCTCGACTGATACGTTGGATTCTGCTACTACAAGAGTTCGACCTTGAAATCAAGGACAAATAGGGGACAGAGAATCAAGTTGCAGATCACTTGTCAAGGTTGGAGAAGGGAAAGAGTCTACCGGAAGACGAGGCAAACATACTGGAGACCTTCCCTGATGAGCAGTTGTTTGCTGCCACAATCACTGCCGCGACAGCCATGGCGGCAGGTAAGTCTTCTGAACTCCCATGGTACGCTGATTTCGTTAATTTTTTAGTTAGCGGAATAATTCCTCCTGACCTTAATTATCAAGCTAGGAAGAGGTTCCAAAATGATGTCCAACATTATTATTGGGACGAACCTCTTCTTTTCAAAATTTGTGCAGATCAGGTTATAAGGAGATGTGTACCACAGGATGAACAGGAAGATATATTACACCACTGTCATGCTTCACAGTATGGAGGACATTTGAGAGGTAACAAAACTGCTGCCAAGGTTTTGCAATCGGGATTCTATTGGCCGTCACTGCACAAAGATGCTCAAATATTCTACAAGAACTGTGACAAGTGTCAACGGACTGGAAACATCTCAAGGAGACCCAAGATGTCGCTGCAAAATATTCTTGAAGTCGAGATCTTCGACGTTTGGGGGATAGATTTTATGGGACCATTCCCATCTTCATGTGGGAACTTATATATCCTCATGGCAGTGGACTATGTGTCCAAGTGGGTTGAAGCGATCGCCACTCAGAAAACGATGCCAAGACGGTTCAAAGGTTTTTGCATAAAAACATTTTTTCCAGATTCAGCATCCCTAAGGCGATGATCATCAGTGATGAAGGGAGGCATTTTGACAATAGGATTATTAGTGATGCATTGAAAAAGTATGGTGTCAAGCATCGGATTGCAACATCATACCACCCTCAGACCAATGAACATGCTGAAATTTCCAACAGAGAGGTCAAGAACATTCTTGAAAAGATGGTTAAGCCAACTCGGAAAGACTGGTCTCTACACCTCAATGATGCATTATGGGCCTACAGGACAACATTTAAAACTCCATTGGGAATGTCCTTTTATCGCTGATTTACGGAAAAATGTGCCATTTACCTGTTGAGATTGAGCACAGAGCATACTGGGTCATCAAGGCAGTTAATATGGACTTGGAAAAAGCAGGGAAGAAAAGGCTACTTGATCTGAACGAAATTGAAGAAATTCGAACAATGGCCTATGACAACGCAAGAATTTACAAGCACAAGACCAAAAAGTGGCATGACAAGAAGTTGTTGCAGCGACAGTTCTTCCCAGGGCAGCTTGTGTTACTTTTTAACTCTAGGTTGAAACTCTTCCCAGGGAAGCTGAAATCTAGATGGTCTGGCCCATTCCAAGTGGTGCAGGTTTTTCCCCATGGTGCCATCACGATCAAATCTTTAAAAGACGGGGACCAATTCAAAGTCAATGGACAGCGTTTGAAGCATTATCAGGGGACTGAAGCCCCAAGAATGCAGGAAGTGGTTACCTTAGGAGATGCCTCACCTGGCATCCCTAATTTAACCTAAATTTTATTTTTATTATTTATATATTAGGAAATTAGAATTACTTTATTTTTAGGAAATAACGTCTTTATTTTTTTGTTTTTAGGAAATAAAGGAGACAAGAAGAAAAGGAGAAGTGAATTCAGCCCACCATCTTTCCATCAGCCCAAAAAGCCCAACTTTGGAGCCTGTCGTTATAGCTACCGCGACAGACGCGGAAAATACAGCCTGTCGACACGCTGTCGCGGCAGACACGCAAACACGTAACAGACGCACAATAGACACGGAAACGCGTGACAGACGCGTCAGAAACCGCGTAACAGCTGGCCACGTTATTCGCGCCTGCCGTTACAGCTCCAACGGGCAGCAAATTCTCCACTATATAAACCCTGTTTTACTATTCATTTTTCACTCACTTCTACTCTTCTTACTTGTATTCTCTAGAAATTTTACTTGCTTTCATTTTTTTCTTACACAATCCTTGCAACCATGTCTTCTAGAAACACCCGCAGAAGTGCTGCTTCAGGCTCTGCCCCGACAGCATCAACCCCACGATCCTTCCAGATTCGTGACATGTGGGAGGAGAACGGCTTTATCTACACTTCCAAGGAGGGGAACCTGGGACTGCAGCCGTTTATCGCTAGGAAAATCAAAGCCCTGCAGTGGCATATATTCGCAGAACAACCAGAGGAGATGAATGTGTCTCTTGTCCGAGATTTTTATGCTGCCATCGACAGCAGAAACGAGACAGCAGTCACAGTCAGAGGGAAAAAAGTGCCCTTCGAGCCAGAATATATCAACACTCTTTATGGATTTTATGTGGGCAGTAACGAAGATGGCCACCAGCAATTTCTCGAGAGCTTAGAACCTGCTGCCTACGACGTTGTCATGGCAGAACTCACGGACGAAGGTACACAATGGAACACTGATCCGAAAAACCCAAGGACAATGAAGAGAGTCCAACTCACCTCGGAGGCCAAACTGTGGAACGCTTTCATCAAAAAGCGAATCATGCCATCCTCACACAACACAACCGTAGATCAACCCAGGTTATCCCTCATTCATTCTATACTACATGTGAGGCCGATTAACGTTGGCAGATACATCTGGGAGAGTATATTGGAATGTGCACACCGGCCAATAGGACCACTCTTCTTCCCCTATCTCATCACCGCCCTCTACCGCGGCCATCATGTACCAGAAGCTGCCACTGATCTACGACTCCAAGGGAATGGCTGGATTGAGCGAAATATACTCAGCCTGATGGAACTCACTGCTGCCACCCTGTTGTCGTCTTTCGACCCTACTGCCACAGCAGCAGAGCCGACAGAACCAACCGACACTGAGCCTGCTGCCACAGAACCCAGGCAGCCTACAGCAGCAGCACCTCCGGCCGACACCTCCTCTCAGATCCTTGCTGCCATACAAAAGATGGAGGAACGACAACTCGGCCTCATGAGCTTCATCAGGGATTTCACCACAGCCACGATACAATTTATTCAAACCTCTCTTAATTTCCCTGATGTTGTATTTCCGGCCTTCCCAAACCAGTATTTTGCTGCCACTACTCCTGCCCATACCCCTACACCTGTTGCCACGCCCAAGACACCTTCTGTAGCATCCACACCGACCCCTGCCACAACAGCTGAAGGCAGCAACCGCGCAGCTGACACCTCTGCCCGAGGAACCAAGAGAAGGATGCCTTTAGAAGAACTCGAAGCCTTCATAGTGGGTTTCTCCTCTTCCTCAATTTGGGAGGAATCTGACGACGAACCCTCTGTCAAGAGGAATTTGTCCAAAGAGTTCACACCAGTTAAGCGATAGAAAATGGTGGCAGACAAGAACAAGAAAGATAGCGGTAGCGGCAGTAGCAGCGGCAGTAGCAGCGACAACAGTAGCAGCAGCAACAACTTCGAGGTTCAGGTAGTGGAGAAACCTCCTCACATCTCCCATACCCGTATTCAACCTCCAAGGGAGGCCAAAACGAAGAATACACCTGCCTCCCCCATCCGCCAGCCAGCCAAGAAGGCCCCTGCCCGCTGACAGATCCGATTGAGCAGCAACATCGACGACATCACCTAAAATTTAAGTTCTTATCTTATATTGATGTCTGCCTTTTGATATTTTGTGATGCACTTTTTCTTTTAATTGTCAGTTGCATTGAGGGCAATGCAACCCTTGAGTTTGGGGGTGGCATCCCTCCATTAATGGAGTCTTATTTAGTTTAAAAAATTGTGTCCTTTACTTAGTTTATTTTTGCTTTAAAAAAATATGAAAATTTTGGCTTAAGTCTTTGAAGTGAACTTACCTGTCGTGACAGCTCTGTCGTGGCAGTGCCTTTAGGATAGTTTTAGGAGCATTCTAGAGCCTTACTATTGTTCTGAAACTTAAATACTATTTGTGACTGTTATATTGCCTAGAACTCTATTAGTAAACTAGAATAGGAAGCTTAGCACTTGAATAGCCCCTAGAGGTGCCTAACACTGGCTCTAGGAAAAAAAGTTTAAAAAAATAGACTCAATACACCTAGAGGTGCCCGAAACCGGCTCTAGGAAGTTAGTTAGAGGTGCCCGAAATCGGCTCCAGTCAAACTTAAGCTTGAAAAAATAAAATCGAGTCTGAATAAAAACTAAATGAGCCTAAGAATTGCCTCCAAAAAGATGAGCTTTGGCATAAAAATTCAAGTTAGAAGCTGAAATATTCTAGTGAAACTAAGGGAGTCTTGGCATATAATTGTTCACAAGCATGCACACACTGCACGGGGATTATAGCAAGGTTCCGGACGAATCCTAAATTATCCGACAAGGTTTTTCTCACAATATGGAATGAATGGTGGGTAAGGGAAAGTTCACTGTTTTAAGCCAAACAAAAATATTTTATTTAGGTCTAAATTGCTTGAGAGCAAGCAAAAACTTGAGTTTGGGGATGTGTTGAGTGTGTAAAAGTTCTATTATTTACCCCCTATTTAACCTATATTTCTGCTGCATTCAAGCATAATTCATTGCATTTAGGTTAGATTTCAGTTATACATCACAAATATATTAAATGTCACAGTTTCTACTAAAATTGGTTGCTTTTGCAGGTTGTTGCTGTAGCAGATGGAGAAGCAGGCGCTGGGCAGTGATACAATAGAGCTGGAATTGGATGAGTAGACGAGGAAGACGATGCTGCCATGGCCGCTGCCGTGGCAGCCGAGGACGACATCGATAGTAAGGAGAAGAAGAAAAATGGGCCTCGACAGAAAGAGAAAATTAAGCCCATCTGTTGTGGAGCACCCTTATATTTTTCCAAGTCCAAGATTAGAATGAAGGCCAAGCCCAAAGTTCAAGGAAGAAACCCCAAGCAAGAAGGAAGGTCAAATTAAAGACTTATGCTCTGAAGATTTAGTCTTTAATAGAGTTGTACTTTAATTTAAACTTGTATTCTTGCCATATTAGAAAACTTGAACCCAAGACCTATATAAAGGCATGTAATTCGACCTAGGAGAGAACATCATCTATCTCTATCCTTCTTTCCAAATCCCTAGTCGTTTTCCCCTTCTCAACATGTTCTAAATTCCCCCTAGGGCCACGGGTTGATTTGTAAAGTAGTTGTAAGGATTGCTTTTGTTTTAGGAATTTTCTATTCAATAAAATAAACTTCAAGCTCGCTTATTTTGGTTGTTAACATCTTGCAAGAGTATCGGGAGAGCATTGTGAGGTTATCTATTTACTTAATATCGGGAGAGTTAAGTATACGAAAGGAATAAGTGCGGGTTCTCTAGTTTATAGTTGAACTATCTCGGACCTAGGGATAGGACGAGGTTAAGTGGCTAAGGAAGAATTCAACAACATCGGTGTTCATCCTTCGATTCACGCCGGGAGGTATCATCAAAGTCGTGTTCATCGACAGACTTGGACCTAGGGATAGGCCAAGGCACAATAGGGATTCTTGCCAAGCTTGAAGTACAGAGTTGTGAGATCGCTGCCATGACTAACAACAGACCGCTGCCGCGACGGGTGCTGCCGCAACAGGGACGATGACAGAACATATACTCTTAAACTTTGCAACACCTACACTACTGAGCAATTCAATACCAACCCATTCTCTCTATCTTGATTACTTTAATCTTATATTCTCGTTCTCTTTATTATTTTCGTGACAACAACTTAAACTATTCTTTTACCTTCGTGCAGTAATTCAAGGTGAAGCTATTAGCCCAGTCCCTATGGAGACGATATCCGATACTTCCGTATCACTTTACTACTTGCGTCGTGTACACTTGCACTACATTGCGATAGACACTTTTACACGCAACAGTTTCAATGCATTTTGGAAAATGGTTTTAAAATGCATTGATGGTGTGTTGTTTGAGCACTCCTCACAAAGCCTAGTGTGCTTACGCTCCTTCTGTCCATCAATGCAGAAAATTAAAGGTTTGAGGCAGTGAACAAGCAAAGGAAATCCAAGGACTTCGGCTATTGAACGTATGGTTTCGAACTAGACTCGTAGTAATAAAGGCAATGGGGTTCATTGTTGTTTTGGGAGGGTTTTTGCTAAACTTCATGTTTGAGCAAGTTTGTATTGCTGTTTTAGGATTGTAATTGGCCTTATATGTTTGATTGTTGCTTTGTATTTGTGTTTCATGCTTTGGATTGATTGATTCTAGGAAGCATGCCTTTAGATTCTTAGTTGAAGCATGTTGTAATGATTTGATCATGTTTCCTTGATGTTTTATCATGATATGATCTCTACTTTAGCTAAGTTTATGTCTATGAATGTTTGGGACATGTTTGGATTTATGTTTGTATAAAAAACCAGTAAAATTGGACATTACAGGTTTGGTCATATAGATACACGTAACCTTGTATCGATACAATTATATGTAATCTGACAGGGCGTATCAATACACGGGATGGTGTATTGTTACGGGCATGTGTGTTTTGGCAAGGCGTATCGATACGCACGAAGGTGTATGGGTGCGAGTTTGAGCTACTGAAATATGAGATTTTGGAAATGTGATAGTGTACCAATACACTTGCTCATGTATCGATACGAGCAGTAGTTATTTCTGTTAAAATGTTATTTGAGGTTTTTGGCACTTTCATTTTGGTCCTTGATTCTTGTGAATGCAATTGTATGAGTTTGGATGATTGTTTTGGGCTGAAATTTGTCTAACAAGCATGTAATCTGATTAATTGAGGATTGATAACCCAAATTTTAACGAAGCCCATACAATTTTTCTAAGTTTATGTTTTAGTCTTTAAAATGTGTATTTATGCAATCGGTTGCCTTATTGATGCTCGTTTCAGTAGAGTTTTCACCCGCTGCCAGCATGTTCACCATAGGTTAATAATTTGCATCTATGTATGAGCAGCAAGTTTGAAAATCTGCAATATATCCCATAAAAATAATTAGGACGTGAGGTATACATCGTTAGGACCGTGAGTTTGTCTAGTTTCTTTTAGAACAAACGAAAATCGATTTCTATTTGTATTTTAAAATAATCACTAAAAAATTCACAAGCTAAATAAAAAAGTGAGCCTTATATTTTTATAACCGTGCGGAAGTCTAGATTCTTTTAAAACAAATGATGCTCAATTTCTACTTATATATTAGGAGATATGAATTTTTGAATGAGCGAAGATCAGAATGCAAGGCAGTAGTCCGTCTTCAAAAACAACACCGAGTGTGACTTCAAAAATTCACCATAATTCATACGAGTTAAATTAGGAGATGAAATTCATATGGTTGGAAAGATTAGCGAGACTAGTTTCTTGTAGAACAAACGAAACATTATTTGGATCTGTAAATTATTAGTTACTTATTTTTCTTTAAAGGTAGCGCAAGATTCCATATTTCCATGATTAATATTTTAGTCTTTTAAGGTTAATTAGTGGTTAAAAATCTCTTAACAATATTAAAAGTTTGAAAAGCTTAAAAGGGTTTTATAAAGTCTAAATGACTTGTATATTAGATCAAGCATAATACACATTTTATTAAGTAAGTTGAAACGAGTATGAGACTTGAATGTCATTGTTGGATATATGTGATTATATGTTTGATTGGATATTTGTGATTATACAATTGATGTTCTATTTGTGCACAACCTTCAGGCTCTAATCTAACTAGCAGCCACGTGTGGCACTCGGGATAACATTTCGGACACCAGAGATTACTAATTAGCAGTTATGTGTGGCGCTCGGGAAAACAATTCGGACACATGAGATTATTTAACTAGCGACCATGAGTGGCATGGGATTATCCGGATACCCGATATTTGAGCACATGTACAATTTGATAAGTTTGACAATTTGACAAGTTTGACAATTTGACAAGTATGTCAAGTCTAACAAGTTTGACAAATTTGATATGAAAGTGATTTGTTTGAGTAGATTGTAATTACTTGTGATTTGAATATTCGATTCTCATGCCATGCTTCTATGTATACATTTGATTTGTATGCTTATATTTATGAATTTCTTGAAGTATGATAGATTAGTTGTGTACCACTGAGCCCGTAAATCTCAGACTTTGAATTATTTTCATTTTCATATTTGTAGACTTTTGTTCGTGTCCGAGGAGCTTCATCGACGAGGGACTTCCAACATCCTGTTTATAGAGTACAATATCTTATCTAAAGTGGGCATTGTATTCCTAAAAGCCTTACTTGTATTTTGTAGGTTTGCAACTCAGTTATCGTTTTGGGTATTTTGACTATTTTGATATACGATGATATTGGAGCTCCACATATTTTGTATAACTACTTTTATTAAAATTCTAGTACAAATATTTAATGGTATTTTCTTGTATAAAAATCTTTGAAAATTCTGTTGGGTTGCTCCGATGACCTGATGTAGCACCTTGGTCTTCGGGTACTTCGTATTCGAGATTAGGGTGTTACATTTAGTGGTATTAGAGCTTAGGTTTATTCGGTTCTAGGACCAGCTGGTCAATCATAGTAAGGCGTTAGTGAATACATGCCCCTAAGTTAAGGATGCACTCTTTTAAGACTGGAAATCTGATGGTGTATCCTCTTTCCGTGTTATATATATTTGATATTCGTGGGAGTTTGCTTTAGAGAGTGATTGAGATAGTCGAATGTCTCATCTATCACTCTAGCATGGGTGAGAGTGGCCCTAACCTAGAGATCAAACAATTTGATGCTCTTAGAAAATGGTTTGGAATGCTGATAAATATTCTCATTCATTAGTTGTAGGGCTAGATATTTCAGAGACTCTTAGAGGGTACTTTATTATTTTCTTAAGAAATTCGATTTAGAGTTTTTTTATTGATTAGTGTGTGTGATCATTCAAATAAGATGAATATTTTTCCGCAGATCACCTTGATACGAAATTTGAGTGCTCGGTATGTCAAGTTCTAAAGTATAGATAGATGAATTCTATCATAAAATTTTTGAAACTAGATTTAGGGCTAGCTATTTTAGACAAGCTTGAAGGACTTGTTGTGCCAAGATATTGATGTAATTTTGAGCATGAAAATGCTATTTGAGCATGATACTAGTTTAAGATGTTAAGAGGAGTACCTTAAGCTTTATGTGTCGGATGAAACTAGGGTTTTAGTGTCAATGAGGGGAGTGAGTTTCCTACTCATATTATCTTAACAATTGTATCACAAAGAATAATTATTAGGGTATTGTGAGGCTCTCTTGGCTTATGTTGTGGTTGTGAGGGTTTAAAGGCTAACATTAGAAGATCTTTGGATGATAAATCATTTTACAAATGTTTCTATAGAGGAACTACATGGATTGTACCTAGACGAAAAGTAAGAGTTTGGGATCGAAGTATTACCTAGTACAGCTCCAGTATCCATTTGCTCGTACCATATGACACCCACTTAGTTGAAAGAGATAAAGACTCAGTTGCTAGAGTTTCTTGAGCGTGAATTATACACCCTGGTGTGTCACCATAGGGAGCACCGGTGTTATTCATTCGAAATAAATATGTGTCAATGAGATTGTGCATTGATTATCATCAACTCAATAAGGTGATTATGAAGAACAAGTACCCACTTTCGAGGATTGATGATTCGTTCGACCAATTATAGGTGTTTGCATATTTTCTAAGATTGATTTAGGTTTAGATTACCATCTGTTGAAAGTTAAGGATGAAGATATCCCGAAGACAGCTTTTAGGACAAGGTATGTCTATTATGAGTTCTTAGTTGTGCTTCAAACCCTTCGAAAGAAACAACTTTTTTCCAAATTCAGTCAATGTGAATTTTGGCTTTATGATGTGGCATTTTTGGGTTATATTATTGTGGCAGATGGTATTCAAGTTGATCCGTATAAGATTCAAGCAGTGGTGGAAAGAAAGCCACCGCGTAATGTTTTTGAAGTTTGTAGTTTTTTGTTTGTCTAGCCGAGTATTATCGATGTTTTTAAGAGTTTTTCAATGATTGATAATACTTTAACCAAGTTGTTGTAGAAGGGAGTTCCATTTGAGTGGAACGAGAATTGTCATCAGAGTTTTGATAAGCTTAAGGCAATTCTGACATAGACACTAGTTTTGACCCAACTAGAGTCATGTAAGGATTATGTAGTGTTTAGTGGTGCGCCCTTGAATAGACTTGGATGCGTTCTCATGTAGGAAATTAAGGTAGTCGCTTATACAACTAGGCAACTTAAGCCACATGAGCTTAACTATGCTACCCATGATTTGGAGTTAGCAACAATGGTTTTTACATTAAATATTTGGAGGCACTATCTTTTTGATGAAAATGTTATATCTATACCAACCATAGGAGTCTTAATTATTTGCTCACCCTGAAAGAGCTAAATTTAAGGCATCGTGGATGAATCGAGCTGCTTAAGGACTATGATTGCGTTATTGATTACCATCTGGGTAAAAATAATGTGGTAGCAAATGAATTAAGTCATAAATCAGTGGCATCATTGTGGGTGATGTTTGCAAGTTTGAGATTGTCAGAGCATGGTGGCTTATTAGACGAGCTTCAGGTTGAACCGTTGCTGGTACGAGTGGTAAAAGAGGCATAGAAGTCTGATGATAGTTTTGTTGCCAAAGTAGATAGGGTAAGACGAGGTGAAACATCAGTCTTCAAATTACGACATGACGATGTATTGCATTTTAGAGGGAGACTCTATGTTCCAGTAGGTGAACTAAGGGATAAGATCTTTCGTGAGACACATAGTAGCTTGCTTGCTATGCACCCGGGTAGCAACAAGATGTATAAGGAGCTTCGTCCATTTTATTACTGGCCAATTATAAAGAGAGATGTGTCCAAGATTGTGATTTAATGCTTAGCTTGTCAGTAGGTGAAGGTAGAGCATCAAGTTCCTTCAGGTCTTGGAGAGTCTGCAGAACGATCTAGAGATGTTTAACATGTTCCTCCTTATTCCGAGAATAAAAAAGAATATCATTAATGAAAACAACCACGAACTTGTCGAGATAGGCTTTGAACACTCGGCTCATCAGGTCTATGAATACGGTAAGAGCGTTCGTCAATCCGATAGGCATGACGAGAAATTCAAAGTGACCGTATCTCATTCAAAAAGTAGTCTTAGGAACATCTTCATCTTTCACTTTCAACTGACAGTAACCCGATCAAAGATCGATCTTGGAGAAAACCGATGCTTCCAAGAGTTGATAAAAAAGATCATCGATTCTTGGCAAGGGATACTTTTTTTATAGTTACTCGATTTAATTGACGATAGTCAATACAAAGCCGCATAGAGCCATCTTTCTTCTTCACGAATAAAACCGGCGCACCCTAGGGAGAAGTGCTCGGTCGTATGAAGCCCTTGTCTTGTAATTCTTGCAATTGCTTCTTTAACCCTTTCAACTCAATTGGTGCCATCTAATAGGGCGTGATAGACAATGGGCTGGTTCTAGGTTGAATTTCGATCCCAAAATCTACTTCACGAGTCGGAGGAAGACCAATGAGATCCTCGAGAAAGACGTCGATGAATTTGGAAACAACCTGAATAGAGGGTAAGCTGAAATCATACTTATCTTGTATAAAGCATTCGAGTGTTCTCTATTTTTGAGCGCAAGTGCACACTCCTGTCAAGTTATAGTATATAAGATATCATCTCCCACAAGAATTGGACAACTTGATTCAAATTGTTATTCCTGCACAAGAAAAGTAAATGCAAAAGTAAGGTGGTTGTTGAGAAGAAAAGTAAAATAAAAATACAAGTAATAAAATATGAAGTAATCAGATTGATAGAGAGCGCAGGGTTATGCTACTGCTTAGTGTGAAACTGCATTGAATAGGTCAAGTTGCTTTGTGCTTCCAGACTCTGTTGCCTCAACGGTAGATGGCAGATTGAGGCGGCGGAAACTTTCGCTTCCACGGTGGCACTCTACTCTTGCAACTTTCGTTGTCTTGGCAGGTGAGATGGAGAGAAGTCCTGGCGGCAAATCTGGCAGATACTTCAAGTTCGGCGAAGCAATTTTGAAGTGATCCTACCTATGTCTAGGCTAGGATTCTGTTGCTGCGTGATGTAGGCAATACCTAGAAATCTCAACGCAAACCTAACACAGCCAATTAACGTTTGGTTGCTTCTTATAGCTGCTGAAATTCTAACTTATGTCTAAGCCGAATTAGTCAACACCTCTTCATGATGAGACCGTGCTTAATTCTTTCGTGCCCGACAAATGGATTCTTCAACTGGACTCTTGGAACTAATTGAAGGAAGTGAAACACATGAATTAAGCAAACTAAGAGTATTTTATTGCGAAAACAAACTAGAAAACCTAAACAACCATTCTCACAACTAATTACAACATAACCCAAACCCAAAGAAAGAATTAGAACATGTCGGCGGCAAGAAAACCTAAGCTATGCCTAAGAAAAACCTCAACTGTCTTGAATTAGAATTACAATGGGTATATATAGGCATTAGCTAGGTCTAGTCCTTCTTGAAGTAGAAGTTTTCAAAGAAGCTTTTCACATTAAATGTGACTTTAAACTCTGACTTCTTTGAGTGCAGGTGTTCTCTATTTATGAGTGCAAGTGCACACTCTTGTCAAGTTATAGTATAAAAGATATCGTCTCCCTTAGGGATTGGAATGGCTCCTATGAATGTTTCCCTGCACAAGGATTCAGTAAATGCACAATTAAATTTCTGAAGTGGAAAAGTAAAAACACAAATAAAATAGGATAGTGATGATAAGGATGATAGGGAGAGATAAGGTCGATAGATCGGGTATGGTAATTATAGCTCAGTAGTGTGTAAACTGCATTGTAAAGCCTAAGTGTGTTTTATGCTGTCACGATCTGCTGCCTTGGCGGGTAATGGCAGATGGTAGTTGCAACCCTGTCACGCGGTCGCAGCGGGCCTCTACTCTTGCAACTTTCGTTGTCTCAGTAAGTGGAATGGAGATAAGTCCTGGCGGCAAGTCTGGCAGATACTCCAAGTTCGGCAGAGCAATTCTTAAGTGATCCTTCCTATGTCTAGGCAAGGATTCTGTCACCACATGATGTAGGCAATACCTAACAATCTCAGCGTAAACCTAACACAGATAGTTGACGTTTGGTTGCTCCTTTTAGCCGTTGAAAATCTAACTTATGTCTAAGCTGAATTAGTTAACACCTCGACATGATGAGACCGTGCTTAACCTTTTCGTGAGTTTGACACTCTTGTGCCCGACAAATGGATTTTCTCAACTAGACTTTTGGAACTAATTGAAGAAGTGATGAACCTGAATTAAGCAAACTTGAGAATATTTTATTGAAAACACACTTAAGTTATTACAATTGTTTCCTACAACTACTTTACATACAAACACCTAAACCCTAAGAGGATTGGGTCGCAACCTCCAAAACCCCCGTTAATCTATCTATCTACCTCTATGCTATATCCCCTCATGCCCATATACCCTCACATACATGAGTATATATATGGCTCATGGCCTAAGTTTGAGTCCTCCTTGGAGTAGAAGTCCTTAAAGTAACTTTACATTAAATGCTGACTCATTTTTGACTTAAATGTGAACTCTTTGGACGTTGCCTTCTTCATCAAGTAAAGATAAGTACTCCTACTTATCAATCTTTAATCAGCTCTTCCGTCCGCTGCAAGCTTCAAATAATTGCAAGATTGGGCTCGTTGGACTCAGGAAATTGTCCTCTTTTAATCGCGACCCATCTTGACTAAGTCGGTTTAATTCCTGCCTGGGAAGCAATCGGCGGTAGTGCTGCTACGACGACGTCCTTGGCGGCATTTGGAACTTCTTCAGTACAGCTCCTTTTGCTCCCAGCTTTCCCGTCCTCTGCTCTACTCAGCTAGAACACATTGAAATAAAAACTAATCTAAAACATTATCTTTTCTTAACCAAACATAAAATATTCAATAAAAGCATGGTGAAAGAGAAAATATTGTTATTATGCATGCAATGCACCTAAATATACCTAAATTAGCTTAAGAACAACAATAATAAGGGCAGGAATGTGTACAAAATATATAACTTGTAGACAATCTACACACCCCCAAACTCGAACTATTGCTTGACTCAAGCAATGCAACCTAACTAGTAAACCTGTCCCTTGCACAAAATTAATAGAAACGTAGCCTTTAACTTGATTTCTTACCTCAAGGTCGTGGCACCTATTTAATGTTAGTGATAGGTAATGACATGAATTAACTTAGAATTTAATTTTCTTAGTGCCAGTGCAGTGTGTGTAGGTCTGTGTCCATGCTAAATATGCTAAGTTAACAAAGGGATGCTTAAAAAATTGATTACTAAAAAGGATACGAGTTGCTGCGTTGGCAGCACATTTAAGCACTTATTTTCTTTTTTTTGGCATGGCTTTAAGGGCTTTAGCTCATCACAACTATTCTCCGGGCTTGAAGCTAAGATAGGTGCACACTACGAAACTCTGAACCATTTTGAATAGCGTCATCTCGTGAAGGCTTTCATTCACTCTTGCTTATTTGTCCGTCACTTGGTTTAGATACTTGGACTTTGATAGCAGCGGAGTGTCCTTGCTCATGATCTTTCCTAGAGCCTATTTCGGGCACCTCTAGGGTTTTAACCATCCTGCCTAGAGCCTGTTTCGGGCACCTCTAGGGTATCAAACATTTTGTGTTGCTGCCCTGTGTTGCCGCGGTGACAAACTTGTATCCAATTAAGAAATTTTAATTAAATGAAACAGGCAGTGTTAAACTTAGAACTCAAGAAAAAATTCAGCATTTAACAGACAATGTAAGAATAATTGGCAAAAAGAAAAATTTTCTAAGTATTTTTCATGCTTCTTCCCATGTTTAAGTCAAATTTTAAGTATGGTGCAAAAATAAGATATCGGCTAACTATCACAGGCACAAGTTTTTGAACTAAATGTTTCTATTTCATTAAGTGTTTAGGGCATGATTCACATATGCTCCTATATGCTGCTAAATGAACCTAAAGACAAAGAAAACAAAGAAGACTATTCCCCCCAAACTCAAGGTTGGTATTGTCCTCAATGCCTTACAAAATATAAAATAAAAACAAAAAAAATAAAGCATAAAAAGAAAAACAAAAATAGAAAAATTTTAAAAAAGCATAAAAGAAAAATAAACAAAATAAATAGAAAGGTGTTATAGATTAGGGGATTTCCCCTCTGTTGTTGCTGCGTCGGAGGAGGATTCTAAGGAGGTGGGCAGGACGAGGCGGCGTGTGGCAAAAGGTTAGGCGGCTAGGCTCTTCCTCTTGCCACATGGCGGTTGGATGGGACTGGGAGTGGGTCGTTTTGCTGGTACTTCTGGCTCAGACCCTTCACTCGGAGACTTGGTCGTATTAGTGGGCCGCTTCCTTTTACCTGCTGCCTCTGTCGGTTCATCATCGAAGGAATCAGATATCTCCATGTCTGAGTCCTCGGGTTCTTCGGCGGCTGCCTCCTTTAATGCTGGGGAGGCGGTGGTAGTTTCCTCCTCTTTCTCAGAATCTGACGAGGAAGTGAGGTTGTATGGCTGGATGGGAGTGGGCGAGGTCCTTCTCTTTGGGCGGATGTGCGGCCCCTCATTGTCGGTAGTGGCTGCAATAGCAGCTGGAGTAGTAGCTGGTCTGGGTGTGATCTGGGTTGGTTTGGATGTTTCTAACTCCGATAGGAAGGCGGGCAACTTTGGTCCATCGTCTTGATACTTGTCTAGCAAGTAGGCCACAAAGGCCTCTTGCACCTTCGCAATGTATTTGGTGAAGATTACCTCTTTATGTTCGATCCTCTGGCAACTCTCCACAAGGCTTCGCAGTAGAGGAATCACGGAGGAGGGGAGGGCAGCATCAGTACTGCCCGTTGCGGCTGGGGTGGTGGCAGGTTGAGACGACGACTGAGCGGTTGTTGGCGTTTCTGGCTCCGACATCATCTGGAGGCGCGCCTTTCTTGTCCATCCTTCCTTGGCGGCAATGATTGTATCTTTTGGGTGCGGCGGCACACAAAAATTGGTGCATAGGCCCGTGATGAGTGCAGGGAAGACGAGGGGTCCATTGGCGTTGGGCTTGTCTGCGTGGGCATAGATCTCCTCAAGAATCACTTCACCAACGTTGATTGGCTGCCCCTTCATAACACTGTGGATAAGAGCCAGCCGCAGCCTGTTGACTATTGATCCGTGCGAAGTGGGCATCAGACGACATTGGACGAAGTTGCTCCAAAGAATGGCCTCTGGCAACAGATCGCGGCGGTTGACTGATCCATTATTCTTTCAAGTTAGCCACTTGGTGTTGGGCCGACAGATGTTTTCTTGATCTTTTCGTAGTCAGCCGCCGTTAAATAGGACCTCCATTCTTTGTGCGGATTCCCTCTTATTTCTATGCCGTAGAAGTTGTTGATTGTTTCCGATGTGAGCTTGAATCCTTCGCCACTGACATTGACAAAAAGGTTTCCTGGTGTAGGCTTATGGGCATAGAATTCTCGCACCTAGTTGATGTTTATTTCCTATGGCTGTCGGGCGAAAATACCCCATCCCAAGTTGTGAACTCTTTCGAATATGGTGGGTTCAAGGCCAAGATCCCCATCTTGCCTGGTGTATTGGAACCCTATTTCTTCCCAGAGTTATTGATCTGTGAAGTGCTACTTGTAAGTTTCCGCTATAGCAGGGTTTAAGAACCTCTGAAAAGTTGGCTTGGAGGTGGAGGCGGTTTGTTTTGATGTGGCCATAACTATGAGAACGGTTGTGTTTTCCTAAAGAACGAAAAAGAAAGTAAAGCAAATGAAATCTTGAAAGCAAAGAAGATAAGAAGAATTAAGAGTAAAAGAGAGAGCAAAGTGAAGTATGAGGAGAGAATAGTTGGCCTTATATAGCCGCTACTCTCTGCTGCCTTGGCGGGCACGCTACCACCGGGCGATAATGATTACGACGCGATTTACACGCTTCTAGCCATTACGTAGATATTCGTTCCGCTAGCTCTTGCAAATGTAGCCATTGCGGCTAGCCGTTATGAAGTCACTAGCTGTTATGCTTATCTGCCCTAGGCTACCTTGGCCACTGGGTTGGGCCTCTCCTTTATGCTTTTATCCTTCTTGGTCTTGCCTTCATTCCTAACCTGAAATACATTAAATGCAAAAATTAAATAAAAAATAACTAAAAATTAAATCTAACCCTAATGCATAAAAATAAATTAAAAATAAAAATTAGGTTATGTTGGGTTGGGTTGTGCATTTCCCAAACATAACCACTTCCCGAGGGCTTTGCGTTTGGCTTTTCGTCCAAGTATGTTGTTCCTCTACTCAGGTTGGTGTTGGCTGCCATCTTTGCCGCCCTGGCGGGACATACACCAGAGACAAACAAGAGGCATTTTTTTAAAATTACGATAAACAGAAATTTAAGTGCAAGAACTAAAATAGAAGTGAAGAAATTCAAACACAATTGATGTTGCCAATCCCCGGCAGCGACGCCAAAAACTTGTAGGGCGTGTAGGTGTTCTCTATTTATGAGCACAAGTGCACACTCTTGTCAAGTTATAGTATAAAAGATATCGTCTTCCTTAGAGATTGGAACGACGCCTATGAATGTTTCCCTGCACAAGGATTCAGTAAATGCACAATTAAATTTATGAATGTGGAAAAGTAAAAACACAAATAAAATAGGATAGTGATGATAAGGATGATAGAGAGAGATAAAGTCAATAGATCGGGTAAGGTAATTGTAGCTCAGTAGTGTGTAAACTGCATTGTAAAGCCTAAGTGTGTTTTATGCTGCCACGATCTGCTGCCTCGGCAGGTAATGGTGGATCGCAGCTGCGACCCTATCACGCGGCCGCAGTGGGTCTCTTCTCTTGCAACTTTTGCTGTCTCGGTAGGTGGAATGGAGATAAGTCCTGGAGGCAAGTCTGGCAGACACTCCAAGTTCGGCAGAGCAATTCTTAAGTGATCCTCCCTATGTCTAGGCAAGGATTCTGTCACCACGTGATGTAGGCAATACCTAGCAATCTCAGCGTAAACCTAACACAGGCAGTCAACGTTTGGTTGCTCCTTTTAGCCGCTGAAATTCTAACTTATGTCTAAGCCGAATTAGTCAACACCTCGACAAGATGAGACCGTGCTTAACCCTTTCGTGAGTTTGACACTCTCGTGCCCGACAAATGGATTTCCTCAACTGGACTTTTGGAACTAATTGAAGAAGTGAAGAACCCGAATTAAGCAAACTTGAGAATATTTTATTGAAAACACACTTAAACTATTACAACCGTTTCTCACAACTACTTTACATAGAAAAACCTAAACCCTAAGAGGATTGTGTCACGGCCTCCAAAATCTCCGTTAATCTATCTATCTACCTCTCTGCTATATCCCCTCATGACCCTATACCCTCACATACTTGGGTATATATAGGGCTCATGGCCTAAGTTTGAGTCCTCATTGGAGTAGAAGTCCTTAAAGTAACTTTACATTAAATGCTGACTCCTTTTTGACTTAAATGTTAACTCTTTGGACGTTGCATTCTTCAACAAGTAAAGATAAGTACTCCTACTTATCAATCTTTAATCAGCTCTTCAGGCCGCTACAAGCTTCAGATAATTGCAAGACTAGGCTCGTTGGACTCAAGAAATTGTCTTCTTTCAATCGCGACCCATCTTGACTAAGTCGGTTTAACTCCTGCCTAGGCAGCAATCAGCGGCAATGCTACTACGGCGGCGTCCTTGGTGGCATTTGGAACTACTTCAGTACAATTTGTTTTGCTCCCAGCTTTCTTGTCCTTTCCTTCTCTCCTACTCTACTCAACTACAACACTTGGAAATAAAAACTAAACTAAAACAGTATATTTTTTTAGTCAAACATAAAATATTCAATAAAAGCATGGTGAAAGAGCAAATACTGTTATTATGCATGCAATGCACGTAAATATGCCTAAATGAGCTTAAGAACAACAATAATAAGGGCAAGAATGTGTACAAAATATAGAATTTGTGGACACTCTACATCTTCAAAGTAACTTTTCACATTAAATGTGACTTTAAACTCTAACTTCTTTGAGTTGAATGTGGACTTTATCACGTTGCCTTGTTCTGCAAGCAATCTCGAGATTTAACTTCGACGACTCTGCCCGCTGCTACAGACGTTGGAAAATTGAGTGGACATCATCGATAGAATCAAGATTTTCTTCTCTACAAATCGCACTTCGGTTCTCCAACTCCATAGTTTGCTGTCTTGGGCAGCAAGGTGGGCGGCGACAGCTACTCGGCAGCTGTTATCTCTGTTTGGAACTGCATCAGTACAGCTCCCTGGTTCGCTGCCTCAGCATCACATCCTCAACTCCTCTTTTCATCTGTCAGCCTGTTGTACCTAAAACCAAAAGTACACTAAAACAATACATTTTCTTTACCAAACAAAGGATAATCTAGAAAAACATGGCAAAATAAATAAATACTGTAAAATACAATGTATGTTCCTTATTATGCCTAAGATGTACACAAAAAACAACAATAATATGAGATGGAATGTGCATGAAATATAGAACTTGTGGACACTTTACACACCCCAAACTTGAACTATTGGTTATCCTCAAGCAATGCAACCTAAACATACTTGCCCTTATATTAATCAGAAAGAAAAACCTATTTTAACTTGATTTCATACCTCAAGGTCGTGGCACCTATATTAGCTTAGTGAAGGGAACTTAGCAAGAAAATAACTCAGAATTAATTTCTAATGCCAGTGTAGTGTGTGCAGGACTGTATACAGGCTGAATATGCAGAATAACTAAATAAACAAAGATGTTACGATGTATAAGGTTGCTGCCGAGGCAGCACAGTTAAGCACAATATTTTAATCATGGAAATGAGGGCTTCAACTTATCACAACTACTCTTCTAGGTCTGAAATTAAGATAAGATTAAACTACAAAACCCTGAACCCATAAAGTAGAGTCATCCCGTGAAGACTTTCATTCACTCATGCTAATTTGTTCGTCATTTCAAAACTTTCAGATTCATGGACTTTGATAGCAGCAGAGTGTCCTCGCACATGATTCTTCCTTGAGCCTGTTGCGGGCACCTCTAGGGCAGAACAACAATGTTCTTTGGTTTTGCTTATGCTGCCGTGGTAGTACTGTATTTTTCAGTTTCTCTTTTCTGCCTCGACGGCTACCTACAACCATTGCTAGAAATTTGCAAAGAATTCTAAAAACAAGCAGGCAATGTTCATTAGATATTCTAACAAATCCAACAAGTAACAATAGTGTTTGACAATTTTGGCAATTTAAAAATAATTCTAAGTCATTTTCATGCTTTTCCCATATTAAATTCAATTTATTATTGGTGCGAAAATAAGTAATCGGCTAACTATCATAGGCACAAGTTATATAACAAATTTTTATGTTCCGATTATTACTAAGGCAAGTACAATGCAACCTATATGCTACTAAGTATGCCTAGAAAAAAGATGCGAGAGCTATCCCCCCAAACTCGAGATGGGTGTTGCGTGTAAAAGAGTCCTATCGCAAATAGTGCAAGTGTACACGATGCAAGTAGTAAAGTGACACTAGAGTATCAGATATCATCTCCACAGGGACTGGAAATAACTTTATCCTTGAAGTTCTGCACAAGAGAAAGAAATAGTTTAATTGAATTGGTGAAGTAATCTTGAGAAACAACTAAAGTAAAAGATGAAGAAATCAAATTAAAGAATATATCGGTATTGAATTGCTCAATAGTGCAGGTGTTGCACTGCTAGAGGAACTTCTATCTTCTGTCGTCGTTCCTGTCGCAACAGCACCTGTCGCGGCAGAGGTCTATTGTCATCGCGGCAGCAATCAACAACTCTTTAATTCAAGCTTGGAAAGAATCCCTGTTATGACTTTTCCTATCCTTAGGCCCGAGATCTGTTGATGAACACTTCTTGAATGATACCTCCCGGCGTGAATCAAAGGGTGAATCAATGTTGTTGAATTCTTCTTTAGCCACTTAACCTTGAACTTATCCCTAAGCCAAGATGGTTTAACCATAAGCTGGAAAACATGTATTTATTCTGTTCGTATGCTTGACTCCCCCGATATCAAACAAATGGATAACCTCACAATGCTCTCCCGATACTCTTGTAAGATATGAAAAACCAGAATAAATAAACTTGAAGCTTTTATTTCTTGACAGAAAATCCCTAAAACAATACAATCCTTGCAACTACTTTACAGAATCAACCCTTAGCCCTAGGGGGAGTTTAGAACATGACGGAGAAGGGGAAATGACAGGGGTTTAAGGGAAGATGGCTAGGAATGAGATATCCTTCCCTAGGTCGAATTACATGTCTTTATATAGGCCTTGGGTTCAAGTTTTCTAATATGGCAAGAATACAATTTAGAATTAAAGTGCAACTCTAATTAAGACTAAATCTTCTGAGTAGATGCCTTGAATTCGTCCTCTTTTCTTGCCTTGAGTTTCTTCCTTGAACTTTGGGCTTGGCCTTCATTCTGCTCCAAGGCTTAGAAAAATATGGGAGTGGTCCACGACAGACCGGCTTGAAATCCTCTATATGTCGAGCTCCATTTTACTTTTCCACCTCAGCGTTCTGTCGTCATGGCTGCCACGGTAGTAGTCATGACAGCCCGTGGTTCTCAACTCCAGCTCTACAATCCGCCTCTGCTTCTTTGCTGCCCTGGGTTTGCCGTAGAAGATTTCTGCAAAAGTAACCAAAATCAGTAGCAACTGTGCCATTTTATCTAATTGTGATGTATATGCAGAACTCTATCCTAAATGCAATGCATTATGCTTGAATGCAGCAAAAATATGAGTAAATGATGGGTAAAATATAGAACTTTTATACACTCAACACACCCCCAAACTCAAGTTCTTGCTTGTCCTCAAGCAAATACGACCCAACTAAAAATAAAAACTTTTTGGCTTGGCTTAATTCAGTGAACTTTTCATTACCTACCACACATTCACTATCAAGAGCAGTACCTTGTCGGGTGTTTCTGGATTTATCCGGAACAATTCTATAGTTCTTGTGCAGTGTATGCAGGTTTTGTGAACAAATATGTGCCTAGACTCCTTTAGCTTTACCAGAATAGTTATGCTTACAAACTTGAGTTTTATTAGACTCGATTTCATTTTTTTCTGAAGGCAATTCTTAGGATGATTTAGTTTTTTTTACCTTCAACTTCATCTTTGATGGAGGCAATTCTTAGGCTCCTTTAGTTTTTTCTAACTTAAGCTCAAAGAAAAATCTTCCTAAAATCATTGTAAGGCAGTTTTGTGGGCAAGTGATTCTAAAATTTTTCTTTTCTTTTGTTCCTTTCCTAGAGCCAGTGTTAGGCACCTCTAGGGGCAACTCAAGTGGGTAAACCTTCCTATTCTAGTTCACTACTGAAGTCTAGATAGCATACAAGTCACAAAGGGTGTTATAAAGATCAGAACTATAACAAGGCTCTAAATAGTTCCTGAAAACATCATAGAGGCACTGTCACGACAAAGTATGTCGCGACAGGTAAGTTCAGTTCAAAGACTTAAGCCAAAATTTTGTTTTTATTTTCATTTTTTTGACACAAAAATAAACTTAAAATGAGACATAAATTAAAGACACAACTTATCAAGTTCATTAATGGAGGGATACCCACCCCCAAACTCGAGGGTTGCATTGCCCTCAATGCATGGCAATAATTAAAAATAAAAACATAAAAACGACATCACAAAATAGATAAGAGAGCAGCAAAGACAGCAAATATATAAGAAAAAACTTAATTTGATGAGCTGTCGTCGTTGCTGCTGCTGACTTGGAGCTGCCGACGAGCAGTGACTTTTAGGGCAGAGGCTGGCTGGTTGCTGGGAGACAAGGAGGTCATCTTCTTCTTAGCCTCTCGAGGTAGCTGGACGCGTGTCGGTGAGATGTGTGGGGGCTGGTCCGGGACCTCGAGATCATCATCGCTGCTGCTGCTACTGCTGTTGCTGCTACTGCTGCTGCTACCTGATCTACCGTGGCAAGGTCTTTCGACAGTCTCGTTCAGCTTCTTCCTTTTCATTGGAGGGAAGTCCTTGGAGATGTTTTGGACAACTGACGGTTCCGAGTCAGAATCTTTCTAGACGGAGGAGGAAGATAATCCTTCAAAATATTTAGGGTCGATCTCCGGTAGGGGGTCCTTCCTTTTCTCTCCTCTAGGAATGGCAGATCTTCTGCCGCCATTTCCGGTCGTGGCATGTGTGGGTGTGGAGGCGGTAGAAGGGGTTTTGGGGCTGGCAGCAGGTGTGGGTGCAACAAAGAGGGTTTCTGGGAAAACATGGAATTGCACATTGGGAAAATTTAAATCAGACTTGATAAAATTTACCGTGGCGACATTGAAGTCCCTTAGAAATCCCATTAGGCCGAGCTGTCGTTCTTCCATCCTTTGTAGCATCGTCAGAATCTGGCTGGAGGTGTCTGCCGGTGGTGCTGCTGTCGGCTGCTCTGGTTCTACGGCGACAAGTTCAGGGGAGGCAGGGTCTGCCGTTGGTTCTGTCGCGGCAGAGGGGTTTACATACGACAGAAGAGTGACAGCTTTCAATTCCATAAGACTGTAGAGATTCTGCTGCGTCCATCCTTTCCCCAGACCTTGACATCCTCGTTGATTTTTGGCACGTTGTTGCTCCGACAGAGTGTGGTGATGAGATAGGGGAAGACTAGGGGGCTTGAAGGTCGGAGAGCACACTCGATGATTCCATCTCTTATGTATCGGCCCACATTGATTTGCCTCTCGTTGAGAATGGAGTGGACGAGGGCTAATCTTTGCCATTCGACAGTGGTGTTGTGGGAGGTAGGCATGAGGCGCTTCTTGACAAAATGGATCCATAACTTGGCTTTTGAGGTAAGCTGGGTCCTCCTCACGGTCCACCGGTGCTTGGGGTCATCATTCCACCCCGTACCTTCTTTTATCACTTCTGCCATGGCAGCGTCATAGTCTGCCGGTGATAGACTGTTCATGAACCTCCGGTGGGCGTCCTCTTTCTTGCTCACGTACAACCCATATAGCATGTTGATGTACGCCGACTCGAGAGAGATTTCTTTGCCTCGAACTGTCACTGTCATGGCATCCTTATCGGTGACAGCAACATAGAATTTACGAACGAGGGTTACGTTCATTTCTTCGGGCTGGGCATTAAACTTCTACCACTTTTGGGCGAGGATCTTCTTGGCTATGAAACTTTCCAGCCCTAGCTCTCCCGTCGTTTGGGTATAAATGAACCCCTGTTCTTCACACATTTCTCTCTTCTAGAAAGAAATGTAGTACCTCTTTGCTAAGTCTGTGGATGCGAACCGGTTGGGTATGTCGATGTAGCTTGGTGTTGACACTGCCGTGGCAGAGGTGGAGGCAGCGCTGCGTCGGGTTGTTCTGCTGGCCATTACAAGGGACTGTAGCAAAATGAAAAAGAAATTTTCTGAAATCTAAAATCTAGAAAGCAAGTTGAGAGAATGAAAATGAGATGAAAAATGAAATGGGAATGGGGGTTTATATAGAACAAGGTTTTTCTGCCCGTTGGGACTGTAACGACAAGCGCAAATAACGGGGCCAGCTGTTACGCGGTTTTTGACGCATCTATCACACGTTTCTGTGTTTGCAGCGCGTCTGTTATGTGTTTGTATGTTTGTCACGACAGCTCCGTGACAGGTTGCCTTCTCCGCGTCTGTCGCGACAGGTGGTGACAGGCTTGTCCGTTGGGCTTTTTGGGCTGTTATGAATGCTTTGGGCTGGTTCATTCCTCCTCTTTGCTTTGATTCCTTTATTTCCTAAAAATAATTAAATAAATAAACTGAAATAAAATCTTATTTCCTAAAATAAATAAATAAATATCTTAATTCCTAAAAAATAAATAAATAAAACTAAGTTAAATTAGGGGTGCCTTGAGGGGCATCTCCTAAAGTAACTACTTCCTTCATCCTTGGGGTTTCAGTCCCCTGATAATGCTTGAGCCTCTGTCCATTGACCTTGAATCGATGCCCATCCTTCATTGATTTGATTGTAATGGCCCTATGAGGGAAAACTTGGACAACTTGGAAATGACCAGACCACCTAGATTTAAGCTTTCTTGGGAAAAGCTTCAACCTAGAGTTGAACAGCACCTGTTGCCTTGGGCAGAACTGTCGTAGCAAAAACTTCCTGTCGTGCCACTTCTTGGTTTTGTCCTTGTAGATCTTGGCATTGTCGTAGGCCATTGCTCAAATTTCCTCAATCTCATTCAAGTCTAGTAGACTTTTCTATCCTGCCTTATCCCAGTCCATATTTACTGCCTTGATAGCCCAGTAAGCTCTGTGTTCTATCTCAACAGGTAAATGATAGGTTTTCCCATAGATGAGTCGATAGGGTGACATCCCCAATGGTCTCTTGAACGCTATTCTGTAGGCCCAGAGTGCGTCATTGAGATGTAGAGACCAATCCTTTCGAGTGGGTTTAACCATCTTCTCTAGTATGTTCTTTACTTCTCTATTTGATATCTCGGCCTGCCCATTGGTTTGAGGGTGGTACGCTGTTGCAATTCGTATTTTCTTAATGCAGCAGCAATTACCCTATTATCGAAGTGTCTCCCCTTATCGCTAATTATCACCCTTGGAATTCCAAACCTCTAGAAGATGTTCTTGTGAAAAAATCTTTGTACAGTCTTGGCATCATTCTTTTGAGTGGCGATCGCTTCTACCCACTTTGACACGTAGTCTACTGCCAGTAGGATGTACAAATTCCCACAAGATGCTGGGAATGACCCCATGAAGTCGATTCCCCATACATCGAAGATTTTGACCTCCAGTATGTTCTGCAATGGCATCTTGTGTCTTCTTGATATGTTCCCAGTACTTTGGCACTTGTCACAGCTCTTATAAAAATCTTGTGCATCCTTGAACAATATGGGCCAATAGAGACCAAATTTCAGAACCTTGGCAGTAGTTTTATTTCCCCTTAGGTGTCCTCCATAAGGGGAAGCATGACAGTGGTGAAGCACTGCTTTCTGTACGTCCTGTGGTATGCATCTCCTGATAATCTGATCTGTACAATGCTTGAAAAGAAGAGATTCGTCCCAATGATAATGTTTTGCATCATTTTGGAACCTCTTCCTTGCTTGGTAATTAAGCTCAGGAGGTAATAACCCACTTACAATGTAATTAACAATGTCAGCATACCAAGGGGTTTTAGAAAGCTTACCTGCCACCATGGTTGTCGCGGCAGTGCTGGTGGCAGCAAACAACTGCTCATCTGGGAAGGTCTACTGTATGTTGGTCTTGTCTGTTGATTGACTCCTTCCCATCTCCAGCCTTGACAAGTGGTCTGCTACTTGGTTCTCTGTTCCCTTTTTATCCTTGATGTCAATGTAAAATTCTTGCAACAGCAGAATCCAACGTATCAATCTAGGTTTTGCATCCTTTTTCGTGAACAAATACTTTAGTGCTGAATGGTCTGTATGGACCACCACCTTCGTTCCAAGTATATACGGACGAAACTTGTCGATTGAAAACACCACTACTAATAGCTCATTTTCTGTCGTGTTGTAGTTGATTTGGGCATCATTCAGTGTTTTACTGGCATAGTAAATCACATGGAAGAGCTTATCCTTCCTCTGCCCTAATGCTTCCCCGATAGCGTAATCACTAGCATCACACATTATTTCAAATGGCAAACTCCAGTCTGGTGGTTGTACGATCGGGGATGTTACTAGCTTCTCCTTCAGTATTTTGAATGCCTCAGTACATTCAACATTAAAATCAAAGGGGCGATTATGTTCCAATTGGTGGCAAAGGGGCTTGGTAATCTTCAAAAAATTAGCTATAAACGTCGATAAAACCCTGCATGCCCTAAGAAACTTCGAATCCCCTTGATTGTGGTGGGTGGCGGCAACTTTTCAATAACCTCTATTTTGGCTCTGTCCACCTCTATGCCGCAGCAGCTCACCTTGTGGCCCAGTACTATACCTTCATCCACCATGAATTTGCATTTTTCCCAGTTCAAAACCAAGTTCGCCTCTTTGCATCTCTCAAGAACCTTCTGTAAATTGCCTAAACAATCATCGAAGTTGTATGCAAAGACAGAAAAGTCGTCCATAAAAATCTCTAAGAAATCCTCCACCATGTTGGAGAATATTGCCATCATACACCTTTGGAAGGTTGTTGGTGCATTACAGAGCCCAAATGACATTCTTCGAAAGGCATAGGTGCTGTACGGGCATGTGAAGGTGGTTTTCTCTTGGTCCTCTGGTGCGATTGCTATTTGGTTATAACCTGAATAACCATCAAGAAAACAGTAGTAAGGTTTCCTCGCTAATCTATCAAGCATTTGATCAATAAAGGGTAAGGGGAAGTGGTCCTTCTGGGTAGCTTTATTAAGCTTCTGATAGTCCATACAAACCCTCCAACCGGTCACAGTCCTGGTTGGGATTAGTTCGTTTTCTTTGTTGGTTACTACAGTTATGCCTCCCTTTTTGGGCACACATTGCACCGGGCTCACCCACTTGCTATCTGAGATGGCGTATATGATTCCAGCATCAAGCCACTTGATAATTTCTTTCCGCACCACCTCTCTCATAGCCTCGTTCAGTCATCTCTGCGCATCAATGGTTGGCTTATGATCATCCTCCAAGTGGATTTTGTGCATGTATAACGCCGGACTGATGCCTTGGATATCAGCTATAGTCCATCCAATGGCCTTCTTATGCTGCTGTAGCATTTTGATTAGCTGTTGCTCATATTCCTGCATTAACTTGGAAGAGATGATTACGAGCAACATATCATTTAAACCAAGAAATACATATTTAAGCTGCCCCGGCAGGGGTTTAAGGTCTAGAACAGGTGGCTTTTCAATGGAAGGCTTTTGGATTACATGTTCATTCGAGGTATAATTTAAAGGCTCGAAGAACTTACCTGGATGTGTGCCTATCCAATTTACCGCCTCAGAACCTTCAGCATCGGATGTTTCTATGTTTGAGGAGTCACTATCGTCGTTGCTACCGTGACAGTCTTCTGGGTGACTGCGGTTGCAGTGACCAAACTGTCTGTCGTTGGCAGTTCGACCTGATGCAGGGTTAGTCAAGGACTACTTCAGAGATTGCCTTGCATTCTTCTTCTGCATCAGCCTGTTTTATTGCGTGGAGAACATTGATTTTGATTTGCTTATCATTTACTCTCATCGTCAGTTCTCTTTTCTCAACATCGATCACAGTTCTGCCTGTGGCTAGGAAGGGTTGCCCCAGGATGATCGGTGCGTTTTCATCTGCTTCACAGTCTAAAACAAGAAAGTCAGCAGGAAAAATAAATTTATCCACTCTTACCAGAATATCTTCGATCTTCCCTTCTGGTTGTACATAAGAGTGGTCTGCTAGTTGCAGCATGACTGTCGTGGGCCTTGCTTGTCCAATACCTAGTTTCTGAAATACAGTTTTGGGCATTAGATTTATGCTAGCACCGAGATCACAAAGTGCCTTACGTACAAACTTGTCGTCAATTATGCATGGTATGATGAAGCTCTCAGGGTCCTTCTTCTTTTGGGGTGGATGCTTATGCAAGATTGTCATGCATCCTTCTGTCATCTTCACTATTTCAAATTCCCCAAGTCTGGACCTTTTGGACATTGCGTCCTTGAGAAACTTAGCATATCCAGGCATCTGCTTGATGGCCTCTAGCAGTGGTATGTTAATGTGTACCTGCTTAAATATATCAGAAATCTTCTTAAGCTGGCACTCATGTTTTTGTTTCTGTAACCGCTGTGGAAAAGGAGGTGGAGGACGGTAATCTTCAAGGCGTCCTTCACATGGAATTCTGATCTGAGGAGGCTTAAGTTCTTCAGCATCTTCTGTCTGCTCCTCTGTCCCTTCTACTGTCGCGGAAGGTGTGTTGACAGCAGGTTGTTTTTCCTCTACCGGGGTAGTGTTCACGGCAGGTGTCTCTAGGGTCGGTTCCTTACTCGGTATGTCTTTCATATCTGGCCCTTGTAACTGTTTCCCATTCCTAGTTGTGATTGTTTTACACTGCTCATGTGTGGGTTTTCTAGTGACCTCAGTATCACTAGGGAATCCTTCGTTCTGCCTCGACTTGATATACTGTGAAACTTGGCCCATTTGTGTCTCTAGAGATTTTAGGGTAGCCTCATGGTTTGTCATCCTCATTTATGTCTCTTGTCCATGAATGATTCAGTTTTCTTGACAAAGTAGTCCATGTTCGCCATGTATGCTCCCGTCTGTGACATAAAGGTTGCCAAGGTCTGTTCCAGTATACTAGGTGCTGCTGCCGGCTGCTGTCGCGATAGAATTTTGGGCACTCCTTGGTTCTGGTTGTTATGCACTGGAGGATTCAGTGCATTGTTCGGATTGCTCCAGGAAAACTTTGGATCCTTCCTCCAGTTGGGATTGTAATTGTTGGAATCATAGTTTCTCAGCTTGTTATAGTTCCCAACATACATCCCTTCTTCCAACTGTAAAGGGTAGTCTTCTAAACTGTGGTTACCGCTACAAGTTTCACATACTTCTTCTGCAGAATATACAGCTTTAGAATCTTTCCGTTGCAGATTTTCGACTATCTTTGTGAGGTATGCAACCTGTGATTTCATTGAATTATCAGCTTCATGATCGTTTACAGATATTCCTCGTTTGCCCCCTCTCCTAGATGTAGGAAATTGCATATCGTTCTTTGCTAACTTTTTCAACACTATCATTGCCTCATCTGGTTCCTTATCCAGCAATAGCCCATATTCTGTTGAATCTATCCTCAGTCTAGTATGTGCATTGGCAGCGTTGTAGAATTTGACAATCTGATTCTACACGGGGAATCCATGCATCGGGCATGTAACCCCCTTAGCCCGACCTAGACGGTTGACCCGAACTACGAAGATTACACGGGGAAAATCAAAGTCAACCCGGAAGTCAACCTTGATTAACGACTCTTTTTTTCTTTTTAATCTTTTCTAGATACATGTTAACCCTAGGTGAACACTTGAGAAACATATACGTGTAAAGCACAGCGATCGAATTTCAATAAGGGACTCAATTGCACAATATGCAAATGTTAGGGACCAAAATGCAAATTCTGTAAATTAGAAGGTCATAACTGAATTTAAGGTTACCAATATCAAATTAGTCATGTTACATGCTTCCCCGTCGAATTTCACCTAAATTGGACTTCTCGAACTCATACAATTGCAAAAACAACTTTCGGGACTAAAACGTGAAGCTTGCAAACCTCAACACCATTCAAATCAGTGCACAACGGTCACCCGTTTCGAAACGGTGTTGACCGTTCCGAAACACGGGTTCGTTTCGAGACTAGTTCCGAAACAGGGCCTTCCAGTGGCCAAATCGTTTCGGAACAGCCTCCAGCCGTTTCGAAACACGAAGACCATTACAGGCCCCCGTTTCGAAACGCCAGTGCCTGTTCCGATACGGTTTGTCCAGAAGCTGCAGATTTGCTGGTTTTTCATACATAAAACCACTCAAACGCATCCTAATGACTTCCTAACCATGCCAACAAGTCATCATACATGTAAAGAGCACGTTTGCAACTTCTAAACACATCCATAGGCCATAGCAAACAAAACTATAGGCATGCTTCCTATTTTCCAAACCAAACAATCAACCAATCTCCAAAACAAGCATTAAAAGGCCATTTACAATCTCAAACCATTAAAAGCAACATGCCACAACCTAGGGAGTTCAACACATCTCCCAAAACACACTTTAGGTTCCCATTGCCATATTACCAAAACTAAAAGTGTATGGAAACATCACCATACAAGAGCTTGGTTTCCCTTGGACACTCTAGCCTCCTTGTTGCCCTCAAACACTTCAATTATCTGCATTATTTGTACACGAGAGAGAGCGTAAGCACAATTGCTTAGTGAGGCATGCTCTAAAGATAACAACACAATAATGCATTTTAGAAATACTTTAAACAAAGCTTTTAAATACATGCTCATCTCTTTTCATGCAACCTTGCATACTTTACAAGCATCTCATGCTTCATTTCATTCAACTCATCATATTAGCTTTCAAGTGATAGTTCATAACCATTTACAACACAAAACACAATCGGATATGCGGATTACAAGCGTTGTCCCACACGCTTCATACACACTACCGAACAACATAAGGTGGAGTTTATCGGTACAATCACAACCCCTCCACACCCGTGATGGAGTTTAACGGTACAATCACAACTCCTCCACATCACTCTTCGGTAGTTGTATAATTCCACTAACGAGTGCAAGGGACACATAACACAAGATCCACACACAAACTTTTAACCACCGTTGTGATCTTACCTCACTCGTTAGGGTACTTGGATGGAGTTTACGGTACAATCACAGCCCCTCAACATCCAAGGCGACTTTATTCACGGTGCACCCAATCCTATAGTCGGCTAACTATATCCGATTCAAGTACTTTAAAACCATTACATCACTTGCTAATATACATCATTTACCATCAACAATTCACCGTTTTAAAGCATTAATCAAAGCCATTTAACCTCATGCATCACTATGCATCAAAACCATATTAACAATATGTCAAACCAAGGATCTCTTACCTTGAGCATCCTTCAATACATGGCTTTCAAAACCAGCATTAACCATGCTAAAACATGCTTTCAAAACAAAATTTAAACATGCAAATTATAACCAATGCATCAAACCACTTCATGGCTCATTCAAGGGAGTTTTTCCGAAAACTTACTCTTGAGCTTAGCTAAGTTGTTTAGACTTAAACTAAGCTCCTAAAACCTTCAAATAACTGTTTCAAAGATGGAAACCCAACTCCACTCACGTTTCGCTAGCTTGCCGAAACGCCGATTAAGCCTCCGGATCAACTCCAAAAGTGTCCGAAGAGGTCTCCCCTATTTTAAACACATCAAAGCAGAGGACTAATGCATCATCATGCATTGAAATCTTCAGCCAACACACCTAAACTCACTGCTCTACTTAAAACCAACATTTCGGCTACCAAACACAACCGAAATCACCTCCAAACTCTTCCAAAACTTAACCCAACCAAGATCCATCACTTCTAACCATTTTTAAACATCAATTAACATCCAAAATGAACCTAAACTCGTCCTTATACCTCCAGATATAATAGAACACCAAGATCACCTCAAAAACCACCATTTTCATAAGCAAAAACTTAGGAAATACAACCAATTCGGGATTGCATTGATAAAATCTCATTTCCACATCATTATACATCCAAAATACATTTAAGAATCATCTCAAAACAGAGCCCAAACAATTATAACGAAATTCTTCAAGATTTCTTACAAATCTTGAGTTTTAAGCCAAAATCAAGTTCCTATCATTAAAACCATTTATAAAACTTAAATTAAGGATTGACAACTTGGGAATTTCAGTAAAGAACTGAGTATTTAGAGGAGAAGAACAATCTTACCTATAAATGGTGATTTCTTCTTGATTTGAGCCAATTTCCTTAAAAATTCAATGAGGAAATCAAAAGGATTTGATGCAAGATTGATTAGGAATTAATTGATGATAGAAATCTCATCAATTGAAGTGAAGATCAATGCAAAAGTTTCTGGAGAAAGAGTATTTGGATGATGGAATTTTGAGAGAAAAGAAAAGAGAAAAATCTAGAAAAAGGTAGTTATGATTTTTCCAAAAGGTAGTTTCTCTTCTCTTTTAATTAATCAAAACATTAATTAATTCACTCAAATTAAGGAAAAATCTGGAGAAATCATTTTTGGGTAAATTAGCTCCTTAAAGATTCAAAGTTTCAATCCTTACAAAACAGTCACCACTAAACTTTTCAAAAATTGCATTTTAGTCACTACACCGAAATGTAGTATTTCCAACCCTTATTTTGTAAAATTGATTTCACCACTCTTATATATATATATATATATATATATATATATATATATATATATATATTAAAATAGGATTTTTAGATATTTTTCCATATTTTAAAGCATCCCGAACTAGGCTTTCCCTAAAGCCTCCTTTTATATTCGAACCAAAAATCAGACCGGTTCGGTTCAGACCCTAAACTTCTAAGCCCAAAATTGGGGTGTTACAGGGCAGTTCCGTAAAAGAGTTGTAAATTTGTCCCACGCCTCGTGCATTGGTTCGTCATTTTCCTGTTGAAAAGTAGCAATCTCGTTACGCAATCTTTCAGATAAATGAGAAGGATTAAAACGAGAAAGGAATTCATGAGAGAGATCTGCCCAAGTTCTTATTGAACCCAGCGTTAATTTATTCCACCAAGTTTTAGCTCTATCTCTCAATGAATGGGGGAATAACCGGAGCCTCAGCACTTCCGGATTTATTCCTAGCAGTTTGAACGATCCACAAATTTCTTGGAACGTTTTAAGATGTTCTCGGGCATCCTCAGTTGCAGAACCGCTAAACTGGCCAGTGGAATTTATCATGCTGAACATGACAGGTTTCAGCTCGAAGTTTTCAGCTTCCTCGTCTCGATGTAGTCCCGATAGGTCTGTCGTTGTCCAGTTCAACATGGTCATTGTCCATGTAGTCTCAATAGGTCTGTCGTGCAGCAGATGCCGGCGACCGTTCATTCTGGGCATCTTAGGGAGGATCAACAATAACTCTCTGGTTATTGTTGTTGGGGTCATTTAGCCCATCGCCTTTCCTTCCGTTCACCATTGCTTCTACTATCTCCTCAAGATAGTTGTTTCTTTCTATCAAGAGTCGGGCTTAGTTCATGAGTTGGTACGTGCGTTCGATTTCTGGATCTAATTCGTACTCAGGTTCTTTACCTCGTCTAGATCTGCGCATAAGCAAACAACAAACCTTGTGAAAAGAACGGGGTAAATAACACCACTAAAAACAAAAAAAGAAAAAGAAAAAGTGCAGTAATAAAAAGGGTAAAGATATGTTGCCAGTCCCCGGCAACGGCGCCAAAAACTTGTTGCGTGTAAAAGAGTCATATCGCAAATAGTGCAAGTGTACACGACGCAAGTAGTAAAGTGATACTGGAGTATCAGATATCGTCTCCACAGGGACTGGAAATAACTCTATCCTTGAAGTTCTACACAAGAGAAAGAAATAGTTTAATTGAATTGGTGAAGTAATCTTGAGAAACAACTAAAGTAAAAGATGAAGAAATCAGATTAAAGAATAGGCCTGTATTGAATTGCTCAGTAGTGTAGGTATTGCACTGTTAGAGGAACTTATGTCTACTTTCGTCGTTCCTGTCGTGGCAGCACCTATCGCGGCAAAGGTCTGTTGTCGTCGCGGCAGCGATCAACAACTCTTACTTCAAGCTTGGCAAGAATCCTTGTTATGACTTGTCCTATCCCTAGGCCCAAGATCTGTTGATGAACACTTCTTGGATGATACCTCCCGACGTGAATCAAAGGGTGAACACCAATGTTGTTGAATTCTTCTTTAGCCACTTAACCTTGAACTTATCCCTAAGCCAAGATGGTTTAACCATAAGCTGGAAAACACGTATTTATTCCGTTCTTATGCTTGACTCTCTTGATATCAAACAAATGGATAACCTCACAATGCTCTCCTGATACTCTTGTAAGATATGAAAAACCAGAATAAATAAACTTGAAGCTTTTAATTCTTGACAGAAAATCCCTAAAACAATACAATCCTTGCAACTACTTTACAGAATCAACCCTTAGCCCTAGGAGGAGTTTAGAACATGATGGAGAAGGGGAAATGACAAGGGTTTAGGGGAAGACGGCTAGGAATGAGATATCCTTCCCTAGGTCGAATTACATGCCTTTATATAGGCCTTGGGTTTAAGTTTTCTAATACGGCAAGAATACAATTTAGAATTAAAGTGCAACTCTAATTAAGACTAAATCTTCTAAGTAGATTCCTTGAATTCGTCATCTTTTCTTGCCTTGAGTTTCTTCCTTGAACTTTGGGCTTGGCTTTCATTCTGCCCAGGGCTCAGAAAAATATGGAAGTGGTCTATGACAGGCCGGCTTGAAATCCTCTATTTGTCGAGTTCCACTTTACTTTTCCACCTCAGTATTTTGTCGTCATGGCTGCCACGGCAGTAGTCACGACAGCCTGTGCTTTTCGACTCCAGCTCTGCAATCCGCCTCTGCTCCTTTGCTGCCCTGGGTCTGTCGCAGTAGATTCTTGCAAAAGTAACCAAAATCAGTAGCAATCATTCCATTTTATCTAATTGTGATGTATATGCATAACTCTATCCTAAATGCAATGTATTATGCTTGAATACAGCAAAAGTATGGGTAAATGAGGGGTAAAATATAGAACTTTTATACACTCAACAATGGGCATTGCCCTCAATGCACAAAATAAAACAGAAAAATAAATATAAGTGATAAAGAAAATAGAAAAAAATAAAATGAAGAAAAAGGAAAGAAAAAAAACTAAAAATTGGTTGAGGGTTGAGAGGATGCTTGAGTCTTTGCTGCTGAGGAGGAGGAACAGGTTTGGATGATAAAGTTGCGGCCGACAGATGTCTTAGCGGCAGACTTAGCAGGAGAGATTTTTGCTGTCTGTGGCGGTTGGACTCTTTTGTTCGTGGGGTGTGGCTCTTCTTGAGGTTCGGTGGGAGGTGTTTCACTCTCTTTTGACTCAGTCTCGTCGTCCACAAGCTCTACGACTATGATGTATCGCTTCCTCTTCCGAGTGCCTTCCGGGTGCTGCCGAAGGGTGAATCGCCATTGGGATGGCTGCTATTGCTGCTACGACTGCTGTTGCTGGTTCCAGCAGCTGCTGCTCAATCTCCTCTAATGAGGAAGTGTTCGCCATTGTTGTTGCTGTGTATACAAGTGAATGGTGCTGCTGATGCCTCTCTGGGGAGTCTGCCACTGTGTTGGATGCGGTGGTGGCTGAGTAAGATGGGTAGTGCGTCGCAGAGGGCACCTGGCAGCAAGAAGCGGTATGGTGGGTAGCGGCGGCGGATGGTGTTCCTTGTGTTGGGGCTTCTGCTGCAAGGTCTACAGGATATGGAGGTAGAATGGGTCAGTCATCAAGGAATTTCTGAAGGGGATAAGTCACAAAGGCTTCTTGGACTTCCCCTACGTATTTCATGAAGGTCAGATGTTGTTGCTCGATGCGCTTGTTGTTGTTGATAAAGGTGTGCAGTAGCGTGAGGAATTTGTTGTCTGGGCAGCTTCAGTACTGCCGGGGGCGGTTGAAGTGTCAGGCTGGGTGGCAGATGGTTGGCTATGCGTTATAGGCTCTGTCTTCGAGGCCTGCATCATCTGCAGGCGGACTTTTCTGGTCCACCAAAGTTGGCACAAAGGCCTGTGATGAGGGACGGGAAGTACAACCTACCCTTCGTCTTCTAGAAGCAGGTGTGGATCTCCTTGCAGATAACTTCCCCAACATTGATGGGCCGGTTCATCGTGATGCTGTGGATTAGGGCAAGGCGCGGCCGATCAACTGTAGAATTGTGGGAGGTGGGCAGCAGGAACCTCTTGACGAATATGTTTTATAGCATTTCCTCGGGCAGCAGGTGGTAGCGTTGGACAAATCCGCCATGCTTGCCTGCCAACCACGGCGTGTTGGGCTTGCATAGTTTGGCCTTGATTTTCTCATAATCGGCAGCCGTTAGTGACTGCCTCCACTCCTCGTGAGGATTGTCGTGCATATCCAGGCCATAGAAGTTGTTCATGACGGCATCGTTGAGCTTTACAGGTTCCCCTCGAACGTACATGAACGACATCTCTGGGCGGGGATGGTGGGCATTTTCTTTCCCTGACCATGGTGATGTTGGCTATCTCTGGCTGCCGTGCGAAGATTTCCCATCCCTTGTTGTGGATGGTTTCGAATAGATTTGGTTCTAGTCTGAGATCTCATGTCTACCGAGTATAGTGAAAGCCTTGCTCCTCCCATATGTTCTACTTTGCGAACTAAGTTCAATATCTCTTTTCATCGTTGCGGGAGAAGAAGCGTTGGAAGGTGGGTTTAGGTGCCGATGAGGAAGCCATGTGAGACGGTTGATGTTTACTAAAATTCTGAAAGAATGTATGTGAGAGCAGTGGATGCAAGAAATAGATAGCAAGAAGGTGAAAGTAAAGTAAATGATTGAAGTGAGAATGGTTTAAATAGAGGTTGCCGAGAGGTGTCATGACTGCATTAAATGTCTAACGGTCCAGTTATCTCGTGCACGTTACGAGATTTCTGCCCATTATTTTCGTAGCCGTTGGCGGTCAACTAGCCGTTACGCGTTCCTTCCCTGGGCTGTCTCAGCGGGATGGTGGGCGGGCGCCTTGCTGAGCCTCCTTCTTGATCCGGCTCTCTTATTCCTAATCTTGAAATACAAATAAAAATAAAAGTAATTAAATAACTTCTGAAAAATAAAAATCAAGAAACTTATCTAATTCTAAAAAAAGAAAATAAATTAAACTCTAATCCTAATGCATAAAAATAAAAATCAAGAAATTATTAAAAAATTTCATGTTATGTTGGGAGTGTATTTGGATGCATCTCCCAGACATAACCACTTCCTGAGGTAATTTGGCTTGCATTTCCCTCTTGGGGGGTCCTTTTGACAAGTCGTCGTTAACCGGTCAAAATAAATATAAATAATTAACCTCTTTCAGCAATAAATAAAATAAGAAATTAAATAAGTATAGGGAAAGAGGGTCGATCCGCAGGGAGATTAGCTGGAATTGTTGACTTGAATTTGTTGAATTCGAAATCCCAGGAATATCTGCAAGGAAATAAAAAAAGGGGGTGATATTTGATTTCGAATGAAGTAAAAAAATAAATGCAAGAATTAAGGAAAATAATAGAAAAAAACCAAATGTGCAAATTAGCCTCGAGTTAGCCTTGTCAATTCCTTCGATTATTGAAATAGATTTTTACTTCGGGGATCATGTCGGTTACAGTCTGCGAGGCCCAACCCGTCGCAACTTGCTTTTCTCTCGAGTAACCAATTCTCCCAAGACTATCTTCGAAGGTTGATTCTTAAACAAATTAGCCACGTCTATCGTCGTTAAAGTGTTTAGTTTTGAAAGCAGGAAAAGCCCGACTCAGAAATTGTCTAAAAGTAGAATCGCTTCTGATTTTATCTTTCCTTAGCGGACCGCCGCTAAGAGTGTTCACAAGAAGTCGAAATTGCCACAGGCCGATCCTTCCTCCCAACTATGTCTTTAAACGATTTCAGATCAACGAGCTCTTTTGATTTGAAAAACGATTAAAAACTTTAGTAAGGCCGATTGCCAAACTATCTAAATAGAAAGATAAAAATGTATTCCCGAAGGAATTTAGGCAATGTTCAATTCTCACGATTAGAATTGATTTGGCTAACTCTTGGCTCAAGAAATTTAGCTAAGCATGATATTGATTATCATGCTTAACTTGGTTTTGGAAAAATAATTAAATAACATAAAATAAATGAAATAAGAAAATAAAGGAAAAGAACTTGAATTAAAACTAAAAATGTTTACAAAGGTAAAAACTAAAAATGATGGATGAATGAATGATCTAAGCCTTTACCAAGGGTGGTATTTATAGGCTTAGATTTACAAAGATAAAGTGATAAAATAATTTAAAATAATAAACAAAAGATAAAACAATTCAAATGTTTTGAAATTTAAATGCATGAATCTAATCGGATAAGCTGATAACATCCTCCAGAACGTTCCAGAAGCTTCTAGAAGTCGCCACGTCACTGCCACGTCAGACGCGTCGTGCCCGGTGTCGTGCCCATAATGCCAGTCATGACAGAATTATAATAAAAACTGCAGAAATGCCTCATTTTCACTGCTATTTCCAGAATTGGGTCCCTGCACAAAATGTAACGAAAACAACATGTATTAAGCAGCAAGAAGTCCCAATAGCTAGAAAAATAACAAATGAAATGTGTCATATTTGAGCACTCATCAAATTCCCCCTCACTTGTCTCATACTTGTCCTCAAGTATGTCCGAAAAAACATAAACCAAAGAATGCATTTCTCAAGCCATTACAAGCATCAAACATAATCATAAGAGTTCTAGCACGAAAGGATGTTCATGAAAGAAACATAATTAAAACCAAATAGATACAAGCAAAGAGCAGCCCTTGTCCTTTTCAATTACCTATCAAGCATTAATCAAATCTTAGCCTAGTCTTAATCCTCACCAAGATACACTCAAGAGCACTCAAAGTGTTTTAAAGGTAAATTTGAAGCAGAAACACTCAAAGTCAATCATGAATAAAGGTTTCCATATGCTTGTAACAAGTTCAATTCTCCACTACTTATTAGAATCAAGGTGCAAAAATCATTAGGTCTTTTATTCAAGGTGTAATGAGGGTTTAGAGAAAAAAGGTAGAAAGATGGAAAGAAAAAGAAGATGGTCAAAGCAAGATATTTCAAACATAAGCAGTGAAGACATTAAAAAGGAGCTAAAAATGGGCAAGCAAAACACACATTTTTTCTTTCTTTCTTCTTTTTTTTTTCTTCTTCTCGAAACTGTTTTTTATTCTTTTTTTTCTTTTCTTTTTTCGAAGCAATTGCTTCCTTTATTCTGTTTTTTTCTTTTTTTTTTCATTTCGAAGAATTATGCCCTTTATTCGAATTGCTGCTCCTTATTTGCCTAGTAATATAGTTTCTAGCATTTGATCAATCAAAAAGTGGTTAAGCGAGGAAATGGGGTGTAAGGCTAACAAAGGCTCACTAGGCGATGAGAAAGGGTAAATTAAAATGAAAGGGAAGGAAAAGGTTCAAAGCCTAATGCCTAAATCATTTTAAAGCACCTCGTTCTTAGTGTAGTCTCGAATTGTAAGCAAGCCACAAGTTCTAGATTCCTAAAATTCAGGATGACACTCTCAAGCAAAAGAAACGAGCATAATATGAAGAATGCATGCTCAAGGCTCAAATCTTACCAAAATTGGGCTAATTTGATTAAGCTAGGTGAGAAATTTAATTAACACTATCAAGAGTAATTAAAAGAGATGTCAAACTGTAGATTACCCATATCATTTGATTATCAAAATGCTCCAATTCAATCATTCCTAAGCATTAGAACAATTATAACATGCTAGATATAATGCAATGGCCAGAAAAAAAAATCATCTTAAGGTTTAATCAAAACATATTATCAAACAAGCAGACAAGTGGTAATTTACCCTCCCCCTCACTTAAATGAATTGCCCCAATTCAGAAAAAATTAAGGAAATAAATAGAAAGCAAGGGCAAAAGATACTCCCCGTGGATGTAGAGTGAGTCGATGGGAATGATGCACTATGAGTGGCTCGGATCAGCGGCGACAGAGGGCTTTGAATAGACTGCCGGATGTGCGAAAGAAGGTGCAGCGAAGGGTGGTTCAGCATTGGCACCCGTCGAATGTTTGCTGGTCGTCGGCCATCACGGTAGGGAGGAGGAGTAGGGACTGGCCCGAGTTGCTGAAAGGATGCGAACGGCGGCTGAGCGGTGGAAGCCGTATGAGTGGGGTTCTCGACCGGGGCTGGGGGTTTGCCGTCATCGAACATCGCGGCGTGGAGGAGGTGCGGGGCATTGCGGCTGAGTGAGTTTGCGGCTGGGTGTGTTGTGTTTTTAGGGATTTGGTGGTTTTGCGGGAAAGAAAGAAAGGGAAAGGGGGGAGAGTTTGACGATATGCTTAAGGGGGAAGGGCTTGGGGCTATCGTGCACCGTTCATTGAGCGTGCTAAAGTGCACCACATTTAATGAAACGGTGCACTTTGGCTGTGGGAATTTAATTGTCCTCCTGCATTCGAAATGAATCCTGCAAATGAAAAAACAAAATTTATTAAGGCAAAAAAAAGAAAAAAAAATGAAGCATAAATTAAAAAAAGTAAAAATTAACGAAAAATAAACCAATGGGTTGCCTCCCATTCAGCGCTTTGTTTAACGTCGTTTAGCTCGACGACCTTTGCTAAATTTTTGGCTCTTCAAAATAAAGGTTTTCAAATAATCGATAATGTCCATCGCTCGTCGTTTTAACGTCTTCCTTCATCTTTCTTTTTGTGCGCAAAACAACAGCTAAGCTTCTACCTCCTTCCCAAGACGACAACTTACTCAAGATGATGTTTGGCAAAGTTTGGTTGTCGCCTAAAAATATATAATCAAACCATTCCAACCTTGGCTTTGGTTCCTGCAAAATTGATGGAAAATGTTTAGTTCGAATTGAAATTAATCGAAAATTAGAAAGGGAAGAAAGATTTAAAATGATTTCGCCTTTGTTTTTATCGTCGAGATCTGCGAATTCCCTACAAAATTCATAACACAAATTAGTTTCGATCAAATCATCAGCTAACGGATCTATAATATCAATGAAATTTAAACTTGCGACCGAATCAGGATACTTCATAGCTTTGTACATATCAAATTTAACTACTTCCCCATCAAATTCCATAGTTAAGATGCCGTCGCGGACATCAATCTTTGTATGCGCAGCTGATAGGAAAGGTCGGCCAAGCAATATTTCTGATCCGTTGTTGCTGCGATCATTTTCCATGTCAATAATGTAAAAATCAGCAGGAAAAATGAGATTTTTTACCTGTACCAACACGTTTTCTAGTACTCCCTCGGGGTAGATGATTGATCGATCAGCTAATTGAACCGTCACTCGCTTTTCTTTCAATGGTTCAGTCGAAATTTTGTTGTAAACGCTTAACGGCATGATGTTGATAGATGCGCCTAAATCGCACATCGCCCTTTTTATCCAAACATTCCCAATTTTACAAGGAATCGCAAACATACCTTGATCCTTGTACTTTGGCGGCAACGACTTTTGAAAGATGGCCGAAATATTTTCACCAAGGTTAACTTTTTCATTTCCGGATAGTCGCCTTCGGTTTGTGCATAAGTCCTTCAGAAACCTTGCATATTTAGGGACCTTCCGAATAACATCCAAAAGTGGAATGTTGATTTCCACTTTTTTGAATACATCCAAAATTTCCTTCTCTTCCTCCTTTTTATCTCGTTTTGCCAATCTACCTGGAAAAGGAGGAACAGGTTCGTAAGTAGAAACAAAAATATTGGATTTAGAGTTACCTGCAGTGGGTGGAGACTTTTCGCTCTGGTCCTTCGAAGAGTTGCCTTGCTCGTCGGATTTTTGCTCATCTTGCTTGGGCGGTTTAGGCGTTAAAACTGTTCCACTACGCAAAGTTATCGCACTAACGTTTTCCCTTGGGTTGGTTTCGATTTGTGATGGTAACTTTCCCTGGGATTCTATACGGCTAACGGCTTGAGCTAGTTGGCTTATTTGTTTGTCGATTTGTTGGAGATGGGATTGTGTTTGGGTTTGGAATTTTTCCTGCGAAACTGCCAATCTCTCAACAATAGACTCAAGCGAAGATTTTTGGGGTGCTTGGTTTTGGTAGGGAGGTTGTTGCCTAGGTTGGTAATTCGGGTTCTGATTACCGTAGCTTAAGTTTGGGTGATCTCTCCAACCGGGATTGAAGGTATTGCTATGTGGGTTATAGGGTCTTTGGGGAGGTCCGGGAAAGTTGTGTATGGCGTTAACCTGGCACTAGATGGATCTTGGAGTAAGGGACATAGATCAGTTACATGATCGGACATGGTACAAACTCCACAAACTTTGGCAGCTCCTAATTTCCCTGAAACAAGTGAATGCACAATATTAGTCAAATTATCAATCTTATTTTCTAATGTAATTGTGCTTACTGTTTGAACCCGTCGACTGGGTTCACTTGCAGAACCAAATTGTTGCGAATTTGCAGCCATTGTGGAGATTAATGTCCTCGCTGCGATAGGAGTCATGTTAACGAGCGCGCCACCGCTTGCCGCATCTACCATCTTTTTGTCCATTGGTAACATTCCTTCATATAGGTATTGAAGGAGTGTTTGCTCGGATAGGCCATGTTGCGGACAGCTTGCGCACAGCTTCTTGAACCTTTCCCAATAATCATATAGGGATTCGTCGTGCATTTGTTGGATACTCAATATGTTTCGCCTAATTTCTGTCGCTTTTGCCGCGGGGAAGTATCTGTCAAGAAAAACACGAGAAAGATCAGACCATGTATTAATAGAATTTGGAGGTAAATAAAATAACCATTCTTTAGCCATTCCGGCTAAAGAAAAAGGAAATGCCCTTAGTTTTATCTGATCCTCTGAAACTCCTTGCGGTTTCATACTGCTGCACACCATATCAAATTCGGCAAGATGCTTATGTGGGCTTTCAGTAGGTAAACCGTTAAAGGTAGGGAGTAGATGAATTAATCCCGTTTTGAGTTGGAACGGAGTATCGCCTTGCGGAAAAGCGATGCAGAGTGGTTGTTGCACGGTAGGGGCTGCGTTCAGCTCTCGAATTGTTTGATCCGCCATCGGTTCTGGTTCTTGTGTAGGTTCGTCGATTGGTGTGGACTCGGAAGTGGATTCCTGTTCGGATTGTCGTGTGCTTTGTTGCTTCTTTCGTCGAAGTGTTTCGCCGTGAGTTCTACGAGCGCTTGCTTCGATTTCCGGGTTATATGGAGCAAAAGTACCCGGATTCTTCCTGGTCATAAAATAAAACAAAAATCAGTCAATAATTGCCGAAAATAAATCTCCCCGGCAACGGCGCCAATTTTGACAAGTCGTCGTTAACCGGTCAAATTAAATATAAATAATTAACCTCTTTCAGCAATAAATAAAATAAGAAATTAAATAAGTATAGGGAAAGAGGGTCGATCCGTAGGGAGATTAGCTGGAATTGTTGACTTGAATTTGTTGAATCCGAAATCCCAGGAATATCTGCAAGGAAATAAAAAAAGGGGCTGATATTTGATTTCGAATGAAGTAAAAAAATAAATGCAAGAATTAAGGAAAATAATAGAAAAAAACCAAATGTGCAAATTAGCCTCGAGTTAGCCTTGTCAATTCCTTCGATCATTGAAATAGATTTTTACTTCGGGGATCATGTCGGTTACAGTCTGCGAGGCCCAACCCGTCGCAACTTGCTTTTCTCTCGAGTAACCAATTCTCCCAAGACTATCTTCGAAGGTTGATTCTTAAACAAATTAGCCACGTCTATCGTCGTTAAAGTGTTTAGTTTTGAAAGCAGGAAAAGCCCGACTCAGAAATTGTCTAAAAGTAGAATCGCTTCTGATTTTATCTTTCCTTAGCGGACCGCCGCTAAGAGTGTTCACAGGAAGTCGAAATTGCCACAGGCCGATCCTTCCTCCCAACTATGTCTTTAAACGATTCCAGATCAACGAGCTCTTTTGATTTGAAAAACGATTAAAAACTTTAGTAAGGCCGATTGCCAAACTATCTAAACAGAAAGATAAAAATGTATTCCCGAAGGAATTTAGGCAATGTTCAATTCTCACGATTAGAATTGATTTGGCTAACTCTTGGCTCAAGAAATTTAGCTAAGCATGATATTGATTATCATGCTTAACTTGGTTTTGGAAAAATAATTAAATAACATAAAATAAATGAAATAAGAAAATAAAGGAAAAGAACTTGAATTAAAACTAAAAATGTTTACAAAGGTAAAAACTAAAAATGATGGATGAATGAATGATCTAAGCCTTTACCAAGGGTGGTATTTATAGGCTTAGATTTACAAAGATAAAGTGATAAAATAATTTAAAATAATAAACAAAAGATAAAACAATTCAAATGTTTTGAAATTTAAATGCATGAATCTAATCGGATAAGCTGATAACATCCTCCAGAACGTTCCAGAAGCTTCTAGAAGTCGCCACGTCACTGCCACGTCACTGCCACGTCAGACGCGTCGTGCCCGGTGTCGTGCCCATAATGCCAGTCATGACAGAATTATAATAAAAACTGCAGAAATGCCTCATTTTCACTGCTATTTCCAGAATTGGGTCCCTGCACAAAATGTAACGAAAACAACATGTATTAAGCAGCAAGAAGTCCCAATAGCTAGAAAAATAACAAATGAAATGTGTCATATTTTAGCACTCATCAATTTCCCTCTTGGGGGGTCCTCTTGTTCCTTCAGGTGATGTGCTGCTGGGTCCTTCAGCCTGCCATTTGGTCTATCGCGACAGTTTCTGCCTTGGCCCGTCTCTATGCTGATTTTGGCAACTTTTGCATCTGGGCATCCTTCCTTTTCTTTCCATGAGGGTTGTAGCACATTTAACTTTATGCTCTGGTTGTCTACCCTCATGGTCAGCTCCCCTTGTTCCATATCTATTAACGTTCTGCTCGTGGCCAAGAATGGTCGCCCAAGGATGATAGAGGATTTTTCATCAGCCTCACAGTCTAGGATGAGGAAATCAGCTGGAAGAATCAGGTTGCCCACCTTCACTAGGATGTCTTGGATTTTACCCTCCAGTTGTACAAACGGATAATTAACAAGTTTTAGCATGACGTAGGTAGCCTTTACCTCACAGACTTTCCCAGCAGGTTCCACGATGCCCATGACCAGCTCTGTCAGCTTGTCAAGGCGGGCATTGACAGATTCTGAGGCTGGCGCCTAACGCCGCCTCGGTAGGCTATTAGATACTTGTAGTTGTTCTTGGCGGCTTGGTTCAGAACCCGTAGTGCCTTCTCTGGTGGTCTGTCAAGGATGATTCCATTGGCTGAGGCATCAATCATCATTCGTGTTGGGTAGTTCACCCCGTTGTAGAACATTGATACTTGTGTCCAACCCAGGAAACCATGTAGCGGGCAGTTGTTCAGCATCTGTTGGTATCGCTCCCATGCTTCATACATCGGCTCGTCATCCCCTTTTCAGAGGGCTATTATCTCGTTTCGTAGTCTGTCTATGACATTGGACGGGCTGAATCGATCTAGAAATTCCTTACACAGCTCTGTCCATATGTTGAACGATCCTGTTGGCTGGTTGTTTAATCACTGTTTGGCCCTATCCCTCATTGAATAGGGAAATAATCTCAGCCTCAGTACGTCTTGATGGACTCCGTGTAGCTTGAATGCTCTGCAGATGTCCAGGATTCCTCTCAAGTGCTGCCGAGCATCTTCTGTGACAGTCCCTCCAAATTGCCCTAACGTGTTGATCATGTTAAACATAACAGGCTTCAACTCAAAGTGGTCTGCCTCAATCTCAGGTTCTGTCACTGTCGGATCAAACCCTTTGAAGTCATGTTCAAGATAATCTCTAGTGGTTCGAACATTCTGGGACTGCTTGGGCGGAAGAGGGGGTTGCTGCATTTGGTGGATCTTGATGTTCTCTGGGCGGCAAATCTTGCAGCCCTTCTCTGTCGTTCGCAACATTGTGAAGTGGGTCCATGTTTACCTTTGCCTTTTCTTTTTCCTATTTGTTTTTCCCTAGGTTTACTCTGATCTTCTTCTTGATCTCTCTTGCTCTTCGCTCGATATCGTTGTATAAGAGGATCTCTCCTTTTGGATTTGCCCTAGTCATACACTAGCAAAGGAAACTGTAAAATTCTCTTTTTTCGATTAAAAATAAAAATAAAATAGAAAGTAAATAAATAAAAGTGCAGAAATTAAAAACGAATTTCGTTGTTACCAATCCCCGGCAACGGCGCCAAAAACTTGTAGAGCGTTTGGGTGTTCTCTATTTATAAGCGCAAGTGTACACTCTTGTCAAGTTATAGTATATAAGATATCGTCTCCCATAGGGATTGGACATCTTGATTCGAATTGTTATTCCTGCACATGCAAAGTAAATGCACAAGTAAGGTGGTTGTTGAGAATAAAAGTAAAATAAAAACACAAGTAATGAAATAGGAAGTAATCAGATTGATAGAGAGGGCAAGGTTATGTTGCTGCTTAGTGTGAAACTGCGTTGAATAGGTCAAGTTGTTTTGCGCTGTCAGACTCTGTTGCCTTGGCGGTTGATGGCACATTGAGGCGGCGGCAACTTTAGCTTCCACGACGACACTCTGCTCTTGCAAGTTTCGCTGTCTCGACAGGTGAGATGGAGAGAAGTCCCGGCGGCAAATCTGGCAGATACTCCAAGTTCGGCGAAGCATTTTTGAAGTGATCCTACCTATGTCTAGGCTATAATTCTGTTGCTGTGTGATGTAGGAAATATCTAGCAATCTCAGTGTAAACCTAACACAGACAGTCAACGTTTGGTTGCTCCTTTTAGCTGCTAAAATTCTAACTTATGTCTAAGCTGAATTAGCCAACACCTCTTCATGATGAGACTGTGCTTAATTCTTTCGTGAGTTTGAAACTGTTGTGCCAGGCAAATGGATTCTTCATCTGGACTTTTGGAACTAATTGAAGCACATGAATTTAGCAAACTAAGAGTATTTTATTGCAAAAACAAACTTGAAAACCTAAACAACCATTCTCACAACTAATTACAACTTAACCCAAACCCAAAGAAAGAATTAGAACATGTCGGCGGCAAGAAAACCTAAGCTATGCCTAAGGAAAACCTTAGCTTTCTTGAATTAGAATTACAATTGGTATATATAGGCATTAGCTAGGTCTAGTCCTTCTTGAAGTAGAAGTCTTCAAAGTAGATTTTCACATTAAATGTGACTTTAAACTCTGACTTCTTTGAGTTGAATGTTGACTTTATCATGTTGCCTTGTTCCGCAAGAAATCTCGAGATTTAACTTTGGCGGCCCTGCCCGCTGCTACAGAATTCAGAAAATTGAGTGGGCGACATTGATAGAATTAGGATTTCCTGCTCTTCAAATCGCACTCTGGTTCTCCAACTCCATAGTTTGCTGTCTTGGGCAGCAAGGTGGGCGGTGGCAGCTACTCGGCAGCTGTTGTCTCTGTCTAGAAGTGCATCAGTACAGCTCCCTGGTTCACTGCCTCAGCATCACATCCTCAGCTCCTCTTTCCCTTTGTCAGCCTCTAGTACCTAAAACCAAAAGTACACTAAAATAGTACATTTTCTTTACCAAACAAAGGATAATCTAGAAAAACATGGCAAAGTAAAGAAATATTGTAAAATGTAATGCATCGTCCTAATTATGCCTAAGATGTACTAAAAAAACAATAATATGAGATGGAATGTGCATGAAATATAGAACTTGTGGACACTTTACATCTTGTAACACCATAGCATCAAATAATGAAGTTGGTTTTTGATCAATTAACAAAATGGATTCCTTTCTTAAACCCCGAAGATATAATCGTCGGTTTTGGCAATCAATCCAGGCTTGATGTCTACCCAACCAATCTAAGCCTAACACTAGGTCAAACTCACATTCGGGTAACACAAAGAGATCACAAAGGAAGGGTATGCTTCGAATAGTCACATGGCAATCCCTACAGATTAGATTAATATGCAAGTTTCCCCCTATTGGGTTGGATACTACAAGGCTCGTTTTCACTATTTCGGGTTTCAAACTAACTTTTTCTAACATGGATGAACATATAAAAGAATGGTTTGATCCCGGATCTATCAAAGCATAAACAAGATGGAAGTTTAGTTCAATTGTACCCGCGATTACATCGAGAGATCCTTCTTCCTCCTTGCCTTGGATATGATAGACACGAGATGGGACTCAGAATTCTTGATGGGTCAAGGCTTTCGAATGGGAGCTTTTTCCCCTCCCTTGGTTCCCCGACTGAGCTTGCTTAGGGTTCTTGTTTCGGTTAAATGGTACAACGCTCGGATTTTCTGAATACCGAGTAGGTGCCTTGTTGGACTTCCTCAGACAATCCTTGATGTAGTGGTCGTCTCCACCACACACAAAACATAGATTAGACTAGATTCGAAATTGGCCAAAATGTTGTTTCTGGAAATGCTTGCAAGTCAGAAATTTCTCGGTGTTTCCTGTGTTGTTAACGAAAACAATAGGGACATCAAAGCTTGTTCATCGGTTGAGGTCTCGACAAATAATTTCTTTGAGGAGTAGGAGCATAGGTTGAAGACCCTTCTTTCACATTCTTAGCTTTCTTCGACTGCCACCCAGACTTGTCGTCACTTTTCCGCTTCTTATCACCCTGATAACCGCTCTTTCTCTTTTCCGCGGCTTTCATTCTGGATTTATTGGCAACGGCCCGATTCACTAGAGTTTGAAAGTCTATGATTTTTAGAGCCGTGAATATCAGACTTAGTTCATCATTCAACTCGTCGATGAACATCCAGAACTTGTCTTTCTCGGTTTTGATGTACTCCGACCCGTACTTGCAATATTTGCAAAAATCGGCTACATATTGTTCGACCGGCCGATTAGCCTGCTTCAAGTACAAAAACTTCTTCCTGCGATCAGCCAAGTACTGTTCACTTATATACTTCTTAAATTCAATGACAAAGAATTTCCACGTCACATATTTAGCCGGGGCAGTTAGAATTGTAGTTTCCCACCAGCTGAGCGCTTTGTCGGCTAGAAGTGCGACTACACATTCGAGTTTATGCTCATATGAGCAATGGAGTTGCTTATTCAGGATTTGAGTTGTTCTTTCAAGCCAATGTCCGGCTTCCTCCGGCTTCTCCTAGTTTTCACCGGTGAACGTATAAGCTCGGTGTTGCACGAGCTTGTCGATCGGGGCTCGACTCGAGGCAACAACAACAGGAGCCGGTTGTTCATGTCTCATGTTCATCGGAAGTTGATCAAACATCTCTTTCATACTAAGGAGACATTCTCTTTGGGCACTTTAAAGAGTCGGGTTATTCGAAGTTTGTTAGTTATGTTCAGGAGGTGGAGTCGAATCTCGAGGTTCCGTTCTTCTTGGGGGATCAGCTTGTCCCGGAAGATCAGTTGGTCCCAGAGGATTAGTTTTCATCTTCACACCGCCATCCTCGTTAGAGGATTCTTGGGGACTTTTATTGTTCCGAGCTAGCCTCGTCTTTGACATTCTATAACGTTTAAACCAAACAAAAGTTAGGATAGGAGGGTATATAATTACAAGAAATTCAAAGTGAGACTTCTAGGTGGCATAGTTCAAACCTATATGATGCATGCAGACTCTTATGAACTTTAGAACCTATAACCTAAAGCTCTGATTACCACTTTATGTAACACCCCTCGCCCGGGTTAAGAGCGAGAAGCGTTACGACGCGCAGCGGACTTATAAACATATAACATATAAACTCAAAACAAACAGACTTATCATATGATATTCAAGCAATCCATTTCAAGTAACATAGCCAATACACACTTAAATACACTTAACATAGGTTAATCATACATGTAACTAGTCAATTAGGGGCTAATTAAAACTTTTAACATATCAAGATCTTGTTATAACCTTAATGTGTCTAAACATGTAATCATTTGCAACTAAACAAACACATCTATACATTAAAGAACCATGTAATCAAACAAACTAGATTAGTCCTATCATGAATCATTCAAACCAACATGGATCATTCAAGGTACATTCGAATCATACATAGCTCAAGATGGTGCATTTCAAACAAGCAGGGATCAAGATGGAATCATTCAAATTATATGCATGTTCCTATGTAGGCTATATATACATTGATCTATTCATTTCTAACATCCAAGTTAATTGTATAACAAACAAGTACAATGGCAACAAGGACTATACTATCATACATCATGCCATTCAAAGGTCCATTGAACATATCCAAACACATATGATCATATCATAAGTCATAATTTAACCAAACATCATATATATATATATACAAACTTGGCAAAAGTGTCATACAAGACTTAATACAAACATAACTTAATCCTTACAAACCATTAGCTACTATATATACATAACAAGTCATGTGTTCACATTTAACATGTATATCAACCAAAATGCATGTGACACAACTCTAATACACAAATATATGCCACACTCTAGAAGTCTTAAACAAAAAGATCACATCATACATGATTCTTGCTTGTAACTTGGTGCTCCAGGAATGAATTGAGCAGCTTTCAATCAACACAACTTGTTGGTTTGGGAAGGAGGAAATAAAGAGTGATAAATACAAAAGATGTACTTAGTGAGGTAGTACTTAAATCTATTAGTTTGATCTTTTAGGTATCTTATTTCAATTATTCAAGGTTACCTAGCTAGGATTCATATTACATAAGCATCACCTAGCTAGTTTAAACATGATCAAGAAACACTTAGCTAGTTTTAGAAGCATGGAAACAAGTAGACATGTAGGCACATTTGCATCAAAGAACAATGCAAACAAACCATCATTTAACAATACAAATAATGAACTCATAGCATATCATATACATAGAACAATCATGTAATCGATCAAGTAATACATAAGCATATCACATAGTCACCATTCGAATAGGCATCTTAGACATGTAGATCATGTATGTTTCAAGAAAAATCAGATTAGTGTTTAAGCCTTTAATGTCTTGAACTCATGTTTCATATAATCACAATCATATAACATAACACGTCACATATATCACTTGTTACACGTCTTATTCAAGTACTTATAGTGTTTTGCCCTGGTAAATTAGTAGGACTAGGTAATCAAGTCTCTTTAGGTATAAGGTACCAATTCAAAGGATGCGTAAGGCATCAAAATCAGAGGGTGCAAAATGCACCAAGGTGTCTTCCACACCATCACAAGGTAACCAAATGATCAACAGAGGATGCACGAAGCATCAATTACACAAGGTGTTAACAACACCAACATAGAGTACATAAGGTACTAATTTCAGAGAAGCTCTAGACTCTAAGGCATGTCGTTCTACCTAAGAAAAACTAGCCAACCAAGGCTTATAGTGTCTTTTAATTCAAACAATCACAAGTCATTAACAAGCCAACATATCAATCATGTAGCACATAGCATGTTGCAAGCATATAAGGTCTATCTTTGGTCAAAGTCTCATTGTTTCTAACATGTATAAGTCGCATATACTCATTCATACAACATGTAACATTCAAGGGAAGTAGCATAACAAGCACATAGAACTCATATAATCCATCAATCAATTGTATATACCATGTATCACACAATAGCACCAAACTAGTAGCAAACATAAGCAATTGTCTTTCCATTTAACCTTTTCCCCTTAAAACATTTACCAAATATTATTTATGTAACACCCCAATTTTGGGCTTAGAAGTTTAGGGTCTGAACCGGACCGGTTTGATTTTCGGTTCGAATATAAAAGGAGGTTTTAGGGAAAGCCTAGTTCGGGATGCTTTAAAAATATGGAAAAATATCTAAAATCCCCTTTTAATATATATAAGAGAGTGGTGAAATCAATTTTACAAAATAAGGTTTGGAAATACACATTTTGGAATAGTGACTAAAATGCGATTTTTGAAAAGTTCAGTGGTGACTGTTTTGTAAGGATTGAAACTTTAAATCTTTAAGGAACTAATTTACCCAAAAATGATTTCTCCAGATTTTCCTTTAATTTAAGTGATTTAATTAATGTTTAATTAATTAAATGAAAAAGGGAAACCACTTTTTGGAATTTCATAACTAACTTTTCCTAAAATTTTCTCATTTCTTTTTCTCTCAAAATTCCATCATCCAAACACTTTTCTCCAGCAACTTTTTCATTGATCTTCACTTCAATTGATGAGATTTCAATCATCAACTAGTTCCTAATCCATCTTACATCAAATCCTTTTGATTTCCTCATTGAATTTTCAAGAAAATTGGCTTAAATCAAGGAGAAATCACCATTTAGAGGTAAGGTTGTTCTTCTCCTCTAAATACTCAGTTCTTTACTGAAATTCCCAAGTTACCAATCCTTAATTTAAGTTTTATAAATGGTTTTAATGATATGAACTTGATTTTGGCTTAAAACTCAAGATTTGGAGGAAATCTTGAAGACTTTCGTTGTGATTGTTTGGGCTCTGTTTTGAGATGATTCTTAAATGTATTTTGGATGTCTAATGATGTGTAAATGAGGTTTTATCAATGCAATCCCCAATATATTGTGTTTCCTAAGTTTTTGCTTATGAAAATGGTGGTTTTTGGGGTGATCTTGGTGTTCTGTTATAGCCGGAGGTATAAGGACGAGTTTAGGTTCATTTTGGATGTTAATTGATGTTTAGAAATGGTTAGAAGTGATGAATCTTGGCTGGGTTAAGGTTTGGAAGAGTTTGGAGGTGATTTCGGTTGTGTTTGGTAGCTGAAATGTTGGCTTTAGGTAGAGCAGCGAGTTTAAGTGTGTTGGCTGAAGATTTCAATGCATGATGATGCATTAATCCTCTGCTTTGATGTGTCTAAAATAGGGGAGACATCTTCGGATACCTTTGGAGTTGATCCGGAGGCTTGATCGGCGTTTCGGCAAGCTTGTGAAACGGAATTGGTGAGTGAAGTTGGATTTCCAGCTTTGAAACAAATGTTTGAAGGTTTTGGGAGCTTAGTTTAAGTCTAAGCAACTTAACTAAGCTCAAGAGTAAGTTTTCGGAAAAATTCTCTTGGATGAGCCATGAAGTGGTTTGAGACATTGTTTATAATATGCATGTTTAAATTCTGTTTTGAAAGCATGTTTTAGCATGGTTAATGATGGTCTTGAAAGCCATATGTTGAAGGATGCTCAAGGTAAGAGATCCTTGATTTGACATGTTGTAAATGTGGATTTGATGCATAGTGATGCATGAGGTTAAATGGCTTTGTTTAATGCTTTAAAACAATGAGTTGTTGATGTTATATGATGTATATTGGCAAGTGATGTAATGGTTTTAAAGTACTTGAATCGGATATAGTTAGCCGGCTATAGGATTGGGTGCACCGTGAATAAAGTTGCCTTGGATGTTGAGGGGTTGTAATTGTACCGTAAACTCCATCCAAGTACACTAACAAGTAAGGTAAGATCACAACGGTGGTTAAAAGTCCGTGTGTGGATCTTGTGTTATGTGTCCCATGTACTCGTTAGTGAAATTATACAACTACCTATGAGTGATGTTGAGGGGTTGTGATTGTACCGTTAAACTCCATCACGAGTGTTGAGGGGTTGTGATTGTACCAGTAAATTAATTTAAGGTTTTTAACTAGGCTATGAAATGGGGTATTACAGTCAAAACGAGTCATTCAGATTCTCGAAGACGTGTTTTGCTTTTTGTATCATTGAGTTTGATGGATGTTGAAAGGAACATCTTCCATTGGTCGAGTTCGCATACAACAATAATTACCAGCCTGCATTAGAATGGCTCATTTTGAGGCATTATATGGTCGTAAGTGAAGGACTCTATTGTGTTGGACAGAGCTTAATGAGAGAAAGATTGTTGATCCGGAGTTGATCATGTAGGCTGAAGATAAAGTTCAGATGATTCAGGACAATTTGAGAGCAGCATTAGATCGTCAAAAGTCATATGCAAATTTGAAGCGCAAAGAGATAGAGTTTGTAGTGCGCGACAAAGTCTTCCTTGGTTTCACCTTGAAAGAAAGTTTTGCGCTTCGGGCTCAAAAGGAAATTGAGTCTCAGTTTTCACTGAACCTTACGAGGTTCTAAAAAGAATTGGACCCATGGCATATCGATTAGCCTTTTCTCCTTAGTTGGAGTGTACTCATAATGTGTTCCACGTGTCCATGCTTAGGAGGTATCATTCTAATCCTTCTCATATTCCAATGCTTAAGTAAATTGGAGTGAATCCGGACTTCTCATATGAAGAACATCCCATTCGAATTTTGGCCCGAGATATCAGAGAGCTTAGAAAAAATAAGATTCCCTTAGTGAAGGTCATGTGGAGGAATCATGGAACTGAGGAGGCAACATGTTAGCCAGAACAGTCCATCAAATTACAGTATCCACACCTTTTCGATTTAGGCAAATTCACTACAACAAATTTATCAATTTATGATGATTTTTCTACATGACGTAACATGTATCGTCACAAAATTTACTATAAATGTGACGATTTTTTTGTTTTGTCACATTTAGTGATTAATGATATATCTTTTACGACAATTTTAAAATATGTCATGGTTTTTGGTCATTAAATGTTTGGAGCCAAAATTTGCCTCCTAAAAATTTTGGTGGGAAACCTTTCAATGACGTTTAGACACAATAGTGACGTTATAAAATCGTCTCCAATGAAATGTAAGTATTGGTGACGATTTATTACTATGGTGATTTGATTTTCATCAGTGACATTACAAATTTGTCAACAATAAATTTAATTAGTGACAATTTAATTCGTCATATTTTATATGATATAAAAGGTGACATTTTATTCACGCCTCAAAAAATAGGGTTAATGTAGTGAAAATAGTTATTTGTCGCTCATTGTTATATTTTTTGTCTTTTAAATGACGATTTTCCAAGACATCATGCTAACATGTTATTTTAAATATTATTAAAATTGTAAAAAAATAATATTAATTTTTTTGAAGGAAAAACTAAAATATTGCAAAATTTGTAACAAATTATTAAAAATTATAAAATTATTCTACAATATAAAGAATATTAAAAAATAAAATATATAAAAAAATAAAAAATTATAAACATTCTAATCTTCTAGTATTTTTCTTTTATTTTTTATTTTCGCGTTCTCCCGTCTCTCTCTTTACATCTTTTTATCCATGCCCCGAGGGAGTTTCAGGGGAAGCTTCGACGATAATGCTGGGATCGTCCGCCGTATCAGATCTTTAATGATCGAAAAGATTAACATTTCTTACACTTTTTAGTCTTATTGTGTCGAATTTGTTTGCCGTTTCCCCAAAATCGATCCTAAAATCCCTATATCTAAATTTTTAGGATCGAAGTCGGGCTCTAATTGTGATCCAAAGTTATTAGCCGTTCAGATCTATGAAAGCATATTTGTATCATTTGATCTCTTCAAAAAACTCGAATAGGTTTTGTTTCTTTCTTTTTGGGTGATGGTTTGTCATTGAGCATTATTTATGTTAGTGTTCAAAGTGAGATTTGGTTTCTTATTACTTTCCACTTCTGTTTTTCAGACTCTCAAAGCTCGTGTGGCTGTCAAGGCTGAAGAAAAGAAGCTGGAGTTGTTTCTTTAGTGGAGTGAGCAACACAAAAAGCTTAACAGTTTTATAAGGTATTCATTGATATGGTGTTAGGGCCTTTGGGGTGAAAAATCTTTTATGCTTTAATATTGCTTTGGCAGTGAATGACTCTAGTATTAACACCCTTTCTGCATACTTATCTACTGCAGGTTAATTATAACTTTGATCCAATAGTGTCCACATTCACAATTTTATTGATACAAAGATAAGTTTCTTTTCAAGTGCATAGTAATGTTGAAGCATCTGAAAACTTAAACATTCCTGCTTTCTGGGATTTAGATAGACTGTTATGGTTTTTCTATGATAAATTTGAACTAGTTTTGATTGCTTTTGGAATGTATTTTAGGACCAAAATCGAGCCTCCAATATTTTTTAAAATTTGATCTCTTCAAAAACTTGAATAGGTATTGTTTCTTTCTTTTTTGGGTGATGTTGTGATTTATTATTCTTTTTTGTAGGTCGGTGATAAAAATTGATGAGTGTTTGTTTGTTTGTTTGTTTTGAGGGTGGTCGGAGATAATCGTTATTGGGAAGTGGCAGCACCAGTGGATGGTTGGCCTTTAATGTGGTTTTACATCATCAATGACCTTACATGCGGAGGCTAGTGTTTTTTTTTTTTTTGAAATTTTCATTTTATAGGCAATGGAGCAAAATGTTAGGTTTGTAGAAAGTATGGGTCTTTAATGTTAAAATGTAGGCCTTTAATGTGATTTGTAAAAGTTTTGAGATGTTATTGTGATTTGTAATAACTTTGGGCTTTTATTAAATTTATAAAATTTTGGCCTTTATTGTAGTTTATAAAAATGTTATACTTTATTGTAATTTATAATTTTTTTTTAATTTTTTAATTGAAATTTTTAAAATTTCAAAGGAAGAATTGTGACGTTATTTTCTTGTCATTTACACAAAATATTGATATTATCAGTGACGAATTTTTTATCGATTAGTGGCGTAATTGTCACCGAATAAAATTTATAAGGTAACGTTATACATAAACGTCATTATATGTTTAACAATATGTGACGCAAAAATGATTCATCGTCACGCTATACATTTAACGACGCACCTAGTGTGATGTTCATCGTGACGTCAAATTTTACGTCACAAGATACAAATAGTGACATAAATGTAAGTTTTGGTGACAATATTTTCAACGTCAAAAAATAAGCAAATTTATTGTAGTGATTTCAAGTACAAAATTTCTTTTAAGGAAGGGGAGTTGTAACGATCCAAATTTTCAAGTCAACATTCGAGTGTTGACCCAAATTCGTAATGAATAAATTATTTTTAGTTTGATTTGTATTAAGCTTAAATTGAAAGAATTTTTGAAATTTTTGTAAGAAATTAAGAAGTTGGGGATTAGAGTGAAGAAGGTAAAATAAGAATTGCCTAAAGGGTAATTAAACCCTCGTTCCAAAAAAATCTACTCTCCCAAGTATGGACGGCAACCTAGGAGTATGGCCAAGCATACATGTTTGTCCCTATTTTATTTTATTATCTTTTGTTCTTTTTCATCTTTTCCCCTTTATTTTTTTTTCAAAGTTCCTAAACTCTTCTTATATTTCGCTGTCTATTTGATTTCCTCCCCCATTTCAACATGATCAGACGTGAGTAAAAAAAGTCTTCAAATTTCATCTCTTCTTACGAGCTTGAAGAAGGTAAGTGTTAAGTTTGACTCTAAGATTTTTGTAGTAAGATAAATGAATGAAGGTGGAAGCTTTGGGGTTGAAGAAAAATTTAGATTCAAGAAAGTTTCATCATGCATTTCTTTTTTTCAAGTTTAGATTGTAGTTTTCCCTCCCATAAATATTATTGTGTTTTCTTGATTAGTTCAAGTGGGTGGTGAATATTTCAAAGCTAAAGAAAAGGAGAAGGTGGTGGAGAGGTAGGCAATAAGTTTTTTTGTGTGTGTTCATTCATCAAGGTGGTATCCTCTAACTATCCTATGTTTCTTTTTCAGTCATAAATATAATACTTGTATGATAATGTATTCAGGTTGTATGTCTTTGGGTGAAAATCACGTTTCGATGATTAAATGAGGCTAAAGGTTCAAGTCATAAAATCTGTTCAAAGACGAATCTATGTATGAGTAGCAAGTTTGAAAATCCAACATAAATTCCATAAAAATAATTAGGACGTGAGGTATACATCGTTAGAAGCGTGAGTTTTTCTAGATTCTTTTAGAACAAACGAAAATCGATTTTGCTTAAGACAAACGATGTTCGATTTCGACTTACATATTAGAAGATATGAATTTTTGAATGATCGAAGATCAGAATGCAAGGCATTAGTCTGTCTTCGAAAATAGCAGTGACTATGACTTCAAAAATTCACCATAAATCGTATGAGTTAAATTAGGAGATGAAATTTATATGGTTGGAAAGATTAACCAGTATAATTTCTTCTAGAACAAACGAAACATTATTTGAATCTATAAATTATTAGTTACATGTTTTTCTTTAAAGGTAGCGCAAGATACCATATTTCCATGATTAATATTTTAGTCATTTTAAGGTTAATTAGTGGTTAAAAATCTCTTAACAATATTAAAAGTTTGAAAAGCTTAAAAGGGTTTCATAAAGTCTAAATGACTATGATATTCGATCAAGCATAACACACACTCTATTAAGTAAGTTGAAACGAGTATGAGACTTTGTTGAGTGGATCAATGGATTGATCAAAGCCAAGAGGGGGTAAATTGGGTTTTTAAAATTTGTTGGAGAAAGTAGAATAGCTAAAAATGAAGAACATGGAATTTTAAAGTGGTTCAAGTTCCAAATGAACTCTACATCCACTACCTTAGCTACCACTAAGGATTTTCCAACAATCCACTAATTGCTCTTCCCCTTTTCAATGCTTAGGAGGTAACCTTTACAATACCGATCAAATTTTCTACCATAAATTTGACCAAACCCTCACAAGAGTACAAAGAAGAAATTAAGGCAAGAAAGATATCTCTCAATACAAGATTGCCCCTTTAAATACAATCACTCAACCCATATTTGAATACAAGATCAGAATTGAACACAACACAATTTGGGATTTTACAAGAATAAGAAATTAGGCACTTTGAGCTTAGATTTTTGTAAGGATGTTTCTTTTTGATGCAATAGTTGTTGCTATTCTTCAAATGGCTTCATTTTATACCTTCTCTATTAATTCTAGTTGTTTGGGTGGTTAGGGTATTGAATATAGCCGTTGGGACCCTCTCTTTCCACCATAAATGCACTTCTGCAGCTTTCCGTATCAGTATGCGGGGATCTGTATCGATACATGTCTCAAAACAGAAAGAGTCATTGCACAATAACAAGAGGGGCGTATCGATACGCGTGTAAGCGTATTGGTACGAGACATGGATCATTTTAATACGGGTAAGACCGTATCGATACCTTTTTTCTTACAGAGCTCACTGGAAGTTTCCGTATCGATACGGCAAAGGGCGTATCGGTACGAGACAACCAACACTTTAAATTTCTGTTACCTAACAACTGACACCAACGGTCAAAATCAATTTAGTCTTTCGAATTTAAAATTCTATTAAAACTGTATCGATACGGGTGACACCGTATCGGTACGCCATTCAAACTCCTTCAATTTTACAGAGAGAGTGTATCGATACAGATTCAATCTGTTTCGATACACTGTTTCGATACGGTAAGGGGCGTATCAAAACGCGTTTCTCCAGTAGCCAAATTTGGCTAGAAGCGTATCGATACGCCTGGACATTTTTCAATAGTTTGGCCTTGGAACACTTAGAAAATATTTTGGAGTTTGAGTTTTTCAAACTAGATTAAAGCCTTGTTGATTTGAGATCTTTTGAGGGACTTAAAAATCTTTTTCAAGTTTTCAATTTTATCCTTAAAACACTTTGTTATATCAAAATCAAACATAGGTTTTACAATCTCTCCCTTTTTGATATAACAAAACCAAAACTTGAAATTTTTTGAGACTTTTGAAAAACTTTGCAAAATAACTCCCCCTTAATATTAGCTAGGTAAAATTTAAGTTAAAAATCAAAATTTTAAGTGTGAGCTTGTTCCCTCTCCCCCTTTTTGTTAGATCAAAAAAATAGAGACATAGATAAACATAGGCAAAAGGCATAAATAATAACCAAGGAACATATTATAGATAACCATTAAGTTCAAAATAAAGAAAACAAAAACATAAAATCCAAATAACAATAATCAAAGCATAGATTTTAGAATGCAAACTTAATCCTAAAAACATAATTCAAAGTGCATAAATAGATATCCTAAATGACATGAATGGTATGCAAAGATGATCTACTACTCTTCTCCATCGCCATCTTTATCATCTTCATCGTCCTCATCATGCGCATCATCATTTCTCCGAGATTGACACCACTCGTCATGAAAAGCGGTAAGATATATGTTCATCGAGGTTTGACCGCCTTCAAGGGAATTGAGACGCGTCTCCACATTCTTCACACGATCTTCAAGGCTTGTAAAGTGTGTGTCAATAGAGGCAAACCCCGAATTCATCGCTTGATCCATGGAAGCGATTCCCGTGCGCAAGCTCGTGAATTGTTCATTAAGAAAGGTCATAAGGGCATCCATGGAAGGTGGAGGAGGAGCTTGTGGAGCTTGAGCGGCTTGAGGATTGGTAATTTCTTCCGGAATTGCATCGCTAGGGAGCTCGGAGAGACGAAGCCAACTATCATTGAAGTACATGAACTTCCCCTTGAAAGTGATCTTTCATCAATGGGATCGGTGAGGGGTGTCGGGTAGTCGTGAGAACAATCTATCTCTTTTTGGGTGAAGAAATAACTCAAGGTAGTCCCATATGTGAATGAAGTGACAAGAGTAGTGTGGCGGTGTTGCACGAGATAGACAATCTCCGCAAACATGATGCGAGCAAGGTTTGGTTGTTGTCTTTGACGGAAGCACCGAATCCAAAAGTCATCAACTTGGTGGATAGTTGAGTACTTTCCTCCCGAAGGCCTAAACCATCAAGTGAAGGATTCGATCTTGAGCATTGAGAGCGGTCACGGAGCCTCCCAAGACATGGCCAAGAGAATTCTCATCATCTAGACCCTCATCTTCTAACTTAAACACATCACAAATAGATTGAACATCGATGGTGATCTTTTTACCCATTAGATAAGAGTTGACAGCATGAACTACACCCGCTTGATTGGCAACACACTTGTCATTAGCATAGAAAATCAAAACCAAATTGCGATAGAAAAAGCCGAGAATTTGAATAAAATCCATAAATTTCCATTCTTTGAGCAAAGGTAAGTATGCAAATTTGAAGTGCTCCGAGTTGAGAAAATGAACAAAATTACCCTCTCCTGACGGATTTTATAGTTTTGAAATTTTCAGAAATAGGTGAGTTCTCTGGTGGTCCTAAAGCACTTTTGATAGATAAGAGTGAGGTTTGGGCGAGTACCATCTCTAGCATTGGAAGCTTCACCGACTTCGCTAGTACGCACTCTCTTTTTGGGTGCCATTGTCTAGAAAAATAGATCAAAACAGTGTGTATGCATTAATTTTCTCATTCAACCCATTGAAAATCAATGATCAAGGTTTTAAAAAAATTGAAGGACAAAACAAAAGCAAAAAGTTTGAAAAAGTTTGTTTTTTTAGAAAACAAAACTAAACAAGAAAAATTTAAAATGAAAATCAAAGAAAATAAAAAGATAAAAGAAATTTATACCTTGATATTGATAAAGAGGAATGGGAGAAGAACTTTGCACCAAATTGATGGAAAGCTTGAAAAGCTTGGCTTGATGTTGAAAACCCTCAAGAGATTTTGAGTTGTGTGGTGAAAATATGAGGGATTGAGAGGCTTTTTATAAAGTAAAAACGGCTAGGGTTTTGAAATTGCAATTTTAGTAAAATTGAAACTCTTTAAATGTCATTAAGAAGTTGTCTGCGCAATCGAGTATCGATATGCCAAAGGGTGTATCGATACGGGGGTAAAATGGTAATTCCCTAGAAATGTGTGTCAAAGGTTTGTATCGAAACGGATGTTATCCGTATCAAAACACTTTTAGCTCGTATCGAAACTGGTTTAACTGTATCGATGGCTGTTTTAGACAAAATGTAGTCCGGTAACCTAATACAGTACGTGTATCGATACGTAGAAGGCCATATCGATACCATATGCCCATAAATGCATTTTTGGCTTTAAGAACAACCAAAGGCTCAACTTTAACACCTCCTAAATGAATGCAATTGATGAATGAGCAGTTCTAAGCATATTTTAACATAAGCATACTCCCCTAGCTATAAGCATGGTTTCTTATCAAGATCAACAACACATAAACATGTATTTTCACAAAATCAAGCAATTTTAACCTCAAAAGGGTCCTAAGGGGTCAAGGTAGGCTAGTTAGACCTAACTCTCTCCTAAGGGACCAAAAACGCTCTTTGTCTAGAGGTTTAGTAAAAATGTCAGCTAGTTGGTTCAAGGTGTCAACGTACTCTATAACAACATCTTCCTTAAGGACATGATCTCTAATGAAATGATTCTTTATTTCTATATATTTGGTTCTAGAGTGTTGGATGGGATTTTTCGTTAGGCATATAGCACTAGTGTTATCACACTTAAGGGGTATGGTTTCAACTTTAACACCATAATCTAAGAGTTGTTGCTTCATCCAAAGGACTTGAGCACAACAAATCCCTAAGGATATGTACTCGGCTTTGGTGGTAGATAGAGCTGCACTATTTTGTTTCTTAGAGAACCAAGATATGAGCATACTACATAAGAATTGACATGTTCCCGAAGTACTTTTCCTATCGACTTTACATCCCCCATAATCTGCATCCGAATAAGCATGAAGGTTGAGTCTCTAGGGTACCAAAGACCTAGACAAGGAGTATCTCTAAGGTACCTAAAGATTCTCTTAACGGCTATAAGGTGAGACTCTCTAGGACTAGCTTGAAACCTAGCACACAAGCAAACACTAAACAATATATCTGGTCTACTTGCGGTAAGGTAAAGCAAAGATCTAATCATAGAGCGATAAAGCTTAGAGTCAACACACTTACCTCCTTCATCTTTTTCAAGCTTTGTAGATGAGCTCATTGGTGTAGCTTGAGGCTTTGCTTGCTCCAAGCCAAACTTCTTGAGCATATCTTTCACGTACTTTGCTTGATTGATGAAGGTGTCATCCTTCCTTTAATTGATTTGGAGTCCCAAGAAGAATGAGAGCTCCCCCATCATGCTCATCTCGAATTCACCTTGCATTAACTTAGCAAACTCCTTGCAATGACACTCATTAGTAGATCCAAAAATAATATCATCAACATATATTTGTACTACTAAGATGTCATTTTTATATCTTTTTATGAAAAGTGTAGTGTCCACCTTACATTTTTCAAAACCTTTTTTCAATCAAAAAGTTTGAAAGTCTTTTATACCAAGCTCTAGAAGCTTGTTTTAAACCATAAAGTGTTTTGGTTAGTTTTAAAACATGATTTGGAAATTTTGAATCATCAAAACTCGGTGGTTGTTGCACATACACTTCCTCATTTATAAAACCATTTAAAAATGCACTTTTCACATCCATTTGAAAAAGCTTGAAGTTATGATAACATGCATATGCAAACAACATCCTACTAGATTCCATTCTAGCTACGGGTGCATAGGTTTCATCAAAATCTATTCCCTCTTCTTGAGTGTAACCTTGAGCAACTTATCTAGCTTTATCTCTTACAATGTTACCACTCTCATCTAGTTTATTCCTAAATACTCATTTAGTTCCTATAGTAGATTGGTTATCATGCATTTCAACTAATGTCTATACATTACTTCTCTCAAATTGATTTAACTCTTCTTGCATAGCCATAATCCAAAACTCATCTTTTAATGCTTCTTTAATGTTCTTAGGCTCAATGCATGAGATAAAAGCAACATGATTCATGAGTTTGAGAGAAGATCTAGTAGTTACCCCTTGGATGGATCACCTAAGATATCACCACCTTTGACATAGTTGTACTCCATTGGGTAGCTCACTTTCGTTTCCTCAAGAGCCAAGTCCTTCAAGGCTTCAAGAGGTGGATCTTGTGCATCTTCCTCTTTATTTGGAATCTCGTCATCCTTTGAAGTTTGTCCTCCATCAAAGGCATCAAGGATTCCTACATCATCATCATCACAAGATTCCTTTCTCGGAAGGAGGTTATCATCGAATACAACATGAATAGACCCTTTTACTATTAAAGTTCTTTTATTAAATACACGATAGGCTTTAGAGTTTAAAGAATACCCTAAGAAAATAGCTTCATCACTTTTAGCATCAAAGTTACCTATGTTGTCTTTACCATTTTAAAACAAAACACTTGCAACCAAATGGATGAAAATAGCTAATGTTAGGCTTTTTAGATTTTAAAATCTCATAAGGTGTTTTCTTTAAAAGTGGCCTAATCATTACTTGATTTACAATATAGCAACCGTGTTTGTGGCTTCCACCCAAAAATATTTAGGTAAATTGTTTTCACAAAGCATGGTTCTAGCCATTTCTTGTAAAGTCCTATTTTTCCTCTCAACTACCCCATTTTGTTGAGGAGTTCGAGGAGCCGAAAAATTATGGCTAATACCATTTTCATTTAAAAACTCTTCAAAACCTAGATTTTGAAATTCGGTACCATGATCACTCCTAATATGAGAAATCTTAAGTTCAAGATCATTTTGAGTTAATTTTGAAAACGTGATGAATTTTTCTAAAGTCTCATCTTTTTTACTTAAGAATAGAACCCAAGTAAACCTAGAATAGTCATCAACAAGTGCAAAAGCATACGATTTACCACCCAAGCTCATAGTTCTAATAGGCCCAAATAAATCCATATGAATTAGTTGTAAACGCCTACTTGTAGAAACATCATTAATGGATTTAAAGGATGATCTATGTTGTTTACCCCTAGAGCATGCATCATATATTTTATCATTTGAAAACTTGATCTTGGGTAAACCTCTAACTAGATTTAGGGAAACTAATTTTTCTAAAACACTAATGCTAGCATGTCCTAGTTTCCTATGTCATAGTCATGCATCATTTTCATTTTGAGCAACAAAACATGCATGGGATGTATGAATGTCATCTAGATGCACCATGTAAATGTTACCTATGCGATGACCAATGAGCATTATTTTATTTGATTTAATCTCAATAATTTTACACCCATTTTTATCAAACAAGACATTAAATCTTTTATCACACAATTGACTAATCCTTAATAAATTGTGTTTTAGACCGTCGACATACAAAACATTTTCAATGAGTATAGTAGAGTGATTACCTATGGATCCAATACCTTTAATGTGGCCTTTGGAGTTGTCACCAAATGTCACTACTCCTCCACTTTTTGGCTTTAAGTTCATGAATCGACTCTTGTCTCTGGTCATGTGCCTTAAGCATCCACTATTAAGGTACCATGAGTTTTGGCTTTGTGCTTTGGTCTTGTAGCAATGCCCCCTACAAACAAAGATATTAAGCTTTGATTTTTTCTTTTAGGTTGGTTTGATCTAGATGATTCACATATTTCATTTTTCACATTACCAACACTCTTGAAAGACTCTTTGAGCTTGTTAAGCTCATCTAACACCTTTTGGTGTTCACTATTGCATTGAGAAAGAAGATTATTTAGGTCTACATTTTCATCTTGGAAGAATTTAAGTTCATCTTTTAAACCTAAAATCTTTTTCTCAAATTTTAAGTTAGCTTGAGAAAGTGAGTCATTTTTATCATTTAATTCTTAAATAATTTTCTTATTTCTAATGACCGGCTCTTTGTACTTTTCAACTAACTCATCATAAACCTCTTGCAACTCATCACATGCATCATGTAATTCATCAAATGTAAAGTCAAAAGATGATGAGTTAGAGGTTACCATGGAGGAATCCTTCTCAAGTGTCATGAGGCAAAGGTTGGCCACTTCTTGTTCGTCATCCTCGGATGACTCCTCGTCACTCCAAGTAGCAAGCTTGGCTTTGAGCTTCTTCTTCTTCTTGAGTTGAGGGCACTCAAAACGAATGTGACCGGGCTTTTTGCACTCGTAGCAAATAATTTGATCCCTCTCTTCTTCTTTGTTTTTTCCCTTAAAGTCCATTTTTCTTTGAATCTTCCTTCCTCGGTTGGACCTCATGAATCGTGAGAATCTTTTGGCTATCATAGCCAATTCTTCTAAATCATCCTCCTCACTAGAAGTGCTCTCCTCATGTAATGAAGCTTTGAGAGCCACTCCTATTTTCTTCTTCTTTTCTACTTCTAGCTTCTCCACTCTTTTCTCTTCCTTCTTCTTTTCATCTTCCCTTCCTTGCTTCATTATCTCATGAGTAAGGAGAGAACCCACTAGCTAATCAAGTTTTAGTGCCTTCAAGTTTTTGGCCTCGATGATGGCGGTTCTCTTCCCATCCCAAGATTCAAGAAGTGAGTAGAGTAGCTTCCGGACAAGTTTGTCTTCCGGGATTGTCTCTCCAAAACCCTTAAGCTCGTTGACGATAGTTGAGAAGCGATCGAACATCTTGGACACGGTTTCGTCGGGCTCCATCTTGAAATTCTCATAACTAAGATTGAGAATTTCAATCTTGGTCTCCTTCACATCACTAGTTCCTTCATAGGTGGTCTCTAGTGTGTCCCATACTTCTTTGGCACTTTCAATTGAGGAGACTTTGGAGTAGATGTCAGGACCGAAAGAACAAAAGAGCACGTGAAGAGCTTTGTCATTGATTTGGATCTTCTTCCTCTCATCTTCACTCATCTCAATCTTCTTCTTTAGAACCAATTTTCCTTCATCATCCATCTTCAAAGAAATATAGGGACCATCTTCAATGACGTCCCAAACTAGGTAATCGTTGGATTTGATGAAGATGCGCATTTGGTTCTTCCAAAATGGATAGTTGTCACCGTTGAAGAATGGCGGTTTTGTGGTTGATTGAGCCTCATACATGCTTGACCCGGAGGTAGATGCCATGGCTTGATTTATGGATGATCACACTCTTCCTAGGAACTCCTCTTGTGGTCGTTAATCCTTCAAAGAGGTAGGCTCTGATACCAATTGTTGAGTGGATCAAATGATCGATATAAACCAAGAGGGGGTGAATTGGATTTTTAGACTTTTTGGTAGTGGAATTGACAAATAAAAAGATAGACAAGAGGATTTAAAGTAGTTCAAGTTCCAATCGAACTCTACATCCACTACCTTAGCTTCACTAAGGATTTTCCAACAATTCCACTAATTGTTCTTCCCTTTTTCTAGGCTAAGGAGGTAACTGTTACAATATCGGTCAAATTTTCTACCCAAAATTTGACCCAATCCTCACACAAGAATTACAAAGAAGATAATGGCTAAACAAGTATCTCTCAATACAAAAAGTAGCCCAATTACAAGCACTCAACCAAATTGAAAGGATAAGAATGGAAATTACAATTTCACAATTGGGGTTTACAAGAAATAATGGGATTTAGGCTCAATTGCTTGGATTTGATGTTTGGATATTTGCTTTGAGATCAATAGTTGTTGCTGAAGCTTTTAGAGGTCCCTTTTATACCTTCTCAATGAATTCTAGTCGTTGGGGTTGTTGCATTCATCAATAGAGCCATTGGGATGTTATCTTCCCTCCATAAATGCAGTCTGCAACCACCCGTTTCGAAACGCCCGATCCTATTTCGAAACAGACCAAAAAAGAAAGAGCCGTTGGGGTGTATTAAATAGACCGTACCGAAACGGGAACGATCGTTCCGATACGATTAAGAGCCGTTTCGAAACACGTTTCAAAACACTTAGCCACTGTCAAAGCATGTATCGAAACGGATTGAAAGTGTTTCGATACGCCTTAGTGACCAGTATAAAAACGGTTAAAAACTTCAACGATCATATTTTTAAAACAAAGTTTGAATGTCGTTTCGAAACGTTAGATGTCGTTTCGATACTACCATATCAAAATGGGTCAAACCGTTCCGATCTTCACCCGTTTCGAAACCCATTCCGAAACAAAGGTTCACAGTTTCAAAACTGTTTCGAAACACGTTCTGAAACACAGGTTCACAGTTTCAAAAGTGTTCCGGAATGCCTAAGGCCATTCCGAAACGGTGACTCGAAAATCATTGTTTTGGCTTCAAAAACACTTAGAAAAGTTTTGACAACTTGAGTTTTTAACTTAACCATTTTCCTTTAAATATATAGAGAGGTTTGAGGACTTAAAAATTTGTTTTATCTTTTTCAAATTAGTCCTTAAATTCTTTAGTTATATCAAAATTAATTATCGGTTTCACACAAGATTATCTCTCCAAAACCCTTTAGCTTATTGACGATTGTTAAGAAACGATCGAACATCTTTGAAACGGTTTCGTCGAGCTCCATTTGAAATTCTCATAACTAAGATTGAGAATTCCAATCTTTGTCTCCTTCACATCACTTGTTCCTTCATATGTAGTCACAAGTGTATCTCACACTTCCTTAGCACTTTCGATGGAGGAAACTTTGGAGTAGATATCGGGACCGGAAGAGAAAAATAACATGTGAAGAGCCTTATCATTGATTTAAATCTTCTTTCTCTCTTCTTCACTCATTTCATTCTTTCTTTTTGGCACAAGTCTTCCTTCATCGTATCTCTTCATCAGAATAGAGGGATCATCTTCAATAGCATCCCAAACTAGATAATCGTTCGATTTAATGAAGAGACGCATCCGGTTCTTCCAAAAAGGGTAGTTATCATCGTTGAAGAATTGTGGTTTTGTGGTCGATTAAGACTCCTACATGCTTGACCCGGAGGTAGACGTCATGGCTTGCTTTGTAGTTGATCACACTCTTCCTAGAATTTCCTATTGTAATTGTTAATCCTTCAAAGAGGTAGGCTCTGATACCAATTGTTGAGTGGATCAATGGATTGATCAAAACCAAGATGGGTGAATTGGGTTTTTAAAATTTGTTGGAGAAAGTAGAATAGCTAAAAATGAAGAACAAGGAATTTTAGAGTGGTTCAAGTTCCAAATGAACTCTACATCCACTACCTTAGCTACCACTCAGGATTTTCCAACAATCCACTAATTCCTCTTCCCCTTTTCAAGGCTTAGGAGGTAACCTTTACAATATCTGTCAAATTTTCTACCCAAAATTTGACCAAACCCTCACAATAGTACAAAGAAGAAATTAAGGCAAGAAAGATATCTCTCAATACAAGATTACCCCTTTAAATACAATCACTCAACCCAAATTTGAATGCAAAATCATAATTGAACATAACACAATTTGGGATTTTACAAGAATAAGAAATTAGGCACTTTGAGCTTGGATTTTTGTAAGGATGTTTCTTTTTCATGCAATAGTTGTTGCTAGTCTTCAAATGGATTCATTTTATACCTTCTCCATTAATTCTAGCCGTTTGGGTGGTTAGGGTATTGAATATAGCCGTTGGGACCCTCTCTTTACACCATAAATGCACTTCTGCAGCTTACTATAGCGGTACGCGGGGATCCGTATCGATACCTGTCTCAAAACAAAAAGAGTCGTTGCACAATAACAAGAGGGGTGTATCGATACGCATGTAAGCGTATCGGTACGGGATAGAGATCGTTTTGATACGGGTAAGACCGTATCGATACCATTTTCTCACAGAGCTCACTAAGGTTTCTGTATCGATACGTCAAATGGCGTATCGATACGTCAAATGGCGTATCGGTACGGGACAACCAACACTTTAAATTTATGTTACCTAACAACTAACACCAATGGTCAAAATCATTAAAGGCTTTTGAATTTAAAATTCCATTAAATTCGTATCGTTACGGGTGACACCGTCTCGGTACACCATTCAAACTCCTTCAGTTTTACAAATAGAGCGTATCGATACAGATTCAATTTGTTTTGATAAGTTGTTTCGATATGGTAAGGGGTGTATCGAAACGCGTTTCTCTAGTAGCCAAATTTGTAAAAATGTATCGATACGGCTAGAAGCGTATCGATACGCTTGGACCTTTTTCAATAGTTTGGCCTTGGAACACTTAGAAAATATTTTGGAGTTTGAGTTTTTCAAACTAGATTAAAGCCTTGTTGATTTGAGATCTTTTGAGGGACTTAAAAATCTTTTTCAAGTTTTCAATTTTTATCCTTAAAACACTTTGTTATATCAAAATCAAACATAAGTTTTACAGACTTGAATGTCATTGTTGGATATATGTGATTTTATGTTTGATTGGATATTTGTTATTATATAATTGATGTTATGTTTGTGCACAGCCTTCGGGCTCTACTCTAACTAGTGACCATGTGTGGTGCTCGGGAAAACACTTCGGACACCCGAGATTATTTAACTAGCGGCCATGAGTGGTGCGGGACTATCTGAATACCCGATATTTGAGCACGTGTGCAATTTGATAAGTTTAACAATTTGAAAAGTTTGACAAATTTGATATGCAAGTGATTTGTTTGTGTAGATTGTGATTACTTATGATTTGAATATTCGACGCTCATGCCATGCTTCTATGTCTACATTTGATTTGCATGTTTTTATTTATGAATTTCTTAAAGTATGTTAGATTAGTCGTGTACCACTGAGCCCATAAAGCTCATGCTTCGAATTATTTTTATTTTTAGATTTGTAGACTTTTGTTCGTGTCCGAGGAGCTTCATCGACGAGGGACTTCCAACATCCCCTTTACAGAGTACAATACCTTATCTAAAGTGAGCATTGTATTCCTAGAAGCTTTACTTGTATTTTGTAGGTCTGTAACTCAGTTATCGTTTTGGGTATTTTGACTATTTTGATATACGATGATATTGAAGCTCCAAATATTTTTTATTATTACTTTTATTAAAATTTTAGTACAAATATTTAATGGTATTTTCTTGTATAAAAATGTATCTTTATGTTTTAAAAATCTTTGAAAATTTTGTTCGGTTTCTCCGGTGACCCGGCGTAGCACCTTGGTCTTCGGGTACCTAGTATTCGAGATTAGGGTGTTACAGTCTTAATATGGATTGGATCTGACCCCGCGCTAATATATCCAGGTTCTTTTATTTTGGGCCTTTGCTTTGTAAGCATTGCAATTTGGTCCTCGTTGTTCAATAAAATTAAAATTTTAGCTTTCAATTCATTCAATTTAACCCCTTTATTTAATTGTTTAATTTAATTTAACTGCTTTAAGTTTTATATGTTTGATGCATGTTTTAAATTAGGCATGTAGTTTTGTATGCTAGACAATTTAATTACTTAGTTTTAATTAATTGTTAGAGCCTTAGACTTTAGATTCTTTAATTAGGATTTAATAATTAATTAAGTGAAATAACTGTAGCAAGTTAATGTGTACTAAGAGGGAAAGTTTGGAGTCAAATTTGGGTGATGCCATCGAAATGAGGTGTTTTCCAACATTGACTTTTAAGTGTAATACTTAGTACTTATTAGAATTCTTGAAATTAATAAATAACCTAGATAATTAATTAGAGCTTTAATTAGGACTATCACTTTAAATAATTAGAATGACAAATTAATTAATAAATATTACCAGAAATTTAGGGGTTTTGATATGGATGGTACTCAAGCAATTGGTACTATCTCAAAAAAGTCTTTAAATTTAATAATATTCATAGTTTAAAACAATTTAATTAATTAGAGTCTCTTTAAGTTAGAACTTAAAATAAACATGACAATAATAAATCATGCATTAAAACTTTTTATGTTGGAAATATATTTTTTTAATATATATGGGGTGCCTCAAATGTAAAAGGGTGCTTTTAATCTCATATTCAGATAAAAAAATATATTTCCTTATAAAAAGAATATTTCCATTTGGAATTTAAATCTAGGATTAAGGGTTAGATAAAATTTAAAATACTATTTAAAATGTCAAAATGCCCAGTAAAGTTAAAAGCAAATAAATGAAAAGGGTATACAAAACGCGAAGAACAAAGAAAGAACAACGAAGAACACAAAGAGAAAATTTACAATAAAATTTTTGTATTCTCTCAAAGGATGGATGATACAAATGAGATGGGAAAGATCTCGATTTATAGTTGAGTCTCCTTACATTCAACGGTCACTACTAATTTACATTTACGGCTAAGATTGAAGCTTTCCTAACATAATAGTACAAAATCAGTATATTTCATAGGATACAATCTTCTATCTAAGGAAAGTATATCCTATGACTCGGATCCGAACTCGTGGTCGGTAAAATAAATGCAATTGTAGTATGCCATAAATGAAATATATATATATATAAAGCCAATAGTCTAATATTGATTGCATGAAAGGTTTTCTTGGTAATCATCGTGCACATTGCATAAACTAACGCTTCCTTGATTACAATCACATTATATTAGGAAAGAAAGTTATTTTCAAATCCAGGCCTTAAAAGACCATTTCGTTCAAAAAAATATCATTTCATCATCTTATATTTGTTAGAAAATATAAAATTTATTATGAATATTTATCTACGTGGATGTCTATCATGATAAGAACTTTATCATGAAGATTTGACTTACTTTATCATTAGGAATATTATCTACATTAATTAGAGTTTAATGTATTATATACTTCTTATACCTATAAATAGATGATTTACTGAAGGCATTGTATACACAATTCGATATTTGAGAATAATACAAATCTCCATCTTTATCTCATCTCTTTGCTCTTTTATTCTTGTTCATTGTTCTTCGTTATTTTATTCACAACACATTATCAGCACGACTTGCTCCGAAGCAATAATTAATTACATCGAAGATCAGACTCATCTACAACACATCAACCACTTAATTCAATTTTTGAAAAATATTTGATGTCAAGAATCGTAAGTGAAAAAGCAAAGGTTAGCAAGTTTTTTTCCCTCTTGATGCTTTACCTTTATAATTACTTTTGTGATTTTGATTGAAACCACTCTTATCGATTTGAAACCATTTATTACTTCTTGTGCTTTTTTAATGTAAAAAAAAATTATAAAATTAGAATTATTCTTTAATAATTCATCAGACATATTATGTCTAATGGTTCACGTGATTTCGAAGAAAAAAGAAAAACAGTGGCAAACTCATCCATAGTTTTTTGTCTGATCAGTTTAGTCATCATATACTTTTCTTTAATTTTATTTTGATCCCAAATAGTTCTATTTTATGCACTTCAGTCCATCATGTTATCCTTCTAAATATATTTACCGTTCCTCATACCAATAAGTTCCCAAATAAAATTGTGCAAGAAGAACATTATCGATTGGGAGTTATTAATTTTTTTAGTTTATAATTAAATATCAATATTTGCTTACGGTTTTTTATTGGTAAAAATTGATATTTTTAACCGTGCTTTGAGTTTTACATGATATCTTTAAATGGCGTGGTAAGAGACATGACGTAAAGAAATTATGAGAAGCTGTATTGGTCATTTTCTATGTCTCCATTGCCCTCGAGAGGAAACTCATTATCGGTAAACTTTACTTTTATTTTCATTCCTTAAAATACAATTTTAAAGTGTGATAAATCATGATGATTTTGAATCTACAAGAATATTGTTATAAAGTCTATATTTGCTCAAAAGCAATCATTCTTCCTTGTCGAAAAATTGACTATAGACTTCTCCCAAGTTCAAGTTACGAAAAAATCATCTTGATCCAAAAAATTTGTGGGAGACATTCTCTGAAGTGAATGCAAGCATGATGTTTATTTCATGCAATTATTGGATTCGTTTCATTCCCTGAAGAGAATGCAAACATGGTAAATCACTATTTAACTGGTAACATAACTTTGATATAATCCAAGTAAATTGCCTGGACATCCCGTTCTGCGAGGCTATTGGTCTCAAAGGAGATTTTTAAAGGACATTGTGGACTAGTTTAACAATGCCGCGTACGAGGATTAAATCTTTGTTCTCTGTGATAAGGATATGTGAAAAAGGTTTCAAAGGCCCACTGGCTCTACTCCATTCCCTGATGTGAATGTGAGATTATATTATGGAAAGAATAAAAGCCACATTAGAAGTTGTGGTCTTGATTGAAACCATGAATATAGACATGAAAATATAGTTATTTTAATGATACTTCTACCCACCGGTAGTGATGTTATGAGGATGACAAGAGTGATAAAGATCATTCTAATGAAGTAAAATCCTTTTTATTAACAATGTGATGTTATAAACCATTGTTCTCGTACTTGTTGTACGTTGAAAAATCAACAATCATTGAATGATAAAGGAAAGAAAATAAAAGCAAATTTTGTTTGCGAAAATTGAAGAAGATTATATTGACCCAACTTTATTTGGACATTGTTAGTCCAACTTATTTGGACGTTGTTGATTTTCTTATAACCCTCGAAGGGAATAAATCATCTTTTAATTATTCTCATTACTTTAAAGAAAATTATTTATCTTTTTATTTATTTTTCTTTATGTTTATTTACTTTACACGCATTAATTATTTACATTTTATATTTATATTTATATATCATGATGTTTATTTATTTTGTTTAACATGATTATTTGTCAAATACAATCTATGGTGACGATTTATGCTTAACATAAGCATAAGATATATTTTCTCATTTAAATGCAGGAGAATAATGTGAGTACTATATCTCAAAGTACTGAAAATATTGATGCTCTAGAAGAGCAATAAATTCTTGAGAGAAAGCACATTATGAAAAGTGCATAATTAGGAATATTGCAATAATTACCGCTAATGGTAATAATATCGTCACCACTAGAAATGGAAATTTTAAGAAAACAATATGAGTTCTCAAAATATCCTTTTGGGAATTATAGATAACATATGTTATCAATAGGCATTTGAAATAAGTCAATGTAAATATAAGTTCGATAGCCAAAAGGTAATTTCCATCGAAAGCTCTGAAAGAGCTAATGATATTCCTATTCAAAGGAACAATTTTGATAGTCGTACTTGACATGTACGAGTGAGATTGAATCACATGTTAGGGTAAACTAAAAGTTTACGAAATTCAGAAATGTATATACACACTTGTATATAGTTGGTATGATATGTTAGACTGTCCTAATCAATATTGATGCGAAAGCTATTGAGATTTATATGTACATTGATTAAAAGTGTAATACCCGTATTTTGGGGTTAGGAGTTAACCGGGTTTAGAGTCCGAGTCAATAAAATTTAATTAAATCAATTCAACTCTAAATAATGACCTAATTGAGCTTTAGTAAAAAGGGAAGGACTTATGTTGTAATTTACCCAAAAGTTTTTAAAAAAGTATGACAACTTTCAAAGTTGTCATCTTCTCCCCCTCTCCCCACAAACCCCACGTGAAACACCTCCCCCATTCCCCAAACTCTCTCAAACTTCAAACTACTATTCCATTGATTTGCTACTTGATTTCAACACCATTTTAAGAGGTAAACATGTTTTCTTACTCTCCTTTTTATTCCCTATCTACCCATGGTCTTAGATTTTAAAGTTATGAAGTTTTGAAAATTAGGTTTTATATCAAAGTTTGGGTTTTTAAGGGGTTTTCCAATTTGTTTTAATAAATTGTGTTGGGGCTTTGTTTAATCATGATGAAATACACATTATATATCAATTTGGTTGAGTTTTGATGAAAATTCGTGGTAGGTTCTTAGGGCAAACTTTAAGGTATTAAAACTTGGGTTTTTGGTGGGTTTTAGGTTGAAAACTAAGGGCTGATGGTTAGGGTATGTTAGGAGGGTGATTTGGGATATTTTGGAGGTCATTTGGGTGTTTGGAAATGGAAATTTCAGCAAGGCTTTAGGGGAGCACGAAAATTGGGTTTTTGGGATATTAAGTGGTTTGGGAATTTTTGGATTTTTGGCTTGTGTTGTAAAGTAAGTTGATGGTTGAGTTTAGCATTGAATTGTGAAGTAATGTATATGTTTTGGCTTGGCTAGAAGCAAGAGGAATCGTTGAAGGAGCTTTGGGACCGAATCCGGGTTCGTATGAGGATTGTTTCGATTGCTAAGGAAGGGCGGTGAGTGGTTTCAAACTTGTTTAAAGTTTGGTTCGAGTATGTGTAGTGTGTGTGTGTAAAGTGTGCTTGGTAGGCCACTTCTAGTTAATTCAAGTTGTTAGTTTAGCCATTGTTCTCTATAAATGCTATTATGCTTATTTAGCTTTGCACCTTGTGATTGTGGTTGATTGGTGTAAGTCTATCTTGATATGTATCTATGAGATTGAGCATGAATGGTGGTTGATGATATTTATATAATGTGGTTATGATAATTGGCACTAATTAAATTACCGGTTGTAAATGATCGATCATTAGGATTAGTGTGCACACAAATTGAGTCAAAACGTATGTGGCCTTGATGGCGTTAAGTCATCAAGGAGGAGTACGGTGATGTAACATTCCACCGGAAGCTTTTTATATATTTCTACGGGATGATGAGTGGAATCCCATCCGTAGGGCATGTGGCGATGAGTGGAATCCCGCACATGCAAAGTCTGGTGATGAGTGGAATCCCACCGAGGTAAAGTGTTGTTGAGGTTTAAATCCGCACAATCGGGGTAATTAATAGTGGCCAATTAACTTGTTCATGTATTGTGATATATGATTGTGGTATATGGTGTTGTTACATGTGGTTGATATTGATGATTGAGCTTGGTAGGATTGAGAAACCATATTATGCCACTTGAAAGACTAGCTAGGTCTACTTGATTTTATGCCTAGGCTTGATGTATGTAAGATTAGGATTAACATGCTTGAACCCTGAATTGTTGATGTTTTTCGTTTTAGAGCACCCTCATTAGCTATTAGCTTACGCTCTCAATGTTCAACAATGCAGATCATTAGCGTGGTGTTAGCTCGAGGCAAGGCAAGAAGGGCTTTCCAAGTTTTGTGGCTCAAGTACGGTTATCAATTTTGTATTAGCTAGCAATGTGGCAAGGGTTTTGTATGAGCTTTGTATGACTCATTTGAATGTGGATGTTTGAGTTTGATTATGGTTTGTAAAGCATGTGATACTATGATGAATGTTGGTGTGTGTGATGGCATGCTTTAGAATGTCTAGGTTGCCTTGTGTATGAGTGCAAACCACTTGTGATTGACTTGTGCCCTTTTAAGACCCTTTTAAGCCTTTATGTATGCCAATATTGCCTAAATTGCTCTTTTGATGGGATGCTATTTATGGATGCCTTGTCTCGTGTTTGATTGTTGCCTATGGCTTATGTATGTATGCTTACATGTTTGTATACGCTTAGGTGAGTCGAGAAATGCATTTAGAGTCGAGTTGGGGTCGTTTATGTTGAAAATTCTGGTGTTGCAGTGCAGGGCGTATCGGTATGCCTAAGGGCCGTATCGATACGGTCTTGCCTGTAGAGCTCAGTTTTGGCTGGGCGTATCGATACGAGGGGGCGTATCAATACGGTCTTTGGTCACTGGAATTCAGTTTGTGTTGGGCGTATCGATACACTGGGGTGTATCGATACCCTCCAAAGTTACTGGAATCTGGAGTTTTGGGTGAGAGTAGAACGTACCGATACGGGGTTCACGAGTATCGATACGGGTCTACTCTGTTGACCAAGAAGGGTTGACCGAGAAGGGCGATTCGATACGCTCAAGGGCTGTATCGATACGGTCTTCTCGGAGTTGACTCCTTGGGTTGACCTGGTCAGGGCGTATCGATACCCCTAGCTAGGGTACCGATACGGGCTGCCCTGTAAGCTTAAAAATGGACTGTTATGCATGGTCGTGGTTCGAATGTGTTTTCCTTTGAATGTTTCCGCTGTTGTGAATCACTTAGGACTTAATACCCATATAGGCAAGATTAAAATGAAAGAAAAAAATAGGGTTGCTAACCGAGGGGGAACCCTTTGTGTTTCGCTTTGGTTTTCCCCGTGTGGCCCACTCGGACCGGTCATCCGGCCAGACCGGGACGAGGGGGTTATATTTGTTGGTATCAGAGCCTGAGGTTACCGAGACCTCGGGCAGGTAAGTGAGGTAAGCTTAATGTGTTAAATGATTGGGTTGTTCAATGCATGATTTGCCATGAATCCTTGATACTTGATTGATCGTATGATGTTTTGAATGCATGAAATGTCGTGTCTGGTGTAGAGTGTGTGCCCATTGCTACTATTACTTAATTTAAAAAGATTTTTGGAAAGAGGAGTACTTGAGCACTATTGGACCCTTGATTTGGCTAACGTAATCCTATATGTTCTTTGTTGTAGTTTATACCTTGCTAGCTGTATCATGAGACCATGTGGGAGGCCTAGGATGGTTCGACCGGAATCACGGGCAGAGGCTCCGAGAGTTGAGCCAGTAGTGAGAGTTGAGGCTCAAGTGGGAGAGCCTGTGGTTGGAGTTGGAGCTCCTCCACCACCTCCACCACCACCACCACCTCCTCCACCGGGAGCGGGAGGTGAGGCCGGGGTCGAAGGAGAGGGACCACAAGGAGGCCAGGGTGGCCAAGGTGGCCAAGGACCGGCCGGGATAGACTTAGCTCCGTTGGTTCAGGCGATAGCCGGGGCGTTTCAGGCTGCGGTAGCTGGAGGTCAGGCAGCACACCATCAGGGTGAGGGTACCGGATTACCTTTAGAGAGACTTCGGGGCCTTGGGGCCGAAGAGTTTAGAGGAGCTACTCCGGAGAGGTCAGAGTTGTGGTTTGAGAAGATTGTCCGTATTCTTGCTCAGATGGGATGTACTGGTGAGCGCAAGTTGGGATGTGTTGAGTCTCTGCTTCAGGGTGATGCCTACACTTGGTGGGTCACCGTTACTACGGGTATGGATGAGGCCGAGATCACTTGGGAGTTCTTTGAGACAACTTTCCGGAAGAAGTATTTGGGTCCGCGATACCTCGATGAGAGGAAGAGGGAGTTTATGGCATTGCTTCAGGGGAGTATGTTCGTGACCGATTATGAGATCCGGTTTGTCAGATTGAGTCAGTATGCACCTGAGCTTGTACCTACTGAGGTGGAGCGTTGTAACCGCTTCCGTTATGGGCTGAATGAAGAGATCAAGACGTACACTCTAGCTTCAGATTACACTGATTTTGATGTCTTGGTCGCGATAGCCAAGGATTTAGAGCACAGCTTGAGTTTGACCAGGCGGTCAGGTGGATCTAGTTCGGGTAAGAGGTCCAGCAACTTTGATAGAGGTGATGCCAAGAGGCATCGGGACAACAGACATCATTATGATCATAGGCGTGGTGGCGGTAACCACGGTAGGGGCCATCAGGGTCAGAGAGCTGGTGGGAAGTTGCCCACATGTGCCACTTGCGGGAGGAACCACACCGGTGAGTGTTGGGGAAATTACCATTCTTGTTGGAGTTGTGGGACTAGAGACCACATTAGGCGTGACTGTCCACATCAGGTGGGACAGGCACCAGCTCAGGCTCCTGCTAGAGCCAATGACTTTCAGAGAGGCCGTGGGCGCGGTAGAGGTAACTTCCAGCCGAGGAACGATGGTCAGAGGAACATAGCACATGTAGTTGCCGTTCAGCCAGAGGGTGGAGGTCAGGCCAGAGTTTATGCTCAGCGTGGGGATCAGCACGACACCGATGTGATCGCAGGTAACTTTTCGTTACAGTCTTTGGGTTTGCTTTCTTTGATTGACTCTGGGTCTACACATTCCTACATATTGAGTGAGCATGCACAGTCTTTGAATTTGCCTTGTGAGATGTTAGAGGTAGGAGTTAGTGTTACTAGTTCCTTTGGGGACACGGTAGTAGTTAGGAAGATGTACCGAAGGTGTCCGTTGATGGTTCAGGGGCATGTGTTTCCAGTGGATATGATGGAACTTCCTTTCTATGGTTTTGATGTGATTCTGGGTATGGACTGGCTCACGGAGCATAGAGCTAGGATAGATTTTGAAACTAAGCGGATATCTTTGAGGCTCACAGATGACTATGAGATTGTAGTGGTGGGTGAGAACGTGAAGTTCTTATCCAATGTGGTTTCAGTATTAGAGGATAAGAGATTAGTTGAGTTGGGGTGCGAAGCATACCTAGCGTATGTGATGAACCCTAACATGAGTGAGGTTAGACCTCAGGACATCCGGACAGTATGTGACTTTCCTAGTGTGTTTCAGGAAGAATTGCCAGGGTTACCACCGGACAGGGAGGTAGAGTTCAGCATTGAGACTCATTCTGATTCAGCTCCTGTTTCGATTGCTCCGTATCGTATGACACCGAAAGAATTGAAAGAGTTGAAGACTCAGTTGCAAGAATTGACAGATAGAGGTTTTATTAGGCCTAGTTCTTCACCTTGGGGTGCACCAGTTTTGTTTGTGAAGAAGAAAGATGGAAGCATGAGAATGTGTATAGATTACATGCAGTTAAATCAGTTGACAGTGAAGAATAAATATCCGTTGCCTAGAATTGATGACTTGTTTGATCAGTTGAGGGGAGCATCGGTCTTTTCGAAGATTGATTTGAGATCGGGTTATTACCAGCTAAAGGTAAAAGAGGTTGATGTACCAAAGACGGCCTTTAGGACTAGGTATGGTCATTATGAGTTTTTAGTCATGCCATTTGGGTTGGCTAATGCACCGACTGCTTTCATGGACATGATGAACAGGATTTTTCATCAGTATCTAGATCAGTTTGTAGTTGTATTCATTGATGACATTTTGGTGTACTCGCGAACTGAAGAAGACCATGACCGACACTTGAGACTTGTTTTGAAGACTTTGCTAGATCATCAGTTATATGCGAAGCTCAGCAAGTGTGAATTCTGGATCCGTGAGGTAGTCTTCTTAGGACATGTATTGTCAGCTGATGGGATTAGAGTTGATCTGAAGAAGATTAAAGCCATTGTTGAGTGGAAGCAACCGAAGTCTGTGACAGAGGTACGTAGCTTCCTAGGCTTAGCTGGATACTATAGGAGGTTTGTAGAGGGTTTCTCTAAGTTAGCCGCTCCATTGACACTGTTACTTCAGAAGAGTGTTCAGTTTGAGTGGATAGATGCAAGACAGAAAGCCTTTGAGAAATCGAAAGAAGCTTTGACCCAAGCTCCGATTTTGATTCAGCCTGAGTCCGGGAAGGACTATGTAGTTTACAGTGATGCCTCCTATGTAGGGCTAGGATGTGTTCTTATGTAAGACCGGAGAGTAGTGGCTTATGCCTCAAGACAGTTGAAGACTCATGAGCGCAACTATCCGACCCATGACATAGAATTAGCTACAGTTGTGTTTGCTCTGAAGATTTGGAGGCACTATTTGTACGGTGAGAGATGTACAGTGTACACCGACCACAAGAGTTTGAAATACATTATGACTAAGTGAGATTTGAATCTCAGACAGCGTAGGTGGTTAGAGCTGCTAAAAGACTATGATCTTACTATTGAGTACCATCCAGGTAAGGCCAATGTAGTGGCCGATGCATTGAGTAGGAAGGTGGCCGTGGACTTGAGAGCTATGTTTGCTAGATTGAGTTTGTCCGGAGATGGTGGCTTGAGAGCCGAGCTTCAGGTTAGACCTACTTTAGGTCAGTTGATTCGAGAGAAACAGCTCTTAGATAGATCTTTGGCACCTCACGTGCAAGATATAGCCGAGGGTAGATCTTTAGACTACAGTTTCAGTACTGGCGGGGTTTTGTGTTTCAAAGACAGAATAGTTGTGCCAGAAGACAGTGATTTGAGACGTACGATATTGACTGAAGCCCACAGTAGTCCGTTTGCTATGCATCCTGGAAGTACGAAGATGTACCGTGATTTGAAGAATGAGTACTTTTGGGTTGGCTTGAAGAGAGATGTAGCCGACTTTGTGAGTAAGTGCCTAGTGTGTCAGAGAGTGAAGGCGGAACATCAGGTTCCCTCGGGGTTGTTACAGCTGTTGCGTGTAAAAGAGTCTATCGCAATTGTAGTGCAAGTGTACACAACGCAAGTAGTAAAGTGATACGAAGTATCGGATATCGTCTCCACAGGGATTGGGCTAATAGCTTTACCTTATTTCACTGCACGAAGTAAAGAAAATATTTAAGAGAATTGTCACGAGAATAATAAAGAAAAACGTAAATAAAATAATTGAGATATCAAGATAGAGAGAATGGGCTGGTATTGAATTGTTCAGTAGTGCAGGTATTGAATTGCTTAGGAACTCCAGTTCTGTCGTCGCGCCCGTCGTCGACAGCACCTGTCGCGGTGGCTGTCTGTTAGCTGTCGCGGCAGCGAACACACCAACTCCGTACTTCAAGTTTGGCAAGAATCCCAGATCTGCCTTGGCCTATCCCTAGGTCCAAGTCTGTCGGTGATCACGTCTTTGATGATACCTCCCGGCGTAAATCGAAGGATGAACACCGATGTGTATGAATTCTTCCTTAGCCACTTAACCTTGCCCTATCCCTAGGCACAAGATAGTTCAACTATAAACTAGAGAACTCGCTCTTATTTCTTTCGTATACTTAACTCTCCTGATGCTAAGTAAATGAATAACCTTACAATGCTCTCCCGATGCTCTTGCAAGATATTAAAACCAAAATAAGAGAACTTGAAGTTTATTTTATTGAACTTGGAAAATCCTAAAACAAAACAACCCTTGCAACTACTTTACAAAACAACCTGTGGCCTTAGGGGGAATTTAGAACATGTTGGTGACGGGTAAACGACAGAGGGGTTTAGGTTATCGGTTATGGGGTGTTGGATGCCTCCTAGGTTAAATCTATGCCCTTATATAAGCTTTGGACTCAAGTATTCTAAGTTAACAAGGATTACAACTTTAATGAAAAGTAAGATTCTAATATATGCTTAATCTCTAAGGATTCCTACTTTTCAGCCGCCTCCTTGTTTCTAGGGATTTCCTCTCCTTGAGCTTTGGCTTGTCATATCTTTTGATCCGGGGCTTGGAAAAATATTTGGCTTTCACACGACAGACGAGCAGATTTTTCTCTATCTATCGAGGTCCACTTTACTTTTCCTCTTCATAAGGTTGTTGTCACCTTGCTGTCACGACAGCTCCATGGCAGCTTCATCCTCGTCGTCTTCTTGTCCAGTTCAGCTCTTCTGCTTCTCTGTCATGCGCCTGCCTTCCTCGTCAACTATGGCAGCAATCTGCAAAATACGCCATCTTTTAGTAGAATCCGTGCCTTTTATATATTTGTGATGTTTTACTAAAAACTAACCTAAATGCAGTGCAATGATGCTTGAATGCAGCAGAAATATGGGTTAAAAAAGGGTGTAAATGATAGAACTTTTACACACTCAACACACCCCCAAACTCAAGTTTTTGCTTGCCCTCAAGCAATTAAGACCTAAAAGAAAAATGAAAATTTTTGTGTTGGCTTTCAAACAGTGAACTGTCCCTTACCCGTCGCTCATTCTCTGTGGCGGCAGCAACCTGTCGGAAAGATTAGGATCTGTTCGGAATCTCGCTATAGTCCTCGTGTAGTGTGTGCATGCTTGTGAACAGTTATATGCTAAGACTCTCTTAGTTTCACTAGAATATTCAACTTTTTAACTCGAATTTTTATGCCAAAGTTTATTTTTGAAGACACATTTTCATGCTTCTTTTCTTCTATTTTCAAGCTAAGTTTTTACTAGAGCCTGTTTCGGGCACCTCTAGTGACTAGAGCCGGTTTCGGGCACCTCTAGTTAGCTTCCTAGAGCCGGTTTCGGGCACCTCTAGGTTTTTGAGTTTCTTTTGCTAAACTTCTTTCCTAGAGCCAGTGTTAGGCACCTCTAGGGGCTATTCAAGTTCTAAGCATCCTATTCTAGTTTGGCTAAAAGAAATCTAAGCAATATAACAGTCACAATGGTGTTTAAGTTTTTCAGAACTATAGAAAGACTCTAAACTTCTCCTTAAACTGTCCTAAAGATGCTTCCACGACAGAGCTGTCATGACAGGTAAGTTAACTTCACAGTTTTAAGCCAACGGTTTTAGTTTTTTTTAGAAGAACTTAATTAAATGAAAGACACAACAATTAAATAAAGATGTGCTAAGACTCCATTAAAATGGAGGGTTGCCACCCCCAAACTCGAGGGTTGCATTGCCCTCAATGCAAAATGACAGATAAAATGATGGCAGGTACATCACAAAATAAATATAAAGCAGGCAGCAGGAAAAGAAAAATAAAAGACTTAAATTTTTAATCGTTGTCCTCGCTGCTGCTGCTGACACGAATCTGGCGGCGGCGTCTGGGCTGTGGAGGGAGCTGGGCAGGTTCAGGGGCAGGTTGCTCCACGAGCTGGACGTCGGAACTGCTGCCACTGTCCCAAGTGCTGGTGGTGGTGGTGCTAGCCTTGGGCATTAGTTTCTTGTCTGCCACGTGTTTTATCCTTTTGACAGGCGTAAATTCCCTCTCCAAATTCCTCCTGATCAGAGGGCTGTCATCGGAGGCAGGTCTCTTTGTTCCTCTGGCAGAGGTTTCGGCCGTTGGACTGTCTGCTGCCGTCGGGGCAGGTGACGGGGTGGAAGCGGTAGAGTGGGAATGTGGGGAGGCAGGTGGTGTGGGTGTGTGGACAGGGGAGGGGATATGGAAATAATGGGCAGGAAAAGTAGGGAAATTAACATCGGGATAATTTAAAGTGTGGGTAATGAAGTTTACCGTGGAGTTCGTGAAATCCCGGATGAAAGTCATGAGTCCCATTTGTCTCTCTTCCACCCGTTGTAATGCAGCAAGGATGAGGGCAGACTGGTCTGTCGGAGCGGTGGCGACGGCAGGTTCAGGGGCAGGCTCCTCTGATGATTCTTCTGGGGAGCCGGCTGGGTTGAAGGAAGAGATAGGTGTAGCCACTATCAGCTCCATGAGGCTGTTGATGTTGTTGTCTGTCCAGCCTCTGCCCTTGATTAGTTTGTCGGAGGGTTCCTCGGGGACAGCAGCACAGCGGCATAGGGACGTTATTGTGAATGGCAGGCAGAGGCGGGAGTCGGAGCGGAAGGTGCATTCTAGGATGCTGTCCCTCATATAGCGGCCCACATTGATAGGCCGGTCGTGCATGATTGAATGAATGAGGGCGAGCCGCTGCTGGTTAACTGTCGTGTGGTGGGAAGAAGGCATGATACGCTTTTTGATGAAAGCGTTCCAGAGTTTGGCTTTAGGGAGGAGCTGCCCCCTTTTGACAGAGTGGGGGTTCTTTTTGCTCGTTGTCCATGTTGTTCCTTCCTCTGTCACCTCCGCCATGACAGCACCATAGGCGGCAGCATCGAGGGTGTCTAGAAATTTCTGGTGAGCATCATCATCGGGGCCAAAGTAGAGGCCAAACATGTGGTTGATGCTATCAGCTGTGAAGGGCACCTTTACTCCTCGAACGGTGACAGATGTTGTTGATCTGCTGTCGATAGCAGCATAGAACTCCCGGACTAATGTGTCATTCAGCTCTGCGGGTTGTTCGGCGAATTGCTCCCATAGTTGAGCCGTGATTGCCTTTGTGATGAATGGTCGGAGGCCCATGTTGGGTGCTTTTCGGATGTAAACGAAACCCCTTTCCTCCCATAACTCCTTTGTGGCGAAGGGCGTCGCTGCTGCTGAAGAAGAGGCTGAGGCAGCACTACGGCGGGTCTGTCTAGACGACATGTTAGTTGCAAGGGTTGTGAAATAGAGAAAGCAAATAAAAACTAGAGGAGAAAGCAAGGGAGGATAAGCAGAAGTGAGAAAAATGAAAATGAAAACGGGGTTTTATAGCGGTCGAGTTGCTGCCCGTTTAATGATGTAACGGCAGGCGTGAATAACGGAGCGACTGTTGCGATTTAGCGTGCCTGACGCGTCTGACACGTATTTATGCGTCTGTTACGCGTCTGCCACACGCTTCTGCGTCTGCCGTGTCAGTCTGTTGACAGCCTGTCATATCCGTCTGTGTCGGCAGCCGAAACGACAGGCTTCCATAAATGGACTTTGTTGGGCTGATGGATGGGTGGTGGGCTTTGGCTCACTTCTTCTTTTCTTCTTGACTCCTTTATTTCCTAAGAACAGAAACAAAACATTATTCGAATAAAATAACCTAATTTCCTAATAGATAATAATAATAATAATAAAATAAAAATAAAATTTAGGTTAAATTAGGGGTGCCTTGTGGGGCATCTCCTAGAGTAACCACTTCCTGTATTCCTGGGGCTTCAGTCCCCTGATAGTGTTTGAGGCGCTGTCCATTGACTTTGAATTGGTGCCCGTCTTTTAATGATCGTATAGTGATGGCACCATGGGGAAAAACTTGTACCACTTGGAACGGGCCAGACCATCTAGATTTTAGCTTCCCTGGAAATAGTTTTAACCTAGAATTAAATAATAATACAAGCTGCCCTGGGCAGAAATGTCATGGCAGCAACTTCCTATCATGCCACTTCTTTGTTTTCTCCTTGTATATTCTTGCATTGTCGTAGGCCATTGTCCGTATTTCATCGATCTCGTTCAAATCTAACAGCCTTTTCTGGTCTGCCTTGTCCAAGTCCATGTTCACTGCCTTGATTGCCCAATATGCTTTGTGCTCTATCTCAACAGGCAGATGACAGGTTTTCCCATAAATCAAACGGTATGGAGACATGCCCAATGGAGTCTTAAAAGCTGTCCTATATGCCCATAATGCATCATTCAGAAGTAAAGACCAATCTTTCCTAGTTGGTTTAACCATCTTCTCAAGAATGTTCTTCACTTCCCTATTTGAAATCTCAGCCTGTCCATTGGTCTGTGGGTGGTATGCTGTCGCGATCCTGTGCTTGACACCATATTTCTTCAAGGCGGCAGCAATTATCCTATTATCAAAATGTCTCCCTTCATCACTGATAATCGCCTTAGGGATGCCAAATCTAGAAAAAATGTTTTTATGCAAAAACTTTTGGACCGTCTTGGCATCATTCTTTTGAGTGGCGATGGCTTCAACCCACTTAGAGACATAATCCACTGCTAGGAGGATGTATAAATTTCCACATGAAGATGGAAAAGGTCCCATAAAATCAATCCCCCAAACGTCAAAGGGAACAACATGTTGAAACTAGTTCAATTCCTACCGTCACTAATAATTGTAATCATTTTTATATACTAGTTCAATTCAAATATATATTGAATGATTGTTTGGTTACTTTTATAGGAAAAGATTTATTTGTGGATGTTAACATGGGTGCTATTGCACGTTGATAACAAAATATGAGAACTCAAAGTGAATAATTACAATCATTTTTATTTAATGGTAATTTGTAACTTGAACTTCTTACTACTTTTGAATGTAACTTTTATAATCTATCTACTTTACTCTTTGTTTATATTACATATGATGATATTTATTGTCGGACGATCGATAAACTACTAAATTTAAATTCTTATATCTACCCTAAACAAATAATAAGTAAGTTTCTTTTTCCATTACGATTAATAAAACATAAACCGCCTTCATAATCTATAAAAACACTTTAACATCACAAGTTTCCTTATTCTCATTATTCTCCTGCAAAAATCTGTTCTTGAATAATTTCTCTTTGGTGTTCGTTCAACAATGGCGGTGTTTTCCAAAGAAGACAAAGTTGAATTATGCAGCGAGGAAGAAGGCTTTTTGGGTTCCTATCATAAACAAATACATCATGAAGCAAAAATTAAATATGCTTTTATGTTGGATTGGACAAAATGGATACTTTTCGAGAATATTTTATTCCTTTACAAATAAAAATAGACTTGAAGATTAAATTTAACTTCGTAGTAGTCCAAAATATTAAGGCTTAAGGGTATCATAAGCCCTTAAATTTTTGAAAAAAAATCAATCAAGCTCTTAAACTTTTTGCACTCAATTAAGTTTTTATGCTTCAAAATTTCATCAATTCACCCATTTGACCAACGTTAACTGTTAATTATAACAATTTTTTGGACCAATTGTTGCAACGTGTCGTGCTACAATGTTGTCACTTGGCATTTCAAGAATTTTTTATTTTATTTAAAAAAAATCTTTAAAAGTTCTATAAAATTTGTAAAGGTCACATGATATAACTGTAGTCTCACATGACAGTAATATCTCAAGAAAAAAACCGTCAAAAATTTATGGTCAAAATTTGTCAAAAAGATTAATTGGGAGCGAAAAAATTTAGGGGCTTAATTTATTTATTTTTTCAAAATTTTAAGGGCTTATGATACCCTTAAACCAATTATTAATGTTGTTTATTATTTTTAATTTTATAAATTTAATCCTTAAATTCTCTTAATTGTATCAATATTATCCTTTGATCGACATAAATCGTCATTGATCATTATTGAGCTAACATAATAGTCCATTGTGTTGACATGATGGTTCAAGATACTAATGTAACATTGTGATCCCAACGGATCCAAAATGCTACATTCGGGCTATCTCTAACCCGGTAATTTAAAATTTTTTTGAAAATAAATCCCCAAGTTTAGCCATAAATCAAAAACCATCTAAATCATGATAAAATGTTTCTTTAAATAAGTTCAAACTTCAAAATAAGGAGCACCATACAGTTTAAATCACCGTATTTCAAAAGATGAAATTAGGAGTTTACAGACCCAAGAGAATTAAGGTTCTCACTATAAGAATTTAAGTACGGTACTCTATTCGTCAAATCGGTGTTGAGAATCTTTGATGACGTGCTCCCTCGAACAAGTTACATGGCTACTTGCAAACTTATGTACGAAAACAACAAATCTGCACGCTAAGCTAACAAAGCTTAGTGATACATTTTTACTATACAAAATTTCATGCATTTCATAAATATGAGCAAGCATAGACCAACATTTAGGAAAGACATGAAATAAGCCAAACCGCTTCGCATTTATTGTATCCCAGGATCACAAAACATCGGGTCAACCACAATGTACTCAGGATCACATAGCATTGAATAATCATTATCGTATTCGAGATCACCTAGCATCGAATACTCGCATTTATGGTTATACCCAAGATCACCTAGTATTGGGTACACATTTCGGCCAAGTATTGCAGTATATGATCATTTAAAACTCATTCATACAGTTTATCAATCACATATGACTTACCAAGAACTCAAGCATGGTCCACATGAAAAATATCAAGATTTTGGACGGTGGCTCTTGTGGGTGCCGATACGCCCCCAATGGGTATCGGTACTCGTCTATGGGTACTAGTACTGGCTCGAACGTACAAGTACCAAATTGATTACTTAAATTTCACATGTTAGTTAGGTGTTGGTATTGACTATATCGTATCGGTACATGAATCTCAATATCGGTACTTCTTGAAGGCAATATCAGTACGCAAGCACCAGCTCACCTAGTTTATACTTGTTGACCCATCGGTACATGTATAAGTTTGACCCCTACCGATACACAAACCCATAAATGACTTTTTAATCATGAGTTCCCTTTCAACATTTTCCTTAATCTCCCATATTCAAATCTCAACTCACTTGGGAGTTGTTAGGGTGATTTTAGCCACTCAAAAACCACTCAAAACAAGCTCATAACATTAAAATATCATCAACTCAACAATCAAGTAAAAAAAATCCATTTACATTATGCTTTCCTTAAACATTGCCCTAAATAAAATTTAACCAAGCAATCAATCATTTAGGAAAGACAGGAAATCAGATAAGTTAAAAATGAACTTAAAAATCTCCTCTTCAAGCAAGCTTTTCACTTCCTTCCTTGCTCTTTTTTGTTGGAAAGTTCTCTACCCTCTTTAACTAGATGAAGGTGTAAAAGCAAGGTGTTATACTTCTAAAATGACAAAAATAAACTTTAAAACGAATTAAAATAAGAAAATTCGTCTAAAGAATTTTCCAATCCAAACCCCTTCAAAAACCCATCCTTCCTCCACTCCACTCCACTATTCTTTAAGTTTCTTACCACAATATGTAAATCCTTAAAAAAATTTGAACATATTTAAAACTCAAATCTTGACTGCAAGGATTGATGATGAAAGATTGAATATTTACCTTAAGAAAAATAGTGTTCTTGTGGAGAGATAAAACTTTGAGGACGAACCTGAGTTAAATGAAGATGATATAAGCAAATGGATGTCCTCCTCTATTCTAACTAAGGGTGTTTAAAATTATTGACCTGATTGACCCGACCGGATGACCAGGTATAAATAGGCGGGTATTTTAAAGATTTTTTTAATTTTTTTCAAGCCGGGTATCAAATTCGGTAATTTTTTCGAGACACGGGCCTAGAGTTTTCCCTTACCGAGTACCCGACCTGACAATTTTTAATATACATTTTATATTTCAAATTATATTTTTATTTTAAGTTTTCTAATATTTTTACTCCAAAATAAAATTTATATCTCTAAATTCTTTCTATGTTTGTATTATATACTTTTAAGTTTTAAGTTTAAAGTTTTTTAAAAATATTTTTGTATTTAATATGTCATTTTTTAAAAAAAATTATAACTAAAAAAATAAAAATTATGAACCGAATACCCGGTACCCTATTTTTCGGGTACCCGAATTTTACAAGTACCCAAATATAAATAGTCGAGACACGGGCCGACAAAATAGGTACCCAGAGAACCGGGTACCCCACAATCAACATCCCTGATTACAACCGCCCAACCCAATGGAAAACAAGTTGGTTCAGCCTTTTTTTTCTTTAAAACTAGGGTAAATTACTGACTAGGTCCCCAAGAACCACCTTTTTTCACCTTTGGCCACTAGCCCAACTAATTGGTCAATTTTAAAGCCCAAAAGTTCCTCTTTTGACCCAACAAGAACTATTATAAACCCAACACTTAAAAGCCTAAGATCTCGGGTCAATGCCAACGCATTGATTTGAAAATTTAGTTCGTTTCAACTATGTGACGGTTCACGGTACTAACATGACAGTCTAATTATGAATGATAACGTGACAAGGGGACAACATTATTTTTTGTCCGAGTTTGAGGACTTGTTTGATTTGTATAAAATTTTGAGGGCTTGTTTAATCTTTAATGTAAAATTAATTACTGAAAATTGTTCAATGAATATGAATAGACTCATGTTGACGAGAGACGGTAGAAGATTTTTTCAAAGAAAGCGTTCAGCTTTTTTTTAATACTTTATATATTTTTAAATTTTTTACTTTTTAGATAATGTATAAGTTATCAATTTATAGCTTCTAGTTTAAAAAAATACTTAAAATTTGAATTTTTAATATTGTTTTTAGTAATTTTTTAATATTTATTTTTTAGATGTTTTAATATTTTTAAATTATAATGATTTCTTAAATTTTAATCTTTTTTAAAATTAAATAAGCCTTTAAACTATTATAAAAATAAATTAAGATCTCGAACTCGGCCAAAAAAAATTAATGTTGACCCTCTGTCACATTATCATTCACATGTATGTTATGTAGACACATTGAATAATTATATTAGCACCATAACGATTAATGATAATTTTCTCCAGTTAAAAAACAACATTGATACAATTCATAGAGTTCGAAATTTAAATTAATAAAATTAAAAACGAAAGATAATATTTTTTATTTTGGACAACTAATAAAGAAAAATTACCCCTTACATAATAAAAGTACACTTATATGATATGAAAATAAATCCTACTCGATTATATTTAATTGATTTTTTTATTTTATCAATAAGTTAATGTTACCGAGTTATCGTCAAACTTAAACAATTTATGAGACTTCTGTTTTAATTTTGATTATTTTTCTCGGTTAACAAATTTTTTATGTTTATTTAGAATAACTTGTCGTGAGTTCTAGACCCACTAAGAGCATTCTTTTTCATTCCCCTAAACTCTCCTTTCCCCTCCGCTTTAGTGAATAAAATCATTTGCCTTTTTTTAGCGCCTCTATTTATACCTCCATGCTTAAAAAATTATGTTTAAGGTTTAAGATTAATGTTTAAGATTAGAGTTTAGGATTAGAGTTTAAGGAATTCATGTTAAGGTGTATTTTTTAGGGTCTAAGGTTTAAGATTTAGAATTTAGGTTAGGGCTAGAGCTCAAAATTTGAGTTTTTAGTGTTTGAACATAGAAATGGCCAAAAGATTTTTGTCTTGCTCTAGGTAAGATTAGAATTAAATTTAGATTTGTAAAAAAAAATTATTACTCACGTATTTCAAAGATATTACTTCCTCTCCAAGTAAACTTAATGCCAAGCCTAAAACAAAGGAAAGAAGAATAAAATTATTTTCAAACTAAAACATAAACCGCCTTCATCATCTATAAAAACACTTTAACATCACAAGTTTCCATATTCGCATTATTCTCCTGCAGAAACCTAAACCCGTTCTTGAATTATTTCTCTTTGTTGTTCGTTGAGCAATGCCGGTGTTTTCTAAAGGAGACAAAGTTGAAGTATGCAGCAAGGAAGAAGGATTCTTGGGTTCATACTATGAAGCTACGGTGCTGTCTTCGTTGAATAACAACACTCGTTACAAAGTGCGGTACAAGAACCTGGTTGAGGAAGAAGATCAGACTCGGCCGTTGGTTGAGGTAGTTTGGGCCGACGAGGTCCGACCGATGCCGCCGCCTGTGATCGTAAACAGAGCCGATGGGGTTTTCAGTTATCTTGAAAGGGTGGATGCTTTCGACAATGATGGCTGGTGGGCGGGGAGCATTACAGGGAAACAAGGATTGAAGTATTGGGTTTATTTCGAAACCACTGGGGATGAGCTTGCTTACGATGCTTCTCGGTTGAGAAATCATATTGAATGGCGTGATTATCATTGGGTTTCTTTCAAGAAAAGGTTCTAAATTCAAGATATGTGCTTCTTTGTGGATTTAGGGTTTTTCTTTATTGGATCTTTTATTTCTATGCATGAAACAGTGGTGTAATCTGCCTACATTCATGGCTTTTAACTTTTTATATCTGAGCTATTTTCTTTTCAAACTATATTCGATAATAATCAAAACAGTTCCAGGTTAAAGAATATATATTTTTTTTAAATTGATTTACGGGGTTTTGATTGTTTTCCTATTTATTCTATCTTCTTGGTTTTTCACTCTGTGGATAGCAAAAAAAAAAATTATACACCTTTTAGATGTTTCTATCTATGTCATACTACTAAAAAAATATTAAACTTTAAGTGCTAACCCTAAATTCTAAACTCTAAGTCTTAAACCTTAAGCACTAAAAAATAAACTCTACACTCCAATTCTAAACCCTGACCCCTAAACCTTAATCATAAACCCTAATTTTGTTTTTATTATTTGGGTATAAATAGGGACTCCGAAAAAGCACGGAAGATTTCTGTTTTTTTGGATGTTATCTCATCTCTTGCATGGAAATTAATTACTGAAATTAAGTCCTTCAAATACATTAACTGAGCTAAAACAATGCTTAATTAATTTTTAATTTGTATTCAAAATAAACCCTTTATTTTAAATTTATGTTCGTTTGAATATGCGAACCAAATAAGTCCTATTTAGTGTAGGAATATAAAACTTTACTTCAAAAGAATTATAAAAAAGTTGAAGGGAATCCTTTCCTTTAGTGGTATAAATTTGACTTCAAAGTTTAAATAGTTTTTTTATAAGAATCAATCGATGTTTATGAGTAAAAGCACATAGATAATGTTGTTTTCCACCTCTCTTTTTGGTTAAATTTTGTTTACTAATAAGCAAATCTGTTTCCTCCAAGTTTTCTTTTGAGCTGTGATTAATTGACACTAAACACCACAAAGTAAAAAAGTTGAACATATCAAGGACGGTGACAATGAACAAAATAAGTCAAAAAGAAGAAAAGCTATTTGTCTCATTAATTTTTCTGAAAAAGTTAAAAAAAAAAACATTTAAAAGAGCATAATCTGATCTCTTCCTTTCGGCCATGGAAGGGAATTAAACTGTTTGAGATTTGACACCAATAATAGATTTTAAGACAATGTTCTTTGTTAAAGTTGAAATTCCAATTCTTTTCAAATACTAAAAGAACAAATATATTGAAAAAGATTCTTAAAATGTCCGAAATGTAATTTGGTAAATGGCCTGGAATCTCGGACCAAACTACGAGGCATCAGCTCCGCAGTGTCTAACTGTGTAGTTACTAGTTAAGTAGTACAAATAAGATAGATTAAAAGGCCCATTTCACTTTCAGAAACTCTCGCTTGCCACTACTATCACCATCAGCATCCACTTCACCACCACCTACCGGTGGCGCGTGAGTTATACTCTTCTGGATCTGGCTCCGTTCTCCGGTTGTTGAAGTAACAGATACGGTGGAGACAAGGGGATGGGTCAAAAGCTTAGCTGCCTAGAAAACCATGAGACTGTTTTGCTCAATGCTGTTCAGACAGGTGACTCGGAGATGGTTAAGGCAATGGTCGAAACAGACCCAAGTGTCTTAAAAAGCGCCACTCGATACGGGAAGTTGTCTATTCTTCATGTCGCAGCCATCCATGGCCAGATCGAGGTGGGGTTTTGTTTCTTTCTTTCTTTGATCGATTTTTGCTAGATTTTGGGATTTTCATTTGGGGACAATGTTGATAGTTTCTTTCTGGGAATCTTCTGTTTTGGCGTTTGGTTTGATCATTTGCTGCAGATTCTTTCGTTTCTTTTAGATCGACATCCCAATTCAGACATCTTGAATCGACATAGACAGGTACATGTTTTTTTTTAATCTTTGCATGTGTTTTGATTGGTTCTCTTTTGATTTCAATCTCATGATCTGTTCTGCTTGTGATCGGTTTAGACCCCATTGATGTTGGCTGCAATGCATGGGAAGACCGAGTGTGTGAAAAGGCTTATCCAGAGTGGATCATATGTATGTCCTGTCTTGTTTTGTTTTGTCTGCTACAGTTTTAACCGTTTTGTGTTTGCCTAGAAACTGACCATTGTAATGTTTTGATCAGGTTTTAATGTTTGATTCACTTCAAGGAAGAACTTGTTTGCATTATGCTGCTCACTACGGCCATTTCGATTGCCTTCAAGCTCTTCTTTCAGCAGCCCATAGCAGTCCCCTTGCAGATTCTTGGTTTCTTTCTTTGAACCCTTGCATAAAGACTAACATAGCTATGTTATTATTCTCTGATTGAAACCGACTGCATTGCGGATTTTGTAGGGGCTTTGCGAGATTCGTTAACATAAGAGATGAAAACGGTGCAACGCCCCTGCATTTGGCAGCTCGTGAAGGATGGTCTGATTGTGTTCATGCCCTCTTAGATAATGGGGCTCTTGTTTGTGCTTCAACCGGTGGAAATGGGTGATTATCTTTTGTTATGTTTATGTTTTGATCGTTTTTCAAGCATGGAATTCGGATTGATTTTAGGTTTCTTTGCAGCTACCCTGGCAGCACGCCTCTTCATTTCGCTGCACGTGGCGGTTCTATAGAGTGTATACGGGAATTACTCGCTTGGGGAGCCGATAGGCTTCAACCGGATTCATACGGGTAAGCATATGTGGAGAAGGAAGAATGACATTTAATTATTGCTTTCTTTCTTACAGATAAAGAAACACAAAGATATTTCCAATCACAGCCATTGCATTATTTTCATATAATAGACTGACATCTGATCGGCCAACATGACTAAGCATATCGGTTCTTGGCCCATTTGGTAGCTTTCATGATCGAAAGTTAATGTTCAGCTTGAAATTTCATACAGATAAGATGCACTCTAAACCATAAAATCTATACGAAATTGGATATTGCTCTTTTCGTTTCTACTGTTCTTCATTTCATTTCGAGGATAACATATTGTGAAATTGTTTCTTTTTTATTAGGACATCTATAGGAACTTTATACTATTGAACTAAAACTCCAGGCATGTTGAATAGGCATTTAAGATCAAAATGAAATATGCTAAGGTTTTTAATTCTGCAGGAGAATACCATATTTGATTGCTATGAAGCACAAACACGAAGCATGTGCTGCTTTGTTGAACCCTGCATCTGCGGAACCTCTTATTTGGCCATTGCCTTTAAGGTTCATAAGCGAGCTTAATCCGGAAGCCAAAGAACTTTTGGAGAAGGCCCTAATGGAAGCTAACAGAGAGAGGGAGAGAGCCATTTTGAAGGATACAATCCATGAACTTCCACCCGATTCACAGTGCGAGGTCGAAGCTGACGACGCTGCCTCTGAGGTAATATCAGTTGCAACTTAGGGATGAAGAGCTAATTTTCTATTATAATACGAATGTGGCTTTTAATCCACCGGTGAAAATCTTCTCAAACAGACAAGCGATGTGGATGTTTGCTGCATATGCTTTGACCGGCTATGCACGATAGAGATTAGACAATGTGGTCACCGGATGTGTGCTCGTTGCATCTTAGCTCTATGCTGCCACAAGAAGCCTAACCCGCTGACAGCATCTCCTTTAGTCCTACTTTGCCCATTCTGCCGTAGGGGAATCACCCAACTAGTCGTTGCCAAAATCGACAATCACGAATCAGAAGTGGATGTGGATGCAGATGCAGATGCTAGCCCTTTTAGGCTGAGTTGTGGAATGATCACCAACATCGATATAGGAGTGGAATTCAGTCCCTCTAAGTCAACCAAATCCAGAAAATCCAATTTTTGTGAAGGAAGCAGCAGTTTCAAAGGTTTATCCGCCATCAGCTCGTTCGGGAAAATGGGTAGTCGCAGTCCCGGAAAATTGCCTGCAGAGTGCAGTGAAGAAAATGAGAAGTTCTAACAAGCTATAGTCATGGAGAGTATATATTCGGTATGCTCTTTGAACTCCATTCTTATATATCGAATATAATGAGCTACTAGAACATGGTAGACGTTAGATACTCTTGCAAAGTTGGTGTTGCTCGGATGTTTCGATTGTCGTCTAGATCTGCTTCATGGAATGAAAAAGCAGTGGACTACTTTTTTTGCTGAGAAATATATGATGGGGTCAAATTTTCAGTGGATGCTCGTACATTTTGCATCTCGGCCCTTGTTTTGATCATATGGCTGCTGAGTGCTGATATTGTATTGGGTAAAATATACCATATCGATATTAATTATATATATGTTTATAATATGAATTTAAATATATTAACATACTGTTATAAATATATTCTTAAAATATTTTATAATTTATATATTTTCATAAAAATGAATGTAAAGTTTATTTTAATATTTCCATAATAACATATTTTAATGATGTTATACTACTATTTTCATAATTCTATAAGTGAAGTTTAATATGAATTTAATCTCTATTTTACTATTACTATAACTTTATCTAATTGAAAATAAATTACATTTCTAACTAAAATTAATTTTGTTATTATCATATAAAAGTTTTATATTATACTACAATAGTTTTTAATGTCAATTTAGTAATATAATGAAAATAAGGATTATTTTATATATTCATTTTTTTAATTTCTGTTTATATATATAAGAAAAATAAAGATTCGTATTTTTTGACATTTCTGATGTGATATTTTAAAAATACGGTGACCAAAATAAATTTGTCTTAAAAGTTTGGTGACCATTTATGTAATTTACCAAAAAATTAAAGTTAAAAATTTCCAATTCATGAAAAAACAATTTTTTCAAATCAAAGTAAGAAGTAGTTTTGTAATGTAAAGCTACATGTGTATTGTTTTGGGCTCCAAAAACAGTTTTAAAAAAAGGGGATCTAAAGTTAGAATAAAAAACTATTTGGTTTGTAAGAGATCTCCACGGTAATACATATCAACGGCCTAACGAACCCATTATGACCGAGAATCTGTTTTTATCATTTAAACAACAAGCTTTGATGGACATTTTAGCAATTATACAGTATTCAATGGGTGAATCAGTGGTTCTTGACCCTCAAATAGTAGTAGCATTGTCAGATATTATTTGGACCATGGAATATCTGGCTATATCTGTCGCTGAAATTGGCCTGCTCCAGGACGATACTCCCCAATTCCTAGCAGATCCTGCAACAACCCCTCTAAAATTATACAATCATCTTTGATCCATGCCAACAAAACTTGTGGATTAAGGTTTCATGAGATTGGAAAATGGCAACATCAAAATCAAATCAGTCGACTCCAAAAAAACCCCCAAAATTGATTCAGTTATGCTTGAGCACAGCAACTCTAGTTATCGAGCGAGCCGAGTACGAGTATCTTAATACCTAATTTGATTACCTCATGAGCCTAATGTATTTTTATATACTGTTTTACCCTAAAAACCATATCATGCAACGAGATTGAGCTCAAACTCGAGTTTGAATGTATGAATCTCATAAATAAGCTTAACTGAGCCAAACCCCAATAGTTCAACTTTACTTGGAGACAAACATAAACTTAGATAACTGTATTTGATTGAGCTCGAACCAAACTCTAAACAAGCTTGAACTTCCAACAGAATAGTTTGGCTCAACTCGATTACAATCCTAATTCGAAACCGAAACCGGAGTCATTGACCAAGCACCATATTTCCTGATCATTGGTTGCTGAAGCAATAAACTAGCTTATGGTACATTTCAGAATTATAATGCAATGATCCTTAAAATGTGAACCCCCCACCATTTCCCTTTTTTTTTGGTTCAAACCACCATTTCCCTTCTTCAGTTTGGAATTAAAACAAATGCAAATCTATAAAAGTTGGCAATTAGCAATCAACGGATATTAATACCCTGAAGTTTTAAACTCAGACTAGCTACTTGAAGTTTACATGAACTTGAACAAAACTAATATTTCCAGGCAAACAAACAACTGTTCCAACTTTGGGGCGGCACTTAAATAGTTTAAAATCTAAGAATAACTGGAAATGTAAGAGTTGTGAAAAGAAAAACCTACCTGACATGCTTTGTTCTTAGCTCTGGTCTCTGCTGTACTAGGGATATCATGGTTTGGTTTTAGAAATCTCTTCTCCCTCCGCTCACACGAGCCCCATCCATCAGAGAATCTCCCACCTCTGGTAACATGATCAGACTAAATAGTAAGTAGTAACGCAAACACTGTAACCAGTAACCATTAAAGAAGTACTTTGATTTCTCAAGAGTTTAAAGGAACATACTGCATATAAGCTCGAACCACGAATTCAGCACGCTGAACATTGCGATTTTCATCGAATTCAATGTTCTTGTCTTTGATTTCGTATGAGAGATTGAAGTAAAAGGATATTTTCCTCCAACCTACAAAAGTTGAAAATAAGATTATAACTTTTCACAACATAAATGTCAATTATGAAAGAGTAAAGAAGAGAACCAGAGTTAATTTACCTGTCTTTTTAATAAAAGGATTTCCAGAGATCATCGTATAATCAGATTTCTCCAAAATCTGTTCATTTAATGAGACGTTACTGTTTTGATATGTGATTTTAAAGGTATTTAAAAGGCTGAAGCTAAGTTTCTGATAATAAAAGATATAATTACCGCCATGGCTGCATTTTGATACTCCTTAAACAGTTCAACCGAAGGAAACATCCCGGACAAGCTATGCCTCATCCCTTCCTTCTCCTCGCTCCTTCCACAACTCCTCGGCGACACATCAGATCCATTACTGACTTCAACTCTTCCGAAACCCGGCGACAAATACATCTCCGGCGACCGGTGATCCGGCAACGAGGTTACAGGTGTCCTCTGCACTATTGCCATCGGGCTTGTCTCGCTGACCTCGGAAGCGCAAGACCTAGAGATTTTGTAAGGCCGGTGATAATCTTCCCCGGGGTTAACAAAGCGGCGGCGATTGGCGTTAGGAGGGGAACAAATTTGATGGCTAGGGCTATGAACCGGTTTCTGCGGAAGTTTCCGATTAGGAGAAGAGTCCAATACGGGGACGGACGGGGAGTGATGGTTGGAGTATTTGATTGCTAAGGTTTTGCGGTGCTTGGAGGAGGAAGAGTGGGAGGCGGCGGCCGAGTCGATTACCGCCCATAATGCGGCGTCGTCTAGGTCTTTGTCGTCGATGGCGCAGCTTACTGGAGAACTTATAGAGTTCATTTTATCTTTAAAGGGAAGATCTAGCTGGGTTCCCAGTTCTTCGTTTGGATAAATGAAGCGAGGAGTTTGGGCTTAAGCAGCGGGGGAAATTTGATCTGATTTTGAATTCAAATCTAAAGAATCAAAAAGGAAATAGAACGGTGACGTATTGGAAACTCCGAGAAGCAGCTTCTCCAGCACGGAACTTGTCAGGGCCCAGTAGTTCTAGAAATGGGTTGGATTTGGTCCGGGTATCGGTTAAAATTGGCTTAGGGGAAAATATAATTGGTTCGTCCAACTCCGTTAGTCTTTTTTCATGCCCCTGAAAAGGCTTAACACATTTATTTCCCCCAAAACGTTTAACGTTTTCCCAACCTGGTATTTTTTTTGTTATTTTTCATTAATGTCCCCTATCATTTTTCTCGTTATTCATTTCACCCTAAAAATTAATTTCCGTTTAAAAAATTGATCATTAAGAGCATGTCGTGTGACTATTCTAATTAAAAATATGATTGATTTTGTCACGACCATTTTTTTGAAACCCGTTTGTGAAAAAATAGCCTGACGATTAGGGTTTTAAAAATTAAGGTTATTCATTTTAATTTAATCTTGATATTAGGGCTCTTTTTATTTTTAATTAAATTTTTTTTATTTTCTTAAAAAATCATTTTAGAGTCGCCACCGATCACTTTGGTAGACCGGACACCATAAAAAGCGTACCATAGATTCTTTTAGTAAAAAATCGAGTTCGAGAGTCGGTTACGTGTAGGGAAGGGTTAGCACCCCTACAAACGCTCATTATCGGTACCTTATTAATTTCACGTGGTATTTTGATATTTCGAACATTAATCTGAATTTAATTAGTTCTTTTAATTGTAAAATAGATTTTATTCCAAATGTGAATGTCCTTTTGTAAGAAAATACATTTTGGACAAATATAATTATGAAACGCCCAGTTACATTAGGACACTTCAATTTACATTCAAAATGTACCTCAACACAAAATGTTTGATGCATGTCAAATTATTGTCTTGTCATTTTTAAGTAAACCCTAATTAGGCTCCATCAATTTGATTAATTAGGAATCTAAGAATATTACTAATTTTTGGACTAAAATAGTAACATCCAAATAATCTGGACACTACTTTTAATGAGTCCAAAAGTAATAATATTCCTAATATTAAAGTGACACTAATTGTTTATCCTATTTTAATTTTATTTGAACTAATTAAGTGAATACCATTTTCTCGGTTGAAATGAACTATTAAAATCTTAATTTAAATATCTATTGGTTAACATCACTCTTCAATGTGATACTAATCAATCTTAAACATTCAAATTTGATTTTAATATTCATTTATTTTCTACAATGTTCCTATTCCTAGTAAATTATGTTTGAGTAACTTATACTAAGGCTTCTAATTAATTCTAATAATATGATTTAATTCCCTTAAACAAATATGATACATGTCTTTAAAATTATGCAAACATTCATAAATTAATCAACAAATTAAATTAAATTAAAGCAAATAAAAGAGGTAGACAATCCAAGGGCTAAATTGAATTAAATTTAGAATATAAATCCTGAATTACAAAATTAAAGTGACCAAAATGTAAAATAGGACAAATTGGGAAGCCCAAACCTAAATTTTCTAAGAGTTTAGACCCAAACCCACTAAATTGGCCCAAATCTCACTAAATCGGCCCAAACCGGACGACTCAGTACAAACGGTCCAGCCCTAAATGGTCTAAACCGACTACCGGGTCGCGAGTCGGGTTGCGGCCTCGTATTCATGCCCGTGTAAAAACACGCGTATCTTTTTGACCCGCTTCTCAAAACGACGTCGTGCTGAACTCGGTATAAAAAGAGGAAAATAGAGTCAGTCCGGCCATTTGCAACATCTCCTCTCTCTCTCTCTCTCCTCTTTTCCATATCTCTTTAAACTCTCTGAACACGAACATCTCAAACCCAGAAATATTACATTCAACTCGATCAAAACATAAAAAACCAGTCATGTTCTTCCTCGGTTCTTCCATTTTTTCCATTTGATCCTCACAAACACTAAAACCTCTTCTATTCATTGTTTCTAAAGATCAAAATGTCTATTTTCTCAATAACAGACCAAGAACAATCTCAAAAAAATCACTTTGATCCTCATTCATCCAAAACCTTATCACGATCTGTTTTCTGGCCGCCGGTCGCCGACCATCCCTAACCTTACTCTGATGATCGGACCTCCTCCGATTATCTTCTCTGGCCAACCTGTAATTTCAGATCACCTTCTCCGATCAACCTTCAACTCTCGATCGTCCATTTCCTAACTTCGGTGACCAGTTACCGCCGCAAGGTGATTTCCGGCCGCCGTCTCTGCCACCACCGTGTCGGAACCCTAAAACTACCCAAATCATCTGATTGTTTTTCATAAACCTAGATCTAGTCCTTGTTTCATCATAAACGACCCCTTCTCCCATTTAAACTAACTACCCGAACAAAAAAGAACCTCTCTCTATTATTTTCGACTCCGGCCAAGCTTATTTCCTCACTCCTATGCACTCTGACGGCTCTCACGGCGACCAATAACTTGAGATAAGTGTCTTTTTCTCTCTTATTTATGATTTTAGTTTCGAATTTCTAATTTATTTTAAGTTTACACACTGCTTTAGGTTTTAGGTCTTAGATCTAGGTATTTTGATTACTGTTTTTCTAATCTATGGCTGGAATTTGACTTGCTTTCAGGATTTCAATGCAAGAATATGAAAGAGGGGGAAGGAGCTACCTGTTCATGGTGGTGGTCGAGCTACGACAACGGTCTCTGGTGAACTTCTCAGTTTCTAGACGGCAATGGTGAGCGACCTTCTAACTTCTCTCTTTCTCTCTCTCTCAATTAATTTACCACAATTATTGCGCAATCATTGACATTAATGACTTTCTCTCCCCATATTTATATCAGAGAGTGCACTGATGTTATTGGCGATGCGAGCTAGATCCATTTAGAGAAGTAATCTGCGTAAAAGTATGATGGATCATTCTAGAGACGCCACGTGGCATTGTCGAGCGGGAAAAAGAAACACAAACTAGGTTTTGTGTTTGTTTAGGCCACCTAACATGTAATTTGGGCGAGAAATATACTTTTTGGGCTTTGGATGGTGTGTTTTATGTTTGTTTGGGTTTTAGGCTTTAGGAAATGGGCTCTATAATTATAACTCGGGCTTTTAGGGGTTCTTTATTATTGTAATTGGACATTTGTAATATATTGATTGTTTTACTATTTTTGATGTATTTTTATTATTCGGTATTCAATATATATATATGTGTGTGTGTGTATGTATACGTATATGGTCGGACAAAAATCGGGTATCACAACTACCCATCTTTGCTCATTGTTGTGGAACAGGAATAAGGCAAAGACTGAAGAGACATGAATTTTGTTTGAACTGTCTGACCATTGAAATATGAAGCGAGTCTTCTGATTATGAAATGCATCAGACTTTCTCTATCTCATCAAAGTCTTTCTTTGCTACTCCCATTAGGAATGCTTTCTTGTTGGTCAGATTCCTCTTATTTTGTTGGGTGAACTCTTCTCGTTGGGAGCTCTATCTTTGCTAAGAGGACTATTCTCATTAAGAATCCTTTTTTGCTGGGCGAACTCTTCTCATTGGGAGCTCTATCTTCGCTGGGCGGACTCTTCTCATTAGGAATCCTTCTTCGATGGAAAGACTCTCCTCATTGGGAATCCTTCTTTATTGGGCGGACTCTTCTCATACGGAATCCTTCTTTTCTAGGTGGACTCTTCTCATTAGGAATCCTTTTTGATCTACTTCATGTCAAAACAATTGAAATATGGGGGTTAACATGTCCCCAATGTCCTATATGATGCATGAACCATGATTTACTATGATCTATCAATCAGACTCTACTCTTTTAGGACCCTTTTTTTATACTTCTTGTCTAATTCTCATCCCACATTTAGAATCGACCGTCGCAACCTCCTTTTTGCATTTCTGGCCCTTTTCTCTAAAGCGCCCTTTCGGGTTTTCACTTTAGGTTGCTTTTCTCAAAGCGCCCTTTCAGGTTTTCACTTTGACTTTTTTTCGAAATGCGCATTTTCAGGTTTTCACCTCAATTTTCTCTTTCTCTCTTTTTCTCTTTTTTTCTTTTTCTTTTTTCTTTCTTTTCTCTCTCTTTTGATAGAGAATAAATGAGAGGTATTATAACTGACGAAATATTGTCTTGGTTAATCATATGTTGTTTGGTCAACATTGCCAATACCCAATCTCTCAATGTTAAAGTTTTTCCAAATCCAAAAGTCTTTACAAAATGATAGTTCTCAACAGTAAATCATGGGCTACGAACATTCTTCCTCGTTCCCGATGTTCATGAACTGTCCTAACTGAGATGCTGATTCAAAAGAGCATGATAAGGTGTTGATCTTGTGGTTCAAATCATCTCAACATAAACATAGAGATAAAAATCATTGTTCTTCGGGTGGCAGACTCTATTGACATCTTTGTGTTCAGTCTTCAATTTTACACCATTTTGTCATGTGCACTCTTCTTCAATACCTAGAGTGACAAGGTTCACCTGTACTTTTTAAAACATATTGTTGAGTGGATCGAAAGATCGATATGAACCAAGAGGGGGGGAGAATTGAAAATTTAAAGTTTGTGTAGTGGAAATTGCAAATTAAAAGGATTGACAAGGGACTTTAGAGTGGTTCAAGTTCCAAATGAACTCTACATCCACTACCTTAGCTTCACTAAGGATTTGCAACAATTCCACTAATTGCTCTTCCCCTTTTCTAGGCTAAGGAGGCAACCCTTACAATTTCGGTTAAATTTTCTACCCAAAATTTAACCCAATCCTCACAACAAGGTAACAAAGAATTTGTTGGCTAATAGAGTATCTCTCAATAAAAATTGTAGCCCAATTACAAGCACTCAACCCAATTGAATAAGATAAGAATGAAAATTACAATTGGGGTTTCTAGACAATATGAGATTTTTGCACAATTGCTTGGATTTGATGTATAGATGTTTTCTTGATGATCAATAGTTATTGCTGTAGCTTTTGGATGTCTCTTTTATACCTCCTCGTTGATTTCTAGCCGTTTGGGTGGTTGAGAACATAAATGGAGCCGTTGGAACCCTCTCTTACCACCATAAATGCACTTCTACAGCTATGTGTATCGGTACGCGGGGAGGTGTATCGATACCTGTCTCAGAAAAGAAAGAGCCGTTGTGTGCAATAAATAAGGGGTATCGATACACGCGTAAGCGTATCGGTACGGGGTATTGAAACAGTAAAGGCCATATCGATACCTTTTTCTCAACTTAGCTCACTGTCGATTTCCGTATTGGTATGAGGGTTTAGCGTATCAATACGGGTCAACGACCATTTAAAATTTGGTTACCAACCAACTGACATCAACAGTTACAAAATTTAAACGACTTATATTTAAAAATTATTAAGGCCGTATAGATACGAGGGTTTGCCGTATCGGTACACCATTCAAACTCTTTAGACTTTAACACAGGGGCGTATCGATACGAGGGTTTGCCGTATCAATACGTGTTCCTCCAGTAGCCAACTTTGGTAAAAAGGTATCGATACGCTTTGGAGTGTATCGATACACCTGAACGTTTTTCAATAGTTTGGCCTTGGAACACTTAGAAAATATTTTGAGTTTGAGTTTTTCAAATCAGTTTTAAAGAGTTGGTGATTTAAAACTTATTAAGGGACTTACAAAAATAATTTTAAGTTTTTCAAATTGATCCTTAAAGATCTAATTATATCAAAATCAAACATAGGTTTTACAATCTCCCCCTTTTTGATATAACAAAACTAAAACTTAAAATTTTTGACATTTTGACAAATCTTTACAAAGTTAACTCCCCCTTAATATAAGCTTGGTAACCTTTGAGTTAAAATCAAAATATTTTAAGTGTTGAGCTAGTTTCTCTCCCCCTTTTTGTTAGATCAAAAATATTGAGACAATTAAGTGCATAAACATAGGCAAAGGTATAAATAAGCAACATTTATTATTGATCATAGCATCAAACTTAAAATCCAAACAAAAACAGAAAATCAAAGCACATGTTTAAACATAAAGCAAACTTAATCCTAAGAACATAAAGCAAAGGTGCATAAAAGGAAAATCCTAAATGATATGCATGAGATGCAAGAAGAAACGTCTAGGCATCATCTTCGTCATCTTCATCATCTTCAACATCAACTCCCATTGGCGCATTATCTCGCATTCTATTTCGCCACTCATCATGGAAAGAGGAGATAGAAATATTCAGAGAATGGTGACCGCTTTCAAGGGATGTGAGGCGATTCTCCATACCCATCATCCTTGTATCAAAAGTTGTTTCAAGGGAAGTAAGACGGGTGCATGTCCGTGCGCAACCCGGTAAATTGCTCATTGAGATAAGTCATGAGAGCATCCATGGAGGGTTGTGGAACTTGAGGAGCTTGAGGCTCTTCAAATACGGAGGCGGCCTCGGGTGGTATCTCGGCAAGACGTACCCATTCACCATTAAAATATTGGGACTTTGCCCGTGCAAGAGATCGCTCATCAATGGGATCAGTGAGGAGAGTTGGGTAGTCAAAAGAGCAATCAATATCCTTTTTAACAAAGAAATAACTTAAGGTCGTACCATATGTAAAGGAGGTGACGAGAGTTGTGTGACGATTTTGCACAAGGTAGACAATCTCCGCGAACATGAGTCGAGCAAGATTTGGGCACTTTCGCTCACGGAAGCAACGGATCCAAAAATCATCCACTTGATGGATGGTGGAATATTTTCCTCCTGAGGGACGAAACCACAAGACACCATCAAATGTAAGATCTGGTCTTGAGCATTTAGGGCGGTGACGGATCCACTAAGAACATGCCCCAAAGCATGCTCATCATCAATGCCTTCATCCTCTAATTTAAAAGCTTCACAAATGGATTTGACATCAAGGATGATTTTCTTTCCCATGAGATAAGAGCTAATGGCAAAAACTTCCCCATTACGAGTAATACATTTGGCATTTGTGTAGAAAATCAAAACCAAAAGACGATAATAAAAACCAGGAATAGATATGAAATCCATGAAGTTCCAACGTCGAAACAAGGGAAGATATTAAAACTTAAAACGCTCCGAGTCGAGAAAAGGAACGGATATTACCCTTTCGGCACGAATCTTGTAATTCTCAAATTGACGAAAATAAGTTAGACCCGTGGAACTTTCAAAGGATTGCTCATAGATTGTTGAGTAGTTTGGATGAGCAATCGCTCCAAGGGTGGATGATTCACCGGTTTGAGAAACCCTTGTACGCTTCCTCGATGGTTCCTTTGGTGCCATGATCTAAAAGAGAAATTAAGCAAAAGGATTTCTTCAATTTTGAGTAAAAACCAAGGTAAAAAAATTTAAGTACCATGATCTAAAAGAGAAATTAAGCAAAAGGATTTCTTCAATTTTGAGTAAAAACCAAGGTAAAAAAATTTAAGTAAAATTTGAAGAAAAATTTTGAAGAACAAAAGTTTAAAAAAGATGAAACAAAACAACAAAACAAAACAAAACAAAAATTGAAAAAGAAAGAAAGAAAAGATTACCTTGATAGAAACTTGAGAGATTGAAGAAAATTCTAGCACAATTGTGATGAGAGAGAGCTCAAAGCTTTGCTTGATTGAAAAACTCTTTTAGATTTGAGTTGAGGTGTGAAAATTATAAAGGAGGAAGAGCCTTTTTATAGGCAAAAACGGCTAGGGTTTTTAGGTTTTGAAGAGTTTTAATTTTGGTAAAAGTTGAACACATTAAAAGCCAAATTTAAAGTTGTCTGCGCAATCGAGTATCGATACGCCTGAGGGTGTATCGATACGGGGGTAGAATCGTCTTTTCCGCAAAAATGCCCGTTGGAGAGTCGTATCGAAACGGATGAGGTCCGTATCGAAACGACCCGTATCGATACGAGTTTAATCATATCGATACTCGTGTAAGCGAAATAAATTTTGGGAAACTAAATGAAGAACACGTATCGATACGAGTTTAATCGTATCGATACTCGTGTAAGCGAAATAAATTTTGGGAAACTAAATGAAGAACACGTATCGATACGCGTAGATCTGTATCGATACCTTATGCCCAGAAATGCATATTTGGTTCTAAGAACAACCATAGGCTCGAATTTAACATCTCCTAAAAGTATGCAAATGATGAATGAACAGTTCTAAGTATATTTTAATAGAAGCATACTCCCCCTAACTATAGGCATGGATGAAATTAGGAGTCTAAACACATAAACATGGCATTTCACAAGATCAAGCAAATTTAAGCACAAAAGAGGTCCTAAAAGGTCAAGATAGGCTAGCTAGACCTAACTCTCTCCTAAGGGACCAAAAACGCTCTTTGTCTAAAGGTTTTGTAAATATGTCCGCTAATTGATTTAAGGTGTCTACATACTCTATAACCACATCTTCCTTAAGGACATGATCTCTAATGAAATGATGCCTTATTTCTATATGTTTGGTTCTAGAGTGTTGGATGGGATTTTTTGTTAAACATATTGCACTAGTGTTGTCACATTTTAGGGGTATGGTTTCAACTTTAATTCCATAATCTAAGAGTTGTTGCTTCATCCAAAGGACTTGAGCACAACAACTGCTTAAGGATATGTACTTGGCTTCGGTGGTAGATAAGGCTACACTATTTTGTTTCTTAGAGAACTAAGATATGAGCATACTACCTAGGAATTGACAAGTTCCCGAAGTACTTTTCCTATCGATTTTGCAACCCTCATAATCCGCATCCGAATAAGCATGAAGGTTGAAGGTAGAGCCTCTAGGGTACCAAAGACCTAAACAAGGAGTATCTCTAAGGTACCTAAAGATTCTCTTAACGGCTATAAGGTGAGACTCTCTAGGACTAGCCTGAAACCTAGCACACAAGCAAACACTAAACAAGATATCTGGTCTACTTGCGGTAAGGTAAAGCAATGATCCAATCATAGAACGATAAAGCTTAGAGTCAACACACTTACCTCCTTCATCTTTGTCAAGCTTTGTAGATGAGCTCATAGGTGTGGCTTGAGGCTTTGCATTCTCCAAGCCAAACTTCTTGAGCATATCCTTTATGTATTTTGCTTGGTTGATGAAGGTGCCATCCTTCTTTTTCTTGATTTGGAGTCCCAAAAAGAATGAGAGCTCCCCCATCATGCTCATCTCAAATTCACCTTGCATTAACTTAGCAAACTCTTGACAATGACATTCATTAGTAGAACCAAAAATAATATCATCAACATAAATTTGAACTACTAAGATGTCATTTTTATACATTTTTATAAAAGTGTAGTGTCCACCTTCCCTTTTTCAAATCCTTTTTCAATTAAAAAGTTTGAAAGTCTTTCATACCAAGCTCTAGGAGCTTGTTTTAAACCATAAAGAGCTTTGGTAAGTTTGAAAACATGATTTGGAAATTTTGAATCTTCAAAACCCGGTGGTTGTTCCACATACACTTCTTCGTTTATAAAACCATTTAAAACTTGTGCTACTAGTCTAGCTTCATTTCTTACAATTTTACCACTCTCATCTAGCTTGTTCCTAAAGACCCATTTAGTTCCTATTGTAGATTGATTACTAGGCCTATCAACTAATGTCCAAACGTTACTTCTCTCAAATTGATTTAACTCTTCTTGCATAGCCATAATCCAAAAGTCATCTTTCAATGCTTCTTTAATATTCTTAGGCTCTATGCATGAGATAAATGCAACATGATTCATTAATCTAAGAGAAGATCGAGTGGTTACCCCCTTGGATGGATCACCCAAGATTTCACCATCTTTGACATAGTTCAACTCCCTTGGGTAGCTCATTTCCTTTTCCTCAAGAGCCAAGTCCTTCAAGGCTTCAAGAGGTGGATCTTGTGTGTCCTCTTATGTTGGAATCTCATCCTCCTTTGAAGTTTGTCCTCCATCAAAGGCATTTATGATTCCTACATCATCATCATTACAAGAATCCTTCCTAGGAAGGAGGTTATCATCGAATACAAACTAAAGTTCTTTTGTTAAATACTCGATAGGCTTTAGATGTTAAAGAGTAACCTATAAAAATAGCTTCATCACTTTTTGCATCAAATTTACCTAAGTTATCTTTTCCATTATTTAAAACAAAACACTTGCAACCAAAAGGGTGAAAATTTCTAATGTTAGGCTTTTTAGATTTTAAAATCTCATAAGGTGTTTTCTTTAAAATTGGTCTAATCATTACTCGATTTACAATATAGCAAGCGGTGTTTGTGGCTTCCGCCCAAAAATATTTAGGTAAATTGTTTTCACAAAGCATAGTTCTAGCCATTTCTTGCAAAGTTTTATTTTTCCTCTCAACTACCTCATTTTGTTGAGGAGTTCGAGGAGCCGAAAACTTATGGCTAATACCATTTTCATATAAGAAATCTTCAAACCCCAAATTTTGAAACTCGGTTCCATGATCACTTCTAATATGTGAAATTTTAAGTTCAAGATCATTTTGGGTTAATTTTGAAAATGTGATGAATTTTTCCAAAGCCTCATCTTTAGTACTTAAAAATAGAACCCAAGTAAATCTAGAAAAATCATCAACAAGTACAAAAGCATAAGACTTACCACCCAAGCTCATAGTCCTAATTGGCCCAAATAAATCCATATGGATAAGTTGTAAGCATCTACTAGTAGAAACATCATTAATGGATTTAAAGGAAGACCTATGTTGTTTACCCTTTGAGCATGCATCACAAATTTTATCATTTGAAAATTTTATCTTGGGTAAACCTCTAACTAGATTAAGGGAGACTAGTTTTTCTAAAACACTTATGCTAGCATGTCCTAGTTTCCCATGCCACAACCATGCATCATTTTCATTTTGTGCAACTAAGCATGTATGAGATGTATGAATGTCATCTAGATGCACCATGTATATGTTCCCTATGCGATGACCTATGAGCATAATATTATTAGATTTAATGTCTACAATTTTGCATCCATTTTTATCAAATAAAACATTAAATCCTTTATCACACAATTGACTTATGCTCAATAAATTGTGTTTAAGACCATCGACATATAAGACATTTTCAATGAGAATAGTAGAGTGATTACCTATGGAGCCAATACCTTTAATGTGGCCTTTGTAGTTGTCACCAAATGTCACTACTCCTCCACTTTTTGGCTTTAGATCCATGAATCTACTCTTGTCTCCGGTCATATGCCTTGAGCATCCACTATCAAGGTACCATGAGTTTTGACTTTGTACTTTGGCCTTGTAGCAATGCTCCCCATACAAACAAAGATATTAAGCTTTTGTTTTTGGTACCTAAATCATTTTGGGTCCATGAGTGTTAGCTCCCAAAACCTTGGTTCCCTTAGGAATCCAAGATGACATAGCAATAATATTATTAGATTTTACAAGTTCCTTTAAGAACCCATAGACTTCTAATTCTTTTAGCTCTACTATGTCTAGGATAGCTACCTTGTTTGTAGTAGTTAGTCTTTTTCTTAGGTTGGTGTGTTCTTGAGGATTCACCTATTTCATGCTTGACACTACCAACATTTTTCAAAGACTTTTTGAGCTCATTTAGCTCAACCAACACCTTTTGGTGTTCACTATTACATTGAGACAAAAGATTATTAAGATCAACATTTTCATCTTGAAAGAATTTTAGTTAATCTTTTAATCCTAATATCCTTTTCTCAAATTTTGAATTAGCTTCAGTGAGTGAGTCATTTTTCTCATTTAGTTCTAAAATAATCTTTTTGTTCCTAAATACCGACTCTTTATATTTTTCAACTAATTCATCATAGACCTCTTGTAACTCATCATATGCATCATTCAATTCTTCATATGTAAAATCTAAAGTAGATGAGTTAGAGGTTACCATGGAGGAATCTTCTTCAAGTGCCATGAGGCAAAGGTTAGCCACTTCTTGTTCGTCATCCTCCGGTGACTCCTCATCACTCCAAGTAGCAAGCTTGGCTTTGAGCTTCTTCTTCTTCTCAAAGCTTTTCTTCTTGAGTCGAGGGCACTCCAAACGTATGTGGCCGGGTTGTTTGCACTCAAAGCAATGATAGGATCCCTTCCTTCTTCTTTGATCTTGCTTTTGAAGTCCATCTTTCTTTGGATTTTTCTTCCCCGGTTGGACCTCATAAAACGTGAGAATCGTTTGACTATCATAGCCAATTCTTCTAGTTCATCCTCCTCACTAGAAGAGCTCTCTTCATGTTGTGAAGCTTTGAGAGCTATTCCCATCTTCTTCTTCTTCTCAACCTCAAGCTTCTCTACCCTTTTCTCTTCTTTCTTCTTCTCTTCTTCCCTTCTTGCTTCATGATCTCATGAGTAAGGAGAGAACCCACAAGCTCATCAAGCTTTAGAGTTTTCAAATTCTTAGCTTCAATGATGGCGGTTCTCTTCCCATCCCAAGATTCGGGAAGTGAATAGAGTAGCTTCTGGACAAGCTTGTCTTCCGATATGATTTCTCCAAAACCCTTGAGCCCATTGACAATAGTGGAGAAACGATCAAACATCTTGGATACCGTCTCATCGGGCTCCATCTTGAAATTCTCATAACTAAGATTGAGAATTCGAATCTTAGTTTCTTTAACATCGTTAGTGCCCTCGTAGGTAGTCTCAAGAGTGTCCCACACTTCTTTGGCACTCTCGATGGATGAGACCTTAGAATAGATATCCGGACCGAAGGAACAAAAGAGCATGTGAAGAGCTTTATCATTGACTTGAATCTTTTTCCTTTCTTCTTCACTCATCTCCACCTTTTTCTTCAAGACCATCTTGCCTTCACCATCTTGCTTCAATGGAATATAAGGGCCATCTTCAATGACATCCCACACTAGGTAGTCATTTGACTTGATGAAGAGACGCATTCTATTCTACCAAAAAGAATAGTTATCACCATTAAAGAAGGGAGGCTATGTAGTGGATTGAGACTCATACATGCCCAAACCGGAGGTTGAAGCCATATCTTGATATATGATGATCAAACTCTTCCAAGGAACTCCTCTTGTGGTTGTTAATCCTCAAAGAGGTAGGCTCTGATACCAATTGTTGAGTGGATCGAAAGATCGATATGAACCAAGAGGGGGTGAATTGAAAATTTAAAGTTTGTGTAGTGGAAATTGCAAATTAAAAGGATTGACAAGGGGTTTTAGAGTGGTTCAAGTTCCAAATGAACTATACATCCACTACCTTAGCTCCACTAAGGATTTGCAACAATTCCACTAATTGCTCTTCCCCTTTTCTAGGCTAAGGAGGCAACCTTTAAAATTTCGGTTAAATTTTCTACCCAAAATTTAACCCAATCCTCACAACAAGGTAACAAAGAATTTGTTGGCTAATAGAGTATCTCTTAATACAAATTGTAGCCCAATTACAAGCACTCAACCCAATTGAACAAGATAAGAATTAAAATTACAATTGGGGTTTCTAGACAATATGGGATTTTTGCACAATTGCTTGGATTTGATGTATAGATGTTTTCTTGATGATCAATAGTTATTGTTGTAGCTTTTGGATGTCTCTTTTATACTTCCTCATTGATTTCTAGCCGTTTGGCTGGTTGGGAACATAGATGGAGTCGTTGGAACCCTCTCTTACCACCATAAATGCACTTCTACAGCTATGCGTATCGGTACGCGGGGGGTGTATCGATACATGTCTCAGAAAAGAAAGAGCCGTTATGTGCAATAAATAAGGGTATCGATACGCGCGTAAGCGTATTGGTACGGGGTATCGAAACGGTAAAGGCTGTATCGATACCTTTTTCTCAACTTAGCTCACTGTCGATTTCTGTATCGGTACGAGGGTTTAGCGTATCGATACGGGTCAACGACCATTTAAAATTTGGTTACCAACCAACTGACACCAACAGTCACAAAATTTAAACTGACTTATATTTAAATTAAGGTCGTATCGATATGAGGGTTTGTCGTATCGGTACGCCATTCAAACTCTTTAGACTTTAACACATGGGCGTATCAATACGAGGGTTTGCCGTATCGATACGTGTTCCTCCAGTAGCCAACTTTGGTAAAAAAGGTATCGATACGCTTTGGAGCGTATCGATACACCTGAACGTTTTTCAATAGTTTGGCCTTGAACACTTAGAAAATATTTTGAGTTTGAGTTTTTCAAATCAGTTTTAAAGAGTTGGTGATTTAAAACTTATTAAGGGACTTACAAAAACAATTTTAAGTTTTTCAAATTGATCCTTAAAGATCTAATTATATCAAAATCAAACATAGGTTTTACACATAGCAATACCAAGAAATCATCTGCTTTTTTCATTATATCAACCATTTTAAGATGCTTTGGAATAAAGAGAAAGCTCGAAAGTGAATTCATGAATTTTATTGAAGCTTATATATCGAAATACAACAGAGTTTGAAATAGTCATGGCAAACAATAAAATCAAGAAACAAAGTTAGATCTCCGGGCATCCAAGGCATGAAGGATACAACCACCCCATCGACCAAATATATGGTTGAACTTGCACTCATGTCCAACGGTCCTCAAATGTTGCTAGAATGTTTTCAAATAAGAAATCCCTTCCAAAATATCAGGTGTCCGAGAGCTCCTGAGTATCAGATGCCTAACTTCATTCATTTGAGATGCCTTAACAAGTTTTCAACTCAGATCCTTCTTTAGTTTCAAGACGCCCTTTGCGGATTTTCATCTTGAACCCCCATTTTGTTTGTTTTTTATATATCTAAGGAACCCTTTTTGGGTTTTCACCATAGATATTTTTATTTTACAAAAGTGCCCTTTCAGGTTTTCACTCCGCTTTTTTTCTTCTTTTTTTTCATTTTCTTTTTAAATTCTTCATGCATAATACTTCTTGACTGAGTCAGAGTTCACTGGCTTGTGTAACTCTTTGCCGGCCATTTTTAGTCAGTATCAATGCTCCTCCAGAGAAAGCCTTTTTGAAAACATAAAGCCCCTCCCAGTTAGGCATCCATTTTCCGCGATCATCTCAATGTAATTGCAAGACCTTTTTCAACACAAGATCCCCTCTCGGAATTCTCTCGGGCGCACCTTTTTGTCGTATGTCTGCATCTTCCTTTTCTAGTACATTTGGCTGTGACAGATTGCCCTCAACATCTTTTCCTTAATGAGGTTTAACTGATCAAACCGAACCCGTAGCCATTCTGCATCATCAAACTTTACTTCAGACAAAACTCAAAGTGATGGGATTTCGACCTCAATGGGGAGTACTAATTTTGTCCCATAGACTAGAGAGTAAGGTGTTGCCCCAGTTGAGGTTTGTATTGAATTTCAGTACGCAAACAACGCAAAAGGTAGTTTCTCATGCCAATATTTGTAAGTTTCTGTTGTCTTTGATATGATCTTCTTGATGTTCTTGTTGGTTCCCTCCACTGCCTCATTCATCTTAGGGCGGTAAGTCACAAAATTGTGATGAATGATCTTGAATTTATCACATGCTTCTGCTATCACTTTATTTTTGAAATTGGTGGTATTATCTGTGATGATTCTTTCTGGCAAACCATATCGACAAATTATCTCTTTCTTCAAGAACTTGCAAATTGTCGTTCTTGTGATATTGGCATAAGAAGCTGCTTCGACCCACTTGGTAAAGTAATCTATAGCCACAAGAATAAAGCAGTGTCCATCAGAAGCTTTAGGGTGGATTTTCCCAATGACATCCATGCCCTAGGCAACAAAGGGTCATGTTGAATTCATTGTATGAAGAGGTGCTGATGGAGAATTTACCTTGTCAGCATATATTTGACACTTATGACACTTCTTGGACTACTCAATGCAATCTCCTTCCATAGTTGTCCAATAATAGTTGTATCTCATGATTTTCCTGGCTATTGAGAGCCCATTTGCATGTGTACCACATATCCTATTATGTACTTCTGCCATAATGCTCTTTGCTTCATTGGCATTAACACATCTTAGCAGAATCTGATCTTTTCCCCCTTTTTTATAGAATTTCTCCATCGAGTACATATCTTGAAGTCATCCTTCTGATAGTTCTTTTTTCACTATCACTTGCCCCCAAGGATAAGTCTGATACTTTAGATATTGTAGAATGTCATAATACCAGGGATGCTTATCAACTTTTTCTTCTATGCTGCAACAGTGAGCATAGGTTTCATAACTATGTGTATAAACTGGCATCATATCTTCTGGTTTATTTGATAGGAATTTCGAAGCTAGTTTAGCTAAGGCATCCGCCATTTGGTTGTCCTCCCTAGGGATATATGTAAAGGTAATTCCTTCAAATTCTTTTATTAGCTCCAATATCAGTTTTCGGTACTCAATCAACTTTACATCCTTTGTTTCCCATTCTCCACAAAGTTGGTAGATCACCAACGATGAATCCACATATACTTTCAAGACTTCTATCTTTCTTTCAATAGCAGCTCGCAGGCCCATGACACAAGCTTCATATTCTGCCATGTTATTTGTATAGAGAAATTATAACTTGCTTGTGAACGGGTAATGTACATTATATGGAAAAATCAATATTGCACCAATTCCATGTCCAAGGGCATTAACTGCTCCATCAAAATATAATTTCCAAGTTTCACTATCTGAGATTCTAGTTTCTACGGTGGAGGCATTCATTACATCCTCATCTAGGAAATCAAAGTTCAATGGCTCATAATCTTCCGTTGCACGGCTGGCTAAGAAATCTGCTATGGCACTTCCTTTTATTGCTTTTTGGCTCACATACACAATATCGAACTCTGATAATAACATTTGCCAACCTACCAACCTTCTAGTCAATGCTGGTACTTCCATCATAAATTTCAACGGGTCAAGGCGGGAAATTAGCCATGTAGTGTGGTACCGCACTTCACATTCAGTAAAGTTTTTGCTCAGGTAATAAATGGTTCTTTCCTTCTTTCTTGTATCATCATGTTGCCCCAGCACACATCCTATTGAGTTTCCATAGACCGTCATATAAAGGATCATTGGTCTATCGGGAACCTACGCTACTAATATATGAGCATTGGTCAAATACTTTTTGATCTTGTCAAATGCCTCATGGCACTCTTCATTCCACTCTCCAGTGTTATTCTTTTTCAACATCTTGAAGATTGGATCACATTTATCAGTTAATTGAGAAATGAACCGAGAAATATAATTCAATCTGCCAAGGAATCTATTAACTTCCTTTTGTGAACTGGGTGGTGGCAAATTCTGAATAGCCTTCACTTTATCTGAATCTATCTCAATTCCTCTTCTACTAACAACGAACCCAATGAGTTTTCTATATGTTACTCCAAAGGTACATTTGTTAGGGTTGAATTTCAACTGATATTTTCTCAATCTCAAGACCAACTTCCTCAGATTTTGGGTATGTTCTTCTACAGTCTAGGACTTAGCGATCATATCATCCACGTACACTTAAACTTCTTTCCGCATCATATCATGGAAAAAAGTAATCATCGCTCGTTGATAAGTTGCCCCGGCATTCTTTAGTCCAAAAGGCATTACCTTGTAGCAATACATGCCCAATAAGGTTATGAATGTCGTTTTGACCATGTCTTATGGATTCATCTTAATCTGATTGTACCTCAAGAAACCATCCCTGAAAGAAAACCATTAATGCCCCAACGTATTGTCAATAAGAATATCTATGTGGGGCAAAGGGAAATTATCTTTTGGGTTGGCTCTATTCAGGTCTCTGTAGTCCATACACATTCGTACCTTCTCATCTTTCTTTGGTACAAGAACTATATTGTCCACCCACTCTGGATACTGGGACACTGCAAGAAAACCAACATCAATCTGCTTTTGTACCTCTTCTTTTATCTTTATCACCATTTTCGGTATCAATCTTCTAAGCTTCTATTGAACCGGTTTGCATTCTTGTCTAATGGGCAGTTTGTGTACCACTATATCAGTATTCAATCCCGGTGTTGAGTGTGTAAAAGTTCTATAATTTACCCCCTATTTAACCCATATTTCTACTGCATTCAAGCATAATTCATTGTATTTAGGTTAGATTTCAGTTATACATCACAAATATATTAAATGGCACAATTTCTACTAAAATTGGTTGTTTTTGCAGGTAGCTGCTGTAGCAAATGGAGAAGCAGGCGCTAGGCAGTGATATAGCAAAGCTGGAACTGGATATGCCGACGAGGAGGACGATGCTGCCATGGCCGCTACTGTGGCAGCCAAGGACGACAACAATATTGAGGAGAAGAAGCAAAGTGGGCCTCGATAGAAAGAGAAAATTAAGCCCATATATCGTAGAGCACCCATATATTTTTCCGAGCCCTAGATAAGAATGAAGGCCAAGCCCAAGGTTCAAGGAAGAAACTCCAAGCAAGAAGGAAGGACGGATTAAAGATATATTCTCTGAAGATTTAGTCTTTAATAGAGTTGTACTTTAGTTTAAACTTGTATTCTTTCCATATTAAAAAACTTGAACCCAAGGCCTATATAAAGACATGTAAGTCGACCTAGGAGAGGACATCATCTATCTCTAGCCTTCTTCCCAAAACCCTAGCTGTTTTCCCCTTCTCAACATGTTCTAAACTTCCCCTAGGGCCACAGGTTGATTTGTAAATTAGTTGCAAGGATTGTTTTTGTTTTAGGAATTTTCTGTTCAATAAAATAAACTTCAAGTTCGCTTATTCTGGTTTTCAACATCTTGCAAGAGTATCGGGAGAGCATTGTGAGATTATCTATTTACTTAATATCGAGAGAGTTAAGTATACAAAAGGTATAAGTGTGGGTTCTCTAGTTTATAGTTGAACTATCTCGGACCTAGGGATAGGACGAGGTTAAGTGGCTAAGGAAGAATTCAACAACATTGGTGTTCATCATTCGATTCACGCCGGGAGGTATCATGAAAGACGTGTTCATCGACAAACTTGGACCTAGGGATAGGCCAAGGCATAGCAGGGATTCTTGCCAAGCTTGAAGTACAAAGTTGTGTGATCGATGTCGTGACTAACAACAGACCGCTGCCGCGACAGGTGCTGCCGCGTCAGGGATAACGACAGAACAAATTTTCCTAGACTTTGCAACACCTACACTACTGAGCAATTTAATACCAGCCCATTCTCTCTATCTTGATTTCGTTACTCTTTTATTTAAGTATTCTTTATTATCTCGTAACAACAACTTAAATAAATATCTTCTCTTTCGTGCAGTAATCCAAGGTGAAGCTATTAGCCTAGTCCCTATGGAGACGATATCTGATACTTCCATATCACTTTACTACTTGCGTCGTGTACACTTGCACTACATTGCGATAGACACTTTTACACGCAACAAGTTTTTGGCACCGTTGCCGGGGACTGGCAACATAACTTTAACCTACCTTTTACTGCATTCTTTTTATTTTTCATTTTCATTTTGGATTGTTCAACCTGTGCTTTTCACAAGGTATCTTGTTTATGCGCAGATCGAGACGAGGAAAGGAACCTGAGTATCCATTAGATCTTGAAATAGAACGTTTGTGCAATCTTAGGAACCGACTCCGCTTCATACTAGCCAGAAACGAATACCTTGAAGAATAGTTAGAGGCCATGAACAACCAAAGGAATCCCCAGGATAAAAACAATTCTGCCAGAGATGGAGGGAATGATCCACTTGTCGACCCTTCTGCCGCTACCGCACGCCGGTCATGTCGAGACTACATGCTCAACGATCATGTAGAACTAGAGACAACCCTGCCAGACATAGATGTTGACAACTTTGAGCTGAAACCTGTTATGTTCAGCATGATCAACAACGCTGGCCAATTTAGTGGTGCTGTTATAGAGGATGCTAAGGAGCATCTGAAGATGTTCCAGGAAGTCTGTGGTTCGTTTAGACTACCCGGAGTTAATCCGGAGATACTGAGGCTTCGGTTATTTCCTCATTCATTGAGGGACAGGGCAAAGACTTGGTGGAATAAACTAACGTCGGGTTCAATTTGAACTTGGGCAGATTTAACTCGTGAATTTTTGTCTCGTTTTAATCCTTCACACTTATCTGAGCAATTACGTAACGAAATTGCTACTTTTCAACAGGAAGATGACGAGCCAATGCACGAAGCCTGGGATAGATTTACCACTCTGCTAAGGAACTGACCGATGCATGGATTCCCCGTTTGGAACCAGGTAACTAAATTCTATAATGCTGCCAATTTACAAACTCGTATCAGAATTGATTCAGCAGCAAACAGATTACTATTGGACAAAGACCCAGATGAGGCAATGACAGTATTGAAAAATCTGGCGAAGAATGAGGAACAATTTCCTACAACAAGAAGAGGGGGTAAACGAGTTCTAGCTGTAAAATATTATGAGGCCAACAGTTCATTAAAATCACATGTGGCATATCTCACTAGGCAATGAAAAAGCTATTGAAAGAAGATTCACAACTTGTCTACTCTGCTGAAGAGGTATACGAAACTTGTGAAAGAAATCACAGTTCGAAGGAATGTCCATTACAGTTAGAAGAAGGGATATACGTTGGGAACTACAATAAATAGAATTATAACTCCAACAACTACAATCCCAACTGGAGAAAGGATCCCAAGTTCTCTTGGAGCAATCCTAATAATGCCCTAAATCCTCAAGCACAGAATACACAGAACCAGGGATGACCTAGATTGCTGACTCGGCAGCAACCGCAGTAGCAGCAACAAACAGCCACCAGCTGCCACAACTAGTATATTGGAACTGACTTTGGCTACATTTATGTCTCAAACAGGAACCTATATTGAGAACATGAACCACTTTGTCAAGAAGACGGAAACATTCATGGATAAAACAGAGATGCGGATGACCAATCATGAAGCTACTCTGAAATCATTAGAGACACAGATGGGTCAGGTTTCCCAGCATATTAAACCAAGGCAGAATGGAGGATTTCCTAGCGATACTGAAAACACTAGACATCCCACACATGAGCAGTGCAAAGCCATTACTACTAGGAGTGGGAAGAAACTATCAGGGCCAGAGAAGGAAGCTGAATCAGTTAAGAAACCAGCCTTGGAGTCGACTGTCGAGGAAGTTGCCCCGACAGTTAACAAACAATCTGCTACCGACGAGCCTGTCACGACAGCAGAAGGAATAAAAGAGAAAGATGATAAACCAAAACCTCCTCATATCCGAATGCGGTGGGAAGGACGTAATGATGATTATCGTCCTCCACCTCCTTATCCTCAGCGGTTACAGAAATTGAAACAGGAATCCCAACTTAAGAAAATTTATGATATTTTTAAGTAGGTCCATATCAACATTCCGTTGTTAGATGCCATAAAGAAGATGCCTGGTTATGTCAAATTCCTCAAGGATGCCATGTCAAAGAAATCCAGACTTGGGGAATTTGAAAAGGTTAAGATGACGGAAGAATGCATGAGTATTCTGCACAAGCATCCACCCCAGAAGAAGAAGGATCCTGGGAGTTTCATCATACCATGTGTAATCGGAGACAAATTTGTGGGTAAGGGACTTTGTGATCTTGGTGCTAGTATAAATTTAATGCCCAAATCTATTTTTTAGAAATTAGGTATTTGAAAAGCTCGGCCCACAACAGTATTACTACAATTGGCAGACCGCTCTTACGTTCATCCAGAAGGAAAAATTGAAGATATTCTGGTAAGGGTGGATAAGTTTATTTTTCCTGCTGACTTTCTTGTCTTAGATTGTGAAGCAGATGAAAACGCACCAATCATCCTGGGATGACCCTTCTTAGCCACAAGAAGATCACTGATTGATGTGGAAAAAGGAGAACTCACCATGAGAGTGAACGATCAAGAAATCAAGATGAATGTTCTCCAAGCAATGAAATATGCTGATGCAGAAGAAAAATGCAAGGTTATCACTGAAGTTACCCTTGACCAACCCTGCATCAGGTCGGGCTGCCACGACATAAAAATTGGTCACTACCTCGGCAGCCACTCAGAAGACTGTCATGACAACACCGATGACAAAAGCTCCTCAGAATCTGATACATCTGATACTGGATATCAAGAGGAGGTAAATTGGATAGGCAATCGTCCAGGTAAGTTGTTGGTAACGCCCCGGTTTTGGGCTCAGAAGTTTTGGGTGTTGACCGGTTCGGTCAAAGTGCTGATCGAATATTTAAGAGTGAATTTAGGAAAGCCTAGTTCGGGTTGCATTAAAAATATGGGAAAATGTTCTAAAATCATCTTTTAATATAATTAAGTGAACTGTGAAATCAATTTTGGAAAATGAGGTTCGGAAGGTTGACATTTTGGCTAGTGACCAAAATGTAATTTTTGAAAGTTGCGGGACAGTTTTATAAAGGATTGAAACTTTGAATCTTTAAGGAGCTATTATTCCAAAAAGGATTTCTCCAGATTTTTCTAAGATATTTTAAGGCTTTATTCTGATTTTAAAGATTATGAAATGTGGAGGGAAATCATTTTTACCATTTCTTAACTAACTTTTCATTTTCTCTCAATTTTCCTTTTCTCTCATTTTCTCTCCACCCAAACACATTTCTCCAGATTTTCTTCTCTGATTTTGTCAATCTAAATCCCTCATTTCAACTCTCTTTTGATTCCTAATCATCTCTACAACAAAACCTCTCAATTTGCAAGTTGATTCATTAAGCATTTTGGCTCTAAAAAGGAGAAATTCAAGTTTTGAGGTAAGAACGTCCTTCTCCTCTAAACTATCAGTTCTTTACTGAAATTCCTAAGTTCTCAATCCTTGTTTTGTGATTTGTTAATGGCTTTTCAATTGAAATCTTGATTTTGGCTTAAAATGCAAGATTTGGTGATTTTGGTGAAATTTTCGTGTGATCTGTTTGGGCAGTGTTTTGAAGTGTTAAAATGATGTTAAATGAATGCTAAATTGATTAGAAGTTGAGGTTTAATCAATGCAATCCTGGATAGGTTGAATTTCCTAAGTTTGGCTTGAGTTTTTGGTTGTTTTTGGAGTGTTTTTGGTGATCTGTTATACCTGGAGGTATAAGGATGTGTTTGTGATCATTTTGGATGTTAATTGATGTTTAAATATGGTTAGAAGTGATGGATCTTGGCTGGGCTAAGTTTTGGAAGTGTTTGGAGGTGATTTCGGTTGTGTTTGGTAGCCGAAATGTTGGATTTGTGATGAGCAGCGAGTTGTGTTGTTGTTGCTGGTGTTTTAATGCATAATGATGCATTAATCCTCTGTTGTTGTGTGTTTGAAACAGGGGAGTTTGATCCGTGAGCTTTGGAGGTGTTTGCAGAAGGTTTCGGATGCTTGGAAGGCTTGTTGGCTAGCCTTGTTTTGTGTATCGGTGAGTGAAGTTGGGTTTTCAGCTTTAAAACCAAGGTTTGAAGGTTTTGGGAGCTTAGTTTAAGTCTAAACAACTTTGCTAAGCTCAAGAGTAAGTAAATGGTTTTCGCTCTTGAATTGTGTTGTGAATTGGCTTTAAAAGCAATTGTGATTGATGGTTGATATGCATGTGTTTTTGCATGGTTTAAATCTGTTTTGAAAGCGTATTTTTAAGCATGGTTTAATGCTGGTTTTGAAAGCCATTTGTGAAGGATGCTCAAGGTAAGAGATCCTTGGTTTTGCACATGGTAATTGTGGTTTTGATGCATAGTGTTGCATGTTGATCAATGGCTTTGTATGATGCTTTAAAACAGTGAATTGATGATGGTAAATGTTACCTTTTGCATATTGGTTATGCGTGTGAATCATTGGATTAATGAGGTAATGGTTTTGCATATTGGTTATGCATGTGAATCATTGGGCTAATGTTGTGATGGTTTTGCATTATGTTTATGCATGTGGAACATTGGATTACCATGGTAAGATGGTTATTTTGGCAAGTGATGTAAGTGGTTCTTGGTTCGTTGATCGGATATAGTTAGCCGGCTATAGGATTGGGTGCACCGTGAATTAAGTCGCCTTGGAGGAGGAGTGGTCAAGAGTGGACCGGAAAGCTCCCTTCAAGTATCCTAACGAGATGGTTAAGGTCATAATGGAGGTGTTGCCCATTCGAGGACCTTGGTTGAGCAAAGGTTATATGGTGTTTAAAAGTCCATATATGAGAACCTTGTGCTTGTTAAGATCACAATGGCGGTGTAAGACCATGTGTGGATCTTGTGTGGGGTGTCCCGGATCTCGTTAGTGATTTATACAACTACCAATCGGTTATGCAAAGGTTGTATGGTGTTTAAAAGTCCATACATGGAAACCTTGTGCATGTTGAGGTTGTATGGTGATTAAAAGTCCATACATGGGAACCTTAGGCTTGTAAGGTCAAATGGTGTTTAAAAGTCCATTCGGGAGGCCTTGGATTGGTAGGGTGTATGGAGCGTAGGGACAACGCTCGGAATCCGCGTATCCGATCGGGTTGTTGAGTTGAAAAGTGGATGTGGTTGATCACTTGGAAGCCAATGTAATGTTCTTGATCATAAAGAAGCATGAGATGCTTGAAATGATGCATGATAGCATGTGAAGCATGATATGCTTGAAATGATGCATGATTGCATGTGAAGCATGAGATGCTTGAAAAGATGCATTGTTGCATGGAAAGTGTATGATGTTAGTGAATACATGTTACTTGTGAAGTTGAACAAGTGTTGATTGTCATTTGGTAAATGATGCATGTGTGCATGAAATCTCTTTAATGCATTGGAGTCTTGTTAAGGCTTGTTTAAAAGGCATGTGATGATGATGATGTGATTCATAAGTTGTCTTTGTTTAATGCATGAATTGGATTGCTTGAATAATGGTTTAAAAGGGGTTTCTTGCTTGAAATGATGTTCAAGTTTATAAATGGGTAATATGAAATGGAAGAGTTTTCTAAGGTTTTAATTTAACTAAGCATATAGTGTTTATGCACGGAATGGTTAAATGGATGATTATGTAACTTGTGCTTTGAAAAGGTTTTCTTAGCTTGCTAAGCTAAGGTTTGGTTCCATGTATGTGCAATGCATGGTTTAATCATGATGTTGAAAAGGAGTTTTCAAACATGGTTTTGGTTTGCCAAAACGGGTTGTTTTAAAAGTGTTTTGTAACCCGCTGCATTGATGGAGTTTTGGTTTTTGAGCATTCCTCACTAAGCATTATGTGCTTACGCTCCTTTTTGTCCATCAATGCAGATTCTTGAAGTTTGGACAGCAAGGAGCAAGGGATTCAAGGTGGACTCCAATTGAGATGTAGGTCTCGGTGAATATCTATAATTAATAAAGGCAATGGGGGTAGAATCTCTTGGAATGTGTTTTTGTGTTCGTATATGTTCGGACAAGGATGTTTTAATGTTGATGATGTTGCTGAATCATGTATTGGCTTTAATGAGATTGAATTGGAAGTTTGTGCTTGAGTGGTTGCTTGTGTAGGAAGCATGCTTATAGATTTGGGGCTTTTTGCATATGAAGTTAAATTGTTGATTTGATGTTGCCTATAAGTCATATATATGTTAAATTGCATGCTGGTAAAGTTTGGTGACATTTGGAGCATGTATGAATGATTAATTGCATGTTTTGGAATGCCTTTTTGCTGCAATCGGTGCAGGCGTTTCGGAACAGTGTGCACCGTTTCGGAACGGGTGCCTTGTATGAACCCAGGCGTCCGAAACGGTATGCACCGTTTCGAAACGGTTTGGTCTCTGCCAGACCCCCGTTGCGGAACGCGTTGCGGAACGGCCCCGTGTTTCGAAACGGGTGACCGTTGGGGGCTGACATGGGCGGTTAAATGTTTCAAAATGTTTGCATTTTGGTCCTGAATCTTGTTTGTGCAATTGTATGAGTTCGGGATGTCCGTTTGAGCTGAAATTTGGCAGGGAAGCATGAAACCTGATTAATTTTAAGTTGGTAACTTAAAATCTGGTTAAGTCCTTAAAGTTTTCAGAAATTACAATTTGGTCCCTAAAGTTGTAATTTGTTCAATTGGGTCCCTGTTTGATCTCTGATGTTTGTGATCTTTGAGTATGATGTTTGTGTGATCACAATTAGGGCTAATGTGCATCTAGACAAGATTAAAAAGAAAAAAAAGGGTCGTTAATCAAGGTTGACTTTCGGGTTGACTTTGGTTTTCCCTGTGTGACTTTCTTAATTCGGGTCAACCGTCTGGGCCGGGTTAAGGGGGTTACATTGTTTGAGCCCTTAAACTATACCTCGGATAACCATGTAATTCAAAAGCCATCAACTGTTGAGCCCCATGTTATAGATCTTAAGCCCCTACCAGGGAAGCTAAAATATGTTTTCCTTTGTTTAAATGATACGTTGCCCGTAATCATCTCTTCCAAGTTGATGCAGGAACAGGAACAAGAGCTGATAGGGATGCTGCAGCAGCACAAGAATGCTATTGGATGGACGATAGCTGATATCCAAGGCATCAGTCCGACATTATGCATGCATAAAATTCTTTTAGATGATGATCATAAGCCGACCATTGATGCACAAAGACGTCTAAACCATTCTATGAAAGAAGTAGTACGTAAAGAGATAATCAAATGGCTAGTTGTTGGAATAATCTACACCATCTCGGATAGCAAGTGGGTGAGCCCGGTGCAGTGCGTTCTGAAGAAAGGAGGAATAACCGTGGTAACCAATGAAGAAAATGAGCTAATCACAACCAGGACTGTGACCGGTTAGAGGGTTTGTATGGACTACCGGAAGCTTAACAAAGCTACCCGGAAGGACCACTTCCCCTTACCCTTTATTGATCAAATGCTTGATAGATTAGCGGGTAAGCCTTACTATTGTTTTCTTGATGGTTACTCAGGTTATAATCAAATAGCCATCGCACTGGAAGATCAAGAAAAGACGACGTTCACATACCCTTACGGAACTTATGCTTTTCGGAGAATGCCATTTGGACTTTGTAATGCACCAGCCACCTTTCAAAGGTGCATGATGGCAATATTCTTCGATATGGTGGATGATTTCCTAGAAATATTTATGGATGATTTTTTAGTCGTTGGAGACAACTTTGAAAGCTGCCTAGGCAACCTACAGAAGGTGCTGGAGAGATGTGAAAAAGCAAACTTGGTATTGAACTGGGAAAAGTGCCACTTCATGGTGGATGAAGGGATAGTCCTTGGCCATAAAATTAGCTATCGTGGCATAGAAGTCGACGGAGCTAAAATAAAAGTGATAGAAAAGCTGCCGCCACCCACAACAGTTAAGGGAATCAGAAGTTTCTTAGGACATGCTGGTTTTTACCGGAGGTTCATCCCAAACTTTTCAAAGATCACCATTCCCTTATGCCATCTTCTAGAGCAGAACCGTCTCTTTGACTTTAATGTTGAATGTACTGAGGCATTCAAGGTTCTAAAAGAAAAGCTGGTAACAGCCCAATAGTACAGCTACCAAATTGGACATTGCCGTTTGAGATCATTTGTGATGCTAGTGACTATGTTGTCGGGGCAGCACTTGGGCATAGGAAAGACAAACTTTTTCATGTCATATACTATGCCAGCAAAACAATGAACGACGCCCAAGTAAACTACACCACCACAGAGAAGGAACTATTAGATGTGGTATTCTCCATTGACAAGTTCCGTTCTTATATACTTGGAACGAAGGTCATAATCCACACAGACCACTCTGCATTGAAGTATCTATTCACCAAAAAGGATGCAAAGCCTCGACTGATATGTTGGATTCTGCTACTGCAAGAGTTCGACCTTGAAATCAAGGAAAAAAAGCGGACAAAGAATCAAGTTGCAGATCACTTATCAAGGGTGGAGAAGGGAAAGAGTCTACCGGCAGACGAGACACACATATTGGAGATCTTCCCCGATGAGCAATTGTTTGCTGCCACAAGAACTGCCACGACAGCCATGGCGGCATGTAAGTTTTCTGAACTCCCCTGGTATGTTGATTTCGTTAATTTTTTAGTTAGCGGAATAACTCCTCCTGGCCTTAATTATCAAGCTAGGAAGAGGTTCCAAAATGATGTTAAGCATTTTTATTAGGACAAATAGCTTCTTTTCAAATGTTGTCCAGATCAGGTCATAAAGAGATGTGTACCACAGGATGAACAAGAAGCTATATTACATCACTGTCATGCTTCACAGTATGGAGAACACCTAGGAGGTAACAAAACTGCTGCCAAGGTTTTGCAGTCGGGATTTATTGGCCGTCACTCTTCAAGGATGCCCAAATATTCTACAAGAACTGTGACAAGTGTCAACGGACTGGAAACATCTCAAGAAGACACGAGATGCCACTGCAAAATATTCTTGAAGTCGAGATCTTCGACGTTTGGGGGATAGATTTTATGGGACCATTCCCAGCTTCATGTGGGAACTTATATATCCTCCTAGCAGTGGATTATGTATCCAAGTGGGTTGAAGCGATCGCCACTCAGAAAAATGATGCCAAGACGGTTCAAAGGTTTTTGCATAAAAACATTTTTTCCAGATTCGGCATCCCTAAGGCGATCATCAGTGATGAAGGGAGGCATTTTGACAACAGGGTTATAGTTGCTGCTTTAAAAAAGTATGGTGTAAAACATCGGATTGCAACAGCATACCACCCTCAAACTAATGGACAGGCTGAGATATCCAACAGAGAGGTCAAGAACATTCTTGAAAAGATGGTTAAGCCAACTCGGAAAGACTGTTCTCTACACCTCAATGATGCATTATGGGCCTACAGGACACCGTTCAAAACTCCATTGGGAATGTCCCCCTATCGGCTGATTTACGGGAAAACGTGCCATTTACTTGTCGAGATTGAGCACAGAGCATACTGGGCCATCAAGGCAGTTAATATAGACTTGGAAAAAGTAGGGCAAAAAATGCTACTTGATCTGAACGAAATTGAAGAAATTAGAACAATGGCCTATGGCAACGCAAGAATCTACAAGGACAAGACCAAGAAGTGGCAGGACAAGAAGTTGCTGCCACGACAGTTCTACCCAGTGCAGCTTGTGTTGCTATTTAACTCTAGATTGAAACTCTTCCCAGGGAAGCTGAAATCTAGATGGTCTGCCCTATTCCAAGTGGTACAGGTTTTTCCTCATGGTGCCATCACGATAGGGTCTTTAAAAGACGGGCACCAATTCAAAGTCAATGGACAACGATTGAAGCATTATCAGGGGACTGAAGCCCCAAAGATGCAGGAAGTGGTTACCTTAGGAGATGCTCCACCTGACATCCCTAATTTAACCTGAATTTTATTTATTTCTATTAATTATTATTTATATATTAGGAAATTAGAATTATTTTATTTTTAGGAAATAACGTCTTTTATTTTTATTATTTTTAGGAAATAAAGGAGACAAGAAGAAGAAAAGAAGTGAATTCAGCCCAACATCTTTCCATCAGCCCAAAAAGCCCAACTTTGGAGCCTGTTGTTACAGCTGTCGTGACAGACGCAGAAATTCCAGCCTGTCGACACGCTGTCGCGGCAGACACACAAACGTGTAGCAGACACAGAAACACGTGACAGACACGTCAGAAACCACGTAACAGCTGGCCCCGTTATTCGCACCTACCATTACAGCTCCAACGGGCAGCAAACTCTCCCCTATATAAACCTCATTTTACTATTCATTTTTCACTCACTTCTACTCTTTCTACTTATCTTCTCTAGAATTTTTACTTACTTTCATTTTTCTTACACAATCCTTGCAACGTGTCTTCTAGAAACACCCGTCATAGTGCTGCTTTAGGCTCTGCCCCGACAGCATCAACTCCACGATCCTTCTAGATTCGCGACATCTGGGAGGAAGGGTTTTATTTACACTTCGAAAACGGGGAACATGGGACTATAGTCATTTATAGCGAAGAAAATCATAGCCGTGGAGTGACATATATTCACATAACAACCAGAGGAGATGAATGTGTCTCTTGTCCGAGATTTTTATGCTGCCATCGACAACAGTCAAAGTCAGAGGGAGAGAGGTGCCCTTCGAGCCAGAATATATCAACACTCTCTACGGATTTTATGTGAGCAGAAACGAAGATGGCCACCAGAAATTTCTCGAGAGCTTAGAACTTACTGCCTACGACGCTGTGATGGCAGGGCTCACGAACGAAGGTACCTAGTGGAACACTAATCCGAAAAACCCGAGGATGGTGAAGAGAGTTCAACTAACCTCAAAGGCCAAACTGTGGAACGCCTTCATCAAAAAGCGAATTATGCCATCATCGCACAATACAACCGTAGACCAACCCAGGTTAGCCCTCATTCATTCTATATTAAATGAGAGGCCAATTAACGTTGGCAGATACATCCGAGAGAGTATTTTGGAATGTGCACACCAGCCGATAGGACCACTTTTCTTCTCTTATCTCATCATCGCCCTCTGCCGCGGCCATCATGTACCGGAAGCTGCCACCGATTTATAAGTCCAAGGGAAGGGCTGGACTGAGAGAAATATACTCAGCCTGATGGAACTCACCGCTACCACCCCGTTGTCGTCTTTCGACCCTACTGCCACAGCAGCACAGTCGACATAACCAACCGACAATGAGCATGTTGCCACAGAACCCAGGCAACCTACAGCAGCAACACCTCCGGCTGACACCTCCTCCCAGATCCTTGTTGCAATACAAAAAATGGAGGAACGACAGCTCGGCCTCATGAGTTTCATCAGAGATTTCACATCTTCCACGATACATTTCATCCATACTTCTTTAAATTACCCTGATGTTGTATTCCCTGCCTTTCCAAATCAATATTTTGCTGCATCCACCCCTGCCCATACCCCTACACCTACTGCCACGCCCAAGACGCCATCTGCAGCATCCACACCGACCCCTGCCACAACAGTTGCAGGCAGCAGCTGCACAGCCGACACCTCTACCCGAGGAACCAAGAGAAGGATGCCTTCAGAAGAACTTGATGCCTACATAGCAGGTTTCTCCTCTTCCTCGATCTGGGAGGAATCCGACAGTGAACCCTCTATCAAGAGGAATTTGTCCAAGGAGTTCACACCAGTAAAGCGGCAGAAAACAGTGGCAGACAAGAACAAGGAAGATAGCGACAGCGGCAGTAGCAGCAGCAACATCAGCTCCGAGGTTCAGGTAGTGGAGAAACCTCCTCACATCTCCCCTATCCGTATTCAACCTCCAAGGGAGGCCAAAACGAAGAATCCATCTGCCTCCTCCATCCGCCAGCCAGCCAAGAAGGTCCCTGCCCGCTGACAGATCCAACTGAGCAGCAGCATCAGCAGCGACGACAACACCTAAATTTTAAGTTTCTTATCTTATTTTGTTGTCTACCCTTCTTCTATATTTTGTGATGTATTTTTTTTATTTCATATGTCATTTGCATTGAGGGCAATGCAACCCTTGAGTTTGGGGGTGGCATCCCTCCATTAATGGAGTCTTATTAAGTTTTAAAATTGTGTCTTTTACTTAGTTTATTTTTGCTATAAAAAATGAAAATTTTGGCTTAAGTCTTTGAACTGAACTTACCTGCCGTAACAGCCTCTGTCGTGGCAGTGCCTTTAGGATAGTTTTAGGAGCAGTTTAGAGCCTTACTATAGTTCTGAAACTTAAACACCATTTGTGACTTTTATACTGCCTAGAACTCTACTAGTAAACTAGAATAGGAAGCTTAGAACTTGAGTTGCCCCTAGAGGTGCCTAACACTGGCTCTAGGAAAAGAAGTTAAGAAAATAGACTCAATACACCTAGAGGTGCCCGAGACTGGCTCTAGGAAGTTAGCTAGAGGTGCCCGAAATCGGCTCTAGTCAAACTTAAAGCTTGAGAAAATAAAATCAAGTCTAAGTAAAGGAGCCTAATAATTGCCTCCAAAAAGATGAAATATTCTAGTGAAACTAAGTGAGTCTTGGCATATAATTGTTCACAAGCATGCACACACTGCACGAGGATTATAGCAAGCATCCGGACAAATCCTGAATTACCCGACAATGTGTTGCTCAAAATAGGGAATGAAAGGGAGGTAAGGGAAAGTTCACTGTTTTAAGCCAAGCAAAAATATTTTGTTTTTCTTTTAGGTCTGAATTGCTTGAGGGCAAGCAAAAAGTTGAGTTTGGGGGGGTGTTGAGTGTATAAAAGTTCTATAATTTACCCCTATTTAACTCATATTTCTGCTGCATTCAAGCATAATTCATTGCATTTAGGTTGGATTTCAGTTATACATCACAAATATATTAAATGACACAATTTCTACTAAAATTGGTTGTTTTTGCAGGTAGCTCCTATAGCAGATGGAGAAGCAGGCGATGGGCAGTGATGCAGCAAAGCTGGAACTGGATATGCAGACGAGGAGGAGGATTCTGCCATGGTCGCTGTCGTGGCAGCCAAGGATGACAGCAATATTGAGGAGAAGAAGCAAAATGGGCCTCGATAGAAAGAGAAAATTAAGCCCATCTGTCGTAGAGCACCCATATATTTTTCCGAGCCCTAGATCAGAATGAAGGCCAAGCCCAAGGTTCAAGCAAGAAACTCCAAGCAAGAAGGAAGGACGAATTAAAGATATATTCTCTGAAGATTTAGTCTTTAATAGAGTTGTACTTTAGTTTAAACTTGTATTCTTTCCATATTAAAAAACTTGAACCCATGGTCTATATAAAGGCATGTAAGTCGACCTAGGAGAGGACATCATCTATCTCTAACCTTCTTCCCAAAACCCTAGTCATTTTCCCCTTCTCAACATGTTCTAAACTTCCTCTAGGGCCACGAGTTGATTTGTAAATTAGTTGTAAGGATTGTTTTTGTTTTAGGAATTTTTTGTTCAATAAAATAAACTTCAAGTTCACTTATTCTGGTTTTCAACATCTTGCAAGAGTATCGGGAGAGCATTGTGAGATTATCTATTTACTTAATATCGGGAGAGTTAAGTATACAAAAGGAATAAGTGTGGGTTCTCTAGTTTATAGTTGAACTATCTCGGACCTAGGGATAGGACGAGGTTAAGTGGCTAAGGAAGAATTCAACAACATCGGTGTTCATCCTTCGATTCACGCTGGGGGTATCATCAAAGACGTGTTCATCGACAGACTTGGACCTAGGGATAGGCCAAGGCATAGCAGAGATTCTTGACAAGCTTGAAGTACAGAGTTGTGTGATCACTGCCGCGACGGGTGCTGCCGCGACAGGGATAACGACAGAACAGATTTTCCTAGACTTTTCAACACCTACACTACTGAGCAATTCAATACCAGCCCATTCTCTCTATCTTGATTTCGTTACTCTTTTATTTAAGTATTCTTTATTATCTCGTGACAACAACTTAAATAAATCTCTTCTCTTTCGTGCAGTAATCCAAGGTGAAGCTATTAGCCCAGTCCCTGTGGAGACGATATCCGATACTTCCGTATCACTTTACTACTTACGTCGTGTACACTTGTACTACATTGCGATACACTTTTACACGCAACACCCGGCATATCTTGATAGGACCAGGCGAAGACGTCTTTGAACTCTCGCAGCAGATCAATCAATTTTTGCTTCTTTTCTGGCAAAAATGTCGTCCATATCTTTACTTCTCTTCTAGCCTCTTTTGTTCCTCGATTGATAACCTCAAAATCTTCTTTATGAGGCAAGATCTACTTGTCCTCCTTTTCTACCAACCTTAGTAATTCTTCAGGGATTTCATATTCCGTTTCATTTTCGACTTTATTGATTTCCGCTAGACATACTGGCTTTTCAGGACCTACTCTAGGATTAGGTTTATGATCATTCATGCAGTCGATAGTTGAAGACCTGCAAAGGAAATAATAATATATTTTGAAAAGGATGCGAAAAATTAAAAACATGTTTGTGATTTGTGAATCATCATGGAAAGCATCTTTATTAAAATGATTATGTATAACAGCCCTTTACATACAATCCTCTTATACCCGCGGGCAAAGGTATAAGGTGATTCTGGCATTTACTCTGTTTTATTATTGGTTACAATGGAAATGTTTTCAGCTATCCAATTCTTAAGTGTCTCGCCTGGGGCACATGGTCAGATAATTCCCAAATATTCACTAGGTCGAGTGCTCTCAAAAATCCCGCCAATAAAGAGTCCATCCAAGTTGCTACCAAAATTTTCCTCTTCGTGTAGTCTTACTGTTTCTTGATTAACTTCTTCTAATTGCTTCTCAACATTCATGAATCCTCTCGATTTGAAAATCTCAGACATGTCAAAAGATGTCACCAGCCTAGAAGAAGTTTTAGTTCCCTGCATGCAGGCTTTCCTCTGTTCCCTCCTTTTCCTCAACTCCCTCAGTCAATCTTGCACATTAGGAGTGAACCCTAACCCAAAATGATCTTTCTTTATAATGATGGGCTTTGGTCGTAGACATCCCTGCATGTGTTTTCCAAGTACTTTGCTTGTCTTTGCACCCTTTCCGAGTGTCAATCGCATTGTCATCTTGCTGCAGCTTGACAACCTTGACCGTGGAAATGGTTTTCCCTCAGCGAAGAAGATCGCATTTACAAATTCCAGTGCCCTAAAAGAACACTCCAGGGCATTATCGTCCGTCTAAATGTATGGGACATTAGTAGTTATAGAAGCAATGATTTCCTCCTCTGCACCGACACTAATCAACTTCCCTTCTATAAAAAACTTAAGCTTTTGGTGCAAATATGATGGGACCGCTCCCGCTGAATGGATCCAGGGTCTTCCCGGTAAACAGTTATATGTCGGCTTAATATCCATTACCACAAAATCTATGTTGTAAACTATCGGCCCTATCAACAACGGTACTTCTATCCTCCTCAATACATCCCGTGTCGTTCCATCGAAGGCTCTCACAGTATTTTGATATGCCTTCATGTGGGAGTCCTCAATAGGAAACCTTTATAAAGTTGCCATTGGCATGACATTTAGGGCATATCCATTATCAATTAAAACTTCAGACAACACATATCTTTTGCAGTGTATGGTAATATTCAAAGCCCTTACTGACCACATCCATCCTTCCAGTATTTCATCATCCGTGAACGTTATGTAGTTGTCGGCAGCAATGTGGTTCACGATTCTGTCCAGTTTATCCATTGATATATCATTCGGCACAAATGTCTGTTAAGCACCTTTATTAGAGCATTATGGTGCCCCCTCAGAACTCAGAAACAACTCCAGAATAGAAATCCTTGCATGCTGCCTTTTTAGCCGTTCTACAATACTGTATTCGCTAAGCTTTAGCAACCTCAGAAATTCTAAGGCTTATTATTCTGTTACCAGCTCATTTATCTTCAGAGCGAGGCCTTCTTCAAAAATCTTCTCTGGTTCTACGACTACTTTTCCTTTAGCTTTATCAACCTCTTTCATCACCTCTGGGGAGGAATAACATCTACCACTTCGAGTCAAATGGCCCACTTCATTTACCGCCTCTGCATTTGGTTGCTTATCTTTCTCATGTTCATTCTTTATTTCATCACTTGGCTTTGTTTCCATCTTTAGTTTCTCTTTTTCTGGTATTGTTACATTGGATGTGTAATTCCAAGAAACCGCATTGGTGCTCTTGAAAGCAAACAGTGTAGGAGTCAAGATTACTACCTTCGGGGCCACTATCTATTTTAAACTTGCAATCTTCTATCTAACATATACAACCAAAGGCTTATCCATTCCGTACTTTACCCCAAAACATTCTAATGTACACACCTCAACTTCCCTCCTTGTTCCAGCCTTCTCAAAGAACTCAATTTATTTGTTGTCCATCATCTTTTGAATTAAGTCAATGAAATCTTGACAATGTTGGATTTCATGATCACACTCTTGGTGATATTCACAGTACATCTTGGCAGGTACTTCCATTTCAACCTTCATACCAATTTCAATCATCTTGGCATTGTATAATTGCTCAAACACCCATCTCAACGGTGATCGAATTTCCGACACATCCATCTTCCGCCTCTTTGCCTCGCCATATTCCTCTATCACATTTACTTCACGTCCACCATGACTTGGAAGGGGATTGGTTGTAATACTGGGCTCATCAAACTTTAGTATCCCATTGTTGATCAAATTTTGCACCACTTTCTTGAATGGCATGCATGTCTCAATGGAGAGCCTCGGTATCCTAGCATGGAATTCACAATGGGCATCAAATTTATACCATGGAGGAGAAGGAGGCTGTAGAGGAGTCAAGTAGTATGGTTTTACAAGATCTGTTTCATACAACTATGGGTACAGCTCTACATATGACATTGGGATAGGTGTAAAATTCATCATGTCATTCCTTGGTCCGCAAGAATTCTTCTTGTTTGAATTTTGCTAATTCCCGGTGCGATACCTGGTGAAGTAATAGTCACATTTTTCGGAGCCTCATATGCACTCGCATTATTCACCTCATTTTCTTTCCTTTTATAATTCCTGCGAGAACTTTCTCCACTTTCAATTCTACCACTCTTTATTGCAGCTTCTATCAGTTCTCTAGTCACCATGATGTCAACAAAGTTTTGAGTACAATTGTTGATAAGCCTTTAAAAGAGTGGTTCTCTCAAAGTTTGGACAAACATGTGGGCGATCTCGTTTTCCATCAACGGGGGTTGCACTTGTGTTGTGACATCTCTCCATCTCTGGGCGTATTGTCGGAGCGTTTCATCACTTCTCTGCTCCATTCCTTGCAGCATCACCAGACTTGGAATCATTTTTGTAATATATTTGTAGTGTTCCACAAAGGCCCCTGAAAGGTCCTTCCAAGAACGAATATTCACTCAGCTTAATTGTGTATACCAACGAGCTGTTGAGCCAGTTAAGATATCCTGAAAGCAATATATCAACAACTTTTCATCCTTCAGATAAGTAGACATATTCCTACAGTACATCTTAAGGCGAGGCTTTGGACAAGTGGTTCCATCAAACTTATCAAAATCTGGGGCTTTGAACTTGGGGGAAGTACCAAATCAACTACCAAGCTCATTTCAGCAGTACCAGGCCCCATCTCATTGGCTTTCTATAATTCCAGCAAACGATCCTCCAGAGCTTTGTAGCGTTCCTCGTACTTCCTTTCAAGTTCAGCACGTATCTTGTCTATCTTATTCAAAGTATTTAGATCTGAGACCTCTTCACCACTTCCGAAGTTTGCTCCAACATGCACCGGTGACTGGTGTCACCCCTAGCAGGTTGATGTGGACCTTCTTCACAAGTGGAGGTTCTCCAGGCTGCATTCTAATGTGATACTTAGTTTCATCTTGGTCATTCATGTCATTAGAAGCACCTTCAACTGCTTTAGCTTTTCCTGACTCTTTAGGGCCTAACAGAGCAGTTAACTGATTGATGATATCTGCTTGAGTTTGGGTGAAACAGTCTTTGAGAGATTGCTCAATTCTATCAAAGCGATCTGTGTCTCCACTCGATCAATTTCCAGGCTAGCAATCCGGTCCTCGATAGCCATGGTTTTAGAATGCAGACATATATCGTATGAATGCGGTATGATTGCGGCTTAAAGCAAACTTTGTCATTAAACCTTTATTTTATTAAATTCATTATTTTGAAATATATCATAAAATTCCAAATGAATGTATGAATGCATGAATACAATAAAAGGCATCGAATTTAGGAACCAGTCTTTTTTAGAAACATCCATTCGTTTGAAAGATCAATTACATAGAAAAGATAAATTTCCTACAGAAAGCTATTAGCCCTAATTCCTAAGTTGACCAGCTCGTGCAGCAAGCGAGTAATGGTCTCTCCATGTTCCACTTCAATATTGGGTTGCTCTAACAGGCTTGTAGCTTGTCTTAACAGAATCTGGACATACGAGGCAACACTCTTGACATGTGCCTTGAAACATACTAATTTATCATTTTAACACTGAACTGTGCACCGTGCTGCTTCATACATGTCTTTCTACGCTCTTCTTTCCACCATCAGTGCTTCTTCATAACCAGCAAGTTTTTCTTTCAAGTCTTGGACGACATTCTCTAATTCCTCCACCCTTTTCTGTAACCTTTCTTTTTCTATTTCTACTTGAGTATTGTCTTCATTATGATATTTTGTGATTAGTTCTTCCAACTGTGTTACTTGGCTTGTCATATCAAAATTCCTAGCTTGCTCTTCTTCCAGCTTCTTTTTCGCATTGCCACTCGATTCTTTACTTGCGTGTGCCTTCTTGTCGTACATCCTCTTGTAATCGTCCCTGTCCTTAGTCACCGCATCCAGTTTCTCTGATAAGTTCTTTACCACCTTGCTCGTTCCTCCCTTTTTCTTGGCTTTGTAATCATCATGCAGTTTCCGCAACTCCTTCAAATCACGACTTATCTTCTTGTTCTATTCCATCAATTCTTTCTCCTTCCCCTCGTAAATGTTTACTTTCTGCTTTGCCATGGTCAGATCTTCTTTAAGATCATTAATCCTTTTTTCATATCTTTTTAAATCCAACTCTCGATCATGTTTGAGTTTTTCCAAAGCTGAGGGCGCTTCCTTAGTTGTTTGAGTCGAAGTGCCAACATCTAATGGCTTTTCTTGGAATGACTATCATTAACCCTTTGAGCTCTTCATTCATTATACCTTGCCATTACTTCTAGGTTATGATAAAGTTGAACCCTTCTCGGCGTCTCTCGTGCTTTTTCAGTTTGTAGTACCAGCCCTTTTTAGTCGTTTGTTTTATAAGCATACTCAAATTTCGCCATCCCAATAGTTGCTGGCACGAACTGTCTCGACCCAAATTGTCTTGACATTAGCAATGGGCAACAGGATGTTCCTCCACAAATTCCCGGTATTAGAACCCAATCTCTGTTCCCACATCTGTATAAAAAGGTTGTTCCTCTATTTATCCACGGGGCTTTCCATACCACATCTGTATCCTTTGGGTCCTTGAAATATTCTTCCAAATGTTTCTCACTCTTTCTTTCTAAAAGGCAACCGGTTATGTGTTCTCCTATTGGCGAATAAGTGTCAAGATACCCAATTCCTCTATAAGGTGTATCTCGTCTATGTCCTCTGAACCATATTTCCAACAATTGTGCACAGCCCCAAAGCCTTCATTCTCTAGTTTTTTGCAAGTGGTCAATGATATGTAGGTCTTTGTTAAAATAGCCGGCTTCGAGTTGACTCATTTATCGAGTCGCTCAAACAGTCCCACGGTTGATGAATCAATATGCTCTAGTGTTCTTGGAAACAAAACCATACCGTAGATACATAAAGAAAAAAGACTTCTCATTCTAATCGGCTCATAACTGTTTACTATCAACTCTTTAAGGGTCCTCCAATTAACTCATTGTTTGTCCTCCTTTTGATTGGTACTGTCGCTATTAGCCCTTTTCTCAACCATTCCTTTGTCTTTTCAGTTAGTGTCATTAATTTCTTGATGAAGCTTGCATTTCCAGAGTTGTTAAGGGGCCTGGTGTAAATTTTATCATTCTTAATTCTGGGACAGTTGATTAGTATCTCATATTCCTCTAGTGTTGGTGTCATGTCCACTTGTCCAAATGTAAAGCAGTTATATGCTGGGTTCCAAAATTGTGTCATGGCTCTAAGTAATTCTCGATCGATCTTTATATCTAACAACATAGATATGCCACCAAATTCTTTCTGAAACTGTTCTTTCATTCCACTATCCCATTGATCCCATATTCCTTTTAATTCTGGTAGACATGTATTCTGATTATTTTTTATCTTCACGTATCCTTTCATCTTGGATACCTCGCCTTTACTGAGACTGTCCCCCTTCTCATGTTGTGCTTGCTCTGACCAGGTCCATACTGCAATATTATCTTATCCAACCCTAAACTCTCGAGACATATTGGATACTTCTAAACTGAATGACTCCCAATTCGATGCCAAAATAAAATGCAATTTATGACAAAATTTAAAACAAAACACAAACAAAAAAAACTTGTGTTAGTATCACAAATTAATATTAAAGGCAAATAAACAAACTATAAAATTAATATCAAAACAAATGAACAAATTAATATCACGATATTTAGCAAAAAAATAACTAGAGAAATGTATTTAAATCGGAAGCACCTGTCCTAGGTCCCTGTCTGGCTCTAGCGGGGTGAGCTTCTAAAACAGAATGTGTGATTTTTTCTAGAATCTTGGTTCTCGAACTGTCGTTACCGTCTATTGCAACAATAAGACATCGATTCGGTAGTATAGGTCCCTTATAACGGAGGCATGGGCCCCACGACATAAAAGATTAGTATACCAGAAGAAGACAAAAATCAAAACTCAGAGCGGGAGAGCATCACGTTGAATATTATCTTACTCCCACTTAAGGGTGAAAAACCCGGGTCAAGGGTTTATGCATGAATGACGGATATATCATACAAAAACTACCCCCATTCTTCTTAAAAATCTATCAAACAATTCTTCAGAAAAAAATTAAATTCAGGTTAATGTTCGAAATGCCAAAATGCCACGTGAAATTAATTAATAGGCACGACTCTCAATTTTATCCCCAGCGGAGTCGTCAAATTGTCGCGACCGTTTTTTTAGACCCATTTATGGAAAAACAGCCTGACGATTTGGGTTTTAGAAATCGGGGTTATTCATTTTAATTTAATCTTGAAATTAGGGCCATTTTTATTTTTAATTAAATTTTCTTAAAAAACCATTTTGGAGTAGCCTCTGATCACTTTGGTAGACCAGACACCATAAAAAGCGTACTTGAGATTCTTTTAGTAAAAATTCGGGTTCGGGAGGCTGTTACGTGCAAGGAAGGGTTAGCACCCCTACAAACGCCTGTTATCGGTACCTTATTAATTTCACGTGGTATTTTGGCATTTCAAATATTAATATGAATTTAATTACTTCTTTTAATTGTAAAATAGATTTTATTCTAAATGTGAATATTCTTTTGTAAGAAAATACATTTTGGACGAATATAATTATGAAACGCACAGTTACATTAGGACACTTCAATTTATATTCAAAATGTACCTCAACACAAAAGATTTGATGCATGTCAAATTATTGTCTTGTCATTTTTAAGTAAACCCTAATTAGGCTCCATCAATTTGATTAATTAGAAATCTAAGAATATTACTGATTTTTGGACTTAAATAGTAACATACAAATAATATGGACACTACTTTTAATGAGTCCAAAAGTACTAATATTCCTAATATTAAAGTGACACTAATTGTTTATCCTATTTTAATTTTATTTGAACTAATTAAGTGGATACCATTTTCCAGGTTGAAATGAACTATTAAAATCTTAATTCGAATATCCATTGGTTAACATCACTCTTCAATGTGATACTAATAATCTTGTACATTCAAATTTGATTTTAATGTTCATTTATTTTCTACAATGTTCCTTTTCCTATTAAATTATGTTTGAGTAACATATACTAAGGCTTCTAATTAATTCTAATAATATGATTTAATTCCCTTAAACAAATATGCTACATGTCCTTAAAATTATGCAAACATTCATAAATTAATCAACTAATTAAATTAAATTAAAGCAAATAAAAGAGAGACAATCCAATGGCTAAATTGAATTAAATTCATAATATAAAGGCTGAATTACAAAATTACAGTGACCAAAATGTAAAATAGGACAAATTGAGAAGCCCAAACCTAAATTTGCTATGAGTTTAAACCCAAACCCACTAAATTGGCCCAAATCTCACTAAACCGGCCCAAACCGGGCGACTCAACCCAAACGGTCCAGCCCTAAACGGTCTAAACCGACTCCCGGGTCGCGAGTCGGGTTGCAGCCCCATATCCATGTCAGTGTAAAAACACGCAGATCTTTTTGACCCGCTTCTGTAAAAACCGACTTTGATCCTCATTCATCCAAAACCTTGTCTTGATCTGTTTTCCAGCCGCCAGAGATGACGCCAGTCGTCGGCCATCGTCTCCGATCATCCCTAACCTTACTTCGATGATCGGACCTCATTCGATCATCTTCTCCGGCCAACCTACAATTCTTGATAACCTTCTCTAATTAACCTTCAACTTTTGATCGTCCCTTTCCTAACTTTGGTGACCAATCACTGCCACGAGGCGGTTTCTGACCGCCATCTCCGCCACCGCTGGCTGCCGTGTTGGAACCCTAAAACTACCTAAATCATCTAATTTTTATCCTAAACCTAGATTTAGTCCTTGTTTCATCAGAAACGACCCTCTTATCCCACTTAAACTAACTACCCGAACCAAAAAAAAGAACATCTCTCTATCATTTTCGACTCCGACCAAGCCTATTTCCTCACTCTTATGTACTCCGACGGTGCTCACGGTGGCCAGAAACTTGAGATAAGTGTCTTTTTTCTCTCTTATTTATGATTTTAGTTTCAAATTTCTAATTTATTTTAGGTTTAAACATTGTTTTAGGTTTTAGGTCTTTGATCTAGGGATTCTGATTACTGTTTTTCTAATCTATGGCTGGAATTTGACTTGCTTTCAGGATTTCAATGTAGAAATATGAAAGAGAAGGGGAGGAGCTACCTGTTTGTGGTGGTGGTCGAGCTTCGACAACGGTCTCCGGCGAACTTCTCAGCTTCTAGACGATAATGGTGAGCGACCTTTTGACTACTCTCTCTCTCAATTAATTTCCTGTAATTATTGCACAATCATTGACATTAATGACTTTCTCTCCCCCTATTTATATTAGAGATAGCGTTGACGTCATTGGTGATGCCAGCTGGATCCATTTAGAGAAGCAATCTGCGTGAAAGTATGATGGACCATTCCGGAGATGCCATGTGGCGACCAATAAGTCATGTTTAATTAAAATACATGAATTAGTTAATGACCCCTTTGTTAGAGTCTAATGTTATAGCTATCATTTAGTTTCATGGCGACCCTCCTCTATTTGAGAGACTGGTAAATAATCTTGTGACTATTCTAATAACAAGTAAACAAGAGGCTTAGTGGATTTTTAAAGATAGCTATGAATGAGTTGAGAAATTTCAGACTTATCATGTTTCTTTTAGTTCCATTTAAGTGACTTATTGTATAAGTTCTTATATGTTGGATCGCTTGGATAATGATTCATGAATGTTGTTTAAGGTTGTTCACCGGAATGATTAACTGTATAACTATAGTTAAATCGATGAACTAAACTGTAACCCCCTCGCCCCGGTCTGGCCGAATGACCGGTCCGAGTGGGCCACACGGGGAAAACTGAAGCGAAACCCGTTAAGGTTCCCCCTCGGTTAGCAACCCTATTTTTTTTCTTTAACTTGATCTTTTCTAAATGCTAATTCGAATCCTATGCGATCAAACAACGGAAATAAAACACAAGAGATAAACATTCGGACCCCAAACAACATTTAAGCAGCCCAATTTTAATCTTTTAAACAGGCCATTTCGAAACACCCTTGAGGCGTATCGAAACGCCTTGACCAGGTCAACTGCCCCAGGGCCCATACAAGGGGCCGTATTGAAACGGTGGTCAACCGTTCCGAAACGCCCACGACGGTCAACTTCTCGTGGTCAACGAGATTTTGACCGTTTCGAAACCCTTATACCCGTTTCGATACACCTTCATCTCGTGAATTTCTTAGAATTCCAGTAGCCAAAACATTCCGAAACGTGTATCGGAACTGGGGTTTAAAAGGCCATACCGTATCGGAACGCGTTTCGATACGGGGTCCCTGAAGCCTTACCCGTTCCGAAACGACCCAGCCCATTTCGAAACGAGGGTTGTCTGCAGCCATTGAAATTTAGACTTAGGCGAATTTTAACAAGTCTAAGGGTCCCATAGGACCTCTAAAGGCACACAACACACACAAACAAAGTCTAGAGGCATACATCCTATGTTTAACATGCTCAAACACATACAAGACATGGATTTCAACAATCACTCATACATGGCAAATACACATTAACGAACATTTCACAAGGCATGCTTAAAGACATTAATAGTCAAAGGGCACCATTCAACTCATGTAGGTATTCATGTCATCAAAGCAACTTAAACATCCACAAGGCATACCACCACACAAGCATTTGGCAAGACATATCACGTTTACAATCCAAGTCAAATCATAGTCATCAAACACATATAAGAGTCTAACATGCTCCTAAACAACATCAACAACAACATATTCCAAAAAGCATCATAACAAGACACATATCGCATTGCTTTACTATTACAATCTTTAAATTTAAATATCATACTTGAGCTAACCGTAAGCAACACTTGGGGGCCTTTCTTTGCCCTTGCCACCCTCAAGCTATTGATCTGCATTGTCGAACAAAAAAGAGCGTAAGCATAAAAGCTTAGTGAGGGTAAGCTTATAAAACAAACCTTCGACAATGCAGGGTCCGAGCACGAGCAATTTCCAAAATGAAATGCATGATCTTACCTCCGATTCGCAAAAGCCAAAATGTACATGATGCATGAACATATAATCAACATTATGTCATGCTCAACATCTCATAAGCTCAACTTACCACGATACATAATTCAAAGCATTAACCACATCATATATCAATTCATAAAAGGGTGTCACATTCGTATCATATAAGCATATATGCATAATCCCATATTGGCACCTAGCTATGACTCAAATACGCGGATAACATGTTGGAACGCACTTCCAACATAACCATTACCTGGGTGGGATTACACTCATCACCGGCTCTCGCGGAGGGGATTCCACTCATCCTCGCGCCCCGTCGATGGGATTCCACTCATCATCGACTAATATAAATATTTCCGGGCGTACCCGTACTCCTCCTTGGTGCCTTAACGCCCCCAAGGCCACGCGCAACTTTGACTCTCGTGTGCACACTCATCCTAATGATCGATCATTGTACCCAAGCATACTAGTGCCAATATTAAACGCAATCCATTTTACATAGCTACATGCATATAACAATGCATCAAATATCATGCCTCACATACATGTATTTCGCAACCCATTTCCATGCCTAGCATGTACTCGCCATGATCATCATCATGCACAATTCACAATCCAAACCACATGCATAGCAATGCATCAAACCATGCCTCAACAACATGTATAACACAATATACATAACTACCGTAAACACATATAAACAAGAGGTATAACAAGCAATTAGGAGATCAACCAAAGTTTCCTAAACTTAAGCTTGATATTAGGCTACCACCCTAACCTCAACTCTAGGTGGGTTTACCAAGCCCAACCTAGGTCCACATGCTTGAACCAATGTTTAAAAGCCATTTAATAGTAACCACTCACCTCCACCTCCAAGCTCAAATACTAAGCAACCATGGTCTTCAATTTCCAAATTTGTTCCCAAGGCTTCACCAACTCAAAACCTCGCTTCTAATCACCTCAACGCAAGCAAAACAACCTCAAATCAACTCAAACATCAAAGTAGCTAACCCGGAATACAATTCAAATACAATTTACAATGTTGCAAGCCATGACCAAACCCCATACTTAGCAATCTCGGACAGCCCCAATACCTCTTCCAAAATCCATGTTTCCAACACCCTTTGCACCCACAAATGATCCCAAATCAACCCCTAACCATAGTACTACCATTGAGCTATCAATTCCCACCTAAAACAACCCCCAAAGCTCACCCAAAACCCTCCAAAAACCCCATTTATACCCAAATTTAGGAATTTGCATAAAACCATGTAAAAATCCACTATGTTGGACCTTATGGGCTAATATTAACTTATCTATCAATAAAGAATCAAAAGCTCAAGCAATGGATGTTAAAGTTTGCATCTTTCTCTTACAAAACCCAAAAACACAAAACTTTAAATAATGAACTTCAATGAAAACTAAAGGTATAGGAAGATAGAGGAAGTTGAGGACAAAATGAATTTGTTGTTACCTTTGCAAGAGCTCCAAAAATGAGGGCAAGATTTGGTGGAAAGAAAATTGAGAGAATGGGGGAAGTTCACGTCGAAAAGGAAGAAAGGGGGAAGAGGATATCATCTTTTTTTTTGTTTGAAATATAATAAAAGGGAATGGCTCATTTGAAAAGATTACCCATTTACAAAAATGTATTTAAAATGGCTATTGGGCCTTGTCATCCAAATTTGGGTCCAACTCTTCAATTAAATTTTGCTAAACAAAACTGAGGCATTATTTTATTTATTAAATTAGAAAACCGAGACTCAAATATTATTTAAGTATTATTTTCTCCCGGCCCCCAAACTCGGGTGTTACATAAACTTTTAGAAAAAAAATTTAAATTACTCTGACTTTCAAGATGTGTTAAACCTTTTGTGCTAAGTTTATCAAGAAGATTGTTTATGTTTGTCGAAAAACACTCCCTAGCTCGGTTTACTTCTAAGCCGGATTTTGGAGTGTTACAGGTACAAATGCAATGGTCGATGACGATAACCTTGAATGTTTACGGATTATGCAAGGAGAAATAAATGTTTTAGAGAGAAAGTAGAGGATATAAAGATAAATGATAGAATTGTGATTAAATTGATTTAATGTGTAAATATAAATAAATAAATGTATTATTATACAAAATTTTAAAAGTGTCATGTTAGTTTCGTCGTTAATCATTTTATGCTCAGTGACTTAATTGACACCTAAGTAAAAATTTAATGACCTAATTAACAAATTTAGTGACCAATAGAATAATTTACCCTAAAATCCTTTACTAATACAAAATACAAATATCTTATAAAACATGAACTACTATGAAAAGACAATTAAAATATAAATATATGAATATATCAGGATGTTTATATTTCAAACTATTATCATATTAAATTTATATAAATATACTATGCAAATATTATTCTAATACGAATGATAATATAAAAATATAAACAAGAGCCTATTGTCACTTTGGGTAAAATATAGAGTAAATATATTTGTTGGTATTTAAATTTGATTTTGTGGTTCAGTTTAAGGTTAAAGTCTATAAGAAGTTCATGTGCTATATTAAAAGTTCATCTTAGTCGTTCTAGTATAAAAAATATTTTAATCTCTGTACTATACATGAAAGTTTATTTTAATCCATCTATTACAAAAAGAGACATCTTATTCCATGTATGATTAAAAGGTGAATATTTTGGTCTAAAATTTAAAGTTATAATTAGTTGGCTTAAATATTTTAGTTTAAACACTCCTTAAGCCCGTGTCAGATCTTTAAATTGAGTAAATCGATCCCTCTTGAAAATATGAGTAATTTCTTCATTGTACATTTTGAAAGTGAGCAAATAAGTACACTTTATGATGATGTTAACCCTTTTCGTTAGTATATGACACGTGTCCATTTATGATTGGACAATTTTTTAAATGAAATAAACCATAAATTTTATAATATGTATTTTTTTCATAATTTTGAATTTTTGAAAGTTTTAGTGAAATTTTATTATTTTAATGATTTTTGTATGATGCTTGTTAATTAAACTCTTACTCTTACTATAAATCTAAAAAAATCTAAGGAAATTCAATGTACTTTTTTCAAAATATTTTAAATATATTTTATGTTTTGACTTATAATTGTAAGTGAAAATAATTTTTGAGTTTATTTTTTATATTTTGATTTGTAATTGTAATATTATTGCAGGTGAAGACAACTTTGGAGTTAGAATATGAATTAATTTTCTACTTGGATTTCGTAAGTGTTTAAAAAAATTTATGTAAAAATTCACACACACAAAAAGTTATGAGAGATATTAATTTGCTTGAGTTCAAAGTTGAGAGAAACTTAAAAAGTATTTAAACTTAAATATCTAAATCAACTAACAATACTTTAGCATTTTAATGCGTACAAGGGCCAAAATATTAACATTTTAAAGTGTGCAAGGGCCAAAATATTAACTTTTCAAATGTACAAGGACAAAATATTCATTTTTATAGTAGAGGGGCTAAAATAAACTTTTAAGTATAATTTAAGGACTAAAATATTATTTTTTATAGTGAACGACTAAAATAAACTTTTAGATATAATACAATGATGTCTACTATACTTAAACCTTCAATTTGATATTTAAACGCATTTTTAGTTCAATTAAATACTTAAATTTATTTTTTAGATTTAAATTTATATACAAATTAACTTTTTATTCCAAATTAATATTCTTGATGTCACTTTGAAATACTAATTTGTAGTGGGGTTCTAGACATGCGCAAGTAGAACAACCGCACAGGGCCCCAAAAAGGAGGGGCCTAGAATTAAAGACCAAATATAAATTAAATAATTATAAATTTTTGTATTCGATAATAATAACTTACACCTTCCTTCAAATTAATTGTGAAATACGAACATTAATATCTCCCAAGAAGTCATTTAGAATTGAATTCTTCTTGTATATTTTCGATCAAGTCATTATTTCTTTGGATAAGAGATTTGAACAGTATCAATTATATGAGAATATTTTTGGTTTTTCGTTTCATTATGATAAATCACTTTCATTGGATGACGTTAATCTCAAAACTCATTGGAATAATTTTAAAAATACTCTAAAGAAGAGTGAGTTATTTGATGTTGATGGAAATACATTATTTATTGAGTTGAAATTACTTAGAAGATAACTTTTACCTAAAGAAAAAAATGAGCAATAAATTTATTATAATTTTTAAAACATTTTAAGTGCTTCCCGAATGCGACAATTGCTTATAGAATCTTATTGATTATTCATATTATTGTTGCTTCTACAGAACAAAGTTTGTCAAAATTGAAGTTGTTGAAATCATACTTACGGACAACTATGTCGCAAAAAATGTTAAATGGACTTACTTTGATGGCAATCGAGAGTGATCTTTTGGAAGAAGTTGATATTTAAAATGTTGTAAATGATTTAACTTCAATACATGCAAAAGAGTGGCACTTTTTAAGTTAGAATATTAAATTTTTAGATGTTTATAAGTGAATTTTTGTTGTTTACGAGAGTAATTAAACATTTTTTTGTATTAAGAATTTTTTTTTTGAAAAAAAAATTATTTTTACTGATTATAAATTAAGAAAAATTCTATAACGTGCGACGAATACCGCAGAACACCACTAACATTGAATATCGTTGAACACCATTAAATTAATTAATAAAGATTAAACTTTTCAAGGACTCAACATACAATTAATAATTATTTAAAAAATTAATTAAATTATTTTCCATATATATTAAATTTTTGGGTAAACTACATATTTAATATCACACCTATTTTCGTATTTCTATTTTAGTACCCAAATTAATTTTTTAGCAAAATGGTACCTAACGTTACGTATTGTTTTTATTTTGATACCCTAACTGTTAAAAATAAACAGAAACATCGGTGTTGCTTTGTCAAATAACAATTTTAGTCCCTAAAGCTTATACAATCTATCAATTTAGTCCAAAATATTATCAATATAAACATCATTTTTAATTTTTGGATTAAAAATATAGGACATGTTTGGTAAAGTGATGTTTGGGCAAAATTAGAGGTTTGAGGCATAATTAGAAGTTTGACCAGTCAAATCCGCTAATATTGTTGTTTGGTAAATAGCGGATTGAAAGAGCGGGTTGGGATAAAACCGCTAATTTTGAAAAAGCTCATAATAGGAGCTTTTTGAGATTAGATGTTTGATATTAAAGTTATAAAGACTCTTTTACCCTTACTAGTTACCAAAAATCTCAAAATAACCAAAATTAAATATTTTCTCACCCTATTTATAAGCTAATCCTATTTACTTTTTTTATTATCACATATTTATATGTGTATTTAAATTTATTAATTAATTAAATTATATTAAAATAATTATATAAATAATAAACTAATATATAAATCATTCAAATATGTTTAGAAAATATTGATAACTAATAAATTATTCAAACAAGTATTGAATATAATCATGTCCTTATATGTCATTTTACTTGTTTAAATAATCTAACAACTATCAGCTATCAGTTAATTTTATCAAACACTTTTATACAATCCGCTAGTCAAAGCAGCTAATGCAATCAGCTATCAGCTAATGTAATCCGCTATCCGCTATCAGCTATCCGCTAATTGCCAAACAGGGCCATAAATTTATTCTTTCTTCTTCTTCTTCCATTCGAAGTATGAAAAATTAAGTATCGAACATCTTCTTCAGTGTCACTACACTTTCCTGTAAATTTTCATCGATTATTTTTTTAATTCTTCCAAAAACAGTATCGATTTTAATAACAAAAAAATAAAAGTATGAAAAAGTAAAAATCAACTAAAACCTACAAGAGCAAGAAGTACAAAAACCAATATTCATCGTGCTGTTATAGTAGATTCCCCCAATAATATGGTCACTACGACTATTCTGTTTCCCTACTTTTTGCCATATTATCTTGTTTTCGTCAGTTGGAAAAATTTTACGAGTGTCTTCTTTAACGATATTGGTTTTGTTTCGTAACTTCGTAACTTATTTATCTATTTATTTTGTGATCTTCAATTCTTTGGGAAATACTTTGCAGTTGTGAAGATGTAGGAAATGGGGAAACTTGATTGCAGTTGTGTTCCCATGCACTTTAACTAGATGATGCATCGTTGAAACTGATAGAATATGCAAAATGGAGGTCTGAGCTGATAGTGTGTAATCGGTCAAATTTTACAAAGGGAAGTAATTATGGACTACAGTTATGGACCTTACGGTTGTATATGTTATCTATTATAGGCAAATTTGCCCATAATTTAATTTAATTACAAAGAAACCCAGCATTATTGGAGAATCGATTATGACAGCACGATGGATATTATTTTTGTGCTTCTTACTTTTGTAGGTTTTAGTTGATTTTCACTTTTTCATACTTTGCTTTTTTTTTGTTATTAAAGTCAATATTATTTTTGGAGGAATTGAAAAAATAATTGATGAAAACTGTAGTGACAATGAAGAAGATGTTTGATACTTTGTTTTTCATAATTCTAATGGAAGATGAAGAAAGAATAAATTTACATTTTTAATCCAAAAATAAAAAATAATGTTTAAATTGATAATATTTTAGACTAAATTGATAGTTTGTATAAGTTTTAGGGACTACAACTATTATTTGACCAAGCAACGTTATTGTTTCCGTTTATTTTTAACAATCAGAGTACCAAAATAGAAACAATATGTAACGTTAGGTACTATTTTGCTAAAAAAATAGTTTGGGTATCAAAATAGAAATACGAAAAGATGTGAGGTACTAAATATGTAGTTTACCCTTATTAAAAAAATCAAAAATTTAATATATATATATATATATATAGAAAGTAATTTAATTGATTTTTTCAATAATTATTAATTGCATGTTGAGTGCTTGAAATTTTTAATCTTTATTAATCAATTTAATGGTGTACATCGGAATTCAGCATTAATGATGTTCAGCGATGTTCGTCGCACGTGGTAGACTCATCCATAAATTTAAGGTGTCATTTTAATAAAGGGTCAACTACAGTGGATGTCACTTAATTATAGGTAAGATTATATTTGAGTCACCTAATTATTAAAAGTTACAGTTGGGTCACTCAATTATGAGTAAGGTTACGTTTGGGTCCCCTTCATATTTAAAAAAATACATCAATTTAGTCATTTTTTTCAAATCACTTGCATACCCTCGTCAACATTAGATTACTTCTTTTGCAATCATTAATTAATCTAATACACAAATTGATATATTTTTTTAATATAAAGGGTAACCCAAATGTAACATTACCCATAATTGAGTGATCCAAATGTAACATTTAATAATTGGGTGACCCAAATGTAATCTTACACATAACTGAGTAACTCAAATGTAATTTTTAATAATTGAGTGACCCAAGCGTAACCTTATTTATAATTAAGTGACCTCCCATGTAGTTTACCCTTTAATAAATTGCACATAACCCCTAAATCTTTAAGGATTAATATCCTATACACTGGCGGTGGAAAGTTTTTATTTCCACAAGCGCCTCAATTATAGGGTTTAGGGTTAGTGTTTAGGGTTTAGAGTTTAGAGGTTTTAGTGTAAATGTTTAGAATTTAGGGTTCATGTTTAGAATTTAGGAATTAGGGTTAGAATTTAGGGTTTAGGGTTAGGGTTTAGTTTTAGGGTAATATGATTGGGGATTTATGTTTTAACCTATAAACCCTAAATTTTAACCCTAAACCCAAAATTCTATCAACAATCCCTAAATTCAAAACTACTACACTTATACCCCTAAATTTTAAACCATAAACGAAGTCCCTAACCCCTAAAACTAAGGCGCTTGTGTAAAAAAGTTTCCACAAGCGCTTGTGTATAGAACAATTACCCAATCTTTAAACCCTCCCTGCAAATTTGAATTAAATAACTTACGTAACTGGGAAAAAAACTGTTTCAGAATGCCCTAAATTCATATGGGAAGTTAAGTTAAGTCTGAATCTTCAATGTTAGAACCGATTTATTAAAAGGAAAAAATGAAAGAAATGAAAGTGTTAAAAGCACTTGGCAAATTCTTCTTCAAAGATTATTTCTTATGATTATACAATGAAATCAATTATCAACAAAACTTTGTTACATTCGATTCGATCAGCTATAGATATTAATATACAAAAAAGGGGAAATAAAACCAGTTTTGCAGTTTAAATCGACTGCTCGTTAGTGCTCAACTCTTTGTTTAGTTTAGATGAGTGCAATTTTACGCGGTAACCCGAAATTCTGGTAAATCTTGATTTCACCATCAACTGTGGCAGCAACGATTACTACTCCCCAAGCCGTTGCTTCCGTAGGACTAGGTGCAGCTCCGCCACCCACAACATCGAACCAAGACCAAATGGATGGTACTGCAGCCGGCAGCGAATTCGAATCCTCCAATTTTGTGGCGGCGGGTCTCGCATTCGAAGGTGATTCGCCAGCTTGTGTCGAAGAAGATGAAATGGATGGTGAATCGGACGAAGGCCCTGAATTCGAAGACGACTCCTCGCTGATGCCGGGATCGGCAGGAGAAGTTTCGGCAGGATCTTCCGAAGGGGTAGTGGTTTTCTCATTGTTATTCTTCTTGTTGGGAAGTGGCGGTAAGCCTTTCTTGTTTGGTTGAGTGCTGTCTTCATTGATTGGTATTATGTCACAGGATTGGGTTCGTCTCGAGTTCGGATTCTGCTTCGCCATTGCTGGGGGCTCGCCTTTTATAGTACCGATCCATGGGATGGCTACCGAAACAGATTTACACGTGAACTGCTCGTAACCGCGAGCATTTACCGCAACTCTTTTCCCGGCGCCCGTGTTCTTAGGCTCGTCATACCTCCAAACGAACACCTGGGAATCTTCACTTGCAGTTAACACATATTTTCCATTTGGAGTAAACGAAGCTGCAATTTGACTGCTGCTGTTTCGGAACCCTGCACAAACCATGAGCATATATATGCAGAACGTTCGGAACGAAAACGAAAACGGATAAGAAAATTTAAGTCTTTCCGGGAGCTGTACCGCTGAACCTATAAATCACTTCTGAACCTTCCAAGATTCGGATTTTAGAATCCGCGGAAGTAATGAGTACTTGAGATGGATTAGCCGGACAAAACTGTTGAGAAGTATGTGAGTTTATAAGTGACTAAATAGCAGAGTATATACATATATGAAATGTATAAGGTTACCTGGAAACCAGTGATCTTCTTAGCATTAGCCTTCTTGGTTTGAAGGTTAATCATTTCTTTCTGAGTTAATTTGCATTCTGGTTCATCAATTAAGACAAGAATATTACGAAACAAATTCATGGTAAGATTAAGACAGTAAAATTTGAACCAAAAGGAGTAAACTATATATATATACCTTCAGTACTGTACAGTCGACAATTGCCTTTATGTGAACCTATGAACGCACCCTTCAATAATGAAAACATTCAGTACAATTTAGGAAAAGAGTTAGAGATTTCACTTAACATAAATGCTGTTATCATATGAACAGTTTCAATCAATCACAAGACCTGGCCATCCGGAGTGTAGCAGGCGGCGGTGACCATTTCATCGATATCGGTCCAATCGACAACTCTACGTTCTGGTACGTTCCAAATTCGAACTTTTGCATCAAGTGATCCGCTTATGAAATGATCTTCGTCCACGGGATTGAAATGTATGCAAGTTACTGCAAATGAAAACCAGATGAGTAATGCTTATGAGGTTTATTTTGTTAAGTTTAGGTAATCTTACCATAATCACTATGAGCAAACACTTTTACACAGCTCTTGGTTTCCAGGTCCCACAGCCTCACAGTTTTGTCCATTGAAGATGAAAGTAGTTGCTGCAAAATCCATCAATATCAAATCTACACCTTTAAACAACTCCATGATTTTATCAAGGATTGTGAGAATCGAATCGAACCTGAGATTTGGCCCAGGACAAGTCCAAAACATCTTCGGTATGGCCTTTGAAAGAACAGACTGGTCTGTCCGAGAGTGAAAACACAACTTCTGGCTGATGGACATAATCAGGAATTTGACTGTTTTTAGTTGCTGCAGGTTTCGATCCTGCAAGCGATGGATGAACCGGAGAACTCCCCGGTGTTAGGCCGGCTTCATTGGTCGACATTACCTCACATTCTTGAACTTCCCACACATGAATAACGCTGTCCTCGCCGGCACTGGCTAAATGCCGAGCATCGGTGCTAAACTTGATGGCCCAAATCGGTCCGTCGTGAGCCTGAATCTCTTGACATAAATGTAAAGCACTCAATTCCTTGTATGATTTCCCTGCTTGTCGAACTTTCACCCATTGATTGTTTCCGGTTCCAGCCTTGGCGGCGGCAGCAGCAGCAGCATTATTAGTTTTTTGATTCTGTTCCAAGGCTAAAACAACCTCCCTTTCCTTCTCTCCCCTCAATGCCATGGAATTGGCAGCCCCTTTTATGCTTTTCAACATGGAAGCACCTTTACTCATGCTCATCTTCAAGCTCTTGGAGATATACGAATCCGATTTATTATCATTCGCTCGACGCATTAACTCCTTTACCACCGGTGAATACCCCACGCATTTGTCGAATTCCTCCATTGTTAACTTCTTCCCAGTTTGAAGATCACTCAGCTTGTTCCACCTCCCGTCTTGATCGTACTCGTTCACGATGAACTCTTTCCCCGTATCCAAATTCTTAATCAAAAAGAACGCTTCGAACCCACGTTTCGAGACTATTGAGGTTAAAGAACCGCTCTGTCTATGTCCATGGTTACTGTCTGGTTTTCTCGGGGAAGAAGCTTTAAGTTTTCCCAGGACGTATGATTTTGCAGATGGGGTTGATATTAATGAATATGTTCTGGTGAGACGTTGCTTCGAATCGGTGCCGAGAATCTCTTGTTTCCTTTGCTTTTCGGCGGAACGTGACTCGATCTCGCCTTCCGACCGGGATCGTACCAACAGGAAAGAAACCGGCGTGTGAGGCAACTCCTGTTTCGATGAATCTTCATCGGTTGTTTTTTTATTATCTTCGTCGGCTGTTTTTTTAGGTTCCGTTGTGGGGGAAGTAGTCATAACACTCGCCGGGGATCTGGATTTTACAGTGGCCTGATCAGTAGTCTTAGCAGTCGCCGGAGTTCCGGATTTTGCTGCAGGGGCCTGAGCAGTAGTCTTAACAGTTGCAGGAGCTGGAGCGGGAGCAGGAGCGGGAGCGGGAGCCGGAGCCGGAGCAGGAGCAGGAGCAGGAGCAGGGGCGGGAACCGGAACCGATTTGATAGGGGGCTTGCTGGAAATAATACGTTTGAAAGTAAGAAGTTGTTTGTTGGAATTTAAGCCCATGCCTTGAAAAAGCTTTTGTCTCCTTGCCTTAATGGAACCCGGAGACGTCATCCACATGTTATAGTCGGGAGCCGCCGGGGTTGCCGTGGGGGCGACGGTTGGGAACTCCGTCGTAACGGGCTGCACTAATGAAACGTGACAGTCATCGAAATCTTGGTTGTCGTCATCGGAATGTTGGTGGCGAGTGGCATTGCGAGGTTGGAAGAACTCATCGTCATCATCTCGTAGGCCGTCCCAATTCATGGTCATGGTTTTCTTGCGATCCATTCTTCGAGCATCCATTTTGACACATTTACCGAACACAACACGACACGAAACAAAACAAAACAAAAAAGGTTTGAGGTTTGGTCTTTCTGGTTTGATTTGAAAGCCCTTGGGATGGATTGAGAAGGATGGAAGAGAGGAAAACAAGGGAGGATCACTGTTTAACGAGTGAATGGAAAAGAAGAGAAACGGTCAAATCGGGGACATTATCTTCAGTTTCACATCAGTTAAAGTTTCATGGTTAATGTTTTCTTAGCCTACATATCAACTTTAACTCTTCACTCTTCTTAACCACAATCTTCTGCTTATGCTTAACATGCTATTTTCTTATAGGGTAAACTATATCATTGACCACCGAACTAATTGGGGATTCCTATTTTGACCACCGAACTAACGAACTCGTCAATCAGACCACCGAACTTATAAAATCAACATATTTTGACCACCGCCGTTAAAAATCTAACGGTGGAGTAACGGAACTGCCACATGGCAGCTAATAGGAAAATTTTAAAATTACACATTTGGTCCCTGTTATTTACACATTCTTTCAATTTAGTCCTAATTTTAAATTAATAAAATAATAAATTATTTAATTAGGTAGTAACACGTGTCAACACCTTATTGGAGGACTTTAATTATTTAGATTTAATTTTATTAATTTATTTTCCCCCTCCAATCAGGTGGTGACACGTGTCACCACCTATTTATAGGAGGAAAACGAAATTAAGAGTGAATGCTGGTGTAGGTGGAGAGGCAGTGGTTAAGCCACTGCACCAAGCCTAACATTGTGCTTTAAAATACTCAACTTAATATATAACTCTTATTGGTTTCTAGATTTATAACCCAAAAGCTCAAACCCTAAACACTAATTTCACATATATATAACCCTAAACCTTAAACCCTAAATATTTCAAATTAATTTTACACTCAACATTTCAAATTAATTTTACATATATAAAATCCTAAACCCTAAACCCAAACCCTAAACTCTAAAGCCCAATTTAAAATATTTGGTGTGAAATTAATTTGAAATATTTAGGGGTTAGGGTTTAAGGTTTATATATGTGAAATTAATTGAAATTAAGTGTGAAATTAATTTGAAATATTTAGGGTTTGGGTTTAGGGTTTATATATGTGAAATTAATTTGAAATGTTTAGTGTAAAATTAAGTTAAAATATTTAGGGTTTAAGGTTTAGTGTTTAGGGTTTATATATGTGAATTTAATTTAAAAATTTTAGTGTAAAATTAATTTGAAATATTTAGAGTTTAAGGTTTAGGGTTATATATGTGAAATTAATTTCACACCAAATATTTTAATTTGAGCTTTAGGGTTTAGGATTTATATATGTAAAATCAATTTGAAGTGTTGAGTGTAAAATTAATTTGAAATATTTAGGGTTTAAGGTTTAGGGTTATATATGTGAAATTAGTGTTTAGGGTTTGAGCTTTTGGGTTATAGGGTTATAAATGTAGAAACCAATAAGAGTTATATATTAAGTTGGGTGTTTTAAAGCATAATGTTGGGCTTGGTGCAGTGGCTTAACCACTACTTTTCCACCTACACCACCCAGGTTCGATTCCCCTGGGTGGCAATTATGTTTTATTTCGTTTTCCTCCTCTAATTTGGTGGTGACACGTGTCACCACCTGATTGGAGGAGGAAAATAAATTAATAAAATTAAATCTAAATAATTAAAGTCCTCCAATAAGGTGTTGACACGTGTCACTACCTAATTAAATAATTTATTATTTTATTAATTTAAAATTAGGACTAAATTGAAAGAATGTGTAAATAACAGGGACCAAATGTGTAATTTTAAAATTTTCCCGTTAGCTGCCACGTGGCAGTTCCGTCATCCACCGTTAGATTTTTAACGGCGGTGGTCAAAATAGGTTGATTTTATAAGTTCGGTGGTCTGATTGACGAGTTCGTTAGTTCGGTGGTCAAAATAGGAATCCTCAATTTGTTCGGTGGCCATTGATATAGTTTACCCTTTCTTATAATGCGTAAACCTTTGTTTTTGTTCATTTATCAAAAATAAAATATATTGTAGCCTTTTTTATCTTACCCCTGTTAATATTTTGGTCTACAACACTAAATTGTTGTTAATCGGCTCAACTATTTTTTAAGTCGAGTGAAATAATTGCTTTAAACAATATTTGTGTATTTTTACATTTAAAAAAAAATTAGTGTGGTCTCACGGTATTATCTGTTTATTTTTATAACTCTTATAGAATTCACACACAGACAAAACTGCTTAAACTTAGTCTCCTAGGTAGAATAACATTTCAATTTTCACTGGGATCATTCATTGGATTCATTTTTATATAAAAATTTAAAGGATAAACTACATAAATAGCCCCCCAACTATACTCCAATTATCTTTTGCGTCCCCCGACTATCAAAAGTTACAAACTGGTCCCCGACTTAAAAAAGTAACAAATTGGTTCAGTGACGTTAAAAATTTAACGGGTGATGATGTGGCAGTTAATATAAATTGATATAATTATTAATTAGCCCTCAAGTTCTACACTTATTTTAATTTGACCCTAATTCTAAAAAATTAACTCACATAATTTTAATAATCTATCGATTTAGTCTCATTTCACCCAACCTCCTTTTCTTCTTACGTTTTCTCTATTTATATAACCCTATAAAACCACACAGCTTTTCCAATTACACTCCCAGTTTAAATACTACTTTTAAACAAGACATAAAAATGATTGTGGAGCTTAAAGACGATCAGTTCTTCGCAAATTTAAGCAAGCAAATCTCTCTGTTGATCTTGGATGATGATACCGATAACTCCATTGTCACCTATCCTTCAATTTCTTTCCAAGTTTGTTGCGTGACTCTCAGAAAAATCACAACATTTTTTCTTACAAAAATTGGGTTTTTTTCTCTTCAAAATATTTTAGAGTTTTCACTAGTGTAATTCTCCTAATAGCACAATATCTATTTCTTCAAAAACAGATGATTAGAAGGGAAAGCAAAAGGACTGTAGATTTATCAGCTAAGAAGGAAGCATAGGCAAGAAAGGCACAGTTCATTTTTGAGCTCCAAGTCCAACGGGTAGCTTCATGAAACCACAACTATGGTTTCTCAAGCTTCTTTCAATAACAGTTTTTACCTCAGAAAAGGTTGAAGGATTCACGCCCATGGCCGAAAAATCATTTTTGAGAGGGGAAAATAAAACTTGATGGTGAAATGGGACTAAATTAATATATATTATTAAAATTATGTGGGTTAATATTTTAAAATTAGGGCCAAACTAAAATAAGTGTAGAACTTGAGAGATAACTATCTAATTATATTAATTTATATTAAATGTCACGTCATCAGCCGTTAATTTTTTAACGGCATTAGATCAATTTGTTACTTTTTTATGTCGGGGACCAGTTTATAACTTCTGATAGTTGGGGATGTAAAAGATAATTGGAGTATAATCGTGGGATCATTTATGTAATTTACCCAATTTTAAATACATATAAAACTTAAATACAAAATTAATTCATACTCTAACTCTGAAATCTCTTTGTCTTTACTTACAATAATTACAATTAAAAGAGATCCATTAGTTGGCTGAGTGGCCAAGAATATTCACGTTGTCTCATCTTGTATATATGTTTGAATTCTTACATTTACTTAGGAAATGTAAATATTCTCTATTTAATCAAATAATAATCATTACAATTACAAGTCAAAACATAAAAAATATTTAAAATACTTCTTTGAAAAAAAATATACATTGAATTTTCTTAGATTTTAAGACCTTAAGGTGAGAGTAAGGGTTTAATTGAAAAAGACGATACAAAAATTAAGAATATGTTTAAAATTTTAAACTTTTTAAATTATGGAAAAAATTACTATAAAATTATATAAGATTTTCAGTTTTTACTTTAAAGCTTATCCAATCACACTCGTACGGGTGGGCAAAACTCGACTAAAAAAACTGAATTATTTGACTCGACGTGAAAAAATCTGACTCGTTTTGGTTTCACTCGTAATTTCATAAACTCGACTAAAAAATTCAAATAAAGTTTGAGTTATAAAATAAAAATTTGAATAACTCAATTTTTTAGTAATTAGTTGATGAGTTATCAAGTTCTAGTCAAGTATATCAATTTTGCCTAATATATTATGTATATCACATGTGAAAATATGAAAAAATATATATGTATATCGTATATGGATATAGAAAGCCGTTTAAATTGGAATCGATATATATTATAACATTATAAACAATTACGATTAAATTTGTACAGAAACTCAAAAACTCGACTCGATTCGAAAAATTTTCAAATAAAGTTTGAATCGTAAAATAAGACTTATAAACTCGAAAAACTCAAAAAAAATTGACTCGACACGACTCAATCGAACGTTCAGTAATACACACTTGGACATGACAGAAAATGTCAGTATCATTATAAATCGTTCTTTACTCACATTCAAAAAGTACATTGAATAAATTACTCTATTTTTATCAATAGGTGTCAATTTGTTCAATTTCAAAAACTGAAAATGACTTAAAGGTGTTCAAACCAAAGTATTTAAATCAACTAATTATAACTTTAAAATTTTGGACTAAAATATTCACTTTTCAAAAGTACATTGACTAAAATGTTCTTTTTTATAGTAGAAGAACTAAAATGAACTTTATATATAATGCACATATTAAAATATGAGTAATTATTTCATGCACAGTTTCCACAAGAACTTTAGTTTTAGAGTTGGATTTTGTTTAGGGTCTAGTATTTAGAAGTTTTAGTGTATGAGTTTTGAATTTGGGGACTGTGCATGGTTAGATTTTGGGGTTTATGGTTAAAATTTAAGGTTTATAGGTTAAAATCTACATCCCTAACCATATTACCCTAACATCTAAACCCTAAACCTTAAAATCATAAACTTTACATTCTAAACACTTAAACCCCATGAACCCTAAAACTAGATCCTTAAACTCTAAAACTAAAGCGCTTGTGAAAACTTTTTGTTTCCACAACTAGTGTACGAGATATTGTCCCTTAAAATATTCCTTGATATACTAGAGAAAATAAACTTTTTAAAATTGTTTGGTGTAATTACAAGATAATATTTGCTCACTAAAGTCTTTTAATAAAACACACACCATATAACTATGTTACTCAAACCTATATCATCTAATATAACAACATTTTATTTTGGCATAAAGTCAAAAATAGCCTCCCAACGTTTGACCTTTTGGTCACTTTAGCTCTTATCCTTTTTTGTGTGCAAACAACCTTCTAACGTTATTTTCGTTTAATTTTCACCCTCGTTGGATGGAAACCGTTAGTCAACGGATGTTGACCATCTGTTGTTGACGTGGCAAAGATGACGTATAATTTTTTTTAATTATTTACAAATATTTTTTACTTTAATTATAACCAATAGGATGATAACACATGTCATCATCTGATTGGTTTACAGAGAAAGGAAAGAAGAAATAAATATCTTTAAAAGTTGGTTGATTGTTGGAATCAAACCCAATCCTTGTGTATTAAAGGCTAAACGCCTAACCACTAGGCCAACTCACTTACTTGTTAACTTTTTACCAAATATTACATTCTTTACATTCACACTTCACCACTAGGCCTCTTGTTCTTCTTCCTTATGATATGCTTCCAATTTGCTAACTCAGCTAACTTTTCTTCCTACTCTGCTCCACTTGTCTCTCGAAAACCCGATTCAAGTCAGTGTCCATTAACGGTTGTCGCTCGGTCCATTGTTGGAGCTTTTATCGCCTGCTTTGCACCACCGTAGTCGGCTGGAAGCAAGAATTTAAAAGTGCCCAATGAATTTAGAGCTCCTTCTGGTATGTCTTGTTTTCCTTTTTAGTTTAAACGATGATGACGTACGGAACTTTTGCAGAGCTCGAGTTTTCAATTGTAAATTTACATGAAAAATGAGTTTCGATCCTCAGATCTGAGAAGATAATAAAAATTTAGTTTTCGCGTGTTTATTTGAAGGTCTTTTTAATCATTTGTCTTGTTGCATGAATTGAATGGATTCAGGACCAGAATTGAGGGGGGGTTTTCTTTTAAATCATTATTTCTTCATCATTATATTTTACATTGGATTTGTTGAGAATGAGAAAAGACGGGAGGCCAAAGATGAAGGGAAAGGTGCCGAGGATTGGAAGCATATCATAAGGAAAAAGAACAGGAGACCTAGTGGTGAAATGTGAATGTAATAAATATAATATTTGGTAAAAGTTTAACAAGTAAGTGGATTGGCCTAGTGGTTAGTTGTTTAGCCCTTATGGCTGGAAATGAGACGAGACAAATCGCAGTTACTCGAGCTTGACTCGGTTAAAGCTCGGTCAAAGCTCTACTCGATTGAACTCGACTTAAACTCAGTTCAAGTTCTTGACGAGCCGAGCTGAGCTACTTGATACCTGACTCGAAAAGCTCCCGAGCTACTCGAAAATATAATATACTAAATTTTTTATTTTTTATAATTTAAAATCTAAATTCTTAAACTTAAAACCCTAAACATAAGTATTAAATCCTAAAATTTAAATCCTAAATTCTAAACCCAACAACCTAAACCTCTAAACCCTAAACTAACACCCTAAAATTAACAAGCTTGAGTTTACACAACTTGTTTATCAAAGTTTTTTCTCCATATGACTTTAAATGAGATGTGACAGGTGAAGAGTTACTCGAGTCCAATGCAGTTAAAGATCGGTCAACACTTGACTCGATTGGGCTCGAATCAAGCTCGAACTCGACTCGAGTTCTAAACGAGCTGAGTCGAACTCAAATTTCTCAAGCTCGTTAGAAATTACTCAAGCTCGAACTCGACTCGAAATCTTAATGAGTCGAGCCAAGCTTAGCACTACTCGAGCTCGACTCGACTTGTTTACACCCATAGCCTTTAATACACAAGAAGTGGGTTTGATTCCTATAAGCAACAAATTTTTATTTCTTCATTCCTTTTCCTTTTAAACCAATTGGATGATGAATCATGTCATCATTCTATTGGTTATAATTAAAGTAAAAAAATATTTGTAAATAATGAAAAAATTATATGTCATCTTTGACAAGTCAGCAACAGAGGGTCAACATCTGTTGACTAACGGTTTCCATTCAACAATGGTGAAAATTGAACGAAAATGAAACGTTAGGAGGTTGTTTGCACCAAAAAAAGAGAGGATTAGAGCTGAAGTGACCAAAGGATTAAACGTTTGGACTACTTTTGATTTTATGTCTTTCATTTTTCACTAGTTCACCTAATGAGCACTAAAATTGACTTCCTGAAATATAGTATAAGAACTCTTAGTAGGCTTTTAACTATTTCAAATCTTAGAAATAATGTGTTTATTAAGTAGAAATTGAAAAACCAAATCATGGGTCTAAGAATTAAAAGACGGTGGCCAGTCTTGAGCCATTTGCGATTCGCTGACGACTGCCTTTTATTTTCAGAAGCAAATGAAGAGAATTGTGCAGCTGCTCTCCGAATCCTCCAGCTGTTCCAAGTTTCCACAGGTCAAACCGTCAATTTCCAAAATTCCTCTGTGTTTTTCTCTCCAAGTGTCAGTTGTAACCTAAAAGACCATCTTTCTAATATTCTGGGTTTTAAACCTATGGAGGAAGACGCTAGATATCTCGGTCTTACATCCTTTTGGGGGGGAGGCAAGAAAGAAGCGTTGGGTTTCATCAAGGAGCGAGTTCAGAATAGGCTGAAGGGCTAGAGAGCTAAGTTTCTGAATTTGGCAGGTAAGGAAGTTCTCATCAAGGCGGTGGCACAAGCTATTCCCAAATATGTCATGCAATGCTTTCTTCTTCCGGTCACTTTTTGTGATGAGCTCTGTTCGATGGTGGCTAAATTCTAGTGGAATAATTACACTGACAAGGACAGAAACATTCACTGGATGAATTGGAAGGACCTCTGTAGACCAAAGGACCAAGGTGGTATGGGTTTCCGGAATCTGAGAATCTTCAACAAAGCTCTCATTACAAAAGTTGCTTGGAGAGTAATTAAAAACTCAGATTCTTTTCTGGCTCAGATCCTACAAGGAATCTACTACCCTAACGGGAAAATCTTCGATGCTCCCAAGCATTCAAATCCCTCTTGGGCTTGGGTAGGAATTAGAAAAGGAGTGAAGACTGTTAAAGATGGGACCCTATGGAGAATTGGGAATGGCAGGTTTATCTCAACTTGGAAAGATAATTGGGTTCCGAGACTACCTAATTTTCGAATCACAACTCCAATGCCTCAGGTCTCCCCTTCTCCATCTGTCAGCTCTCTCATGAACTCAGATGGTCGCTCATGGAATGAAGCTAAGATCAAGGCTCTCTTCGATCCGGCTGAAGTGAAGGCAATTCTTACCATTCTGATTGGTGGGCCTCAGATAAAGGACTCCTTCATATGGACAGGTACGAAGAATGGAGAATACTCAGCCCAATCAGGTTACATATTTATAGAAGCCTCCTCCAAGGGCCGCTGGTATCCCTCTTCTAGTGAGGATCCGAGTGCAAAAAATGGTTTTTGGAATTCTATTTGGAGTCTAGGCGTTCCTCCCAAAGTTCGTTCCTTCCTATGGAAGTTGTGCCATAATATCGCTCCAACAAAAGGTATTCTGGCATCATGCTTCCACGGTAACTTTCAAGACTCTGACTGCTGTCCTCGGTGCGGGGGAAAAGGAGAAACGATCGAACACCTCTTGTTTTTTGTCCGTTTGCACAGGCAGCTTGTAAGGCATCAGGATTCAGTTACTCTCCGTCCTCTCTTGGTTTTCCTAGTTTCCCGAAATGGTGGTGCAAAATAAACGACTTCCGACAACTGGGTAACTTTGACGATGGATGTGCTCTTATAGCTTTCCTTCTTTGGGCCCTATGGAAGTCAAGAAACGCGCTGGTTTTTGAGAGGGTGAAGGACCTTCCTTGGAATGTTTGGCTGCGGGCGGGACGAGCTTTCATGGAATTCCATCAAAATTCAGTTACATGCCATCCAGGGGTTTCTCTTCCCTGTCTAGAACCGAGGCAATGGACACCACCCCCTCTGGGCTCAATCAAGATCAATTGTGACGCTGCTTTCGATCTACACTCAGGGATGGTGTCAGCTGCGGCTATTGCACGGAATAGTTCGGGTTCCTTTGTTCAAGGAATTTCTGAATCTTTCTCTGCTTCATCCGCTGCAGTGGCGGAAGCTTTGACCATCAGATTGGGTTTTTCTCTGGCCATTATGAAAGGTTTCGGAAACATCATCATCGAAACTGATTGCAAAGCAGTGATATGTAGGCTTGAGGTGGGATCTCTTTCCGATTGGACCACCGCGGTCGTGGAAGAGGATATCAGATCTTTATCTAGATCTTTCAACTCTTGTAGTTTCTCTTTTGTTCCTCGATCTTGTAACCAGTCTGCCGATTGGCTAGCCAAATTTACTAAGAGTTATCGGGGTTAAAAGTTGTGGGGACCCGACTCCTCCCCGTTTTTTCTCTCATTTGTGTAATCTTTTTGTTTTGAAATGAAGTCATCCATTGAACAAAAAAAAAAGTTCAATGCAATAGTTTTGATCCAAAAAATCAACGCGATAATATCTAAATTTGGTTTAAAAAAATTGTCCTCATGAGTGTATTATATATATTTAATAACAGCATTCCATTTTCTACTATGTCACTTAAGGAAGATTTTAGTTTTTCTTTTCTTTTCGTTTGAATTTTCCTGTTTTATTTTTTATATGAAATTTTTTGGTGAACATAATATTCAAATTAATCTTCATGTATGTATTATATAATAATTAGTATTTTTATATTAGAGTGTATTATATAATAATCAATGAATTATGACTTCTTTTTCTAAAATTAGTCTCCAAATTAATTGTCAGATTAATTTTCTAAAATCTTTTCTTAATTTAATAAAATATGACTTCTTTTTCAAAATCTTTTCTTATTTACTATATTTATATTAGAGTATGTATTATATAATAATTAGTATATAAGTATTTTTTGATAAGATAGTATATAAGTATTTTTTTAGAGTATTATATATATATGTTTAAATAATAATAATCAAAGTTGATTTATAGTGTACAGTAACCATGGGCATTGGCCCCTCAAATGGTAAAATCTCAGGGGTTAATCCCTTAAAAAAATTTAATTTTCTGCTGCCCCTAAAATAGTTTTATGTCTTTTACCCTCTTAATGTGTGTGTCTATATATATATATTCCGTGCATTTCGATGAAAAGAATACTCCACAAGTATGTCTAAATTTACTTTAAAAACTAAAAACCTAAATCATAATCCCTAAATCTAATACTTAAATTTGGTATGTTTTTATTTTTACTTCTAAAAGTTTAATTTTTTTACTCATACGTTATAGAGAAAATATAATTAAATTATATGATCAACTTAGGGTACAAGAATTAAATCTACAACTTACACGTAACAATAGACTATTAGTAGAAAATGACTTAATAGATTTAAAGGCTACTAGATCGTGATCGAATTTTCAAATTAGAATAAAAATGACCAAATTCAAATATGTGAACTAAATTTGTAACTTTCATACAATATAAGGACTAATAGCAAAATTTTATCGTTAAAGGGCTGTTATGAATAGATCTATTCATGGACTAAACCACTCACCCAAGTCAAAATTTTGGGAGGATTTAAACTAAAATAGTGGGCTGAAAAAATGGGCTTTGGAAAAAAAATCAGACTTGTTTAAAATATTTGTTGTTGCCATGCTTATTATTTATGGTCCGAGTTTGGTTCAACCTAACTTGTTTCCTAAGTTTTATTGTATATTACGTTAGAATATGTCTATCACGCTCGACTAATACTGCTAAACTTCACTAACACTAAATATCGTTGAACATCATTAAATTGATTAATAAATATTAAAAATTTTAAGGACTCAACATATAATTATAAATTATTTAAAATATAATTTTAATTAAATTATTTTCCATATATATATATATATATTATTTTTTAATTTTTTAAATAATTAGATCAAATACCAACCTTAGTCAATTTAAAAAATAAAAAACCCAAAACCCAAAACCATGAACCCCAAATCTTAAACCACAAACCCTAAACCCTAAACCCTAAACCTAATATTTGAATTTAGGGTTTAGGTTTTTTTATTTTTTAAATTGACTAAGATTGATATTTGATTCAATTATTTAAAAAAAAGATTTAAAAAATATTATATATATGAAAAGTAATTTAATTAAAATTTTATTTAAAATAAAATCTATAATTATATGTTGAGTCATTGAAATTTTTAATCTTTATTAATCAATTTAATGATGTTTAGCGTTAGTGGTGTTCAACGGTGTTCGTCGAGCATTGTAGATTTTTCTTATATTTATATATTATATAACTTACATCATATAGAAAAAAATCTATAATAATATATAATACTATAATGTAAATATTAAAAATTATATTATGTTATATACTTTTAAAAAAAAGAAATTTAATATAAAAATATTAAATTATTAAATATTATAAATATTCATCCACAATATCAAGATTCGATTCTTAGGCATAAACGTTTAAGAAACCTAACACATCAACTTAGACTAATTGATAAGAAAGAATGAAATCAAAAGAAGTCCCTCTAAAATAAGAAAAGAGAATTGAGAGAATCAAAACTCAAATTCATTGAAATACTTATTTCCAAATGGAAGGTAAAGGGAGTAATTATGGAGTCGGAGGAGAAATCTAAATGTAGAAAAAAAGCACAGAAGAAGAATATTGAAGGAGTAGGAACAAATTCTACTCCTTTAAACGCAAGCATAAGACCTTGAGTACAAAACTCTTCCATATGTACACACATCTCTTTTTCCATATGCTTTTAACTTTACACCAACATTATATCATAAGCTTCCTTACAGAAACAAAAATGGAACTTTACCTAAAAATACTGATAATTACAATTAAATAAGTTGGTAATTAGAATCATTTGTTCTCTTGACCCGTTTGGAAAAATTGAGTTGCAGCTGCAGAAGATTCCCGACCACGAGTGTAGCGGCATTAGAAGTATGGGTAGGCGATGCTTTTCTTTTGAGCGGCCTCGGTCTTCTCGGTGCAGGCGGGCATATTTTCGGCTCTGGGATTTTATATTCCAAAGATGTTGGGGTTTTGAACCCATCGTTGTCGTCGTCGTCACCGGCACCCAATTCTTTGTTTTTCGTCTCTTGGGTTTCCTTTCGAGCTGATGCAACGTTCATTTCTTCTTCTTCTTCTTGTCCTTGTTTTGTGGGTGTATCCAAGGCGGGTGGTTTCATGATATCGAATATGATCCTTTGTTGTTCATCATCTTTAGGTAGCAGCGGCTGTGGGTTGGACATGGGCAGAAGGGAAACCTGGCTGAATTCTGCGTACATTAAAAAAACAATATCATGAAAGCTGAGGTGAGAGTAAGAGAGAAAGTAGGGAGGAAGCAGTTTTAGAGGTTATAAAGAGGGGGAGTTGAGTGCATGTGCATCGGATCCTTCGCCAACAACAGGTGACTAAACCCTCACATTCCCCACCAACCATGCTTTTTTACTTTCTCTCAACCATATCAATTTCAGGAACTATAATAATTACAATTATTATTATTTTATACCTTTCTTCTGCTTTCAAAATAAATATCATATTTTTTTCCTACAAACTTTAACCAAACTGGAATTCATTGGGTTGGTTCAGCAATTTAGACGATTCATTCTTCATTAATATTTTACATGAATGTGACGAGTGAGAAAAGTTTAAAACTGTTTTAAAAAAAACTTTGATGAAACTATGCATGGATTTTATACGGTCATCCTCAGTTAATTTTTTTTTTTGAAATAAAGCCTTCAATTTATTTTATTAACTTAAAATGGGAGCAAAACGCAAAAGAAACAAACGTTTTGACCAGATGAAAGGTCATCCGATCGCAAACAAAAGGAAACCGAAAACTCTAGAAGACAAGATACTTCTCTGAAACCAGACAAACTGCGAAAAAGACGGTCAAGCACAGCAGAGAAGAAAGGAGTCCGAGAGCGTAGATCTGAAGCATGCACTGTACTTCTCAGACGGAAACTGAAACGGAATCAAGTATACGACGGTCGATCGTCTTGCACCGCCTGCGATACTCCATCGGGAACTTCCTCCACCCAAAACCTATCCCCTGAGTTGAAACGGACATCACCAGCGATGAGGTGGGCCACCCGATTCGACGGCCGAAAGGTATGCTGAAAACTGATTTTCTCAAACCCAGAAACTCTTGCTTTAATATCATGGATAATAGCACTAATTTCTGAGAAATCTTCTGCCGGAGAACATAATTTATGGATAACAGAGAGGGAGTCACCTTCGATAATCGCTCGCCGGAAACCTAGATCGGAGAGGAAAGTGATTGCATGCAACGCCGCCACTGCCTCAGCTTGAAACGCCGACAAGATATGGTAAGCCACTCGTCTTCCAGCTCCCATAACATCCCCACTCGAATTCCGAATTACCACACCTGACCACATTACATTTCCAGAATTGGGGAAATGTGCATCAAAGTTGGCCTTGACTAAGCCCTCCGCCGGTGGACACCATGACGGGACTGGAGGACGCGGAACGGCCGCCATCTGTGGTAAGAAATACTTTAATTCTGAGCAATGTGCTTTAATAAATGTGGCTGTGAAATTATGTGATTGAGAAATCCCTTCATGTACTCGTTTATTTCTTGCAAACCATATCGACCATAGTGATATAAGTACTTCAGGTAGACGCGAGGTAGGAATAGAAACAAATATCCAGGAGAGCCACTCCTTGAAAGATAAGCTCTCTATATTCGATGGCCAAATAACTCCTAGTGTAGACCAAACACCAAATGCCTGCTGACAGTCTCTAAGAGCATGTTCGAGGGTTTCAGGGGCTAAATTACAAACGGGGCACAGGGGATTAGAAGCAAGTCGACGATTATATAGGATATACTTAGTAGGAACAAACCCACTAATAAAACGCCAAACTTGAATACGTATCTTCGAAGGACACTTAATCATCCATAATTTCCTGAAAAGCGAAGCCTCTAACGGCGGTACAACAAACTCGCCCAGTAGCAATCGATAACCGCTACGGACTGAGTATAGCCCCGTCTTCTCGCCCGACCAAACCAAACAGTCAGTCTGGGGATGTCCCGATATAGGGATAGAAAGGATCTGTAGAGCTTCATCTTGAGAAAACGTGTTGGTAACAAGATCCTCGTTCCATGACAAAGTGCCCGGAGAAAGAAGATCTGACACCCAACGCAGCCCATCAACTTGAGGAGATTCGAGACAACGAGGAGGAGAACACGGGAGCCAGCAATCATTCCAGATCGAGATAGATCTGCCATTACCCACTTTCCAACGAACACCTTGCTCAATTAAGCCCCTCGCACTCCAAACACTCCTCCAGACAAGCGATGGTTGAGACCCTAGCCTAGACTGCATAAAATTGGACCCCGGGTAATATTTGGCCTTAAAAATTTTCCCCACAAGTGATGCTGGGTTGGAGAGAAGCCTCCAGGCCTGTTTAGCTAACAAGGCCACGTTAAATTTGGCCATATCCTGAAAACCCAAACCCCCAGCTTCCTTAGGGCTGCAGAGTGCACCCCAATTACACCAATGCATACCTTTCTTAGTAACGGACCTTTGCCACCAAAACCTAGCCATAGCACTTTCAAGACTTCGGCAAAGACCTTTAGGGAGAAGAAAAACCCCCATAGCATATACTAGTATCGCCTGTAAAACAGATTTAATGAAGACCTCTTTCCCACCCTGCGAAAGGGGGAATACACACCAACTTGAAATTCGAGCTTTTACCCTATCGAACAAATTAGCAAAGGCTTGACGTTTATTCCGGCCCACCAAAGAAGGTAAACCCAAATATTTCTCAATAGATGAAGAATGCCCAACCGATAAAATAGATTGTATATCCCCTCTGGTAGCATCCGATACATTCGTAGAGAAGAATAAACCCGACTTATCAAAGTTAATTATCTGCCCAGAACAACTACTATATTCTTCAAGGAGGATTTTAAGGTGGACAACACCCGATACCGAAGCCTCTCCAAAAATAAGACTGTCATCCGCGAACAACAAGTGGGTTACTGTAGGGGCATAACAATTTAGTCGAAATCCTTGTACACGTCCCAACAAATTCCCATGCTTAAGGAGAGATGAAAGGCCTTCCGTACAAATTAGAAACAGAAATGGGCTAAGGGGGTCACCTTGCCGGAGGCCCCTCGTGGGCTTAAAACATTCACCCACTGACCCATTGAGGACCACTGAGTAGGAGACAGTGGACACACACATAATAATCCGGTTAACCCATAAAGGATCAAAGCCCAACTTCAACATCACCTGGGCAACAAAATCCCATTCCACACGATCGTAAGCCTTCGACATGTCCAATTTCAGCGCAAAATTTCCTTTACGGCCCAAGCGTTTCTTCTGTAAACAATGTAATATCTCGTAGGCAACCATAACATTGTCTGAGATAAGACGGCCAGGGACAAATGCGCTTTGGGCTTCATCAATGCAATCCGAAAGCAAGCCCTGAAGACGGTTAGCTGGGACCTTGGAAATAATCTTGTATAATACATTACACAAACTAATGGGACGGAAATGACTCATCTGGGTAGGATTTGCAATCTTCGGGATAAGAACAATACGTGTACCATTAATGTCTTCCATGGGCAGATCCCCAGACAAGACACTAATACAATATGAAGTAATCCCCTCCCCCAAAATATGCCAAAACCGCTGATAGAACACCGCACCAAGCCCATCTTCACCGACAGCCTTTAGAGGGCCCATAGATTTAACTGCCTGATATACCTCCTCACCCGTATAAGGCCTTAAAAGAAAATGATTTGATTCCGCTGAGATTTTAAGAGAGATACCTTGTAAAATATTCGAACAATCTGCTGCACCTCCAGTCGTAAATAGGCCCAAGAAATAATCACGAGCTATGGCCTCAAATGACTCCTGTGATGAACAATGAACTCCTTGATTATTCACAAGAGAGGAAATACGATTGGTCTTCTTACGTTGGGAGGCATGGCGGTGGAAGAATGAGGTGTTTCTATCTCCATTCCGAAGCCAGTTAGCACGCGCTCGTTGCTTCCAATAAAGTTCGGATTTGTCCATTTCTAAGTTTAGGGCCAATTTGACTTCCATCATTTCCTCCAATGTATCATCTGATGGGTATGCAGCCGCTAATGTCTCAAGCCTTTTGGTCAAGTCTTTCTTCGAAAACTTCCTGCTAGCCTGTAACCCTCGAAACCAAATGTTCAATCCTTGGCCCACATAGCGCAGACGTTCCGGCACAGAGCCCAAAGATTACTAACCTCAAGCTCACAGGATTCCTCCAACAACCAAGCGGCCTCAAATCGAAAATGCCATTGAACACGAGAGCGCTCATGCTCCGCTGTTGACAAAAGCAGCGGGCAATGGTCCGAGAAAGAATGTGCCAAGTGAGAGAGCGTAAAATCAGGAAAAAGTGACCACCAGCCAGGGTTCGCCACTCCCCTATCAAGTCTCTCGCGAATATTGGTATCAGCAAACTGCCCCTTCTCCCAAGTGTACCAACGACATGTATACCCAATATCCGATAAGGAGCAGTCTTCTAGAGCATCCCGAAAATCATCCATCAGTCTCTGACTTCGAATACGCCCTTCAAATTTTTCAAAAGAGAAGAGGAGCTCATTAAAGTCTCCAATAACTAACCAAGGAACATTCAACATGTTGTTTAACTGTCGTAGCAAGTCCCATGATGCCCGCCGATTTTGTTCCTCCGGAGCACCATAAAAACCAGTGCAACGCCACCATTGACCAGAACCATCATCAAATACCATAAAATCAATATGCCGAACTGAGAACGACCGAAGAGAAATTTGGCAACCATCACGCCAACCTAAGCACAATCCTCCACTTCTGCCACGGGAACCTACTTCAATACCATTAGGAAAACTGCATCTTTTCCTAACCTTTATCATTTCATCAGTCTGTAGTTTGGTCTCGATCAAGAACACTACAGAGGGGTTAACGTCCTGCAAAAAATCGCGGAGACGTCCTACAGTTCGAGGCTTCCCCAGGCCCCGAACATTCCAGCTTAAGAGCCTCATTGTACCCGGCGTGCCTGACTATCCAGGCCGGCCGATAAATTACCTTCATTAGAGTGGGAGGCCCCCACCACAGCATGAGCTGAAGTTTCTGAGGTGTTTCGTGGGCGCTTGAGCCCATCAGAAGCTTGGACCGGGACATCCTCATCTACTTGGGTCATATCAGTGTCAAAAGAGGGGCAGCTTACAGAGGTAGAAATTAAAGGGCCCAACCCAAACGGCCTCGACCCAACCCCTCTTGAATACGGGCTACCAGACATAACCACTTTACCTTTTTGGGATAAAGGAGAAATCCCCCGAAAGTCGCCTTGATTAGATGAAAGGGGCTATATTTTCGGGACCCTTATCCTTCCGTAAATCATTGCACAAATTCCGCCCTGATAGACGAGATACTCATCCATCCTCATCACGAAGCCACATACTCGCCGGAATACTGCGACCTTGCGCCGGTGCCCTTAACGATACATCCCACAAAAAGGGGGCTTTCTGCTGCGGCTGAAGCACCCGCAGTGGGCAAAAATTCTCCCCGTGGCCTAACTTACCACATCTAAAGCAGAACAGGCAAAGCTTCTCATATTGAAACATAACAAAGACTTTTTTTCCGGACGGTAATAAAACCTTCTTACGGCGTTTAAGGGATCTTAGCAGAGGAATACGAACCCGAATCCGCATGCTTCCTTTCAACCCTAATAGGATTGCCGCAGAGTCATATTCGAGAAATGAACCAATGAAGTCCCCAAATTGTCTAGCCGCAGTCTCTGAAATAAAACCACTTGGGACATCATTTATCAGAACCCAAAAATCCATTATCTTCAATTCCACCTTCATCGGATCTTCTCCATCACGTAATCTATGAAAAACTAAAAGATGAAGGTTAAAATACCAGGGACCCTCTTGATCAATCCTATCAGCATCAATCATATTGAACAAACGAAAAAGATAACGTCCCTCTCCCAGATTCGTGATTGCAATCCCCCCAATCAGATGCAAAACATTAGCCAACGTAGCCTTCATTGACTGGAAATGGATCTGGCTAGAAGTAAGAAAAGAACCAACAAAGCAAAACTCGAAAGAGATCGAGTCCCCCACTTGTCCTGGAGAAATAATCAATTCCTGTTCCTCCTCCTTTTCTTCAAGAGACAATTCTGTCAACACATCATCCACCGACGCCATATACAACCAAACAAATCACACTAGAAAACAAGAACAAAAGAAAAGGTGACACTGGGCAAAAGCCAGAAGAGAGCAGGGCCAAAAGGAAGATTAACTAGGCAAAGAACCAGAAGAAAAACTGGGCAAAAGCTAGAGAAAAACTGGGCAAAAGCCAGAGAGAAAAAACGGGTCCTTTTATTTGTTATCATCCTCAGTTAATCTAATTCGTCAATATTAGAGTTTAGATTATATTAACACGTGTAGTAGGAGTGATCAAAACTCGATCAGAAATAATTGAATTTTTCGACTAAATAAAATGATCACCCTTAAAGTGTAGGATATAATGTTAAGATATGTTTTTGTTTTCATGGGAAAAAATTAAGTTCCAATGTTGAAAAATTAAACTAATAATTGGCATATTTCTGGAAAGGAATCTTTATGATTTATACATGCATGTAAAAGTCGAATTTGAAATATTAAAAATCCTAAAGCCTCGACCTTATAAATTAATTCTGTCAGGGTCTATTGACAAATATGATTCACACATATTAAAGTAAACTCGTAATTCCAAGTAAAGCTTCTAATAAAAGTGAAATTTTAATCAAACAATTATATTTAATTGACTGAATCCATAGTTTATCCATCTTGCAAGCAAATGACCAACTAACTTTGACTTTACATTATAGGATTACTTGATTTTCTTTGTTAAATAAATGCAATTCTCAGTACATTTTCAGTCAAACCAAAAGCTTAATACATGGGATTTTCTTCACCAACTCATAGTTTCCAATGGGATCCCCATATATGCAAATTTCACTATGATATATGTTTTTTTGTCCTCTCGGTTTCTCAGGGCTTTCTCCTGATTAATCCGAACCAATCTAAGACGTACACTTGATTTTTGTTGGTAAGTCTTCTAGTGAGGAATTTCTACATACACAAGGTCTCGAACTCAAAATCTGTTTAAGTGATATCAAATTACTTAACACTTGGACTTACCCGTTGGTAATTTGACTCTAGTACTTTAATTGGGCAAAATTTCAACCATTTGTACACGGGTTTTTAGTTCATATTCTGCGTTGTTTTTCTTTTAAAGTGCATTTATAGTTTAAAATAATGAAAAATATGTAACTTTCCAGACAAATAACGTTTTTCAATTTGATTGAAAAGTATTTTCTAAAAGCAAAAATTCATAGTTTTTTTAAAAGCACTTTAAAAAAACTATTTATTTTTCCTCATTTATATCGCTAAATCTTTTACATTTAAAACAAAATATTTAAAATATACATTTTCATTACTTAAAACACTTTTTAGAAGTACTTTCCCATCATTACAACCGGCTAACATGGATGAAATTTGAAAAATACATTTGGTGGATCACAATGTTATAATATGGGTACCCAATTGTGTATATGTAATTTTTTTAATAAAAGAATTCAAGTATATTATGTAATTAATACTATATATTAATAGTACTAATCTTAATTGTGTAGGGTTATCTCAGTTTTAATTGATTTAGGTACTAATCTTAATTGTGTAGGGTTACCTTCAAATTTCTTTTTTCCTTCTACTTTTTTGTTAACTTTATAGTGTATAGAATTATTTATGTTTTTTAAGGTAAGTAAAAACTTCGCCTACGTGCCATTAATGTCACCCAAATATTGTTATAATGATTTGATTTATGAAAGAGCTTGTTAATTCAGATTATGTAAGCATGCTTGTTTGAACATTTGTTAAATTAAGTATTGTTATTCAAAATTTGAGTTTAAATCCTTATTAGATCCCTTATAATTTTGAAGTTAGACAACTTGACTTCTCCCGATATTTAATCTTACCTCAGTCCCTACTCTTAATTCAATAAAGCGTATTCTAAAATCTAATGTTATTAATTGAACTTTGAAAATATCTTGGATTGAACCTTAATCTATTGATAAGGGTGTTATCCTTACAATATATACGTCGAGTTTGAATTGTGAGGTTTGTGATGTAGAATAGAAATTTTCTGTCTCTTTTTATGCTCATATTTATGCTTCGTGCTAAAAAGTTAGGTTTAGGGTTTAAAATTAGAATTTAAGATTATAGTTTAGAGAATTGAAAGTATAACATATTTTTAGGGTTTATGATTTGAAATTTAGAATTATATTTTAGTATTAAGGCATGGAAAAAAACCTAGAGGATTTTTTGTGAATGTGCAACAGTTATTTGTTCATGTGTTTGTACTACATTTGCGTTTGATTTGGCAGTGGCCCACAGAGGAATAGAAATTATGGTTTGTAATGGTTATGGATACTGTGTGGCTTTGGCAGTGGGTCGTTTTCCATCATTTTTCCCCTTCCCAGTGGAGTAACTGAAACGCAGTGTTTGGGAATCACTTTGGATTCCCTGCTCACAAAATGTAGGGAGTTACTAGTTAGGATTTGGTAAAGCCTCTTCCTTAACTAACTAACCACCATCACCAGCCCCCACATCTGCTATTATCATTTCAATTTAATATAATTATATGTTTCAAACCTATAAAACTAACACATACTTGGTTCACTATGTTGATATTTAATACTCAAACTCTCTTTTCAGATCATGGATTCAGCTTAGCTCATGCTTTGACCTTTCATCGGGATTGGAGGTTGAAAAATAAACTATAAATATTTGAAAGTATGGCATAAATTCATAATTTATCTAATTTTTATTTTAAAATAAACTACTTCCCCGGACCCTTGCTCTGTACTACAAGTTAAGAAATGTGTCACCTCACTCTTCTTTTTTACATATTTAAATAACGATCACAACATGAATATAATTTTACTTTATTCAGTTAACGTTGTATCTTCGTTTTATTCATAAGTATTATTATGTTTGTAATCACGACAAAAAAAAATGTTTGTGATTGCCATTTATGTTCGTAATCATCGTATGATGTTTTAATGTGTGATTAACGTGATAATGAGGGGGTGAAGATAACTGTTGAAACACGCACTCTTCTGATGCAGAATAATTGGATGCATGTGAAAGCATATGGATCATGATTTTGCCGACCATCATGGATGTCCATGCCTCACACTCGCAATCATATCTTTCAAAAATGTCAAAACTCCCTCTTGCCTTTTTCTCATTTTCCATTCCAATCCCCACTTAGATCTCATTTCAAGTTTGGTCTAATTAAGGGTTAATATATATAGGTATCCGAACTTAATTTCTTGATTCAAATCCTAACGTTCTAAATAGATCAAATTGGGTTAAAATGATTGTTCTCGTAATGAGCTTCTACAATACTTAATCCATGCACATCCGGTGGTTAAACAGAAAGACATCATAAAACCAATTTGAATTAATTTTCAAATTTGGGTATCAAAATGGATATTAACCCGTTTAGTACCTTAATAAACCCTTTCCTAGTGAAGGCTGCCATTTCGTACCCAAGCCAATCCCCAATGTACTATCTATATTTTTGGACCACCCACAGCAAATCAGAACACCTAATATTTTTTTTGGAGGTTTTGATTTTTGAAAGTCAAGGAAAAGATTCGGTTTTTGTATTAGATCGAAGAGAATTGGTGTCAACTACACCTTCGATCGAGATAGTTAGTGAAGGACCATTTTGTTGTCTCTAAGAGGAGTTTAAAGGCAACATTTGCCATCGTTTTAATCATCTAACCCATTTTTAAATTCCAAACATTGGTAAAGTAAAATTGTCGTTTTTAATGAAAATGTCTACTAAAACACTAAATAGTTAACGATTTTGATGTGACTGGTCATATATAGTTTATGCTGACATGACATTATATGTCTGGTATTTATATGTGACATTTATAACAACGTAACCTAATTTACTTTTCGGATACGATATAAGACACATAAACGATGCTACAAAACACGCATCAATTTAGATTGAATACATGGGTGGGGAACATTATAATTACTGAGCTGAAAATAAGTTGTTATGTTTCCCCACAGATTCAGTAGGCAGTGTCCTTGGAGAGGTGAGTCCATAGAAATGTATAGAGCAAGTTTTTTGACAAAAACAGTATGAAATACATCATACAGCAAGGAGTGGAGAATTGTGAAGTTGAAGAGTTCCGTACGTAAAGAAGCCTTAAAGTTGAAGATCAGCAGTGGATGGACTGGTCCATTAATATAAAGTGTAGAAAGTATGGATATTTAAGCAGAGAGATGATGAGTAGTATGCAATCTGTTTGCAGATACTTTGCTGTCTGCAATCTGCATAGATTCCCTTGTTCATCAACCACGCCCCATGTGACCTTGTTGCGAGTTATGTTATATATTCGTTAAATATTTAGTTACTTGGTTTATGATTCATTCAGCTAATGTGTTTAACTTATTTATATATCAGCTCCGTAGAGTCCACCATTCTGGCTTGCAGCCTGCAGGTCCTACACCAGTAGGCAGTAGCACTTGGACTGGAAGTGGAAACAGTAAAAAGAAAAGGAACCAAAAATTCCACTCGCCTTGCGCTCTACCGACTGAGCTAGACGGGCTTTGCAAGTTAACTGTTTTAACATTTTAAAATAAACAAAAAAAAAAGTCAATGAAGATAAATAAGATGCATTTTGTAATCAGTTTTCACGGAAACAAGGGAAAATAAGGGGGGGGGGGGGGGGGGGGGGTTAACATGCAGGTAGAGTGGAAAAGAAAAGCTCTTATTTGCATGATTTACTATTTTGTTTTTGAAAAAAAAAATCTCAGCTTTCCAAAGATGGGATAGTGTCTAAATCTTTAGGTATTTTAACCATGACTTGATCTTTCTGACCATTGGGTTTCATCACAAGGCCTTAGCCTTGTTCATTCTGTCAAATAAAACCCTTAATGTTAGGTTTAGTTTCTTTATATTTCTAGCTGTTAAATTCTTGACCATATTTTATTTTAATCATTAAATTATGAATTTTTTTAATTATATCGTTAAACAATTAAAATGGTTTTATTAAGCCACTTATTGTTAAATTTTGACAGAATTAATGATGTGGCAGTAAAGTAAATTTGTATAATTGTACTTTTAGTCCTTATTACTTACGCATTATTTGGTCCTAATTTTAATTCAATTCAATAAATTTAATTCCTCCAATCATATGATGACACATGTCACCACACTCTTAATTTTTAATTTATTTAATTTAAATTTTTTTATCCAATTAGATTGTGACACGTGTAAATCTAAAATTATCATCAAACCAAGCCATATGTTTAGATACATGATATCCGATTCAAAAGTATGGAGAATCGAAAAAGAAAATAGCTGATTTTTAGGATCGAATCTGAATTGTTATTTTGCCACTCCAAAATTTCGTATATTCGATTTTCAGATCTGGCCTGATCTAATATAAAAAAATGCAAAACCCTACTTTTAATGCATGAAACCGTAAACTATCACCTTGTTATTTGGAGGTAATTTACATTTTAGATCACTAAACTTAACATTCATTTTCATTTGCATCCTAAACCTTTAATGTAATCAAATACATCATTCTACTTTTATAATTTATAAATTAAGTCACTTATATTGACACCATAAATAATTCTAATGGGAAAAATGAAATTAACACTTTTATTTAATATATTTTTCACATATCACCAATAAATAATGTTTAATTGATAATTTAAATATTTTTTGTTGTGTTTTATAGGAAAATTAATTATTTTCTTTTGAATTTATTTAATTAAACTGTCTAAAAAAATTCTTGCATAAAATTATTAAAATTATCAATTAAACGTTATTTAATGATGATATATTTTGCTAATAATAGTATATGAAAAATATGTTACGTAAAAGTGTTAATTTTAATTAGTTTTTGTTGTAATTATTTAACAATATTAATATAAGCGACTTAGTTTATTATTAATAAAAATTAAATGATGTTGTTTGATTAAATTAAATGTTTATGATATAATCTTATAAAAAATATTTATGATATAAATGATAGTGAATGTTAAATTTAGTTATTTAAAATGTAAATTAATCTTATTTAGGCGTCATCTAAAGTTATAAATCATCGTCGATATTGCTTAATTTTAATCTAAATTGATGTTTAGATTAAAAAGAAAAAAAAAACTAAACAATAGCTATAATAACGGGAAAAAATAGTTGATATATATATAATGCATAAATTACCCCTAATGTTTATCACTTCTTTCATATTGGTGGAAGTATGTACTAAATTGAACGCATGGTAAACTTTAGACTTCAAACTGTGAAGCCTAAAAAGCTTAAGGACTAGTGGTGTAATTTTACCATGTTGGTCAACATATAAAACGGACATGTACGCGGACATATACACGAACAATTTCGTGAATGTTAAATGAACATGTTCACAAACACTAAACTAATTAATACGGACACCTTCAAAAATAAATAAATGAACATGATATTAAAAGATTAAATGAACATGAACCTAACATGAACACCTTCAAAAATAAATAAATGAACAAAAAAAGCCTTATTCGTTCAAGATCGGTTCATTTACACCCCTAAAGGCACCACAAAAAAGCCCGACAGAATTAGAGGCAAGGCACCGAATCCACAAACCCATATGCGATGTAACCCCCTCGTCCCGGTCTGGCCGGATGACCGGTCCGAGTGGGCCACACGGGGAAAACCGAAGCGAAACCCGTTAAAGTTCCCCCTCGGTTAGCAACCCTATTTTTTTTCTTTAACTTAATCTTTTCTAAAAGTTCATTTAAGTCCTATGTGATCAAACAGCGGAATAAAATACATGAGATAAACTTTCGAACCCAAAACAACATTTAAACAGTCCAATTTTAATCTTTTAAACAGGTCGTTTCGAAACACCCTTGAGGCGTATTGAAACGCCTTGACCAGGTTAACTGCCCTAGAGCCCTTATAAGGGGCCGTATCGAAACGGGGGTCAACCGTTCCGAAACGCCCTCAACGGTCAACTTCTCGTGGTCAACGAGATTTTGACCGTTTCGAAACCCTCAGACCCGTTTCGAAACGCCTTCATCTCGTCATTTTCTCAAAATTCCAGTAGCCAAAACGTTCAGAAACCCGTATCGGAATAGGGACTTTCAGAGGCCAATTCGTATCGAAACGCGTTCCGATACGGGGTCCCCGAAGCCTACCCGTTCCGTAACGACCCAGCCCGTTTCGAAACACGGGCTGCCTGCAACCTTTGAAAGACAAACTTAGGGAAATTTTAACAAGTCCTAAGGTCCATAGGACCCCTAAAGGCACACAACACAAACAAACAAGGTCTAGAGGCATACAACTTATGTCAAGCCTACCCGAACACACTCAAGGCATAAATATAAACAATCATACATACATGGCAATTTACACATTAATAGCCTTTCATACAAGTCATCCTTGAAGACATTAAAAACCAATAGGCACCATACATCACTAAATAAGTTCACATGCCATCAAAACAATCATAAGCATCCATAGGGCATTCATCATACTAGCATTTGGCAAGATATATCATGCTTACAAACCAAGTCAACCATAGACATCAAAATCATATATGAGTCATACATAGCTCACTCAAACACACACTCTTGCCACATTGCTAAGCTACTACATAATTAACAACCGTACTTGAGCAACAAAACTTGGAAAGCCCTTCTTGCCTTGCTCCGAGCTAACACCACGCTAATGATCTGCATTGTTGAAAATGAGAGCATAAGCTATAAGCTTAGTGAGGATGCTCTAAAACCGAAAACATCAACAATGCAGGGTTCAAGCATGTATTCCCTAATTCTCATTTCTATCATGCATAGGTCAAATGACAAGTAGACCTAGCTAGTCTTTCAAGAGGCATAATATGGTATCTTACATCATACTAAGCTCAAACATCACATATCATTGTCATGCATCACAAGTATAAGAACAAGTTTAATTGGCCACTATTAGATTACCCAGATGTGCGGATTTAATCTCAACATTCACATTACCTCGGTGGGATTACACTCATCACCGGACCTTGCATGGGCGGGATTCCACTCATCACCACATGCCCTACGGATGGGATTCCACTCATCATCCCGTAGAATATATATAAGATTCCGGTGGAATATTACATCACCGTACTCCTCCTTGATGACTCAACGCCATCAAGGCCACGTACGTTTTGACTCAATTTGTGTGCACACTAATCCTAATGATCGATCATTTACACTCGGTAAGTTAATTAGTGCCAATTTACATTTACCATATCACATATCCATCAACCATATCTCATACTCATCACATACACATATCATGGCATACATGTGCAAATCAACCACATATCACAAGAGCATAGATAGGCAAACACAAATAGCATTTAATGGAAATCAAGAGCTAAGTTAATGATTTAAATCTACATGGAAATGGCCTACCAAGCACATTTCAACTCATACACTACACACACTCGAACCAAACTTTAAAACACATTTAAAGTCACTTACCACCCTTCCTTAGCAACCAAAACAAGCCTCCTATAAGCCCGGATTCGATCTCGATGCCTCTTCCACGCCTCCTCTTGCTTCTAGCCAATAAAAAACACATCCATTATTCCCAATCAATGCTAAAATTCAGTCAACACTCAACTCTTGAGCTCAAACTAACTTCGACAAATTTTCCAATCAAATTAATCCCCCAAATATGCCCATTTTCGTGCTCCTTCAAATCCTAGCTGAAAATTCCATTTTCAATAATCCAAATGACCCTCAAATGGTCCCAAAACATCCTCCTAACATACATAAACCATCGGCCCTCTAATTTAAACCTAAAACCCACCAAAAACCAAGTTTTTGACACCCTAAAAATTACCTCAAGAACCCATTTTGGGTTTTCACCCAAACCCAACCATTTTAGCATATTATGTACATTATAAGGTAAATAAACTAAAACCCAACATCATATTTCAAAACAAAATGAAAATCTCCATAAAAACTCAAACTTTCATCAAGCCCTAATTTTCAAAAGTGGGTAGTTTTAAAATCTATAACCATGGATAGATAGACGATGAAGAAGAGAGCTAGGAAATGTTATTACCTTTGAAAATGGCCTTGGAAATGGAGTTGGAAATTAATGGAATAGTAATTTAGGGTTTGGGGAGGGGTTTTTGAGCTTCCAACGTTAAGGAGGGGAGTGGGGAGAGAGGATGATGACTTTTTCCTTTTTGAAACTAAAAGGTTGTCTTCCTTTTCAAAACTTTTGGGTTAAATCACCACATTTGTCCCTCCCCTTTTTTATTAAATTTCAATTAACTCAAGTCAAGGTCAATAAATGATTTAATTTAATTTTTCCGTCTCGGACCACTAACCCGACTAACTCCTAACCCCAAAACACGGGTGTTACAACTCTCTCCCACTTAAGGAATTTCGTCCCCGAAATTACCTGACTGAAAGAGATACGAAAACTATCTTTCCATATCCTCCTTCCTCTCCCAAGTGACCTCGTCCACACCTCGACGTTGCCACCGCACCTTTACTAACTCAATCGATCTACCCCTTAACACCTTACTGTCAGAAGCTAAGATCTCAACTGGCTCTTCCTCAAAAGTCAAATCCGGATTCAATTCAATCTCCTCTACGGGCATAACGTGTGATGGATCGGACCTATACTTACGGAGCATCGAAACATGGAATACATCGTGTATCTTCTCTAGCTCGGATGGCAAACGCAACTGATAAGCAACCGGACCAACCCTCTTCACAATCTCATACGGTCCTATGTACCTCGGACTCAATTTCCCTTTTCGCCCAAATCTCATTACTTTCTTCCACGGAGACACTTTCAAGAATACCTTCTCACCCACCGAGAACTCAACTTCCTTCCTCTTCAAGTCGGCATAGGACTTCTGCCTATCCGAAGCAGCCTTCAAACGATCACAAATCAATTTTACCTTGTCAGTTGTCCCCTTGAGTAAATCCGGCATAGGCAACAACTTCTGTCCCACTTCGGCCCAACAAACTGGATTTCTACACTTTCGGCCATACAAGGCCTCATACGGAGCCATTTGAATGCTCGACTGAAAGTTGTTATTGTAAGCAAACTCAACTAGAGGCAAGTGCTTGTCCCACGTGCCCTGAAAGTCAATGATGCAACAACGCAACATATCCTCTAAGATCTGAATAACTCTCTCTGACTGACCATCTGACTGAGGGTGATAAGACGTACTGAAGTTCAAACGGGTACCCAAAGCTGTATGCAGACACTCCCAAAATCGAGAAGTGAACCGCGGATCTCTATCTAACACGATGGACTTCAGCACACCATGCAGTCTAACAATCTCACCAATGTACAAATCGGCCAATCTATCTAAAGTGTAAGTAGTGTTGACTGCCAAGAAGTGAGCACACTTCGTAAAACGGTCCACAATAACCCACACTGAGTTCTTCTTTGTAGGAGTCAAAGGCAAACCCGAAACAAAATCCTTGGTGATGTTCTCCCATTTCCACTCCGGAATTCTCAACGGTTGCAACAAACCTGAGGGAATCTGATGTTCCGCCTTCACTCTCTGACACACTAAGCACTTACTCACAAAGTCGGCTACATATCTCTTCAAGCCAACCCAAAAGTACTCATTCTTCAAATCACGGTACATCTTCGTACTTCCAGGATGCATAGCAAACGGACTACTGTGGGCTTCAGTCAAGATCGTACGTCTCAAGTCACTGTCCTCTGGCACAACTATTCTATCTTTGAAACACAAAACCCCATCGGTACTGAAACTGTAGTCTGAAGATCTACCTTCGGCTACATCTTGCACGTGAGGCGCCAAAGATCTATCTAAGAGTTGTTTCTCTCTAATCAACTGACCTAAAGTAGGTCTAACCTGAAGCTCGGCTACCAAGCCACCATCTCCGGACAAGCTCAATCTAGCAAACATGGCTCTCAAGTCCACGACCATCTTCCTACTCAATGCATCGGCCACCACATTGGCCTTACCCGGATGGTACTCAATGGTAAGATCATAGTCTTTTAGCAACTCTAACCACCTGTGCTGCCTGAGGTTCAAATCTCGCTGAGTCATAATGTATTTCAAACTCTTGTGATCGGTGTACACTGTGCATCTCTCATCGTACAAATAGTGCCTCCAAATCTTCAGAGCAAACACAACTGCAGCTAACTCTATGTCATGGGTCGGATAATTGCGCTCATGGGTCTTCAACTGTCTTGAAGCATAAGCCACTACTCTCTAGTCTTGCATAAGGACACACCCTAGCCCTACATAAGAGGCATCACTGTAAAGTCATTGGCTGGAAGTTACCTCCAAATCCTCTGTCCATCGTTCCTCGGCTGGAAGTTACCTCTACCGCGCCCGCGGCGTCTCTGAAAGTCATTGGCTCTAGTAGGAGCCTAAACTGGTGCCTGTCCCACCAGATGTAGACAGTCACGCCTAATATGATCCCTAGCTCCACAACTCCAACACGAGTGGAAATTTCCCCAACACTCACCGGTGTGGTTCCTCCCGCACGTAGCACATGTGGGCAACTTCCCACCAGCTCTCTGGCCCTGTTGGCCCCTACCGTGGTTACCGCCACCATGTCTATGATCATAATGATGCATGTTGTCCCGATGCCTCTTGGCATCACCTCTATCAAAGTTACTGCTCTTACCCGAACTAGAACCACCAGACCGCTTGGTCAAGCTCAAACTGTGCTCTAAGTCCTTGGCCCTCGCGACCAAGACATCAAAATCAGTGTAGTCTGAAGCTAGAGTATACGTCTTGATCTCTTCACTCAGCCCGTAACGAAAACGGTTACAACGTTCCACCTCAGTAGGAACAAGTTCAAGTGCATATTGACTCAGTTTGACAAATCGAATCTCATAGTCTGTCACGGACATACTCCCATGAAGCAAAGCCATAAACTCCCTCTTCCTCTCATCGAGGTATCGCAGACCCAAATACTTCTTACAGAATGCTGACTCAAAGAACTCCCAAGTAATCTCGGCCTCATCCATACTTGTAGTACTGGTGACCCACCAAGTGTAGGCATCACCCTGAAGCAAGGACTCAACACATCCCAACTTGCGCTCACTAGTACACCCCATCTGAGCGAGAATACGGACAGTCTTCTCAAACCACAACTCCGATCTCTCTAGAGTAGACCCTCTAAACTCTTCGGCCCCTAGGCTCCGAAGTCTCTCTAAAGGCAAACCAGTGCCCTCACCCTGATGGTGTGCTGCTGCCTGACCCCCAGCTACTGCAGCCTGAAATGCCCCGGCTATCGCCTGAACCAAGGGAGCTAAGTCTATTCCGGACGGTCCTTAGCCACCTTGGCCACCTTGGCCTCCTTGAGGTCCCTCTCCTTCGACCCCGGCCTCGCCTCCTACTCCAGGTGGAGGAGGTGGTGGTGGTGGAGGAGCCCCAACTCCAACCACAGGCTCTCCCACCTGAGCCTCAACTCTAACTACCGGCTCAACTCTTGGAGCCGCTGCCCGTGGTTCCGGTCGAACCATTCTAGGCCTCCCACGTGGTCTCATGATACGGCTAGCAAGGTAATAACTACAACAACAAACAAATAGGGATTACGTTAGCCAAAGCAAGGGTCCAATAGTGCTCAAGTACTCCCTTTTACCATAAAATCTTTTTAAATTAAGTAATAGTAGCAATGGGCACACACTCTACACCAGACGCAACAATTCATGCTTCAAAACATCATACGAACAGTCAAACATCAAGATTTCATGGCAAGCATACATCGAGCAATACAATTACTTAGCACATCAAGCTTACCTCACTTACCTTCCCGAGGTCTCGGTAACCTCAGGCTCTGATACCAACAAATGTAACCCCCTCGTCCCGGTCTGGCCGGATGACCGGTCCGAGAGGGCCGCACGGGGAAAACCGAAGCGAAACCTGTTAAGGTTCCCCCTCGGTTAGCAACCCTATTTTTTTTCTTTAACTTAATCTTTTCTAAAAGTTCATTTAAGTCCTATGTGATCAAACAGCGGAACAAAATACATGAGATAAACATTCGAACCTAAAACAACATTTAAACAGTCCAATTTTAATCTTTTAAGCAGGCCGTTTCGAAACACCCTTGAGGTGTATCGAAACGCCTTGACTAGGTCAACTGCCCCAGAGCCCTTATAAGGGGCCGTATCGAAACGGGGGTCAACCGTTCTGAAACGCCCTCAACGGTCAACTTCTCGTGGTCAACGAGATTTTGACCGTTTCGAAACCCTCAGACCCGTTTCGAAACGCCTTCATCTCGTCATTTTCTCAGAATTCCAGTAGCCAAAATGTTTCGAAACCCGTATCGGAACAGGGGCTCTTAGAGGCCAATCTGTATCAAAACGCGTTCCGATACGGGGTCCCCGAAGCCTACCCGTTCCGAAATGACCCAGCCCGTTTCGAAACGCGGGCTGCCTACAACCTTTGAAAGACATACTTAGGGAAATTTTAACAAGTCCTAAGGTCCATAGGACCCCTAAAGGCACACAACACAAACAAACAAGGTCTAGAGGCATACAACTTATGTCAAGCCTACCCGAACACACTCAAGGCATAAATATAAACAATCATACATACATGGCAATTTACACATTAATAGCATTTCATACAAGTCATGCTTGAAGACATTAAAAACCAATAGGCGCCATACATCACTAAATAAGTTCACATGCCATCAAAACAATCATAAGCATCCATAGGGTATTCATCATACTAGCATTTGGCAAGATATATCATGCTTACAAACCAAGTCAACCATAGACATCAAAATCATATATGAGTCATACATAGCTCATTCAAACACACACTCTTGTCACATTGCTAAGCTACTACATATTTAACAACCGTACTTGAGCAACAAAACTTGGAAAGCCCTTTTTGCCTTGCTCCGAGCTAACACCACGCTAATGATCTGCATTGTTGAAAATGAGAGCGTAAGCTATAAGCTTAGTGAGGATGCTCTAAAACCGAAAACATCAACAATGCAGGGTTCAAGCATGTATTCCCTAATTCTCATTTCTATCATGCATAGGTAAAATGACAAGTAGACCTAGCTAGTCTTTCAAGAGGCATAATATGGCATCTTACATCATACTAAGCTCAAACATCACATATCATTGTCATGCATCACAAGTATAAGAACAAGTTCAATTGGCTACTATTAGATTACCCGGATGTGCGGATTTAATCTCAACATTCACATTACCTCAGTGGGATTACACTCATCACCGGACCTTGCATGGGCGGGATTCCACTCATCACCACATGTCCTACGGATGGGATTCCACTCATCATCCCGTAGAATATATATAAGCTTCCGGTGGAATATTACATCACCGTACTCCTCCTTGATGACTCAACGCCATCAAGGCCACATACGTTTTGACTCAATTTGTGTGCACACTAATCCTAATGATCGATCATTTACACCCGATAAGTTAATTAGTGCCAATTTACATTTACCACATCACATATCCATCAACCATATCTCATGCTCATTACATAGACATATCATGGCATACATGTGCAAATCAACCACATATCACAAGAGCATAGATAGGCAAACACAAATAGCATTTAATGGAAATCAAGAGCTAAGTTAGCGATTTAAATCTAAATGGAAATGGCCTACCAAGCACATTTCAACTCATACACTACACACACTCGAACCAAACTTTAAAACACATTTAAAGTCACTCACCACCCTTCCTTAGCAACCAAAACAAGCCTCCTACAAGCCCGGATTCGATCCCGATGCCTCTTCCACGCCTCCTCTTGCTTCTAGCCAATCAAAAACACATTCATTATTCCCAATCAATGCTAAAATTCAGTCAACACTCAACTCTTGAGCTCAAACTAACTTCGACAAATTTTCCAATCAAATTAATCCCCCAAATATGCTCATTTTCGTGCTCCTTCAAACCCTAGCTGAAAATTCCATTTTCAATCATCCAAATGACCCCCAAATGGTCCCAAAACATCCTCCTAACATACATAAACCATCAGCCCTCTAATTTAAACCTAAAACCCACCAAAAACCAAGTTTTTGACACCCTAAAAATTGCCTCAAGAACCCATTTCGGGTTTTCACCCAAACCCAACCATTTTAGCATATTATGTTCATTATAAGGTAAATAAACTAAAACCCAACATCATATTTCAAAACAAAATGAAAATCTCCATAAAAACTCAAACTTTCATCAAGCCCTAATTTTTAAAAGTGGGTAGTTTTAAAATCTATAACCATGGATAGATAGAGGATGAAGAGGAGAGTTAGGAAATGTTATTACCTTTGAAAATGGCCTTGGAAATGGAGTTGGAAATTAATGAAATAGTAACTTAGGGTTTGGGAAGGGGTTTTTGAGCTTCCAACGTTAAGGAGGGGAGTGGGGAGAGAGGATGATGACTTTTTCCTTTTTGAAACTAAAAGGTTGTCTTCCTTTTCAAAACTTTTGGGTTAAATCACCACATTGGTCACTCCCCTTGTTTATTAAATTTCAATTAACTCAAGTCAAGGTCAACAAATGATTTAATTTAATTTTTCCGACTCGGACCATTAACCCGACTAACTCCTAACCCCAAAACACAGGTGTTACATGCGAACACAAATTTCTCACACATATCGAAGACCAGAACACTGCTAAAGGCACTAGGGGAAGATGATCCACAACAAAATGATCAAATAATGATTGAAAAAAACGAATGTCGAGAAAAAACAGAAAGCCAAAATATAACAAGAAAGCGCAACAAAAAAACAAGACATAGGGCACCGAGGGGGTGGCTACCACTTAGAACAAAGAGCGACGCCACCCATAGGGGGAAAAGATAAGGGTTTGAAAGCATGAAGGTAGAGAGAAGAGGGAGCGTCTCTTTCTAGGATTTCTCGATTTTGTTAAAATATTAGTAAATTAATAAGATTTTTAAATATAAAAGTTAAATTTATTGAATTATTTCAAATTAGGATCAAATTGATATAATATGTAAGCTTTGATTATTATACTATAAAATATTGCGCGATTATAATATTATTTTAATTAAGTAATTAAATTGTAATATTTTGAAAAGGCATGATCCATTTGTAACTTGACTAATAATTGAGATTTTTAATGTAGTTTACCAATTAAAAGAAGTAGATAAAACAAACTCGTTTTGCCGCAAGGGAGAAACCCATTCATTCAGCAGGCAGCATCGCAGGACCAGATTATGCAACGAAACGCGTTGTTTCCTCCAATTCAAAAATGTTTTGCAACGCCGACCCTAGTTATGACACCGACGCCTAATCTAGAGCTGAATTACGCATTGAAAAAGCCTAATTTGTTTGATTCATTTTTGGTCGCCAAAGCTTTGGGACTTCTAGAGAACAACCTTTAAATACAAGCTGCTAAAAAATGACAGACCTGTTTATCGGGTAAAAAGCGGTACACAAATTATTACATGGAACAGTACAAAAATTGGTACAATTTTGTAAGAGAAGAATGTACATACCTTTTTTATTACACAGTTTCACCAAGGTTCAAAATGGCTTGTACTTGTAGGAAATGTGTGCATACACAAATTTTTACCCAAAAGCATACTTTGGTACAATATTTATAAGGAACTGCGTATATACATATATTAGTAGCAAATGTACAGAAATTGATACAAATTTGTAAGAGAAAAAGGTATATACCTTTTTAGTACAGAATTTCACCAAGGTTCAATATGACACATGTACTTGTATGAAAATGTGTACATACACAATTTCTTACCAAAAAGCATACTTTGGTACATGTTTTATAAGAATTCATGTATATACACATATTAGTAGCAAATGTACACAAATTGGTACAAATTTGTAAGAGAAAATGGTATATACCTTTTTTGATTACATTGTTTCACGAAGGTTCAAAATGGCTCATGTAGTTGTAAGGAAATGTGTACATACACAAATTCTTACCCAAAAGCATACTTTGGTACAAGTTTTATAAAGATTTGTGTATATACACATATTAGTAGCAAATGTACACAAATTGGTACAAATTTGTAAGAGAAAACAGTATATACCTTTTTTATTACATTGTTTCACGAAGGTTCAAAATGGCTCATGTAGTTGTAAGGAAATGTGCACATACACAATTTCTTACCCAAAAGCATATTTTGGTACAAGTTTTATAAAGATTTGACTATATACACATATTAGAACCAAATGTACACAAATTGGTACAAATTTCTAAGAGGAAACGATATATACTTTTTTTATTACATTGTTTCACGAAGGTTCAAAATAGCTCTTATACTTCTAAGGAAATGTGTACATACACAATATCCTACCCAAAAGCATACTTTGGTACAAGTTTTATTAGGATTTGTGTATATACACTTACTAGTAGCAAATATACACAAAATGGTACAACTTTGTAAGAGAAAATGGTATATACCTTTTTTATTACACAATTTCTCCAAGGTTCAAAATGGCTCATATACTTGTAAGGAAATGTGTACATACACAATTTCTTACTAAAAAACATACTTTCGTACAATATTTTATAAGGTGCATCGAAACCCCCTATACGTGGTTTCAGTGTTGGTTTGGCAGAATGGCCAAAAGTTAAAGTCCTTTATGTGGCATCGAAACCACCTATATTGAGTTTTAGTGCTGGTTGAGCAAAAATGGGGCGTATGTATAATTTTGTTAGGGTGAGAATAGATCTTGTTGTAAGGAATTGTGTACATACACAATTTACTTACAAAATATACTTTGGTATAGGTAGTACAAGGATTTATGTATATACACAGATACAAAATGGGGGAAAATGATGACATTGAAGGCGACATCGAAACCACCATTTTGTGGGTTCGGTGCTTTTTTGGCAGATACGAAAATATTTGAAGGACTTCAAGAAACCCCTTATTAGTTTAAAATTAATGTTTGGAGTAAGACAGAAGGATCATATGAAAATTAAGGATGAAGTATATTTAGGAAACAAAAAAATGTATTCCAAAGTTCTTCAAATACATATTGAAATAAAAAAATGAAACTAAAAGAATGGCGCCTCCTCAATCCTCATCCATGCCCAGGGAAACGACCTTCATTCCCTCTGCCACCCATGGCACTTGGACCAGCCTCTCGTTGTGAATTGTGCTGACCAACCATCTCTACATATGATCACATCTCAAATTTGACTCTATAGTTGCCTAATGAACAAAACATGTATGCATAAGTATGAGCAGAAGTGCATCTTGTATAAAAGAAGAAAATGATGATAGAGAAAACCTTGAGAATGGTGGTTGAAGTTGTCGATGTCTTCTTTGGCAGGCTTATAACCATAAAGTTGGCGTTGTCTGGCTGGACCATACAAGAAGCCGTGACAACGTTCCCAAGCCTCTCTATCGAAACCTTGGGCAACAAACTGGGTATGCAGACGCTGAGAATCGAAATAACCTCTTGCCGTGCTCTCAAAAATTAGAAGGCTCATCCCACGATGGCCTTGAAGACCGTAAGAATGGCGAGCCTTAACAACAATATCATAGGAGCTGAAATAGGCAAGGAGCTCTTGGTTTCCCATACCAAGCCACTGAAGCAGAAAATGCAAGAAATTACAAGTTAAGAAATTGTAATATTCATGAAAACATAATTCAAAAGTTATATAACTACCTTCCCGTTTTCATCTTGATGAAGCCTTGTGTTCATTATCATCACCATGGGTGGCCAGAGTATTTGGTGATTCTCTTCCTCATTGTTTGCAGGCGGGGGGGGGGGGGGGGGGGCAGACAATATCAGCTTCATTCTGATCATCTCTCAAACCACTCCATTCCTCATAAGCTTGACCATGAGGAATAGCCGAAGTACCCCTTCTACGCAATTCCTCGTCCAATAGCTGAGCAAGTTGGCGATGGAGTTTGAGCTTTGGTCCGTCTTTGGTTTTGGCATGTGTCACTATGGACTGAAGGCCAAGAATCATGTGAGTGGCACCAGGACCTCCTTGACATGCTGGACACTGCCATCGAGTAGAAGGGTCATTGATTGTGTTCATTCTATCGAAGGTCTCGAAAAACTTCTTGAACCATCTGCTTGTTTTGAGTGTCTCATGGCTTTGTTCCTCCTCTTTGTCAGAATCAAAATAGACATCATCATCGATGTTTGATTCTGATTCGAAATCAAGTTTCCTCTTTGCCAATGGCTGAGGATTGTGACTAGAAGCTCTATTTGAACTCATTGTATATGAAGATATTGAATAGAATATGGTGAATGAGAACTGATTTTAGAGCGAAGGGTTGAGTATATTGAGTAGAAGATTTTGTAAAGAGTAAAGAGAAGAGTTGTTAATATAAAGGGAAATTAGTTGGGAGGGAAAGTGAAAACTAAGGAGGGAAAGTGAGAAGGAAGGCACAATGCCTGTTCATTGAAGGTACATGAACATGTTCATGTGATTCTAGTGAAAAGACAGGAAATTGAAAAGGCTGATTCGTGCTGGGGGGGTATCGAAACCAGCTTTATACATGATGAACATGAAACAGTTCATGTGATTCTAGAGAAAAGACACGAAACTGAAAAGGCCGATTCATTCTGAGGGGTTTCGAAACCAGCTTTATACATGATGAACATGAAACGGTTCATGTGATTCTAGTGAAAAGATAGGAAACTGAAAAGGTTGATTCGTTCTGGTGGGTATCGAAACTAGCTTTATACATGATGAACAGGAAACGGTTCATGTGATTATAGTGAAAAGACAGAACACTAAAAAGGCAGATTCCTTTTAGTGGGATCGAAACCATTTTAAGGGGTTTCGGTACTGTATACACTTAGTAGTAGCAAATGTACACAAATTGGTACAACTTTGCAAGAGAAAAAGGTATATACATTATTTTATTACACAGTTTCACGAAGGTTCAATTTTGTGTCATTTACTTGTAAGGAAATGTGTACATACACAAATTGTTAACCAAAAGCATACTTTGGTACATGATTTAGAAGGGGGCATCGAAACGACCTATATGGGGTTTCGGTGCTTTTAGTTCCAGTAGGGGGCATCAAACCTAGCTTTATGGGGTGCTAGTTTGACCTGCAGAAAAAGTTTATACCTTTTGTATTACAACTATTTCAGCAAGCTTTAAAATGACTCATGTACTTGTAAGGAAATGTGTACATACACAATTTCATACCAAAAACTTACTTTGGTCCAAGTTTTATAAGGTTTTACGTATATACATAAATTAGTAGCAAGTGTACACAAATTTGTAAGAGAAAAATGTATATACTTTTTTAGTACACAATTTCACCAATGTTTAATATCGCGCATGTACTTGTAAAGAAATGTGTATGTACACAAATTCCTACCCAAAAGCATACTTTTGTACTTGTTGTATAAGGGGCATCGAAACCACCTATATGGGGTTTTGGTGCTTTTGTTTCCAATAGAGGGCATCAAATCCACCTCTATGGGGTTTCGGTGCTGGTTTGATCTGTATGAAAAGTTTATACCTTTTGTATTACACCTATTTCAGCAAGGTTCAAAATGGCTCATGTACTTGTAAGGAAATGTGTAGATACACAATTTTATACCAAAAAACTTACTTTGGTCCAAGCTTTATAAGGTTTTGTGTATATACATAAATTAGTAGCAAATGTACACAAATTGGTACAAATTTATAAGAGAAAAAGGTATATACCTTTTTTAGTACACAATATTGACCAAGGTTCAATATGGCGCATGTACTTGTAAGGATTTGTGTACATACACAATTTCTTACCAAAAAGCATACTTTTGTACAAGTTTTATTAGGGGCATCGAAACCACCTTTATTGGGTTTCAGTGCTGGTTTGGCAGAATTGTTAAAACTTAAAGTCCTTTTCGGGGCATCGAAACCTCCTATGGTCAGTTTCGGTACTGGCTTGCGAGAATGACTGCAAATTTTAAGTCCTTTAGGTGGCATCGAAACAACCTATATAGCAGATGTAGGGTTTTTTTTTTTTATAATTTTTGGAAATGTTTGTTGTTTGTGTACAAAACTCTAAAATGATCATATAATAAGGACAACATTTTTACTATAAGATTTGTACATATTTAACAGTGTGTGTTGTATTTACACAATAACAAAAGACAAACAAACATATAATACATATGAGATTATCGGAAAACAATAGGTGAATAATTGACGATCTCGTTGACCTACAGTTAATCTAAAAATGGATTATGCTTCACATAGTCTTGAACATTGTCTGATGCGGCCAAGTTTTCTAAATATACCCGAATGGAACCACTTTTTTTATGATCAAGTGCAAGTACAGTAATTACATAATTAGGTTTGAGTTGAATAAAATGCTCCATCTTTATAATGAAGATGTTTGATTTCGGAAGTTTTACCTAATGCGTTATCAGTTATCTCATCTTGTACCTTGTAGGATTTAGGACATATGTAGGTGTTCTCCTGAAACATGAACATAATCGAAAACATAATTAGTTTCTAAAGATTCATTGATTATATGGCTGAAAGTGAGATCAAAATAGGTTGAGTTCTTTACTGACCAGATTATTAATCATTTTAGCTTCGGAGTCGTCAACCAACAACATGTTTCCTTCGTTATACTGAGGCATATTAGCCCACACACGCCTCAGATTTTTGGTAAATATATTTGGTTTGGAGGGATGTTGTTCGTAGTGACTTTGATCCTGCATAATTTAAATGAAGTCTATCAATTTTGTCAAAATTTTTAAAGATGCTTTAAAGAATAGCAGAATGAAGTTACCCAAATGAAGGCAAGTCTTGGTTTAAGATCGTTAATTATCCAAAGTGCCCACTCAAGGTTTCCTCTACATTGATGAAAAGCTCATGCATAAAAAAGTAAGAAAATCAATATTCTTAAAAGATCGAATAATTTAATTGATTTAGGGTGGTGGCAGAGGTCCACATTACCTTCTCATTGAAGACCAAATAGCAACCTCATAGACAGTAAAACAAAAATACAGAAACTCCGCAGCACCAGGTCTGAGTTGCACAACTGCATACGTAAAAAACAATTTGGTAAACTAATTTGTAAACGTTTTGAACTGAAGTGAGACAGAAAAGGAATATCGTCTCTCCTAACACTAGCAAGCACGCCATTGTAATCAAGAATAAGAAGCTTCTTATTCGACGCGATAACTGGTACGTTCCGGTACCACTCGCCATACATTTGAGAAGAACGCTTGGGTCTCTGAATTTCATAGCTTATTTCATTACTTGGCAATGAAGCTTCTTTCGTATGTAAGTGTGAGTCACTTGAGGCGTATAAGCACGCGCATGATCATGGCCTTCTGCTGGAGCATATGCATGATCATGCCCTGCTGGTGCAGAATCTGTATCATAGTGCTCTTGTGCAGAAGTACCTGGGATAGATTCTGTATACAAACAATCCAATGTTACGTGTACGGACACAATCAACTTGTCAAGAAAAGTAAACACAATGCAACACTAAATGCAAGGGAGGTGTACAATTGTATAGTACAATGTTCATGAAGCAGTCTAACAAAATCAACATAAGTACAACATGTAATACAACAAACTCTTTATACTATGCATAATAACCTAACCATCTTCAGGCTTCGGCGCATCCTGAGGCAATGTCGGTCGAAATATATGCCGATGAAATTCAAGCACCAATGATTTCATACGATCTTCTACTTTCCCAAGACGGGATTGAGTCTCTGCATGAGTACTGCGCATAAAAGCATCCAAGTTCTGAAAGCCCGTTGTGACAGTAGTATAGATGAAGTCAAGTGTCAAGGGAGGTGGAGCATCGACTACATCATCATTTCCTCTGGCAATTCTTGCTTCATCTTCATCTCTTTTATGGACCCATTCACCCTGAATGAACGTCCACCCCGTCTTCTTAGTTGTTGTTTCATCAATTTTACTCGGCAATGGGATTTCAGGGTCCATGGAGGTGTCGATCCTTAAACATTCAAAGATGTGGCTAAGCACACATCCAAAATTAAGGGAGCCTCTTGAAGGGTTGCTAATGATTTCCACAAGAGATTTGAAGATAATTGTTGCTATATCGGGTTTAGTTTCAGTCCGAAATTGGTGTAACCACCAATAATCGGTATGACGCATGCGAGTGCATCGTCCACCGGAGGGCCGAAATAACCATGTTGTCATAAGATGCAGAATCCTTTCATGGATATGAAGATGAGTGGGGTTGTCATCATCAAACTTCAAGGGGACACACTCGAATTCTTGATGTTCACCAGTAGCTAACACACCGAGGTGTTGGGCAATAATTGCCGAAGTTATTTTAAATTCAACTCCCATTAGATACGAGTCGATAGCTACAACCTCGGTTTGTGTTCTTCCATCATGCTCAAGGGTAGCATTGGCATAGAAGATCTTCACGAGGTTGTGATAGACACAGGGTTTAATATCGAGATATCTCATCCAACCCCATTCCATAAATAAAGGCCAAAAGTTGAATTGATATTCATGGGACATCAAAAAATCCAAGTCAAGGGTTCGCTCCTTCCTAATCTTTTTCACCTCGTACACTTCATGGTATCGCTGAAGACAAGCGGGATCACGATAATAATGGCTCAAAATATTTCAAGGTTGTGGAGCTTCATTTGAACGGATAAAACCACCTATTTCAAACCGACCTCGTTTACCTTTACCGATTTTGTTTTTAGGAGCCATTGAGGAGTTATGGGCAGGAGAGGCGAAAATTTGTGTAACACACAAATTTACAGATCAGATTATCTTCCCTACAAAATTTTTTGCAGAATGAACCACAATGTTAAAAGGCATGTTTATATAAAACTAAACAAGATGCATAACTAAGTGCATTGTTCATATAATTGTGAATAAGATGCAAAACTAGCTTGATGCAAACATATCCAAATGTAAACGTATTCACAAAGTTCATTCTTTGAAGAACTTACGAAGACGGGTTTGATTTTAAGCACCAAATGTAGAAATTGAAGAACAAACGAACGTAGTTTGTACTTCAACGTGGAATAGAGCTTATATTGGATTTCGAAACTGTGTTCGTGATTTTCTAGGGTTTAGGGGTTAGAAACTTGTGTTTTCAGAGATGAAGGAGGGAATGGGGGTTTTGCAATGGCCAAGTTTTCATTTACATAAATTCCTTCCCGCTATTTAGTATTTCAAACCGGTTTCGAATCCCCGCATGGGATTTGGATGCTAATTTCCAAAAGGCTAACAAAGTTATACTGGTTTCTCAGGGGGGTATCGAAACATTTGATATGTGGTTTCGATGCTAGTTTGGCAGAAACGCCCAATTTGAGTCTTCTTCATGGGGGATCAAAACCCAAAATGGGGTTTCGATGCTGGTTTGCCAGAGACGCCCAATTTGAGTCTTCTTCATGGGGGATCGAAACCAAAAACGGGGTTTCGATGCTGGTTTGGCAGAAACACCCAATTTGAGTCTTCTTCATGGGGGATCGAAACCCAAAATGGGGTTTCGATGCTGGTTTGCTAAAGACGCCCAATTTGAGTCTTCTTCATGGGGATCGAAACCCAAAACGAGTTTTCGATGTTGGTTTGGCAGAAATGCCTACTTTTACTGGCTCTTGAATGGGGTATCAAAACCTCTATATATTGGTATCGAAACCCTTTTGATACTTTAGCATTTATTGTGTTACCTACTAAACCATATGTCAAGTAGTTGCACCCAATGACATGATGCAATTTAAAGTGGCAGCTGATAATAATGGTTTTTCACAACTACTTGTTTTTCTTTCATCCTTAGCGACAAGTAAGAAACGAAGGAGGACACAACATATCGATGTAGGATTTTTTACATCTTCGGTGTCGAAACATGGCTGGTATAGGAGTGAAAGATACTGAAATTGGTGTACTCGATGAGTGCACAAGAAATCAATGTACTGCATCAGACAATTTGATTGGTATGGTGTTTAACTCTCGTGACGAGGCATGAAACTTTTATCGGGGTTATGCGAAGAATAATGGGTTCAGTGTCAATCGTGCAATAACTAGGCATGATGGGATGAGAAATGTACATACACAAGAGTTTTGTTGTTCATGGGGAGGACAACGCATACCGAAAGTTAATGAGTCCGACCGGAAACGTGCGCAACGTGCTATAACACGAATTGGTTGCAAGGCAAAGGTTATTGTGAAGTGTACAGAAGAATCAAAGTGAGAGATATCAGTATGTCACACTAAACATAATCACCCATTGTGCCCACCTATAATGCAACCGTTTCTTCGGTCCAGTAGAGAAGTTACTGAGGAAGATGTACTTGAGGCACGAACTTTGAAAAGTGTTGGCCTTAGAATGTCAGAAGTAATGAATTATTTCACGCAATAGTCGGGTGGTTTCCACAATGTTGGTTTCATTCAAAAAAACTTGTACAACTCCCTTCAAAAAGTGACGGCGGATGAATATCGTGACAGTGATGTCAATGCTCTTCTTGCTTAGTTTGACTTCAAGAAAGAGCAAGATACATGATTGTACATGCAGTTCAACACTGACCAATCAGGGGGATTACATAATATATTTTGGTTGGATTCGACATCTAGGTCCGACTACGTATGCTTCGGTGATGTTATTGCATTTGACACAACGTACAAGGGTAACATGTATGGACGACCTCTAATGCCCATTGTTGGTGTTAATCACCACCATCAAACCATTGTCTTCGGTGTGGCAATTTTAGCTAACGAGGCTGCAGACACATTTGAGTGGGTACTTAGGGAGTTTTTGCAAGCAATGTCTAACAAAGCTCATGTGTCAATCGCCATGGATGGTGATAGGGCCATGCATAGGGCTATAAAGACAATGTTCCCATGTGCACAATATTGAATATGTTCGTGGCATCTTTAACGAAATTCCCAGGCAAACGTAGATGATCCCAAATTTACATCCGCCTTTACACGATGTATGTCCTCTTGGTGGAAAATTGAGGAATTCGATCGCGAGGGGAGATCAGTTATGAAACATTTTAACGTGGAGCAGTATCCGTAGGTTGTCAAGAAGGATCAGACGGTTGGTATGTGGGCACAAGCATATCTTACTGGACATTTCTTCGACAATGTTCGCTCCACACAACGCTGCGAATCTATGAATTATGCTCTCAACATTGTCCTCAAATATAAGAAGGTATATCTAGAAGTTGTTTGTGCCATTGACAATGGTATAAATGAGATGCGCATAACAGAGTTGAGGGAAGAATTAAAAAATTCTTACTCGAAGCCTTTCCCAATGACCAAATTGCATGACCTTGAAGGAAGTGCATCTGACATCTTCACCCGGACATCCTTTGAAATTGTTCAGGATGAACTGAAAAATGAGACACTTTATCGTGGTCTACATCCGATTCTTGAGCTTCAAGGCGCGCGGACGTATCGTTTGACAAATTATAATGACCCGACAAAAATCTATGAGGTTGTGCTTGATGTCACAACACATAACCTGACATGCTCTTGTCAGAAATTTGAGGCGGTCATACTTCCATATCGCCATCAACTGTACGTTCATAAGGTTGAAGACTTCTCCGAGCTCCCTAATTGTTTAATACTACCGCGCTGGACAAAAACTGCAAAGCTCTGTGCTCCATCTTATCTTCACAGCGACATGCCTCCTAAATTAAAACAAATGTCTCGATTTGCTTCGCTACGCTCACTTTCATCGCGGTTGTGCTACCATACGTCTCAAACAGACGAAAGTTTTCAAAGCACAAAAGATTAGTTACTCTGACTAACTGCTGAATTTGATCACTCCCTAACCTTGAATGAGTCCTCATCACATAAGGTAAGCCAACAAAGCGTTCGAGACCCGCAAAAAAAACAAGCAAAACAAAAGCAGAAAATAAATCCTAATGCGTCCACAAAACGAAGGAATCACTGTTCATTCTGCAAAATGGAGGGACACAATAAGAACACATGCCCGAGTCTGAAGCTTCAACTTCAACGGGTACTGCAAGGACAAGTTCAACGTTCTTCGATGACGATGAAGAATTTCCTCCTGACCTAGACATTTACCAACCTGATGCAACTGTGAGTCATTTCTACTTACATATGTTGTATGACAATACATGAAAAGTTAACACGGGTTTTCTATTGAATTCCACGTAGGTCGACCTATATTGTTGGAATGACGAGTAGAATGTAGATAACATATCTCCGACCACGACATCGAAGGTATTAATCAAGATTCCATCAAGTTCATTGAATTTTCGTTTATACTTTACCTACAAATTCATCGTGTTTCCAAATGACGATTTATTATTTACTGTGGTGCAGATTCCAAACGTATACATAGTAGATCATCTTCAGAAATACAAATTCACGTATATATACTTTAAATAACTGTAAGTACAACCAAACGATTATCTCAGTCCAATATTCTTCAAACACATCTACATACAACCAAATATATCCTCTGCAGACATATGAAATCATGTGCATATGCGAATTTTATCCACTAAAATATATCATATAATGCAAATTGTTGTACACGCGTTTGAACACATTATGGCCCCAAAATTGCACAAGATACATTCAAAATGTTTTTAGTTTATACTTACATAACCTATTTATGGTTGCAGCACATTTCTACTACATATACTTCTGTACATATATATACAAACATGGTTACGACCCATAAAAAAGTGGGCTCCTTTACGTAAAGCCACAAACAAACAGTCAAAGATCCGTTGCCATCCATTCACTTGTGCCTCCCCTGACATGTTCTTCACCAAAAAAATTGCATAAGATTACAATCATTAACTACACGTCGTAATGTATTCAATTACATAAGAAACAATGCATAGCTTCCTAAACCCTTACCATTATGGAAGCTGAAAGGTGCCATGTTTTGGAAATGGTTGTGCATTTGCCTTGAAGGTAACCCATTGACCTTCAATAACATTTATAGACCTCCACAAATAATTCTTATCATGATTGATAAGATCATACAAAAGAAATATTTGATCCCATTTTCCAACGGTCTAGTAAGACAAGTATAAACAAATTAAGCATTAATTAAAGACCATTTTTTCAGTATAGATGACCAAAGTAAGCAGAGTATAATGAAGATTATATGAACTTACCACTTCCCCTATAGGCTTATCATTCCAAAGTTGCATCCATTTGATGCAAAACATACCATAATCTTCTCTTTTTGAATACAAATCCGTGTTAACAAGATACCACGACTAATCATTTGCAATTTGTTAAGCAAAAATAACACAAAGTACTGTAATATAACAACTATGTACCCATTATCCTAATGTTTGACTTTTTCCACCATCACGCGCAGATCGCTCAACGGCCTTAATGGTGAGCCAAACACTTGGACAAACTTCTTATCTTTTAAACATTCTCCTAAACTATTCCTCCACACTCACAAATATTTGTATATTTTTACATACTATGTCACATCTTAAACGGTGGCAGAATAAAAGTTCGTAGTTCTCACTTATTACCAGGTTCTGGGCCATAGCCACTCTTGCAGCATTAGCTCGGGTCGTTGGCAAGATGTCGAGTAGCTTCACTTCACCAACATTAAGATCCACCACACACATAAACCAATGATTTCTATTGTCATTCACGGGGATAAAGAGCTGAAACAATCAACGATTTCCATTGTAATATACATATGACATGAAAGTGCATAGGATATTTAATATATTAGTGCTTCTTCGTACCACATTATAGTCCGTCAACCGGCCATACAGTTTGAAAATATGACGCCAATAATCAGCAATTGAACCATCATCCATTATCCCTTCGACAAGCTGAGACTACAAGACAACTTTTTATTATTAACCATGTATCCTTACAAAACCACATCCATTTGTTCATAATAGACATAAGATTCTTTAATATTAAACATAAACTCAATGCACACAAAATGTACCCCCTCCTTGTTTTAGATTGCTTCCTTTTATCTTCATCAACAATTGTAAACCCAATGACATCTATAACCTAAACCATAAACAAAACATATAACAACTATCGTACTAAATTTCTTCAAATATGCTGCAAAATGCTTAAGGGGAATAGTCAAACCTACTAACCATTGAACCGACTCAACTTCCTGGTCGTAACGTATCTGCATCGCTTACAAACAAATATGTGTGGCCAAAATCTACGACGAATTCATTGCACCCATATAAAAACTTACAAATTATATTGAACAGAACAACATCATTGTAGCATACGTTCAGATTCAGATTGCTTACCCTGCACGCAAAGACGTATTTCATATATAGTCGTACGTGTTTTTCGCTGACGCGCCTACTCCCTCCAGTACTTGCACGTATGTCAATATTTTCAATGCTTACACATTTGTTGTTCAATACTTAATGACACAAATAAGTACTGCACGTTCAACCAATTAAAATTTATTACAAAACCTCGGTAATTATAGAACCCCTACAATGAGTTTGAATAACATACGAATTTCACCCATTATGCATAATCAAACACAACATATAATGTTCTAAACAAACCCTACTTAAACCAAACATTGTCCACATCACACTTCCTTCAATCGTTGACTTTATTCATGTTCCAAGTTCTCATTCCCACTCTTATCCCTTTGCCACTAACCTTTGCATTAACTACTGCTCTTGTCTTGCCCTACAAGTTAACACCAACAATATCAGCAACTATAATCTCATACCTTAACTTTATGAAACATTGATCAAAATAACTTATAGTGCTTATACCTTTTTCTTTGTTTTCGGGACATCATCGGTTTCTTCCTTCAACCACTCGACATCGTCCATCAATGGGTCCTCGTCAATATCAAGTCCATGGTTCGGATCGGACTCTTTGACTTCCTATTTCTCAACCACTTCTTCTTCTTCTTGAACAGCAACAACAAGTTCTCCATCAGCTTTCCTCAACGACTTCTGCAATTATATCATGTTGGCATTTAAATTCTTGTATTCCTCATTCAATTCCCTTAAACTCTCTTCTAATTCTTTTTCCTTCTCCACACGGGCTTCCAGACTATGTTTTATTCCACCCAACTCTAACAGTACCGTGTGCGGCATCTCCATAACCACATCATTTGTTCCATTAAATCTTTCTCCATAACCATCAGCGACATCAACTCTTCTGCTCGTGATTCCACTCCAAAAATCAAATAAACTCACTTACATTTATTATTAATCAAAACATTATAATAAAACTCAATAAACTCAATCACATGAAACAACTACTACGTTCGAACAAAACATACTTTTAAACATAAATTATCTCTAATATCGTGAAGCATCCGGTCATGTATGTCAACCCATCACGAACTTTCCACTTGGCTACTCCATTAAGTAACCTCGCATATGCATATTTGCACCAATTAAGTTTTCCGTTCAACCCCACTGGGCACAACAACCGCAAATGTTCTGAGGAAGGCATCAAGTTCACATTTAGACTTATAAAAACACTGACAATGAAAAGAAGAATACGATCTCTCAACTCATCTCCCTCAAAAGCACCGCTAAGTATCTCCTGCTCAAGTTCCTTCACTATGGTATCCCTCATTATTCGGTGCTTCGATGCCATTTCTTTTGCATCAACATTTCTCGTGCCCATTTCAACATCCACTCCTCCATTCCTCAAACCCAGTACAACCTCCACCTCTTCAACCAACACTAGAATTTTATGTCCATCAAATTCCATCATCGAGCTGTGACATCAAAATTCTCTACTAAACTACGACATAGGTTGCGATGAATTGCTCTCGGTTTCATTTCCAATAACGGACCAAACCCTAATTCATTAACAATACCCTCAATCTTCAACTTCGTCATCTCTTCAAACATATCTGACATCTTAATGATGCTACATCTTGAAGATATCTCCTACAACATTTCATACAAACATTAATTACTTAACTGTTACGCGAATATACATTATGTTAGGACATTTTCATCTCTTTCTCCATAAATAATTTTAAAAATTCACTTACCTTTTTGTCTTTTTGAGAAAGTACAATTTCCTTCACATTGCCTGTAGCTTTCCATTCAGCCTGAGCCTGCTTTTGCTCCTCGTACATTTATACATAAGGCTTCTTCTCATCTTCACTCATATGTTTCCACCTCAAACACAATGCTTTTCTTTCCTGTATCACTCCCACAATTAGTCAAATACAAATACCATGTACACTTAACAAACCATTACACAACACACTTACATTGTTGTTCATTTTCTTCTCCCCCTTCAAACGTTTACATTCGCTTTTACTGTAAAACAAAATTTCACTGTTAGCTTATGCAACTCATATTTAATAAATTAAACAATTCTAAATACATTCAACTTCAACTTACCAGAAATGGAAATATGGTGTACATGTCTTAGGTGCCTTAGGCTCCCTTTTATCAGACTTCTTCTCATGCTCCATTGTCTGCAATGTGTACCTAAAATAATCAAAGAGGGAACGTCGAAAGGCAAAAATGATGACACTTCTACAAAATCTGAACTTCATGAATAGGATTTTGCATATGAATTCCAAGGACTTGTTCTATTTCACCTCTTTACATTGACATATGACTTCTACATTTCAGTTTTAGCAAAGTATAAATAGTTGCCAACTATTTATAAGAATATGTCTAACAAATCAAAACTTTGATGTAAATACTATATATGGTTAAATTTTTCATTCAAATGTAATGATATTTGGAGGTTTCTGTTTCATTCTCAAGTTCGACAAATAGTATCAACCAAAAAATATTGCTTTCAACCATGTGTAGTGAAACCTCATTTCTCAAAATTACATACTAGTTCAAATCACCTATTTGATCTTAAGAAACAATCACATCCTTCCAACACATTCAATACTAGAGCTGTAGAGCATATGCATCACTTTTTTAACCAAAAACCATAATTATCTCAACCAACAATCTTAACCATTACATGGATTTCAACACAATCCTTCTTACAATCCAATCTCCTCGACAATATTTCTTTCAATTTTCGTACCATATCAACTACAATTAAAAAGGGGGAAAATTGAAGGAACTAGCACTAACTAACCTAAACACTCATTCTTCCAATCCAACCTACTCTACATTTCTAACATTTATCACTCTCAATTGAAACATCACTGAATTATTCAACCTAATTTCTTTTGTTATTCAAGAAGAAAGCCAACGAGTTATTCAAGGCTCTAATCCAGTTAATAAAGGTGTTCAACAATTCTTTTAACTATTGTTATCTTTGTTCCTACTTTTTATTTCAATTTAATTGTTATTGCTTGTTTATTGCACCAGAACTCTAAACCGCCAATAACCCTAAACTCTAATAATTCCTTCTTCCATTCCAATTTCTTCTACAATATTCATTATAAAGTAAAAAGAAATTTTTATGGAAGAATATTCAAACGATTTATACAAAATCCTTCATTATTTGCAATGTGGTTTCACTCAAATCATAAAAAACAAAAAAAAAGAAGAAGCAAGAACTAACCTCCAAATCCGTGTTCAAACTCAATCTCTTCCTCGAATTTCCTTCAGATTTTCTTCCTTACTTGATGGATATAATGCCTTCGTCCCCTGGTTTCGATGCCCTAACTTTTAGATTTTCTTTTCCCGCTTCCTTTTAATATATGTCAACTATATCATCATAAAAGGGTTACCGGTTCACCGAGAAATTATATATCCTTTATTTTTTTTTATTCCAACTGCTATATTAAAATTCGCTTCATCCAATGACCCTAATTTAATGATGTGTATTTAATCGGCTTTTAACCGGTTTGTTTTAGAATTCCCCCCAAAGCTTGACAAAAACTAGAAAAATATTTCTGGGATATAGCTGAACTCTGCTAAATTAAAGAGAAAACATGGGCCGAATAGCGACGGCGGCGATAGTGAGCCTATGGGTAATTCCCGTATCCATCCTGGTCAATCGCATTGTTCCCGATCCTTACATGGTAAGACAACCAGTTTAAATTGAATTCTTTCCAAACGATATTGATAGTCACTAAAATAGTCAATTTTGGGTCGATTACCTGTTTTATATATGTGGGCAGGATGAGATTTTCCACATACCTCAGGCTCAAAAATACTGCAATGGCGATTTCATGAGCTGGGATCCTATGATCACTACCCCACCTGGCCTGTAATGTTCTCTTTCTTCTCTATTCTTTTGCTTTGTTTAGACGAAGGTTGGGGTTTACTTTAACTGTATTGTAAAAGGGTTGTTCTATATGAAAACGAATGATTTAACAAAGTATAGATGTTATCAATTAGCGAGTGTGATTGATTTTGAGCCGGGTCAAATTGGATCAAGTTAATTCTGTTTAAATTTTTTTTGAGTTATTTCCATTCGGGTGATTTGTGATAGGTCGTTATTTGTTCAATTTTAAGACTTAGAAAGGGTCATTTTGAATCCGGATCATTTCAGGTTCTGTTCACTTTGAGTTGAGAGCTTTTCGGGTTCGGGTTGGTCGGGTTTGAGTTCAAGTTAATCAGGCCAGATTTTCGGGATTGAATCAAAATTGACAGGTCTATGACAAAGGGATGAACTTGCTTATTCAGTTAGATTATATTGATGTTGCATTGAGAATTTCTTTTCCAGTCTAGAAAGATGGGTTATTTACTCTATTGCTGAATTGTTGTAAATTTTTATTAAGCATATGTTAGAAATACTTTGCAGGTACTATCTTTCACTTGTTCAAGTTGCTGCTTTGTTTCCAATTAAGTATTTTCTACAACTGGCTTCATCGTTCCCGGAAGCTTGCTCCACTGCAGTTCTTCGCTCTATAAATGGGGTCTTGGCAGTACTGTGCAGCATTCTTGTGTATGAGATAATAGCCCACTTGAGGCCAGCTCTTGATGATAGAAAAGCAACACTTCTTGCTACAGTTCTAACCCTGTATCCACTCCACTGGTTCTTCACTTTTCTTTACTATACTGATGTTGCATCACTTACTGCTGTGCTCGCCATGTATCTTGCATGTCTGAAGAAGAAATATCTATTCAGTGCATTGGTAAACGAGTCGCCTTAAATATTTTCCTGTACTGTCATTAAATGATAAAACTTCGACACACTGCCTGGGAACAAGATTAGATAGCTATGTTTCACATTGCATATGGGAAACCGAGTGTCTAGCTTTTTAATCTTGCTATAAAAGGAAATTAAATCAAACAGTTTTAGGATATAATAGATTCACCTCTACCTTAATTTTGTCATATATTTCTTCTTTGTTGTTTCATGTAGAGTTTTACTCATTTCCATTGTGTTCTTACAGCTTGGGGCAATGGCAGTTGTTATTCGACAGACAAATATTATATGGATGCTTTTTGTTGCCTGCTCGGAGGTCATTGATATAACTACGGCACATCAAAAAGATAGTGTGGAAGTAGATGATTTAAAGGCATCAAACAAGGGTACCATTCTATCAACTGTCAATACCGGTGTCAATGTGAGTTCAAACTTGAGGAAAAGGAAGTCCAAGGGAATCGCAAAGACTAATAAACCCTCTCACTGGAAAAACATCTCTTCAACATCCCGAGCATCAGGTTCTTTTGACATCTTTGATCTTTCTTTTGTTAGTTAATTTGGAAAACCATGTAAGTTAATCCTTGTTCATAGGGTTTAAGCGGTTGTTCTTTGTAAGAGAAAAGGTCATTTTTGTTAATGTTGTATCCTTTTGGCTTTATAATGCAGGTCTGCTTCATGAGATTCAAGCTATTGTTTTGACTTCATGGCGCATGAAGTGGGAGCTTATGGTCTCCTTTAGCCCATTCTTTTTTGTACTGCTGGCATTTGTTGCTTTTCTCTTCTGGAATGGGAGTGTAGTTCTCGGTATCATTCGTTTTAAAATGCTATTTGGTTCCTTAACCTCCCTTGCTTTCTTTCTTTAGTTACTCTGCCTCTTAATAATGCAGGTGCAAAAGAAGCTCATGTAGTTTCTCCACATTTTGCACAAATAATGTATTTTAGCCTTGTTTCTGCTGTTCTTGCGGCTCCTCTGCATTTCACAATCGGTCATGCTTTAGATTTGTTTCGGTCATTCTGGAAGAACAGGCTGCTTGGCGTTTTCCTTCTATTATTGGCTTTGATCGCTAGTCTCCTTTCTGTGCATTTTTTCAGGTTAGTTCACATGAATCTGTAACTCCTTTTACTCTTCTTCGTTGTTGGATGAAAACCTTGGTACTCTTCCTTAATACGGTTAATGCATTTTTGCAGCATTGCTCATCCTTATCTTCTTGCTGACAATCGGCATTATACTTTCTATCTTTGGAGGAAGATCATCAAATTTCATTGGTCAATGAAGTATCTTCTGGTGCCATTTTATGTTTATTCATGGTTCTCAATCTTCCGATTATTGGGTTAGTACATTTCATTTTGTATATTATTGAACTAAGCTTGTCCCAACTTTTCTGAGGCTGCAATATATCTTGCGTTGTCAGATAAAACTCAAAGGAGGATTTGGATATTGGTGTATTTCTTTTCTACTTCTGCTGTTCTTATCCCTGCTCCGCTAATCGAGTTCAGATACTACACCATACCATTCTATTTTTTCATTCTTCATACCAATAATAACGATCGCCGAAGCTGGCTTCTCATGGGGATTCTATATACAATCCTCAACATATTTACGATGACGATGTTCTTGTTTCGGCCATTCCACTGGGCCCATGAGCCCGGAGTCCAGAGGTTCATATGGTAGGTAGAAAACACCAAAAGCTTTGCCAATCTTAGTATACATCATTGGATCATAGAGAACTAACACCCTGTATTACTTGTAATTCTTCCATTCATGTCAAGCCAATGGGTATTTCATGTTTGATATTACACTTTGTAACCAAATGATGTTGGTGGTAATGGTAAACATTTGTAGTTGATAATACAGTTCATATTACTATTATATTTTTCGGTTTCTCCTACAATGTAATGAGATGCTAAAAAAAATGCCTTTAACCAACCAGCTTTGTGTTCCAGTTTGGTCATATTCTAACGGTGAGTTCTGGAGTTTGAAACTCAGGACCAACCACCCATGTCATGTATGGCTGACTTTTTTAAAAAGCTGCCAGAATGTCTGAGAAGGGTCTATTTCCTTGCATTTATAAACTAAAACCAGTTGGAGATGAGTTTATTGAGTACTTCTATCCTACATTTCTAAACACATAAATATTTTATTGGATAATATAATAACATGAGATTTATTAAAGGGTACACTATACAGTTGGTTATCCAATTATAAAGTCGCCACTTAAATTTAAAAAATGATTACAAGGTAATATTTGTTCATATATATTCTTAATCCTTTGATAATGTGCATATACTTTGTAGACAAAACGATTTGAACTCGTGTTTCCTAAGATGAACATTAACTTAGCTAACATAAACTCGATTAAAAAGCATAAATTTATAGGGAAAAATACTATGAATGTTGTGAATAAAATAAAGAAGAACAAGAATAAGAACAAGAAGAACAAAGAGATGAGAGAAAGATGGAGATTTGTATTATTCTCAAATATAGACTTGTATACAATGCCTTCAATGAATCATCTATTTATAGGCATAAGAAGTACATAATACATTAAACTCTAATTCATAGAGATAATATTCCTAATAATAAATAAATCAAACTCCTTTGATAAAGTTCTAATCATGATAGGCATCCACATAGATAAATATTCATAACACTCCCCCTTGGATGTCTATGAAGATAATGTGCCTCGTTAAAACCTTACTAAGATAAAAACCCAGTGGAAAAAAAAATTCTTTAGTGAAGGAAAAGGAGTACACACATCTTTGATACGCATAATATGTTGCCTCATTAAAAACCTTACCAGGAAAACCCATTGGGACAAAACCTCGGTTAAGGGAAAAAGAGTGCAACGCGTATTTACTCCCCCTCATGCAAACATCACAGAAGATCTTTGAATCTTCATAATTTAATCTTGAATATCATTTTTCTAAAGATCGTGAGGGATGAAAAATTTGGAGTAATATGTTCCATGATGTATCCACTTTCAAACTGTGATATACATCTTGCGTTATCTTCACACAAGATGACTTTTATCATATCTTGTAAAAGTAAATTCACATATCTTTTGGATATGTTGGGTCAATAGTCTTAGCCAAACACATTTTTTTGGCTTGCCTCGTGCATAACAATTATTTCTACGACATTTGAGGAGGCATCAATGAATGTTTGAAGATCTAAATGTAATGATCTTTGTATATTCATAGATATTTCTTGACCAACTAATATATAGTGCTTCAAGACCAAGAAAAGATATAATTATCTTTATTCACATCCAACAATCTTACAACTATTGTGATACTCAATAGATATGCTCTATTCATATTGAATCTTCTTTAAGATTCTTTCAGCTTATGTATATTCATAGACAAAAGAAATATATAAAAATGCTCGATCTTCAGGTTGAGATAAATTTGATGTCAAGATTCAAGTACTTGTATTGAAAGTACTTCACGAGTTTCCAATTTGAAGCTCTTTAGGAGTTCTAAAATTATCATAATGGATCTTGATCCAAACTCCTTTATAAAATACATAAGGAAATCTGATCATTCTTATAGTATTTTTTTAATTAGCATTCACTAAGGCGATTATACCAAATGCGCCAAAATATTCATGAGACATGTCTAAATAAATTTTCTTAAAAATTTTCAAATGCTTATAGCATTTTAGATCCTTCAAGGCTAAATATGGATCCACAAATAATTAGACGCATGTAAAATTTTCAAAACTGCCAAAGTAATTGCATCCACCATGAAGTAATTAAAACTTTTCATAAATCATAGTTCAAGTCGTATTTACGACTACTTATTTGTGCCTCACTTGCATTACACCTTTAGGTGTTTGGACTGCTGGTCCAAATACTTCTATTTTAGAAGTTTAAAGCGTCTTTCAACATTGGCCAATTCAATATCTATACTTCTGGATAGATTTTTATACAAGATCCTCGATTTCTTTCTTTACTTCTATAGAAGTATTTTATGTAAAATTATTTGTAAAATCGTTGTCGACAACTTTCCAATTTTCTGGTTCCATTCTCGTAATGACATAACTTATCGAGATCTCTTCAAGATTTCAATCTTTATTTCAGGTACCTGAAACTCTTATAGAGTTTTATTATTTGTTATGTCTTGGGTCTCTTCAGGAGCACCCACCTCCAATATATGACCATCTCATATTACTTTCTATTTACGAGAATTTTGATCATTGGAACCATTTCAACTATCATGCTTCATGCATGATTTACATTCTCTCGCTCTAACATGTAATTTAAACTTAGAGCATTTCAGCTGGTATATGAGACTTAATTACTCTCATTAGGTCAGTAAATATGTCTGGCAGTTGACATGTAATAACATGAATTATCTTATGAACTTCTAGTTCATATACGAGGATCTAGATAATGATAATTCATTTTCCTCTATCCAGCTGATTATTATCCCCTTGATGTTGAGAAAAATCATGTCATAAATGATTCTCCAATTAATGTTTAAGAATTTAAACATAAAAGGAGACCCGTACTCAATATATATTCTCAACCCTTTTTATTTACCCATTTTGTGCGTTGTGGTGGAGCAATTCATATCGCACATTCAAAAATCATAAAATGGGAAATGTATGGTTTCTGACCAAAAACCAATCATAACGGGGAGTTTATTATAACTCGTTGGCTTGATGCGTATAAGTGTTGCTATATGGAAACACCATATAAATAATAACTCTTTTGTTATCATAGTTTAGCTATTAAATAGGAGGCATCCAATTGAAATTTTGCTAAACTATATTTTTCATAATCAATAGGCTTTGTAACAATTGATATAGCCTAAAACATAAACCCACTAGCTTTTCAAGAAGAATAGTCTAACTGCATAATCTGAATCTTTTTAAAATCAATCTCACAAACTTCTGGTTGTAAGTCGATAAAACAATGTAGATGCATCTACTAAAATCATATAAAACTTTCCACATTTGTGGATATATGGGCCCATATTTCGTTTAGATATGCAAGACATACAGTCTTAACTTCAGTACAAGAACTTTAAGTTCTAATTCTTTTGGTAAGTGGGATCATCTATATTCTTTGAGAACAAACAACACAAGAACTTCATGTTCTTTTAGTAAGTGGAATTTAATCAATTCCTTTAAGCAACACAAGAACTTCACGTTCTTTAATAAGTAGAATTTAATCCATTCCTTTGAGAATAAGCACCACAAGAACTACAGGTTCTTTTAATACATGTGCATGTAAATCTCAATAATTTCTGCACCATTATTGATCAGGATGGTCTAACCGATCATGCCAACTATATATATGTGTATATATCTCTGAATTTGTAAACTTCTTGTTTACCATAACATGTAATTCAATCTTACTCGTACATGTCTAGTTCGACCATCAAAATTGTTCATTTAAATAGGAATATATTTAGCTCTTTCGGAGCTTTCAATTGAAATTATCTTTTGGTAACAATATAGAGCTCTTCTAGAGCTTTCAACTGACTTTTTGACTACCAAAACTTATAAACATATTGGCTTATTTCAAATGCCAATTGATAACATATGTTATCTATAATTCTCAAAGGGATAGTTTGCGAACTCATATTGCTCTCTTTATGACTTTGACGAGTATAACGCACTGTGAATATGGAATAAAGTTCCATTTGACAATAACATATTTGCTCAACCAGAGCCTTTTGTGATATTAGTACTTCCGGATATAGTACTCACATTATTCTCTTGCATTTTAATTGAGAAATGCATAATTGTGCACCTTTCAAAATGTGCTTTGTTTCATTTACTTCAGGTAATGAAAATATGTACTTTGTATCATTCACTTCGAGGAATGAAAAATATAAAATATAGCACATCATATCAAGTCGATTATCTATCAGAGATAGACTTTCAGGTGCTCTTCCGAAGTATTGATATTTTAGTACTTTGAGAAATACTACTCATATTTCCCCTTGCATTTAAATGGGAAAAATATTTCTTATGCTTAAGTACAATATGAGTACTTGCATTATCTGTTAGGCATAAATAGCCACAATTCTAGGCATAAATAGCCACAATTCATTGTATATTTTATTCCGGAAGTAATCATATTCTTCAAATAATAAATTAACATAAATCGTAAATAAATAATATGTGAAATAAATAAACATAAAGCAAACTAACATAAATAAATAATAAATAAAACGAATTAACATAAGAAAAACCAATTATTCATGTTAGAGGTTATAAGGGAAATAAAATAAACGGTAAATTATTCCCTTCAAGGGTTATGAGAAAATTAACAATATCCAATTGAGTTGGATCAATAACGCCATAATTATTTTCGCCATAAACAAATTTTGTTTATATTTTATTTCATTTATCATTCATGATTATGGATAAAGTCCATAATACTTTGGCATTTGACAAGTACGAAACCAATGGTTTATAACATCACGTTGGTAAAAGGATTTTACTTCCTTAGAATGATCTTTATCACTCTTGTCATCCTTATAACTTCGCTACCAGCGGGTAGAAGTATTCTTAAAACGACTATATTTTTCATGTGTATATTCATAGCCTCGACCACGATCACAACTTTTAATGTGATTTTTTATTCATTCCATAATATAATCTCACATTCACTTCAGGGAATGGAGTAGAGCCAGTGGGCCTTTAAAACTTTTTTCACATATCCTTATCACAGAGAACAAAGATTTAATCCTCGTACGCAACATTGTTAAACCTGTCCACAAGGTCCTTTAAAAACCTCCTTTGAGACCAGTAGCCTCGCAGAATGGGATGTCCAGCCAATTATATTTGGATTATATCGAAATTATGTCTCTAATTGAATAATGATTTACCATGTTTGCATTCACTTCAGGGAATGAAACATATCCAATAATTGTATGGAATAAACATCATGCTTGCATTCACTTCAGGGAATGCCCCATCATTGATAATTGCATGGAATAAACATCATGCTTGCATTCACTTCAGGGAATACCCCATCATTGATAATCGCATGGAATAAACATCATGTTTTGCATTCACTTCAAGGAATGCCTCCCATAAAACTTTTGGATCAAGAAGAATTTTCGTAACTTGAAATTGGGAGAAGTCTATGGTCGAGTTTTTCGACAAAGAAGAAAAATTGCTTTCGAGCAAATATAGACTTTATAACAATCTTTTTATAGATTGAAATTCACCATGATTTATCGCACATTAAAATCATAATTTAAAGAATAAAAATAAAATAAGAATTTACCGATATTAGTTTTCCTCTCGAGGAAAATGGAGACGTAGCAAATGACCAAAACATCTTCTCATAATGTCGTGTCTCTTTCCAAGTCATTTAAATACATGTAAAACTCAATACATGGTTAAAATATCAATATCATCAAATAAAATATTATAAACACATATTGATCTTAATACAAAGTTCAACCATTGTGTCAAAAATAAACATATATGAAACCATAATAATAAGATCTATATGTATGGGTTGAATTGAATATATTAGAAATCAGAGGATCTATGTCATAATTCTCTCTTTAAAAAAAACTAAACCAACAAAGGTGTTTCATTAATGTACAAATCTTTGTTACTAAAAAAAACCTTAAACCTAGAGTACATATTTTAATGAATTTATATGAAAGACTACCATAGTTCTACGTACATAACTTTTTTATTCATGATTACAAAGTATAGTCAGTAAATCGAACAGGCTTTACATGCACCATCATCAAACTTCATGAATTTACAAATATACAAACACAAATAATAATAATTAAGTATGAAAAGCATAAGCAGTTGAGTACCAAAAAATGAAAACCCACAAATACTTTCGCTCAACAAACCTTAATCGATTTCATCGTTCCTTGCTTTAAAAGCCGAGGAGGCAGGTAAGGAAATCATCGCGACATTATCGATTTTTTCCGCTAATTAACCCTTTTAGGAACAAGAGAAAACACACGTAATTTACACCAAACACAACATCTTGTCTCTGTCGATTCGTCTTTTGGTTTGTGAGAAGCCACAAATTTATCTCTTTCCAATGTTCGAATAAAATCAAACATACTTCCAAAATTTTCAAAAATTAAAACAAAGCTAAAATATAAAGAGTAAGACAATCGGTAACTAAAAAAAATAAGGAGAAAAAAAAAACTTATCTTTGATTTATTCTATAATCGAATTCTTCCCGGTAACTTCTTTTGAATTATAACGATGAAGACCTCAGTTGATTAGAGTCTCGTGCTGATAACGTGTTGTGAATAAAATAAAGAAGAACAAGAATAAGAACAAGAAGAACAAAGAGATGAGAGAAAGATGGAGATTTGTATTATTCTCAAATATAGACTTGTATACAATGCCTTCAATGAATCATCTATTTATAGGCATAAGAAGTACATAATACATTAGACATCCACATAGATAAATATTCATAACAATGAATAATTTATTTTTCTAACTATACGTGAAAGTATTTACTTATTTTATTTAGTTATAATATAAATATAGTCAACAAATAGACAAATTGTTAAGTTAATGCAATGCAATAACTAAGTGGATTTGAATCCCAACTTCAACGTCACTCTTTCATATAGTGGAATTAGTGTGCAATGACGTAATTTACCATTGGTCAAATTTGGTTTAGTGGAAACCAAACTTTAAAGAAACACTTAAATACTTGAGCTTAGAAGATTACAGTGAAAGCAGTTGAAGAACTCGGAGAGCAGATATATGATGACTTCACCATTTTTAACCATTCCATTTTCAAACAATTTTTCATATTCAACTTCTGAAACTTTAAATTTAAGATTCATGGTGAAGCTAATACAGTAGCCGATTGCATGAGTAACATGAGAAGCTCGTTAGATTTTGGATTGTCACTTTTATCTACATCAAAAACACCTGCACCTAATAAGAAGGAAATGATTATAATCTATTTACTGATGATCGCCATATCCTTCCTTCCAAAGAAATAATAATCACCGAAACATCATCATGATACATTCGTCGTTCCCCTGATGGGATCTCAACCAATTCATGGAACTCTAGACCTGCAGAAACAAAGGAAAGCTATAAACGATGCAACTTCATATGTTCTTTACATAATGATGGAGAGAATTTGTACCAGCTTTCTCGGCTGCTCGAATCAGTACTTCTTCCACAAGATGTTGTGCCGGATCACCGTCGGGAAACGAGGCGGTGAACCATTCGATTCGGGAAACAACTTGTTGGTTTGTGAAGTACTGATAGAGTCCATCGGATGACAGTATCAAAAACTTGTCACCAGGGCTTAGTTTATAATGATGAAGTGAAGGAGATGATGTGATGTATGGTGATGTTCCGACATAATTGATTCTGAAAATTTCACACAAAGCATCGTTCCATTTAGGCTGCAAACAAGAACAGAACAGAACAGGGTTAAACACATGAATCAGTTCCATTTCCACATCCTTCAACCGGTAGGCTTTGGTTTCTCATTGATTTCTTACATGTTTGAGAAAACCAGCCCCAAAAGCTCGAGTGACCTTCAGATAACCTTTCACTCTTTCATTAACAACTGCTTCATCATCATCTGGATGTTCTTTCCCGATTCTCTCAACTTCCTGTAATGAAAACAAAAATCCCATTTTTTTTATGTTGATTTTGAAAGCAAAGAAAATGAAGATAAATTCAGAGAATAGAAGGGGAAATTCACCTCTTTAACATCTGTGTTATGATCCATTGTGAGCTGATGAGGTGTCAAATTAGAAGACCCTGTTTTTTGTGCTATAATGGCTCTGCTATCCCCCAAATTCATTACATAAACATCTTCTCCGTTCATCAACATCACCAAAACACAAGAACCCATTGCGTGTAACTCGGGCTTTAAATCAGCCATCTTTAAATAAGTCTCTTCGGTTTTAGTTAAAGCCTCTGAAAGTGCTTTCAGAAAATCGGAGTGTTCGAATTCTGACGCAATCGGACTGTCGCAACCGGACTTCCATTTCTTGAAATCGAATCCGGATGCTTCATCCGATTCGGCCTTGCCGGTGTCCGTGTTCCATAACAGCCCTTTAAGCTCTTCGAAGACGGCATTGAAGAGATTAGTAAGCAAGTGATCAGGCGCATCAGGGCCACTGAAACCATCATAAATCCCGACGAAAATCCAGCCTTCTTCTTCTGAAACAACGAGATGGGTTCGGTCCTCGCCGGCTTTCCCTTGCGCCCATTGCAAGTTCTGGCTTTTCATTGAAAGCCGGTAACCGTCACCGTCGTCGTCGTCAAGATCGTCAGTTTGATCATCAACGCTCAAACTCCCTCCACTGCTTGGATTATTAGTTTTGGTTTCTATAGCTGACGAACGTTCTTTGTCTGAAGCAAAACATATCGTTCTCTTGAAACTCTTCATAAAAACCGAACCTTTCTTCTTTGACTTATTAAAACTCCCATCGGACAAGCTTTTGTGGAACTTAATAATCGGGCTCGACAAGAACCCACGATCCATTGGTCCCGACCAACAAGGGGAGCTGCCACGTGGAACTGGCTGTAAAGTAAGGGAAGCGACTAGCTCGGAGCTTTTAAACGTGGAGGAACGATCGGGTAACGGGGATGGCGCCGCCGCCAATGGGACCGTTGTTAAGTTGGCGCTAACGGAAGCTCCGGAGATGGAGCTGAACGTCGTCGATGTGGTGGTGGTGGAGGAGGAAGAATAAGAAGAGTCGACCGAGGAGTGGTTTTCGGCGGAGGAGAGAAGGATCGGGTCGGGTCGAACGTAACAGAATGAATGTCCGATGAAGTCTTCGGAGGGGTGAGGCATAACGTGAGAGGTCATTATCATTCCATGGCTTGGGCCGGCATTGAAAGAACAGCAGTGGCTTAGCTTTCTAACAGTGTTTCCCATGATTTAATGTTTTTTTTTTCAGGTGGTTCGGTTGTTTTGGTTTCTATAAGGTTGTAAGAAGGGAGAAGAGAAAACGAGACTGTAATAAAAGAAGAGAAACTGAGGAGGGAGTTGACTTTTTAAGGGAAAAAGAAGAGGCCCAGGCCGAAGGAGCATTATTTATTTATTTATTTATTCTTATGATTATAAGAATTACAAGTTGTTTTATTTTAGAAATTAATAGAGGAGTTGACTATCTGAGGGCGCGTGGGGGAGTAATAGAATAAAGGTGATTGAGCATATCTCAAAGTCAAAGGCTTGCGATTCGTACAAGTGGGTTTTATAAAGTAAATAAATAAATAAATAAATAAATAAATAAATAAATAAATAAATAAATAAATAAAACCAGTTTAATATTATCAGAAATAGTTATATACTCTTGTGATTATTATGAAAAAAGGGGAAGGCTAAAACCTGCAAGCACTAAATCAAATGTATCAAAAGAATTTTCTTAATTGGTATATGCTATATTTGTATTCCCATCTTAGCAGCGCTCATGAGATTTTGAAGACTTGAGACAAATCGAAAAATTAAGTCTCGAATAATAAGTGTTGAAAAAATTTTCTAAGAGTAAGTTTTTAATAATAAATGTTAAAAATAAATAAATTTTACGAGTACGCCCATAATAAAAAAGCCCCTAATAATAAATATTGGAGAAAATTGAGCCTCTAATAACAATAATTAAAAAATTTAGCCCAAAATAACAACTATTGGAAAAAAATTAGACCCCAATAAAAAATACTAAAAAAAGAAATTTTAAGAGTAAGCCCCTAATAACAATTATTAAAAATTAATAATTTTAAGAGTAGGGCCCTTAATAACAAATATTTGAAAGAAATGAGTCTCTAATAATAAGTATTGAAAATTTTGAACCTCAAATAACAAGTATTAAAAAATTGGACCACAAATAATAAACATTGAACAATTTAGACCCCTAATAACAAATATTGAAAAAATATATATTTTAAGAGTAGTCCCCTAATAGCAAATATTGACAAAATTGGATTTAAGTGTATGTCCTAATAACAAATATCAGGAAAAAAATGAGCCTATAATAACAAGTATTTTAAAAAATGGACCCGTAATAACAAATATTAAAAGTTTAAGGCAATCAAACATACAACAAGGCTCAATTCATCCAACAAGGTTTAATAAGCAACCAAACATGCTTAACATCCACCAAAAAGGTCAAAAGCCAAACCAAGCATACTTCAATGCTTTAAACATGTTAACAACATTAACAATAGCTAAACATAAGAGTTTGGACACCAACTCCATATCAACAAGTCGAGCATTCCCATTGCCTAAGCATTATTACAACTAAGAAAACCATACTTTGAGCTAGCTCCTCCTTTGCCCCGCTTGCCTCCGAAGCTACTAACGATCTACATTGTTGTAAAAAGAGAGCGTAAGCTTAAAAGCTTAGTGAGCGAAGCTCTAAAACACAACAACAACAATGCAGTTCAAAACATATATATAGTTTTAAAAACAAAACCATTTAAGGAGGAAGTACGATAAAATGGAAACATGGACAAAACATGGTATGCACATGCATAACCAATTTCGGTGGGACTACACATCACCGTACACAACAACTAGCATATTTCCGGTGGGACTGCACATCACCGTACACAACAACTAGCATATTTCCGGTGGGACTACACATTATCGTACTCATCTACTAGTCCTTTCCTGTGGGACTACACATCATCATATTCAACAAAAATTAACCATCACGTGAGGCTTGACAACAACTACAACAACATTAAAAATGTGATAAAAGCAAATTGAACTTAAACCAACAACGTGTATAAACACATTCATCGACACTTAACGAAACAATGCAAGAAAATAACTACACTTACACTTGGGTTTAGGTTGGCCCCTAAGGCTCCACCCAAACCCCAAGAAACCTTCATTGAACATTATAAAGCTTCAATCAAATTCCACTCACCAGCTCAAAAACCCCAAACAAGCTAACGGTCCTCCTTCAAGCTTCCACAACTTCACGAATTCTCGTCCGGAACTCCCAAATTGATTTCCCCTGTTTTCATCCATAAATTCACTGTCCAACATCAGTTCACAAATCTACAACATTCTTTCGACGATTCAAAGCCGAAATCCACCAAAATACCATCAAATTCGTTCTTAAGCAAAGCCCAGCAATAACCCGTCAATTTAAACATCCAAAACACTCATAAATATACCTAAAAGCTTCAATTCGAAGCTAATAAACCATCAGATCTCATTTCCCCACATAGTTAAATCGAAAACTTAAGAAATTTCACTCCAAACACTACTCACAAGTATAGTTTCTGGTTTGATTGATTAAAACCTTATTTCAACACTTTATCAACACCAAAGTATGATTTACAACTAACCCAAAACGTTGTTTTCACCAAAAGCTTAAACCCTTCAAATACCCCATTTTTACCCAAATGTTGAAACTTGAGAAAAATCTTCAAAACTTGAAAGAATAAGGTTGAAAAAAAGATTGGAATGAAAATAAGAATAAAACCAAGTTTCTTACCTCTTGAAACCTCCAAAAATGGTGAAGATTGGTGAAAAAGGTTGGTGGCTATGGCTTGGGAGAGTTTAACGTGAAAAGGACTTTGGAAGGGGGAAGAAGAAAAAGATGATAAACTTTTGAAATACATTATTTTATTTTAATTCAAAATTATCTCAAAAACCTATTTATTCCCATTTTACAAAACAACCTTTTTTTAAAATTTCCTCTTTCCTCTAAAGCTTTTAAAATTGGTAACTTTAAATTGTTTCCCCAAAATTACTTAACCCGAACCGACCTATCTAACCCGGATATCTCCCAAGCCCCAAACCCGGTTGTTACATCTTCTTTCCCTTTATTCATGATTTTGTGTGTGAGGAGAGACCCCATGAGTTCATCGAGCTTCAAGGATTTGAGTTTTTTAGCTTCTATGATGGCCGTCTTCTTCGAGTCCCAAGACTCGGAAAGAGAGTAGATGAGTTTAAGAACAAGCTTGTCTTCTGGAATGATTTCTCCATAGCCTTTGAGTCCATTAATGTTGGTGGAGAAACGATCAAACATCTTCATGATGTCTTCATCTGGTTTCATCTTGAAGTTATCATACTCGAGGTTGAGGAGTCTGATCTTGGTCTTCTTTACTTCACTTGTTCCCTCGTATGTGACTTCAAGCTTGTCCCATACTTTCTTGGCATTCTCACAAGAAGAAACTTGGGCATATACATTCGGGCCTAAAGCACAAAAGGTGAAGTGCAAGGCTTTGCAATTAAGCTCCATCATATTCTTGTCGTTGGCATTCCACTCCGCCTTTCTTCTTGTCGGCACGAAAAGTCCATCATCAATAAGGTCCCATAGATGATAATCTTTACCCTTGATGAAGAACTTCATCTTATTCTTCTAATAGGCATAGTTTTCATCGTTGAAGAATGGTGGCTTGTCGATTGAGTGCGCCATTGCTTCGGTTGGTTGGATTGAAGTATCGAGCTTCTTGGATCACCTTAATAGGATGTTAATCCCGAACAATTGAGCCAAACTCTGATACCAATTGTTAATCTCGATGGTCACAACCGAGATGCTTGCCAAGTTGTGGAGAAGGTTGATTTTTGGGTGTTTAAGTGGAAGCTAAAAGATAAGAATTGAACACAAGGATTTAGAGTGGTTCGACTTTCTAACCCAAAGCCTACATCCACTACCTTAGCTTCCTACTAAGGATTTCAACCAAATTCACTAAGAATTTCATCTCATTTTCTCGGATTAGGAGAAAACTGTTAGAACGAATAAGCTTTCTACCCAAAGCTTGATCAAGCACTCTCTTACAAGAGAAATTCTAAGCAAACTTGAAATCCCTTTAATAGGTATTTGTTTGCACTATTAAGCACTCACCTAAAACCTAAACACTTGAGCATATTTGACAATGTTTAGCTCACTAGTGTTGTCTATACAAGAAATATTCAAATTTAGCTCTAAAGACAATTTGACATTATAATGTTGTAACAATTGAAGCATTAGTCTTCCATTGATGCTTGGAGGTCCTTTTTATACTCCCAATTGAGTTTGTAGCCGTTGAGGACCGTTGGGATTGAATTGGAGACGTTGGAGACTTTATTTCCCTCATTAATTGTAGTTCTGAAGCTGTCCGTTTCAGAACAGGTGAGCTCATATTGGAACGACCTTCTTTAGAATTAGCCGTTGAAGCCTGATGTAGCAAGCCATATCAAAACGCCTCTGGCTGTATCGAAACCGTATTGAGCTCTATCAAAACGGTTACAAACCGTTTCGGTACGAGTGACCATTGAACTGCATTTAAAAAGTCGTTGGGAAAATTTGACCGTTGGGGAGGTTTTGACCGTTGAGCGTATCGAAACACCAAAGGGGTGTTTCGAAACCGAAACCCTCCATATCTAAATGGGCAAGCCTTGTTTCGGTACGTGTTTTGGCAGTTTCAAACTGTTTTGAAACAAGTTAGCGTATATCGAAACGAGTACCTTGAAAACCCTGGTTTGGCTACTTAAAAACATTTCAAACCTTGCCAAAACATTTAAAACATCCACAAACTTATTTTCAAGTTGTTTGGACTTAAAGGAATTTTTGAAATATTTTCAATTTAGTCCAAAACTATTTTTCAATTATTATATCAAAACATTAGTTCTACAATCTCCCCTTTTTGATATAATAAAACCAACCTAAAAAATTGTTTGGGATTCTCCCTCTTTGTATTTTAAAAATTTAAATAAGAGACTTCAAAAACTAAAAGAAGTTAAAGCTCCCCCTTATTCTCTTGAAAAATCAATTTTTCAAATCATTTCTCTCCCCTTTTGTTATCTCAAATAGAATTTAAATAGCTTTAAGTTCAAAATAACTTAGGAGGTTAAAAAATGACAAATAAGAATTTGGTTTTATAATGGCTCCCCCTTACTCAAAGCATCATCAAATAATGTTAGTCCAACATATATGATAATCTAGTTGAATTAAAAAGAAATAAATCAAATTAAACAAATAAAAACAACTAGATTTTACCAACACTTGAACTAATAGGGAGGATGTGAAGCCTTCTTTCTTCAAGTGTTCTTCCTTGTGTGCATGTAGCTCCCCTCAAATTTGGACTTGTTGATCAATCTCAATCACACCTAAACAAGACAATCAAGTAAATTTTTTTATATCCAAATTGCTTTGGATCCATAGACATTAGTTGCACAAAGTTTAGTCCCCTTAGGAATCCATTTTTCAATTTCATCCTTTTTAGTTGAAGTACTTAGTCCTTTTGGGACCCAAATACTTCTAAAAACTTTACCATTTACAAATCTAGGGGCACTAGATTGTCTAACATAAAAGTTTGATTTTCCAAAATTAATTTTCTTTTCTAGTTTCATGGAAATCAAAATCTTTTCTTTCTTAAGATTATCGATTTGCTTTTGATGATCTTTTTCCATGGTTTGAAACAAATTTTGTAAGTTTAAAACTTCAAGCTTAAAATCTTTAAGTTTTGCTTCAAACTCTCGATTTGTTTTGGAAAACAAATCATTTTTCTTTTTTCAATTTTGAAACCAAGTTTTTATTCTTTGAAAATGATGCCTTGAATTCCAAAAGCAAATCAACTTATGCATCTTGTAATTCATCAAAAGAATATGAACATGAGGTAGATGAATTAGAAGTTACCCTTGAATCTTCTTCGATAGCCATATGGCAAAGGTTGGCTTGTTCATTGTCGGTGGAGTCTTCATCACTCAAAGTAGCCACATATTCCTTCTTCTTATGGCTTGAAGAGCGTGCCTTCTCTTTCTTTCTCGATTCATACTTGGATTTTCCTTTCTCCTTCTTCATGAACTAAACAAATTTGTTGAAGAGAATTATCATCTCTTCATCTTCACTATCTTCTTCGCTCAAATAAGCGTGTTGGCATGTAGAGAATGGAAGGGCAATGACATTTACATCGATTCCTTGCCTCTTGATTTTCTTCCCCCCATCTTCCTTATCTCTTCCTTCTTTTTCTCTTCTTCTTTCCCTTTCTTCATGATTTCGTGTACGAGGAGAGACCCTATGAGTTCATCGAGCTTCAAGGATTTGAGGTTTTTAGCTTCTATGATGGTCGTCTTCTTCGAGTCCCAAGACTCGGGAAGATAGTAGATGAGTTTACGAACAAGTTTGTATTCTAGAATGATTTCTCTATAGCCTTTGAGTCCATTAGTGATGGTGGAGAAACGATCAAACATCTTCGTGATGTCTTCATCCAGTTCCATCTTGAAGTTCTCATACTCGAGGTTGAGGAGTCCGATCTTGGTCTCCTTTACTTCACTTGTTCCCTCGTATGTGACTTCAAGCTTGTCCCATACTTCATTGGCATTCTCACAAGAAGAGACTTGGGCATATACATCCGGGCTTAAAGCACAAAAGATGAAGTGCAAGGCTTTGCAATTAAGCTCCATCATATTCTTGTCGTTGGCATTCTACTCCGCCTTTATTCTTGTCGGCACGAACGGTCCATCTTCAACAAAGTCCCATAGATGATAATCTTTACCCTTGATGAAGAACTTCATCTTATTCTTCTAATAGGCATAGTGTTCATCGTTGAGCTACATTTAAAAAGTAGTTGTGAAAATTTGACCGTTGGGGAGGTTTTGACCGTTGGGCGTATCGAAACACCAAAGGGATGTTTCAAAACTGAAACCCTCCATATCGAAATGGGCAAGTCTTGTTTCGGTACGTGTTTTGGCAGTTTCAAACTGTTTCGAAACAGGTTAGCCTGTATCGAAACGGGTACCTTGAAAACCCTAGTTTAGCTACTTAAAAATGTTTCAAACCTTGCCAAAAACATTTAAAACATCAACAAACTTATTTTCGAGTTGTTTGGACTTAAAGGCATTTTTTGAAATCTTTTCAATTTAGTCTAAAACTATTTTTCAATTATTATATCAAAACATTAGTTCTACATATTACATAAGGCCAGATAAGAGCCCAACTAAATAACCCTAATTTCGAATATGATATCCTAATTTCATCTCTGCGCAGCTGGCTCCCAGCCGTTAGATTCGAGATAGATCTAACGGCCTAGGATCAAAACCCGAAAGGTTCCAGAGTCCTCACGCGCCCACGCTTCCATCGCTTCAGCTCCCCACTCGCGTGTATGACCCACACGCGGGTCCTCGGCTCACTTTACACGCCCACACTGTAACGCCCCGAGTTTAGGGGTCGGATGTTACACGAGTGAATTGGGTTTGAGTCATGGGCTTGTCTTAAATTAATTGGGCTTTGGGTTTAATTAAAAAGAGTTGTGTCTCATTAAGGGCAAAATGGTAATTAGGAAATAAAGGGAAAATAAGATGGAAAAAAGGATTTTTGAAAAATGCTATTCATCTTCTTCCTCTTCTAACATTTCACGTCAAAACCTTTCTAAACCCTTTGTCACTATTTCATCAAAACTCTTCACCAATTCAAGGGCTCTCTTCAAGGTAATTTCAATTTTGATTTCTCCTCATTATTTCCAACATTTCCATAGCTTTAGTTTTCATAGAAATCCCCTTTCAATGTTTTTGAGGTTTTCAAGTTTTAAAGTGAAAGTATGAAACTTTAATGGATGTTCGTTTTGCTTTTGATATGAAGAGTTAAGTTATGAGTTAACCTAGCCCTAAGTTACATTATATCTCAATTTGGTTGGTTTTTATTAAGAATCCCGAAATTGGGTTTTGGGGGTATTTTAAAGGTGTCAAAATTTGTGTTTTTGGTGTGGTTTTGTAAAAGATGGTTGGGCTGGGGTTATAGTGATGCTAGAAGGTGATTTTGAAGGTGTTTGGAGGTGTTTTGGGCATTGGATTTGGTAGTTTTCTGCTGGGTTATTAGAGAGTACGAAAATGAAGAAGTTTTGTTGGTTCATGGGTTGGAAATGTGGTAAATGGGTCTTGGAATTGCATCTCGATTGTGACAGTGATTTTGGGGTGAATGATTGAGTAAATTGTTGTTTTTTATTGACTAGAATCAAGGGAAACCATCGGAGAGGCTTCGGGCACGAATTCAGGGAATTTGGAGACTTGAGATCGGTGTTCGGCTTCCGTTTGGGTTGCATCAGTGAGTGAAAATATTTTGAACTTGATTGGATTACAAAAATGGATTCTTGGGGGTTTGGGTGGAGCCTTGAGGGCTAACCTAAACCCAAGTGTAAGTTTACTAATCCTACCCTGATAGTTAAGTGTTGATGTATGAGTATTTGTTGTGATATCGTATGCATTGTGGATTGCTTTTACATCCGTTGTTGTTGTTAGTCGTTGTTGGTGTCGAGCCTCACGTGATGGTTGTCATAACTACGGTGATGAGTGGTCCGACCGGTAGTGAATAGTAGTAGAGTAAGGTGATGAGTGGTCCCACCGGAAAACTATTAGTCGAACGGTGATGTGTGGTCCCACCGTGTGTGTTTTGGTTGTGCATGTGCAAACCATGTAGTTGTGTTTCTTTAGTGCGTTCAATGGTTTCTTTATCATTTAAGAAAAGTGTTTTGAAAACTACATGATTGATGAGTTCTTAGAGCTTCGCTCACTAAGCTCCCAAGCTTATGCTCTCTTTTTTCCAACATGCAGATCGCTAGAGTTACGGAAGGCAAGTGGGCAAGGGAGGAGCTTTACTGAGTTCTCAAGTAGCTCATGTATGGTTTAAGTCTTTGTAATAATGCCTAGGCGATGGGGGTACTAGACTTGTATGAAGTTGGTGCCAAAATCCTTAGTTTGATTTTGTTGATGTTCTAGCATGTTGAATTGTTGATGCTATGTTGGACATGTTTATGCTTCTAGGTCGTGGATTGTAAACCATGTTTACCTTGTTGCTTAAATGCCTATGTGTTGTTTTGAGAGCATGTAAATCTTGCTAGTGGATGCATGTATCTTTTAGCTAACTAGACCCTTTATGCATGTTTAGAATGCAAGTTTCTCTTAAGTATGGTTGCCTCAGATTTGATGCTCCGTTGTTTGGTTAATTTGTTTTGTTTGCTTAATCTTGGTTGCTAAATGATGTATGAGTGTTGGTATGTTATTAGATGAGTCGTAAAATGCATCTAGAGTTGAGTCTTAGGTCGTTTTTCAGTCAAGTTGAGTCTTGTAGGCATGGCATATCGGTACGCCCAAGGGCCGTATCGATATGGTCCTACACTTTGGGGCTCAGTTTAAGCCTAGCGTACCAGTACACGGGGGTGTATCGATACGCCAAAAGCTCTTTGGAAATCTGAGATATTGACGAGATTTTGGCGTATCAGTATGGGTCTAAGGTGTATCGATACAATCTTTTATCGTTGACCATGAGAAGTTGACCATTGAGGGCGTATCGGTACGGTCAACCAATGTACCGATACAGTCTCTCTGGGTTGACTGGGGGTTGTTGACCAAGTCAAGGCGTATCGATACGGTCTCCAAGCGTATCGATACGGCCTGTTGTAAAGGCTAAAATGGGCTGTTGAACTACTTGAATTGATTGCTTTGTATCGCTTCGTTGTCTCTCCGCTGTCGTATCTCACATAGGATGTATGAATGCCTTTAGACAAGATAATAATTAAAAAGAATTGTCTAGGGTTGTTAACCGAAGGGGAGCCTTAACGGGTTTCACTTCGGTTTTCCCCGTGTAACCTACTCGGACTGGTTAGTCGTCTAGACCGGGTCAAGGGGGTTACATTTGGTGGTATCAGAGCCTGAGGTTTCCGAGACCTTGGGTAGGTAAGTGAGGTAAGTTTGACGTGTTATGTTGTTGCCATGTCTTGATGAGTGTTTTACCATGTATTGCTTGAAGTTTGCTTGCTAGTACGGTGTTTGAAAGCATGTTTTAGTGGCTTTGTTGTTGGTTAAGGGTTGGTCAAAGGTCCCCATTGTTAGGTGTTGTTGTAAAAAAATGGTTTTTGGTTTAACGAGCTTGAGAACCTAAGTCCTTGCCCTTTTGCTAACCTAACGTTTTTCTTATGTGTTGTGTGGTTGCTGTTTTAGATTCTATCTTGATATGGTGAGACCGAGGGGGTGACCTAGAGTGGGTGACCAGGCACCCGGGGCTGATTCTCCTGTTCCTCCTGCTCCTGATAGTAATGGAGTGGGTGGCGAAGGTAAACAGCCTCAGGTTGGTGCGCAAGTCAGAGGTGATGGTAATGGGCCTCAGGCCGGTGCTAATGTTGGAGGTGTTGGGGCTTAGGCGGGTCAGGGTCCAGCGGGCGCAGACATGACTCATTTGATTCAAACCATAGCCGGAGCTTTTCAGACAGCTTTGGCCGGTGTACAAGCTGCAGCACCATCTCAGGGTGCGAGGACAGGATTACCTCTAGAGAGGCTCCGTAGTTTGGGCGGAGTTGAGTTCCTTGGGTTGACTCCCGAGGGTTCAGAGGCATGGCTTGAGAGTACCACACGCATCTTGGGTCAGATGGAATGCTCAGACGCCCGTAAGTTGGGTTGCATCATCTCCTTGCTTCAGGGAGACGCATATACTTGGTGGACCACTATTACTTCAGGTATGGCCGAAGCGGATATCACGTGGGAGTTTTTCAGAAATGCCTTCAAGAGAAAGTATCTCAGAGTTCGATATTTGGCCGAGAAGAAGAGGGAGTTTCTGGCTTTGGTTCAGAGTAACAGGACCGTGTCTGAGTACGAGGTTCAGTTTGTGAGATTGAGCCAGTATGCACCTGAGTTGGTTCCTAGTGAGAGGGAGCGATGTGAGCGCTTCCAGTATGGGTTGACTAGAGATGTGAAGACCTACATGCTTTCCTCTGACTACACTGGGTTTGATGTTTTGGTCTCGAGGGCCAAGGATATTCAACAGAACTTAGGCTCTAGTGCTCGTGCTAGTGGGTCCGATTTAGGGAAGAGACACACAAATTGGGACAGAGATCATGCCAAGAGGCATAGGGATATGGGGTGTCAGCCTGATACGAGACATAGGGGTGATAACTATGGATGAGGCCATCAGGGCCAAGGAGCTGTGGTACACACTCCGGAGTGCACTAGATGCGGGAGACGCCACCAGGGCGAGTGTACGAGTACCTTTGGGCCATGTTGGAACTGTGGTTCCCGAGATCACATGAGGCACAACAGTCCACACCCGGCTAGGGGTGGACCAGCTCCAACTAGGGGTTTTGAGCATCAGAGAGGCCGTGGGCGCGGTCGGGGAAATTTTCAGCCGAGAAACGAGGGTCAAAGGAACTTAGCTCATGTAGTAGCAGTTCAGCCCGAGGGAGGAGGACCGGCTAGGGTGTATGCTCAACGAGAGGCTTGGAATGATACTGATGTCATTGCAGGTAATTTCTCCTTACAGTCTTTGAGTTTGCTTTCTTTGATAGATTCGGGGTCGACACATTCTTATATTTTGGGTGAGCACACAAGGTCATTAGGGTTACCATGTGAATGACTAGAGGTAGGTGTAAATGTTACTAGCTCTTTTGGTGATACAATGGTAGTTAGGAAAATGTATAGGAGGTGTCCCTTGATGGTTCAGGCCACGTGTTTCCGGTTGATATGATGGAGTTACCGTTCTACGGTTTTGACGTGATTTTGGGCATGGATTGGCTCGTAGAGCATAGAGCTAGGGTTGACTTCGAGACCAAGAGAGTCTCCTTGAAGCTTACAGATGATTTTGAGGTTGTGGTAGTTGGTGAGAACGTTAGGTTCTTGTCCAATGTTGTCTCTGCTGTGGAAGCCCAGAAGTTGTTGGATTCGGGTTGTTAGGCTTATTTGGCTTATGTGATGAATCCGAATATGGGTGAGGTCAGACCGTAAGACATCAGAACAATTTGTGATTTTTCGAGTGTTTTTCCGGAAGAGTTGTCGAGTTTGCCTCTAGATAGAACAGTTGAGTTTGCTATTGAGACGTATTCTGATTCAGCACCAGTGTCTATTGCTCCGTATAGAATGACACCAAAAGAGTTGAAGACACAGATTCAGGAGTTGTCTGATAGAGGTTTCATTAGACCTAGTATTTCTCTGTGGGGTGCTCCGGTCTTGTTTGTGAAAAATAAAGATGGTAGCATGAGGATGTGTATAGATTATAGGCAATTGAACAAAGTGACAGTGAAGAACAAATACCCTTTGCCTAGGATAGATGACTTGCTTGATCAGTTGAGAGGTGCTTCCGTGTTTTCAAAGATTGACTTGAGGTCCGGGTACTATCAGTTGAAGGTGAAAGATGTGGACATACCGAAGACAACCTTCCGTACACGTTATGGGCACTATGAGTTCTTGGTGATGCCTTTCGAGTTGACTAACGCTCCAACAGCTTTCATGGATATGATGAACCGTGTGTTTCATGAGTTCTTAGACAGATTTGTGGTAGTGTTCATAGATGACATCCTAGTGTACTCTAGGACCGAAGAAGAGCATGACGAGCATTTGCAGTTAGTGCTTCAGACCTTGCTAGAGAATCAGTTGTATGCCAAGCTAAGCAATTGTGAGTTTTAGATTAGGGAGGTGGTCTTCCTAGGTCACGTGATCTCAGCTAAGGGGATTAGTGTGGATCCCAAGAAGATTGAAGCCATAGTGAGTTGGAAACAACCGAAGTTAGTCACAGAAATTCGTAGTTTTCTAGGTTTGGCGGGATATTATAAAATATTTGTTGAGGGATTTTCTAGGATAGTGGCTCCTTTGACTAAGTTGCTTCAGAAGAATGTCCCCTATGAGTGGTCAGATACAAGACAAGAAGCATTTGAGAAGTTGAAAAAAGCTTTGACCGAAGCTCTTATCTTGATACAGCCTGAGCTGGGAAGAGAATTTGTGATTTATAGTGATGCATCGTACGTAGGTTTAGGTTGTGTGCTTATGCAAGAAGGTAAGGTGGTAGCCTATGCTTCAAGACAGTTGAAAGTGCACGAGAAGAACTATCCCACTCATGACATAAAGTTAGTCGTCGTAGTGTTCGCTTTGAAGATCTGGAGACACCATCTTTATGGTGAGAAATGCACCATATATACCGACCACAAGAGCTTGAAGTACTTGATGTCTCAGAGGGAGTTGAACCTTAGACAACGTAGGTGGTTAGAGATTCTCAAGGACTATGACCTTACGATAGAGTACCATCCAAGTAAGGCAAACGTAGTGGCCGATGCTTTGAGTAGAAAAGTGGCAGTTGAGTTGCGAGCTATGTTTGCGAGATTGAGTGTGTCCATAGATGGTGATTTGATAGCCAAGCTTCTGGTTAAGCCTTCGTTAGTTCAGTTGATTCGAGAGAAGTAGTTGCGAGACGAGTCTTTGGCACCTCACGTGCAAGATATAGCCGAGGATAGGCCTACTGATTTTTGTTTTGGTGAGAACGGGATCATGTGTTACAAGGATAGGATAGTGGTTCCAGAAGACGCCGAGTTGAGACATACGATCTTGAACGAAGCTCATAATAGTCCTTTCGCTATGCATCCGGGTAGTACGAAGATGTATCGTGGGTTGAAAGAAGAGTACTATTGGGTTGGGTTGAAGAAGGATGTGGCCGAGTTTGTAAGTAAGTGTATGGTTTGTCAGCGAGTCAAGGCTGAGCATCAGTTTCTTTCAGGGTTGTTACAACCGTTGAAGATTCCGGAATGGAAGCGGGAACGTATCACCATGGACTTTGTTTCAGATTTACCGTTGACTTCTTTGAGGAAGAATTTAGTGTGGGTGATAGTGGATAGATTTACTAAGTGTGCTCACTTCATACCTGTTCATACCACCTATACTTTAGATAAGTTGGCCGATCTGTACATCTGTGAGATAGTGAGACTACATGGGGTACCGAAATTGATTGTGTCAGACCGAGATCGGAAGTTTACAACTAGATTTTGGGAGTGTCTGCATCGTGCCTTGGGCACATGGTTGAACTTCAGTTCTTCGTATCATCCGCAGTCAGATGGTCAGTCATAGAGGGTGATTCAGGTGTTGGAGGACATGTTGTGGTGTTGTATCATCAACTTTCAGGGGTCTTGGGAGAAACATCTACCGTTAGTAGAGTTTGCATACAACAACACTTATCAGGCTAGTATTTAGATGGCACCGTATGAAGCTCTGTATGGTAGGAAGTGTAGAACTCCGATTTGTTGGGCCGAGGCCAAACAAAAGCTTGCACCGATGCCCGATTTGCTTAAGGGCACTACTGAGAAGGTAAAGTTGATTTGTGATTGTTTGAAGGCAACTTCAGATCGACAGAAGTTGTATGCCGATTTGAAGAGAAAAGAGATAGAGTATGCCGTGGGTGAGAAAGCGTTTTAGAAAGTCTCACCTTGGAAGAAGGTGATGAGGTTTGGTAGGATAGGTAATTTGAGTCCGAGGTTCATTGGACCTTACGAGGTAGTTGAGAGGATTGGTCCCGTTGCATATAGATTGAGACTCCCGGCCGAGCTAGAGAAGATTCATGATGTATTCCACGTGTCGATGCTCCGCAAATATAGATTGGATCCATCTCACGTAATGCCAGTGGAAGAGATTGAATTGAATCGGATTTGACATATGATGAGGAACCAGTGGAGATCTTAGCCTTAGAAAGCAAGGTGTTGCGTGGTAGGTCAATTGAGTTGTGTCAAGGTGAGGTGGCAACGTCGAGGGGTGGGCGAGGCCACTTGGGAGAGAAATGAGGATATGGAAAGGAAGTTTCCTTATCTCTTTCAGTCAGGTAATTTCGGGGACGAAATTCCTTAAGTGGGGGAGAGTTGTAACGCCCTGGATTTAGGGGTCGGATGTTACACGAGCGAATCGGGTTTGAGTCATGGGCTTTTCTTAAAATAAATTGGGCTTTGGGTTTAATTAAAAAGAGTTGTGGCTCATTAAGGGTAAAATGGTAATTTGGAAATAAAGTGAAAATAAGATGGAAAAAGGGATTTTCGAAAAATGCTATTCATCTTCTTCCTCTTCTAACATTTCACGTCAAAACCCTTCTAAACCCTTTATCACTATTTCATCAAAACTCTTCACCAATTCAAGGGCTCTCTTCAAGGTAATTTCATTTTTGATTTCTCCTCATCATTTTCAACATTTCCATAGCTTTAGTTTTCATAGAAATCCCCTTTCAAAGTTTTTGAGGTTTTCAAGTTTTAAAGTGAAAGTATGAAACTTTAATGGAATTTTGTTTTGCTTATGATATGAAGAGTTAAGTTATGAGTTAACCTAGCCCTAAGTTACATTATATCCCAATTTGGTTGGTTTTTATTAAGAATCCCAAAATTGGGTTTTGAGGGTATTTTAAAGGTGTCAAAATTTGTGTTTTTGGTGTGGTTTTGTGAAAGGGGGTTGGGCTGGGGTTATAGTGATGCTAGAAGGTGATTTTGAAGGTGTTTGGAGATGTTTTGGGCATTGGATTTGGTAGTTTTCTACTGGGTTATTAGAGAGTACAAAAATGAAGAAGTTTTGTTGGTTCATGGGTTGGAAATGTGGTAAATGGGTCTTGGAATTGCATCTTGATTGTGACAGTGATTTTGGGGCTGAATTATTGAGTAAATTGTTGTTTTTGATTGAATAGAATAGGGAAACCATCAGAGAGGCTTCGAGCACGAATCCGGGGAATTTGGAGACTTGAGATCGGTGTTCGGCTTCCGTTTGGGTTGTATCGGTGAGTGAAAATATTTTGAACTTGATTTGATTACAAAAAGGGATTCTTGGGGGTTTGGGTGGAGCCTTGAGGGCTAACCTAAACCCAATTGTAAGTTTACTAATCCTACCCTGATAGTTAAGTGTTGATGTATGTGTATTTGTTGTGATATCATATGCATTGTGGATTGCTTTTACATCCGTTGTTGTTGTGTAGTCGTTGTTGGTGTCGAGCCTCACGTGATGGTTGTCATAACTACGGTGATGAGTGGTCCCACCGGTAGTGACTAGTAGTAGAGTAAGGTGATGAGTGGTCTCACCGGAAAACTATTAGTCGAACGATGATGTGTGGTCCCACCGTGTGTGTTTTGGTTGTGCATGTGCAAACCATGTAGTTGTGTTGATTTCGTGCGTTCAATGGTTTCTTTATCATTTAAGAAAAGTGTTTTGAAAATTGCATGGTTGATGAGTTCTTAGAGCTTCGCTCACTAAGCTCCCAAGCTTACGCTCTCCTTTTTCCAACATGCAGATCGCTAGAGTTACGGAAGGCAAGTGGGCAAGAGAGGAGCTTTACGGAGTTCTCAAGTAGCTCATGTATGGTTTAAGTCTTTGTAATAATGCCTAGACGATGGGGGTACTAGACTTGTATGGAGTTGGTGCCAAACTCCTTAGTTTGATTTTGTTGATGTTCTAGAATGTTGAATTGTTGATGTTATGTTGGACATGTTTATGCTTCTATGTCGTGGATTGTAAACCATGTTTACCTTGTTGCTTAAATGCCTATGTGTTGTTTTGAGAGCATGTAAATCTTGCTAGTGGATGCATGTATCTTTTAGCTAACTAGACCCTTTATGCATGTTTAGAATACAAGTTTCTCTTAAGTATGGTTGCCTCGGATTTGATGCTCCGTTGTTTGGTTAATTTGTTCCGTTTGCTTAATCTTGGTTGCTAAATGATGTATGAGTGTTGGTACGTTATTAGATGAGTCGTAAAATGCATCTAGAGTTGAGTCTTAGGTCGTTTTTCAGTCAAATTGAGTCTTGCAGTGCAGGGCGTATCGGTACGCCTAAGGGCCGTATCGATACGGTCCTACATTTTGGGGCTCAATTTAAGCCTAGCGTACCGGTACACAGGGGTGTATCGATACGCCAAAAGCTCTCTGAAAATCTGAGATATTGGCGAGATTTTGGCGTATCAGTACGGGTCTAGGGTGTATCGGTACGGTCTTTTATCGTTGACCATGAGAAGTTGACCATTGAGGGCGTATCGGTACGATCAACCATTGTACCGATACGGTCTCCCTGGGTTGACTAGTGGTTGTTGACCAAGTCAAGGTGTATCGATACGGTCTCCAAGCGTATCGATACGACTTGTTGTAAAGGCTAAAATGGGCTGTTGAACTACTTGAATTGATTGCTTTGTATTGCTTCGTTGTATCTCCGCTGTCGTATCTCACATAGGATGTATGAATGCCTTTAGACAAGATAATAATTAAAAGGAATTTTCTAGGGTTGCTAACCGAAGGGGAGCCTTAACGGGTTTCACTTCGGTTTTACCCGTGTAACCTACTCGGACCGGTCAGTCGTCTAGACCGGGACGAGGGGGTTACACACGCGCACCGGCCTAACTCCCCCCCACACTCTTCGTGGCTCTCCAGCTCCACGCAGTGATGAATGGTCTCCTTCAAGGATTTGCAGCGCCACCGATTCTCCAGCCACAGTACCAGACTCATATGCACACAAACAGCAAAAGAAAACGGGGATTATCAGGGAGAAATCGACAATTTCAGTAATGCAACTTAATGTCAGATTGACATAGAAAAAATGAATCCGGCCAAATATGCACAGATCGGCCAATAAGGATTAAGCAATTTCATTTCTTTATCCTCAAAAATTGTAATTTTGGGCTATATAAAGCCTGGACCAACATTGTAAAAAAAAGAAATCAATTGGGGATTTTAGAGATCAATAGAAAGCAAAAAATCATATTCTAATTTGGGTTTACAAAGAATAGGGGTAACAAGCCTAAGCCTTCGGGTAAGAAAGGGTGAGTCGACGAAGAGGTTGCTTTTTAGAGCTTTCAGCTTTTCGAAAAAGATAGGATTTTGTTTGGTTTCTTTTAGAACGAGTTTTGAATTTGGGTTTACAAAGAATAGGAGTTTCGAAATGTGTTTTTTTAGATTTTCGGTGTCGACTAACGGCGACCAAAATGGCGACGCGTGTCGGAGCTCTCGGGATTTCAGTGAAAGGTGAGGGGTTCGATTTCAAGAAATGAAAAAATGGGATAAGTTGTTTTTTCAAATGTATTTTATACTGATTTTAAAACGAAAAAATGGTTCAATCCCATATTAAGGACTTCCGTGTCCCTTTAATCGCGCCGCGACCCTTCCGTATTTCAAAACCCTCTCCGCGGTCCCTCTAGCTTTTCTGAAGTTTTTAATTTCGTCCCTGTTTTTATTTTAGTCAAATTTCGAATGGTTTAATGCGGTTTTGCCCCTTTAAATTTCGTTTCTGTTTAATTTGGTCCCTTTCCGGTGTTTTATCCCCTTAATCATGCATTTTTAATTTCTGTTCTATATTTACCTTTCTTTAATTTTAGTCCCTATTTTATTTATTTGCTTTATATATGTTTGTATAATGTGTTGGCCTTGATGTATATATTATGTTATGTTTTATATTGCATAGTATATGTTTTGTACATATATATATAATATGGTTTCATTATAGGTATAATATATGACTTAATATGTGTTTGATATAAGGAATATAAATATATATATATATATATATATATATATATATATATATATATATATATATGTCTTTTTATTTATGCGTGCATAGTATAGTTTTTACATATATAAGGTATATATATATGATGTATGGTTTCACTATAATATATAGTATATATATAATATAAGGTTTTCTTATATAATTTAGTTTTAATATATATATATATATTATAATATTTGGTTTTAATGTGCATAGTATAGCTTGCCCGTTGTTCTTTTAATGTTATCTAACATGCATTTTTAATTGTCTTTCACGTGACTTTTAATATTCCAATTTGCATGATAATTAATTTAAACCATACAAAAGGAAGGTATTTATTAATCCCAATATTTGTGTCGTAACAGTCTGAACTCAGTGGATGTTGATCAAATATTTGGGGTTAATTTTTACCGTCTCGAGGTAAGCGATAATAAAAAAAGGGAAATATCATAACATCATTCTTAAATGTTTGCATCATGCATAAATGTGATGTACAAGAGCCGAACCATAAATTAACACGACAGCCAGACTTATATGATGTCGGTTTAATCTATGGTTTGATGTATCGTCATCCTTATTAATTAAATGCCTAATTAATTCCATAGCACCAATTTGATATAGCCCGTACTATTAGAGCCAGATTTTCAATTAAGAACATCTAATTAAAATAACTTTAAACTTTAAATAATTTCCATCGATTAAAGGCCCCCAAAACGGATCTCTGGTTTTTATGGTGTCCGGCCTACCTTAGTGACCGGTGGCGACTCCAAGTCTTCATTGTTTTTCGAAACTCGAATTTTTAAAAAGAAATTCTCCTTTTAACAAATCTTTTTTCAAAAGATGAGATACTTTAAAGTTTTTTTTTTCCTTCAAAAAACGTCGCTACAACATGGCGACTCCACTGGGGAGCAAATTTTATTTTTATAAAACAAAAAAGAGAGTTAGACCAAGAAAATATTTGTTGCTTTTTATGGTGGGAATTATTGAAATTTAAATTAACTTTAATTAGGGCTGTTCTTTCTTGAAAATGTGACTTAGATCGTACGAGCTTTGATAATTGGCGGCATTCGAATTAATTCTTTATTTAATTTCTAAGGAATCACCGACATGTGTTGCATCATGATCTTCAAGCTCTATACTCGAGCTCCGTCCCTTAAGTGGGAGTAAAACGCCCATACCCACGTGAGTATCCCTCCACGAGTCAATAATTCACTTCTGGAATCCACGCCTTTTACACGTGAGCAGCCCTCCACGTCACTAGGTCGTGCTTTCCCTCGAACTGAAACCAATTCACAAGCCTGTAATATGCTAGAATTGGGGTTCTTGTTGCCTTAGTAGGTAACAAGATAGGTTCGAGTACCCAATTCGAACCGAACCCATGTGTGAGAACTTAAGAAGCCCACCCCGTTAGAGCCATGTGGATAACCATAGCAAATTAGAGTGCGTATGTTTAGGGCTCTCTATATGTTTATTGTGTGTTTGAATCCTCCGTACTTACTTTTTACCCCTTGAATTTATTATTTTTAGATGGACTAACGCTTTTATTTATTTTGCTCCTTTTTTTCCTCTTTGTGTTTTTGCATATTTTATCATATCATGAAGAGCACCTTGAGATGGAAATAGTCTGAAATTAAAAACTAGATTAATGCGAAATTTGGGCCGTAACACTGATGAGAAGGATCTCGACGTGCAAATATAGCTAGAATGAGAGCAATTACATGACAAGGAAAATATTTCAATCGGAGATTTAAGTAAACAATGTTAGCCAAAACTTTCACGAACACAAAGTTTAATGATGTGTCCAAATCAAAGTTAGTATGGTGGGATTCCGAGGCAAGAAATGCTTTCAAAGGCGAGAATGAAGACCTCTCATATTTGATAGATGTTCCAATCAAGCGATCACTACTTCAAGCCTTAGTAGAGCCTTGGAGTTCAACCTATAGTTGTTTCATGATTGGCAATTTGCTTTTGACTACAACAATTTTGGAATACCAAGCTCTTGTAAGAAGATCAACAAAACCGTGTCAAACAAGAACAAAGCCTTCCAAGGCAAGATTAAAAGTTTTTCGGGGACTTTGTGTTGGGTTTTAAGGTGCTCGATTCCTTCAACCGATCTTGCTCACCAAGTGGTGGAGAAGTGGAATTTTGGGTGGATGTGGTGTGGAAGCTGAAAGATAAATAACACAATGATTTTAGAGTGGTTAAACCTTCTAACCAAGGTCTACATCCACTACCTTAGCTACCCACTAGGGATTTCCAATCAATCCACTATTGTTTCGTCATTTTTTCTAGGCTTAGGAGGAAACCCTTATACACCGATCAAACTTTCTACCCAAAGCCTTGATCAAACCCTCTTTACAAGAGAAAAGATAAGCAAACACAAATCCCTCTAATAGGTGTTTGTTTGCACAATTTAGCTCTCACCCAAAACCTAAAACACTTGAGCAAATTTAACAATTTTGGCTCACTAGTGTTTGTCTATCCAAGAAATGACAATTTAAGTACAAAGACAATTCTTGATCATTTGTTGATTGACAATTGAAGCATTAACCATATCTTGATGCTTGAAGGTCCCTTTTATGCTCCTTAATGAGTTTGTAGCCGTTACTAGCCGCTGGGGATAAATTGGAGTCGTTGAGGACTTTATTTCCCTTCATTAATGCTGTTCTGTAGCCTTCCGTATCGATACGCATGGACCCGTATCGGTACGGCCTTCATCAGAAACTAGCCGTTGGTCTCTTGTCAGCCTAGGCGTATTGATACGCTTGAGGGCGTATCGGTACGGTATGATGTTTAAAAGAATGTTGGAAAATATGACCGTTGGGGTTGTTAAAATGGGATCGGAACGCTGACTAGGCGTATCGATATGATCCCTCACCGTATCGAAACGGCCAAGCCTGTTTCGATACGGGTTTTGGCAGTGACCAAACTGGGCAAAAAAGGTATCGATACGGGTTGGACCGTATCGGTACGAGCACTTTGAAAACACAAGTTTGGTTGTTTTAAATCATGAAGAAAATTGCCAAAACATTTTTCAATTATTATATCAAAACACTAGTTCTACACTTTGCCATCTTGGGTTGAGAATTCAGAACAAGAAAGAACATTCTGAATGAGAAGGAAATCTTACTTTAGCTTCAGCATACTTCAAAGATCAAGTTCGATGAGACCTTTTTGGAAGAGCAAGTCAGGTGTACCAAATAGCGACATTGGAGTAATTACAATTCGCCGCCTACACCACTTGGGGGTAAGGCCAAGAATGGGCACATTTGATAACTTAGATACAAAGGATCACCTGAGGTTACAATTCCTAACGAAAGATGCTGCCAAGCTTCCAAGAAAGAAGAAGGGATTGTTTGGATACTGCCTTAGGGACCACATATGTAGTTGGTTTCCTTTGATTATTGTCACAAACCAATGTTCCCATTATTGCAAGTCGTTTAACGAGGATATTTGACAAACTCAATGTTGCTCTTTGCATTCATTCGTATGTTCATAGTAGCATTATTTTGTGACAAATTTATTTTTGTTTTCTTGCTCAATTCTCTTTGTGCATATTCATAGCACTTTTTGCATGAAATGTTGATTCGAGAACAATTCAAAATTTAAGACTTCTATAACGTGAGAAAGAGTCTGTAATGACGAGTTAAAGAATCTCGAAGTTTAAGATTGATCAAAAGATTAACAGGGCCAACCCAGTTATTGGCGGAGAAGGAACTTGAGTTTCAGTCATACCCTACATAGAAGCTCTTGCTCTTTACTCGTTGTAAAGGGACTTGATCTTCGTTATGAAAAGTTGCTTAATGAGAATGTTCGTCGAATCAATGCTCTTTGCATTTCAATTATACCCGTTGATTGATTACCTTTAATCATATGTTTTCGTTGTATATACGACACATTCATTAATTCATAAAACAAATAAAATTAATGTCCATCAAATCAACGCATCTTTGCATTCAATTGTACATGTCTATTTGATTACCTTTAATCATCTATCCTTGTTGTGCATACAACACATTACATGCATTCATTCTTAAAATGAACAAATTTAATCGATCGGGGGTTCGTGGCAGCATTCTTAGTCGTCAAAGATTCCACATCCGCATTTTAACTGACGCCAAAAAGAGAAAATGGAGGAAAATTTTGCTAAGCTAGAAGTCAATTTGCGAGGTTAGATGGAACGAACTCAGCAAGAATAAGGGACACCATCATCAAGTCCCAACAAGAGATGATGAAAGGAATATCCCAACTGCTATAGTCTAGTCTAGGAGGAAAGAATGTTGTTGAGAATATTTCTCAAGGTTCGGGAGATCGCTTGGCCACCTCGGTCTTTAAGAATCCTATTGTTATCAGTCCTTCATCCAACCCACCCCAAGGGGCATCTTTTGCTCATCAGGCCGGTGCCTTTGCCCAAGCTCAACCTAGCATGACCTTCGGAAACACGACCTTTGGGGTTTTGGTTCTCGGTTTTCTTCTTTGGGAATTGGCATGTTTAAGTCTTGCATGTTGCATTTTCTCTTGAGGTAATACATGGAACCAACATTGCTATCATTTTCCCGAAGATAGCAATGATCTTTTTTTTAAGGGCACTTGTTATGTTTGCAGATTTTCTTTCTAATGAAAATGCATTTTGCTTAACATACAATGACCCTGAAATCATATATATGTATATCCCTCCTTACCTCCGTAGGTCCTCGGATATCACATGTATGGTGTGACATCGATTATAATGAAAGAGACCGATCGAATGTTGTGATAACGATGAAGTATGATTTCCCGCTCCGTTCGCTCTGGTCGGTAAAACGAGAGAAGCAAGATTAGTATTCCTTCGATGATGTTCGATGATAAGAAAATCTCCTAGGAAAGCCCAAATAGAGTTGCTTGAATGTGCCTAAAGAAAAGAGAAAAAAATATAATGTGCTGCAAAATAAATCAAAATGATTTTAATTTCAGAGCTTGGTAATAAACGTTAACCAAAAAGCACTCCAATGTTCGAAACCTGGTAATAGGCATTGTCGGATACAAGTGTGGAATTCTTGGGGCACTCCGCTGAAGCCCAAAACTCTTCCCTTCATGAGTGATGGTAATATTTTCAAAATCGTGACTATGCCGAGTAACTTGGGGTATTTTTGTATGCTCCATCATTTTCCTCGAGACAAAGGACTGTGACGAGTTGAATTCTCCTAAGGAGAAAGAAAAAGAATGAACAAATTGAATAAGTCCTGAAAATGAATCCTTGAGGACACTGACACAAAATCAATGGCAATCAGAAGCACTCACTTACATATAAATTCTTTAGGATGACATGTTCCACGTTCCATGGGCTAAACAAAAGTCGGAAGTTTAAACATACATATGAATGGAGAAACATTTTGAGAACTAGAAGAAATAGTAATCGAACAGATCAAGAAAATACCATAATCGTGAGGATGAGCCGAGCAATTTTAGAAGAGTTTCACAACTTCAAATATTTCCACAACATTCAAAGTCTTCGTAGACACAAGCTATGCTTGAAATAATCACTAGAAGGTTGAATCTAAGACGCTCTTGCATTTGATATCCGAGGCATTCTATTCCGTATTTTTTCTTTCAATCAAATTTTGGTTTCAAGGTGCTGTATATTAATCTGGAAATCCATTCTTCATTAGAATGATGACCAACGAATTATTATATTTTAAACAAAAAAAATTCCTTGTATTACTTCGTAGATAAATGCTTCGTCGTCAGTGAAGCCCAAAATTGAGAGGCACTACATGATGTGGGATGTTGAAGGACCGTTGAAGTTAATTTTTCGTAAAGAGGCATCAATTTTCGTGGGACAACAAGGGCTTTTGCACATAAGATGTCGAATCAGAATAGACGAGGGATGGCATACGACTTGAAAGTACTTGGTTAATGATTCTGATTACGACCAAGGTCATTGGACTCTAGGGATGAGCAAAACAAGTTGAGGGTAAATTTTATCAGGACATGTGATTGATGAGTGGTTGTAGTCCCAGGATGATGACCGCCGAGCCTAGAAAACGAAGACAAGCTAAATTCATGCATCTTTGCATTCTCTTGAACACACATCTTTGCACCATGAAATATGCTCATGCATCATTGATAGTTAGACATCCCCATGCTAGGAGCATGCTAACTCATATCATCATAGCATTTTATTTTCTTTAAACATGCAATTGAAGATTGGTAAAAGAATGGATCTACATCTTCACGAGAGGAGAAACAGATCTCACAAGAATCATGAGTCCTTCGACTTGCAAAATTAAGATTCCCAAAGGCCTTTCAACCCCCAGTTTTAATCTTCTTTAAAGATGTTTTTCTTAAAACTTAATTTTTCAATTTCATCCTTCCCAAATGATGTTTTTTCTTAAAATTTAAACTTTCTCAATTCAACCCTTCCAAAAGGATGTTTTTTCTTAAAAAATCAAATTTCTCAATTTTATCATTCCCAAATGATGTTTTTCTTAAAATTCAAATTTCTCAATTTTATCCCTCCCAAAGGATGTTTTTCTTAAAATTTAAAATTTTTCAATTTTATCCTTTCAAAAGGAAGTTTTCCTCAAAACTCAAATTTCTCATTCTTATCCTTCCAAAAGGGTTTTCCCCCAAAACCCAAATTTCTCAATCCAATCCTTCTAAAGGGATGTTTTCCTCAAACCCTAAATTCCTTAATTCAACCCTTCCAAATGGAAGTTTTCCTCAAAATATAAATTCTCAATTTTATCCTTCCCAAAGGATATTTCTCTCAAAATTCAAAATTCTCAATTTTATCCTTCCCAAATGATATTTTTCTGAATACCAATATGTTTTCACCGTTTTGGGAAAGCAAGTTCTTTGAATTTGTTCTCTACCGCTTCGGAGGAATGAATCATTTGTTGTTTGGTCCGTCCATTGCCATTCCGGAAGGACATGCTAGCGCTACTTAGTTTGTTTTCGTCGCTTCGGGAAAACAAATTATTTGAATTTGTTCTCTGCCGCTTCGGAGGAATGAATCAATTGTTATCTGAAAGGTCCTTTGTCGTTCTGAAAGGACATGCCAGTGCTACCCAGTTTGTTTTCGCCGTTCTGGGAAAGCAAGTTATTTGTTTGTTGCTGATTTGGAGGAGCAACTCGTCCAAACAGGAAAGTTGGACAAATTTAGTGCTTATGGTCTTTTCTTTATTCTTGTTCCACAAGGATAAGCAAAGATGAGTAACTGTAATCACTAATTTTGTCTGGGGTGAACCCGTTTTTATATTTTTTATAGTAATGGGCTTTTTATATGTTACTACCCTATAAATAAAAAATAAATATTTCAGTATGGGCTTTGTTTAATTGTAATTATATATATGTATATGGCTATTATTAAAATCCAAATGCAAAAAATATTACTAGTAGTATGTGTTTTGTTGTATTTGTCATGTGTGATTATTAGTATTATGATGTAATTTAATATAAAACCCCCAAAAATATTAACCTTATAATTATATTAGAGGTTTGGTGACAATTTATTGCCATTTAATATAACTTATATTAATAAAAAAATAGAATATATATATATATATATACACTAAGCTAATTTAAAGTGAATAAGGCCCATTTTATTAGTCCAATCTTTGAAGCCAAAAAATATATATGGATAAATTTATTAGCCCAATATATAGTTAAATAAATAAAGCTCAAATTCATTAAAAAAGAATGCCCATTTACAATTGGAAAAAAAAGAAAATCCAAAAAATATATAAAATATTACATAAGGCCCGATAAGAGCCCGACTAAATAACCCTAATTTCAAATATGATATCCTAATTTCATCTCTGCGAAGCTGGCTCCCAGACGTTAGATTCAGGATAGATCTATTGGCCTAGGATCAAAACCCAGAAGGTTCCAAAGTCCTCACGCGCCCATGCCCCTGTCGCTTCAGCTCCCCACTCGCGCGTATGACCCACACGAGGCTCCTTGGCTCACTTCACGCGCCTGCGTGTACCGGCCCAACTCCCCCCACATACTCTTCGTGGCTCTCCAGTTCCACGCCACGTTAAAAATTCAAGTTTCAGAAAATTTTAAAAATTTGATATTTTGAAAAAGATTTGTTAAAAAAACTTTAAAGTATCACAATCTTTTGAATAAGATTTGTTATAAGGGGAATTTCTTTTTAAAAATTCGAGTTTAGGAAAACAATGAAGACTTGGAGTCGCCACCGGCCATTAAGGTAGGTCGGATACCATAAAAACCATAGATCCGTTTTTAAAAGGGTTCGAGAGTTGGTTACGTGTGGGGAAGGATTAGCACCCCCATGATGCTCGGAAATTGGTACCAAAATATTTGTTGCCTTTAATAGATGGAAATTATTTAAAGTTTATAGTGATTTTAATTAGATGTTCTTAATTGAAAATCTAACTCTAATTGTACGGGCTTTATCAAATCGGTGCTTTGAAATTAATTAGGCATTTAATTAATTAGGATGACGATACATCAGACCATAGATTAAACCGACATCATATAAGTCTGACCGTCGTGTTAATTTATGGTTCGACTCTCGTACGTCACATTTATGCATGATGCAAACATTTAGGAATGATGTTATGATATTTCCCCTTTTTTATTACCGCTTACCTCGAGATGGTAAAGATTAATCCAAATATTTTGTCAACATCCACTGAGTTCAGACTGTTACAACACAAATATTAGGATTAATAGATACCTCCCTTTTGTATAGTTTAAATTAATTATTATGCAAATTAGAATATTAAAAGTCACGTGAATGACAATTAAAAATGCATGTCGCATAACATTAAAAGAACAATGGGCAAGCTATACTATGCACATTAAAACCAAATATTATAATATATCTATATATATATATATTAAAACTACATTATATAAGAAAACCTTATATTATATATATACTATATTATAGTAAAACCATACATCATATACATATATACCTTATATTATGTAAAAACTATACTATGCACGCATAAATAAAAAGACATATATATATTCATTATATCAAACACATATTAAGTCATATATATTATACCTATAATGAAACCATATATATATATACAAAACATACACTATGCAAAAGGCCAACACATTATACAAACATATATAAATCAAATAAATAAAACATGGACTAAAATTAAAGAAATGTAAATATAGAACAGAAATTAAAAATGCATGATTAAGGGGATAAAACACCGGAAAGGGACCAAATTAAACAGAAACGAAATTTAAAGGGGGTAAAACCGCATTAAACCATTCGAAATTCGACTAAAATCAAAACAGGGACGAAATTAAAAACTTCTAAAAAGTTGGAGGGATCGCGGAGAGGGTTTTGAAATGCGGAAGGGCCGCATCGTGTTAAAGGGACACGAAAGTCCTTAAAATGAGATTAAACAATTTTTTCGTTTTAAAATCAGTATAAAATACATTTGAAAAAACAACTTATCCCATTTTTTTATTTCTTGAAACCGAACCACTCACCTTTCGCTGAAATCCCGAGAGCGCCGCCGCGCGTCGGCGCCAAAAACCTAAAAAACACCTTTCAAAACCCCTTTTCTTTGTAAACCCAAATCTGAATCCCGTTTTAAAAGAAACCGAACAAAAGCCCCTCTTTTTCGAAAAGCCAAAAACCCTAAAAAGCAATCTCTTCATCGACTCACTCATTCTAACCCAAAGGCTTAGGCTTGTTATCAGACGAAAGGTGTTTGGCAACGGCAGCCATGCTTCGAAAGTAAAAATCTACACCCTAGCCTTATCTTTGAGAAAACAGATACCCTAACCCCTTTTATATTTTTTACTTCGAAATTAAAAGAAGGAAAAAAGATACCTCATAAGATGTGTTTTGCTTTCTATTGATATCTAAAATCCCCAATTGATTCCTTAGAAGATGTAATCACTAATTTTGTCCGAGATTAATTGGTTTTTGTTTCATTTTTGGTGTTGGGCTTATGATGGGTCAATCTTGTAACGTTGTATATGGATTATTATTATTAGTTATCATCATCATCATCATCATCATCATCATCATCATCATCATCATTATTATTGTTGTTGTTGTTGTTGTTGTTGTTGTTGTTGTTGTTGTTGTTGTTGTTATTGTTATTGTTATTGTTATTGTTATTATGATTATTATTATTATTATTATTATTATTATTATTATTATTATTATTATTATTATTATTATTATTATTATTATTATTATTATTATTATTATTATTATTATTGTTATTACTATTAGACTAACTATATATGGGCATTTGACAAATAAAGCGCATGTTCATTGCATTTAAAGACTAAGAATGATTATTACAATATGACCCAATAGGGCCAAAATAAATAAAATCATAAACTAATAATACATCTTTTGGCTTTTGCGCAGCCCATTGGTAGCCGCTAGATCAAGGCGTATCCAACGGTCCAGATCGGGTCTCAGAAAACCCTAGGCGTCTCCATCTTCTGCATCTCGTACCGCATCTGAGAACCCAAATTACGCCAAGGAAGGAAACCCTAGAGGGCCCTCATTGCCCTGGCACCGCGGGATTCCAACCTTCAAATCTGGCTCGCGATCTGACGACCCAGATTGAAGGAGTGCCCTTTCAAATTCCCCATGCGCTCACGCGCAACCTTTGGCATCACCCACGCGCCCACGAGAGATGGTTGAGACACCCCACGCGCTACGCGCGCAACCTTTGGCTTCATCCACGCGCGCGTGTGGCTCATCTGATCGGCCTTTCGAATCCCTTAGGGCCACAGCCGCCACCACGTAGGCAGAAGAAACTAGTGGCTCAACACCACGTCGCCATTTTGCCACATCAGTAGCCAAGTTAGAGGCCAACTCGTCATTGCTGCCTCCTTTCGTCTCCGCCGTACAGCCTAGCATTCCAAAGGAAAAGGAAATAATAAAAAAACAACGATAAAATGGTGAAAACGACTATAAAAGCAGAAGGTGTAACAATATTCAGAGCAAAGCCACACATGAATCTGGCCAAAAGAACAATACGAGCCAATGGAGAATTTCCATTTCATTTTCTTTTCTCTTTTTATAAAAACCACAAAATCGGCTATAAAAGCCGAAAGCAAAATCAATGTAATGGATTCGAGAAATTCAAAAAGAAAGGAATACAAGAAGAGAGCAAAGTTCGAAGGTAATCCTCAATTTTGTTTTCATCACTGCATAGCATAAACACAAAAAGTTAGGGTTTTTCCTTTTACCTTCTTCGTTCTCAAAGCACCGTTTGCTCTCCCTCGCCATTGAAAATCCTTTCGGCCCCTTTTGCGACTGTTCATGGTGATTCGTCGAGGGAGACAAATAAAAAAATGGGTTTTTTTCTTTTCGGGTCTAAAGAAGGGGCTTTTTTGGTTTCTGTTTTTTGAAAAATCGTAGGAAGGGATGTTGTCTTCAAGTTTTCGGGTGCCGGTGGAGTTTTAAAATGTAAAAAGGAATTTATTTTGGTATTTAGGGGTCCATCGGCCACCGATTAGCGTCGGCCGATGTTTCGGGCATCAAGGTTTAGAGGATGGGTGTGGGTCTGTGAGCTTTAGGGTTTTCAAAAGGAGTTCGAAACGATTAAAATACGTTTTATAATATTTTAACGCTTTAAAATTGGCTTAATCGTGTTTTTTATCCTTCCGTGTCGCATTATTTACGCGCATAAGGGCTTTCATATTTCAAAATTGTGTTTTTAGTCCTTACAGTTTCAAAATGCCTTGCAATGTTGTCCTGGAGTTGGTCTGTAGTGGTCAAATCACCCGTCCCCCTCTTTTGTTTCCATTTCTGTTGGGTTAGTCCCTATTATAGTGTTCATTGTTCTTCATTTAACATGCATCTTTAATTTCTGCTAATGTATTATATTCTTTTTCAATTTCAGTCACTTTCTTGCATGTTTATTATGTGATATATGGATTGTATGATTTGTTGTGATTATCGTTTTGGATGATAATAAGAATATGTGTGGTTGTCATGTATATAGTATAGGTCTTATAAGATACCTTTTATAATTTAAAATTTACATAATTTAGTGCTTTAATCAACTTGGGGTCAATATTAGGATCACCTAATTAATAATTAGATCACTAATTGGACTCCCATAATTTGGGCCTTTTAAGATAGGACCTTGGGTGGGCTTTTGTGTGTTTATCTTAAAGCCTTTCTATGACATGCATTTATATTTGTCATCCATATGACCTTTAATGGCTTGACATGTTGATTAATCAATTTAAATCATACAAAAGGGAGGTATCTATTAATCTTGATATTTGGGTCGAAACAGTCCGAACTCAATGGATATTGACCAAATATTTGGATTAATCTTTACCGCCTCGAGATAAGTAATAACTAAAAAGGGAAATATCATAAAACCATTCTTAAATGTTTGCATCATGCATAAAGGTGACGTACGAAAGTCGAACCATAAATTAACACGGCAGTCAGACTTATATGATGTCGATTTAATCTATTGTCCGATGTATCGTCATCCTTATTAATTAAATGCCTAATTAATTCTAAAGAAACAATTCGATAAAGCCCGCACAATTAGAGTCAGATTTTCAATTAAGAACATATAATTAGATTCACTTTAAACTTTGTAGAACTAATGTTTTGATATAATAATTGAAAAATAGTTTTGGACTAAATTGAAAAGATTTCAAAAATGCTTTTAAGACCAAACAAATTGAAATTATGTTTGAGGATGTTTAAAAAGGTTTTGGCAATGTTTGAAACGATTTTAAGTAGCCAAACCAGTGTCTTTAAGGTACTCGTTTCGATATAGGGCCAATCTATATCGATACGAGTTGAAACTGCCAAAACACATACCGAAATAGGGTTTGCCCGTTTCGATACAGTGTAGTGTTGTTTTGAAACACCCTTTTGTGTTTCGATATGGCTAACGATCAAAGCCTCCCCAACGGTCATTTTTCCCAATGATATTTTAAATGCAGCTCAACTGTCACTCATACCGAAACAGTTTGTAACCATTTCAATACAACTCAATACCGTTTCGATAAGTCCAGAGGCGTTTCGATACGGCTTGCTGCATCAGGCTTCAACGACTAGTTCTAAAGAAGGTCGTTCCAATACGGGCTCTTATGTTCTGATACGAACAACTCCAAAACAACATTTAATGAGGGAAATAAAGGCTCAAACGGCTCCAAATCAATCCCAATGGTTCTCAACGGCTACAAACTCAATTGGGAGTATAAAAGGGAGCTCCAAGCATCAAGGGAAGACTAATGCTTCAATTGTCAACAACTATATGATGTCAAACTGTCTTTAGGGCTTAAATTGTTCATTCATTGTATAGACAACACTTGTGAGCCTAAATTGTCAAATTTGCTCAAGTGTTTAGGTTTGGGTGAGTGCTTTAGTGTGCAAACATCAACCTTGTAAGAGGAATTTTTGTTTGCTTATCTTTGTCTCTTATAGTGAGGGTTTTATCAAGCTTTGGGCTAGAAAGCTTTGATCGTTGTAAGGGTTTCCTCCTAATCCTAGAAAAGAGGGTGAATCAATTAGTGAATTGGTTGTGAAATCCTTAGTGAGAAGCTAAGGTAGTGGGTGTAGGTGCTTGTTAGAAGGCCGAACCACTCTAAATTATTGTGTCTTTTTATCTTTTAGCTTCCACACCTCAATCACCCAAAACTCCATCTTCTCCACCACTTGGCTATCCATAACGGTTGAAGGAAATCGAGCCTATCAAGCCTAACAATTGGTATCAGAGCAAGGCTCAATCGAAGGGGATTAACATCCTATTAAGGTGATTCGAGTAGCTCGATACAAGTTTTAATCAACCGGTCAAATGGCACAATCCATCGACAAGCTACCTTTCTTCGACGGGACCAACTACAATCATTAGAAGATTAGAATGAATTTCTTCATCGAATCCAAAGATTACAAGCTTTGGGATATTGTTGAAGAGGGTCCTTTCGTGCCACAACGAAATAAGGCAGAATGGAGTGCGGATGATCGCAAGAAGATAGAGCTTAATTGTAAGGTCTTGCACGTCCTCTTTTGTGCTTTTGGCCACAACATCTATGAGAAGATGTCCTCTTACGAAGATGCCAAGGAAGTATGGGACAAGCTTGAAGTCACATACAATGGAACAAACGAAGTAAAGGAGACCAAGATCGGCCTCCTCAACTACGAGTATGAGAACTTCAAGATGGAACCGGATGAAGACATCACAAAGATGTTTGATAGATTCTCCACCATCACAAATGGACTCAAAGGCTATGGAGAAATCATTCCGAAAGACAAGCTTATCCGAAAGCTTCTCTATTCTCTTCCCGAGTCATGGGACTGAAAAAAGACCGCCATCATCGAAGCAAAGAATCTAAAGACCTTGAAGCTAGATGAACTCATGGGGTCACTTCTCACTCATGAAATGATGAAGAAAGAAAAAGAAGAGGAGAAGAAGAAAGAAGAAATAAAGAAGATGAGGAAGAAGAAAGTCATGGAGGTAGGCATCAACGCAAGTGTCGTAGCTCTCAAATTCTCTACATGCCAACACGTCTATTTGAGGGAGGAGAAAAGTGAAGATGAAGAGATGATTCATCTCTTCAAAAAATTCACCCGATTCATGAAGAACGAGATGGCTAAATCTAAGAATGAATCGAAGAAGATGAAGGATTCCAACAAGTCCAACAAAAAGGGATCATCTTCAAAGAAAGCATATGTGGCAACATGGAGTGATGAAGACTCCATCGATGATGAGATAGCCCACCTATGCTTCATGGCCCTCAATGAGGGTGAGGTAACTTCTATCTCATCTAGTTCAAATCCATATACTTTTGATGTATTACAAGATGCCTATGATGATTTGCTTTTGGAATTTAAGGCACCATTTTCTAAAAACAAAAAAATGATTTCAAATTTGAAAAAGGAAAATGATTTGTTTTCCAAAACAAATCTAGATTTTGAAGAAAAAATTAAATATTTTGAACTTATAGTTTTAGATTTACAAAATTTGCTTCAAATGATGGAAAAAGATCATAAAAAAGAAGTTGATGATCTTAAGAAGGAAAAAGATTTGATTTCCAATGAACTTCAAAAGAAAAATAATTTGGGAAAATCAAATTTTTATGTGAGACAATCTAGTGCCCCTAGATTTTTGAATGTAAAAGTTTTTAGAAATATTTGGGTCCCAAAAGGACTAAATACTTCAACTAAAAAGGATGAAATTGAAAAATGGATTCCTAAGGGGACTAAACTTTGTGCTACTAATGTCTATGGATCCAAAGCATTTTGGATACCAAAATTTGTATGATTGTCTTGTTTAGGTGTGATGGAGATTGATCATCAAGTTAAACAATGAGGGGGAGCTCCATACACACAGAAAAGCACTTGAAGAAGGAAGGCTTCACATCCTCCCTTGAGTTCAAGTATGGTAAAATCTAGTTGTTTTATTTGTTTTAATTTGATTTATTTTTATTTCAACTAGATTATCATATTGTTGGACTAACAATATTTGATTCTTTGAGTAAGGGGGAGCCAATTTTAAAAATATTATTTTTGTCAAATTTTTTAACTCTCCATTGTTATAAACTTCAAAGTTTTTTAAACATGGTTTGAACCATTTTTGATATAACAAAAAGAGGGAGAATGTTAATGTTTTGAAAATTTTAATTTTTCAAATGAATAAGTGGGAGCTTTAATTGATTTTGAATTTTAATTCTCTCATTCAAAATTTATTTCACTAAGGGGGAGAATCCCAATCAAAATTTCAAGATTGGTTTTATTATATCAAAAAGGGGGAGATTGTAGAACTAATGTTTTGACATAATAATTGAAAAATAGTTTTGGACTAAATTGAAAAGATTTCAAAAATACTTTTAAGACCAAACAACTTGAAATTATGTTTGAGGATTTTTCAAAAGGTTTTGGCAATGTTTGAAACGTTTTTAAGTAGCCAAACCAATGTCTTTAAAGTACCAATTTCGATACAGGGCCAATCTATATTGATACGAGTTGAAACTACTAAAACACGTACCGAAACAGGGCTTGCCCATTTCGATACGGTGTAGTGCTATTTCAAAACACCCTTTTGTGTTTCGATACGACTAACGATCAAAACCTCCCCAACAGTCATATTTTCCCAACGATCATTTAAATGCAACTCAACTGTCACTCGTACCGAAACGGTTTGTCACCATTTCGATACAACTTAATACCGTTTCGATAGGGCCAAAGGCGTTTCGATACGGCTTGCTGCATCATGCTTCAACGGCTAGTTCTAAAGAAGGTCGTTCCGATACGAGATCTTATGTTTCGATATGGACAGCTCCAGAACAGCATTTAATGAGGAAAATAAAGGCTCAAACGGCTCTAAATCAATCCCAACGGTCATCAACGGCTACAAACTCAAGTGGGAGTATAAAAAGAATCTCTAAGCATAAAGGGGAGACTAATGCTTCAATTGTCAACAACTATATGATGTCAAATTGTCATTAGGGCTTAAATTGTTCATTCATTGTATAGACAACACTTGTGAGCCTAAATTGTCAAATTTGCTCAAGTGTTTAGGTTTGGGTGAGTGCTTTAGTGTGCAAACATCAACCTTGTAAGAGGGATTTTTGTTTGCTTATCTTTATCTCTTGTAGAGAGGGTTTGATCAAGCTTTGGGTAGAAAGCTTTGATCGTTGTAAGGGTTTCCTCCTAATCCTAGAAAAGGGGACGAATCAATTAGTGAATTGGTTGTGAAATCCTTAGTGGGAAGCTAAGGTAGTGGATGTAGGTGCTCGTTAGAAGGCCGAACCACTCTAAATTATTGTGTCTTTTTATCTTTTGCTTCCACACCTCAATCACCCAAAAATTCATCTTCTCCACCACTTGGCTATCCATAACGGTTGAAGGAAATCGAGCTTATCAAGCCTAACAAACTTTAAAAAAATTTCATCGATTAAAAGCAACAAATATTTCAGTACCGATTTCTGGGCATGATGGGATGCTAATCCTTCCCCACGCATAACCAACTCCCGAACCCTTTTCAAAACGAATCTCTTGTTTTTATGGTGTTCGGCCTACCTTAGTGGTCGGTGGCAACTCCAAATTTTTTTAAAACTCGAATTCTCAATAGAAATTCCCTTTTAAACAAATATTTTTCAAAACCGGAACACTTTTAAAGTAGTTTTTCAAAAAAAAGTTATTACACTACCTCCTGAAATGATTTGCATTAAAGATATTAAAAAAACTGTAATTTATCAAATAAATAAATAAATAGAAAGTTTCTTGTTTGCTCAAAGCTCACTTTGTAACCCCCTCGTCCCGGTCCGGGCGACTGACCGGTCCGAGTGGGCTACACGTGGATAACCGAGGCGAAACCCGTTAAGGCTCCACTTCGGTTAACAAACCGAGAAAACTTTTTCATTTATTATCTTGTCTAGATGGATTAAATTAGACCTATGTGTGAAGCGGTAGCAGAAAACAAGACTCACAAGAAAGCTAACATCAAACAGGGCCTAAGCCCAACCCTTGAGAACCTTTAGAGATGTCAAAGGCCCACATTTTAGGCATGTGTTTCGAAACAGGCTTGCCCGTTTCGAAACACGGGCCCTAGTTTAAAAAGCCAAACACCCATACCGAAACGCATTCACCCCGTTTCGAAACAGGGGTCCAATTCGCCTAGACGTTCCGAAACACGTTCCGGAACAGGCACTCACAGTAGCCAAAACGTTTCGAAACGCGTATCGGAACAGGGGTTCACAGTAGCCAAATCGTACCGGAACGCGTTCCGATACGGGTGTCCCTGGAATTACACCCGTTCCGAAACAACCTCTCTCGTTTCGAAACGCCTGCAACCAATGAGTTTCCAAAACCAGTTTTTAGCATCTCTGAATGACCCCAAGCGACCCCGACGACTTCAAGAAGCAAGACACAACATGCACACACAACTCTAGAGGCATACACCCTACTACAAACACGTTCATCACACCACATACATGAAAAGGGCATACATTTAAAAAGGATCATGCATTCACCAAAAGAGACATACATAGCATTTCAAGGTTTTCATGCCTTAGCACATAACATACACAAAAGCATAAAGATAAGGGCTCAAGGCCAACATACAAGGCATAAGCAAGCCATAAACAAAACGTCAACATATCAAAGGAGTCTACACAAGCTCCTAACACAAAACAACAACACAAATCCCCATTGCTTAACTATTACATCAATTACTTAAAAGTCCATACTTGATGAATAAGATAGCATACTTGGAGGCCTTCTCCTTGCGCAAGCAACCCACGAACTAAGGATCTGCATTGTCGAACAAAAGAGAACGTAAGTGTAAAGCTTAGTGTGAGTAAGCTCATAAAACAAACCTCGACAATGTAGGGTCCAAGCACGAGCAACAACCAAGGAAGAATGCATGCTTTCTTACCTTCAAAGCCACAAGAGTCAAATATAAAATGCATGAACATAACATCAAATATCATGCCATGCTCAACATGTCCATAAACACAACCATTTGGAAACACATTTAACAAAACGTATTGGCACCTAGCTATAACCTGAATACGCGGATAAGAACCGTTGGAACTCACATCCAACAACTCAACCATTACCTTACGGTGGGATTACACTCATCACCATTTCACGCGGAGGGGATTCCACTCATCCTCATGCCCCGTCGATGGGATTCCACTCATCACCAACTAACATATAAAAGAATATTTTTGGGCGTACCCGTACTACATCTTGATGACTACCATCACCAAGACCACACGCGCATTCGACTCTCGTGTGCACACTAACATCCTAATGATCGATCATTTGTACCCAAGCATACTAGTGCCAATACTAACTCATTCCAAGATCATTATATTACAATATTCATACCATTTCCCGTGCCTAGTACGTAGCCACCATGATTTACCATCATGCACTCACATTCCACAATCACATGCATATCACAATGCATAAAACATAATGCCTCAACACACATGTATATCACCATATACATAACAACATTAATCACAAATAAATATGGAACAAGAGCCATAACACAACATTTAGAAGTTCAACCAAAGTCTTCTAAACTAAGCTTGAGATTAGACTACCAATCTAATCCCAACTCTAGGTGGGTTTACCAAGCCCGACCTAGGTCTACATGCTCGAACCAACATTTGAAAACCAATTTAAAACGAAAGAACCACTCACCAGACTTTCTAAACACAAGCAAACACCCGATCAAGCTCCCAATGGTTCCGAATTCGAATGCGAGGCTTCACCAACACAATTCCTTGCTTCTAAACAATCAAACACACTATAATAATCACAAAAACAAATACAAATCACTGTTGTAAACTCAGAGCACCAATCAAGCATTAAATTCAAGCCAAGAACACCCTCAAAACCCTCATTTTCGAGCAGCCTAATAGCACAGTAAAAAACCATTGATTCCAACACTTTTAACACACCTAATAGCTTCCAAAAAACCCATAACCACCAAACAACCATCAGCCATCAATTCCCAACACTAAACAGCCCAAAAACTCATCTTTAGAACCTCCTAAAACCTCCCTAAAACCCATATCCGAAAATCATTATAAAACCTTGTAAAAATTAAGTATGTTGGACCTTTTGGATAGTAAATAACTTATCTAACAACAATAAATCAAAAGCTCAACTAAAAGCTATCAAAGTTATCATTTTTATCTCAAAACCCAAAAACTTCAAAATGCAAAACAATGGGTTTTATTGTAAACTAGTGGTATAGACATGAAGAGGAAGATGAGGACAACTCAAATACATATTTGCCTTTCAAAAACCTTCAAAGATGAATCAAGAAGGTGATGGAATAGTAAACTTGAGGGGAAGGGGAAACTTGTCGTGGAATTTGAAAATGGGTGGGGAAGAAGATGATGAAAAATAGGTGTTTTAATCGTTTTGTTTTATTTTTAAAGCGAAAAGATTCATTTACCCTTAATGAGCATGGATTATTACAATAGTGTAAAATCCATGGCCATTGGGTTCAATTCTAAACAAGTCCAACATAAATTTATTTGTTTTGAAAATACGAGGCCCAAAATAATATTTTAATATTTTAATTTCACCCGACCCCCAAACTCGTGTGTTACAACTCTCCTCTACTTAAGGAATTTCGTCCCCGAAATTACCTGACGGAAACAAGTATGGAAACTGCTCAAGCATATCAGCTTTCCTCTCCCACGTGGCCTCTTCCACACCTCTATGTCTCCACAACACCTTGACCAACTCTATGGTCTTGCCACGCAACACCTTGCACGGAGATAACGTGATACAGATCTGATCTATATCTCCTCAACGGGCATAACGTGATACATATCTGATCTATATCTCCTAAGCATCGACACATGAAAAACATCATGGATCTTCTATAACTCGGAAGGCAATCTCAAATGGTAAGCTACTGGCCCAATCCGCTCAACTATCTCATACGGACCGATAAACCTCAGACTCATCTTGCCTTTCTGGCCAAAACGCATTACCTTCTTCCACGGAGATACTTTCAGAAACACTTTCTCACCCACTGAATACTCAATCTCTTTTCTCTTCAAATCTGCGTAAGATTTCTGACGATCGGAAGCTGCTTTCAAACGGTCACAAATCAACTTCACCTTATCAGTAGTCCCCTTAAGCAAATCCGACATAGGTAACAATTTCTGACCCGTTTTAGCCCAACAGATCGGAGTCCTACATCGTCTACCATACAATGCCTCATAAAGAGCCATCTGGGTACTAGCCTGGTAACTGTTGTTGTAAGCAAACTCAACTAAGGGCAAATGCTTCTCCCAAGAACCCTGGAAGTCAATCACACAACAACGGAGCATATCCTCTAACACTTGTATCACTCGCTCTGACTGACCATCTGACTGCGGCTGATAAGAAGTACTGAAATGCAAACGACTACCTAGAGCACTATGCAAACAACTCCATAACCTCGATGTGAATCTCGGATCTCTATCTGATACAATAGACTTCGGAACTCCATGCAATCTCACAATCTCGCGGATGTACAAATCTGCCAACTTGTCTAAAGAATATGTGGTGTTCACTGCTAAGAAATGAGCACACTTAGTGAATCTATCAACTATCACACAAACAGAATTCTTCTTCGAAGGAGACAACGACAACCCTAACACAAAGTCCATAGTGATTCTCTCCCACTTCCATTTTGGAATTTTCAAATGCTGTAACAAACCTGAAGAAACCTGATGTTCTGCCTTTACTTTCTGACAAACCATGCAACGACTCACATACTCGGCTAAATCCTTCTTCAAACCAACCCAGAAATAATCACTCTTCAGATCTCGGTACATCTTAGTACTGCCCGGATGCATAGAAAAAGGACTCGAATGTGCTTCGCTCAGAATCATACGTCTCAACTCAACATCTTCAAGTACTACAACTCAGTCTCTGAAACACAACACATTCTCATCACTGAAAATGTACTATGTCGGTCTACCTTCTGCAATGTCCTGAACATGTGAAGCTAGCGATACGTCTTGCAACTGTTTCTCTCTGATCATCTGAATCAACGAAGGCTTCACTTGCAACTCTGTAATCAAACCACCATCCCCTGATACCCTCAGCCTAGCAAACATAGCTCGCAACTCAACTACAAATTTTCTGCTCAACGCATCAGCCACTACATTTGCTTTACCAGGATGGTACTCAATATTCAAATCTTAGTCTTTCAACAGTTCAAGCCATCTTCTCTGTCTCAAGTTCAACTCTCTCTAAGTCATCAGATACTTCAAGCTTTTATGATCAGTGTAAACCATGCACTTCTCACCATACAAGTAGTGTCGCCAAATCTTTAATGCAAACACAATTGATGCTAACTCAATATTGTGCGTAGGGTAGTTCTTCTCGTGCACCTTCAACTGTCTCGAAGCATAAGCAACAACTCTCTTTTCTTGCATCAGAACACAACCTAAACCTACGCAGGAAGCATCGCTATAGATCACAAACTCTTCCCCTGAAACTGGTTGTACCAACACTGGAGCATTCGTCAAAGCTTCTTTCAACTTCTCAAAAGCACTATGTCTCGCATCTGACCACTCAAACTTCACTTCTTTTTGTAACAATTTAGTCAACAGAGCAGCTACTCTAGAGAAACCATGACCGAACCTCCTATAGTAACTAGCTAGTCCTAGGAAACTCCTAATCTCAGTCACTAACTTAGGCTGTTTCCACTCAACAATGGATCCAATCTTCGTCGGATCAACACGGATACCTTCAGCTGATACTACATGGCCAAGAAACACAATCTCTCTGATCCAGAACTCGCATTTACTCAGTTTAGTATACAACTGATTACTCATCAATCTCTGCAAAACAAGTCTCAAATGCTCATCATGTTCTTCTTCTAATGTCGAGTACACAAGGATGTCGTCTATGAAAACAACTACAAATCGGTCTAGATAATCTCGGAAAATTCTGTTCATCATGTCCATGAAAGTTGCTGGTGCATTCGTGAGCCCAAACGACATCACAAGGAACTCATAATTACCGTATCTAGTCCTAAAATTTGTCTTCGGAACATCACACTCCTTTACCTTTAACTGATAGTACCCTGATCTCAACTCTATCTTCGAAAATACTGAGGCACCCCTCAACTGATCAAACAAGTCATCTATACGAGGCAACGAATACTTGTTCTTCACTGTCAGCTGGTTCAACTGCATGTAGTCGATACACATCCTCATACTGCCATCCTTCTTCTTCACAAACAACACATGAGCACCCCAAGGCGAACTACTAGGCCTAATAAAACCTCGGTCTAACAACTCCTCAAGTTGAATTTTCAACTCTTTTGGAGCCATACGGTACGGAGTAATAGAAACTGGAGTAGACCCTGAAACAGTCTCAATCACAAACTCAACATCTCTGTCAGGAGGCAAACCCAGTAACTCTTCTGGAAACACATCCGGATAATCACAAACTGTTCTGATATCTTTCGGTCTAACCTCACTCATATTCGGATTCATCACATACGCTAGATAAGCCCCACAACCAGAGTCTATCAACCTATGAGCCTCTAAAGCTGACGCAACGTTCGACAAGAACTTAACGTTCTCGCCTACTACTACTACCTCGTAGTCTTCAAAAAGCTTCAACGAAATTCTCTTTGTTTCAAAATCTACCCTAGCTCTGTGCTCAACCAACCAATCCATACCCAAAATAATATCAAATCCGTAGAACGGAAGCTCCATCATATCAACCGGAAACACATGACCCTAAATCTTCAACAGACACTCCTATACATCCGTCTAACTACAACTGTCTCACCGAAGGAACTAGTCACATGCATCCCTACATCTAAAATCTCAACATGTATGTCTAACTCCTTTGCATGCTCACTCAAAATATAAGAATGCGTGGAACCCAAATCAACTAAGGAAAGCAAAGACATGGATTGTAACTCAAAATTACCTGCTATCACATCTGTGTCATTCCCTGCCTCTCTCTGTGCGTAGACTCTAGCTGGTCCACCGTCCTCTGGCTGAACTGCCACTATATGAGCAAGATTCCTCGGTGCCTCTATCATAGGTGCATCAGCCCTCGGTTGGAAGTAACCACGACCGCGCCCATGGCCTCTCGGATAGTCAATCGCTCTCGCATGAGCCTGTGCCTGAATCGGTGCATGTGCCGCTTGATGCAGACACTCTCTCCTGAAGTGGTCTCTCGATCCACAGTTCCAGCAAGCATGATAGTTCCCCCAACACTCTCATGAATGTTGTCTCCCATATCGGGCACACTCGGGTAAACGCCCTCCAGCTCTCTGGCCCTGATGGCCTCTACCATGGTGGCCACCGCCACACCTATGATCAAACTGTTGTCCATTGCCCTGATGCCTCTTGGCATCACCACGACCAAAGTTGTTGTGCCTCTTCCCTGAACTGGATCCTCCCGAACGCTTGGTCAGCCCCAAGCTATGCTCGATGTCCTTGGCCCTAGCGACCAAAACATCAAAATCAAAATAATCGGTAGCCAAGGTGTACCTCTTGACCTCCTCATGAAGTCCATACCTGAACCGATCACAACGTTCCCTCTCAGTAGGAACCAACTCCGGAGCATACTAACTCAATCGGACGAAGCGGATCTCATAATCTGTCACTGAGGTGTCTCCCTAAACAAGAGCCATGAACTCCCTCTTCTTCTCATATAAATATCTCGGGCCCAAATACCTTTTTCTGAAAGCAGTCTCAAAGAAATTCCAACTGATCTCAGCCTTAGGCACGCCGGTAGTAATGGTGACCCACCAGGTGTATGCATCACCCTGAAGCAACGAAACTACACAGCCCAACTTACGAGCCCCAACACATCCCATCTGAGCTAAAATACGGATTGTCTTCTCCAGCCATAACTCTGATCTCTCACGTGTAGATCCCCTGAACTCATCAGCTCCGAGGCTACGGAGCCTCTTTAAAGATAAGCTAGCATCATCTTTTCTCGGCTGAGCTGCAGCCTGAGCTCCGGCAACTGCAGCCTGAAATGCTCCCGCTATAGCTTGAACTAGCGGAGCCATGTCTATCCCTGCAGGACCTTGGCCACCCTGGCGAACCTGAGGTCCCGCTCCCTCAGCTCCAGCCCCGCCTTCCACATTAGGCTGAGGAGGTGGTGGTGGTGGAGGAGCTCCGACTCCAACAGTAGGCTCTTCCACAAGAGCCTCTACTCCAACCACTGGCTCATTAACAGGAGCCGCAACACGGGGTTCCTGACGAACCAACCTGGGTCTACCTCTAGGCCTCGACATAACCGCTCACAGATAACAACTACAACAACAACAACAACAACATACAAGATTTGGTTAGCAAGGGCAAGGGTCCAAGTGGTTCAAGTATGTTTCCCTCACTTAAAAAAATCCTTTTTCCGATGTAATAGAAGCAATGAGACTCTACTCAACTTGCTTCAAACAACATACACAGACGATCAATCAAGCAAACATCAAAGCATACTTGATAAGCAAGCAAACATACTTACATGGCAAGCAAACACCATGCATTTACAACATAAGAATTTAACTTACCTCACTTACCTGCCCGAGGTCTCGGAAACCTCAGGCTCTGATACCAACAAGTGAAACCCCCTCGTCCCGGTCCGGGCGACTGACCGGTCCGAGTGGGCTACACGGGGATAACCGAGTCGAAACCCGTTAAGGCTCCACTTCGGTTAACAACCCGAGAAAACTTTTTCATTTATTATCTTGTTTAGATGGATTCAACTAGACCTATGTGTGAAGCGGTAGCGGAAAACAAGACTCACAAGAAAGCTAACATCAAACAGGGCCTAAGCCCAACCCTTGAGAACCTTTAGAGATGTCAAAAGCCCACATTTTAGACCAGTGTTTCGAAACATGCTTGCCCGTTTCGAAACACAGGCCCCAGTATAAAAAGCCAAACACCCATACCGAAATGCATCCACCTCGTTCCGGAACAAGGGTCAATTTCGCCTAGACGTTCTGAAACACGTTCCGGAACTGGCACTCACAGTAGCCAAAACGTTTCGAAACACGTATCGGAACAGGAGTTCACAGTAGCCAAACTGTACCGGAACGCGTTCCGATACGGGTATCCCTGGAACCACACCCGTTTCGAAACAGCCTCCCTCGTTCCGAAATGCCTGCAACCAGTGAGTTTCCAAAACTAGTTTTTAGCATCTTTAAACAATCCCAAGCGACCCCGGTGACTTCAAGAAGCAAGACACAACATGCACACACAACTCTAGAGGCATACACCCTACTACAAACACGTTCATCACGCCACATACATGAAAAGGGCATACATTTAAAAAGGATCATGCATTCACCAAAAGAGACATACATAGCATTTCAATGTTTTCATGCCTTAGCACATAACATACACAAAAGAATAAAGATAAGGGATCAAGGCCAACATACAAGGCATAAGCAAGCCATAAACAAAACGTCAACATATCAAAGGATTCTACACAAGCTCCTAACACAAAACAACAACACAAATCCCCATTGCTTAACTATTACATCAATTACTTAAAAGTCCATACTTGATGACTAAGATAGCACACTTGGAGGCCTTCTCCTTGCGCAAGAAACCTACGAACTAAGGATCTGCATTGCCGAACAAAAGAGAGCGTAAGCGTAAAGCTTAGTGAGGGTAAGCTCAAAAAACAAACCTCAACAATGCAGGGTCCAAGCACGAGAAACAACAAAGGAAGAATGCATGCTTTCTTACCTTCGAAGCCACAAGAGTCAAATATAAAATGCATGAACATAACATCAAATATCACGCCATGCTCAACATGTCCATAAACACAACCATTTGGAAACACATTTAACAAAACGTATTGGCACCTAGCTATGACCCGAATACGCGGATAACAACCGTTGGAACTCACATCCAACAACTCAACCATTACCTTACGATGGGATTACACTCATCACTGTTTCACGCGAAGGGGATTCCACTCATCCTCATGCCCCGTCGATGGGATTCCACTCATCACTAACTAACATATAAAGGAAGATTTTCGGGCGTACCCGTACTCCATCTTGATGACTACCATCACCAAGACCACACACGTATTTCGACTCTTGTATACACACTAACATCCTAATGATCGATCATTTGTACCCAAGCATACTAGTGCCAATACTAACTCATTCCAAGAACATCATATTACAATATTCATACCATTTCTCGTGCCTAGCACGTAGCCACCATGATTTACCATCATGCACTCACATTCCACAATCACATGCATATCACAATGCATAAAACATCATGCCTCAACACACATGTATATCACCATATACATAACAACATTAATCACAAATAAATATGGAACAAGAGGCATAACACAACATTTAGAAGTTCAACCAAAGTCTTCTAAACTAAGCTTCAGATTAGACTACAAATCTAATCCCAACTCTATGTGGGTTTACCAAGCCCGACCTAGGTCTACATGCTCGAACCAACATTTGAAAACCAATTTAAAACCAAAGAACCACTCACTGAACTTTCCAAACACAAGCAAACACCCAATCAAGCTCCCAACGGTTCCAGATTCGAATGCGAGGCTTCACCAACACAATTCCTTGCTTCTAAACAATCAAACACACTCTATTAATCACCAAAACAAACACAACCCACTGTTGTAAACTCGGAGCACCAATCAAGCATCAAATTCAAGCAAAAAACACCCTCAAAACCCTCATTTTCGAGCAGCCCAATAGCACAACCAAAAACCATTGATTCCAACACTTTTAACACACCTAATAGCTTCCAAAATAACCCCTAACCACCAAACAACCATCAGCCATCAATTCCCAACACTAAACAGCCCCAAAACTCATCTTTAGAACCACATAAAACCTCCCTAAAACCCATATCCGAAAATCATTATAAAACCTTGTAAAAATTAACTATGTTGGACCTTTTGGACAGTAAATAACTTATCTAACAACAACAAATTAAAAGCTCAACTAAAAGCTATTAAAGTTATCATTTTTATCTCAAAACCCAAAAACTTCAAAATGCAAAACAATGGGTTTTATTGAAAACTAGTGGTATAGACATGAAGAGGAAGACGATGACAACTCAAATACATATTTACCTTTCAAAAACCTTCAAAGATGAAGCAAGAAGGTGATGGAATAGTAAACTTGAGGGGAAGGGGAAACTTGTCGTGGAATTTAAAAATAGGTGGGGGAAGAAGATGATGAAAAATGGGTGTTTTAATTGTTTTGTTTTGTTTTTAAAGCCAAAAGACTCATTTACCCTTAATGAACATGGATTATTACAATAATGTAAAATCCATGGCCATTGGGTTCAATTCTAAACAAGTCCAACATAAATTTTATTTGTTTTGAAAATACGAGGCCCAAAATAATATTTTAATATTTTAATTTCACCCGACTCCCAAACCCGAGTGTTACACACTTAATATTTAATATAGATGAATTGATTTTTTTTGACCCAAGCTAGATTGAATATTTTTTAATAAAAATTGAATAGTTGTATACATAGGAATAAATTACTTAAATTTATATTATAGTTTTATGAAAATTTAACCACTTTTTTTCTCTAAAAAAGTCCCACTTCACTTAAAAATTACAATTATGTTTAAAATATTACTTTATTAGAAAAGTAAATTGTATGTTAACCGGAAAAAAAACCCGCCACATAGTGTAACATAATAAATATAAAATAATTTGTGCTTTTTTGTTGTTCATGCAAGTAGGGGTGCTTATTGAGTGAGTCGATCGCGAGTTAAGTAGTGTTCGACTCATGCTCGTTAAAAGATCTTGTTGCTCAACTCGACTCGTTGCTCGTTAAGCTTTCCAAAATTTTTACCTTGATTTTTTTTACATATATGTAAAATCTATTGATACTATCCGAGCTTAATATAAACATAGAAATTCAAAAAAAAAACATGAGGTTTGAAGAGATAAATAAACGAACCTGTCATGATTGAGTTAGAGATGAAGTCGATATTCGAGTATGACTCTTTTTAGTTTCTCAACAATCTTCGATGAACAAAAATTGAGAGAATGCCTTAGGGATTTCAGAGTTTTAACTTTCAATTATATTTTGGGTAAACTACACTAGTAGTCACTGGACTTTTAGGGCGCTTTTAATAAGGTCACCGAACTTTTAAAACTTTATATAACCCCTTAAACTCGGCCTAGAAGAATTGGGCGAATATAGGAAGTCAGGTTTGAAACTTGTCCCTCAAGTAAAGTAATCAGATTTGAAAACATCACATTCGAAATAAATAATAATATCACAAAATACGTAATCATATGATAATATCCTGAAAAATAATAAAACATCCAGAAATACATATGCATGATAAAAACGGTAAACTCCCAAATGAAATGTTCGAGTCTGTAATCATACATATTCCGATAATAATAAATAAAAGTCCACAAGTCAAAGTAAACCATATTGAGAATAGAAAATATGATTGATAAATGAGGTCCTCCAAGTACCGTAGCCTAAGTCTGAGCATCTAAAATAGAAACTAAGGGGGAGTCAGCGATAACGCTCAGTGTGTCTCTACAGTGCAAACAGAATTTAACAGAGTCAAACAAGTCAACCAGAGTCAAACAATATAACATTCGAATATTATTCTCAGTCAAACAGTCATTTCAATAAACATATATGTATGAATGTATGTGCGAGTCAACATGATATGCACCCAACTACATCACCATCCAAAGAGTAGGTTCCCTAGAACCACTCTCTACATCGTCACCATCCGAAGGGTGAAACCACTGATCCGAAGTAGGTTTCAACCCGAAGGAAGAAACTGCTAAACTTCCCCGTACAAAATCCCAACCCGATGATATGACATATTATCCGATTTTCTGATTCCAAATGCATTCTTATTTATTAACGGAAATGCATGTTCATATAGTCCGATACTAAGCAATCCAAATCTGATACATGTTGCATAGAATACCAATATACTGAACAAGTCAAACACAATATATCAACAAAATATATCACAACCATATAATATCAGATCATGTTATAATCATAATTTAGTCCATCAAACATATATACATGCATAGCACTGTAAAACAGATAGCACAGTAGCGAACGCACCTCAGACAGCTAAACACTCAACGTCGATGATGACGTCTCCCACGCTCAGCTCTAGCACTAGGTCGGACAGAGACAGCACCTACGATAATAAATACTACATCTGATACACTACTATTATGCCAGATCACTGAAAATAATACCGAACAATATTAATTAAACTCAATGGCATATCTCGAAGATTGAGAAATAGGAGGTTGTCCAGGTGGAGAAGGAGGAAGGATCTCAGTATTCGAGTCGACGTCGCCTGAATACAAGAATAACTTGAACAAAATTGGTCAAAACGGTCTTTCGGGTTCGAATTTGGAAAAATGGGCAGCGGATTCGGAATCAGAACATCGAAAAACCTAAAGTTGACTTTGATTGAAAAAGTCAAAGGTCAACAGCCAACGCTGACGTCAGCATGAAAGTCAACCCTTGCGTCAATGCTGACATCAGCAACTAGCGTCATCGTACACGTCAGCCGGTTTGGTTCTGGAGAAGGGTCCGGTTCGGTTCGGTCTGACTCGGTCGACTCAGTTCGGTCTAACAATATAGACCGGTTCGGTTCGGTTCAACCCAATTTTCCCCCTTTTCATTCGAAAACCAAAATTAGGGCACAAACTCAATCGGTGCGACGCCAGAATCTCTCACCGGTGACCCAAAAACATGATTTTCAGCCAAAACATATAAAGACTCATACCCCAAACTTGGATTAACCCCAAATTTTGAGTAATCCCTTACCCCAAACATAAAAAAACGAGGAAACATCCCAAAACAAAACCAAAAATAGTTTGAACGGATTACAGGCGAGGACGACAAAAAAGATGACGATGAGGGCTGGGTTTTGATCGCGCGGCCACGGAGAGGCGATTGTCGGCCTTGGTTTGAGTAACGACTGGCGACAAGGCTTGATCAGAACCAAAATCGAAAATGGGCAAAGGGTTTCACACGAGAGAGGAAAAATGGAAAAGATGGGGTGCGACGCAAACAAGACCAAAAATCTGAAATGGGTGCAAAAATGGGTATAAATACCCTAACAAAAGGGTAAATTACAATGCGTGCCATCACACTTTCTAGGGTTTATGAAACGTCACCAAAAATTTGCTACCTTTCCAATTTGGTCACTAAAATTCCGAAAATTTTCAATTTAATCACTGAAATTTAATTAGGTTTTCAAATTAAAATTTCTCAAATTATTAGGGTTCTAAATTAGGGATTTTAACCAATTTAGGGTTTTTAATTTGGGGGAATTTTGGGGTGTTACACTTTCATTACAGTCACCCAACTTTTAATTCGCTTTCAATAAGGTCACTGCCGTCAACCATCGTTAAAAAGATGGTGTAGTATGTTAAAATTAAGGGTAAAATACATTGTAAGTCACTGAACTTTTAGGAGGCTTTCAATATGGTCACCGAATTTTTAAAACTGTCATTACTATCACTCAAATTTTAATTCACGTTCATTACCGTTAAAAAAGATGATGTGACACGTTAAGTTTAAAAATAAACGTTTTCTCACCATATTTTTTCTCCCCTCTTATTTTCTTCCATCCAAACATGTCTCTATCTTCCATATGAATCAAACTGTAATTTTTTGGTGAAGGTCGTTACTTCTCTAGTAACACATCGAGGAAAATATTAATGTATCTAGACATGCATGTGACGTGTGAGAACAAGAAAAATATTGGGAGACATCCGAGGATGGAATGCTAAAGAAATAGCTAAAATTTTGCTCATAAAAATCCTCTTTATGCTCCAGGCCCGACCTTTATTGAGTCAAGCATTAGATAGTGAGGAGTTCAAAGGAAAATATTAATGTATCTAAAAGATATACATGTTTGGATGGAAGAAAATAAGACATGGAGATAAAATAGGGTGGGAAAATGTTTATTTTGAAACTTAACGTGTCACATCAACTTTTTTAACGGTAATGAAAGCGAATTAAAAGTTGAGTGATGGTAATGAAAGTTTTAAAAGTTCGGTGACCATATTGAAAGTGCCCTAAAAGTTCAGTGACTAACAATGTATTTTACCTTTAAATTTAACATGCCACATTATCTTTTTTAACGGTGGTCGATGGCAGTGATCTTATTGAAAGAAAATTAAAAGTTGAGTGATTGTAATGAAAGTTTTAAAAGTTCGATGATCATATTGAAAGCATCCTAAAAGTTCGGTGACTACCACTGTAGTTTACCCTTATATTTTTTAGGCTAAAAGGTCAAATTTGCCCTTGTAGTAATCCGAAATCAGCAATGTTGCCCCTACTTTTTTTTCTCCGTAATTTTGCCCTCAAAGTCAGTCAATTGTAGCAATGTTGCCCTTTGACCGATTTTAACCGTTAAATGCTGACGTGGCAGTTAATGGTGCTGACGAGACAATTTTACCCTCGAAGTCATTCATGCAATTTTGCCCTCGAAGTCATGAATTGTAGCACTTTTACCCTTGGTTTATTTGGTTTTTAAATAAAATTGGATAAATAATTTGGTTTTTTTCAAGTTGAACTTTAACAAACAGAATATATGAAAAATCGATTAACAAATTGATGTAAATATCCTTTGAGTCCCTAGTAATTTTAAAAATAAGCAAAATGAGAACTCTCACAAAAAAAAAGCAAAATATTATTTTTTTAAATCTATAAACCTAATAAAAATAAATACGCTATTCAAAAAAATATTGAAAATAAACCAACAAGAAATGTGTTAATTAAACGGTGAACGCGAACTATTCTATTTAAATGACGTTCCATTGACACACTTACCGACGATGGGTTGTTAGGAAAAAATGTACGGTGAACTCGAATCATGTGGCTCAAGTTGAATTCTGCTTTATCTTGTGGATATCCTTGTATTTATCTCCCATGCCCTTATCCCCCATGTTGTTTTCGCCGAACACCACTAATGTCGTTTTCTGAGATCATCGTACATTTTTTCCTAACAACCCATCGTCGGTAAGTGTGTCAATCGAACGTTGTTCAAATAGAATAGTTCACGTTCACCGTTCAATTAACAAGCTTCTCGTTAGTTTATTTTCAATAATTTTTTTTGAATATCGTATTTATTTTTATTAAGTTTATAGATTTTTTAAAAAATGAATAATATTTTGTTTTTTTGTGAGAGTTCTCATTTTGCTTATTTTTAAAATTACTAGGGACTCAAAGGATATTTACATCTATTTGTTAGTCGATTTTTCATGTAACACCCGTATTTTGGGGTTAGGAGTTAGACGCGTGAGTCGGTTCGAGTCGGTAAAAATCGATTTTTATTAAATTGACCTTAGCCTTGATTTAATTGAGAATTAAAATAAATGAGGTGCCAATTTCGTAAATAAGGGGAAAAGAGGAAGATCATCTTTTTTAAATTAAAAGAACAAAACAAAGCTATCATCTTTCTTCCCCTCTTTCATTTCAACGTAAAAATGAGCCTAAACCCCTCTCAAACCCCTATTTACTATTTCATTTGATTTCTCCATCAATTCAAGGGCATTTTTTTAAGGTAATTTAACATTTGAACTCTCCTCAACATCCTCTTCATTTACATGGTCTTAGATTTCAAAACTAACCATTTTTGTAATTTTCAAGTTTAAAAAAAGTTTAGGTTTTTAATGGGTTTTTCAATTGATTTTGATTTGTTGAGTTGGGTTTTGGTTTAATCTCATCAAAACACACTTAATATCTTGAAATGGTTGGATTTGGGTCAAAACTCGAAGTGGGTCTTTGGGGCAATTTTTGAAGTGTCTAAAATTAGGTTTTTGGTGTGTTTTAGGGTTGGGTTGAAGGGCTGATGGTGTAGGGTTATTAGGGAAGTGTTTTAGGACCTTTTAGATGCCATTTGGGTGTTGGAAATCATAGTTTTAGCTGGGTTTTTGAGGGAGCTCGAAAATGGGAATTTTGGTGGTTAGTTGAGTTGAAATTGGTGTAGTTTGGCTTGTGTTTATGGGTTGGAGTTTGTGATGGAATTTAGCATTGAATTTGTGAGTAATGATTGTGTTTTGATTGGTTAGAAGCAAGAGAAGACATCGGAGAAGCTTTGGGACCGAATCCGGGAATTTAGTAGGCTTGCTTGCTTGCTTGGTTGCTAAGAAAGGGTGGTGAGTAAAACATTAAATTTGTTTTAAAGTTGGTTCAAGTGTGTGTAATGGAAGTGTTGGAATGAGCTTGGTAGGCCATTCCGAGGTGGAAGTAAAATTGGTAGTTTAACTCCTTGATTGTTAATGTTGCTTATATGTCATTGCCTATTTTGATCTTGTGAGATATAAATTGATTCGTATGTGTATACCTTGATATGTGTATGTGATGAATATGTACTATAATTGATGGATGTGTGATGTAGCTTAAAGAAATTGGCACTAATTAACTTACCGGGTGTAAATGATCGATCATTAGGATTAGTGTGCACACAATTGAGTCAAAACGCGCGTGGCCTTGATGGCGTTGAGTCATCAAGGAGGAGTACAGTGATGTAATATTCCACCAAATATTTATTGATATTATACGTGATGATGAGTGGAATCCCATCCGTAGGGCATGTGGTGATGAGCGGAATCCCACCCATGCATGGTCCGGTGATGAGTGTAATCCCGCCGAGGTAATGTTGTTGTTGAGAGTAAATCCGCACATCCGAGTAAACTAATAGTGGCCAATGAAATTGCTCTTATGATTATGATGTTGAGATAATTGATTATATTGTTGAGCTTAATATGATGTGAGATGCCATATTTATGACTCTTGAAAGACTAGCTAGGTTGCCTTGAGATGCCTATGTATGTTGTGTATGATGTTAGGGATTTGCATGCTTGGACCCTGCATTGTTGTTGTTTTTGATCTTAGAGCATCCTTACTAAGCTTCTAGCTTACGCTCTCATTTTCAACAATGTAGATCATTAGCGTGGTGTTAGCAAGGAGCAAGGCGAAGGGGCTTTCCAAGTGTAGTTGCTCAAGTATGATTTAGTAATTAAAGTGGTAGTTTAGCAATGGGGCTACTATGTTATGTATGAGCGTTGTATGACTCATAAATGTTGTTGATGTTTATGCCTTGCTTGGATTTTGTAAACCATGCTATGTCTTTTGAATGCTTGTAATGGTTGGATATGCCTTGGATGTTTTAAGCTGCTTTTGGGTTGGCATGTAAACCTCATATGTGATAACTTGTGCCTTATGGCTTTTGAACTCTTAAGCATGCCCAAATATGCAAAATTTATCCCTTGTGTGAATGACATGATGTATATGTGTATTTGTTCATCCATGTTGCTTTACATGTTAACTCATGGTTGTTGTATGTTGCATGGATTGATTGTATGTGGCTAGGGAAGTCAAAATATGTATTTAGAGTTAGAGTCCTTTGAGGTTTTGCTGAAAATGGAGAATTGCAGAGCAGGGCGTATCGGTACGCCTAAGGGTCCTATCGATACGGTCTTGCCTGCAGAACTCAGTTTTGGCTGGGCGTATCGATACACGGGGGTGTATCGATACGGTTTTAGCTCACTGGAATTCTGAGATTTTGGTGAGTTAAGGGTGTATCGGTACGGTGTTGAGGCGTATCGGTACGGTTGTAAATCGTTGACCACGAGATGTTGACCGACAAGGGCGTATCGATACGCTCAAGGGTTGTATCGATAAGGTCTTCCCTGTGTTGACTGTTTGGGTTGACCTAGTCAAGGTGTATCGATACCCTTGATTGGTGTATCGATACGGCCTGCCCTGTAAGTGTAAAATGAGCAGTTTATTGTGTGGATTGTAGTTCGAATGTGTTTCTTTATTGATGTTTTCCGCTGACGTGATCACCTAGGATTTAATATGCCTTTAGACCAGAGTAAAATGAAAGAAAATTTTTAGGGTTGCTAACCGAGGGGGAACCTTAACGGGTTTCGCTTTGGTTTTCCCCGTGTAGCCTACTCGGACCGGGACGAGGGGGTTACATTTGTTGGTATCAGAGCCTGAGGTTACCGAGACCTCAGGCAGGTAAGTGAGGTAAGCTTGGTGTGTTAAGTAATTGTATTGTTCCGGTGTGTGCTTTGCCATGAAATCTTGTTGTTTGATTGTTCATATGATGTTGGAAGCATGAGTTGTTGCGTTTGGTGTAGTGTCGAGTGCCCATTGCTATTATTACGTAATTTAAAAAGGTTGTGTAAAGGAGAGTACTTGAGCACTGTTGGACCCTTGTCTTTGCTAACGTAATCCCTATATGTTTATTGTTGTAGTTATTGTCTTGCTAGCTGTATCATGAGACCACGTGGGAGGCCTAGGATGGTTCAGCCGGAACCACGGGCACAAGCTCCGGGGATTGAGCAGATTGGTGGGGCACAGGCTCCTCAACCTCCTCCACCTCCTCCTCAGCAAGAGGGAGGTGAGGCGAGAGCCGGGGTGTTGGACCTCAAGTGGGCCAAAGACCGGCCGGAATTGATTTAGCTCCCTTAGTTCAGGCAATAGCCGGGGCTTTCCAGGCTGCAATGGCTGGGGGTCAGGCAGCGGCACAGCCTCAGGGAGAGGGTACTAGGTTGCCCTTGGAGAGACTCTGCAATTTGGGAGGTGAAGAGTTCAGAGGGTCGACACCCGAGAGGCCTGAGATGTGGCTAGAGAAAACCGTCCGTATCTTGTCACAGATGGGATGTACTGGGGGACGCAAGTTAGGGTGTGTTGAGTCCTTGCTTCAGGGTGATGCCTACACTTGGTGGGTCACCATCACTACGGGCATGAAGGAGGCCGATATCACTTGGGAGTTCTTTGAGTCAGCATTTCGTAAGAAGTATCTGGGTCCTCGATATCTCGATGAGAAGAAGATGGAGTTTATGGCTTCGCTTCATGGGGTATATCTGTGACCGACTATGAGATTCGATTTGTTAGGCTGAGTCAGTATGCATCTGAGCTTGTTCCTACTGAAGTGGAACGTTGTAACCGTTTCCATTACGGGTTGAATGAAGAAATCAAGAGCTACACTCTAGCTTCGGATTACACTGATTTTGATGTTTTGGTCGCGAGGGCCAAGGACTTGGAGCACAGTTTGGGCTCGACCAAACGATCTGGTGGTTCTGGTTCAAGTAAGAGATCTAGTGACTTTGATAGAAGTGATGCCAAGAGGCATCGAGACAACCGGCATCACTATGACCATAGGCGTGGTGGAGGTAACCACGGTAGGGGCCAACAGGGCCAGAGGGCCGGTGGGAAGTTGCCCACATGTGCTACTTGCGGGAGGAACCACATCGGTGAGTGTTGGGGGAATTTCCACTCGTGTTGGAATTGTGGAGATAGGGATCATATTAGACGTGACTGTCCACATCAGGTGGGGCAGGCACCAGCTCAGGCTCCTGCTAGGGCCAATGACATTCAGAGAGGCCGCGGGCGCGGTAGAAGTAACTTCCAGCCGAGAAATGATGGCCAGAGGAACATAGCACATGTAGTTGCAGTCCAGCCAGAGGGCAGAGGTCAGGCCAGAGTTTACGCTCAGCGTGGGGATCAGCATGACACAGATGTGATTGCAGGTAACTTCTCGATACAGTCTTTGGGTTTGCTTTCTTTGATTGACTCCGGGTCTACACATTCCTATATATTGAGTGAGCATGCACAGTTGTTGAATTTGCCTTGTGAAATGTTAGAGGTAGGAGTTAGTGTTACTAGTTCCTTTGGGGACACGGTAGTAGTTAGAAAGATGTACAATAGGTGTCTGTTGATGGTACAAGGATATGTGTTTCCGGTGGATATGATGGAGCCACCTTTCTATGGCTTTGATGTGATTCTGTGTATGGACTGGCTCACTGAGCATAGAGATAGGATAGACTTTGAAACTAAGAGGATTTCTTTGAGGCTCACAGATGATTATAAGATAGTGGTGGTGGGTGAGAACGTGAAGTTCTTGTCCAATGTAGTTTCAGTTTTAGAGGCTAAGAAATTGGTTGAGTTGGGCTGCGAAGCATACTTGGCCTATGTGATGAATCCGAACAAGAGTGAGGTTAGACCTCAAGATATCCAGACAGTGTGTGACTTTCCTAGTGTGTTTCCGGAAGAGTTACCGGGGTTACCACCGGATAGGGAGGTAGAGTTCACCATTGAGACTTATTCTAATTCAGCTCCCGTTTCGATTGCTCCGTATCGTATGGCACCGAAAGAACTGAAAGAGCTGAAGACTCAGTTGCAAGAGTTGACAGATAAAGGCTTCATTCGACCTAGTTCCTCACCTTGGGGTGCACCAGTTTTGTTTGTGAAGAAGAAAGATGGAAGCATGAGAATGTGTATAGACTACAGACAGTTAAATCAGTTGACAGTGAAGAACAAGTATCCTTTGCCTAGAATTGATGATTTGTTTGACCAGTTGAGAGGGGCATCAGTCTTTTCGAAGATTGACTTGAGATCAGGTTACTACCAGCTAAAGGTAAGAGAGGTTGATGTACCGAAGACGGCCTTTAGGACTATATATGGCCACTATGAGTTTTTAGTCATGCCTTTTGGGTTGACTAACGCACCGGCTGCTTTCATGGATATGATGAATATGATTTTTCATCAGTAGTTAGATCAGTTTGTAGTTGTTTTTATAGATGATATATTGGTGTATTCACGTACCGAAGAAGACCATGACCGACACTTGAGACTAGTTTTGAAGACTTTGCTAGATAATCAGTTGTATGCGAAGTTGAGCAAGTGTGACATTCTGGATCAGAGAAGTAGTCTTCCTAGGGCATGTAGTGTCAGCCGATGGGATTAGAGTTGATCCAAAGAAAATAGAGGCCATTGTTGAATGGAAGCAATCGAAGTCTGTTACAGAGGTACATAGCTTTCTAGGCTTAGCCGGATACTATAGAAGATTCGTAGAAGGTTTCTCTAAGTTAGCCGCTCCATTGACACAGTTACTTCAGAAGAGTGTTCAGTTTGAGTGGTCAGATGCAAGACAGAGAGCCTTTGAGAAATTGAAAGAAGCTTTGACCCAAGCACCAATCTTAATTCAGCCAGAGTCTGGGAAAGACTATGTAGTTTACAGTGATGCTTCCTATGTAGGCCTAGGTTGTGTTCTCATGCAAGACAAGAGAGTGGTGGCTTATGCCTCAAGACAGTTGAAGACTCACGAGCGCAACTACCCGACCCATGACATAGAGTTAGCCGCAGTTGTGTTTGCTCTGAAGATTTGGAGACATTATTTGTACGGTGAGAAATGCACAATGTACACGGATCACAAGAGTTTGAAGTACATCATGACTCAGCGAGATTTGAATCTCAGACAGCGTAGGTGGTTAGAGTTGCTAAAAGACTATGATCTTACGATTGAGTACCATCCGGGTAAGGCCAATGTAGTGGCTGATGCTTTGAGTAGAAAGGTAGCCGTAGACTTGAGAGCCATGTTTGCTAGATTGAGCTTGTCCAGAGATGGTGGCTTGGTAGCCGAGCTTCAGGTTAGACCTACTCTAGGTCAGTTGATTAGGGAGAAATAGCTTCTAGATAGATCTTTGGCACCTCACGTGCAAGATGTGGCCGAGGGTAGACCTTCAGACTACAGTTTCAGTACCGATGGGGTCTTGTGTTTCAAAAATAGGATAGTTGTGCCAGAAGACAGTGACTTGAGACATACGATCTTGACTGAAGCACACAGTAGTCCGTTTGCTATGCATCCTGGAAGTACGAAGATGTACCGTGATTTGAAGAATGGGTACTTTTGGGTTGGTTTGAAGAGAGATGTGGCCGACTTCGTGAGCAAGTGTATGATGTGTCAGAGAGTGAAGGCGGAACATCAGGTTCCCTCAGGTTTGTTGCAACTGTTGAGAATTTCGGAATGGAAATGGGAAAATATCACTATGGATTTTGTTTCGGGTTTGCCTTTGACTCCTACGAAGAAGAACTCAGTTTGGGTTATAGTAGATCGTTTTACGAAGTGTGCTCACTTTTTGGCAGTCAATACCACTTATACTTTTGATAGATTGGTCGATCTGTACATTGGTCAGATTGTTAGACTGCATGGTGTGCCGAAGTCTATTGTGTCCGATAGAGATCTGAGGTTTACAGCTCGATTTTGGGAGTGTCTACATACAGCTTTGGGTACCCGTTTGAATTTCAGCACGTCTTATCATCCTCAGTCAGATAGTCAGTCAGAGAGAGTTATACATATTTTAGAGGACATGTTGTGTTGTTGCATCATTGATTTTCAGGGTACTTGGGAGAAGCATTTGCCTCTAGTTGAGTTTGCTTACAATAATAGCATTCAGTCGAGCATTCAGATGGCTCCGTATGAGGCCTTGTATGGTAGAAAGTGTAGAACTCCAGTTTGTTGGGCCGAAGTGGGACATAAGTTGTTACCTATACCGGATTTGCTTAAGGGGACAACTGACAAGGTGAAATTGATTTGCGATCGATTGAAGGCTGCTTCGGATAGGCAGAAGTCCTATGCTGACTTGAAGAGGAAGGAAGTTGAGTTCTCAGTGGGTGAGAGGGTGTTCTTAAAAGTGTCTCCGTGGAAGAAAGTAATGAGATTTGGTCGAAAGGGGAAGTTGAGTCCGAGGTACATAGGACTGTATGAGATTGTGAAGAGGGTTGGTCCAGTTGCTTATCAATTACGGTTGCCATCCGATCTAGAGAAGATACACGACGTATTTCATGTTTCAATGCTCCGTAAGTATAGGTCCGATCCATCACATGTTATGCTTGTTGAGGAGATTGAATTGAATCCGGATTTGACTTATGAGGAAGAACCAGTTGAGATTCTAGCTTCTAACAGTAAGGTGTTGCGGGGTAGATCGATTGAGTTAGTGAAAGTGCAATGGCAAGGTCGAGGGGTGGACGAGGCCACTTGGGAGAGGAAGGAGGATATGGAAAGGCAGTTTCCGTATCTCTTTCAGTCAGGTAATTTCGGGGACGAAATTCCTTAAGTGGGAGAGAGTTGTAACACCCATATTTTGGGGTTAGAAGTTAGACGCGTGAGTCGGTTCGAGTCGGTAAAAATCGATTTTTATTAAATTGACCTTAACCTTGATTTAATTGAGAATTAAAATAAAAGGGGTGGCAATTTCCTAAATAAGGGGAAAAGAGGAAGACCATCTTTTTGAAATTAAAAGAACAAAAAAAAAGCTATCATCTTTCCTCCCCTCTTTCATTTCAACGTGAAAATGAGCCTAAACCCCTCCCAAACCCCTATTTACTATTCCATTTGATTTCTCCATCAATTCAAGGGTATTTTTGAAGGTAATTTCACATTTGAGCTCTCCTCGTCATCCTCTTCATTTACATGGTCTTAGATTTCAAAACTAACCATTTTTGTAATTTTCAAGTTTAAAGAAAGTTTAGGTTTTTAATGGGGTTTTCAATTGATTTTGATTTGTTGAGTTGGGTTTTGGTTTAATCTCATCAAAATACACTTAATATCTTGAAATGGTTGGATTTGGGTGAAAACCTGAAGTGGGTCTTTGGGGCAATTTTTGAAGTGTCTAAAATTGGGTTTTTTATGTGTTTTAGGGTTGGGTTGAAGGGTTGATGGTGTAGGGTTATTAGGGAAGTGTTTCGGGACCTTTTAGATGCCATTTGGGTGTTGGAAATCATAGTTTCAGCTGGGTTTTTGGGGGAGCTCGAAAATGGGAATTTTGGTGGTTAGTTGAGTTGAAATTGGTGAAGTTTGGCTTGTGTTTATGGGTTGGAGTTTGTGACGGAATTTAGCATTGAATTTGTGAGTAATGATTGTGTTTTGATTGGTTAGAAGCAAGAGGAGACATCGGAGAAGCATCGAGACCGAATCCGAGAATTTAGGAGGTTTGTTTGCTTGCTTGGTTGCTAAGAAAGGGTGGTGAGTAAAACATTAAATTTGTTTTAAAGTTGGTTCAAGTGTGTGTAATGGAAGTGTTGGAATGAGCTTGGTAGGCCATTCCGAGGTGGAAGTTAAATTGGTAGTTTAACTCCTTGATTGTTAATGTTGATTATATGTCATTGCCTATTTTGATCTTGTGAGATATAAATTGATTCGTATGTGTATACCTTGATATGTGTATGTGATGAATATGTACTATAATTGATGGATGTGTGATGTGGCTTAAAAAAATTGTCACAATTAACTTACCGGGTGTAAATGATAGATCATTAGGATTAGTGTGCACACAATTGAGTCAAAACGCGCGTGGCCTTGATGGCGTTGAGTCATCAAGGAGGAGTACGGTGATGTAATATTCCACCGGAAATTTATTGATATTATACGTGACGATGAGTGGAATCCCATTCGTAGGGCATGTGGTGATGAGTGGAATCCCACCCATGCAAGGTCCGGTGATGAGTGTAATCCCGCCGAGGTAATGTTGTTGTTGAGAGTAAATTCGCACATCCGAGTAAACTAATAGTGGCCAATGAAATTGCTTTTATAATTATGATGTTGAGATAATTGATTATATTGTTGAGCTTAATATGATGTGAGATGCCATATTTATGACTCTTGAAAGACTAGCTAGGTTGCCTTGAGATGCCTATGTATGTTGTGTATGATGTTAGGGATTTGCATGCTTGGACCCTACATTGTTGTTGTTTTTGATTCTAGAGCATCCTCACTAAGCTTCTAGCTTACGCTCTAATTTTCAACAATGCAGATCATTAGCGTGGTGTTAGCAAGGAGCAAGGTGAAGGGGCTTTTCAAGTGTAGTTGCTCAAGTATGATTTAGTAATTAAAGTGGTAGTTTAGCAATGGGGCTACTATGTTATGTATGAGCGTTGTATGACTCATAAATGTTGTTGATGTTTATGCCTTGCTTGGATTTTGTAAACCATGCTATGTCTTTTGAATGCTTGTAATGGTTGGATGTGCCTTGGATGTTTTAAGCTGTTTTTGGGTTAGCATGTAAACTTATATGTGATAACTTGTGCTTTATGGCTTTTGAACTTTTAAGCATGCCCAAATATGCAAAATCTATCCCTTGTGTGAATGCCATGATGTATATGTGTATTTGCTCATCCATGTTGCTTTACATGTTAACTCATGGTTGTTGTATGTTGCATGGATTAATTGTATGTGGCTAGGGAAGTCATAATATGCATTTAGAGTTAGAGTCTTGTGAGCTTTTGCTGAAAATGGAGAATTGCATAGCAGGGCATATCGGTACGTGTGTCAATCGAACGTCGTTCGAATAGAATAGTTCACGTTCACCGTTCAATTAACACGCTTCTCGTTGGTTTATTTTCAATAATTTTTTTGAATATCGTATTTATTCTTATTAAGTTTATAGATTTTTTAAAAAAATTGAATAATATTTTGATTTTTTGTGAGAGTTCTCATTTTGCTTATTTTTAAAATTACTAGGGACTCAAAGGATATTTACATCAATTTGTTAATCGATTTTTCATATATTCTGTTTGTTAAAGTTCAACTCGAAAAAACCAAATTGTTTATCCAATTTTATTCAAAAACTAAATAAACCAAGGGTAAAAGTGCTTCAATTAATGACTTCGAGGGCAAAATTGCATGAATGACTTCGAGGGTAAAATTTCCCGTCGGCACCGTTAATTGCCACATCAGCATTTAACGGTCAAAATCGATCAAAGAGCAACATTGCTACACTTGACTGACTTTGAGGGTAAAATTACGGAGAAAAAAAGTAGGGGCAACATTGCTGATTTCGGATTACTACAGGGGCAAATTTGACCCTTTAGCCTAATTTTTATATGGGAAGTGAAAACTAAAGACTTTTCACATTTTCTATTTTTATACATAAAGTAATAATAAAAGAAAAAGGAAACACTCATTATTTTAATTTAATTTCTTATTAATACAAATTAACTTTTTTAATTTTTGGAGAATACAAAACGTTTTGAAAATTTTAAACCAAAATTTTATAGGTAAAGTACCTAGAAAATCACTGAACTTTTCTAGAGTTTTTAACTATTATTTAAATTTCTTAGAACATAATTATTTAAGGTAGCCATAAAAAACTATAAAATAATTTATAAAAAAATAATGAGTTGTTTACGAACTTATCGAGTTGAGTTAGACCTTGCTCGACTTGACTTGCTAATATCTCGAGTCGAGTCGATTCAAGTTGAGCGTTAATTGAGTTTTGATCGAGCTAAGTTCGAATTGTTTGTGAGCTGCTCAACTCAATAAGCACTCCTCCATACAAGGTAAGGCGACCTTTTTGTTTAATTTTGGAAAAAGTTACTTTCCACAATAGGTGGTGAGGGTTGGCTTGGATTGTGATGAACCAGTTATTTGAATGTTCTTCCCCTGGGCTACCGGTTGGTAATCATTTATGTGCTATTCTGCCCATCAATATGTTTTAAAATAATAAAAAATCATTCAAATCTTTTTCATGAAAAATATTAAAAATATACAAATAAAATTATATAAAAATCAAACAACTTAATATTTTTCATGTGGGGACGTGGAGGCCATGACCCCAAACTTGAAAAAATCTGTTATTAACCCCTTTGAATTTTTTAGAAGTTTTGATTTGGATCTCTCAAAATGTTTGGAAAATTATTTTCCTCCTATGATTGTTAAAACTTCACATTAATATATATATATAAATTAAATTGATATTCTTAAATTATAAATTTATATATACAATTTAAATTGTTATAGAAATAATAAAAATATGAATTTAAACTTATTTTTAAAATATTTTTCTCCAATTAAAAAATTCAAAACTAATAAACATTTTTAATAGTCTTAAGGTAGTATATGTTCATACTTTTTTTAACCCTTTGATAAGGCACATACATCTCACGTCTCTTAAAATAAACATCATTTTCTTCTTTTCACTAGGACCACTCTTTGAGTTTCAAAACTAATAAACATTGATAGAATATAATTGATATATACACACAAACTTATTTTTTTTTCTTCTTGAGTTCCTATTTCATTATAATTTTTAATTCTTATTTCCAAAATCATGACTCTTTTCATTTCTTCTAGTTTTTATAATGTTTTCAAATAAAATAATCACATTGGAGGAAACTAAAATTAGGTATTTCCCCTAAAATTTTGAATTTATAAAAATTAAAAAATTTCAACCAATTTCATATAATATTTTAAACACTTTTAGCTCTTACTTTATTATGTAAATAAAGACATTTTTTACTAATTTGCTCAGCCTATTAAGAGTTTTTTTTATAAGTTAAGTGTCAATATCTGCTGCTATAATTTTATTTTCTTTACAATAAAATCTTGATAAAAGATTTGTTGAAAAACATATTATAAATCAAAATTTACTTCACGAAGTCACATGTAAACATACATGGTCTAATAGTTAAAGCTTATTATTTAAATTACTTTCGGTATTTGATCTCCCAAAATAAGGTGTCTAGTTCCGCAACTGAAAATACATTTATAGAACTGCATACGCATCAATTATTGTCGTTTTAGTACGGTTGTTTTAAAGTCTAATTTAGGCCAAAATAATGTTATTTTGACCGAAAAAAATAATAAATTCATGTGCTTGGAAGGGTTTGAACACAAAACCTTCAAATACATAGGCTAATCCTTAACCTTTATGTCATTTCTTGAAATCTCTCTTCTGATTCAAAATTGTGGTGTAACGTGTATCCCCTGTTCTGGTCACGGAATAGATGAAATAAATTAAAAAATGAATTTTTGTTTAAGAATGAAATCTTATTGGAACTGCCCAGTTCATCCTTCGGAACCATATTACATCTCGGATCTGATAAAATAGGATGAATTGAGACGGTATTTTGTAAATACATAATTATCTTGAATACATTATGTAACACCCTAAAGATTACGCCCAAATTGTAAACCCTAAATTTGAAAAATTCCTAATTTTAAAACCTTATTTTTGAAATCCCAAATTGAAAACCCTAACAATTGAGAATTTTTAGTTTAGAACCCTAAATTTTTATGAAGGACTAAATAAGAGTCTTTATCAAACTTGAAAGTTAATATGAAATTTCTTGAAAGTTTAAGGACTGACTCCATAAATAACCCTTTATCAAATTGAATTTCAATTTGATTTGTGATTTCGTTTTTTTAATTGTTTATTATTATTATTATTATTATTATTATTATTATTATTATTATTATTATTATTATTATTATTATTATTATTATTATTATTATTATTATTATTATCAGTATATAGTTCTTTAATTTTAAATGGAATTCTAATTCACTCCTCTTCTTTTAATTATTTTATTTATTTTTATTTTTTTCTATCATATATCACTTTCATTATTTTACTTAAATTAAGTTTGCTCTCCCTATAAATATACACACACATAGTTCAAATAAGATCATCCCAAGAACCCTATTTTTTATATAGTTTCATGCCCCCAAATCTCTTATTGATTTGCTAAATTCCTATGTAATAATCTCCACCGCTCTATACCCCTTCTTGTTCGTTAATCCCTTCAACACCATGTTTAGTCCGGTACCGATACAGTTGGATCCAATAATTCTAATCATGGAAAATCACATCATTCTATAGGTTGAGTATAGTTTGGCTAAGGTGTGTTTTCTTCCGGTGCTATAATTAAATTATATACTATTTTTCTATGTGTTGGTGTTTTACCTCTTTGTGATTATTTATATGTATTATGGTTTGTATGTTTGACCTCATATGCATACGATTTCAGAATGTGTTTTAATTATGATTTATGGAAATTTGATCTACGAAACATCGAATTTATGGAACTATGATTTATGGACTACGATTTATGAACTATGATTTATGAAGTATATTTACGAAATATCGGATTTATGGAACTGTGTTAATGAAATTTGATTTTTAAACATCATATATGTATGAGCATGAGTTGGGATTTGTACGGAGGAAGTTCAATAGTTTCATCCCTCAGGTTGAATTCCACTCCGGATCAATGGTTCCACCCTTCGGGCTGAGTTCCACTTCGGATGGTGACGATGTAGTGAGTGGTTTTGGGAAACCTTACTCTTCTTATGGCGGTTGTAGTTTGGTGCATTGCACTGCGCTTGTGATTTGTGTTATGGTTTAAACGATTTCATTCAAAATAATATTATGTTTTATAATTATGGTTTTTCTTGCACTTTAGAGACACACTAAGCTCTTTAGCTTACTCCCCTATAGTTTCCTCTTACAGATATCTTTGGACTTTAGGCGACGTGGTACTCGGAGGATCTATTTATTTTATCGAATCTATTTTATCTTCAATATGAACATACTTTATTTTCGAGAATATTTTATTATTAAGATTATTTTGGGATTTGGATGTAATTTTGGACAATTTATGTTTTGGGATTATTTTTTAAACATTCATTAACTGTTATTTTAATTCAGAGATTTCGTATAAACGTTCAAATATTTATTATAATATTTTTATTTTTATTTATTATTAAATTTATGTTATTTTATTTTAATTAAAGTATAAATTTTAAAATTGAATTTCTTGAGGGTAAAGCTTTCAAACGTGACTTCCTAAATTCGGCTATTTCTTTTAGGCCGGGTTTAGGGGGTTACACATTAACTATTTCTTTATTTTCCGGGCGTCTGGAAGGTCTTCTCATTATAGGTGAGAAGGTCGAAACTATTCTATATAATTATTTTTATAGATTGTTTTCATGAATAAAACAAAAAATCAAAAAGTAATCCTATGATTTTTAAAAATTGTTCGTTGTACAATGAAAAAAAGAAGAAAGAAGTCTTTTTTTTTCTTCTCTTAAGTGAATAGTGATCAAGCGAGAACTAACATGAAATTATTTAATATTTTACCACAAATATTATATATTTCAAACTACTTAAGATTAATTAGAATTATATTATGAAATAAATAATACAATAAACAATATTAATATATAAAGAATATAACATATATTATATATAATATATATCAATATATATAAATAAAAAATATATTTTTTTATATTTTTTCATATATTATTTATAATATATATTTATTATTTTTATGAATATTTTGAGTGTTTTAAAGTAATATATTTATATTATAAATAATATATAAAAAAACTCTATCATAAACTCTAAACTTCAAATCTTATATACTAAAACACAAATTCTAAACCCTAATCTTTAAGATTTGAGATTTAGGTTTAGGATTTTTTATATATTATTTATAATATAAATATATTATTTTTAAAAAAAATCCCCAAAATATTTATAAAATAATATATTTATATTATAAATAATATTAAAAACTCCTTAAACCTCAAACCCCTTAAGATTTAGGGTTTATAGTTTGTGGTTTAAATTTTAGGGTTCAAGGTTTATGGTTTTTTATATATTATTTTGATGAATATTTTAGTTTTTTAAAATAATATATTTATATTATTAATAATATATAAAAATATAAAAATTATATATATATATAATTAATATATTTTATATTATTTATATTTTAATATTTTTTAGTATTTTTTTAATTTCATAATATAATTTAAATTAATCTTAAGTGTAGTTTGACATATATAATATTTGTGGTAAAATTTATATATAATTTCATGTTGGTTTAATGGTTAAGGCATACCCTTTGTATATAAAAGTTTTGGGTTCGATTCCTCTTAAGTGCATGTGTTTTATTATTTTCTCCACAGCAAAACGACGTCGTTTTGGGTTAATGGTTCTAAGCGGAGTGACATAAACGAGTCAAAAAGTAAAATTCAGTGTTATGTTTGAACATTTTTAAAGTTGACGTTTTTGAGTTAGTGGTAATAGTTTAGTAGTATTTGGTGTAACTTATCATAAACTAAACATGCTATATACATGTATAAATTCATGTTGTTCGAAAAAAAATCGTGTTGTATTAAAAATCTTATTATTATTATAAAATAATATAACATGTTTTATATATAGAAAAAAAGTTAATGTTATAAAAAATACATTTATATTAAAAATATTATTTTTAATCTTTATGATGATTAATCCTTCTAGAGCACAGAAGTATCTTAGATTAATGTTTCTAATATATTAAGGGGCTTGGTCGACATATTGAAACTTAGTTGTTAGAAGAAAAAAACAAGTCATTGCTGAAATACCTAAATATTTAAACACTATACTATCTGCTACAAAGATGAGAAACCTTTAAAAGAAGAAGGCAGTAAATCATGCAAACAATTTCCCTTTCTTTTTCACCATACCTGCATTTTTTAAGTTTTTTTCCCCCTTGTTTCATGGTAGTAGCTGAATGCCAAAAGGAGCTGCAAAATTCATCTTCAATATCAATATAAAGCTAATTTAAAAAATTTAAACAATTGAATGAAATTACTCTCGAAGCCCGTCTAGCTCAGTCGGTAGAGCGCAAGGCTCTTAACCTTGTGGTCGTGGGTTCGAGCCCCACGGTGGGCGTTCTGTTTTAATATTTAATTGTTTTCTGGTACTGCAACTCTTGCAACAATAAATGTAGGGGGTACAAAGAATGCTCCATAAACATTGATCCTTGGAACAACTAAAGTGAAAGGGTAGCAATATGCACATTTCTTACCTCCTACCTAGCTAGCAGCCAAACCGAATCTTGCCACTCTCTAGGATTGTGTTCATGTGACAAGGGAAAACATTGATACAACTGTAAACTTCATAGTTCGAATTCTCAGCTTTGCAACCTCAACTCCCTTTGGCTTATTGAAAAAATTACAAGATTATGAGCAGAAAACATGGTTCGACTTTGGTTGTCCGCAGTCCGCACCCATGGATGAGAGAAAATCAACTATAAAAAAAATAATAACCAAACACAAATCCCATTTTTTTATGTCCCTAGTGTGTTCACCTATAGTACAAGGTCTGGGCCTAGTTGGCTCATGAAGCAAGAAAATATGGAAAGGGATCCCTCTCTGATATGGAAAACCTTGCCCAAACTTCTTACTCTTCTTAAAATCAGGATTTTTGGTTGGAGGCTGTGTTATGAGGCCTTACCTACTGGACAGAAGTTAGCTATTGTTGGGCTGGAAGATGGAATTTGTAAGCTCTGTAACTGTGAAATTGATACTATTCTCCATGCTTTTTGTGACTGTCCCTCGGTGAAGGAGGTTTATGAATTCAGTCTGCTGGCCCCTCAACTCCCTTTAGGGCTCTTTACAACCTGTAAGAAATGGTTAGTAGCTGCAAGCAGAAGCCTGTGCCTTTGTTGAAGGTGTGAAGTGTTGGACCAAACAAGGTTAATTCGAAATAATAAAATAAAATTAAAATAAATAGATAAATAAACGGGAAACAAAAATCAAAGGAAACAAATAGATTCGAAAAGAACCGTAATCAGATTGCTGGGGCATGTGGATTTGCAGTTTCCTTAAGACAAATTCGACCATTCTTCGGTGCTTGAGATCTTAAGTCGTCAGTCTCCCAGAATACAACAACGGATGATCTTCGACAACAACAATACTGAAGAGAAACAAGGATCTTGCCTTGACTATCACCGAAAACAGAAAAGAATTTGAAGGAACGAAACTTTGTTTTTTTTTTTGTGATTTTGAAACTTAGGAGAAGTACTGGCAATTAATTATTCGATTGGATGTTGCAGCGTTACTCACATAGAGTCTTTTCCCCAAATTAATCAAGTTATTAAGTTTGAGTTTTAACATCCTACTTACAGAGAATAGTTTCTCTACAACATTTTTGTTTTTAAGCAAACACTAGTTTGTTCTATCATGAAGGTAATAAATTATTTCCTCCAAACATCGCTATGAATTTGATCAAGCGGTTACGTACTTCTTTCAAAAGTTTGAAACGAAGACTTTGTTAATTTTGCTTCAACGTATATTTCACATTTATTCTTATAATTAATATGAAACATAATCCATTTTAATTAGTCTACGCAGAGAACCATAATTAACACGTACATGCCATAAATTTAAAACTCAAGCATGTAACTAAAAACAAGCAACTTTTTTATTCAAAATTTCTGGTTTTTTATACAAATTAAAACATATCTCATACCCATAACTATCCCTTTTTGTTAGGCATATAGATCTTCCTCCTCCACAATATTAGTCTTCTCAGCTTTGATTGGATGTCTACATTCAGAAGATCTGTGCCCCACCTTGCCACAGTTGTAGCATGCTCCCTTGAATTTCTCCTTTTTGAAAATTCCACCATTAGGCCCCAACTTTGTCATGGATTGGTGTTGTTGGGGTTGCTTTCCCCTGCTGACTTAGACAATATTTGCCTTAGCCTCCTGAAAGGTTTCTCTATTGAGCTTTCTAGCATTACCTCTGTTTTCTTCTTCTATTCGAAGTTTGACAATCAGTTCCTCTATTGTCATCTCCTTTGTTTTGTGGTTCAAGTAGTTTTTAAAGTCATTCCATCCGAGAGACAACTTTTCCGTGATGACAGCTACTTGGAAGGATTCACTGATGATCATCCCTTCAGTAAGAATTCCATGAACAATCAGTTGGAGTTCTTCTACTTGACTTACTACCGATTTTGAATCAACAATAGTAAATTTAAAAAATTTCGCGGCTAAATTTTTTTAGCTGCAGCATCTTCTGATTTGTACTTCTTGTCCAACGCCGCCCATAACTGTTTTTCTGTTTTATACACATCATCTACCAGATACGATGAGTCTTGTAGTCCGTTACAAATGTAATTTCGACACAAGAAGTCACCCTTTTCTCAATCCTCGGTGATGCTGAAGGCGGTGAGCTCATCCACCTCTTCTTCATCGTCTCCTACAGTGACAACTGGAGAACCTTCCTTCAAATACTTTGTCAGGTTCAACATGGTCAGGTAAACCAACATCTTCTATTGCCATGTTTTGAAATTTTGCCGGTAGAATTTTGACGGCTTCTCATTGTGGCTCATTGTTGCTACCGTTTCGTTCAGATTCATAGACTAATTTGTCTTTTTCGATGTCTGCCCCGGCCCCACCATTTGTGCAGATGATTTGGGTGATTTTGTAAGATCTCCCTTAGTAGTCATCGTTTCTGTTCGAAGGAACAAAAAACCGAAATTAATAATTCTAATAAACTGAAAAATCAATTTCTTTTATTCTTTGTAACCTTAGTTACTTCCAATGATAATTTCTGTAAAAACAGATTTGTCCTATTTTTTTTAGATTATATCAAACCCGTTTAATACGACAATATTACTCCTGAAAATGAATTTATTTGCTTTTATCACAACCGTGATTAAATCGAATCGCCTTGTAAAAGAATATGTCTTAAGATTTTTAGACCAAACAAGGTTAATTTGAAATAATAAAATAAAACTAAAATAAATAGATAAATAAACAGGAAACAAAAATCAAAGGAAACAAACAGATTCAAAAAGAACCACAATCAGATTGCAGAGGCCTGCGAATTTGCAGTTTCCTTAAGATAGATTCGACCACTCCTCGGTGCTTGAGATCTTAAGTCGTCAGTCTCCCAGGATACAACATCGGATGATCTTCGACAGTAGCACTACTGAAGAGATCACGAACATAGATCTTGCCTTGACTATCACCGAAAATAGAAATGAATTTGAAGGAACAGAACTTTGTTTTTTTTGTGATTTTGAAACTGAGGAGAAGTCATGTATTTATAGGGAAAAATTAGGTTAAACGTGGGAAAACAAAATATTCCAGAAAAATAATGGCCATTAATTATCCCATTAATTTGAAACGCCATATTTCCCGAATATATCTCCGTGGATTTCGAGCATTATCTTTTAATATTTGAATTAAAAAAAACATAAATTTGGAATATTATGATATAGATATGCTTATCTTAAGGAAAAATAAATTCGAAGTGGGTAAAATATCAGCAGGCCCACGTAGGGCCCAACTAGTTCGGACATTCTCGTCGCCTATGTCGTGCGGGTGCGCCCCAACCCAAATGGGATTGATTCACACTTTTTACGCGCGAGGCACAGTATCCATTCAAGTCATTCAATGACCACAAATTGGGTAGGTGTGTATAAACACCTTCTCTTTCATTTATCCCATCCATGTGGGATAAGGGGGGTTTTATTTCCTTACACAATTCACAACTTCCTTACTTTGAGCATTAATTTCTCATTCATTACTCAACCGTTTTGAGCATATGAGATATAGTTGTAAAGGTCTCATGGAGTAGAATAAGATCGAAGGGAATTCTTATTCAAATCTCCACTTTTACCTATTTGAAATATGGCTCAAAGTAACCATTTTCCTCATGATTTTCCAACAATCCCCCACATGAGTGAAATTGACGATTTATCAAAACATTTTGACTCGATGTGGTGATAGCTTCTACGATTGATAGTTGCATATGATAGGTAAGTTTCCTCCTTTAAACCTTCCCTTGTGAAAGTATATTTACTTTACTGGCTATCTAGTAGACATGATGTCATTGAACTATTCAGCCGTTTGTCTAAATGGTGATATACTCCACACAACTACCTCTCTGACAAGAGTATTTTTCTCATGGTTATGTCCGCGTGGACATCGCCTGATTCTACAAGAGTTTGAGAGAACTATGCCCAATAGTCTCTTTGAAGTGGCCCCACTTCACTCTCACATAGGTGACTTACGTTTCTTGGCTCACCGAAGCACACAATGGTCATTAAAAGCTTTTGCTTATCCTATTCCATTTTTGTCGTTGTTTACATCATAGGAACGGACTTGGGAGAGGAACCCCCACAGTAACCGCACATGCCTATGCAACTAGGTTGTCCTTTTGAACCTAGTTCTTTGGGTCTCCAATCAGCTAGGTAGGGTTTTCCTTCACATTGCACCTTTATTTTCTATGGTCTTCAGTACCATTCCTTTTGATGTTTTCTCAACTTGATCTCGATTTAATCCCTTGGTTAGCGAATCCGCAACATTATCTTTTAATTTTACATAATCCATAGAGATAACTCTATTTGAAAACAGTTGTCTAACGATGATACTCCGGCGACGCATATGTCTTGACTTACCATTGTACATACAATTTTGTGCCCTAGCAATCGTTGATTGGGTGTCGCAGCATATGCATATTGTGGGCACGAGTTTCAGCTATTTAGGATTATCCTCAAGAAACTACTAAGCCATTCAGCTTAATCTATAGATTATCTAGAGTAACGAACTCAGATTCCATTATGGATCTGGTTATTATCGTTTTTCTTGAGGATTTCAACGACACGGCTCCTCCTCCCGAAGTGAAGACATATCCACTTGTGCCTTTCGTATCTTTAATGTCAGATATCCAATTGGCATCGTAGTATCATTCTAGAAAAGCAGGATTTTTGGAATAATGCAATCCATAATCTTGAGTATATCTAAGATATCTCAGTACTCTTACAATTTCTTTCTAGTGGTTTTCACCTCGATTGCTTATGAATCTGCTTAAACTGCTCATAGAGAAAAATATATCTGGTCTAGTGCAGCTCATGAGGTATATTAGACTGCATATGACCCTTGCATATTCCACTTGGTCAATACTTTGATTTTTATTCTTGGACAAATGTTGGCATGTGTCTATCAGAGTTTTGGCTATACCAAAGTCATCCTTGCCAAATTTCTCAAGAATCTTGTCTACATAGTGTGACCGAGTTAATATGAGAAGTTTAGTTGACCGTTTGATTTTGATGCTCAAAATCAATTATGTCATTCTCATATTTTTAACATGTCATTGGTATGTTTATCATTTCTGTTGAGTGTGTAAAAGTTCTATCATTTACACCTTTTTAAACCCATATTTCTGCTGCATTCAAGCATCATTGCATTGCATTTAGGTTAGTTTTCAATAAAACATCACAATTATATAAAAGGCACAGATTCTACTGAAAGATGGTTATTTTTGCAGGTATCTGTCACAGTAGATGTTGAAGGCAGGTGCAGGGCAGATAAGCAGGAGAGCTGAACTGGACAAGCAGCTGAAGAAGACGAACCTGTCACGGACCTGTCGTGACAGCATGATGACAGCAGATTCATGAAGAGGAAAAGTGAAGTGGACCTCGATAGATAGAGAAAAATCTGCTCGCCTGTCGTGTGGAAGCCGAATATTTTTCCAAGCCCCGGATCAAAAGATATGTCAAGCCAAAGCTCAAAGGAGAGGAAATCCCTAAAAGCAAGGAGGCGGCTGAAAAGTAGGAATCCTTAGAGATTTAGTCTTTATTAGAATCTTACTTTTAATTAAAGTTGTAATCCTTGTTACCTTAGATAACTTGAGCCCAAAGCTTATATAAAGGGCATAGATTAAACCTAGGGCATAGCTGACTACCCCATAACCGAAACCAAAACCCTGCCGTTTACCTGTCACCGATATGTTCTAATTTCCCCCTAGGGCTACGGGTTGTTTTGTAAAGTAGTTGCAAGGGTTGCTTTGTTTTAGGATTTTTCAAGTTCAATAAAATAAACTTCAAGTTCTTTTATCTTGGTTTTAACATCTTGCAAGAGCATCGGGAGAGCATTGTGAGGTTATCTATTTACTTAGCATCGGGAGAGTTAAGTATACGAAAGAGATAAAAGCGCGTTCTCTAGTTTATAGTTGAACCATCTCGTGCTTAGGGATAAGGCGAGGTTAAGTGGCTAAGGAAGAATTCATACACATCGGTGTTCATCCTTCGATTCACGCCGGGAGGTATCATCAAAGACGTGATCATCGACAGACTTGTGCCTAGGGATAGGGCAAGGCATATCTGGGATTCTTGCCAAGCTTGAAGTACGGAGTTAGTGTTCGCTGCCGCGATAGCTGACGGACAGACGCCGCGACAGGTGCTGTCGGCGACGGATGCGACGACAGAACTGGAGATCCTAAGCAAATCAATACCTACACTACTGAGCAACTCAATACCAGCCCATTCTCTCTATCTTGATATCTCAATCTTTTATTTACGTTTTTAATTTAATATTCGTGACAATTCTCTTAAATATTTCCTTTGCTTTCGTGCAGTGAATCTAGGTGAAGCTATTAGCCCAATCCCTGTGGAGACGATATCCGATACTTTGTATCACTTTACTACTTGCGTCGTGTATACTTGCACTACAATTGCGATAGACTATTTTACACGCAACAAGTTTTTGGCGTCGTTGCCGGGGATCGAACTCGGGTCACCCGCGTGACAGAACCGTTTGAAATTATGTGTGATGCTAGTGACTATGCTGTCGGGGCAGCACTTGGGCAGCGCAAGGACAGGCTGTTTCATGTCATATATTATGCCAGCAAAACATTGAATGATGCCCAAGTGAATTATACCACCACAGAAAAGGAGCTGTTAGCTGTGGTGTTCTCCATCGACAAGTTTCATTCTTATATACTTGGGACGAAAGTAATAGTGCATACCGATCATTCTGCCCTTAAGTACTTGTTCGCAAAGAAGGATGCAAAGCCTAGGTTGATAAGATGGATCTTGCTATTACAAGAATTCGACCTTGAAATCAAAGACAAAAAGGGGACAGAAAATCAGGTGGCAGATCACTTGTCGAGGTTGGAGATGGGACAGAGTCTACCTGTAGATGAGACACACATACTAGAGACCTTCCCAGATGAGCAGCTCTTTGCTGCCGCAATAGCTGTCGCGACAGCCATGGCGGCAGGTAAGTCTTCTAACCTTCCCTGGTATGCTGATTTCGTTAATTTTATAGTTAGCGGAATATTACCTTCTGATCTTACTTATCAAGCCAGGAAGAGGTTTCAAAATGATGTTAAACATTATTATTGGGACGAACCTCTTCTTTTCAAATTGTGCGCAGATCAGGTTATAAGGAGATGTGTACCACAAGAAGAACAAAAAGACATTCTCCATCACTGTCATGCCTCACAATATGGAGGACACTTAGGAGGCAACAAAACTGCTGCCAAGGTGCTGCAGTCAGGTTTCTACTGGCCGACACTGTATAAAGACGCACAGGAATTTTACAAAAACTGTGACAGGTGCCAGCGGACAGGTAACATCTCAAGGAGAAACGAGATGCCACTGCAGAATATCTTAGAAGTCGAGATCTTCGACGTATGGGGGATTAATTTTATGGGACCTTTTCCATCTTCATGTGGAAATCTTTACATCCTCCTGGCAGTAGATTATGTCTCCAAGTGGGTAGAAGCAATCGCAACTCAAAAGAATGATGCCAAAACGGTCCAAAAGTTTTTGCATAAAAACATCTTTTCTAGATTTGGCATCCCTAAGGCGATTATCAGTGATGAAGGGAGACATTTTGACAACAGGGTAATTGCTGCCGCCTTGAGAAAATATGGTGTCAAGCACAAGATAGCAACAGCATACCACCCACAGACCAATGGACAGGCTGAGATTTCCAACAGGGAAGTGAAGAACATTCTTGAAAAAATGGTCAAACCAACTAGGAAAGATTGGTCTTTACTTCTGAATGATGCATTATGGGCATACAGGACAGCTTTCAAGACTCCATTGGGCATGTCTCCATTCCGATTGATCTATGGGAAAACCTGTCACCTGCCTGTCGAGATAGAGCATAAGGCATATTGGGCAATCAAGGCAGTAAACATGGACTTGGACAAGGCAGGTCAGAAAAGGCTGTTAGATTTGAATGAAATCGAGGAAATACGGACAATGGCCTACGACAACGCAAGAATATACAAGGAGAAAACAAAGAAGTGGCATGACAAGAAGTTGCTGCCGCGACAGTTCTGCCCAGGGCAGCTTGTGTTGTTGTTCAATTCGAGGTTGAAACTCTTCCCAGGGAAGCTCAAATCTAGATGGTCTGGGCCATTCCAAGTAATTCAAGTTTTCCCCCATGGTGCCATTACAATACAATCATTAAAAGACGGGCACCAATTCAAAGTCAATGGACAACGCCTCAAGCATTATCAGGGGACTGAAGCCCCAGGAATTCAGGAAGTGGTTACCTTAGGTGATGCCCCACAAGGCATCCCTAATTTAACCTAGTTTTATTTTTATTTTATTTTATTATTATTTATTAGGAACTAGATTTATTTTAATAATGTTTTGTTTTTAATTTCAGTTTTTAGGAAATAAAAGAGACAAGTGAGAAAGAAGAAGTGGCCCAAGACCATCGCCCATCCATCAGCCCAACTAAGCCCATCTATGGTAACCTGTCGTTTCAGCTGCCGGCGCAGACGGATTTGACAGGCTGTCAACAGACGCACGGCAGACGAAGAAGCGTGCGGAAGACGCTCCGCAGACGCATTAATGCGTGTCAGACGCGTCAGACACGCCATATCCAATCTGCCGCTCCGTTATTCCCGCCTGCCGTTGCGGCATTAAATGGGCAGCTACTCGACAGCTATATAAACCCCTTCTCCCTTTCATTTTTTCCTCACTTCTGATTTTTCTCTCTTGTATTCTCTTCTAGTTTTATCTATTTTCTCTCATTTTTCAGCCCTTGCAACCAAAAATGTCTTCACGACAGACTCGCCAAAATGCTGCTGCCGCCTCTTCTTCCGCAGCAGCATCCCCGTTCGCCAACAAAGAACTTTGGGAGGAACGGAGCTTCATCTATAACAGGGATGCTCCTCTTTTTGGACTCCGGCCGTTCATCATGAAGGCCATTACGGCGCAACTCTGGGAAGACTTTGCCGAGCAGCCGGCAGAGCTTAATGACACTCTGGTAAGGGAATTCTATGAGGCGATCGAGAGTAAGTCGGCGACATCTGTCGTCGTCCGAGGAGTGACAGTTCCTTTCACCGCCAGCAGCATCAATCATGTCTTCGGCCTCTTCTTTGGCCCCAATGACGACGCTCATCAACAGTTTTGGGACTCCCTCGACGCTGCCGGCCACGATGCTGTCATGAGGGAATTGACAGAAAGGGGCACAACTTGGAGCACCAGCAAGAAAAACCCCAACTCCGTCAACCGGGCAGAGCTGCTCCCCGAGGCTAAACTATGGAACGCTTTTATTAAAAAGCGTATCCTGCCCTCATCCCACCACACGACAGTCAACAGGCAGCGGCTTGCCCTCATCCACTCTATCATGCATGACAGGCCGATCAACGTGGGCAGGTACATGCGAGAAAGCATTCTCGATTGTGCCTTCAGAACAGATTCACGACTATGCCTGCCCTTCACCATTACGGCCCTCTGCCGCTGCGCTGCCATACCGGAGGACCCTTCAGACAAAATCAAGAAGGGCAGTGGCTGGACCGACAGCAACATCTCCAGCCTTATGGAGATCATCGTCGTAACACCCCTCAACGCCTTCGATCCAAACGCCCCACCTGCTGAATCTGATGATGAACCTGCCACCGAGCCTGCCCCAGAAGCTGCAACCAACACCGCACCGGCAGGTCAGAACGCCGACCTCTTAGCTGCCATCTTGAGGATAGAGGAGCGGCAGATGGGTTTAATGACATTCATCCGCGATTTCTCCAACGCAACGGTAAACTTTATTACCAACACTTTAAATTTTTCGGATGTCATTTTCCCCACCTTCCCCGCCCATTACTTTAATATACCCTCCCCCACTCCCACACCACCTGTCTCTCCCCATGGAGAATCTGCCTCCTCCACACCTTCCCCGACAGCAGCCGGCAGCCCACCGGCAGACACTTCCCCTCGAGGCACCAAGCGAGCTGCCACTGACGACAGCCCTCTCGTCCGGAGAAACTTGGACAGCGCCTTTACGCGGGTGAAAAGAATCAAACATGTGGCCAACAAGAGGATGCTGTCCAAGGCCATCACGAGTACCAGCTGGGACAACAGCAGCAGTTCTGATGTCCGACTAGTGGAGCCACCTGCCATTCAACCTGCTGCCGACCCTGTCCACCAACCAGAGGAAGAACCTGCACCTCAACAGGCTGATGAACCTGTTGACCAACCTGCTCCGGAACCTGCCCAGCCACCTCCCCAACGCAGACGCTACCATCAGATCCGCGTCAGCAGCAGTGATGAGGACAGCGCATAAAATTTAAGTTTTTATTTCTTTTTCTTCTCTTATTACTGCCTGCCCTTATATATTTGCGATGTACTTTTATTTTTCATGTTTTTCTTTATTTGTTTTAAGTGTCATTTTGCATTGAGGGCAATGCAACCCTCGAGTTTGGGGGTGGCAACCCTCCATATTTAATGGAGTCTTTAGCACATCTTTTGTTTAATTGTTGTGTCTTATTAGTTATTTAAATTTTTTATAAAAAAAAAAGAACAAAAAATCAGAAAAATCAGAAAATTTGAACTGTTGGCTTAAAACTGTGAAGTTAACTTACCTGTCATGACGGCTCTGTCGTGGCAGCATCTTTAGGACAGGTTAAGGAAAAGTTTAGAGCCTTTCTATAGTTCTGAAAACTTAAACACTTTTGTGACTGTTATAATGCTTAGACTTCTTTTAGCCAAACTAGAATAGGAAGCTTAGAACTTGGATAGCCCCTAGAGGTGCCTAACACTGGCTCTAGGAAAGAAGTTTAGCAAAAGAAAATCAAAAACCTAGAGGTGCCCGAAACCGGCTCTAGGAAGCTAACTAGAGGTGCCCAAAACTGGCTCTAGAAAAACTTAGCTTGAAAATAGAAGAAAAAGCATGAAAATGTGCCTTCTAAAAGAAAGTAAACTTTGGCATAAAATTCAAGTTAAGGAGTTGAATATTCTAGTGAAACTAAGAGAATCTTAGCTTATAGCTGTTCACAAGCATGCACACACTGCACGAGAGCTATAGGGAGATTCTGGACAGATCCTAACCCTTCCGACAGGTTGCTGCCGCCATAGAGAATGAGCGACAGGTGAGGGACAGTTCACTGTTTGAAGGCCAACACAAAAAAAAAAATTCAGTTTTCTTTTAAGTCTTCATTGCTTGAGGGCAAGCAAAAACTTGAGTTTGGGGGTGTGTTGAGTGTGTAAAAGTTCTATTATTTACACCTTTTTAAACCCATATTTCTGCTGCATTCAAGCATCATTGCATTGCATTTAGGTTAGTTTTCAATAAAACATCACAATTATATAAAAGGCACAGATTCTACTGAAAGATGGTTATTTTTGCAGGTATCTGTCACAGTAGATGTTGAAGGCAGGTGCAGGGCAGATAAGCAGGAGAGCTGAACTGGACAAGCAGCTGAAGAAGACGAACCTGTCACGGACCTGTCGTGACAGCATGATGACAGCAGATTCATGAAGAGGAAAAGTGAAGTGGACCTCGATAGATAGAGAAAAATCTGCTCGCCTGTCGTGTGGAAGCCGAATATTTTTCCAAGCCCCGGATCAAAAGATATGTCAAGCCAAAGCTCAAAGGAGAGGAAATCCCTAAAAGCAAGGAGGCGGCTGAAAAGTAGGAATCCTTAGAGATTTAGTCTTTATTAGAATCTTACTTTTAATTAAAGTTGTAATCCTTGTTACCTTAGATAACTTGAGCCCAAAGCTTATATAAAGGGCATAGATTAAACCTAGGGCATAGCCGACTACCCCATAACCGAAACCAAAACCCTGCCGTTTACATGTCACCGATATGTTCTAATTTCCCCCTAGGGCTACGGGTTGTTTTGTAAAGTAGTTGCAAGGGTTGCTTTGTTTTAGGATTTTTCAAGTTCAATAAAATAAACTTCAAGTTCTTTTATCTTGGTTTTAACATCTTGCAAGAGCATCGGGAGAGCATTGTGAGGTTATCTATTTACTTAGCATCGGGAGAGTTAAGTATACGAAAGAGATAAAAGCGCGTTCTCTAGTTTATAGTTGAACCATCTCGTGCTTAGGGATAAGGCGAGGTTAAGTGGCTAAGGAAGAATTCTTACACATCGGTGTTCATCTTTCGATTCACGCCGGGAGGTATCATCAAAGACGTGATCATCGACAGACTTGTGCCTAGGGATAGGGCAAGGCAGATCTGGGATTCTTGCCAAGCTTGAAGTACGGAGTTAGTGTTTGCTGCCGCGATAGCTGACGGACAGACGCCGCGACAGGTGCTGTCGGCGACGGATGCGACGACAGAACTGGAGATCCTAAGCAAATCAATACCTACACTACTGAGCAACTCAATACCAGCCCATTCTCTCTATCTTGATATCTCAATCTTTTATTTACGTTTTTAATTTAATATTCGTGACAATTCTCTTAAATATTTCCTTTGCTTTCGTGCAATGAATCTAGGTGAAGCTATTAGCCCAATCCCTGTGGAGACGATATCCGATACTTTGTATCACTTTACTACTTGCGTCGTGTATACTTGCACTACAATTGCGATAGACTATTTTACACGCAACAATTTCATTGTTACTTATAACACTGAGTATGCCATCAACATAGGATCATATATCCTAATGTTGATAGGTTTGACATACACCTATTTGTCACTCTTATTTGTCATCATGACAATATCTAGTTTCAAACTTTTGTTGAACGTATAGACCATTTTCATTGATATTCTCCAAAGTTCATTTCATTGAACTTGGATTATCTTACCTAATATATTTTCAAAGAATGGGTAATTCATTATCACATTCTTGTGAATCCATCAATGAAATATAGTCCACTTATTTCTATTTACTTCGGTAATGGGGATATTATCTTTGCAAGATACCCCCTACATTTTTATGTAGTTGTAGGAGGATTTTATATCCTTCAATAACTCATACGGTGCCTAAGTTGATGGAACAACTTTCCCCCAAATTAGGCACATTTTGAGGATCCAATTTTATTCAGAAGTTATCTTCAAAATCATTGTTCCCTTGGATGTTACAACGTTACTCACATAGAGTTTTCTCCCAAAATTAATCAAGTTTTTAAGTTTGGGCTTTAACATTCTACTTACAGAGAATTGTTTCTCTACATCGTTTTTGCTTTTAAGCAAACACTAGTTTGTTTTATCATGAAGGTAATAATTATTTCCTCCAAATATCGCTATGAATTTGATCAAGCGGTTTCATACTTCTTTCAAAAGTTTGAAACGAAGACTTTGTTAATTTTGCTTCAACGTATGTTTCACATTTATTCTTATAATCAATATAAAACATATTCCATGTTAATTATTCTACGCATAGAACTATAATTAACATGTTCATGCCATAAATTAAAAGCTCAAGCATGTAACCGAAAAGAAGCAACATTTTTATTCATAATTTCTGTTTTTTTATAGAGATTAAAACATATCCCATACCCATAACTATCCCATTTTGTTAGGCATATAGATCTTCCTCCTCCACAATATTAGCCTCCGTGACTTTCTTTGGATGTCTACATTTAGAAGATCTGTGCCCCACCTTGCCACAGTTGTAGCATGCTCCCTTGAATTTCTCCTTATTGGAAATTTCACCATTATGCCCCAACTTTGTCCTGGAATTGTGTTGTTGGGGTTGCTTTCCCTCCTAACTTTGACAATATTTGTGTTAGCCTCATGAAAGGTTTCTCTGTTGAGCTTTCTAGCATTACCTCTGTTGTCTTCTTCTATTCGATGTCTGACAATCAATTCTTCTATTTCCATCTCCTTTCTTTTGTGCTTCAAGTAGTTTTTAAAGTCATTCTATCCGGGAGACAGCTTTTCTGTGATGACAGCTACTTGGAAGGATTCACTGATGACCATCCCTTTAGCAAGAATTCCATGAACAATCAATTATAGTTCTTCCACTTGACTTACTACCGGTTTTGAATCAACAATATTAAATTTCAAAAATTTCGCGACTAAAATTTTTTAGCCCCAGCATCTTATGCTTTGTACTTCTTGTCCAATGATGCCCGTAGTTGTTTTTCTGTTTTATATATATCATATACGGGATACAATAAGTCTTGTAGTCCGCTGAGGATGTAATTTCGACACAAGAAGTCACCATTTTCTCAATCCTCGGTGATGTTGAAGGCGGTGAGCTCATCCACCTTTCCTTCACTGTCTCCTATCGTGACAACTGAAGGACCTTCCTTCAGATACTTTGTCAGATTCAACATGGTAAGGTAAAACAACATCTTCTGTTGGTATGTTTTGAAATTATGCCCGCAAATTTTGATGGCTTCCTATTGTGGCTCATTGCCGCTGCAGTTTTGTTCATATTCATGGGCTGATTTTTCTTTTTCGATGTTTGCCCCAGTCCCACCATTTGTGCAGACGATTTGGGTAATTTGGTAAGATCACCCTTAGTAGTAATTGTTTCTGTTCAAAGGAACAAAAACCTGGAATTAATAATTCCAATAAACTGAAAAATCAATTTCTTTTATTCTTTGTAACCTCTATTACTTCCAATGACAATTTCTGTAAAAACATATTTGTCCTGTGTATTTTTTAGATTCAATCAAACCCGTTTAATACGGAAAAATTACTCATGAAAATGAATTTATTTGCTTTTATCACAACCGTGATTAAATCGAATCGCTTCGTAAAAGAATCTGTCTTAATATTGTTGGACCAAACAAGGTTAATTCGAAATAATAAAATAAAACTAAAAAATAGATAAATAAACAGGAAACAAAAATCAAAGGAAACAAACAGATTCGAAAAGAACCACAATCAGATTGTAGAGGCCTGCGGATTTGCAGTTTTCTTAAGATAAATTCGTCCACTCTTTGGTGCTTGATATCTTAAGTCGTCGGTCTCCCAGGATACAACATCGGATGATCTTCGACAACAGCACTACTGAAGAGATCACGAACATGAATTTTGCCTTGAATATCACCGAAAATAGAAAAGAATTTGAAGGAACGAAACTTTATTTTTTTGTGATTTTGAAACTGAGGAGAAGTCATGTATTTATAGGGGAAATTATGTTAAACGCAGGAAAACAAAATATTCCAAAAAAATACTGGCTATTAATTATCCGATTAATTTGGAACACCATATTTCCCGGAGCGTAGTCTTTTAATATTTGAATTAAAAAAACTTAAATTCGGAATATTATCATATATATATTCTTATCTTAAGGAAAAAAATAAATTCGAAGTGGGTAAAATATCTGCAGGCCCACGTAGGGCCCGACCGGTCAGGACATTCTCGTCGCCCACATCGTACAGGTGCGCCACAAACCGAATGGAATTGATTCACACTCCCCTGCGCACGAGACATAGTATCCATTCAAGTCATTCAACGATCCCAAATTGGGTGGTGTATATAAACAACACCTCCTCTTTCATTTATCCCATTCATGTGGGATAAGGGGGTTTCATTTCCTTACACAATTCACAACTTCCTTACTTTGAGCATCAATTTCTCATTCATTACTCAAATGTTTTGATCATATGATATTCCGTTGTAAAGGTCTCGTGAAGTAGAATAAGATCGAAAAGAATTCTTATTCAAATCTCCACCTTTACCCATTCAAAATATGGCTCAAAGTAACCATTTTCCTCATGTTTTTCCAACATAAAGTTGGCAGCATGTAATTTGTAAAACCTAATTTGATTTTGATATAACAAAGTGTCAAAGGACCTATTTGTAAAAGTAAATAAATTTTTAAGTATTTCAAAGTCTCACAAATTGACAAGAAAACTTGAACCAAAATATTTCTAAGTCAAATAAATTGTTTAAAGAAAAAATTTCTAAGTGTTAATAACCCAAAACCTGTTTGTACGACAAGGCAAATCGATACGCTATAGTTGTATTGATACGGTTTTTAGGTTCTGGAATTTTAATCGACAAAAGCGTATCGATATGATTTTACCCGTATCAATACGATATTTTACCTGGGCTTAACTTTAAGGCGCAGCGTATCGATACGGTAAGTCCCCGTATCGATACAGTTTGATCTGATTCGATAAATCTTTGCATTTAAAGTTTTTGACAGTTGCTTGTTAGTTATAATTTCAGCAAAATTCAGACGGTCGTTAGACCATATTGATACGCTCGTATAGCATATCGATACACTTTTTACAAAAGTTTTCCTTAATATTCCAATGAGCAAAATTCGTATCGATACGGTCATAGAGTATCGATACGCCCCTATTTTTACCTTATACCTGCACCAATACGCCCTTATAGCGTATCGATACACCCTCTTAAATGTGCACAACGACTCTTTCTGTTTTGAGACAGGTATCGATACGACTGTTTGAGTACCGATATGGTAGGTTGCATAAGTGCCTTTATTGCGAGAAAAATGAAGCCCAATGACTCAATTGATGATCTCAACCACCAGAACAGCTAGAAATCAATGCAAGGGTATATAAACAAGTTTCCAAAGCACCAACAACAACTATTGAACCTTCTTGCAACATCCAAGCTATATTCCAAACCCTTGTGCTAAATAGAGTCAAATATTGTACCCAACTTGTTGTAATTTCAATTGTAATCTTTAGTTCAAGTTTGGGAGAGTATTTTTTTGTAATTGGAAAAAATTTTAGTCTTAAGAGAGATATTTTAATTTGCCAAATTTTTTCTTTGTAAAAGTGAGTCTTTTGGGTCAACTTTAGGTAGAAAGATTGACCAATTGTAAAGGTTGCCTCCTTAGCCTAGAAAAGGGGAAGAACATGTAACACCCCTCGTTCGGGTTAAGAGCGAGGAGTGTCGATGCAAGAATTCAATCAAGAAGATATGAAAATACGAGCAATTTTAATCCATCAATTAAAATTATCACTTATTCAAGATATCAATCAACATAACAAGACAATTAAATTAGCTAGATCATTCGAACACCATCACCAAGCCAAGACCCAATTCAATTCGAATACAAATAAGGTATTGATCTAACATGTTTACTTAATTTCAACAAGACTAGACCCCTAATTCATTTTAAGTTGAATTAGGCTATTCAATTAGGATCCTAGTGCCATTCGATCAAATTACTTCTTAGACAAGAAACGTTACAAGCAATCAAGATGCAAACATACATGGTTCACATCTCATATACATTCGATCATTTCTAGTTCTAACAATTTAATCATCGATTCACCATTTTCACAAGTCATGAAATTGTCATTTATAGCACTTAGATATCAAACATTAGCAACCAAGTTTAAGTGACCATATACATGTTATATCTATTAAGTTACTCAATTGAATTCAATACAACACAAGATCAAATACGTTAGTAAACAAGGTCTAATTCATTCATTCAATAGCCTTAATCAATAAGTTCACAAAAGCCCTTTACTTCATACATATATTTACATATCAAGTTTAATTACAAAGTTACATATCAAAGATGCCTTTCAACATTACAACTACGATATCAAGTTTTACATACAAACTATGTACAATCCAAAATGCATGAAATAACAAGTCTAGACACAAAACTATGCCACCAACCAAGAGTAATGAAAACGAGCACCAAAATCATACTTTAGACTATGCTTGTTTCTTGCTTTGAGCCCAAGTAAAGTAGCTTTACTATCAAGTAACTGGTTCGAGTATCCTCAACTTGTGGTTTGGGAAGAATGAAAGACAAGAGTGATAAGTACATAGCGTACTTAGTGAGGTAACAACTACCTAACATGTTATCAAGCTTATTAGCATTAAGAATCATTGTTCGTTTTAACCAAGTTTAACCTAGCTAGTTTTCCATATTCCATTTGGACACAATAGACCAAGGAAACAAGGTTTCATGTCAAGTACACAATGAACAAGACAAGCAAGCATAAACAATTCAATTCAAGCAAGGTAAGCATCCAATCTCATTAGCATAGGATCCCTTTTAATCATTTGATTATTCTTTTAAGTCATGAACATTTAAGATATCATGTATTTCGATTTAATTTATGAATTTCCATTTCATTACAAGATCATTCACAAGTGACAAGTTTACTCATTCATCATTCAAGATTGTAAGTCTTTCTTTCAAGTTTCATTTAATCTTGTTTTGCCTTGGTAAATAGCTAGGACTAGGTAATCGAGTCACAAGACGGTACAAAAAGTACCTAAAAAGATGATACACAAAGTATCTAAACAAGAAGATGTTTGCAACATCACACAAGATGGTACACAAAGTACCTAGCAAGATGATACCCAAGGTATCTAACAAGGAGGTGCCTACAACACCAATCAAGATGGTACAAGAAGTACCTAAACAAGTCGAGCTCTAGACTCTAAGGCATGTTGTTCTACCTAAGACCAACTAGCAACCAAGGACTTTTTGAATCTTTTATTTTCAAGCAATGCACATCAAGTGATTAAGCATTCTCAAACATCACACAAGGGCATACAATCTAACAAGCCATTCGAACATATCAACATACATAGAAGCATTTGAACACAAACTCATTTATGCAAGTTTGAGCGTACCTCGTATCCAAGAAAGTTAACATGCCATTACATACGTTTGGCATAAGCAATGCAAATGTGAACATGTATTTAGACATGCATTATCATAGCACAACCAAGCATTCAATTCAAGGAAACAAGTCATCATGGCATCAAACAAGTTTTCAATTAGTTCATTCTTCCCTTAGTTACCAAATATGAATTAGTCATTTTCCATGGCATCAATACAAGAAAAATGAATGGTTAGGACCTAAGTCCTAACACTAAGTGGAGTTACACTCACAATACTCCAAGCTAGCCAGTCTTGTATTGCTATTCCTTTTTTTCTATCCCTTGATGATCCAACCTTATTTCCTTCAGAAACCTCCTCTATTACTTCCTCTAGCAAGTCTTGCACAACATAGAGAGACCATTAGAATCAATACATTAATAATTCAAGTTCATTTGAACTATATTATCCAAAACAGTTTCTGCCATGACAGTTTGTACACCCTTTAGTAAACTGTTTATAACTTTTAATCTACACATTGTATTTTCAATTAATTTACACCCTTAGAAAGCTAATTCAATTAATTTTTTAACCATATAAGGCTCATATTTTAATTCTTTCTACATCAATACAGTTTTCAATTTAAAGTCATGTCCATTTTCCAGTCCCTATTCTACTAGCTTGTAGTTTAAGGCACTTTAGTGAGCTGTTTCACTTAGAAACCTTACTAATTCATTTTAGTCTTTTTTTACCATAGATTACCATGTTTTCCCCTTGTTTCTTAAAGTTAAGGTTGGTCCCTAATTAGTTCATCTAGGTCCTATATTTAGCCAACCTTACAGATTAGTCCAGATTTACCTATTTTGCCAATTAGCCACTTTAAACAATTTATTGAGCTACAATTCAAGTATTTCAAGTTATCCTACATTCATTACAGCCCTTCCCCTGTTTTTATCTAACTTTTTCAGTCCTTAATCTTATTCAATTCAATCCCTAATTTACTGATTTTCTCAATACAATGCAGATTAGCAATTCAAACTAGCTAGGTGACCCGTTTCACTATCAACTTCCATTTTAACAAATCTAACATCAATTTCATTAATCCAACACCTCAATTGACTAGTTAATTTAATTTCCAACAACTTTTTCCTACATTAATTTTTTCAGATTTGTTCATATCATCATCTATTCAATTAATTACATGGACACATCACTAGAGTGCATTTAAGCATACATACACCAATAGGTTAACTTTGATTTATTCTATATCAATGTAATTATATCAATTACTCAATCTAAACTTCAATTCTATATGCAAGCACATAAACTAATCATCAATTTCCAGATTCCGATCTTAAATAAACATCAAACAATCAAATTATCGTAATTTCCTAACTATTTAAATGGATAATAATAGGAATAAAATTACCTTGCTTATAATTTTAATTTTCCATGCAAGATCACATGCGTGCAAGCTCAATTCTAGAAAAAAAAATGGTGTTCTCCTCTCAATTTCACTCTTTCTCTATACTCTCTAAGTCACTCGGCTAGAATGAAGAAAGGATGAAGATGATTCATCTTAATGGATGTAAGAAATGACTCATTTGTCCTTTAATTATCCACTAACTAAGGATAATTGCAAGAGCATTTAGGAATTATAAATTTTAGCATGCACATCTTTAATTTGTTCTCATATTCGGTTTAGTCACTATTGATTTAAACCTCCATTTTACATATCTTTTCAATTTGGTCCTTAAATTATTCTAATTAGATTAGGATCAAGCTCAATTAAATAAGAAATTTAGATTATTAATTTCAGTTCTTCTAGGCTACGGTTTAGGGTATTACATAACATCTAGTGAAAGTGGTTGAAAATCTTTAGTGGGAGCTAAGGTAGTGGATGTAGAGCTTGTTAGAAGCTTGAACCAATATAAATTGCATTGTCTTTAATTTTTCAATTTTCTTTTTGCTCCCTCAAATTTTAAATAGTCAATTCATACCCTCTTGGTCAAATCACATTAAATTGATCCACTTAACATAATTGTGGAATGGGACTCTATCGTTGTAGTCAACAAGTTGTGTTCAAAGGATCTGGATCTCTCGATTACAGCTGAGTACTTGGCTGAATCGATCATGCTGCTGGATACTCATGCTAGTTTCCGCATCATGCACGTCCGATATTGTAGACGATGTTATTTTCAGTTAATGATATATGATCACATTTTTCTTCAAAAAAGAAAAAATACTATAACAACTCTTTACATCTTTTATAGTTCAAAAAACTAATGTCTACCATATATGTATAGAGCCTTTTACTTAACACCCTAACAACCCTTTTTAGTTTTTATCAAATACATATGTTTAGTAACCTTGAATTAATAGAATTTTTTAGAATTCATTTAATTGGAATTTGAGTTAATATTTGGGTAAACTACATAAATGGTCACCAAACTTTTAAGGCAAGTTCATTTCAATAACTGTACTTTTAAAATATTCGATAAAGTCACTCAACTTTTAGTTCGATTTCGATACGACCCCTCCCGTTAGAAGTTGACGTTTGTTTTCGTTTTTCCTTAATAAAAAATAGGTAAACTATACCAACCATCAATCAACTTTCTTCTCACTTATTTTGGTCACTATAGTCTAACAATTTTCAATTTAATAACTTAAATTTTAAATTGTTCATATTTTGACCACTCTCAAATGACATGATTATTACAAATAGAAAAATTCGATTAATCCTAAAAAAAGTCGGGTAATGATTTTTTTCTTTGCTTATTAAATTTAGGCTTAATACATTTTCCCCCTTAAACTTTACATGTTTTCCCAACTTGCCCCCTAAAGTTCATTTTAACCACTTTTGTCCCCTAACGTTTTCGTGGTTACCTATATTGCTCACTACCGTTATATTTCTTTTATCCCGACCAATCAGAACGCACCACGTCATTTTCTTTATTTATTTTAAATTTTAAAACAAAATAAATATATTAAAACATTTATTAATTTAATTATATTTCCTAAATACCCAAAAACATCTTCATCCCCATCCTCTTCTTCCCCAATTTTCATTTGTTTTACTGTTCTCTCTCCACTAACTAAAGATGTTTAAAACATCCTCGCCAACGGCACTTCAGTAGGGAGCGGCATACACATAGGCGAGCAGCCTTTTGATAATTTAGAACATTTACAATTATTACAAGGTCTTATCGTTATTAACAGGATACAATATCGAGCTCTGATCCAAAACACCATTCAACCAATTCATCTGTCCAGACAAGCCAACACGATGGATTACAATTCTAACAATCAAACCTAAAGATTAAAGAGGTTGAAAATAACACAACACAACACCCAAATCGAATCTAAGCAGAAAGCCAATCTCATGTCAACAACAACACAATCTCACATCAATCCATAATGCCATCTTAGGTACACACTTACACATTAAGTGACCTTATTCTGAAATTACCTAGGTTATAACTCACTGAAGCAACATATTGGATTAGTAGAAATCTTCTCCTCCACCCACCATAGCTCAATACAGGGCTGGAATTGTACCGGTCTTCTACAGAAGGTATGTCCATTGTTTTTATTTCGCCGTCAAAAACATGAAGAATAAACACTGCTTGAACATTGGTAATCTGAATAATTTATTTTTTGTGTTTGCTAGGGTTACATGCAGGAGAAAGGGAGGCATGAGATTCACCATTAATGGAAGGAATTATTTTGAGCTGGTGCTGATATCAAATGTTGGAGATGCTGGTGAGATTTCCAAGGTATGGGTAAAGAAATTATTTGTTGGTGACTGAACTTGCCAAGGATTGACATGAAAATTGGGGAAGAAGATGAGAGGAAGATGGGGTGTTTTAAGTATTTTAGTAAATATAATTAAATTAATAAATATTTTAATGTATTTATTTTATTTTAAAATTTGAAAATAAATAAAGAAAATGATGTGTCACGTTCTGATTGGTTAAGATAGGTTTTTTAACGGTAGGGGGCAATATGGGTAATGTCGCAAACGTTAAGGGACAAAAGTGGTCAAAATAAACTTTAGGGGGCAAATTGGGAAAACACGTAAAAATTGAGGGAGTGTATTAAGCCTTAAATTTACCATATTACCATATTTTATATTTGGGTTAACTACTGGAATGGTTACTTATGTTTCTCCAGTATAGAGTTGGTCACTGATTCTAAAAAACGACCATTAAGGTCACTTACATTTTTGGGGAGTAAACTTTTGGTCACTCCGCCGTTTGTTGTCGTTAAACGTTGATGACTTGCTGGTATGGCAACGAAAAAAAATATGGTTAAGCTACTGCAATGGCCACTTACATTTATCCCATGTACATTTTTTGTCCCCGATTTTAAAAATTAAACGTTATGGTCACTATTGAAAATGTTTATTTCTAATTTCACCCTTGAATTTTAAAAAAATCATTTTTGCAGCTAATTGGTTTGGTATCTCGCCGATTCCGTTCGCCGAAAAGGTATTGTCACCGAGAGAGAACATTGAAGATGAAATCGAAAAATCTCAGAGTAGTTTCGAGCTCCGGGTCGAAAAAGATCCTACTAAAAATGGTCTAAAAAACCTTCCGATCATTGAATCAAAAAACCCAATACTCTTTAACAATTGAATCGTCAAAATTTTGACGGCTTTCAATATTTCCTTTTCAGATTTACTCAAAACCCGAGCCCTCGTCAAAGCAATAAGCAGCTTATCAAAAATGAACCCACTAGAATTTTCAAGGGACAAAAGGGAGTCCGAAAAATGGCGCAAAGGATTGGTGACTGTGTGAAAATCACCGTCGTAGTGAACTTTTGCGCTGGAGTAAAACTTCTGGAGATTCAAATCACCGTAATTTAATAGGTTTTGAGCTTCTGGGTAGGCAATGATGAAGATTTGGAAGCCACAGTCTAAGAGAAATCCGTCGACGACATCGGTTTGAACGCGATCACCGACCCCATCAGAGGCATCCAAGATGAGGAAAGCGATGTTATCGGAGTTGAGACGGGTGGCGGCGACGAGGCCGACCCTGACTACGATGACGGGTGTTGTTTTGGTGACGGGCGGAGGGTTTGGGCGAGTTGGGTGGAGGTGCGGGGAATGGTGAAGAAACGATATTTCAAGGTCATTTCCTTATCCGTTTCATATTTTTAGCAACATTCGATTGAGTCGAGTAAAAAAATAAGTTTGTAAATTTGACGAGTTTTATTTTACAATTTAATTTTTATTTATAAAAATTTTGGAGTCGGTGAAATTGTTTGAATTTCTGTTCAAATTTAATTGTAAATATTTATAATATCATGGTACTAATTGATTGCAAAGTTTTAGGGTTGAAAAATAAATTTTTAAAAAATCAAGGGTGAAATTAGAAATAAACCTTTTCAGTAGTGGCCATAATGTTTATTTTTTTTAAAATCGGGAACCAAAAATGTACATGCGATAAACGTAAGTGGCCATTACAGTAGTTAAACCTTATTTTTTCGTTGTCAGGTCAGTAAGCCGTCAACGTTTAATGGCAACAAACATCGGAGTGGCCAAAAGTTTACGCCCCAAAAACGTAAGTGACCTTATTGGTCGTTTTTCAGAATTTTGACCAACTTTGTATTGAGAGAAAACATAAGTGACCATTCCAATAGTTAACCCTTTATATTTTAATAAGCAAAGTAAAAAAATTATTACTCGAATAAAATATTCCAACTAACCGATCAATCGATTATCCAATTTAATCGGTACATTATAAGACCGAGAGTTGAATAATATGAATTTAGAAGTTAACCAAAATAATTTTTTAAGGATTAAATGAACCCAACTTCAGTCCAAATTTTTAAAAATAAATTATTTAGATTTGATTACGGTTCACAATTTTAAGCAAAAATAATTAACTGATCTGATATATTTTATACATCATTTTTAAATTTCATGGATTGCAATATTTCTAAATTCACACAGCTAATGTCTTGTAATGAAACCTAATTGTCAAAGATATCAAGTCATTGTTAAAATACCTAAAGATTTAGACACTATACCATCTTACTAGAAGGAAAGCTGAAAAAAGTTTATTTTTTCAAAATTACATATAAATCATGTAAATAAGACCTTATATTTTCCATTATATTCACTGGTCGGGCCAAGTAGTGTATTAGACTTTTAGTGAACACTTAAAATTTTGACATCATTTTAGAAAATTTGACACCGATTTAAAAAAATAATTAAAATAAAGGAAATTAACCCTCACTGTTTGATTCCACTCATTTTATAATACAATATAAACAAACACCGGAAATTTTAACATCGCAATCTAAATTTTCCGACACCACCACCCTTGACTACACAAGCATGTTAATAACATCCCCCCCCCCCCCCCCCCCCCCAACTTATTTCCCTTGTTCTCGTGATAACTAACTGCAAAATGTATTTTATTTATCTTCATTATCAATAGTATAATAAAAATGTTCAAGAACACAACATGCAAAGCCCGTCTAGCTCAGTCGGTAGAGCGCAAGGCTCTTAACCTTGTGGTCGTGGGTTCGAGCCCCACGGTGGGCGAACGAAATTTTTTCTTTCGAGCAAGGCTTTTTGTTTAGCCTTTCTGGGACCTGCAAAACCAAAAGTTTTGTCTCTCCAGGCTGTTAAGTTACCAAAGAAGCATAACGCATTACCTGAACCGATCACAAACCAAGTAATTTAAAACAAAAACCTTTCCTTTCATATTTAACATTCATATTTGTATCTTTATGTTTAAAATAATAATAATAATCAAATATCCAACAATTAGTTGGTCTAATAAGATGAGGTGTTAAATCTTTTAAGCAAGATATAAGTCGAATACTAGTGATCAAATAAAAAACCAATATATTACCTTTCCTTTCATCAACACATGGCTACAAACATAGTAAAGTCACCATGGTGAAAGGGGTGTCACATGACACCCATTTTTTTTAAATTTTTTCTCATAAATTTAATATAAAATAATGTTAATAATAAAATTAATATAATTCCTTAAAATGAAATTCACACCCTTAAAATAAAAATACACTAATTATTTGATACCATATACATAAAAAATAATTTTTGTAAAATTTTAATTTTGACGCTCTAAATTAATTATTTTTACTCCCCCGTAACTATGAATTCCCATCCTTTTCATATTGATATTATCCTTTTTTAAGTAATTTTTTGTTACCAACTATTCCTTTTACACTGGGAAAAAGTTAAAAAGCGGAAAATATAAACTTTATTATTTTGGTAAAAATTTAAGTATTACTACCTAATAATTTAGGTAGAACTGAAATTATTACTAATTGAGTAAATATTTTTTGTCTTAACAAAAAAATTTACCAATTGGGTAATAATTTAGGTAGAACTAAAATTTTTCTTAAATTTTTACCAATTGAGATATTATATTTTTATGCGAAAATTCGAACCCGTAAAAAATCAGATAACATGATCATTCTTAACTATTAGGCCAATTAATAAATCTTAATCTAAGTTAAATTTATCTTAAATAAAAATTTATGTTGAAGTCGGTCTTAATTTAACAGCGCCATAATGTGCTGCATAGCAGAACCTCCGGCATACTCTCCTTTCAAACCTCCAACACCATTTCCACCGATCCAACGGTTTATAAGACAACCGCTTGTTCCATGTTCAAGTGCTACGTGGGCCCCGCTTTGCCAAATCTTAAGAGTCCCGTTACTGCTTTCAAACCTTTGCCAATTTGCCCTAACCAAGTATTTGGACCGTTAACTCATAGGGTTTTTGAAGGAAAAAAAACTGACTGGAATGAATATAGGTTTAAATAAGTAAGGTTTCTGAATTAGTTCAAAATTTAATCTTACTTCGTTTTTATAAAATTAATTTTACTATTTTCTATTTGAAACTTTTAGCCTCTTTATTAAAATCTATTTAATTTTATCATTAATAGTTCATATGACAGTTATAAAATATAAAGTTGATAAACAACACAGTTTTTCAGCCATATAAATTTACAACTTTCTAAAGGTCAAGTTGATAAAAAGTATAACCGTAGAAACTAAAAAGCCATTTTACCTTTTTTTTTCATAACTGTCAATTTGACAATTAATGATATAACTAAAAAAAATAGGATATGGACCAAAATTTTCAAATGGAAATAGTACAAAAAAAAACAATTTTGCAAAAAAATTGAGGTTAAAGTTTAAATTTTGAAGTATTACAGGGACCTCAGTCGTATTTAAACCATGAAAACACGTCCTTCCTCAAAAACGGCTGTGGACGGAGACGTCGGTAGATATAAGTTAACGTTATAATTATAAAAAACTTTTTATATATTTATTATTCTACCTTTTATGTTTTTTTTCTCTATCCCTTTGTTTCAACGGGCGAGGATTTTTCGAAACAAAGAAACGTTGGAGTTCTTTCTTGTTTGGCTCGAAAGAAAAGAATTTTCTTGAAGGAGCTGGAGATTGTTTCCCGCCACTCAGGTGTGTTAAAGCTTGTTGAATTCAGAATTCTTTTGATTATTTTGGGGGAGGGTTGCTGTTTTTCTTATTTATTTATTTATTTATTCATTCACTGTTTTGATCATGTTCCTTGAACCCCACGTACCTTGGATTCGTGAAAAGTTCCTTTGGGATTTTTATACCTTTTGTCTTTGGGTTTTAAACCCTAGAATTATGTTAAAAATGATGTGGGATTTTGGTGTTTTTTGATCTGATTAATGAATTTCAAGATCTGGGTTTTGTCTTTTTCTGTGATTGGCGGTGGTGAGATTGGAGATTTTGGTTAAAAGATGGGGTTTTGAGTGGTTGGATTGGTTATTTTATATAGGTTTCAGCTCTCTGTTGTTAGTTTTTTTTTTTTGTTGTTGATTATGATTTCTGGGTTTTGAGATGATTGTAGAAAGAGATGGCTGAGTTGAAGATAGAAGGATGTTGTCTTGAGAACAAACAATTAACCACCGCATCGAGTTCTTCTGTATCGGAAGGCGGTGGCAGTGCAAATGTAAAGTCCCCAGCTATATCCAGTCCAGCACCAACATCACCAAATCATCGGTACTGTCCCTTCATAACTTCTTTGGCTATTTTTTCAGTTTTGCTTGTAGCTCAACTCGCTACACTTCTTTGCACCACAATTTGGGTTGGATTGTTATGTTAAATGCAACCTTTGGGTTCTGCTGATTTGCTTCTACTTATACACACTTTTGTTTCTGGTCTAGTTTATGATTGCAGGTTAGGTTTAGAAGTTCCTTTTAGTGACCGGACTTGCCGTTTATCCGATCTGTATTGAATTTTGTTATTTTGAAACCTGGGGTTAATTGTTTATACTGAATTTTCAGGAGGACCACTGGCCCTATTAGACGAGCAAAAGGTGGTTGGACACCGGAGGAGGTAAAACAGTTTCGCCTTTGAATCTGCATTAATTTATTGGAACTACAACGCACCTTTCTGTTCTGATGCTATTATTTTTTATGGATAATAGTTGTGAAGTCCATCTACATTGTTTTTTTAATAATAATCTATCACGGATTCTGGGGGGGTGGGGGGGATGAAGTTTCAATCAATGCAATTGGTGCCTTTCTTTAACATCGTTTTCTGTTTTCATCGATTGCAGGATGAGACATTGAGAAATGCTGTTGTAGCTTTTAAAGGGAAGAGTTGGAAAAAAATAGGTTTTCCTCAGAATCTGCTCTCTCTCTCTCTTTTTTTCCAATGAGACAAACCTGATATTTGGTTCTTTGCTAGAAGCTAGTATAGCTTATGTTTTCTCATACCAAAATCAAACTTAGGGTCCCGAATCCTTTTCGATTTGCCGTAGTTGTAATAGCAGTCTAACATTTAAATATGCTTGTGCAGCCGAATTTTTTCCTGATAGATCAGAAGTTCAGTGTCTACATAGATGGCAGAAGGTCCTAAATCCAGATCTTGTTAAAGGACCTTGGACTCAAGAGGTAGGCATTTTAGGGTCTTTCTTTTATGCTGCTATGGCTGCAGTTCACAAAACTAACACAACTTTCCGTGGCCTTTCCCTTCCAGGAAGATGATAAAATTGTTGAGCTTGTATCAAAATATGGGCCCACGAAATGGTCTGTTATTGCCAAATCTTTGCCCGGACGAATAGGGAAACAATGCCGCGAGAGGTAATTTCACTTTTTACTTCTTTTCATTTGCGTTTAAGAGTTCTCGAAAGTGCCAAAGGTTCTGATATTATTTTCCCCCCATTTAAATGATGCCTGCTTTTTTGGTTTATTAGTATATCGAGCAAGTTACAAACTGCAGTTGTTTGACTGAGTTTTGTACAATGAGGCTATTGATGTTGCTGATTTTTATAACATGCTAATTGATGTTTTCCAGATGGCACAATCATTTGAATCCTGATATAAAGAAGGATGCTTGGACGATAGAGGAGGAAATGGCCCTTATGAATGCCCATCGGATATATGGGAACAAGTGGGCTGAAATAGCTAAAGTTTTACCTGGAAGGTATTGTATCTTTCCGGTTTATAACGTCTGTTACATGGTTCAGATTCGAAAGCTTAGTCCAGCTTACTTGACAAAAGAATTGTTGTAAATTACTCTTGAAATCTCTTTTGACAAGTTATTGAATTTTGTTCATGCAGAACTGATAATGCAATAAAGAATCACTGGAATAGTTCCATGAAGAAGTTGGATTTCTATTTGGCTACAGGGAAACTCCCTCCGGCTGTGAAGATTTCTAAGGATGTCGATACACCTGCTGCAACAAGAAATTTGCTTGTTTATTCAAAAAAGGAATCGGATTCAACTGCTCAAACATCTTCAGGAACTACAGATATATGTAAGCCGGAGGAAGATGGAAAAGATCAGTTGGAATCCTCTACTCCAGTTCAAGATATGGCGGCTTCATCAAGTGTTATTCCAAGTGAATCAGTTGATACTGAAAGTGCAGAATGCATGCCCCAGTCATTTGATGCAAATCCTTGCTGCTGTAACTCAGTGTCAGTGGCGAAGTTTGAGAGTCAAAGAACCAGCTCTGCCGCTGTTGTCGAAGACAAAGATGTTGGTGATACTCCAACATATGGTCCTTTATGTTATGAGCCACCTATGTTACAAGGTGGTACCTCATTGGATTCGGATCATTTAAGGAAGAAAGGCATGCAGCATGAGTGGACCTCTACTCCTATCACGTCACCCGTAAGTTTCTTCACTCCGCCTTGTGTGAAGGGCAGTGGTTTTGGTGCACGGAGTCCTGAGGCTATCCTTAGAATTGCTGCTAAGACCTTCCCGAATACACCTTCTATATTTCGAAAGAGAAAAACAGGTCCAAATAAAATCGAAAAACCGAATGAGGAAGCGACCAAGAATAGGATTCAATCATCCGGTGAACAGGAAAGAACTGAAACTAGTCAGGAACAGGCTCAATTTCGTGATGGGAGTTCGTGCGAAAGTCCAGCTTTTCAACAAGGTAATGGCAGCATTGGTCCGAATTGTACCGCGTTTAACTCATCCCCTCCATATCGGTTAAGATCCAAGAGAAGTGCTGTTTTCAAGTCTGTGGAGAGACAACTTGAGTTCGCATTTGATAAGGAGAGGCGTGATGAAAATACGAAATCTTCAGATCTATCAGTGAATGGTAGCTCTCCTATAGAAGATTGCTTGCTTGCAAAGAAGATGGAGGTCACTTAGGATTGAACTCATGGTGTCCAATTTCCCACTTCAAAGTCTGTTCAATCTTTTGCTCAAAACACACAAAAGTACAGAGAAATTCTATTTTTTTTTTCTGTGATTTTCCACATTGATTATAAAGTAAGTTGTGTTTATGCACTTAAGATGTTTCATCTTACAAATTCCCCTTTGTTTCCCTTTAAGTTGTCTATCAGTTTCCTCAGCTGCAGATTTCATACAGGCAAACACCCAATCCTAGCAGACTTGGGAAAATTATTGTAGATGCTAAATTCCAACCCTTTAACCTGTTATTGACATCTTTTATATATATATATATATATATATATATGATTGTATGATTCTTGCAAAGACCGAGATTTTAACGTCGAACATGTTCGGGGGACCATTTTCCTTAACCGTACAGAAAACCAAGGAAATCAGTTAGTTCGAGTCTTTGCAATCCGGAACGCCGTGAAGCAAGTACTGCTGCACCGGCTCACAAAACAAATACACAGATATTTAACAGCTTTACATTGACAATAACTCGACTCTCCATTGATGAAAATGGAAGTTCATCTAAGATCCTATAATTCGTCTCTCTAGAAACCATATATCTCCCATTAAGAAAGTGATTTATGTGGCGCTATGACACAAGATGTTCAACTGAAGACTCGTGGTCCTGGGTCAAGGTATTGTACTCAAACACATGTGTGCGTGCGGAGGATTCGTTCTTCAGTTCAACTATACATCCAGGAATGGCAAAACAGGAGAAGAGAATGGCAAAATCTGCCATACTGAAATATGGGTCGAGAGAACCTTAGCTGCATCAAGAGATAGAAATGATTCCGTCACTCAAAAACTAAGAAGAAAGAAAGGTTAATAACACAGATAAAGCTCCACAAACAGACCTGATTACCATCATGGCCATATGCCAACATCAAAATCCAAGATCCTAACTTAGTTTGCACAATAATTTATCGAAACTGAAAACCTTCAGTTTGGCAATTTCCTGTGCACTTGATGTCTGATTCAAATGCATCACCACCTGAATCCAATAATTTTTCCAATGTGAACAAGAATATACATGAATGCAAGCAAATAGAAAAAAGAAAGAAAGAATAAAAGGTCAATCACCAGCTTAATCATCAATCCGAACTAAACCATGAAGAAGGTACCGATGGTAGTTTGTCCAAGAACCTTTGAACTCTGATCAAGGCCATGAGAAGCGACCTATCAAACAGAGAACTACGTTGAAAACCAGGAGAGAGAAAAAAAAACAGGTATTGTCATTGACAACCAAGCAAAAATAAGAGTCCAAATCACCATGTAACTTAGAGCGGCATAACGTTCCTCATTCAAATACAGTGGTTTTCCTCTATGCATTTCGATATCCTGAAATGAGAAAATGAAGCAGAATAACACAAATAGATCATAAGAAAACCCTTTCATATGATATGAAAAAAGATACAAACACAATGAAAAGCAAATATGTACACATTTATATTTTAAAGGTTCACTACTGTTAAATGCCATATGGAATTCTAATTATGAATTCTAATATCGCATAGAAGTTTCAAGGAAATATATAATTTCTAAACAGAAATTAAAGCTTTTATACATCTTTTTACTGCAACGAAAATAAAACATCTCTAGAATTTTTAAGTTTATTAAAAATCGAACAGAGTAACAAGTACGTTAACCTTAAACAATCAATCATCCAAAATGTACAAGTTGCATAGCATTGAATTCAAATCCAAGGGGAATTAAATGATTTCTTATTAATGAATAACGATGTGGGTAGTGTGAGATTATGCACCCCCTTGGGTTTCAAGAAAACACAATCCTTCAGCCTCGGTAGTAATAACTATTTTTCTTGTCAAATCAGTTGAGGGTGCACTCCAGAAATAAAGAATAAAGCTGCCTGATTTCCTCTGTGCATTGTGGGATATATGACTGCAATAGCTGCTGCATTGAACCTTCATACCATCATGAGTTATTCTCCCATCAACCTAATTTACCTTTAGCAACACTAGGTCTGAAATAAGTACCGACAAAGGCACAGCAAAGCTAAACTACTTTTCTGTCGTCTTAATTTATAACAAATAGCAAGGTCCAAAAAGGCTCATGGACTTTCCAGACCTACTAAACTAAAGATCTTATGTAGTTGGTACCGGTAACAATCATAATCATCCTTCAAAGGAGTATAAAGGAGTACAAGAGGCAGGAGCCAGGAGAGTGCAATATTCTATCCTATAACGCTCTTAGCAATAACTATTTTATTTGCTTTGCGGTTGAGTTTCCCAATAACATAATTATTACAAACTTTTCTAACTAAAGGAAAATGTTTTACCTCTTCACCAAATGCATCCAAATATGGTGATGGCCAAGGAGCTTGCTTGGCACATCTTTGCAGCAAGATTGTTGTTCTCTATCACAATAATAAAAGCATTTAGCAATTTTCATGAAAGAGGGATAAAAGGTCAAGACAGAAAACTAGGCGATCAATACCCTTATCAAAAGAAATACACCAGTACCAGCACCGCAGGTCATTGCATGAGCCATACATCCACTCTCACTAGCAGGGAAAATATTGAAGTAAAGTTCAGTGCTTCAGATTTTATATAGCGAAGAATCATAGATAAATGCACATGTAAGCACAAAATCAGCAAAACAAGAGTTGAAAATTCACCTGCAGCATGTTTTCCAACTTGGAGAGCATAATCTACCACACAACAGGCATAATGCAGGCTCACCAAGCACAGCTTTGCAGTCTGGGCAACATTGCTTTACATATCTGTTGAAAAAAAATGCTTTCTCGTGATATAGATATTCTTGAAAGATGTCTAATACTACAGCATGTCTAAGGACTAATTTTTAACAAACCGTTGCAATAGGCCTTGATATACATGAGGAAGGGTCATCAACTTAAAGGGAACTGCAGGATTGCAGTAGAAAACATTTTGAAAACTACAGGCTTCATATGCCTTTTGGAAATGTTGAGACCATTTAATTGCAAATGATCGTGATATTTCATCCTCAAGAATAACATCTATAGGAGGAATCCTAAACATCTTCTCCAGTTCTTGTACTTCATTCAGCTCCACTGAAGTAATTTCAGTTTTATCCATCATATCAGTCGACACATGAGATGACTCCCAGACATTATCCCTATCGCAGAATGGTGCTGCGGCAGAAGACTTAAGCAATTTCCACAACAATGCACACCTCCGCAAATAAGGGAAATTCAATCTTCGAATCATTTCTTTAATATGACAAGAACGGGAAATATCATTTGATACGAAATACCAACGTGCACAATCAAATCCACCAAGAATGCCGCAGACATCAGTAATTAGGGAATGATGGGAACCTAACTCATTGATGTTATACTCATCTTGCCCACAACATAAGAATACAGCCTGAAATCAGTATATCACATTCAGAAGTTCAGTTGCGGTGCCAAATTAGAGTGACTGATAGTTGCTTTCATATAAAATCACTGCTTTGAGGAAAATTCTGTACAGAAATATGATCCTTCAAAAGAAATTCTTTAAATATAACATCTTTTATTGCTTTTATAAAGCCAAAGAAATATCTTCATAAATGTTTTGAAGCTCCATTGTTAGTTCATATTGTTTCATTTGATCAGAAATGTTGTTCTTTACCACAAATTCTTGTTTATATCTGTTGAATAATATTAGTTCTATCTTTTTAATGTTTACTGTTTTAGTAGTCTTTCAAGATTAAGAGTCCTCGTTATTTTTATCACTAGATAAATCTTATCTTTCAGTATTATCTTCCAGTAAGCTTTTTATTAGGAGTTAATATCTAAGTGTATTAAAAGGGGATATGTAGACTTCCAAACAATAAGAAACTAAGAAAATTCCAATTATTCTTTTGCTCAATCTGGTTTTCTATCAATATCAGACACCAGAAAGTCCAACAGATTGTCATTTTCTCTTAAAAAAAGTGTAAATAGACCACCCAAAGAACCTATATGAAAAGAGGTAGCGGCTAACCTGAACCACAGAGACAACATAGAAGAGATGCACAAGAGGTAACAAGAACTCCTCAGATGAGATAAATGGACATGGAAGACAGAAGAGAACCCACATCAATGATGAGAAGGGGTCACGAGCAAGAATAGGATCAGACGACCGATTCCAAAATTGAATATCGGGAAATAATGCTTCCTTATCATCATGTTCCAAGATGTGAAGGAGATTGTCTGTCAACACACAATCAGGAGTCCAACATTTAAAATAGGAATCCAAAACTGACAGTTTATCAGCAGTTTGATGATTACATACACTTAGTGTTAAAGAGATAACACCAACCCACTCACCCATCCACATTTAGATGCATTTGTGATTCAAAATCATCTAAAGACCAGAACAAATCCATAATAACCATGATATATATTTTTAAATGTCTACAACCTCTAGAATTTACTATCAGAGATTCTAAATAAATCTAAGTGCCAAATTTCAAGTGAATCTCAAAGGTATAAATACTGAAAACATACCTTCCTGTTTATGTTTGGTGTTGTGGTAGTCAAAGGAAACACCAGAACAAATAGATTCTGCAAACAGTTGAAGACCTCTGAATCTTTGAAGAGCATGAAAAGAGTTTGTACTGCTCAGGTTCTGGACAACTCTTAGCAATAAGGAAAATATAAATTCACTAGAAGAATTAAATTCCTTATACAACGAAGCAAGAGTATAATTTGCAGCAATAGAATTCTTTCCACTGCGAGCTGCAATTTCGGTTGACATAAGAGAATACTTAAGTGTATCCCATAAAATTATTGGGTGGCTTAACCTTGGAGATCCTAAGAACCTATCCTGCTTTTTTGAAAAATACATTTTCAACAACGCACGAGATATAGGTTCCAGATTGTGAATTGTTCTTTCTTTTCTGTGAAGAGAAAAAGCTTCCAAGAAATCAGACCTCCCGACCACTTTGCCAGCAGTTTTTAGAAGAGATAACCCTTGCTGAAGCAGAAGGGAACATATAGCTTTGGTTGGTGGAGAACCTAAAGCATGCACTTGGCCAACAGTTGAAGTCGTAGGCAGCCTTCCAACCTTCTGGAAAGTCCCATTCACTGCAGGCAAGATAGAATTTGCTAGTCGACGACACACAGGACACAAAAATTCTCCCTGATAAAGCAAACAAGTATTAAATTGACATCAAACGTAAGATGGGGTTTATGAAAAGACGTTTTTTGGGAGCTTGTACCTGATCAGGATCCACAGGATGTGCCCCCTCAAAGAAGCTTCTCCGAATATATCTGTGATACAGAACTGAATACATCTTAAGCAACTTCATGCAAGAGCACATTTATGCACACACATGTATGGACAAACACATAGTGCCCATTCAAAGTTGCCGGGTTAAGGCATTTCAGCAACTTTGAGTTCCTTGTTAAATGGAACTACAAGCAAAATTCAAAGACCATTCAAATCCTAAACAAAATTCCTGAAGGTGTTTTAGGGGTAAAACTAACAGAACTCACAATTATAGAAAGGGAATCTGCTTAGCCGAGGGGCCACAAAGGTAGGTACAAGATGTTTGAGGATTCAAAGGTTCACAAATACCTTATTTGTTGCTTGAAATATAACTTTAACTTGCACAAAACTTATTAACTTTGACAAAGATCATATAATACTTTTATTTCCTTTAATTTTAGACATATATTCTTTCATATAATTTATCCCAAATGCAACTAAATTTACAAATTCAAAAAAGGAAACAGCTAAACTTTCCCGTTGTCACTCTTTTGCATCAAGTTTTAACATGACCTATTTTGGGTGCGGAAAATTCCAATTTCATGATTCATGTTCCAAAGCCCATAATACTTGTAATTATGCCAACTATGAATAGCAATTAATTGTGACCGATAAGTTTGTGAAGACATTTTGAGATATCAACCGCACAATCCCTCACAAAGGACAATATGGAGTGCAAAAGAAACGGAACTAAATATAAATTGAAACCACCTATTTGCTGCGTGAGTGATAAATCGTATATGGTAGCATGAGCTTTTTAAATTTAATTTCTTACAGAAGTTCAGGGTCATGTTAAAGAAAAAAGCAACTCTATCTAATAAGAACTAAAACTGATCGTTTTTAAGAAGACTTGCCTCTCTTTCAGTGATGATAAATAGCGATCAAGACAACCCTGATGTACAGCATGCCCACAGGAAGACAGATAAATTCCATCACAATCTAATGGGCCAAATCCATCATACAAAATAGGCCGTGAAGTAGATTCTGTCAAAACTCTGTTACTATTAGTTTTTTCAGAAGCCAAAGTGTTTTCACTAGTTTCACTTGAAAGGGAAGAAATATATTTCCCAAGTAAGTCCGATTCAGCACCCATTCCATTTTCTGGAGAAAATTCAGCACCAGGGGATATTTCATCCTTTTTAAAGCTTGAGCTTAATGAAGTATCACACATTTCCTTATGAATGCATAAGTACATATCTTCTTCCAGTGTCTCCAAATTATATGAAGTGCTGTCCCTCACATCACTAGATGTGGAAGGTGCTTCATTGTTCCTCACTGAAGGAAACCGAGACTTGACAAACTCAAGAATGACATTTACTTCACCATGTTGCCCTTGCTCATCATTGTTGAGCTCAACAACTGGATTTTCAGTCAACTGCAACAACTGAGAAGTCAATCCAGAACTGCTGGAAGAGGCATTTTTTTCAGATTGATTGGTCACCCTATTTCTGGGCTCCTTGTCTGACCATTGATCCCATGATGGGGGACCTCTATCAACAAAACTCAAAAGCCTAGATTTCTTTTTTCAAGAAATGATAAAATGTTAATTCATGTAAGAGGGGGGGGGGGGATTTCATTTGTCTCAAGTAATGGGTAAAATGAAGAGCAAACACTTACTTGGAGAAGAATTAAGAAAGAAACAGGACTTTTGGAGGCAGTATCATGACAAAGAGAGCAACTCTGTTGCACAGAACCTTCTGTTTCATGTTCAGCATCGGAATTAGACATTTCCGAGTCAGATTTCGAATCAGCAGCAGCAGCAGAAGTGATGCTTGACAGAAATTTGGATTGCGCTGCTTTCATTTTAGCCTACAAAAATTACAGAATACAGAAATGATTCAAACCCACTAACGAACTATTACACTAAGATCATGTTCCAATTTAATTCAACTTCTTCAAATTTGATGGGTTCCATGATGACCAAAATACAGCATTGCAGACTTGGAACAGTTAAAAGGTGCCATTCAACTTGTTAATCAATAGCCAGGCACCACACTTAGCACTTAAATTCATGAAACTGAGTTTGGCATTCAATACAAGTATTTTTTTTTCAACATACCAGTACACCTTTCATAAACCTATGAGAGGCAAACCCCCGTAATGAGGGGTCACAAGACAACTTACAAGAGAATCCCAGAGCCAGAGGAGAGATATTGGCCTCTGATTTAAATAATCCTCATTTCAGAGGAACTCACAAATGAAAACTTACACAGTCCAAGTGCAAGTCTTTGTAAATAATGTTAGCAAAAGAGAAAATCGCTAAAAAAGCAGAATGTTTAGACGTTTTACCTAAACCTTACTAATTTTTTCTAACAATGCACATTGTCAGTTGAAATGCACTTAAATTTTGTCCAACTCCGTACAATCTATCAGCATTCTCTTTCAAAGTGCACTTTCAACTTTTGTACTTTGCATAAATTCAAATATAATTCTAAGACAAAATCTTACCAACATGGCAGCTTGTTTTTCGCGAGCCTTCGACTTGCGCAATTCACTATTAGAGGCTGAACTTGATGTAGTCCTATCACTATTAGGAGATTTTGATAGATGGCTGACCACTTCAGGTGCAAGTTCTTGCAGTTTGGTCATGCACATGGAATCAACTTCAGCAAACTTCCTCAATAAACTTTCAATCAGAGGAGAAAAACTGCAGTTGCTGGATTCTAAATAGCTTTTTTGATTCTCTTGCCGATGCATTCTCAATAATGCAACAAGAAGTGACAACAAACTTTGTTTTCCAGCGGCATAGTTTAACGATTCACTAATTCCTTCACTAGCAAAAGCTAGCATAGAATTCAAATCTCCAATATGACATTCTACACCATTAGATCCATTGAGCTGCAAGTTAACATCTAATGCTAATGAAAGTAAGTGCAATGCTGTCATCAAGATACCATCAGGAGCACGTGATTCAGCGAAAACAGAATAAAATAACACTGCACGAATAATCTGAAGAGTAACTCTGCATGTAGCAATTCTAGCGACGCCCTCAAGAGGAGGATATATTTTTGTCCACCGAGGAAGCTGAGTAGTCATAGCAGAAACACCACAGAAACGCAAGTATCTTTCTTCTGCAACTTGTAAATCCCTCAAGTTCCAACGAGGGTGGTACAAATCCAGCTCCTTCCAAAAGGCCCAACGCAATGAATACATTCCCTGACATACATCAATATTAAGACACAACTATTTTTTTCAACCATAGACATCAAAACTATTTTTTTCAACCATAGACATCAAAACAATATTTCAGACCACAAGATCTAACCTGATTAAACCCTGATGGGTTAGAGTAAACAGCAACCCTGTCTAAAATTTCTTGAAACTGGTCAAACTTAGAAAGATCACGCGGTAAAGATTTCACAAGTTGACTGCGAGTAGCATCTCCAATGGCTAACTTGTAAATCAACTCTCTTTTCAGATTGTCAGCTGTATTGTGACCGCAGAATCGTCTTTCTTGTAAAATTTGCATAATCAGAGTGAGCATTTCCTGAACAAGAACTGGCTCATACCTGAAAGACAGTATCATTTAGCACAGTACGATGTCAGATTATATCGAACATGAATTCAGAGTTTTATAGATGTCCTTAAAGGTGTAAAGTGTGCATAAAAGAGGGGGGGGGGGGTTGCTTTTGCAACTTGATTTCTGCTGTCCAAAGAATAAAGTAACATTTGGGGATAGAAGGAAATAATAATTAAAAATTGACTTTTAAGAATGGTGAAATGAGCGATTTACATTCATAGGGCTTCACCATGCTTCCGTTCCAGTTTTGTATTAGAAACACAATCCTGCTTCTTTTGTATTTACTACTTTATGGAAAATTTTGAGGAAGCAAAATGTAGGCACAAAAAACAAGAAGCACGGCCAGAATGGGCCATGTAATCCACATTCAACAACACAAATATCTAGTTACTTTGCATTTCTTAGAGGAACTGAATGGCATTAAAGCACTTCAGTGATGTAAACAAGGAATTAAGAGAAAAATGCATACTCGTTTGATCTTTCAAGACTAAGAGAAAGGTAGTCTAATAGCCCAAAGCGCTCAAGAATTCTCTTAACATAGAGATCAGGAGGAGCTAGTGCAGCACAGCACTGCAGCAAAAATAAATCAAGCTCCAAACCTTGTTCAGACCTGCAAGCAAAGAAGAACAGGAAGAACTTGACAATTAAAACTTTGAAACTTGGGGAACCCTGTCCAGCTAGTTATATCCAACATACAAAGTACAATTTACCAACCAGCGAACTGAGCGGTACCACTCACAAGATACTAGAGCCGCATCCCCATTCTTCCGCCACATCCCAGCAATAACTTGAGCACAAAATACCCTAATCCTTAAGGGATGCTCCATTACAGAAGCAGAGAACCCAAAAGGGTGGCAGCCCACAAGGATGTGATCAAAGAAATCTGCATAAATTGCTGAAAACGAACTAGAATTACTTATATTCGTCATTAGAAGTTCACCATAACACATCCTTAATGCCTTCTGCAGAAGTAAGGAAAGTAATCGATGTAATGGGATGTGAACAGATATCTCCTGTGAACTAACATCATAAATAATATCAGGCCACTCGCATAAACTCAAAACACGTAGAGCAGCTAGTCCCATGCCACTGTCTGTCTCCATGGCACTGACATCCAAACTCATATGACCGCATCCACCATCTGAACCTATATTTTTTGCAATCTCCATGTCATCGGTTTTACAGTGTCCACGATATACAGGTGAAGAATACTGTGAGCAATGATTTTCACTTGAACCAGTTAGTCTACCAACATGTTTGCCTTTCCTGATTTTGTATAATGTTTTCTTTATTGCAGATAGATTGCCACCATAAATGCCACTACTATTTGTAGAAGATATACTATGAAGAGCTGCAAAGGTACCATCATCAACTTCCAACCATGTCTCCATTTCCCTTAAGCACTCCTGTATTAACCAGATGACAGAGGAAGGAATTAAAAGATGGTATATGGAATTAGATCCAACTTCACTAACCTTTGGCACACTCCTCTCTGTTACACTACAAACAGAACTCTCTTGGGATAACCTTCCTACTTTTGCATGCCTCGTATTATCTCCATCGTGCATATCTTGATTGTAAAAACAAGAAAGGACATTTTCCCCTTCACTTTTGGCAACAGAAAATGCCCCATCTACCAGAAGGGAGTGAATATTAGCAACAGAATGACCTAAGACAAAAAGCAAATGCATAGACTCATTTTCTTCTTCAATATGGAGGCCAGTTTCCCTCTTTATAGAGTTCATCCCTTGCACAAAACCCAAAAGCTTTAGCCAAGTTCTTGAGATGTCCTGCTGCTCGTGAGTAGCATATTTGGAGATTACATCATGGCTCATAACAAACCGAATATCTTCAATCACACGCTTAGTGGTGTCATACAAATTTCCCCACTTAGCAGCCTGCAAAAGAATAGAACACAAGTTAGACCATAAAATTTTAATGCATTAACATTAAAATATATGTTCTTCAGTAACCATTATCAGGAGTTTCTGTTTTCAAAACCAAAATATATAGAATGCAAGCACACCCGTTACTACTGAGCTCTATTTTTTTCTTCATGCCAATTGCATTTGCATGGCGTTCCAAAATTATGCTAATTCACTATACATTTATATAGCACATGTGGGTTAAGTTTATCATCATTTTCAGGTGAAAAGAGAATGAAACTCTAGAATGGACCTACATACAATTTTACTTGTAAATGAACTTGTAGCATCAACTGCGGTTAAAAACTAGCAATTTTTTTGCAGAATTTCTTGGAATAATAATACCATTTTACTGTTGACCAATACACCTATTTCACTCATATAGGACCATTTAGCAGTAACAATTAGACTACGTACCCTATTTTACTGTCAAACCAACACAACATTTCTTTTGACCTAGACCAAAACCTAAGCCCAACACCAAGGCCATGTAGACATCTTCAGTTACAACCAAGACCTAAAGATTATCATAAAGTTTCAATAATGGTTCATACATCACAAACATAGATATTATCTTTGGCTTCTCTCTAAGCTAGTTTCTTTCCTTCCCCAAAACGGACACTCAAACTTTGTAGCATTTTTCTTCAAGAATAGAAGGCATACCAATTAAAAACATGAGATGCACAACGTCAAATCGGCAATATGCCCATAAGACCGTATGCCCTTACTTTTCACAGTTGGCACTCAGCACCCATGGAATTACATGTCTATCTAAGAAGCCAATCATGAAGCTCATCTCAGTGCACGAACAAGTAATTAACAAATTAGAATAAGTTATGAAGGCTGTAATGGTGCTGTGTCAAACAATTGTGGCCCAGTTCACATATGGAGACAAGAATAGGTGCAATTACCTGAAATTGACCATCTTCGCGAGCACAAGAATGAAAAATGTCTCCCAAACATTTCAGTAGCATGCCCAATAGGTTCATCTCCTTCACAAGACGCAGAGTTAGGGTTGGAACTGTGAAGATTTGGACAGAGAAAGTTGAGATTAGTGGGTACTTATCATTGAGAATGCTATCACTTCCCTCTTTTATGGCTTCATTTATAACAGTAGGGTAATAGCTTAAAAATACTTTAGAAAATTCATTTTTGAAGATAGGCTCTGCCAGAAATTTCAGAAGCAGATCATGGAGTTTCTTCACAACACCATCACCTAAGAACCTCTCAGCTCTGACTAGAATACCCAATAAACCGTCTAAAGAAATCACCCTCCTTGACAAAAAACTAAGCAAACTCTCACTACACTTGCAAAATTCTAAAAGCATCTCAACAACCACATTTGTTAGCTCATTTGCAGCCTTCCTTTGCTCAACACCACGATCACTTTTTCTTATACTTTCCTGAAAGATACCTTCAGCCGAGAATAACTTACTTTTCCAACAAATATAGAGTGCATCAAGCACCGGCCCAATAGAATTTGCTAAGCTGTCGGGAAGTGGTTGAATCTGTTCAGCACCTTTATGCTTAGAGCAAAACCCCTCACGTTTCCATGCTGTTTCATCCCCACAATCACAGCAACCAACACCCGTGTACATAATGGAATAATCATGATCCTTGTGATCCCCATTCTGGAAACAAGGAACACAAATAGCACAAGTCGGATCATGTCCACACGTCTGGCACGTATAAGCAATGTCATTCGGTCCCCAAACCGCACCACAAATACCACGTTGATCGATACTTGATTTTGCTAGGTTGTTCAACGCATTTTCTGGCTCACCTAGAAACATCAGCCACTGTAACCAAACCATACTCTCACGAAACCGATTTCTCATAGTTATGGACATCCATTTCTTAGACTTTAACTTGGCATATTTTATACACTCAGCCACTTCTTCATCGGTAGGTAAGATAGCAGAAACTGCCTCTGGCAAGGATAACCCATTAGTGATAACAAAATGAACTATCCCCTCATAACTTCTATCGAGACGCTCCACTGGAATCCCTAGAGCAGCTAGCCTCTGATTATAAAATGAATAAAACCGTTTTCAGATATCAAATTCAATTTTAACCAAATTACATCCTAAGAAATTAAAGGGGAAAAAATACAGAAATCCAACCTTTCCACATTTAATCAAATTGATTATCAGAATAAAATAAATAAAAAGAACGTACCCGTACGACTCGATCACGGGGCTTAAGCGGCTCAGAATCGTTAGTCGATTCCATTTTACGACGGAAAATTAACAGGAAGCAACGAAACAGCCAATCGGCGCAGGACAAACAGGGCAGAAATCTGGAGCCTTCTTCACTCCCCAGGTTTACTTCTTTCACGAGTGCTCAATCATTCCCAATTCCCAGCCATTTCACTAGTCGTTCACCGTGTGTCAGCGGTGTAGTGAACCAAACAAGCCCGGATCGATTTTCTCACTAATTAATGATTATTTTTCTTCAATTCTGTATTAATTGTATCTCACTGTTCGCTTAGCTTTCTTTCGATTGAGGCGGTGGTTGAAGCTAGACCGGAATCAACTAATCTTTGTTGGAATAGCCTGCTCTTGCTGTTCTCTGTTTGGATAATGATCTCATTTCTTCTCGGTGCTTGCTTGTACTTCTTAACAGGGGTGGGCATTTGAATCGAGTCAAGTTAAAAACTTTAATTTATTCGGATTGACGGGTTATATTTTTTAATTTAAATTTTAGGGTAAACTATCTGTTTGACCACTAAATTATTGTAAAAGTTTTAAAATGACCACCATAGAAAAAAATGCGCCATTTCACTACCCAAACTATTAAAATGGGATCATTTTGACCACCAGCCGTTAATGGGCTAACGGAAGGTGACGTGGCAGTTAAAAAATTAAAGGTATAATCACACATTTGATCCTTATTATTTACACATTCTTTCAATTTAGTCCCTCTGAAGAAAAATCACCCAAATCGTACATAAAAAGACTCTCCCATTCATCTTCTTCCCCACAACACCCAAAGCTTCATTTCTTTCCCGTCCGGCTCCCCACAACACCTAGATAAAAAAAACAACAGCAGATTCTTTCCTCTTCTTCGCATCTAATCGGGATCAATTTTGGTCTCTAATAGCGTTTTCTGCCCCTTTTTTGTTTCTTTTGAAGTTTTTTTTCTTATTTTTCTTTTTTCTGGATTTTCTTTCGGCCGTTGTTGAAAATTATCAATCGGGTTGCGCCGGCAGTTTTTTCTTTGTACATAAAAAAAACAATGAAGATGGCCGATGACAGTGATTTCGTTGAGAAAGATCCCTCGGGTCGGTATGTTCGGGTATGTTTTCTGGCTCCGAATTCTGCTTGGTTTATATATTTTGTTCATTTTCTCTTTGTTGGGGTTACTTAGTATCTGCTTGGTTGCCAAAAAATTTGGAGTAAAATGCGAGACTTTAATATAATAATCAAATACTGCTTTTTGTTTAGCAATTTGTCAAATTTCATTCCCAGGTAAAATATTGTCATCAATTTCTTCGCAAGCGAACAACGTCAAGTTTGAATAATGGAATCAATTGTTTAGAATTTTTATCTACATTTTGTTATAGCTTAGTTTCTACTGAACTAATAATGTGAATATTTCATCTTTGACTAGTTTTATACCTCTTATAAGCAAGAAAAACTTGCTCTTTGCTGCAGAATAGGGATAATTGCTTATTGTACTTCTATTTAAATGAGCAATATTAAACTTGATACATATGTATGATCAACCAAAACGCTAATTTTATCCTAGATATGCTGATTTTTTTTTCTTGAATAGTTTGTTTCATTAGAACTTAAATTACTTTGTTTTTTATCTAGGTGTTGTGGGGAGCCGGACGGGAAAGAAATGAAGCTTTGGGTGTTGTGGGGAAGAAGATGAATGGGAGAGTCTTTTTATGTAGGATTTGGGTGATTTTTCTTCAGAGGGACTAAATTGAAAGAATGTGTAAATAATAAGGACCAAATGTGTGATTATACCTTTAATTTTTTAACTGCCATGTCACCTTCCGTTAGCCCATTAACGGCTGGTGGCCAAAATGATCCCATTTTAATAGTTTGGGTAGTGAAATGGCGCGTTTTTTTCTATGGTGGTCATTTTAAAACTTTCACAATAGTTTGGTGGTCAAACAGATAGTTTACCCTAAATTTTATTTGAAATTCGAGTTAAATATTTGAGTTTTTATACAAATTTAATTGTAATTATTTATCTCGTTACAGTACAATTTGATTTTAATTTAAACAACATTCTCTAATAATATAAGATATACATGTACATTTCTCCATATGTGGCATATATTTTTTCACATTGTTTTTATATGAAATTTCGAGTTATTCAAATTTTCATTTTACAACTCAAATTATATTTGAAATTTTTACGAGTCGAGTCAAGACGATTCAAGTTATTTTGCCTCGAGTCGAGTCTAAAATTTCAATTTTTTCGTGTCGAGTCGAATTTTGCTCACTCCTACTTAATCATTCTCAGCTCTGTTTTTTAATTTCCCTCGCAATACTTACTTTATTTTATTATTGGATAAACTTCACTGGAAGTCCTTTTGTTTGGGCCTTGTTTTATTTTGGTCACCTATTTAGAAAAAATAGTTATTCTTGCCACTTATGTTTTCTGTTTGTTTTATTTTGGTCATTGTGCTGTTCACACCCGTTGATTTGATGATGTGTAACATTAGATAAAAGGATTATTTTTTTAATTTGACTTCTAAATTTTAAATAAAATACTAGTTTGACCCTTAAACTCTCTTAACTTCACTTGTATCTCATAATGTTATTGCTTTGGCCAACTTTTTTGGTGGGTGATGACTCCAATCACCTCTATGTCCTTTTCTTTCTACCCCTTTCCACCTCTATCTCCTTCTGCTTCTCATTTTTCTTATAATATCCAGAAATACATGGGTTTAATAATCTTTAATCTATCGAGAACATTTAAACAATAGTTGATGATAGTGGAGTAGTTAGTCGGAAATTTTGCAATAATGAATATATATAAACCAGATTCATGGATTGCGCTGATCGATAAAAATATTTCTATCCATTCAACTATCAAGCAAGCATTCTGCAGTATAATATTGAGTAAAAAAATTCACCTGCAGTAGCAGATTTATCAGCAACATCTACAACACTATATAAGATGCAGTAATTAGGACGATTATAAGATGCAGTGGCATTTAAAACAAAATCATCAGCCATAGCTCTTTCTTGTAAAAGCATTTTGTAATACCCAAAATTTCAGTTAGTGACTAAAATAAATAAAATAAAAGTTTCGTGGCAAAAGTAAAAATTAAAAAAATGAGTCCGTATATAATAATTTTTTCGAAAATATTTTTATCTCGTAAATAGAAAGTTTACATATGATAAGAGTTGTAAATGAAGATGTGAGATTAATCCAGGATTTTGATAAAAGGGAATTAATTATTAAAGTTTTTGAAAATTTTCAGATAATCGAATCGAATAGAAATTTAAGAAAAAATTTGGCCATTGGATCTACGGGCAAGGAAATCATTTCACTTGCTTTAGAATAATATGGACCATTGGATTTAAATTAAATCTCATATTAAATCTCAACAATTGGATTTAAAAAAAAAAAGAAAAGATTGGCATTAAAGTTTAGGGCAAACTACACCAGTGACCATCGAACTAATTGGAGATACCTATTTTGACCATCGAACTATCGAACTCGTCGATTAGACCACCAAACTTATTAAATTGACCTATTTTGACCATCACCGTTAAAAAACTAACGGATGGATGACGTGGCAGTTAACGGAAATTTGTAAACACATTTAGTCCCTGTTATTTACCTATAATATCAATTTGGTCCTAATTTTAATTTAATTAATTAAATTCAATCATCGAATCAGATGACGACACGTGTCATCACCCGATTGAGAAATTTATTTTAATTTTTAATTATTTTATTTAATATTTAACATATTTATTTCCTCCAACCACGAGGTGGCACCACTTGGTTAAAGGAAAATCAAAAAAATAAGTAAATGGAAATTTGTAAACACATTTAGTCTCTGTTATTTACCTATAATATCAATTTGGTCCTAATTTTAATTTAATATTTAACATATTTATTTCCTCCAACTAGGAGGTGACACCACATGGTTAAAGGAAAATCAAAAAATAAGTAATGTGCTTGGTGTAATTTGAACCTGGGACCTCCAAGGTAAAAACTCATGCAATTACCACTATACCAAACCACTTCTATTAATACAAATTACACCATTTTGTATATATCTTATAATACAGTAATTGTTAGAGGAAAAAAAGTAAAAATGATTGAGAGGGAATTCAAACTTAAGTCATTTGGGATGTTTAAAAATATACAAATCACTAAATTAAGTCAATTCTTTTAGAAGAAAATTAAAATGTTTTAAATATATTTAAAGCAAGATTTAAAATAAAACCAAATTTATGGTTTTTATCTTTTTAGATTAAAATGAAAACCATAAATGTGAGAAAGAAAAAAATATTCATTTAAAATCGTTTCAATATTATACATACGATGTTATTAAACTAAATGTGAGAAAGAAAAAATATTTAATTTAATTTAAAAATATAAAAATCATAAATTTGTTATCATTTTAAATCTTGTTTTAACTTTACTTTAAATATATTTTAAAGATTTTAATTTTTTCTAAAAGAATTGACTTAATTTAGTGTTTTGTATATTTTTACACATCCCAAATGACCTAAGTTCGAATCCCCCTCTCAATCATTTTTACTTCTTTTCCCCTAACAATTACTATATTATAAGTGTAACACCCCGAAATCTGGTCTAGTCGGAATTAAGTTATGTTGATCAAAAAATCCTACATTGACAGAGCTTGGATATTGTATCGAATAGTTAATTATTGCTATCGAATCCTAAGTTGGCTTAAAACGTTGTGATTGAACTCTATTAAGTAATATTAAGCTTTTTGTGGCTAAAAAGGAAGAAGTGTAAGTTGGAGGGCAAAATTTTAATTGCATGAAAAATGAGGGACTAATCTTCCGATTAGCCCCTCCTCTATTATAATGGCTTTACGTGGGTTGTTTGGGAGCTTTCCTTCAATTGCCAAAGTTTATATGATAAAACAAAGGATTAAAGAAAAGAAAGACTTACCCGAAAATATTGGAAGCAAGCACCACCCTTTCATCATCTTCTTCATATAAGCACACACCTCCATTGGAGGGAATTTAAGCTTTGCTATTTCTTCACTTTATCGATATCGAAACGTTGCTATCGATCGGGTAAGCTATATGCCTCAATCGGTTAATGGATTTCATGGATATTTTAAGTGTAATCTAAGTTAGGGTTTTGACTATCTATGGATATCCCATCATTGTCATCTCTTTTGAAGTCGAATATTAATTTCGATATCCTTATGTTGATTTTGATATCGAAACATCAACTCTAATAAGTTTCCTATTAATCTTTCTAGCTCAAGAAGTGGAGAAAGAGGTATCACCATCTCCATCACAAGCTAGGAACAAAGGAATTGCTATCTAAGAGCCTTGAAGCTTCGGATTGTTAATGTGAGTGTAGTCGGAGTCTCGGGTTTAGGCGAAAGGACTTCTCGTGTCATTAATTGTTATTTTAGATAATTTCGCTAACATTGTTATTGAAGTGAATCCATATGATGGTTAATCGGACACTTTGGTAAGTGTCGGTAAGTTACCATTAAACATTGATTATGGTCATTATGCATTGTCATTGATATAAGCATTGTTATTGGATTATTGCATTGAAATCATTGGACAATAATATTGACACCAATTCATGAGATATTGATGTTGAGGCACATATATTGATCATCAGCTACATTGAATTTATGGAATATTGGTATATCATTGATCATCGAAATGAATATGTACATTGTGACCTTGGATTGGAATGGACTCGGGATACAATTGGCATGTCATAGAATTCATGAGCTTAGTGTACGGGTGGACTACGGTCCTAAGGCTACGGCCTACATTGATTTGGCGAGGCGGAGGGATGTGTATTGATATTGGTCATATTGGCGAGGCGGAGGGATTAGACCATTCATTGATCTGGCGAGGCGTAGGAATTCGCGTATCCACGATCTTGATTCAATCCAAGGATTATGAATGAAAAGAGAACATGTTTATTAATTTATGCATTGTTACATGGCATTGATTATATTAGCATGAGATTAAGTATCATTGTAGTTATGGCATTTCCATCATTTATGTTATTTGTGACTACCTCACTAGGTAAAATGTGCCTAACGTGTCTCATCTCATGCATTTTCAGGTTAAAGAGTTTGTTCGTTGGAAGATCGGATCGACCGCCAAGACAAGTCACTACTAAGCTACAAATAATGTAATTATGATTTTGAACTCCTAGGAAGGTGGCAAAGTAGTTAAACTAGTCACATATGCTCGTTTTTTGTGATGGTGCTTTGCCTATTTTGTAATATGGTCATTGGCCCTAAATGGTCTTCTTGGGTCTTTTGGAATGGCTTAAAAATGCATGTTTAGCTTAAATAGGTAAGAACATAGTAAATGTTTTTAGATGGTCATAAAATTTAGCATGCTAGATTTTCATACCATTAAAATGTTGCATGTAAAGTTTTGTTGCATTTGGACATTGTTGGATAGGGTAATTCGAGTAAAAATCAGCAAAAATCTGTCATTACAGGCTTGTTCGTATCGAAACGAGTGATGTCGTTTTGGTACGGGTACACAGAATTGAACTTGAGATTGCGGGCGTTCCGAAACGAAGTAATGCCGTTTCAGAACATTTAGCCTCCGGAGACCATTGTTTCGATATGGGTTTCGGAACGGTCAATGTCAAAGTCAATGGTGGTCAACCCGTTCCGATACGGGTCAAGCCTGTATCAAAATAGTCTAAAGAGAAAGGTCAATAGGGTTGACTCTCGTGTATCCGTTCCGAAACAACCTAAGGTGTTCTGAAACGGGGTTAGGTAAGTTTGTTAAGCCTCATTGAACAATTTGAAAATGTTATAATCAAGTCACTGAATCTCGCAAAGTCTAATTGACGGTGCTATTGTTCTCAGAATTGGATGAAATTTGGTAGGCATAACCCTTAAGTAAGGAATTTCATCTTGGTAGAGTTTTCACATCGAAGGACCTCAAATTTGCTAAAGTTTACAAATTAGTCCTTAATACTTGCAATAGTTGTAAAACGACCCTAGGTTGATAATTGTATAATCTATTTGATAATAATGGCTAATAAGTGAGTTAGTCATACATTGTACACTTTATATCGATCTAATGTATGTTTTAAGAATGAAATTTATATCATTGTTTGTCGCATCGTGCTCCAGTAACACTCTTCGACACGGTTCTCTACCAGACCGAGAAGGGGGTGTTACATTTGTGGTATCAAAGCTAGATTTTAGTCGATTCTAGGACTAAACCGAAGTCTATTTGCATTGTTAATGTGTTACTTTGCCACCTAGGAGTTTATTTTGTATATTGTGACTTGTCGACTAATCTGATCTTTCATATAGATATGTCTGAGACAAATGAAGCTCACATTGATGAGCATGCTACCGGCTCCTTGACGCATGGCGAGGAGGCTAGGGGAGGAAATCCTTCAAATCCACCGTAACCATAGGACCCTCCTGTACAGGGTGTTGAGCCTGTTGCACATACTGCTCAGGCTGAATGTTATCAGAATATGGCAAACATGTTTAAGCAGTTTATGACTGCGATGCAAGTGACACCGCCAGTTCAGCCTACCCTCTCTGTCGCTCAGTATGTTCGAGCTCTTGTGGACAAATTGGCTTTACTCTGAGCCTATTCTTTCACCGGACATGATGATGATAACCCTGAAATTGCTGAATAATGGCTGGATAATACCTTACGTATCCTGAATAAACAATTGTAGTGTTCCGACGAGCACAAGCTAGAGTGTGCTATTGCATTGCTGACCGATGAAGCCCTTATGTGGTGGGAGACTACTATTCTTACTGTCCCTGAAGAATCGGTCACTTGGGAATTCTTTCTTAAGGAATTTCGAAACAAGTACATCAGTGAGTACTATCTCGCGGAAAGGTGGAACACCTTTCTTCATTTGAAACAAGGCAGACGGCCTATCGAGCAATACATCCATGATTTCTATAAGTATTGCCGATACGGAGCTGAGTTTATAAAGAAAGAAGAAGACAAGTGCCGAATGTTTATCATTGGGTTGAGCGATGAGCTGCGACCTATGTTTACGGCCTTGGGTATCACCAACTTCCAGGATTTGGTGAACCGAGTTAAAGCAACCGAAGCAGCGAAGAGAGCTCAGAGAGGAAATATGTCTAACAGATCTGAGAAGAGATCATTGAGTGATTCTCGACCTCCCAAATGGAACAAGAAGGGCAAATATCAAGGTTCGAAGCAAGCTTCATTTCCACAGCCTTCCCGCATAGGGAACATTGAGAGACCACAGACTATCACCCAGTCCTAGTCTAAGGCGACCTCAGTTGAGAGTACTGGAGGTTCGAACTGGAGTGTTCAACATCCAGTTTGTAATTTTTTTTCAGAAACGGCACCCAGCGGGCCAATGTCGCAAGAAGACGGGAGCATGTTTCTTTTGTGGGGAACAATGACATTTTATCAGGGACTGTCCTTAGAATCCCTCTAAGTCAATGGTTGTGCAAGGAGACATCACTTCACCTGCCTAGTCCTTTCGAGGAAAAGGGTCAAGACAAGTACCATCAGAAGCCTCAGGCAGGCCAAGCGGATCCGAGAAGTAAGGTAACAAGCAAGAATCGAAGGCCTCTGCCCAGATTTATCATGTGAGAGGCCGCGAGGAAGACGACAAGCCTGATGTTATAGCATGTATCGTTATGTTATATGCACACTCATTGTATGTATTGATTGATCCTGGATCTACACATTATTTTATAAGCCTGGAATTGGCCAAAAGACATAGGATGTCTAGTGAACCTTTAGCAACAAAAATCTCCGTGACAAATCCGTTAGGTGATTGTGTTGCTTTAAGCCTTGTATGTAAGAATTGTCCAATCTTGATTCAAGGAATTATGTTCCTTGCGAATTTCCTAGTCTTACCAATCCACGAGTTTGATACGATTCTAGGCATGGATTGGCTTAGTAAACACCAGGCGTGGGTAGATTGTAGTAAGCGAAAATTGTACCTTTAAGGTCTTGGCAAGGAAAGGATAATGTTGATGAAAGCTCGGAACTCTATGTTGTGTGCGATGTCCACAGAATCCAAGAATGAACCTCAGATCCATGACATTGACAAGTAAAAAAATTCCCAGATGTTTTTCCTGATGAGCTTCCGGGATTGCCCCCAACTCGTGAAGTGGAATTTGGTATTGAGGTGCAACCTAGGACTGTTCCAGTTTCCATTGTACCATATCGGATGGCGGCGGTGGAGTTGAAAGAACTAAAAGCTCAAATTCAAGACCTTATGAAAAAGTGTTTTATTCAACCGAGCTCTACACCTTGGAGAGCTCCGGTTCTTTTTGTCAAGAAGAAGGATGGTTCTATGCGATTGTGCATTGATTTTAGACAATTGAACAAAGTCACCATCAAGAATAAGTATCCCTTGCCCAGGATAGATGACATGTTCGATCAATTAAAAGATGCCTTTGTATTTTCCAAGATTGATCTAAGGTCGGGTTACTACCAAATGAAAGTCAAGGAGTGTGATGTGCCCAAGACTACTTTTCGTAAAAGATATGGACACTACGAATTCTTAGTGATGCCTTTCAGATTAACTAATGCACCATTGGCTTTTATGGATTTAATGAATCGGGTATTTAGACCCTATCTTGATAAATTCGTGGTGGTGTTCATAGACGATATCTTAATTTATTCCAAGAATGAATCGGAGCATCGAGACCACCTTCGTATTGTACTTCAAACTCTGAGAGAGAAACAATTGTACGCGAAGTTTTCTAAGTGTGAGTTCTGGCTTACTAAAGTGGCCTTTTTGGGGCATGTCGTATCAGCTTCGGGTATTCAGGTGGATCCAAAGATGGATTGGTATCCACCGAAGAATGTTGGTGAGGTTAGAAGTTTCCTTGGGCTTGCTGGATATTATCCTAGGTTCGTGAAAGGATTTTCAATGTTAGCCGCTCCTTTAACCAAATTATTGCGGGAGGAGGTACCTTTTGTTTGGACCGAAGGCCAACAATGAAGCTTTGATCAGCTGAAACAAGTCCTAACCCATGCACCTATCTTGACCCAACCTGAGTCTGGAAAAGACTATACAGTTTATAGTGATGCTTCGCATCTGGGGTTAGGATGTGTATTGATGCAAGAAGGTAAGGTTATTGCTTACGCTTGAGGCAACTTAAGCCATATGAGATGAATTATCCCACTCACGACCTAGAATTACCTGTAGTTGTCTTTGCATTGAAAATATGGAGGCATTATCTCTACGGGGAGAAGTGCTATCTTTTCACCGATCACAAAAGCCTCAAATACTTGTTGACGCAAAAGGAGTTGAATCTTCGACAACGGAGGTGGATGGAACTTCTTAAAGATTATGATCTAGTCATTGATTACCATCCGCGCAAACTGAAGAGATGTGGGTATTGTTGTCTCATAGTCTCTTTAGGTTCCCAGGTGGCTTCCTCAACGGTGTGGCTCCTCCAGAGCACTTTAACCAACAGTACAGTTTTATTGTGAAGCCTCTTAACTTCCCTTGCAAGAATCTGAACCGGTTCTTCCTCGTAGGATAGATTTGGTCAAAATTCTACAGATTCAGGTTCCACAATGTGTGAGGGATCAGATCGATACTTCCGAAGCATCGATACATGAAAGACATCGTGGATTTTACTCAATTCTGATGGTAACAATAACTGATATGCCACTGGGCCAACTCTTTCAATGATTTTAAAGGGCCCAATGAATCGGGGGCTTAATTCCCCTTTTTTGCCAAATCTTAAGACTTTCTTCCACGGTGACACTTTGAGGAAGGCCTTCTCACCTACTTCGTATTCAATGTCTCTTCTTTTAAGATCAGTGTAAGCTTTTTGTCGATCAAAGATAGCCTTTAAACGATCATGGATAATGGTGACACGTTTTTTAGTCTCCCGAAGCAAGTCAAGGCCTAACATCTTGCCCTCGCCAAGCCCCGACCAACACAATGGAGTTCTACATCGTCTACCATACAATGCCTCATACGGGGCCATTTGGATGGATGCTTGGTAGCTGTTATTGTAGGCAAATTCAACAAGAGGCAATGATTTCTCCCAAGTTCCACCAAAGTCAATAATGCATGCCCGAAGCATGTCTTCCAAGATCTGTATAAAGAGATTCAGCGACAATGCAGATTTCTATGATTTCAAAGAACAAATTGTTTAATGATTTACATGGATTATCCTTTCTGATTGATTGTCAGTTTGAGGGTGAAAGGTTGTGCTAAGATTAACTCTGGTGCCTAGAGCTCCTTGTAAGGTTCTCCAAAACCGAGATGCAAATCGAGGTTCTCGATCGGAGATGATAGGTTTAAGTACTCTATGAAGTCAAATTACTTCCTTGATATACAAGTCAGCTAGCTTAGGAAGACTGTAGTCCATTCTAACTGGTATAAAATGAGTTGACTTCGTGAAACGGTCGACAATGACCCATATAGCATCATGCTTTGCAGGGGTTAACGGTAGACCACTAACAAAGTCCATAGTTATCTTTTCCCATTTCCATTTTGGTGGATCAATAGGCTATAACAACCCAGTAGGGGCACAATGTTCTGCCTTAACACGTTGGCACGTGAGGCATTTGGAGATGTAATCAACTATGGTCTGCTTCATGCCAAGCCACCAATAGAGTTCATGTAAATCTTTATACATCTTTACTGAACCAGGGTGAACAGAAAAAAAAACTCGAATGGGCTTCTGAAAGGATATCGGTGCGAAGAGATTCATCATTAGGTACACAAACTCGATCATGAAAGCATAAGAGTCCTTTAGAATTAATTTTGAAGTCAGGGTTGTTCGATAGCTTAGAGACAATAGATTGAAGCTCAGGATCTTGCTCTTGCAAATCTTTGATTCGTGAAACGATGGTAGACTGAACTTGGAGTTCCGCTACAAGACAACGATGCTTCCGAATTTGGAAGTGAGCGTTAATTGCTCGAGGGGCTACAATATAGCAACATTACGATGAGTTAATGTACTTCACAATATACAAAACTTCAAGTCTATTGTCAATGCTTACCAGGCGAAGGTTTGCGGCTGAGTGCATCAGCTACAACATTTGCCTTGCATGGATGGTAATCAACGATCAAGTCATAATATTTAAGGAGTTCCATCCACCTCCGTTGCTGAAGGTTTAACTCCTTCTGGGTCAACAAGTATTTGAGGCTTTTATGGTCGGTGAAAAGATAACATTTCTCTCCGTAGAGATAATGTCTCCAGATTTTCAATGCGAAGACAACTGCGGCCAATTCAAGGTCGTAGGTGGGATAATTCATCTCGTGTGGCTTAAGTTGTCTCGAAGCATAAGCAATAACCTTGCCTTCTTGCATCAATACACATCCTAACCCGAGATGTGATGCATCACCTTAAACTGTATAGTTTTTTCCAGACTCGGATTGGGTCAAGACAGGTGCATGGGTCAGAACTTGTTTCAACTAATCAAAACTTCGTTGTTGAATCTCGGTCCAAACGAAAGGAGTTTATTTCCTCAATAATTTGGTTAAAGGAATGGCTATAATAGAAAATCCTTTCACAAATTTGCGGTAATAGCCAGCAAGCCCAAAGAAGCGTTTTACTTCACCAATGTTCTTCGGTGGATGCCATTCTACAATGGCTTGAATTTTCTTCGAGTCTACTTAAATACCCGAAGCCGACACAATATGCCCCAGAAAGGCAACTTTGGTGAGCCAAAACTCACACTTAGAGAGCTTCACGTACAACTGTTTCTCTCTTAGACTCTGAAGTATAATGCGAAGATGATCTCGATGCTCTGTTTCATTCTTGGAATAGATCAAGATGTCATCTATAAACACCACTACGAATTTATCAAGATAGGTTCTAAATACCCGATTCATCAAATCCATAAAAGATGTCGATGCATTATTTAGCCCAAAGAGCATCACCAAGAATTCATAGTGTCCATATCTTGTATAGAAAGCAGTTTTTGGCACATCGCACTCTTTAACTCTGATTTGATAGTAGCCCAACCTCAAGTCGATCTTGGAAAACACAAAGGCATCCTTTAATTGATCGAACAAGTCGTCTATTCTAGGCAATGAATATTTATTCTTGATGGTTACTTTATTCAATTGTCTGTAGTTGATGCACAATCGCATAGAACCATCCTTCTTCTTAACAAAGAGAATGGGTGCTCCCCAAGGTGAAGAGCTCAGTTGAATGAAACTCTTTCACAATAAGTCTTGAATCTGAGCCTTTAATTCTTTCAACTTCACAACTGCCATCCGATATGGTGCAATAGAAATCGGAGCAGTCTCAGGTTGCACCTCGATGCCAAATTCTACTTCACGGGTTGGGGGCAATCCCAGAAGTTCATCAGGAAAAACATCAGAAAATTCACATACGATGTCAATGTCTCGTAGTTACGGCTCACCTTTGGTTTCCAATGACAAATCATACAACGATGGATTCCTCGCATTCAGCAGTACAACATTTTCTTTACCCAAATCCCTAAGATACAACTTTCTTTTACAACAATCTACCCAGACTTGATGTTCACTAAGCCAATCTAAACCTAGAATAGCGTCGAATTCATGGATTGGTAAAGCCAACAAATTTGTCGGAAAAGGAATCCCTTGAATCATTAAGGGATAATTCTTGCATGCTACCCTTACAGTGACACAATCTCCTAGGGGATTGGTTACAGAAATTCTCGATGCTATTGGTTCAGAAGACACATTATACTTTTTAACTACGTTGGTGCTTATGAAAGAATGAGTAGAGTCAGGGTCAATCAATGCATATCAAGGATGCAAATATAACTTAATGGTACTTGCAATAACATCATGTTCATCCTCCTCTTCCCTGCTTCTCACATGGTACATTTAAACAGGAGCCTTCGAATCTTGTTTGTTGAAGGGCATCCCTGGACCAGTCGATCGTCCAAAAGTCCCCAATGATCCCTGCTTCGATCCCTTCCCCAGAAGGATTGAGCAGGAGAAGCAGCAGTAGTCGGTGTGACCACAGATTTGGTTGCATTCATAGGACAGTCACAAATAAAGTGACCTTGCACACTACAGTAATAACAAGCTCCAGTCTGCTTACGACATTGTCCCAGCAGATGCTTGTTTTGACAACAATTACACAATGGATGATGGTTTCCTCGGTTTGAACCTTCGGTACTATCAACGGACGCTACTTTGGTAAAAGACTGTGTCACAGACTGAGGTCTCTCAATATTCCCGGAACGGGAAGGCAGTGGGTAGACATTCTGCTTGGGGCCTTGATATCTCCCCTTCTTATTCCATCTCGAAGGTCGCGAATCATCCCTAAACCCCTTCTCAAATTTTCCAGACCCACCAGCTCGTTGAGCTCTCCGGGCAGCTTCAGTGGCCTTGACTCGGTTCACCAAATCCTGAAAGTTGGTGATACCAAGGGCCGTAAACATAGGTCGTAGTTCATCGCCAAGGCCATCTATGAACATTCTGCACTTATCTTCCTCTTTCTTTATAAACTCTGCTTCGTATCGGCACTGTTTACAGAAATCGTGGATATATTGCTCGATGGGTCACCCTTCTTGCCTCAAGTGAATGAAGGTGTTTCGTCTTTCCGCGAGATAATACTCACTGATGTATTTATTTCAAAATTCTTAGAGAAAGAACTCCTAGGTAACCGATTTTTCAGGAGCTGTGAGAATAGTGGTTTCCCACCATATGAGAGCTTCATCGGTCAATAATGCAATAGCACATTCCAACGTGTGTTCATCCGAACACTGCAGCTGTTTATTCAAGATATGTTGTGTGTTGTCCAGCCAATATTCGGCAACTTCAGGATTAACATCATCCTGTCCGGTGAAAGAATAGGCTCAGAGCGAAGCCAGATTGTCCACAGGGGCTCGGATATACTGGACAACAAGAGGGGTAGGCTGAACTGATGGTGTTTCTTGCATCGCAGCCATAAACTGTTGGTGTTGCTTGCATCGCAGCCATAAACTGTTTAAACATGTTAGCCATGTTCTAATAGCATTCAGCCTGAGCGGTAGGTGCTGCAGGCTCAGTACCCTGAACATGAGGGTCCTGTGGTTGCGGTGGGTTCTGAGGATTTCCTCCTCTAACATCCTCGTTGTGTGTCGAGGAGCCAGTAGCGAGCTCGTCAATATGAGCTTCGTTTGTCTCAGGCATATCTATATGAAAGATCGGATTAGTTGATAAGTCATAATATACACAATATAAAACTCCTAGGTAGCAAAGTAACACAATAGCAATGCAATAAGCTTCGGTTTAGTCTTAGAATCGACTAAACTCTAGCTCTGATACCACAAATGTAACACTGCCTTACCGGCCTAGTCGAGAACCGGGTCAGAGTGTGTTACTAATGGGCAATACGGTGATCAGTGCGATAAATTCCATTTTATTCCCAACACATAATCAATATTACACAAACAGAACGTTACCAATATACATTGAATCCAATTCATTTACAAGAAGGCCATATTAAACCGTTTATGACCAATTTATAACTTTTACAAGTTTTAGGGACTAATCTATAAAACCGACAAATAAAAGGTCTATTGATGCAACAGACAATAACACAATGTAATTCAATGCATTATTAACTAGCCTGTAAATTTTCATACAATTTGGAGATCATTAACCCATTTAACCCTACATTATTTAGTGATTATATTGTGAAACTAGCAATTTGTTCAATGAGTCTTTAACTAACTTAACTAACCCCGCATCGAAACACTCTTGGGTTGTTTCGAAACGGGTGCATGAGGGTCAACTCCTATTGACTTCTCTCCTTAAAGCATATCGATACGGAAGTACCAATATCGATACGGGTTGACTTACTTTGACCTTGACCTTTGACCCGTTCCGATACGCTATGAACCCATATCGAAACGTTAGTCTCTGGAGACGAAATGTTCCGAAACGGCTCAATTCCGTTTTGATACACCCTTACCCTTAAGTTCAATATTGTACACCCATATCAAAACGCCATCACCCGTTTCGATATGGCATGACCTGTAATAACAGATTTTTGCTGGTTTTTATTCGATTTGACCTATTGAACAATGTCCAAATGCAACGAAACTTTACACGCAATATTTCAATAGTATAAACTACTAACATGTCAAATTTCATTACCATATGAATATGTTTACTATGTTTTCACCTTTTTGAGCTATGTATGCAATTTCCATCCATTTTAAACTTCACCAAAAGGCCATTTAGAGCAATATAACATATTACAACTTAGGCAATACACCAACACATCAAAATAGGATCAATTGACTAGTTCGACTACTTTGCCACCCTCCTAGGAGTTTATAAGTCAAAAACACATTACTTGGGGCTGGTAGTGACTTGTCTTGCTTGTCAATCCGATCCTCCGACACACAAATATTCTTAACCTGAAAAATGCATGAGATGAGACACATTAGGCTTACTTTGCCTAGTGAGGTAGTCATAAACAACATGAATAACAACAATGTCATGAATATACTTAATCATAATCTCATGCCAACAATAACAATTTTATTCAATAATATGCAATGTATAAACATGTTCATTTCATTCTTAGTCCTTGGATTGAATAAAGATCGTGGATACGCGAATTCCTACGCCTCGCCAAATCAATGAATGGTCTAATCCCTCCGTCTTGCCAATATGACCAATATACATACACATCCCTCCGCCTCGCCAAATCAATATAGGTCGTAGCCTTAGAACCGTAGTCCACCCGTACACTAAGCTCATGAATTCTATGACATGCCAATTGTATCCAATGTCCATTCCAATCCAACGTTGCAATGTTCATATCTATTTCAATAACCAATAGTATTCCAATGTCCGGTGATTTCAATATTACCAATGACAAATATATGTATCTCATCATCAATATTTCATAATTCAAAGTCAATAACAATGCCCAATAGTCTCAATACAATAATTCGATGATAATGACTATATCAATGACAATGCACAATGACAATAACAATGACTATGTCAAATGTTCAATGACAACTTACCGACACTTACCAAAGTGTCCGATTAGCCATTCAGTGCAATTTTTTCCTCAATAATAATGTTAGCGATGTAATCTAAATTATCAAATAATGATCCAGAAAAGCCTTTCGCCCAAACCCGAGACTCCGACAACACTCACCTTGACACTCTGAAGCTTTCAAGTCTCTCGGATGACAATCCCTTTGTTCCTAACTTTGGATGGAGACGACGGATGTTCTTTATCAACGTCTTGAGCTAGGAAATCAATAGGAGACTATTAGGGTCGATATTACGATATCAAAATCTATATTTGATTCAATATAGATGACTACGATGAGATATCCATGGATAGTCAAAACCCTAGCTTAAGATTAAGCTCAATATATCCATGGAAACCAACAATTGTTTGAGGATTATTGCTTACCCGAACGATGGCAACGATTCAATGGCTATATGGTGTAGAAATTCAAAGCTTGAACTTTCTACAATGGTGGTGCTTGCTTAATGGTTGAAGGAAGAAGATGAAGATAACTAGAGAATGTTTGTTTGCTTTTTAATCGGGTAAGCTTATCTTCTCACTATTCTATGTCTTTTAATTATAATAGGTTTCCTTCCATTGAAGGAAACTTTTCAGATATGCCCACGTATGGAAACTTTAATGAGAAAGGGGTTAATCGCAAGATTAGTCCCTCGATTCTTAAGGCTTCGTAGTTTTGACTCCCAATTTGCACTTTCTTCAATTTAGTCACTATATAGATTCAATATCATTCAATAGAGTCCAATGACAATCTTTTTAGCTCAATTAGGGTTTGATATTAATAATTAACTAGTCGATACAATATTTAGACTTCTTCAATGAAGAGTTTTCCGATCACCGAAACTAAATTCCGACTAGACTGGATTTTGGGGTATTGCATTATCAATATCTCATTTTGATCCATGTATCCAACAATGTGAACTAGAAGTTTAAATGATAATTCATTTCCAAAACTTAGTAAATCAATTATCAGATGTTTTTACTTACCCTAAAAGAGTGACTAAGTCACATATACCAACTGTGAATGCTCCGATTAAAATTGATGTCCCAAAAGGACAAACTCTAGTTGCTAATGAGTCAAACGCACGCCTGAAGCGTGGTAGATCAAAAGGTTCTAAAGATAAGAATCTTTGAAAAAGTATTAAATTATATTTTGTCTAAAGTTCAATGGTCAACATACTTTGGATCAACGGTTCATTGATCAAATTGTAATAAATTCATAACTTAAGTGTTGAAACATATGTTTGTTCATACTTGATGATTAAAACTGAATAAAGTTAAAAATAAAGGTGATCAAATTTATAGTTTACCAGATTATAAACATTTTTGAAAGTTTTAGTGGGCCCCTACGCAAAATGGTAATAGTGATGAATCCAATAAAATTCCCAAGTATCAAGCAAAGATAATGAGCCCATATGTGTGTGTGTATATTTATAAATTCCATCTCCCTTATAGCCCGTGTTTCTCTGGCCTCAACGTCAATACCCAATTCAAATATATATAATGAGCCCATTTATTCTATCTCCTTTTCTATGGAGTATAATGAAATTCTCATATTAATCTTTAGATTATTATTCTAGGAGGTAGAAATTTTTTTGTTTTTATCTGCGTTTTAATTTTTGGGTTTAAAGTTTTAGTTTGGAGTTTAGAGTTTAGGGTTTTTAGTGTAGGGGTCTATAATTTAGGGTTTAGGGTTATGGTTTAGGTTTCATAGTAATATGGTTAGAGATTTAAATTTTAACCTATAAACTTTAAATCCTAAATTGAGTAACTAAACCCTAAACTTATGTAAACAAAATTTCCACAAAGCACTTGCACATGGAATAATTACCCTAAACCCTCAATTTTTTGTTATTCTTTTTGTCAATTTATTTTATAGGTTTTTATTTTTATTTGTTTCGATATTTTTTAATGTTTTTATAAATTTTGATTTCATTAAATAAATTAAGCATATTACAATTATTTTTAAAAAATAAATTCAAAAACATAATTTCTGATTTTTATACACTTTTTAGAGTTTTTTTTTTACATTTTGTGGTTTTATTTAATTTTTTATTATTTTGAGACTGTTTAACATTTATTACACATGAAAACTCATAATTGTCACATGACATTTTTTAACGAAAATTGTCAAGCGATTAACGTGCCATAATAGCTAGAATAAAAGTTTAAGAATCAATCTGATTTAAAAATAGTAAAAAGTCAAAGTATTTTTTTACTATAATACAAATAAGTATTAAACCCTAATTGTAATGTAATTGGATCCATGGTATCTATGTTGCAAGCATTGCATGAGAACAACTTTTTGTTTTTCTTTTAAACTATTTATCGAATTGTTGTTTACTAGTTTAACAAAGACTACATAGTTTAGTTTGTATCAACCTCATAACTGAATCATAATATATTATGAGGGAACAGAAATCATTTATTTTTTCTGGTGTCCCATTCATAATCCACACTAAAAAAATAAGATTTATGGTTAGAGTTTAGATTTATAGTTTAAGGTTTATGATTTAAAAATTAAAATTAAGATTTAAAATTTAATTTTTTTTAGTGTTAAAGTGTTAATATAGACGGAAACACCAAAAAAGTCAGAATTTTTTTAACTATTGTGAATTTGTGAGGAGGGGGCAAAATGTAAAGTATGATTTGATTTTTCCATTCTCAAAAGTCGTCCTTTTTCTTTTTCCCTTTTGTACTTATTCTCCATTTGATGACATAATGAACAGAGTTTTGCCAATTTTGTCAACATTGAAATCCAAAACCAAGGCATAGCTTCACCGCCCTACTATTTTACCTAAAAAGGCATAAACATACAACCATGATCTTTTCTTTAAAAAAAACAGTGAAAGAGATACCATTTGTCTGTAAAAATCAGTTATCTTAAGTGGAAGCATCTTTTGAAGTCACTAGAATGCCAAGGGACGGCATAAATAATGCATTCGGATGGCCCGAAAGGGTCCCTTTCTCTTATTTTAGGACATTTTGCTTCAATACTTTCTTGTAAAGCAAGTAAGCAGAGAGCATATATCCATGAAAAGGATGTTTATTTTGGCTCTAAATTAGGTATACCATCTTTATATAAAAAACGATAAGAATTCCAAAAAGTTAACTTCTCTCTCACGTTATGTTTACCCTAGGAGAGTTTTGTCGACGACAACGGAGTGGACGGAGCCGATGGGCCTCCTTCCCTCTTTCATCCCCAAGCTCATTTTTGTTCTGTCTATTGGTTTTTCTTGAGGTGTCCTTTGGATGTTTGATGGAGATTTGTCTTCCGGGTGCCTTATGATCAACCTTTGGGTGTTATTGGATGGCCTTTTGTTGTATGAGTTTGTCTATTTTTGTTGGCCCATATCTACATCCTTCCCGAAAGGTATTTGATTTTTATAGGTGTTTTAGGCTTTGATGAAATTAAATGTTCTTTGATTAAAAAAACTAAAAGCGAATGTATTGCATAAGCATTGAAAAAAATTTGTTTTTTTTCTGTACTCCTTTATATCCTCTACTAATGATCTTATATCACGTGAAAAGAAAAATAAACGAATTATATTCCCAAACTTCCTACTCAAGTTGAGAATATGAAAAGAAACCGTTCAAATTAAATTTGGTCATTTTTTTATTGTTCTTTTTCTTCAATTTATTCATTTTCTAATTTAATATTGGTTAGTTCAAGTTTGGACTCGTAATTAATGGATTTTGACATTGATATTTTTGCCGTTGAAAAATTAGAGAGATTTAAGTTTGGGTAAAGGATCAAAGACACTCTCATCATTAACTTCTGTTGGTGCAAATCTTTAAGAATTGTACTGTAAATAGCACATATGGTTTCATTTATTTAAAGCTTATTTTAGATAAACACTTTGATACTTCAATTATACATAAATTTAAGATTTAGTCCTGACTTAATCCACAATCTTGATTCATTTTAGAGAAAATTACATGATCATGTACTCGTATGAATTTTTATGATTAAGTTTATACAACTTTTTTACAAAATAATAATTTATTTTATGGAGTTTAGTACATTCTCATATTTGTGACATGTTTTATTAACTGTATGATGCAATATTTTTTTATTTATTTTAAAATTTAATAATTACATAATAATATATTTACATTTTTAATTTAATTTTTTTCAAAGCATAACAAGGGGTATGTTCTAGTTCGATATATTGATTCATATTCATATTCATATTATTTTCCGTATAATCTTAGAACATTATACGATTATATAAAATTTGACAAATTTTAAGATTCATATTGCACGGTACATTATGTAAATGTTGGAGTGTTGATATCATGTAAGATGAGAGGAGGGAAGGCAAGGTGAAAAAGCAAAGGGTTGGGACTTGGGACTTGGGTGCTGGAAACATAAAAAGGAAGTTAAGTAGACGGCAACTGCAGCTGAGTGCCAGGCTACAATCACATGCTCTTCTGCACCATCAACTCACATGTAAAGCCCTATTCAGCAGTTTAGGTTAGGGGGTAATCTCGGTTCCATTTCAATATTTTTATAAAAAAATTAATATTTAATATGTAAAAATATATAATTTTATATACTATTATTTTTTTATTTAATCATTAGTATTCGACTCATATATCAACTAATTCTATCAGTATTTGATTTTTTACCCTGCCTAAGAGACCTAACACCCCGTTCTACTAAACAACATATTAAGGGTGTTTTATATACTATTATTGATAAATGATGAAGTCCTCGCGTTTGAATTGTCTAAAAACCTAATATTTTTGAATTCATGAATCACAAATTATTTGACCGTTAAAATTTGATTCGATTTTTTTTTCTATTTCTATGGTCCAACCCTCCTAATTTTTTTTAAAAAAATTAGCTGCCTACTCTTAAATGTGGATAATAAAGCCCTCGCATTTGAATTGCCTAAAAATCCTTATTTTTTTTTATTAGATAGATAAGATGAGACAACGTAAATATAATTGGTCGCATCTATTCTTCCTTTAAAACTATGGGCAGTTGAGCACAACCCAAAACACCATAACTATGGCTAACCACTTAACATTGCAGGCATTAATTGATAGAGAGGGGTCCAAAGTTATTTGCTTTGAGAATTCGATTACAAGCATCTGCCGTATTAAATATTGTTTCAATATCAATGAAACAAGATAACAAATAAGAAAGTACGGTCTTAAGAGCAGTAAAAATGAAAATTACTACATATAACCAACGGCTGCGGGCTACATTTTTCTTTGATTTGCAACCGCTTCAGCCTATCCTTACAGTTTTAACCGTTTGCTGGAATTTTTACTATTACCACCAGCTCCACGACAATTGACAAACAAAACACTGCTGTGAAAAACAAAAGTTACCTTACCTCACTATACTCACTTTCCTAATTATATTTCACCCTTTTGTTTTGGTAAATCCTACCAAAAGCCAAAGCCCTGTTTTTGCTTTTTACCCACTTTCCCACTACTGCAAACTTTCCCGGGAAAATAAAGGAAATTTGAGGAGCGGGAAACAAAGGTAAATTAAAGTAATGATAATAAGTATTGTGAGATTCAAACTCGGAAATTCTTTCCGGTGAAGGTTTGGCCGAACTGCCAATTAGCTGGTGCCACGTTCAAGGAAGTGGAGGTTCGTCTGTCACTGCCGGTGACTCGAAACGAGAGAGCCTGTCCCACCAAAACGGCGTTGGATTGCCAGTTCTGACCCCAGTTACGGCTCATGCTCATCCAACCGGTTTTGGTTCCTTTGATGCTCACCTTCACGATATCCCCTGCACCCGCCACGTTGGTGACCAAAACCAGGTTGAAGTAACGGAATCCGTTAACGGTGAATCTTATCCCCCCTTGCTTTCGGCACGGCACTCTATAAACAAAATAAAAATAAAAAAACTGTTTGGCTCCTAAGAAAATTATATGAAGTAGAAGAGGAGGGATTTTACTGACTCACCTACGGAAAGAGACTGGGACAATACCGGCTTTGTACTCGGCGATCTTGAGGAACATAGGCATGGCGAGGTCAAAATGAGGGCGTGGAGGGTTGCACCAGCCGCCATTGTCACTCGGGAGAGCATAGTTCGGAGGGCAAAAGTTAGTGGCGGTGATGAAAATGGAAGGGCTGCCGGCGTGACACCATCTCGGGTCGTTTGCGCACTTGATCTCAAAGCAAGCACCGCAACTGAGGCCATTGTTGAAAAGCGCCGTGCTTAAAGCCGCCGTGTTCACGCCGTAGCCTTGGCTGTAGAGATTCCCATACCCACAAGCACCGCCTAAACAAACAAACAAACAAACAAAAACAACCACCCAAGATTCTCAGTCATATTGTAATGGAAAATGCAGGTCGAAAAACAGATAGCAAAACAAATACCCATTGTTCCAGATGCATCACTGCCACCATAAAAAGTAGCATGAGCACTTTCCCAATCTCCACCGGTATAAACTCCAGGGATTCTTGCATTCACCACAGCAAGAAAGGACAACAATGAAGCAAAACAGAGCACACTCAAGGGAGAAGGAGGAGGGGTGAGAGTAGCCATTGTTGTTTTGTTTTCTTTAAAAAGGGAAAGAGAGAGAAGTGCCAGTGTGTTGATTGTGGGGCGTGGGGAAAGCGGGAAGATGGTGGGGGTACTTATTGAGGAGCTGAGGGTTAAACTGTGAATATATAAATATGGAATACCAATTACCAAATACTTTAATAATGCAACATATAATTAATGCAATCCACATTTTGTGCAACTTATTCAAACCCCACGTCTTTTTTTATTTTTCTTGAATAAATGTTTGGCTTAAGCTTTGGGTTAGCTAAATTTGTAGTACCATGTGATGTGCCTCACACATGGGCAGTTGATGTTTTTATTTTTCCATTTTCTTTTATCTGAAGCTAAAGAATTAGGCAAAAAGTTGAGGACGTGATCAAAATAATTGGGCATGCTAGCACATGCATCATTGAATCAAATTTCTATGGAGGAATAGTGTGAAGTTTTAGGGTTTATATTTTTCTCTTAGATCTACTTGTGTTGGGTGAATATATGAATTTTAATTATGATATATAATCTTGTCGAATCGAATCTTTAAATAAAAAGTAATAATCTCTCAATATTGTTTTTTTTTTCATTCATAAGATTCAAACTCGAGATGATAATTAAAAGAAATCAAAATCTTACTTAATAAGCACCATTTTTTATCGCTCGACTTACCAGAGGGTTATAGTTAATATTTCATACTTATACGAGAATCGTAGTATAATTTTTAGGGTAAAATACACCATAGATCACTTAATTATAAGTTTAGTAACAAATGTTATTTTTCTTCTAAAAGTAACGATTTAGTCACACAATTAAAAATCTGTTGACAAACATGTCAGTTAATTATAGGTTTGATAACAAATATGTCATTTTTCTTCTAAAAGTAATAATCTAGTCATTCAATTAAAATTTTGTGACAATGAGGTTACTTTGTCATTAAAATTGAAACATACGACTTGATATAATGACAATTTTAGTCTTCAAAACATATACATTCTATTAATTTGGTTATAATTCAAAATAATTTAGTAAATTTAACCTTTCATATTTAAAAATTCCATTAGTGAAGTGACTATGTCTACTAACAGACAACATTAAGGCCATAATGGGTATGTTCCATTAGTCTATCATTTGTCCAGTAATAAAGTGCTGATGTCTGTCGAGCTATCACATATGTCAGTTATCGAGTTGAGAAACAGTAGCATGGAATGTGACAAGTGGTCCTAGGTTGAGTCAAAAAGGTGCATTATCGAATTTCTTAAATATAAATAGTTAAATTCATTGAATTATTTTGAATTGGGACCAAATTGATATAATGCATAAATTTTGGGGACTAAAGCTACTATTATACCATATCATGTTTCAATGCTATTCACATAGCGATATGTTTGTCACAAAATTTTAATTGAGTGATTAAATTGTTACTTTTAAAGAAAAGTAGCATATTTATAATAAAAAATAATTGAATGGTTAAATTATTATTTTTAAAAACATTTTTTTTATTACCTCACATATAACTAAATTATGGTGTAATTTATCCTAATTTTTAAACCAAAAGTAGACCATTGCGACTTAGATTTAAATTTCAGGTTTAACTCTTTTTAAGCTATTATTCTTGTTTACCGTTTATGTATCATTTCAAAACTTAAAATTTAGAATTTAAATGTTTGTTTTCTAATGTAATATTCATGATTATTTTTCAAATTCATGAATTTATAGATTCCTATTTAGTAATAATTTTAAATTTATAATATAAATTTAATAACTCTGTATTTTATGTTTTTCTTTTTTTATTAATAAGGAGAAGTATACTTAGAACTTCGTTAAAAAATCTCCCTAAACCTAAATGGAGAAAAAAGAATGCTCTAGGTGATACTTTACAAGACAAACGAGCAAAGCTCGAGCAATTAAACTAGACAAACTATTAACATGGACTCTCAGAAAGGACCAACTGCAAAATATCCCTTGGTGGCTCCACAAATTCATGATATCCGAACGGGAGTTTCCACGCAACTGTCGCGAGAGCATTAGCCACCTTATTACACTCGCGCCTAATGACATCTAATTCCACTTCCCAATTTCTGTTAAAAAGTTCTAACATGTGTTGTACAATCGACGACTTGTGTTTATTCACTATACGATCTTGAAGGACAGTTATGGCTCGGCTGCAATCTGATTCCATTCTCAACTGCCTTATGCCCAACTCTTAGGCGAGGCAAAGACATTCGTAAATACCCCATAACTCAGCCTCAATAGTCGAACAGACGTCGATGCTTTTGGAAAAACCAATAATTCATTTCCCTGCATGATTACGGAGAACCCCGCCACAAGTTAAACCCACTAGTACAACTTTATGTGATCCATCCGCATTGCAAGTCACCCAACCTGTAGGAGGGGCCGTCCAACGTCTGGAACCAGATCGGGAATGCTATGAAATGATCAAGAGACGATTAGTTAAAATTCCCCCTCGGTTCACAGTTACCTCGTCTACTAACATGCGGCATTGGACCAGAAGAGGCTCCTAATTGATATCCTCGGAACTAAAGATTCTGGAATTTTTTCTTGTCCACAGAGTCCAAACTATGTAACCAAACATTAGATCTCAGTTGATCGAATGGAGAGGGAAGCTACAATTCTTGGTTAAGTTGCTTGTGATCCAGACCCGTACAGGAAGGGAGCAAAAACATCAAGTTGGTCGGGCTTTATAACAGCAGACCAAACCGCAAACTCCGTCGGACAGTCACGTAAAATATGCAATGTATCTTTTATAGACGTTCCACAGTAGCTGCAACCTGCATCGTCCGCAAAGTGTCATCGCACACGTTCCTGATTCAACAGAATCTTATCCCAGTACACCAGCCACAAGAAAGTTCTCACACGAGACGACCCCTTGAAATTGGATATATACAACCAACCTTTATACTCTTCAAGGTTAGGATTCATAGTAAGATACCTGTAAGCCGAACGTACAGTAAAATCATGTAAGGGATCCCATTTCCAGCTTGGGATTCCCTCAGCCATCGAAGCTAGTGGTGGTTTAATAGCTGCAATGCGCAAAGACACCTCTTGTGATAAGTAAGGGCTGAACTTATACCAGTGCCAGCCACCATATCAGCGATACAACAATCTTAAGGTTGCACAAGACGGGGTTGTACTACATGTTTAATCAAAGGTCCAATGTCTCCAACCCATGGATCGAGCCAAAATCTAACGTTATGACCATTACCAATGCTCCATGCAATACCATGTTGTACGTCCTCCCAAATTTTCGAGAGACCTTGCCAAAGACGTAAGCTACCTGCACAATGGATTGAGCTAGGAACCCCCATCGACCATTTATACTTGGATCGTAGAACTTGTACCCACAATTGGTCCGACCATGCAAATAAGTTAGATGCTATCTTCATAAGAAATGCTTTGTTCTGAGGGAAGACTTGACGGATACCAAGACCACCTTCGATAGTCGGCTTGCATACATCCTTCCATTTAACAAGCAAAATTCCACGTTTCTCATCCGAACCACCCCAAAGAAACCATCGTATCAAACCTTCAATTTCCGAACAGACGTCTTTAGGAAGAAGAACAAATTGCATTGTATATGTCAGTATAGAGGAAAACAATGACTTCACCAGGTTATTCGGCCAGCTAAGTAAAGATGTTTAGCTTTCTAACCTGTTAATTTTCTACGAATCTTCTGTGCAATGTAACCATGAGTGGCGCTTGTAACTCGCTCATGAATAAGCGGTACACCAAGATAAATACCAAGGTTATCAACTTTCTCATATCCTAGTATGCGACATATATCGGATCTTGAATTCAAAGTCACATTTGCCGAAAAATAGACTTATGTTTTTGAAGCACTTACTTTATGGCCTGAACTCGCACAAAAACTGTCCAAGACCCTTTTGATCACCTCCACTTGATCAAGAGAGGTTTCCGTAAAAATGACCAGGTCGTCGGCAAAGAATAAGTGCAAAAGGTCTGGACCGTTCCGAGAGAGCCAAATAGGTCTCCAATCACCCACACTAATCCCCACTTGAATTGCTTGGGCGAGGCATTCCATGCATAAGACAAATAAATAGGGTGAGAGAGGGTCGCCTTGGCGAATACCGCGGGTAGGTCTAAAAGCATCCGAGGTATCATCGTTCCATAGTACTTGGGTGGAAACCGTCGTGACGCAAAACATGATCAAAGAAATTAGATCCGTAGGAATATCCAAATCCACAAGAGTATCCCGAATGAATCCCCAATCGAGTCTATCATAGGCCTTTTCTAGGTCGATCTTCAATGTCATCCACCCCACCTTACCAGTCTTTTTGCGTATAGAGTGAATCACCTCTTGAACAATGATAATATTATCAGTGATCACTCTTCCTGGAACAAAGCTCGTTTGATTACCAGAGATCCATCTCGGTAGGAACGACTTGATCCGATTAACTATAATCTTGGTTACTACCTTATACAGAACATTACATAAACTGATCGAGCGAAACTGAGATATGAATTCTAGGTTCTCAACTTTCGAAATAAGGACAAGTAACGTACGATTAAGAGACACATCAAATGAGGCCGAGGAAAAAATTCTCTTAATCAAATCACATACCCCATCACCAACAATGGACCACTTCTTTTGGTAGAAAACTGCATGTAGTCCATCTATCCCCGACGCTTTAAGAGGGTTCATAGAGAAAACCGCTGATTCAATCTCCTTGCTGGAAATCGGCTTGGAGAGACCGCATTTCTCACGTGATGACAATTGGCCAAAACATCCCACAATAGGAAAGCTCGGTAATGGGTCATTCTCGGCTGAAAACAACTATCGAAAAAATGATGCAACATGATCTTTTAACTCACCTTGGTCCGTGCACTAAATGCCATTCGAAAGTCAGAGAGAAGAGATACATTTCCTTGTTCGCCGAGACGAAGCACCGGCATGAAAGTATCGTGTGTTTCTATCTCCATGAGCTAGCCACTGAGTTCTTGCTCTTTAAAACCATAACGATTCTTCTTGCTCAAGAGTAGTCTCCAATTGTTTGACTAAAGAAGCACGTAGCCTATGCAGTGAAGACAAGCTACAAGACTTAAGCTTACGATCAATCCCATTAATCCTAGCCATCAAATGTCGTTTCCTTTGCATAATATGGTCGAAGACCTCATGATTCCACACACCTAACTTAGTCTTGAAGACTTCAAGGTTGTGTCCACATCCCGATTTGCATCCTAGCATGAGTTTAAAAAGTCATGAAATTTCGGGTGTTCCTGCCAGCAAGCAATAAAGCGAAAAGGATGTTTTTAGGGGTGTTGCCAAATGGAGATGTCTTTCAAAGAATCGGTCTGTGATCGGACCCTAGTTGATCCAAATGCCTCACGCCGAAACCATGGAATATGGAGTTCCAAGTTTCATTAACAAGATAATGATCAAGACGTTTAGATAAGTCTCCACGACTCCATATGAACTTCGACCCTTTGAAACCTGGGTCGATGAGCCCTAAATTAAAAACAAAGTCCAAGAAGAGGGAATTAACACCCGATCCGATACTAGCACCACCATTACTCTCATCTCTGCTTAAGGTAGAGTTAAAGTCACCCCCTAATACCTATGCAATATCGAGGCCTAGATTCAATGCTTCTAAATGCCTTCAAAGAATTCTACGAGTTGTGACATTCAGACTTGCATAGACTGCTGTAAAGTGAAACCAAACCGAGGAGCCAGGGACATGTACACAGTAGTGGATGAATTGATTTGAAATATCCTCAACAGTGATTGATACTGAGTCCTTCCATAGCAGCCAAATTCCCCCACTAAACCCGTGAGCCTCGACACAAAAAAATTCAGAAATCCAAGTCTAGATAAGATACGATCAACCTACATACCACTGATCCGAGGTTCAAACAAAGCTACAATCTGAGGGTCGTTGATGCGGATAAAATTTCTAAAGTGACGATGAAAGTCAGGGCTCGCCATACCCTGAGTATTCCAACAAAATATGTTAAACATCATAAAATTGTATATGAGAAGGAAGCAATTCATTGAGTTCTCATCGCACAATCCAAGGTGGGAGGGGCCCTAGGATCACCAACATTCACAATATCTGTATCAGAACGAGGTTCAGCCTACTGTAATATTCCAAACTTACTCTCCAGTTGCTGCTCAACAGTATCCAGCTGCTTAATAGGGTCTTTGTCTAACAATTGTTGGTTAGTCCCTTTGCTCGCTGGAGCCGTACCATATTTGGTCTTGATATGGACATTATTAAGCCATTCGAAGATAGTTGGTTTGGTTGGAACTTTGAAATCTGAATTGTTCTAGATATGCAGACCTTTACTAATATGCTCCTTCTTGCGACGCTGTGAAGATCCTGTTGGTTTTTTTTAACGTTGCCATCCGAAAGCATTTGAAGATCTTATCCCTCGTCTACGATTAACGCAGCCGTATGATTACCCTATTGAATATCAGTGCGGACAGTTACAATATGAACCGCTTTCCCATCAACCATCGGAGCGGGGTGAGTCTTTTGTATGTTATCGTTCCTTTCCTTGCTTGAAGCCGCTCCAGTGATAAATACTTACCTGCCCTAAGACTGTCATGTCTAACTTGCTTTTCTTCACCAAACCGGCCTACAGATATATTGTCCAATGCTGGAATCACGGGTGCTTTACCTTTTGCTAATTCATTCTCTTTTAGTAATTCTTCCTCTTCATGACCATGAAGTACATTGAACCTGGATTTTGCACACACACAAAACTAGTGCCTCTAATCTCCGGCTTTCTAACTACAGGGTCCTTCCGGGGTTTGCGAGATCTCGAAGGTGCCATCATCCATGGACCATAGACATCTGCCTCCTTACTAGGCTCAGCAGGCCCTGAGTTTACTACATTCGAATCATCCTTAGAAGATCACTTGTCGCACCGGTCTTTCGTATGCCAATATAGTCCACACTTGTAATAGATTAAGTGTAACCCATCATATTCAATTTTCTAGGAGAAACCATCAATTTCCAAGCTCGGAACCAAAGGTTTATTAAGATCAACAATTACCGCTAGTCGAGTGAACCTACCTCTCTCACCTGTATTCGTACTATAGTCAACCTTAACCACTCTTCTAATCAAATTGCCAATCCAACGAAAATGTGCTTTCGTATAATAACGAAAAAGGCAATCCTGCTAAGTGCACCTAAGAAACAACTTGAGACGGGTGCTTTTCAGATGCGGAGAATGACTTATGCCAGGGTTGGACCGTCAGATAGTATCTAAAAATCGTCCATGGTCCACCTGTTAGGACTTTATTATAATCCTCCTCTTGTTCCAACTTAACCAGATAGTAATTGTTATCTAGGTTGATTAGTTGAAAGCCACCCGCCAGAGACCATAAATCTGGAAGACGACCATGAAGAGTTCGAAAACCAATCGACTTTCCAAGCAGCCGGACTATGATTGTTGTTTTCATTCTCGAGTCGATCAAGTCATGAATTCTCTCAGAGAACTTAATTGAGGGAACCAAACCCGATTGATCTATTTTGACGTCTTTTGCATTGACGACAATATCATCTTCTTGCAGGATAGTAGGTTTTCTTGGTGATGCATATGTGGTTCCGGAGACTGCCCCTGCATAAGAGGCCTTCTGAGTTAGAGGAGCACTATAATTTTCTATTGGGGAGGGATGACTTTCATCCGTCTCCATTGCCGCTGTCAGACCTTCAATCCCTTGGTTTACGTCACTTTCTTCTATGGCCATGCACAAAGGATCATCTTTATTCTTGACCTTTTTGGTTGCATGCTGATCCTCCAACAGAACCGGTGATCCCGGCCGTTCAAGAACCAGCAAAAAAACAAAACTTACCGTAGCACGGGAGTTGGCAGCCCGTAGAGACTCATCGGAATTGTCCACATCCACCGATGGATCCCCTGCGCTAGGGTTTCCTTGCGATAAAGCATGAGCACTCATATGGTCCAAATTTCTGAATTTCATAATGGAAACCTAGGGTTTTCAGAAGCTTCTGGCGGCGATTCAAGGGAGATGGTGATGGTGGCGCAGCAACAACACACGACAACTTAATCGCCAAGTCTATCGCATTGGAGAGAGAACAAAGACGATTTGTTTGATTCCCCATATTTTATGTTTTTCAACTGTATTTTCTATGAAATCTTAGCTATATATCCATAATGTGTAATTTGCATACTTTCACTATCGTTTATATAATAAATAAAATATAAATCTAAATTCTGAAATTTAAATTTCTAACCGGATTATTAAAATAACTTTAAATTAGAAGCGCCTAGATGAAAAAATTTAGTACTATTAAAAATAATTATATTACATTATAAAATGATATATAATATTCATATCTTAAATTTATATTATATATTTTTTTGAACAAATATATATACTAAGGGCCGTACCTGTAGGGGTGTTCAAAAAAATCCGATCCGATTGATCCAATCCGAAATTTCGGATATCCGATCCGTTTTTTTTTTATTTTTTGGATAATTCGGATCGGATATCCGAAAATTTCGGATCGGATACGGATAGTGGTTTTACATTCAGATCGAATATCCAATTATCCGGTATCCGAAAATTCAAATTTTTTTGTAGCTATAAATCTTATTATATTCGACATTTTTACTTGTTATATATGAAAAATTGAAATTTCTATGGATACAATATTGTTATATTCAATAATTTATTAATTTTTATATTCGAAAACCTAAATTTTTCATGGATAGAACCATTAAATTAAAAAATAATCAAATAAATTCATAAATTTCGGATATTCGGATATCCGATCCAAAAATTCGGATATCTAGATTTTCGGATATCTGATTTTTTCGGATCAGATACGGATCGCTATTTAGGTGATCTGAATTTTTCGGATATCCGAATTTTCGGATCAGATCCGATCCGATATCCGAAATGAACACCCCTACGTCCCTGGGCATGGGCAATAGGGGCACCCGCCCAGGGCCTTATCCTGCTCAAGGTCCATTTTTTCGAATATTTATAGTTAAGGTTTAATATTTTTTAATATTTATTATTTAAATTTAAATTTTTTAATAATTATTATTAGAGTTATATTCTTAAAATTTATTTTTTTTCGATATTTGTTATTAGGAGTATAATTTTTTTCAATACTTGTTATTATAGGCTCATTTTTTCGAATACTTATAATTAAGGGCCCATTTTTTATTATTTATTGTTATTTCAATACTTGTTATTAGGGTACAAATTTTTCAATACTTGTTATTATGAGGCCAATTTTTCAATACTTGTTACTAGGAGCCTATCTTTTCTAACATTTGTTATTAGAACCCTACTCTTAAATTTTATTTTTTCTGATACTTGTTATTACGAGTCCAATTTTTTTCAATACTTGTTATTTATGGTCTTTCCCCCTAATATTTGTTATTACATGCATACTCTTAAATTTTAATTTTTCAATACTTGTTATTAGGGTTCCATTTTTCCTATATTTGTTAATACAAGAATACTCTTAAAATTCTTTTTTTTTCAAAATTTGTTAATAGGGCCCATTTTTTTATATATCACTTGTTACTAAGGGTCTAATTTCAAATTTTATTTTTTTTCCAATACTCGTTATTAGGGGAAAGGGTGAGCAAAACTCCACTCGACTCGAAAAAACTGATTTTTTTTACTCGACTTGTCTTGACTCGAAAAAATTTCAAATAAAGTTTGAGTTGTAAAATAAAAATTCTAATAACTCAAAATTTTAGTATTTGGTAGATAAATTTTTAAGTTCGAGTCGTAAGGACTCATAAACTCGCATAACTTGAAATTTTTTTACTCAACTTAACTCGATCGAACGCTCACCCTTAATTAGGGGTCTTTTTTTAAATTTACTCATAGACCACCAAAATCTCAGAAACGAGCTTGTATATACTACAAATTGTTAGTTTTATGAAATATGGAAAAGAATATAAAATACTATTATGACATAAGAAACAAAATATACGTAGAAAACAAAATTTGAGAAGAAAGGAAAAGCGCGTAAAGTGGTGAGAAGTGGGACCAAAAATCGTCCTCTAACGCGTGAATAAATCAAGCCAAGCCATGATAGGAGCCGAAGCCAACACAGGCCGCTGCATGGCTACTAAAATTTAACCGTAAAAAAAGGATCCCTCCTCAGCTCCATTTTCAGTCGTTTATTACCCCCCATTCACTGCAACCGCAGCTTTTTCTTTTCTTTTCTTTTTTTATATTTAATTTATTGAATTCAGATATAATAGTATATAAATTTATTATAAATCAGATCCTCATACTTTTGTTTGATCAATCTACAACATTTAAATTTGAACCATTAATATTACTTTCTCCATCTCTTTAAATTTGTCCAGTACTATAACTTTTTTTATCAATTTTTTTTAACTTTGGTTACTTTTACTCTAAATTTGTTAGTGATAGAGTTGTAAAAAAAATATGTTTTAAAAACTTTCAATCAAGTAGTTTAATAATATATATTTTATAAAATATAATATATTAAACTAATTATGCTCAAAGTTTAAAAATAATTTTTTAAAAGTTAATACTAAACAAATTTAATGAGACGGATATAATATATATTTTTTTACGAGTTTAATGAAAAGGAAGGTGGTGCTCCTAATAGATCTAAAGCCCATGACCTAAGGAAAATAAAAGAACAAATATGAGCAGCTTGACCAACCCGCTAAATATACTTATACGAGACGAATATAATATTTAAAACACCTATCTCGCCATTTTTTAAAATGTTTTATCTCTTTTCGGACCTATTGAAAAAAGTGTGAATCGGGCTATTGTTTTGGTTGCATTTCTTTCCATTTTTTCTTCAAACTCTTCCCTATCCACAGCCCACCCCATGTGCCTTCACTTATTGCTTTATATAGTTATTTCTTCTTTTCAAATTTAATATACTCTCCATTTCTTTATTTCATTAGCATTATTATGTATATTTTACACAACTTTTTCGTGCTTTATAAATAGAAATAATGTTTATATTTTAAAAAACTTAAAATAATAATAATAATAAAATAATTCATACCCATTACCTATAAATGTCCATTTATTACTTAATATAAGATCTCACCTCCACTCGTCTTTGGTGTTATTTTGTACATACATATATCTATATATAATATGATTAAATATAAAATTATTAAAATGATAACTAAAAGAAAAAAAGCATTCCAAATAAATTTCGACAACTCGTATAATTTCAGAATTTTTTAAGACACATGTGTTGAACATTTAAAACCAATAAGTCTAAACCTTTAACACAGGGATGGATTCAGAGGAGCTGGAGGGGTGGTCGTCCCTTAAAAGTTTAAAATTTATATATAATGTAGAAAATTTTCTATGTATTTTCTATTGAAAATTTATTTCCACCTCTCCTAAAATTTTATAAACTTACCCCTTAAACTTTTATAGATTCACTCCTAACATAATTTCATGCGTCCATCCTTACTCCATACTTAGACACTTAAACACGCCAAAGTTTTTGGCAAAGTCAACATATTTCACAAAAATAAAAGCCAATTAAGTATTTTTTTAGTGATATGAGAGTATAATATGTTAATACAAGATGACCACAAACACAATATTCACAATAAGCACACTAGTAGCAATTTTTTTTAAATAAGATTGTTAGATTTTTAATCAATATTCAAGAAGTTCAAGATTATAAATACAAACAATTCTAATTTCGTCAAGATTTATACTAATCAATTTTGATTATACTAATCAATTTCTAAATATTATTACTCTAGATGTTAGAAATCTCATATAAAAACATCCAATCAATAAAAAACCTAATCACATAAAAGTTTTATTCTATCAAAAACAAAAACAATTGTAATTTTTTAGAAATTAATCAATAAAGCGATGAATTATTACGAATTTTGGAACAAGAGAAAATTGGAAAAAGTGAAGTGTCGAGACAAGAAAAGAGTTCCATGCTTTTAGAAAAATGTTGAAAGATTATCGGTATTGTTGAAGGGCTTAAATGAAAAATCATTCTTTAAATTATGTCTATTTTTGTTTTTAGCCCTTAACCTAATAAATTATTATTTTAGACCACTTTAACTTTTTAAACTATTTTTTGGTTAAAAAAAACTTAAACTATGTTTTTTTCTTCTCTAAACTATCTTTTGGATCAAAACAAGTATCGAAATTTTTGTGACATGTCAACGTCTAATTTGCTAAAATATTTTTTAACTTAGATATTAATCGGACTTAAAGTGATAAAAAATAATAGTTTAAATACTTATTTTATCTAAAAATTGGTTTGAGAATTAAAAGTAAACAAATAACATAATTCACGGATTTTTTCATTTAAGCCTTGTTGAAGAGGGTATGTTACCACTTATTATGGCATTGTTTGGTAAAGAGAAGTTTGAGGCATAATTAGAGGTTTGACCAGCCAAATCTGCTAATATTGTTGTTTGGTAAATAGCGGATTGGGGTGAAATCGCTAATTTTGAAAAAGCTCAAAATATGAGTTTTTTTTATATTAGATGTTTGATATTAGAGTTGTAAAAATTCTTTTACCCTTACCAGTTACCAAAAATCTCAAAATAACCTAAATTAAATATTTTTCTCACCCTTTTTATAAGCTAATCCTATTTACTTTTTATTATTATCACATATTTATACGTGTATTTAAATTTATTAATTAATTAAATTATATTAAAATAATTATATAAATAATAAATTAATATATAAATCATTTGAATATGTTTAGAAAAATTATATTAAAAATAATTTTATAGATCTAATTAATAATAATTAGATACAAAATATTGATAACTAATAAATTATTCAAACAAGTATGGAATATAATCATGTCTTTATATGTCATTTTGCTTGTTTAAATAATCTAACAACTATCAGCTATCAGTTAATTTTACCAAACACTTTTATACAATCACCTAATACAATCCGCTAGTCAAATCAACTAATGCAATCAGCTATCAGCTAATGTAATTCGTTATCTGCTATCAACTATCCGCTAATTGCCAAATAAGGCCATATGTTTTTTTATATCACTTCATCATTTCGCATTGTCTAGTTTTTCATTTTCCATTTGATTATTCTAATTTAGCTTTGGTAAGTGGTAACATATATAAGTTTTTCATTTTCCATTTTAATACGCATATTAATATAATATGAGTAAATTTTTGATATAGTCTGTGTAAATTTTATTTTATACAAGCATGCATATTTACACTTTAAAACTCAAATTCTAAATTTTTAGCCCTAAATTTTAAAAATTTAAACCCTAAATCTTAAACTATATATGCACCCTAAACTCTATACTTTAACATTAAATTTTAACCACTAAACCCTAAACACCTAAACTTTAAATTTAAACAAAATCTCTAACTTTTAAAACTAAAAGACTTGTGTAAATTATTTTACACAACCGTTGTATATTTTTTCCATATGATATAGTTAGTATTATTTATAAATTTGGACACATACCACACCAAAGATGAATATCCCACTCTGATTGACCAACCAGATCTAAGGAATCAATTAATCAAGCAGCTGGATAGCGTCGGCATAGAAGATTTAATTAAGTTTTTCAAGTGAGTGTGTGTTCGGCGTTCGACCTTTCTCACCAATACATTTACCAAACTATGGTGATGCCTCCCATGGCCATTGAAATGTGAACGTGCCACCCACCACCAACGTCCCCAAGTCTAACGGCATCTGTAGGTTTGAGTCGCGAAAGTTTTCGATCCGTTGTGTAACGAACAAAAATCTTGTCCCATTTTGGTGGCTTTTTTATGCCCCAATACTAAAAAATTAAACTATAAGTCATCTTAAAATTTAAATTTTAAACCCTAAACCCTAAAAATATACCATACCCATAATTTCCTAAACATTAATCCTAAATCATAACTATAGCCATAAACCCTAAACTTATTTTTTTAATATATAACATAAATAGAAGCATCAAAAGGGGAAAGAAATTTCGATTCTTGTGTAATAATAATTTGTTCGTGTTGAAAGCGTGTAAAGTGGTATAGAGAAAAACTTTTTCAAATATCAAAGGGTCATTTTGCAATTACTACATTGATTGAGAAGTGAAATTTAAGCTATATGTTTAAAATAAATAATGGGGTTATGAGTTGTGCCACATCTTATTAGGGTTTGACTTTGTATGTATGTAATATAATATGATATTAAATTTGATTAGGAAGATGAACAAACAAATGTTTCATGTAACCGTTATCACATGGGAATTCATGATGGTCTTCTTTGTTGACATTATAAGAAACCCTTCGGATTATATATTAAATAAAAAAACCTCTAAGATAATGCAGTCCATTAATTAATTACATTATTCCAAATTAATCATTTCCAATAACTCTTGGTAACGCATAAAAACAAGCAAGTTCACATTTAAATTAATTAATCTTGAATATTCAAAGGAATATGGTAACATGCATTTGTTGTGAATGATGAGGTTTAAATACTTAATTTCCGAGTTGACTTTAGGTTTCTAGTGTGAAACAATTGTATGAGTACGTACATTATAATTTAGACTTTTTGTTATTTCTATTTTTTTAATTTAATTCCCTTACGAGAGCAGTACTACATGGTACCTCACGTCTACCAATAAAAATTATATCAAAACATCTAAAATGCATTTATTTTAATTTTAGAGTTTAACTTGAACCCAATAAGTGACTCCGGTGAAAAAGGGATGAAGTTCATCCTAGGAGGCTTGAGTTCAAATTTTTGTGTGTGACTTGTGAAAAGGTCAAGAAAAAATATGAGTAAACACAACTATATAATTACACCGTTATATTAAAAATAATAATTTTAGAGTTTAGCTCATTTACAAAACCAAATCACTTATAGCACCTATACTATAATAAAATTGTCAAAATTTTAGGTTCTAGAGAGTAGAGTATATTTGTAACGACCTAAATCTCCGATTCAACAGTTGGACGTTGACCCGAGTTATGGACCTTCATGTTGGTTGGAGTAATTGAACTCGTTGGGCTAAGTTTGAGCCTTTTGGATGAGAATTGGACCACATAAGCTTGGGAAGTGACCTTTTTGGAAGAAGGATGAAAGTTGGGGGCATTTGCTTGATAGTTTGGCTTGGTGCCACTTACTTCTTGGTGAGATGTATGAATGCTCGAGGAGCATGTATTATCTTACGAATGATGTATAAGAGAATTCGGATGTCCTAGAGTCAGTGCTACGGTACTTATATAAGGGGATGTGTACTTAGGGCTAAGTGAACAAGTACATCCGTTGTACCCACGGGCTAAGTTATCTAGGTGCGGTTAGAAACATATTTGTGGCTATGGTGATCCGAATAAGGTAATTAACTCGATAGGTTGAGTGAGCTCGAGTAATCTGATAGGCTGAGTGACCTCAGGTAAGGACTACTTATGGCTATTGTGATCCTAGGGGTGTTCAAACGGTCGATTAAACTGAATTAACCGATCAAACTGAACTAGTTCGGTTAAACGGCCGGCCATCAAACTTTTTTCGGTCAATGAACGGTTAAAGAATTTTTTAAAGTTCGGTTATCGGTTAATTTGATTCGAAATCGGTTAATTAACCGAATTACTCCAATTAACCGAAATATAACAAAAAGTAAATATATTATACTTATTAAGCCCATACCTATTAAAATTTTAAAACCCACTTGTAACCCAAATGAAAATAATCTAATGTTTAATCTAAAATTATAATGTTTTATCTATGTTTAGTTATTGTTTAAATTAAATACAAATTATCATTGTGAACTAAAAAGTATTTCCAATGATTTTCATTGTTTACTAATTTTGATTAGGAAAATTAATGATAAATTTCAGTTAATTCAAAAATCGATCGAATTAACCAAAATTTGTTCGGTTTGATTAATTTTTTTCGAAAACAGTTCGGTTCGGTTAACGATTAAAGGTTTAAATTTTCAGTTAATTTGATTTTGGGTAATTTAGTTCGACCACTAACCGAATTAACTGTTTGAACACCCCTATGTCATCCAAGTATGTCTATGACGTATCCGTGGCTATGGTGATCTGGATATGGTCATTTCAACCCGACGGTTGTGTGAGCACGAGTAAAGTAGGGCTTTGTTGGCCAATTATGTAGATGATGTATGGATTTATGTATGCCGTATGGATGCTATAGAGGATAGCTTATGGATGTATTGAACTCGATTGGCTGAGTGACCTCGAGTATTGAGAAGCTTTGTGGAACATGTAAGACTTCTTGTAGACTTAATGATGCCTTGAGATAAGTGATCTAAGAACTCTAGCCAGTGTAGGCTAGATAATTAACTCATATATAGTGGAGCCTTATGTATGCTTTCTAAACTATATTTATATTGCATGCTTATTTTATGATAATCACGAATTGCGTAGAGTAGAAATGTACCATTTAGCTTTGTAAGCTCAACATTCAGAATCGTTGTTTTCGTTCGTAGGTTTTTAGGTTGATCGTGATGGAGGAGCACATCGAGGAGGGATCTCCCAGCACCACATCGTTTCAGAGTACAATGCTTAGTATTTAGTTTTTGGCTTATGTATTTATAGAACCTTACAAATGTTGAGTCTGTAAACTCTACTTGCTTTACTATTTTGATATACATTATTTTAAACTCGGAGCTCCTATTTTGTAAACTGGTTTATATGGATTGATTTCACTATGCAAAATTATGAATGTTTAATGTTTTTAAATGATGGTTAAACTTATGGTTTTAACTTGAAATTTTGATGGGTCAAATTTTGGGTGACCCGGATGTAATACTTCGGATCTGGATCGGGTGTTACATTTAGTGTTATTAAAGCCTAGGTTTAACCGGTTCTAGGAAACTCTGGGGTGGTATAGAGGTCGTGGTAAGGTGTCTAGTGAATACAAGCCTTTAAATTTAAGTTGTACTCTTCCAAGACTGGAATCCTGATGGTGTTACCTTGTGATTTAAAAAAAGTTCGGTGGCTGGTGACACCAGACACGACCAGAAGAGTCGTGATGAGAGCCATGTCTCTCAAGCGAATGACTTCGGTAAGGAGTCTGTCCCGAATGTTGGAGACACGAGTCTTCCAAGAGGTACCGAAAGTGGAGGGGCGAACCACCTCCATGATCTTACCTCTGCTCTCTTGCAAGTGGTATAAACTATCCTAAGGTAATCTGATACGCCTCGCAAGACCCCTTTTGAGAGACTTCACCATGATTGGCCTAAAGATTTCGAAGGCTTGGGTGAGGATGACCCTATCAAGGCTGACCAATGGTTAAAAGACACTTAGAGGATTTTTAGACAGATGAGGGGGAGTTCGAAAGATGACCTCGATTGTATTGTCTCATTTCTTAAGGGCAATGCACATGAGTGGTGGGAGACTAGTGAGTTGGGACTGCAACCTACACTTCTAACCTATGATGTCTTCTTGGATGAGTTCAAGAAGAATTACATAAATGAGGTTCACATGGATGAGATGAAAGATCAGTTCCTGCATCTAGTTCAAGGGACTAGATAGTGTTTGAGTACGAGCAAGATTTTCTACGGTTGAGCCGATATGCCCCAAGTTAGTTGTCACCAAGGAGTTGAGGTGTAAAAGATTTAGACATGGATTAAAGATTGACCTTTAGATTCATATGACAACGGGTGCACTTGGGACATTCTTAGAGTTAACCAATAGTGCGAAGGCACTCGAACGACTCTAGAGTTCTACACCAAATCAGACTGATGACTTTAGGGGCCATGTTGAGGGAATCTAAGATGTCATAAGTCATTTTCAGGCTCTGCCTAGAAGGTTCCGTGCTCTGAGGGGTTCAAAGAGAGTTGCTTCAGATCAGCTACCGAGAGTCAGTCAAGGAACTAGATTGAGGATTCATATGGGCTCCTTGATTTCTGCTCTTGAGAGAAGTATTCATGGTTCAGTCAGAGCGTCGCTTCCACCGGTTTGTGAGCATTGTGATTGACGTCATCTTGGGGTGTGTTTCTTGCTTCGAAGGGTTTGCTATAGGTGTTGGGCACCAAGTCACACGGCGAAGGACTGTCCAATTATGGATGATGGTACTCCAGTTCAGTCTCAGAGGTTGACTCCTTGGCACGGTCAGAGTTTTGCGAGAGACAGTGCTAGGGCATCGTCTGGACTCTGGATATCAAGGTAGAGGTACTATGAGATCCACTATCAAATTCGACGCTCGAGTCAATGCTAAACAGTCTGCTATTCAGGCTAGAGATGACAATTTTGCCACCGATGATATGTCAGGTACACGAGTTTCATTTTGGTTTCAATTGTTGCATTGATGGAAATCTGATTTCTTGTTCATACAATGGTATTGATTCTCGTCGAATAAACGTTCGATGAGATCTAGGGGTGAGTGTTCGAGCGATTCGAGTCGAGTAAAAAAAATTCTAGTTTTTCGAGTTGACGAGTCTAATTTTACAACTCAAACTTTATTTAAATTTTTTTCGATTCGAGTTGAGTTTAGCGAGTTCGAGTTGATTCATTTTTTCGAGTTTATGTAAAAAATTTAATTGTAACTATTTATAATATTATAGTATGGTTTGGTTCAAATTTAAACGACTTTCTCTAATACTATAAGATCTACATACATATAAGTTCGAGTCATTTCATTAAATTACGGGCCTCATTAAAAACCTCATTCTTATTTAGGTAAGGCCAAGGCGAGACCAAAGATAGTGGAAGGAGAAAAAGAGTGCCCCAAAAAATATTAATAACTAAACTAAATAACACAGTGGAGTTAAGAAAATCCAACAACAAATGTCAAATGATACAAACCAATAAAAACAGAAACATAACAATTCTAAAAAGCAAATTGCAATAAACTTCTTCTCGAGTTTTGAATTATATTTTTGAATACATTAGGCTTCTTCTTCTTCCTTTTCATGCACTATCGGCATTTTTGAATAAACTTCTTGATTTTTAGGTATTCTAGATAAATCTAACAAATTTAAAAATAGATATGTTAGTTAAATTATAAATAGCTTTATAACATAAATGATGTAAAAAATTAACTTTATTAATCCAAAATAAAACATTATCATCTTCTATGTTGTTGTGTGTAAATAGTGCTTCGCAATTATGCAAGTATACACGACACAAGTAATATAGGGATAAGTATATGAGTATCGTCTCCACAGGGATTGGTATTCAACCTTCGGTTCTACTCTCTCGCATTGCAAAATAAATAAAGTAAAAACCCAAGTTAATTGGGTGATTTGATATAATCTAAAAATAACTAAACTAAGAAAATTCAGTAAATAAAATAAATAAATAATCAAGAAGAGAAGATGGGCCGGATTAGAGTGTGTCGTAGCATGGAATCCTCTTGACTTTTGTTTCTATTCTTGAATGCAGCAACGCACTACTTCCGTGATAGTGACCTAAATCCCTGCCGCGACCGCAATGGCTAAATCCCTGCCGCGGCAATCCCTTGCTCGCGGGCAGATGCAGTTAAGGCTCGACAAAGAATCCTTGGATGGTTCCGCCTTATCTCTAAGCACGGAACGTTGGTTGATGACTAAACTCTGATGATACCTCCCGACGTGAATCAAAGGGCAAACACCAACTGTTCATACACTTCTTTTAGCCGTTGAAACTCTAACCTATCACTAGGCCGAGTTAGTCAACACCACGTGGAGCGAAAACCGTACTTATTCCTTTCGTGAGCTCAACTCTCCCGATATTGAACAAATGGATGATCTCACAAACCCTCTCCCAAGTAGAATGCGAAAATAATTAAAGCCAAAATAAGCAAACCTTAACTTTTATTGCATAAAGAACAAAAACTAAGTACAAAGAGTTTTCACACAACTACTAAACAAACTAATCCTAACCCTAAGAAATTTAGAACATAATGAAACTAATCCTAAGCTCAATATCCGTCTCTCTCTCCGATCCAATGTCCTCTCCCCTCTCTTCATGGCGGTAAACCTTTATATAAGGGAAGGTGTAGGCACAAATCCTTCTAGGAGAGGAAGTTATGTTGGGCTTGGACTAGACTTTATTAAAGAAGTAAATCTCTTTAATTTATTACAATATACACTTTTGTCAAAGAGTCCAACTTTATACTTCCTTCCATGTTTTCCTCTTCTTCTCAAGCTCTAGTTGCCACGCAAAGTGTGTAGAAAAATCTAGCGTTAAAAGCTCTACAAGTCGGCTACCACTTTACTCATTTTCCCTCTAGCAAAATGCTGCCGCGACCGAGCTTTCGCTACCTCGGCATCGGTCTGCTCTGCTCAGCAAGGCTTCCTCAGCTTCCTTTAGTAGAAGCTATCATGTGGCTTGGCTCGATCAGGGTCTGTTGTCTGCTACTTCGGCCTCATCTTCCCTCTTGCTTTCTATGCTATGGCGACATCATTCCGCTCCAGCAGTGGTCATCCTGGAAGAATACCAATCATGCATTAAATAATACCTTTTTCATAGAATAAACAGAATATAAGGTTCAAAGGCATAAATGATGAAATCTATGAATGAAAGGCCATAATGCAGCTCAAATGGGTATAGGTTGATAATTGCCATGATAAGGGGTCAAAATATAGGACTTTTGGGCACTTATCACACCCCTAAACTCGAACTATTGCTTGTCCTCAAGCAATGTAAACCATTAATTGCCAAACCTTAATTTTTATAAACCGTCTCCTTGCTCTTACTTTTCCCCCTCTCTCTCCAAACCATGGCGAAGAATGCTTCGGCCCTTAAGTCTTTGGATGCCCTAAGAATTCCCTGGAATCAAATTATAAGATTTGTGAATGTGTACATGTACTGTGAACAAGATGATTACAAGGATTCTAAGTAAACAATTAAGCATTAAACTACTTAACTTAGGGTTTTTTAAGCAACCTAACCTACTAAATCCAGTTTCGGGCACTTCTAGTGATTAGTCTAGAGCCGGGTTCATGCACCTCTTGGGCTTCCTTAAGCTAGAGCCAGTGGTGGGCACCTCTAACTTTTACCCAATTTTCTTTCTAAGCTAGTCAATGTCCTAAGTGTACTAGAATTCCTTAAATCATGCAAGTCACAAAGGTGTTTAAGTTTTAATCTCATAGTGTGATCCTAAGTTATCTTCCTTTAAGCATCCTAAAAATAAAGGCTCTAAACAGTTCTAAACAATGGTAAGAAGAGAGAGTTTTATTTCCAAGAAAGAAGATTTAGTTAAAACTAAACTAAGGCAATTGATAGAAAGTATTCCCGAGACATAAACAAAATTCAGTTAAGGCAATGTAATTAAAAAAATTGACAAGTAAAAGCACACAATCTGAATAACAATTATATTATACTGTCGCGACATTTTGCTGCCTCAGCCTCTCAACCTACACCCCCAAACTCGAACCAAGCATTTCTCTCAATGCTTATATTTCATACATAAGATAGAAAAAATTAAATCACAAAATATGAGGGCATAATCAGATAAACAGAAAAAATTGAAGATTAATTTAAATGGATTTAGAGGTGGCAGAATCGTCCTCCTCGTCACTGTCGGAATCCGAAATTAGCCTCTTCGTTGGCTTAGAAGCTACCCGCTTGATTCGTTTGGACACTCGGGGTGGCTGGACGCGTGATGGTGGGGTGGGCTCTGTTGCCAGGGCTGTTACTTCTTCGAGGGAAATAAGGTCGATGTTGTCCATGTTTAGTCCCTTGCGGTTGATCAAGTCAAACGCCCGGCTAACAGAGTGGTGAGAGAGATTGAGAGAGAAAAAGAATTGAGAGCAGAATAGAGCGTGAATAATTGTGAGATTCAAGAAGGTAAAAGAAAGTAGGAAGTGAAAAACAAAAGAGAATAGTGGCCCTTTTATAGAGTCTTGGCTCATTGTGCCGTTGGAGCGCAATTCGTGGCCGTTACTAGCCGTTGCAGCCCTTTGTGACTCTATCCTTTGGAAAACTAGCCGTTGCGGCTCTCGCAGCGCATTGGGCGTCTGTTGCCGCGACAGCTAACGGTCACTTCTACAAGCCGTTGGTTCCTTCCTTTTTTATTTCTTGATCTCCCTCCTAAAACAAAGCGAACAAAAATTATTCTAAAAATGCGATAAATAAATATAGCTAAATAAAAATTTATTCTAAAAAAATTTGAAGCTAATAAAAATAAAGTAAAGTGAGAAAATATTAGTGCACTAAAGGAGTGCACTTGGATGCATCCTCTAACGTGTATACTTCCTTATCCCTCATAACATGTGCTCATGTATGTGGTAGCATCATTTTCCATGTTTCCCCCTTTGCATGTCGTGACATGCGTCCAGACATGGTCTAATATGTTTGCCGCGACATTCTACCGCTTCAGTGCTGGGGCCTTTTGGTTCCTTACTGCTACCATGTTGCTGAGTGGCCTGGAGTGCCTGACAAGTTGATGTATTGTTGGCATATTTTATAATGTTTAGGACATGAATTGTAACATGCTCGTCATTAATCCTCATTGTCAGTTCTCCTTTCTCCACTTCGATTATAGTCCTCCCAGTTGCGAGGAATGGTCGTCCAAGTATCAACGAAGCTCTTTCATCTATATCACAATCTAATAAACTTATTCACTTTTACCATGATATCTTCGATTTTCCCTTCCGGTTGCACACGTGATCCGTTGGCAAGCTGTAGCATCACTGTGGTTGGTTGTGCTGTCCCAATCCCCAATTTTTGAAAGACGGACTTGGGCATGATATTGATGCTTGCACCTAAATCACATAGCGCTCTCCCCTCATATGTGTTCTTGGTCGTGCATGGTATGAGAAAGCTTCCAGGATCCTTGAGCTTGGGTAGACCTCGAATGTGTAATGCAACCATGCACTCCTCAGTGACGGTCATTATTTCAAAATCCCCAATCCTTTTGCGTTTTGACACCATGTCCTTGAGGAACTTGACATAGTTTGGAATCTTCTTGATTGCTTCCACCAAAGGTATATTAATGTGTACCTATTTAAGGATGTCCAAGAACTTCTTAAACTGGTACTCCTGCTTTTACTGCTTCAACCTTTGTGGGAATGATGGAGCTGGTGTGTTGATTCTTGGTTCTGTCCCAGGTGTTGCCACAAGTTCTGCCGGCGCAGCGTTATTTGTGGTTGCTGCCGTATCCCTATTGTCTTTGGTCGGTGTTGTGGCAGTTGTCTTGTCTGGTTTCTCAGGTTCTGTCTGCTTGCTCTGCGGCCACTGTAGTTGAATACCACTCCTAGTGGTTACATCCTTGCACTGCTCGTATGACGTTCCCTTAGTGGCTTTAGTGTCGCTAGGGAATCCTCCAACTGGCCTGGTGTTCAGGATCTGAGCAATCTGCCCCACTTGAGTTTCCAAGGATTTCAACGTTGCTTTGTTGTTCTGCAGCCACATTTCTGTCCTGTCCATAAAAGTTTCAGTCTTTTTTATGAACTTGTTAGTGTTGGTCATATATGCACTAGATTGATTCATAAAAGCATGAAGAGTGTTTTCTAAAGAACTAGACTGCACCGGCTGTTGCGACGACATGTGCTGCTGAGGCGGCATAGATTGTTCGAATCCTAGGGCTGGAGCATTCTGATTTTGCGGGTTGAGGGCATTGTTAGGGTTGCTCCAGGAGAAGTTGGGGTGCTTTTTCTAGGCTGGATTGTAATTGTTGGACAACTGATTGTTGCAGTTGAAGTTTCCAACATAGTAGCCTGACTCTGGGTTCTGCGTGCATTCAGAAAAAGCATGGTTACCTCCACAGTTTTCGCAGAATAATTCCATTACCTTGACTTCCTGTTGATTGTTTTGCGACTGCAAGTTCAGAACCAGCTTTGTCAATGTGGCGATTTGGGATGAAATTGAGTCCGAGGACCCTATTTCATTTACTATGGGTTGACGACGGACTCCTCCTTTTCTGGCCGTGGGGAACTGATAATCATTCTTGGCTGTCCTGTTTAAAATCTCCTTGGCTTCCTCTAGTTTCTTGTCTAAGAGTATGTCGTTTGTCGAAGTATCAAGCATCATCCTAGTTGTCATTTTAACTGCATTGTAAAAGATGGTCACCTGCGTCCATACAGGGAATCCGTGCAAGGGGCATTTGTGTAATAGTTCTCGATATCGCTTCCAAGCCTCATGTAAGGACTCGTCATTAGCCTGTCGAAAAGAAGTGATATCGTTATGTAATTTTTCAGTTAAATTTGTAGGATTAAAATGAGCTAAGAAATCACGACAAATATCACTCAGGATCCAATTGATCCTGCTGGGATACTGTTGAGCCAAGTTTTTTTCCCTATCCCTCAGTGAATAGGTAAACATCTTCACTCTCAGAATATTCTCATGTACTCCCTGAATTTTAAATGAGTTACAGATCTAGAGAAAGCACTTGAGGTGATGTCTAGCATCTTCAGTTGCGGAGCCGCCAAATTGCCCCATAGTGTTGATCATGTTAAACATCACGGGCTTCAGCTCAAAGTGGGCGACCTCAATCTCTAGAGTAACAACTCTAGGGTTTAGTCCATTCAGAACCGTCCAGGTTCTCTTCAAGGTAGTCTCGGACTGTTAGGTGTCAAACTGGTACGAATGGAGCTTGCAGATTTGCTCCATCTCCTGCCGGGATCTACTGTTCATCAACAAGTGACTGCCCATCGGGAGGGTGCTACCCTATGACATTGTGTGTCAGGGCCACTTGGTTGATGCCATGGCCGCGACCTCGGTGTTGGTCCTCAGGTTGATGCATTGCGGCTTCATTCTCCCGTCTAAGCCTTTGATAAATGCGTTTGATTTCTGGATCTGGATCTCGCAATGGGCTTCCTGGGTTAGCTCTGGTCATGCACTGAAGCAAAACCAAATTTTATTAGTAGTAAAATAAATAAACTAAATAAAAAAAAGAGTGCAAGAAAATAAAACAAAAGTTGCTAATCCCCGACAACGACGCCAAAATCTTGTTGCGTGTAAATAGTGCTTCGCAATTGTGCAAGTATACACGATGCAAGTAATATATGGATAAGTATATGAGTATCGTCTCCACAGGGATTGGTACTCAACCTTCGGTTCTACTCCCTCGCACTGTAAAATAAATAAAGTAAAAACACAAGTTAATTGGGTGATTTGATATAATCTAAAAATAACTAAACTAAGAATCTAGTAAATAAAATAAAGAAGTAATCAAGATAAGGAGATGGGTCGAATTAGAGTGTGTCGTAGTGTGGAATCCTCTTGACTTTTGTTTCTGTTCTTGAATGCAGCAATGCACTACTGCCGTTGCAGTTGTAACCCCCTTAGTCCGGCCTAGACGTTTGACCCGAACTACGAAGATTACACGGGGAAAACCAAAGTCAACCCGAAAGTCAACCTTGATCAACGACCTTTTCTTTTTCTTTTTTTCTTTTCTAGATGCACATTAAGCCTATGTGATTACACAAGATTCATAGGAAAGAAGGACATAGCGTTCGGTAAACGATTAGGGACTCAATTGTATGATTTATACATTTTAGGGACCAAAACGAAAATTTTAGGAAATATAAGGATTTAATAGATTTTAAGCTTACCATTATGTAATTAGTCACATTACATGCTTCTCTATCAAATTTCAACTAAAAAACACACTCCAAGCTCAAGCAATTGCATCCACAACATTTAGGACTAAAATGTAAAACATGGAAACTTAAAACAATTCAAAATCATCATCCAACTGTTGTCCGTTTCGGAACACCAAACCCTCGTATCGAAACGCCCATATCGAAACGGTGTTGACCGTTTCGGTACTCAGGTGTGTTCCGAGACCAGTACCGAAACATGCCTCTCTAGTGGCCAAACTGTTCCGAAACACTATGGCCATTATAGGAATCCGTTTCGAAACAGTTAAGGGTGTTTCGATAGACCCTGCACTGTAACAGCAGAAAATGGTTGTTTTTCCAACTTTTTCACACTCGATTCAACCCCGAGACATGCCATATCAAGCGTACATCAAGGATATATACCAACAATCATCATATCGAAGCTATAGCCTAAACATAGCAACAAATACTTAGGCAAAGGCACTAGAGGCATGCTTCCTAGTTTGCCAAAACCATAACAAGTCAAAACTCCAAATAAACCAAAATCTAAACTCCAAAGGCCATTTACAACTCAAGTATAGACAAACCAACATGCTCAAAGTAAAAGAAACATTCTCAAACATTCCAAAGTATAAATCCCTCCCATTACCTCTTATTACGCTAAAGATGAATCACATACATCTCTTTAGCAAAGTTATGGATTCCTCTTGCTTTTGGGCTGCCTCCAAAGGTTCAATTCTCTGCATTGATGAAACAAAAGAGCGTAAGCAATAAGCTTAGTGAGGATCGCTGGACAACATTCATCAATGCATAACTCATGATTTGCAAAAGCAACACTTTACAACACATGCCTTTTATAAAACAAGTCTTCTCAAGACTTCAATGCACTTTTGAAACCTCATGCATCTATGCATCAATTTACAACAACAAATAAACCTTTCCTCATGCTTTAACAAGTATCAGATGCATTCTTGCATCATACACATATTTCTCATGCACCCTTGCATCATTTACAAGCATCTCATGCTTCACTTTGTCCATTTTCATTATATTGGCTTTCAAGTGATAGTCCACAAATCATTTCAACACAAGACACAATCGGATACGCGGATTACAAGCGTTGTCCTTCACGCTTCATACAAACTACTGAACTACACAAGGTTGAGACAATGGCACAATCACAACCCCTCAACACCCGTGGTGGAGACTAATGGCACAACCACAACCCCTCAACATCACTTATCGGTAGTTGTATAATTCTACTAACGAGAGTATGGGACACATACACAAGACTCACACACGGGACTAACCATTCACCGTTGTCATCTTAACCTCAATCGTTAGGGTACTTGGATGGAGATTACGACACAATCACAACCCCTCAACATCCAAGGGGACTTTATTCACGGTGCACCCAATCCTATAGCCGACTAACTATATCCGATTAAAGTAACCAAAAACCATTTTCATCACTTGCCAATATAACCATTTAACCACATTAATCCACTGTTTTTCAAGCATAACCACAATGTCATTTCCACAAGCACACATGCTTAACATCATATGCATTTTCATATGAAAACCAAGGATCACTTACCTAGTGCATCCTTAACAAAATGACATTAAAATCCAACATTAAACCATGCTTAAAAACAGTAAACAAATCCACTCTTACATCAAATGCATTTTCATCCAACTTAGCACATTTCCAAGAGAGGGATTACCGAAACACTTACAATTGAGCTTACTTAAGTGTATCAAGCTTACACTAAGCTCCCAAGAGCACGCTCAAAGCGTTACAAAGCAGGAAATTGCATTTTCACTCACCGATACGCGAAGCCTTGTTCGCCGACACAGAAATTACACCTCCGAAGTTTCCAAAATCACCTCGTTAGCCTCCAGATCAAGATCCCCTATTTTCACAACATCAAAACAGAGATCTAAATGCATTAAAATGCATTCTAACACCAACAACAATCCATAGACTCGTTGCCCACTCAAATTACACCAAAATACCCTTCCAACACAACCGAAAACTCAATCGATTGCCTCCTAAACCAAGCCCAACCATCATGCAACACTTCCAAAGCATTAACAACATCAAAACACATCTAATAAACATCCTAACTCATCCTTATACCACCAGCCATCTAGATTCCATCACTACACCCCAAAATCACACTAAAAACTACCAAGAAACTCAAGGATCTCAAGGATTTCGGGATCTATGTTATTAACACATCATTTTAACATATAAATCAACTTAAAAATCAATTAGAATCAACACAAAGCAGTGCCAACTCATCAAGTCCGAAAATCAAGATTTCATCCACATTTTCATAAGATTTTGATCTCAAATCAAAACTATATTGAAAACTCAATCAAAAATAGTTATTAGAAGCCAAATATCTTGGAAATTTCAATAAAAACTCAGATTAGAGGTTGAGAACGAGATTTACCTCAAATCCTTGCTTCCTTTAATAGATGACACGTTTTCCTTGCAAAATTCTTGAGGAATTAAAGAAGATCTCTTGAAATTGATTTAGAAAATGTTGAGAGGATTTTTGAGAGAAAGAATTCTGGAAGAGATTAGAGAAAATGGTGTTTGGCTAAAATGAGAGGGAATTGGTAGTTACGTAAAATGAAAATCCACTAACTACCAATTAATTAATATTAATTTCTAATTAAAAATCATTTAATTAAAATCCATTTAAATCACATGTCATATTGAAGAAAGGTCAAATTGACTTAAAGCCCCCTAAAGATTCTAAGATTTTGGCTTCCCCTTTAAAATCACATTTTCCCAGTTTTGAAACTTTACGATTTGGTCACTACTCAAAATGTTCATTTTCCAAAACCCTTTTTGAAAAATTGATTCGACCAAACTCTTAATTATATTTTTAGAGGATTTTAGCAATTTTTATCACAATTTTATCATATCCCGATCCTTGATTTCTTAAAATCACCTTAAGCGATTCGAACCGTTCTCGACCGGTCTGATCCGATGTCTAAAACATCTAGGCCCAAAACCAGGGCATTACAACTCTCCCCCACTTAGGAAATTTCATCCTCGAAATTCTTACCTGATGGAAAGAGATGCGGAAACTGCTTTAGCATGTCCGCCTTGCTTTCCCACGTGGCCTTCTTAACTCCTCGATGTCGCCAGAATACCTTCACAAGCTCTATCGTCTTACCACGAAGAACCTTGCTTCTTACATCCAGAACCTTCACCGGTTCCTCATCATATGACAGATCCGGATTCAACTCTATCTCCTCAACATGCATCACATGCGAAGGATTCGATCTATACTTTCGTAACATGGAGACATGAAACACATCATGTATCTTCTCCAACTCAGCCGGCAATCTCAACCGATATGCCACAGGCTCAATACGCTCCACAATCTCGTAGGGTCCAATAAACCTTGGGCTAAGCTTACCCTTACGCCCAAATCTTATCACCTTCTTCCAAGGCGATACCTTCAAGAACACACGTTCGCCAACTGCGAACTCAATTTCCCTACGCTTCAAATCCGCGTAAGACTTTTTCCTATCCGATACAGCTTTCAACCGCTCACAAATGAGCTTCACCTTCTCGGTGGTTCCCTTAAGCATAGCCGACATTGACATCAACTTTTGCCCAACTTCTGCCCAACAAAGAGGGGTTCTACATCTCCTCCCATACAAAGCCTCATATGGAGCCATTTGGATACTTGCTTGGTAACTATTGTTATACGCAAACTCAACCAACGACAAGTGTTTCTCCCAAGAACCCTAAAAATCTATCACACAACATCTCAACATATCCTCAAGCACCTGAGTCACACGTTCTGACTGTCCATCGTCCGCGGATGATAAGAAGTGATGAAATTCAACCGTGTATTCAAGGCTTGATGCAAACATTCCCAAAATCGCGCTGTAAACCTTAGATCTCTATCCGACACAATGGACATTGGCACACCGTGCAACCGCACAATCTCAGCTATGTACAGATCAACCAACTTATCCAAAGTATACGTAGTATGCACAGGCAGAAAATGCGCACACTTCGTAAGCCGATCCACAATCACCCAAACTGAATTCTTCTTTGTTGGTGACAAAGGCAAACCAGACACAAAATCCATAGTGATTCCTCCTATTTCCATTCTGGAATTCTCAAAGGCTGCAACAATCCAGAAGGGATCTGATGCTCAGCCTTCACTCGCTGACACACCATACACTTACTAACAAACTCAGCTACATCCTTTTTCAACCCCACCCAGTAGTACTCATCCTTTAGGTCACGATACATCTTTGTACTACCCGGGTGCATAGCAAAAGGACTACAATGAGCTTCAGTCAGAATAGTGCGCCTTAACTCAGCATCATCTGGCACCACTATTCGACTCCCAAAACATAGAACACCATCAACACTAAAACTGAAATCCAAAGGTCTACCTTCCGTAATGTCTTGAACATGCGAAACAAGAGAATCATCAAGCAACTGTTTCTCATTAATCAACTGTAACAAATATGGTTTCACTTGTAACTCCGCCACAAGACCACCTTCACGCGATATGCTCAAACGAGCAAACATCACTCTCAACTAAATAGCCACCTTCCGGCTCAAAGCAATGGCCACAACATTAGCTTTGCCTGGGTGGTACTCAATCGCCAGATCATTATCCTTAAGCAACTCCACCCAACGTCGTTGCCTAAGATTTAACTCCTTCTGAGACATAAGGTATTTCAAGCTCTTATGATCTGTGAACACAACACATTTCTCACCATACAGGTAATGCCTCCAAATCTTCAAGGCAAACACCACAGCTGCAAGCTCAAGATCATGAGTAGGGTAGTTGCGCTCATGCACCTTCAACTGTCTAGATGCATAAGCCACAACCTTACCTTCTCGCATCAACATGCAGCCCAAACCAACAATGGACGCATCACTATAGACCACAAACTCCTTACCAGATTCAGGTTGAATCAAAATAGGAGCTTGCGTCAAAGCTTCCTTCAGCTTCTCAAAAGCTTGTTGCCTCGCCTCCGACCACTCAAAGCGAACATTCTTTTGCAACAACTTGGTCAAAGGTGCTGCTATCTTTGAAAAACCCTCAACAAACCTACGGTAATACCCAGCCAACCCAAGGAAACTCGGTACCTCAGTCACTGACTTAGGCACTTTCCAACTCATCACAATCTCTACATTTTGCGGATCAACACGAATACCCTCAGCCGATACCACATGCCCAAGGAAGACCACTTCCCTAAGTCAAAACTCACATTTACTCAGCTTCGCATACAACTGATTCTCCAACAACGCTTGCAAAACGATTCTCAAGTGCTTATCATGACCCTCCTCAGTACGCGAATACACAAGGATATCATCGATGAACACCACCACAAACTGATCCAAGAATTCATGGAATACACGATTCATCATGTCCATGAAAGCAGCAGGCACGTTAGTCAAACCAAACGGCATCACCAAAAATTCATAATGCCCGTACCTCGTCCGAAAAGCAGTTTTAGGTACGTTCACATCCTTCACCTTCAACTGATAGTACCCCGATCTCAAGTCTATCTTAGAAAACACCGAGGCTCCCCAGAATTGATCAAAGAGATCGTCAATTCTAGGCAAGGGATACTTGTTCTTGATCGTCAACTTGTTCAGTTGCCGATAATCTATACACATTCTCATTGTCCCATCCTTCTTCTTCACAAACAGAACCGGTGCACCCCAAGGTGACACACTAGGCCAGATGAAACCTCGATCCAACAACTCCTGCAACTGCGTTTTCAACTTTTTTAACTCTTTGGGTGCCATGTGATAAGGAGCAATGGACACCAGAGTTGTATTCTCGTACAACTCTATACCAAACTCAACCTCCTTGTTTGGTGGCAATCCAGGCAATTCTTCGAGAAAGACACCCAGAAAATTGCGAACCGTTCGAATGTCCTGCACACACACTTCCTTGGTATCAGGATTCATCACATAAGAAAGATAAGCCCCACAGCCCAACCTCATCATACGGTTTGCTTCCAAGGCCGAAATTACATTCGAAAAGAATTTCACATTCTGGCCTACTACGGCAACCTCATAGTCGTCAGCCAACTTTAAGGTGACTCGCTTAACATCAAAGTCAACCACAGCTCTATGCTCCGTCAACCAATTCATGCCAAGGATTATATCAAATCCGTAGAAAGGAAATTCCATCAAATCCACAAGGAAAATATGACCTTGCACAGATAAAGGACACCTCCTATACAACTTCCTAGTGACTACAGTCTCACCAAAAGAACTAGTCACTTGCATTCCTACTCCAAGCATCTCAACATGTATATCAAGCAAATATGCATGCTCACTCAAGATGTAAGAATGTGTGGATCCAGAATCAATCAAAGCCAGCAAAGATAAAGATTAAAGAGCAAAGGTACCTGCGATCACATCGGTATCCTTGCGCTCCTCGCGCTGGGCATACACCCTCGTTGGTCCACCTCCCCCAGGTCGAATGGCTACAACGTAAGCAATACCGCGCTGCCCCTCATCTCTCTTCTGGAAATTCCCACGGCCGCGCCCACGACCCCTCTGAGGTGCAGCTACCCCAGGAGCACGTCCTTGGCCACCACCAGCCAACAAAAGACACTCCCTCCTCATGTGATCTACCGAACCACAATTCCAGCAAGAATTCCCTGTCACCACAACAGGAGCCTAAACCTCTCTAACTGCTCGAGGACAATCTCACCTCAAATGGTCCCTCGAACCACATGTCCAGCATGTATGCTGCTCGAATCTCGTAAGACCACCCTGAGCCTACCCGCCTCGACCTGGAACACCACGCCTTCCCTCAGGCTGATGTCTCCTGTCACGGCCTCTCTTGTTCCGTCCACCACCGAAACTATACTCAGTGGCTCTCTTCTAGAGCTAGAACCAACACCTCTAGAAGACAAACCCAGGTTCTACTTGATGTCCTTTGCCCGACACACAAGCACATCAAAATTTGTGTAGTCTATAGCTAGCATGTATGTCTTAACATCTTGCACCAATCCATACCAGAAGCGATCACAGCGATGCCTCTCACTAAGTACCAGCTCAAGAGCATACTGGCTCAAGCGTACGAACTGAACCTCGTACTCAACCACTGATAGGTTACCCTGAACGAGAGACATAAACTCCCGTTTCTTCTCATCCAAGTATCTTACACCTAGATACTTTCTCCGGAAGGCACCCCTGAAGAACTCCCAATCAACATCGTTGGGTTCCATACCAGTTGTGGTAGTCGTCCACCAGCTGTAAGCATCACCTTGTAGCAAGGAAACTGCACATCCTAGCTTACGCTCATCACTACAACCCATTTGATTCGTTATGCGGATTGTACTGGCCAACCAGAACTCAGACGCCTCAGGTGCCATACCATAGAACTCTACTGCTCTCAAGCTCCTCAACCTCTCCAAAGGTAGACCCACTTGCCCAGCTGTAGGGGCCTGCACTTGCGCTCCGGCAACAGCAGCCTGGAACGCTCCGGTAATCGCCTCAACTAGTGGTGCCAAATTACCCAATCCAGGACCATCTTGTCCTTGTTGCACCTGCTCCCCACCTCCAGGTGGTGGCGGAGGAGGTAGATCTCCACCAGAAGGGACATCAGCCCCCTGCTCAGCCTGGTTTTCCTGCTCAGCTGCAGGTAGGGGTGTTCATTGTCGGATATCGGATCGGATCCGATCCGGTTTTTTTGGATATCCGGGTTTTCGGATCGGCAATATAGTGATCCGTATCCGATCCGGAAAAAACCGGATATCCGATTTTTCGGATACCGGATAATCGGATCGGATATTCGGATATCCGGTTATCCGAAAATATAATTTGATTCAACTATTTTTTCGAATTTGAAGGTCGTATTTATAAAAATTTTCGAAATTTCGAATATAACAAACAACAAATTGCTAAATATAACAAGATTCACATCTATGAAAATTCGATTTTTTAAAATTTCGAATATAACAAGCATCAATTTGTTAGATATAAAAAGATTAATATTTTTAAAAAATTAGATATTCGGATTTTCGGGTTTTCGGATAATCCGAAACTTGAAATATCATGATCCGTATCCGATCCGGAAAATCTATAATCGGATCGGATATCCGATCCGAAAATAAAAATCGGATCGGATATCCGAATTTTCGGATCGGATCAACGGATAATCGGATCGGATCGGTCGGATCGGATATTTTTGAACACCCCTAGCTGCAGGCACTATCGTATTGGACCTCAATTCCCTTCTAGGTCCCATGTGCTATTTTAAACGAACATAACAACGAAAACAAATCAAACCATTTATGCCAGCTGCAAGCAAGAATCCAAGTTTACAAAACATTTTATTAGTGTAATAAGGCAATGAGCACCCTATTCCCCTTAAAGCGTAGCATACATGAAACATCATGCTCACATACTTTCCATCAATCCAAATCAGCACATATCCACATAATATCATCATCAAATCATCATATTCATCTCACATGCAATTCACATCAATCAACATGGCATAAGGTCAAAAATTCAAACATTAGCACGCTTTTCAAACATCATACTTCAACTCACATCAACTAAACATACCAACATTCCCAATTCTTTCAAAACCACGCTCTGATACCAACAAATGTAACCCCTTAGCCCGGCCTAGACGTTTGACCCGAACTACGAAGATTACACGGGGAAAACCAAAGTCAACCCGAAAGTCAACCTTGATTAACGACCATTTTTTTCTTTTTATCTTTTCTACATGCACATTAAGCCTACGTGATTACACAAGATTCATAGGAAAGAAGGACATAGCGTCGGTAAACGTTTAAGGACTCAATTGCATGATTTACACATTTTAGGGACCAAAACGTAAATTTTAGGAAATATAATGACTTAATAGATTTTAAGCTTACCATTATGTAATTATTCACATTACATGCTCTTCTGTCAAATTTCAACTAAAAAAGACACTCCAAACTCAAGCAATTGCATCCACAACATTCAGGACTAAAATGTAAAACATGGAAACTTAAAACAATTCAAAATCATCATCCAACGACCGTCCGTTTCGGAACACCAAACCCTCGTATCGAAACACCCGTATCGAAAGGTGTTGACCATTTCAGTACTCGGGTGTGTTCCGAGACCAGTACCGAAACAGGCCTCTCCAGTGGCCAAACTGTTCTGAAATACCTTCAGTTGTTCCGAAACACTATGGCCATTACAGGCCTCCATTTCGAAACAGTTAAGGGTGTTTCGATACACCCTGCACTGTAATAGTAGAAAATGCTGGTTTTCCCCACTTTTTCACACTCGATTCAACCACGAGACATGCCATATCATGCACACATCAAGTATACATATCAACAATCATCATATCGAAGCTATAGCCTAAACATAGCAATAAATACTTAGGCAAAGGCACTAGATGCATGCTTCCTAGTTTGCCAAAACCATAACAAGTAAAAACTCAAGATAAACCAAAATCCAAACTCCAAAGGCCATTTACAACTCAAGTATAGACAAACCAACATGCTCAAAGTAAAAGAAACATTCTCAAACATTCCAAAGTATAAATCCCTCCCATTGCCTCTTATTACACTAAAGATGAATCACATACATCTCTTTAGCAAAGTTATGGATTCCTCTTGCTTTTGGGATGCCTCCAAAGGTTCAATTCTCTGCATCGATGAAACAAAAGAGCGTAAGCAATAAGCTTAGTGAGGATCGCTGGACAACATTCATCAATGCATAATTCATGATTTGCAGAAGCAACACTTTACAACACATGCCTTTTATAAAACAAGTCTTCTAAGGACTTCAATGCACTTTTGAAACCTCATGCACCTATGCATCAATTTACAACAACAAATAAACCTTTGCTCATGCTTTAACAAGCATCACATGCATTCTTGCATCATACACATATTTCTCATGCACCCTTGCATCATTTACAAGCATCTCATGCTTCACTTTATTCATTTTCATTATATTGGATTTCAAGTGATAGTCCACAAATCATTTCAACACAAGACACAATCGGATACGCGGATTACAAGCGTTGTCCCTCACACTTCATACAAACTACCGTACTACACAAGGTGGAGACAATGGCACAATCACAACCCCTCAAAACCCGTGATGAAGACTAATGGCACAATCACAACCCATCAACATCACTCATCGGTAGTTGTATAATTCCACTAACGAGAGTATGAGACACATACACAAGACTCACACACGGGACTAACCATTCACCGTTGTGATCTTAACCTCAATCGTTAGGTTACTTGGATGGAGATTACGGCACAATCACAACCCCTCAACATCCAAGGCGACTTTATTCACGGTGCACCCAATCCTATAGCCGGCTAACTATATCTGATTAAAGTAACCAAAAACCATTTTCATCACTTGCCAATATAACTATTTAACCACATTAATCCACTGTTTTTCAAGCATAACCATAATGTCATTTACACAAGCATACATGCTTAACATCATATGCATTTTCATATGAAAACCAAGGATCACTTACCTAGTGCATCCTTAACAAAATGACATTAAAGTCCAACATTAAACCATGCTTAAACATGCTTAAAAACAGTAAACAAATCCACTCTTACATCAAATGCATTTTCATCCAACTTAACACATTTCCAAGAGAGGGATTACTGAAACACTTACACTTGAGCTTAGTTAAGTGTATCAAGCTTACACTAAGCTCCCAAGAGCACGCTCAAAGCGTTACAAAGCAAGAAATTGCATTTCCACTCATCGATACGCGAAGCCTTGTTCGTCGACACGGAAATTACACCTCCGGAGCTTCCAAAATCACCTCGTTAGCCTCCGGATCAAGATCCTCTATTTTCAAAACATCAAAACAGAGATCTAAATGCATTAAAATGCATTCTAACACCAGCAACAATCCATAGACTCGTTGCCCACTCAAATTACACCAAAATACCCTTCCAACACAACTGAAAACTCAATCGATTACCTCCTAAACCAAGCCCAGCCATCATGCAACACTTCCAAAGCATTAACAACATCAAAACACATCTAATAAACATCCTAACTCATCCTTATACCTCCATCCATCAAGATTCCATCACTACACCCCAAAATCACACTTAAAACTACCAAGAAACTCAAGGATCTCAAGGATTTCGGGATCTATGTTTTTAACACATCATTTTAACATATAAATCAACTTAAAAATCAATTAGAATCATCACAAAACAGTGCCCAACTCATCAAGTCCAAAAATCAAGATTTCATCCACATTTTCATAAGATTTTGATCTCAAATCAAAACTATATTGAAAACTCAATAAAAAATAGTTATTAGAAGCCAATATCTTGGGAATTTCAATAAAAAAACTCAGATTAGAGGTTGAGAACGGGATTTACCTCCAATCCTTGCTTCCTTCAATAGATGACAAGTTTTCCTTGCAAAATTCTTGAGGAATTAAAGAAGATCTCTTGAAATTGATTTATAAAATATTGAGAGGATTTTTGAGAGAAATAATTCTGGAAGAGATGAGAGAAAATGGTGTTTGGCTAAAATGAGAGGGAATTGGTAGTTACGTAAAATGAAAATCCACTAACTACCAATTAATTAATATTAATTTCTAATTAAAAATCATTTAATTAAAATCCATTTAAATCACATGTCATATTGAAGAAAGGTCAAATTAACTTAAAGCCCCCTAAAGATTCTAAGATTTTGGCTTCCACCTTTAAAATCACATTTTCCTAGTTTTGAAACTTTACAATTTGGTCACTACTCAAAATGTCCATTTTCCAAAACCCTTTTTGTAAAATTGATTTGACCAACCTCTTAATTATATTTTTAGAGGATTTTAGCAATTTTTTATCACAATTTTATCCTATCATGATCCTTGATTTCTTAAAATCACCTTACGCGATTCAAACTGTTATCGATCGGTCCGATCCGATGTCTAAAACATCTAGGCCCAAAGCCAGGGCGTTACAACAGTGATCTAAATCCCTTCGGCGGCCGCAATGGCTGAATCCATGTCGCGACAATCCCTTGCTCATGGGCAGATGCAGTTAAGGCTCGGCAAATCGTCCTTGGGTGGTTCCGTCTTATCCCTAAGCACGAAATGCTGGTTGATGACTAAACTCTAATGATACCTCCCGGCATGAATCAAAAGGCAAACACCAATTGTTCATACACTTCTTTTAGCCGCTGAAACTCTAACCTATCTCTAGGCCGAGTTAGTTAACACCACGTGGGGAGAAAACCGTACTTATTCCTTTCATGAGCTCAACTCTCCCGATATTGAACAAATGGATGATCTCACAAACCCTCTCCCGAGTAGAATGCAAAAATAACTAAAGCCAGAATAAGTAAACCTTAACTTTTATTGCATTAAGAACAAAAACTAAGTACAAAGAGTTTTCACACAACTACTATACAAACTAATCCTAACCCTAAGAAATTTAGAATATAATTGTAGTAACCCATTTTTGGTTCTAAAATAACTAATTATAAATAAATAAACCTTATTATTATAAAAAAAGTGAAAAAAAAGGCAACAAAAAAACCTAAACTACCGTGGATGCCATGCAAGGCATCCACGCACCCTAATTGCATGACTCATCCCCCCTCCCCATCACTATAAATAGGGAGGCAAAGCAATTGAATTGCACACAAAAAAAAATGAAGCCCTAGAAATGGCGCAAGACAAGGGCAGTGCCCTTTCGAACCTTAGGGGCAGTGCCCTTTTAATGGTTCGAACAGTTAGTTCGATCGGAGGCCCTGTCGAGGTTCGTTCGGATCGATTTTTGAGTTATGGTGAAATTATGTGGAGATCTTGCTAGGGGTCAGGCGAAGTTCTTATTTCGAGCTTCTAGTAGGGTAAATTTTGATCCTCATCTTTGTATTTATTTTAATGTTGTTTTTTTGTAATGAATATCTTTGTATGAAATATAAGATGTTTTTATATTTATTGGTATGTTTTTTATTTTATATGTCATGAGTGTATATTTTATTTTGTATGCCATGTTTGAATAAAATATATTTATTTATGTTGTTTGATTGAATTTTAAATTAAAACTTTTTAGTATGGATTATTGTGAAAAACGTACCCTGAGTGTAAGGGTGTCATTTTTCGATAGTCTCTATTAAAAAATATTTTTATTCTAAATCTTAATTTTCAAAATAGAATTCCTTCAGTCGGGAGTCTAACATAAATTATGCCCCGAGCGTAGGGGTGTAAATTTCTTCTCATCAAATATAAAATATTATTTTTTTTCTAAATTATATTTTCCCCATTTGAGAATCTAACGGAAATTATACTCCGGGCGTTGGAGTGTACCTTTCCTTTCATAAACATACATTTTTAAATATTATTTTAAATTAAGGGATCATAATTTCTAAATTATATTCGAATTCATAATTCCACCATTAAGACATTATGTAATCGACAGGTACCAATTTTGGGCGTTGTGGGGGTGCTCACCCTTCTCCACACGTAACCGACTCCCGAACCTATTTTCTGATTTCGCAGACCAAAACTCGTTATTTTAGTAAAAACAAAAAAAAACAAGTTTTATTAAAATAACCAGGTTTTCAGGTGTTCCAATCGCACCTAAAGTAAAAAAAAAAACTAAAGATTGGTGGCGACTCACCCGTTGTTACAGCTTGGCGACTCCGCTGGGGAGATTTTTTTAGAGAGTCAAGCCACAAGTCGATTACTTTTTTTGTCTATAGGTGGAAATTATGACTTCAATTTAATTAATTTGTGATCCCTTTTCTTTAAATTTTTTTACAAAATTTTTATAAATTTATTTTCTGAGTTTTCATATCATGAGCTCTATACCCGAGCTCTGTCCCTTAAGTGGGAGCGAGAAACCACGCCTTCGTGAGGTACTCCCTCCGTGTAGGATGGTGAAACGCTTTCGGGATATAAGTTCCTTTGTCTTCGTGAGACCTCTATCTCCGTGCAGACCTAGGGAAATGTATCCTCCCGAATCGATGTCTTAGCGACAGTTCGGGTACCGTTACTTTAGAACCAAAACACATATAGTAAACCCTAAGAGCTTACCTCTTAAAACCAAACAAAAACTCTGCCCGTTAACAGTCACCCTGTTTAGGTTTTGATGCCTTTATTTGCTAAATGTTCAATTTTCTTTGCTACTAATTTTTGTCTTATTCATCATTCAATTCATCCATTTGACTCTTTTATTATGAACTAACCCGTTTCTTCTCTTTGGTGATCATGTTGCATTAAGTCATTCATTCCACACTAATTACATGACACCACTATAACATTTTAATTTTTGCACTTCATCAGCATGAAGTATTGATTCACTTCTGGTTCCCTATTTGAAAAATTATCATCGGGAGAAAATCTAGTTCCCTAGATATCAATGCAACATTCAAAAGTTGCGAATAAATCTCGTAAATTCAAAAGTTGAACCACGGGAACCATTTTTGAATCAATGCTTTCTCATCTAGGACATGCATTTTCCATTTACATGCATACATTCTATTTTGAATCAGTACCTTCGCATCTAGAACATGTACCTTGCATTTACATGCATTCATTTCGGAACTTTGAAACCGATCTTGGGATGCTGCATGTTAGCAAATATCGGATAAAGCAAAGTTGACCAATCTAACATGATGCAAGAGCCCGGTTCAGGGGAATTCTCAAATAACCTTTGCGCTCATACATACATCATACTTCTACAAGGCCCCAAGCTGAGAACGTTCCTCGACGAGTTTAGGAAGTGAGCCTCCGATGCCGAGTCAGACTTCTGCACCCCAGACGACTACATCAATTATCGCCTCTAGCACTTTGCCAGAGCCAAAAGTGATAAGCTACCATAAACTAAAAGCAAATTTATAGACCCGACCGGGGGGCAACCTAACGAGTTCACAAGAACAATGACAACTCTTCAAGAAGAGATGAAAACATACTTCAAGCTTCGAGTTTGCTTCAAGAGCAGTCTTAGACAAAAATGTGGAGGCATTCACCTGAGAAAGTATGTAACCCCCTCGTCCCGGTCTGGCCGGATGACCGGTCCGAGTGAGCTACACGGGGAAAACCGAGTGAAAACTCCCTAAGGAACTCTCCCTCGGTTAGCAACCCTATATTTTTTTTTTCATTTTAATCTTGTCTAGATGAAAATTACATCCTAAGTGATCATACAGCGGAACGATATTTACAAAGCAGTCAAACGAACCCAAACTAACATTTAAAAGCCCATTTTTAAAGTTAACCTACAGGCGGTATCGATACCCTTAAGGGGGGTATCGATACCCCTTTGACTAGGTCAACAGGTTTTGGTCAACCTGAGGAGACAGTATCGATACCCCAAATGAGGGTATCGATACCCTCCCCTAAAGTTGACTTTCCACGGTCAAAGCCAAGACAACGGTATCGATACCCTCGAGGCCGGTATCGATACCGAAATCGACAGTGGCTCCAGTGGCCAAAAAGGTATCGATACTCTCCCTCGAGTATCGATACACGAGGCCTGAAACCAAAGGGCAGTATCGATACCAAACCAACGGTATCGATACCCCAGCTACGAATCTGCAGGTTTGAGCTGATTTAGAGCACAAGGAGGCCCCTAAATCCCTCTAACACTTCAACCATCACACTAACATCAATCCTAAGGCAAAATCAAACATATAAGCATGCTCTAACATGAAATCGATGGCACAATCCATCACAAGATGATACACAAATCATGCAATCAACTTAGCATCCAAACATAAGCAAGGCATACACACTTGGCATTCCAACAGAGGCAATTGGGCATACAAGTCATACATGGATCTCAAGGGTCTTAAAAGGCATAAGGTAAGCATACGAGGTTTGACCCTCTCTAACAAGGCAACCTAACACCAATAGACATGCCAACACACGCAACATTCATCATAGCATATCATGCATTACAAACCACGACTAATTCAAACGTCGCATTAGGCTTTAACAACAATAAGCCAACACATAGGAGTCTAGATACAAGCTCCTAAGACACGTAGCATTTCCCATTGCTAGACTACTACATTATTTAATTAAACCATACTTGAGCATACTACCACACGCTTGGACGCCCTCATCTTGCTCCTTGCTAACTCCAAGCTAAAGATCTGCATTGTCGGAAAAAGGAGAGCGTAAGCATAAAGCTTAGTGAGCAGAGCTCTAAAACATAACTACGACAATGCAGGGTTCAAAGCTTTCTTTTAAAATAAAGGCCAACACATACAAATCATCCTACAACCTAAACCTTCTACTACATACAAGTTCAACCAAAGGTCAACCATAAAGGCATTTATCATAGCATTACACCTCATAGTATGCATAAAGGTATGATCTTAGATTAAGGCAAACCATAAAAGAGAATGATATAGAGAGATACACACGAACAACACATGGTATGCACAAGCATAACCAAACACACACGGTGGGACTACACATCACCGTTTCGACTAGTAGTTTTCCAATGGGACTACACATCAAAGTACTCTTCTACTAGTCACTACCGGTGGGACTACACATCACCGGAGTCTTATACCACTTGCTACCGGCGGGACTACACATCACCGGAGCAACGACAACCATCACGTGAGGTTCGACACCAACCATGCAACACGATGCACAATTACTACCATACGACATGTACTCACTATATCATGCACAACCAAAACAAGATGTAACAAAATCCACAATAGCATCACTTACTACTTGGAATCTTACCGATTACGAATGGTCTTACTCACCATTTTCGTGCACAACATGCACCAACTTATCACACCTTACAAGGCATATCTACATCACCATTGTTATCATCATACGTGATTAACGAATACGATATTAGACAACATGCTTTTTCCCAAAGTATTGGAATTTCATACATAACTAAATATCATTTCAAGCAATGAAAACAAATGGTAAAAGGAGAAATTAAAGAGGCAATTTCACAACAACTTACTCTTGAGTTTAATTCACTTTCAAGCCAAATCTAAATTCTTTCAAAACCATCTTTGAACCAAAACCTTACTTGAAAACATTTTCACCTCCACATGCTAGAACCAACCTTTGAAATCAAATTAAAACATTAATCACTCACCTCATTTCCTTAATCAAAACAAGCTAAGCCGAATCAAGCCTCCTCACTTCCGGATTCGATCCCAAAGCTTCTCCATCGTCTTCACTTGCTTCTAACCAACCAAAACACAACCGATAGCCAAAATCAATGCTAATATTCAATAATCTCACAACCTTTGAATTCAATCAATTTCACTCTAATTTTCCAATCAAGATAAATCCCCAAATAACCCAAATTCGTACTCCAACAATCCTAGGCTGAAACACCCAATTCCAAACACCCAATTGACTTCCAAAACATCCCAAATCACTCTCATACCATAGGTAGATCAACAGCCCATCAATTTCAACACAAAACCCACCAAAAACTCAAGTTTTCATACTCTAAAATCTACCTCAAGAGCATGCTACGAATTTTTACCCAAATTCGACCAAATTAAAGTATATGGTATATTTTATCATGCTTAAACAAACCCCCAACATAATTTAACAAAACAAATTAAAAAGCCCCATCAAAATCCCCAAATTTCATATGAACCCTAATTTTCAAAACCCAATGTTTTTGAAATCCAAGATCATGGTTAGATAGAGGTTGAAGAGGAGAGTTAGAAAATATAATTACCTTTGCAAAACACCTTGAATTGAGGAAGAAAATGAATGGAATAGTGAACCAAGTTTGGAGAGGTTTTGAAGAGATTTTAACGTTGGGAAGAAAAGGGGGAGTGGAGAGAGAGAAGACAATTTTCTGATTTTAATTAAAGGTTGTCTAGCTTTTGAAAAATCTTGGGTAAAATTACAACATTAGTCCCTCCCCTCTTTCTAAAGCTCAATTAAGTCACTACTTGAAGTTGAATTGTTTTAATTAAATTTAATTTGACTCGAATTAAAACTCGGTTAACTCCTAGGCCCAAAATACGGGTGTTACAACTCTCCCCTACTTAAGGAAATTTCGTCCCCGAAATTTATCAGACAGAAAGAGTCACTGACACATGCTCCTCCACGCTTTCTCTCACCACAACATACCCACCAACTCGGTAGACTCACCACACAACATTAGCTAACTGATGCCAAGATCTCAACGGGTCCTTCAATGCATGACCATTTTAAATCCAACTCAATCTTTTCAACAACATAACACGGAACAAAACCGGCTCACACTTCTGAATCATAGACACACAGAACACATCACAAACCCCTTTCTAACTCCGATGGTAACCGCAACAAATAAACAACTGAACTAGCCCGATTCACAATCCCATACAACACTGTTTGAATTCTTGACTCATAATCTTCTCTAGCTGACCATCTGACTTCAACAGGTAACCAAACACTACGCAGACGTCTTCAAAAATCTAGCAGAAAACTCGAATCTCTATCGGCCACTATTGATCTCAAGACACTGCACAATTCACGATCTTGCTAAGGCACAACTCCACCATCTTACCCACGGTACAAGTAGCTTGAACATGTATAAAATGAGCACACTCGATGTAACTATCATTGCTTACTCGGCTAAACTCTCTTGTGAGAAATCAAAGGCGAACCGGACACAAAGTCCCTCAAATCTATTTCCCACTTTCATTACAAATCTCCCACAGATGTAACAAACTAGAAGAAACTGATGCTCGATATTGACACACAGGCGAACTATACACTTACTCGCATACTGAACCACGTCATTCATCAACTCAACCCAGAAGTACTCATCTTCGACCCACAATACCTCTTCATACTATTCTGATGCCATACAAATAAACTATCATATGCTTCGGCCAACACAATACGTCTCAAAACACTATGTCAATCGGTACAACATTTCTGTCTCTAACAATACAAATTCTACCATCTCTGAACTGTACTCTGAAGGTTTTCTTTCTGATATGCCTTGCACGTGAGGTGCCAAGAATCTATCTTGCAACTGTTTCTCTTCAAACATTCTGACTCTATGTAGGTTCAACCTGAAACGCGGCAATTACAACTCACAACTCAACTACTAATCTAACAACAAATACGGCTCGGAACATCGGTTACTACATTAACTCTCTTCGGATGGTACTCAATTCTGAGATTATAGTCTTCAAGCAGTTCTACACTTTATGCTATTCAAGTTTCAACCCTTCCTAGGTCTTCAAATATTTCAAGTTCTGATGATATGTACAGACACACTGTGCATTTCTTACTATACAAGCTTTGTCTCTAAGTCTTCGAAGCAAACACAACTGTAATTAACTCTATGCCTCATATCGGATAACTCTTCTCACGGTCTTTCAACTATCTCAATGAATAGGTCACAATCTTCTGCCTTGCATAAGCACACAACCTAACCCTACATGTAACACATCACTATGGCTCGCAACTCTTTCTCTGATATAAGCTGATTCACGGTCGAAGTTCCCTTCAAGGTTTCTTTCGGTTTCTCAAGGGCTCATTGTCTCGCATCTAACCACACAAACTGAACATTTTTCTGTAGCAATCTATCAATGGAGTAACTATCTTCAACTGATTATTTACAATTCTCTGAAAGTAACAATGCTAGACCTAGGAACTATAGTTACATGTCACAGTCTTCAAATTTCTTCCAACTCACATCTTCTTCTGACTACTTGGGATTTACTCTAATACGCTCGGCTAATCCACATGTCCTCGGAGGACATCTTCCTTAACTCGGAGCTCATGCTTGCACAACTTAGCATACAACTGATTTTCTAGTAGAATCTACAACTCTACTTCAAGGCTTGTCATGGTCATCTTCGGTACATGAATATACCCACGGATCATCTAAGAGAGCTACTACAAGCTGATCAAGGACTTAGGAAAACATCATGCTCAACATCTCTCTGAAAGTAACTAACACACTAGTCAATCAACGGCATAACTCCAAACCCAAGGTGATCACATCTGCCCCGAAAGCTGTCTTCGATACTTCAACTTCTCTCACCTTCAACTGGTAATAATCGGATCTCAAATTAATCTTCAAATAGACTGAAGCACACACTAACTGACCAACAAACCACTGACACTCGGAAACGGATACTAATTATTCACTGTCACTTGTTTCAACTGTCTGAATTCTAATCACATTCTCGTACTGTCACTCTTTCTTCTTCACAATTTGTACTGTCTTACTCTAAGATGACGTACTAGGCTTAACGAGTCTAAGGTCTAACAAACCTCCAAGTTGGTTCTTCAACATTCTCAATTCCTTCTGAAACCATAAGATACAGAGCAAACTATAACGGGAGCAAACTCAGAGACGGTCTCGAAAACAAACTCTCCTTCCCTAACAAGAGACAGACCAGGCAATTCTTCCAAACACCTCTAGGATAAACACAACCTATTCCAACATTATGTGGTCTAATCCTCATTCAAAAATCAAATCTATAACGTTTTCTAGGCAAGCCTGTCAACCAAAGTCAATCAATCTTTGACTTCTAAAGCTGGATTTAACATTCGATACAAAACCCACATTCCTATCTTCCGTTACAATCTCATAGTCATCCGAAAGCTCTAAGAAATCTTTCAATGTCTCAAAGTCTACCCTAACTCTATGTTCTTCAAACCAATCCATGCACAGCCTCACATCAAAACCGTAAAAAGCAATTCCATCGCATCAACTGAAAACACGTGCCACTGAACCATCAACGGACATCCCTTGTACATCTTTCTGACCACGACTGTATCCCCGAAGGAGCTAGCAACACCAACACCTACCCCTAGTGCCCCACAAGGTAGATTCAACAACTTCGTATGTTCACTCAAAATACACGGACGCGTAGATCCAGAATCAATCAGAACAACAAGCCCAATGACTGTGTCGAGGAATTACTTGCTACAACATCGACATCATTCCGAAGCCAACTCTTAAGTCTTCACTTCTATTACCATATCATATCAAGATTGGTCACATTGTTCTCCCTCAACAGAAACCAGCTCATATGCATGTTGACCCAAACAGACAAACTGCACTCCAACTCTGGTACGATCATACTGCCCTGAACTAAAGCGACGAACTCTCTCATCGTTCACATCTTCTAAAATCTCAGATTCACGACTACCAGCCCCAGGCCCACGCCTCGGCCTCCAACTTACCAAGGACAACAATACAATAATAAACAAAACACACAAACAAGAATATTTAGGGTTAGCAAGAGCAAGGGTCCAAGGTGCTCAAGTATATTCCTTTACAAAAAATCTTTTTAAATAAGTAATAGTAGCAATGGGAACTCGACACTACGCTTCAACACAAGCATCACGCTAACACATGCTTTCAAACACCGTACTAACAAGCAAACATTAAGCATACATGGCAAAACTTTCACCGAGACATAACAACAACATAACACATCAAACTTACCTCACTTACCTTCCCGAGGTCTCGGAAACCTCAGGCTCTGATACCAATAAATGTAACCCCCTCGTCCCGGTCTGGCCGGATGACCGGTCCGAGTGAGCTACACGGGGAAAACCGAGTGAAAACTCCCTAAGGAACTCTCCCTCGGTTAGCAACCCTATATTTTTTTTTCATTTTAATCTTGTCTAGATGAAAATTACATCCTAAGTGATCATACAGCGGAACGATATTTACAAAGCAGTCAAACGAACCCAAACTAACATTTAAAAGCCCATTTTTAAAGTTAACCTACAGGCGGTATCGATACCCTTAAGGGGGGTATCGATACCCCTTTGACTAGGTCAACAGGTTTTGGTCAACCTGAGGAGACAGTATCGATACCCCAAATGAGGGTATCGATACCCTCCCCTAAAGTTGACTTTCCACGGTCAAAGCCAAGACAACGGTATCGATACCCTCGAGGTCGGTATCGATACCGAAATCGACAGTGGCTCCAGTGGCCAAAAAGGTATCGATACTCTCCCTCGAGAATCGATACACGAGGCCTGAAACCAAAGGGCAGTATCGATACCAAACCAACGGTATCGATACCCCAGCTACGAATCTGCAGGTTTGAGCTGATTTAGAGCACAAGGAGGCCCCTAAATCCCTCTAACACTTCAACCATCACACTAACATCAATCCTAAGGCAAAATCAAACATATAAGCATGCTCTAACATGAAATCGATGGCACAATCCATCACAAGATGATACACAAATCATGCAATCAACTTAGCATCCAAACATAAGCAAGGCATACACACTTGGCATTCCAACAGAGGCAATTGGGCATACAAGTCATACATGGATCTCAAGGGTCTTAAAAGGCATAAGGTAAGCATACGAGGTTTGACCCTCTCTAACAAGGCAACCTAACACCAATAGACATGCCAACACACGCAACATTCATCATAGCATATCATGCATTACAAACCACGACTAATTCAAACGTCGCATTAGGCTTTAACAACAATAAGCCAACACATAGGAGTCTAGATACAAGCTCCTAAGACACGTAGCATTTCCCATTGCTAGACTACTACATTATTTAATTAAACCATACTTGAGCATACTACCACACGCTTGGACGCCCTCATCTTGCTCCTTGCTAACTCCAAGCTAAAGATCTGCATTGTCGGAAAAAGGAGAGCGTAAGCATAAAGCTTAGTGAGCAGAGCTCTAAAACATAACTACGACAATGCAGGGTTCAAAGCTTTCTTTTAAAATAAAGGCCAACACATACAAATCATCCTACAACCTAAACCTTCTACTACATACAAGTTCAACCAAAGGTCAACCATAAAGGCATTTATCATAGCATTACACCTCATAGTATGCATAAAGGTATGATCTTAGATTAAGGCAAACCATAAAAGAGAATGATATAGAGAGATACACACGAACAACACATGGTATGCACAAGCATAACCAAACACACACGGTGGGACTACACATCACTGTTTCGACTAGTAGTTTTCCAATGGGACTACACATCAAAGTACTCTTCTACTAGTCACTACCGGTGGGACTACACATCACCGGAGTCTTATACCACTTGCTACCGGCGGGACTACACATCACCGGAGCAACGACAACCATCACGTGAGGTTCGACACCAACCATGCAACACGATGCACAATTACTACCATACGACATGTACTCACTATATCATGCACAACCAAAACAAGATGTAACAAAATCCACAATAGCATCACTTACTACTTGGAATCTTACCGATTACGAATGGTCTTACTCACCATTTTCGTGCACAACATGCACCAACTTATCACACCTTACAAGGCATATCTACATCACCATTGTTATCATCATACGTGATTAACGAATACGATATTAGACAACATGCTTTTTCCCAAAGTATTGGAATTTCATACATAACTAAATATCATTTCAAGCAATGAAAACAAATGGTAAAAGGAGAAATTAAAGAGGCAATTTCACAACAACTTACTCTTGAGTTTAATTCACTTTCAAGCCAAATCTAAATTCTTTCAAAACCATCTTTGAACCAAAACCTTACTTGAAAACATTTTCACCTCCACATGCTAGAACCAACCTTTGAAATCAAATTAAAACATTAATCACTCACCTCATTTCCTTAATCAAAACAAGCTAAGCCGAATCAAGCCTCCTCACTTCCGGATTCGATCCCAAAGCTTCTCCATCGTCTTCACTTGCTTCTAACCAACCAAAACACAACCGATAGCCAAAATCAATGCTAATATTCAATAATCTCACAACCTTTGAATTCAATCAATTTCACTCTAATTTTCCAATCAAGATAAATCCCCAAATAACCCAAATTCGTACTCCAACAATCCTAGGCTGAAACACCCAATTCCAAACACCCAATTGACTTCCAAAACATCCCAAATCACTCTCATACCATAGGTAGATCAACAGCCCATTAATTTCAACACAAAACCCACCAAAAACTCAAGTTTTCATACTCTAAAATCTACCTCAAGAGCATGCTACGAATTTTTACCCAAATTCGACCAAATTAAAGTATATGGTATATTTTATCATGCTTAAACAAACCCCCAACATAATTTAACAAAACAAATTAAAAAGCCCCATCAAAATCCCCAAATTTCATATGAACCCTAATTTTCAAAACCCAATGTTTTTGAAATCCAAGACCATGGTTAGATAGAGGTTGAAGAGGAGAGTTAGAAAATATAATTACCTTTGCAAAACACCTTGAATTGAGGAAGAAAATGAATGGAATAGTGAACCAAGTTTGGAGAGGTTTTGAAGAGATTTTAACGTTGGGAAGAAAAGGGGGAGTGGAGAGAGAGAAGACAATTTTCTGATTTTAATTAAAGGTTGTCTAGCTTTTGAAAAATCTTGGGTAAAATTACAACATTAGTCCCTCCCCTCTTTCTAAAGCTCAATTAAGTCACTACTTGAAGTTGAATTGTTTTAATTAAATTTAATTTGACTCGAATTAAAACTCGGTTAACTCCTAGGCCCAAAACACGGGTGTTACAAAGTAACCCAAAAGATGATCAAATCCAAGGAAGGTTGGGGGCATTCTTACAAACAAGGCATCAAGCACTGAGGCAAAGGTTTGGCAACTTAGAGTCAGGGGCATCCCTCTGAGGGGAAAAACAAAATTTCCCATTCATCATTCTACAATAATTGCATACATCATACAAGTTATCATGCATTTAGGCTAGATACATGCATCAAACGCAAAGCTAGGTGCATCCATAGCACATTTATGTCTTGAACGTATAAACAGGTTCATGAAAGAGACTAAAGACCCCAAATGTGGAGGCAACAACATGATGACCGACCCTTAACCCTGAAGGAGGCCAAATACTCAAAAAAGCTCGAACATTCAGGTAAAACGACAAAATTTTCTGAACATATTACTAACTAGTATTCCATTTCATTTTCAGGTCATAACTTCATGCGATGAAGTTCCAAAGTCAACTTTTTCCCGATCTTGCCTCCAAAAAGGAAAGAAGAAGAAGACGTCGGAGTCATTCACCTTATCCAGAAAAGGACAATGAAGCCTGGGGGCAAACTTTTGTCGGGGCAAATTTCGAACAAAGATCAGAAGATCAAACTAAGTCAGAAGAAAGGGACTTCTACAAGAATTTCATGCATCTTTGCATCATCACAAAAGCAAGAACATGAACGTCATCTGCATAAATACTATTAGGAGCTAACTTGGAACTTGTTACTTAAATATTTTCCTAAAAATCGTCCTTTCTTAAGGACACCTTTTTTTTCAGAATAAGAGTTTCTTAACTCCGTCCTTTCTTAAGGGCACCTTTTCTCAAAAACAAGAGTTTCTTAACTCCGTCCTTTCTTAAGGGCACTTTTTCTCAAAAACAAGAGTTTCTTAACTCCGTTCTTTCTTAAGGACACCTTTTCCCAAAATTGGAGTTTCTTAACTCCGTCATTTCTTAAGGGCACTTTTTCTCAAAAACAAGAGTTTCTTAACTCCGTCCTTTCTTAAGGGCATCTTTTCTCGAAAACACGAGTTTCTTAACTCCGTCCTTTCTTAAGGACACATTTTCCCAAAATTGGAGTTTTTTAACTCCGTCCTTTCTTAAGGGCACCTTTTCTAAAAAACAAGAGTTTCTTAACTCCGTCCTTTCTTAAGGGCATCTTTTCTCGAAAACACGAGTTTCTTAAATCCGACCTTTCTTAAGGACACCTTTTCCCAAAATTGGAGTTTCTTAACTCTGTCATTTCTTAAGGACACCCTTTTTTAAAATTAAAGTTTCTTAACTCCGTTCTTTCTCAAGGATAACTTTTCTCAAAGCAGGAGTTTCTTAACTTCGTCCTTTCTTAAGGACACATTTTCTTAAAACAAGAGTTTTCTTTTAACTCTGCCCTTTCTTAAGGACACATTTTCTTAAATTTCGTCATTTATTAAGGATGGATAATTTATATAGATATTGTTGTTGGTTTTTTTTTCCAAAATATTGTAGGTTCAATATTATTTCCCAAAATATTGTACATCACCAAAAAACATCTCCAGCACAATCCGACTTTAAACAGTAAAAGAATAAAAAAATGAAGTCTAAACCAGCTGAATCCGACTTTAAACAGTGTCGGGAAAAAAATGAAGTCTTCCCCAGCTGGATCCGACTTCAAACAGTATAGAATGAAAAATTGAAGTCGTCCCCAGCTGAGTCCGACTTCAAATAGTGTTGACACTATTCAAAGACGGATCCAGGTGAATCCGACTTCACTTCAAATATTATTGTTGGGTGTCTCGGCGTGGCAGGCTGCATGCATGCAGCAAGGTTTGGGGGAAGCAATGCATCGGGAAGCATGCGTGTCAGGTCTCGGGAATTGGTTTCCGGGAATGGTTGGTTGGTTGAGTGGTTGGGATTTAATTTTGGGGTGTTAAATAGGGGTTGTAGGATGAAGTTTGAAGGGGGAAAAATTGTTGAAAGTTGAAGTTGGAGAGAAATTTTGAGAAGAAGAATGAAGAAATATTGTAAGTATATTTAATTAATTTTGTAGTTTAATTTTTTTAATTTAATACGAAAATTTGATTAATATTTTTTAAATTAGTGTTGATAATGTTTTGAATATTTGTGTTAGGGGACGGAGGTTGAAGGTGAAAATATTGTTTTTTTAATATAGTATAATCATTTAAAATTTTAAATTAGTATAGTTTAATTATTTAAAATTTTAAATTATTATAAGTTTAATGTTTGATGTTTTGAATATTTTTGTGTTGAAGGTTTGGAGAAAAAAATTGTTGAAGGTTGAAGTTGGAGATAATTTTTGAGAAGAAGATTGAAGAAATATTGTAAGTATATTTAATTAATTTTGTAGTTTAATTTTTTTTAATTTAATACGAAAATTTGATTTATATTTTTTAACCTAGTGTTGATAATGTTTAATATAAGTTTAATGTTTTGAATATTTGTGTTAGGGGATGGAGGTTGAATGTGAAAATATTGTTTTTTTTAATATAGTATAATTATTTAAAATTTTAAATTAGTATAGTTTAATTATTTAAGATTTAAAATTATTATAAGTTTAATGTTTGATGTTTTGAATATTTTTGTGTTGAAGGTTTGGAGAAAAAAATTGTTGAAGGTTGAAGTTGGAGAGAATTTTTGAGAAGAAGATTGAAGAAATATTGTAAGTATATTTAATTAATTTAGTAGTTTATTTTTTAATTTAATACCAAAATTTGATTTATATTTTTTAACCTAGTGTTGATAATGTTTAATATAAGTTTAATGTTTTGAATATTTGTGTTAGGGGATGGAGGTTGAATGTGAAAATATTATTTTTTTAATATAGTATAATTATTTAAAATTTTAAATTAGTATAGTTTAATTATTTAAGATTTTAAATTATTATAAGTTTAATGTTTGATGTTTTGAATATTTTTGTGTTGAAGGTTTGGAGAAAAAAATTGTTGAAGGTTGAAGTTGGAGAGAATTTTTGAGAAGAAGATTGAAGAAATATTGTAAGTATATTTAATTAATTTAGTAGTTTATTTTTTTAATTTAATACCAAAATTTGATTTATATTTTTTAACCTAGTGTTAATAATGTTTAATATAAGTTTAATATTTTGAATATTTGTGTTAGGGGATGGAGGTTGAAGGTGAAAATATTTTTTTTAATATAATATAATTATTTAAAATTTTAAATTAGTATAGTTTAATTATTTAAAATTTTAAATTAGTATAAGTTTAATGTTTGATGTTTTGAATATTTTTGTGTTGAAGGTTTGGGGAAAATTTAATAAAGAAGAAGAAGAGAGATTTGAAGAAAGTATAGTAATTAGTAAGTATGTGTGTAGTTTATTATTTAATTTAAGCTCACTAGATTAATTTATAATTTTTAAATTGTATGTTGTAATTTTAGGCATTGTTTAGGTTGATGTTGGATGATGATTATGCTTTATTTTGGTTGTATGTTTTTTTATTAAATATAAAATGTTTGTATATAATTTAGTTTATATATTTATATGGTGATTTACACACACATATATATATTTACAAAAATTGTATACAAATTTCCTAAATGTTTTTTTATTTTGTCTTGGTTTACTAATATTTTCTTGTCTTGTAGGATGGCTGAGCAAACTTCTCTGCTGCATTTATAGGATCGACATATTACTAGTCTTAGGGTTGATGAGGTGGTACAAATTTTTTAATAATTTATTTATTACAAAATTAATTACTTATGTATTTTTATTAATAATTATGTTTAAATAATGTGTTAATTACAGGATACAGATGAGACATTTAAACATCATCGGCATATGGTAGATGCTCCCATAGATAACAGAATCCTGCATTTCTTGTATACGGCAGGATTCTATCATGCGACGTTCCTTCGTGGGTTCAAGTTGGTACCCGGATTCATTACCGCTCTAATTGAGCGTTGGAGACCCGAAACTCATACTTTCCATATGCCTTGTGGAGAATGCACAATCACGTTAGAAGACGTAGTTTATCTTATCGGGGTTCCGGTAAACGGTAAGCCACTGATCGCACCGAATGAGGGTTCAACTGCTGATATTTGTGAAAGGTACCTTGGGAAGGTGCCATATGGAAGTAATGTAAAAGGGTCTCGTGTGAAATTGAGTTGGTTGGAGAATGAATTTGCACTTAACTACTATAGTACGTTTGATGAGGTTCATAAGGCCAGTTGAGCATATATTTTACGGATGATTGGAGGGATATTGATGCCGGATAAATCTGGCAATCTGGTTAGTGTACGATATTTACCTTTTTTGGATACTCCTTGGGAAGCTGATTGTCAATATAGTTGGGGATCAGCCATATTAGCGTGCTTGTATCGTGAATTGTGTAAGGGCGCTATACTAGACAAGGGTAAAAAGGTAGGCGGTCTTGGTGGATGTTTGCTGCTACTGCAAGCGTGGGCTTGGCAGCGACTTCCCTTTTTTACACCGGTTACACGAACACATATACAATTTCCTCTTGTGGCAAGGTAAATATCATAATTTTGAGTTGAATGTTTAAATATAATATATATATATATATATATATATTAAATGTTATTGTGATTTGTATACAGATGGTGCGAGGAAAAACATGAGACGGGATTGGTGCACAACAATGTTAAAGTATGTAGATCCGAGATTGATTCATATTGTCAAGATCAGGTATTTAAATGGAAAGTTTGTTTATTTGAGGTTTTAGGGTATTATTTATGTTTTAGTGATCTTTTAATTATTATTATTATTATTATTTGCAGTTTATTTGGATGCCATACACCGACGATGACCGCATTTTTCTACCGGATGATTTGTTAGTTGATTCAGCTTTATGGTGTAGTGTTACACCGCTGATCCATTTTTCCACTGTCGAGTTCCACTTTGCGGATAGGGTTCTGAGGCAATTTGGCTTCCACCAGCCCATTCCGCGAATTCCACGTGATCACTACTTTCTTCATGACATTGATGGGCGTGGCAGGCCAAGTACGAATTGGGAATCCGTTCATGCCGATTACATTGTTTTGTGGAACGACAGAGGTTCATTGTTGTCGTATTGCAGTCCAATGCAAGCTGATGATTTTGAGAGTTCAGAGTACATGGTCTACTTTTTTAATCATGGAAAGCCGCACTTAACTACTCTCGAAGAGCGGGAAGAATGCTTAACGTATAAGAAAAAATATCGTGGCAAAGGCAAATCCTCGAAGACTGCAGTGGGAGCATCTGGAAGTACAAGTCTCGGGAGTAGAAACCCCGAAGGTTGGCCAACCACTTGGGAGCACCCGGAAGTGGAGCCGGTTATATGGGAAAAGGAACCGGGTCCTACATATGTACAACCAGAAGTGGGCCCGAGCTCTTCAGATACTCACGAGTTTGATGATGTTGTTTTATACACACCCGAGTTTATTCCTCCACAATCACCTCGTTACTCGAGCATGGATTTTCAGGAATTAAGAGAGTTCCTGAATTCACCAGAGATTATGGGAGGGCAGAGCGATTTTACGGACATGTTCACAACACCGGCTCCTATGCCCTCAGTAACTGAAGAAGATGCTGAAGAGGAGGTTGAAGAGGAAGCTGAAGATGATCCCAAGGCAGAAGAGAGGGCACAACGTAAGCGGGGAAAGAAACACACTTATTTTTCGACCATATCCGCTCATTGTCAGAAATTGCGTAGGAAGATGCAAAAGAAAAAATGATTTTATGTATTTTGTGTAATACAAGATTTCTATTTTGATTTAGTTTAACGTATTTTATTGTTTATTCGATTTAATTAATCATTTGTTTCTTTAGGGTATTATATATTAGTTTCGAGACAAAACAAGATTAGGAATATGGTTAGTGCTTAAAATTTAAGTTTAGAGTTTGAGGTTAGTGCTTAAAATTTAAGATATATGATTTAGAGTTTAAGTTTAATTTTTTAGGATTCAAGATTAGGAATCTATAATTTGGATTTTATAGTGTAAATATACATGCATGTGTAAAATAATTTTATGTAATACAAGATTTTTATTTTCATTTAATTTAACGTATTTTATTGTTTATTCGATTTAATTAATCATTTGTTTCTTTAATTACAGACAAAATAAACAAAATATTAATGGAAACTAGAATATTTGATATGAATATTTCAATATTTGACTTGAAAGGTAAAATAGGCCTCATTAAAAACCCCCTCTAAGCCTAAAATAGGGGGAAAAGAGTGCCTAACTAAATTTTATTCATCATCCAATAAACCAGTTACAGATGCAAAGGCACAAATCTTGGTTCATTTGGACAGTTTGATCTGGAATGTCCTTCAGCCCTACATATGGTACATCTTTTTCGTTGACCCTTCTCTCTATGATGAAGATCCATACTAGTATAGATGCGAGTCGATCTAGGTCGGCCATTTGGACTTCTGCGGAGTGTAGGATCCGATAACCATGTTTCATGCTCTACCGACGGCCAATACTTTGAATTCGCGATCGGTTGAAACTCACTTTTGTAAATTTCGATAATCCGATAGAGATCGAAGCATTCATTAACATAGGTGTACGGGTCAACATTGAAAAACATACACCCTGCAATTGCATGACTACATGGATATCGCCATGCTTGGAACGCTCCACAATCACACCACTCTCGTTTGAAATCGACTCGAAATACATTTGAGTGCGCTGCTTCGTTGTTGCTTCTGGGGCCAACAACATCACATGTCTTATTGTATCGGTCGAAGCTGTGAACTTGCATCGACATTGCAAGGGACACATTATCTTGCATTTTCTTCACAAGCTTGGGAGCCCATTTTTGCCCCCTATTTATTAAGGCCTGAATTTCCTTCCCTTTAACTGACCAAACTTTCGCCAACCTGTAGTACGTCTCTTTCACCAGGCTTGCTATTGGTAGATGACGTGATCCTTTTAATACTCCATTTATACACTCCACAAGGTTGGTTGTCATTTGTCCGTATCGTCTACCACCTTCATCATACGATTGAGCCCATCTTTCTCTCTCAATATTGTTTGCCCAACTCCATACACGTTCGCCGTACTTCATTAAATTCTCCATCTTCCTCTCAAAATCTGGTCGTGTTAGTAGACATCCTGTGTCATAACATTGTTAGTATCGAGAGTAATCAAAACACATACATAAGTAATCGATATGTTCATATAATTTAGTTTGGAAAAGATATGATGCTTACCTATGTTCACAATCTCATCGCGAAGGTATTGATTTTTGAACTTCTCGTAGCTGTTCTTACTGATGTGACGGACACAATATGCGGGGTATGCGTGTGGAGGTGTCCAACGACTTCCTTCTCGATTAATTGCTGCTTTGATACCTGTCCCTCGATCGGATATAATACAAACTCCATCTTCTCGGACGACATGCTCACGTAAATTGGTCAAAAAGAAATTCCAAGCTTCTGCTGTCTCCTGCTCAACAATAGCTTTTGCGATAACTCACCATGTTGACTCGAAGTTAATCGGGGAATTTCCGGGACTTGAGGCGCTATCATCGCATCAAAATCTACTGAACCCATGTGAGCAGGAGGTTCATAAAATGTAATATCGCCTGTGGTCGGAACAAATTCCCCAAAACCAAAATCAGGGGCAGCACCAACATCATCAGGGAACAAATCGAGATCATCAATATCTTCATCTTCGCTAGAATCGTCAAGTGATTCTCCCCACGGACCGCATAGATTTTCCACATCAGCACCAATGGTCGGATCAACAGTCGGCCCGTACGATGAACCATATGTCGAAGGCCCGGCTGGATGAAATACACTCGATGTCCCACTAGCCAACAATGAGACAAAACTACCTCCGGGCATATCAAGCTCATTACCGTAATCCATTCCAGCAGATTCTCCAGCGACGTTTCTAAATGGGTCGGGAACATCATGCACCTCGGCAAACAACTCGATATATCGAATCCCCATGGATTCATGCTCTGCAATCATCATTTGAACATCATCAGCATCTTCAAGATTGAATGCACAATATTTGACTGGATTTTCACATGTCTTCCACCGGTAACGTAAGCCATGAATCCTTTTTCCAATTTTGTGTGATATTTTCTCCTTTATTTCATTAAGCGTGACTTATTTTTCAAATCTCATCTTCGTACTCCTTTCAGATTCAAATACAATCCCGGCATCAGTTTTCACCATCTGTCCATTGTAATGGACAATAGTTATAAATGTGTTGTTGTTGCTCATTTTCTCTGCATGTTCAAAACATATATCAAATCTACATGCATAACATTCGAATAAACTAAATCAACTCAAAATGAACATACTAAAAATCGAACAAACTTAAATAAAACTACATGCATAAAATTAAAATTATATATGACATACAAAACAAAACAAACTCACTCACTAAAAAAATTGGTAATATATATAAATAATAAATTCTCAATAATAAAAACATGAAAATATATATGATTTATCATTTTTCTTACAATAGAAATATGATAAATAAAATATTTTTTCTATAATTATATGGATTCAAAACAAAGATAAAAAGATATTTAATATTTAATTTTAAAATGAACATAAAAATCAACTCAAAAAATAAATTTTAAAAAATTTGAATCTACATATATAAAATTCGAACAAACTTAAATAAAACTACATGCATAAAATTAAAATTATATATGTCATACAAAACAAAACAAACTCACTCACTAAAAAAATTGGTAATATATAAATAATAAATTCTCAACAATAAAAACATGAAAATATTTATGATTTATCAATTTTCTTACAATAGAAATTGATAAATAAAATAATTTTTTCATATAATTATATGGATTCAAAACAAAGATAAAAAATATTTAATATTTAATTTAAAAATGAACATAAAAATCAACTCAAACAATAAATTTTAAAAAATTCGAATATAAATATATAACATTCGAACAAACTTAAATAAAACTACATGCATAAAATTTAAATTATATCAAACATACAAAACAAAACAAACTCACTCACTAAAAAAATTGGTAATATGATAAATAAAATATTTTTTTTCTATAATTATATGGATTTAAAACAAAGATATTTAATATTTAATTTAAAAAATCATTTTCCTTTTTGTTTGGCAAAACAAACGATTTAAAAAATTTCTCACTATTTATCAACTTTGATATATGCTTAATAATAATAATAATAATAATAATAATAATAATAATAATAATAATAATAATAATATATTTTTAAAATTTTATAGTGTAGAATTTTACAACTTTGATAATTGAAATTTTAGAACTTTGATAAAAGAAAATAATAATAATAAATAATATATATATATATAAATTAGTGTGGAATTTAAATAATAATAAATAATATATATATAAAAATTCAGTGTTGAATTTTAAGAAAAATATTTAGGAAATTTTTATACAATTTTTTAAATATATATATATATATATATGTGTGTGTGTGTGTAAATCTCCAAAAAAATAATGCCACTAAATTATATACAAACATTTAATATTTAATAAAAAACATGCAACTAAAATAAAACATAATCATCATCTAATATCAACCAAAACAATGCCTAAAATTACAACATACAATTTAATAAAAAAAACATGCAACCAAAATAAAGTATAATCATCATCCAACATCAACCAAAACAATGCTTAAAATTACAACATACAATATAAAAATTATAAATAAATATAGCGAGCTTAAATTAAATAATAATCTGCACAAATACTTACAATACTTTCTTCAAATCTCTCTTCTTTTTATTTACTCAATTTTCACCTTCAACCTCAATCCCCTAACACAAATATTCAAAACATTAAACTTATATTAAACATTATCAACAGTAGGTTAAAAATTATAAATCAAATTTTCGTATTAAATTAAAAAAAATTAAACTACTAAATTAATTTAAATATACTTACAATATTTCTTCAACCTTCTTCTCAAGAATACTCTCCAACTTCAACAATTTTTTCCATTCAAACTTCATCCTACAACCCCTATTTAACACCCCAAAATTAAATCCCAACCAATCCCCAAACCTATTCCCGAGACCTGCCCCTCCAATGCCTCCCCTGCCCTTCCAATGCCTCCCCCGACGCAGCATGCATGCAGCAGCTGCAGCCTGCCAAACTCCATTTTCCATGCGAAAACTAATGAAGTCGGATACACCTGGATCCGACTTTGAATAGTGTCGACATTATTTGAAGTCGGACTCAGCTGGGGACGACTTCACTTTTTCATTCGATACTGTTTGAAGTCGGATCCAGCTGGGGAAGACTTCATTTTTTTTCCCGACACTGTTTAAAGTCAGATTCAGCTGGTTTAGACTTCATTTTTTTATTCTTTTACTGTTTAAAGTCGGATTGTGCTGGAGATGTTTTTTGGTGATGTACAATATTTTGGGAAATAATATTGAACCTACAATATTTTGGGAAAAAAAACCCAACAACAATATCTATGTAAATTATCCATTAAGGATACTTTTTCTCAAAAAGTGGGTTTTCTTAATTCCATCCTTTCATAATGATAGTTTTTCTCAAAACCAGAATTTCTCAAATTCATCCTTTCTTAAGGATCGTTTTTCACAAAACACAAAAATTTCTTAATCCCATCCTTTCATAAGGATCGTTTTTTCTCAAAACTAGAATTTCTCAAATTCATCCTTTCTTAAGGATCGTTTTTCACAAAACACAGAATTTCTTAATTCCATCCTTCCTCAAGGATCGGTTTTTCTCAATACCGAAATTTCATAAGTCCCTCCCTTCTTAAGGATAGTTTTTTCCTGAAACAGGAATTTCCTAATCCTATCATTCTACAAGGACATCTTTCTGAAAACCAGAATTTCTTAATTTCGTCCTTCCACAAGGACTTTTTCTCAAAACATTAATTCTTTGCACAATGATGTTTTTCTAAAAAAATTGATCTTTCCTCAAAGATCTTTTCAACTCTACCTCTTCTTACAAATAATGAAAATTTGCAGGTCTAATATCCTCAAACAGGAAGGAGCATATTGTTATCAATAAATTCCAACATCCTTGACATGAAGGACTGGAGCAAATATGAAAAAGTTGTCTGGCACCTTCAACTAAAGATAGCACAGACAATTGTTAACAAGAACCAACATCCTTGACACGAAAGAGTGGATCTATCAAATCAAACATTCAATTCAAACCTTATAGCTCACGAAGAGTTAGTTCATGGCTCATTTTGACCAGTCACTCTTTTAACTTTTGCAGGTCCTATCTCACCCGTAACATGGTGTAGCGGATCAACTTTTTTAGATTCTGCCTCCCCGTCAGAGGTGCAACAGATCACCCCTGAAGTTGCAGATTCTACTTCTTCAAGATTGGAAAAATTATGTTTCTCCAGCAAATGGTGGAACATATAAACTTAACAACAAGTTTATCTCCTTGAATTTGCAGCGGAATAAGCACGACAACAATTTCATCTCCCTAAACATGTAGTGGAATGAGCACGACAACATTTTCATCTCCCTAAGTTTGTAGCGGAATGGGCACAGACAACAAGTTTAGCTCCTTGGAATTACGATGAAATGAACACAACAACAAATCTGTCTCCCTGAATTTGCAGCAGAACAAGCTTCAATAATTCCATCTACTTGAATTTGCGGCAGAACAAGCACGATAACAATTTCATCTCCCTGAATTTGTAGCGGAATGAGAACACCAAACAATAATCTTGTCTCCCCGAATTGGTAGCAGAACAAGGCTACGACAAACTTGTCTCCTTGAACATACAACAAAATAAGCACAAACATAAGTCCATGAAAGCGATAGCAAATCTGTTACCTTGAATTCGCAGTGGAACATATCATCTCCCTGAGGTTGCAGTGGAATAAACATACCAACAGATCATGTCTTCTTGAAGATGCAAAGAAACAAGTCACATAATTCAGGCTTCTTACTTTTCCAAGAGCAGACGAGATAATCAAAGCCCAAGAGGGTTGTCACTCCCTGCCATGATGTAGCATATCCTACATCCTCTAGAGTTTGCTTTGAAGTTAATAATGCAACGCACCAAGTGTTGTTCCAAGGCTCGCTTTGCCATTGGTGGTACGGCACACCAATTATATTTCAGGTCTATTTTCACTGTAATAGGTGCGACTAGACCAAAATCCAGATTATGCTACAACGATAGAGCCGTAGCAGATCGAACTTCAGATCGTGCCTCTTCATCAGGTGTTGTAGCTTGACCAAACTTGAACCCTTGATCCTGCCTCCTCGTCGGTGTTGTAGCTGGATCAAAATCACTTCAGACCATGCCTCTTCGTCAGGTGTTGTAGCTTGGTCAACAAAAATTTCTTGATTTCCAAATCTTTTCCTCATCCATGTTGTAAAAGAAAATCGTCAAATCTTGTTCCTTCGTCAAAATTGCGGCTGAATCAAAGCTAATTTTTGACAAGTCCGACAAAAATATCGGCACAACGTGCTTAAACACGGTTAAGTTTAAGACAATGGATAATTCAAATGTCCATCGAAAATCCATTGTCACAAATGGTCGAAGGAAAATAAATCCTTTGGGAAAAATCCAATCTCATGATTGGTAGAAACTGATTGTACCCAGGGGAATGGTACAACTAGCCCGGAGCAAACGGCTACCGGTAAAGGCAAATCAAAACCGTTGATCCCCGTGCTTTTGGGAAAAATGCAAAACCAAAAGCCGACAGAAATGTAGGCATAACGTGCTTAAACACGGTTAAGTTTAAGACAATGGACAATTCAGATGTCCATCGAAAATCCATTGTCACGAATGGTCCAAGGAAAATAAATCCTTGGGAAAAATCCAATCTCATGATTGGTCCAAACTGATTGTACCCAGGGGAATGGTACAACTAGCCCGGAGCAAACGGCTACCGGTAAAGGCAAATCAAATCCGTTCATCCCTGTGCATTTGGGAAGAATGCAAAAGAAGTGTAAACCAAGGACACTCTTCTTCGTCTCGTTGACAGAATTCTAGTATTAATCAGATCTTCTCGCATCATAGGAGTTGCAGTAGATCGACCCTTCTTCAGATCTTCTCGCATCAATGAAGTTGCAGTAGATCGACCCTTCTTTAGATCTTCTCGCATCAATGAAGTTGCAGTAGATCACCTCGTCTTCAGATCTTCTCGCATCAATGGAGTTGCAGTAGATCACCTCGTCTTCTGATCTTCTCGCATCTATGGAGTTGCAGTAGATCTACCCTTCTTCAGATCTTCTCGCATCAATGGAGTTGCAGTAGATCACCTTGTCTTCAGATCTTCTCGCATCTATGGAGTTACAGTAGATCGACCCTTCTTCATATCTTCTCGCATCAATGGAGTTGCAGTAGATCACCTTGTCTTCAGATCTTCTCGCATCTATGGAGTTGCAGTAGATCGACCCTTCATCATATCTTCTCGCATCAATGGAGTTGCAGTAGATCGCCCCTTTTCAGATCTTCTCGCATCAATGGAGTTGCAGTAGATCGACCCTTTATCAGATCTTCTCGCATCAATGGAGTTGCAGTAGATCGCCCCTTTTCAGATCTTCTCGCATCAATGGAGTTGTAGTAGATCGACCCTTCTTCAGATCTTCTCACATCGATGGAGTTGCAGATGATCGATCCTTCTTTAGATCTTCTTGCATCGATAGAGTTGCAGATGATCGACCCTTCCTCAGATCTTCTCGCATCAATGGAGTTGCAGATGATCGAGCCTTCTTCAGATCTTCTCGCATCTATAGAGTTGCAGTGGATCAATATTTCTCCTCAAGATCAAGCTACCTTAAATGGATCAAGTTTTGTAGACCTCGCCGCTCTGTTAGTGTCGTCGTTAGGTCAAGTTTTCTCCAGGTATTCGTTAATGTCAGAGTCGTGGCAAGCCAAAGTTATGAGCTTCTACAACAGACCTCCTCCTCTTGAAGATTTTGTTTATTAGGGCGGCTGAGCGGATCAGTGAAGCAGAAAAGAATGTGCCAAGAAGAAAAGAGCCAAACTAGACCAAATTAAAATGGGTTCCTTTTTGTCTTTGCTTCATTGTCATTATACAACAATAAACAAAGAGGGGCAGCTGTAGTAACCCATTTTTGGGTCTAAAATAACCAATAATAAATAAATAAACCTTATTACTATAAAAAAAGGCAAAAAAAAAACCTAAACTACCGTGGATGCCATGCAAGGCATCCACGCACCCTAATTGCATGACTCACCCCCTCCCCATCACTATAAATAGGGAGGCAAAGCAATTGAATTGCACACACAAAAAAATGAAGCCATAGAAATGGCGCAAGAAAAGGGCAGTGCCCTTTCGAACCATAGGGGCAGTGCCCTTTTAATGGTTCGAACAGTTAGTTCGATCGGAGGCCCTGTCGAGGTTCGTTCGGATCGATTTTTGAGTTATGGTGAAATGATGTGGAGATCTTGCTAGGGGTCAGGCGAAGTTCTTATTTCGAGCTTCTAGTAGGGTAAATTTTGATCCTCATCTTTGTATTTATTTTAATGTTGTTTTTTTGTAATGAATATCTTTGTATGAAATATAAGATGTTTTTATATTTGTTGGTATATTTTTTATTTTATATGTCATGTTTGTATATTTTATTTTGTATGCCATGTTTGAATAAAATATATTTATTTATGTTGTTTGATTGAATTTTAAATTAAAACTTTTTAGTATGGATTATTGTGAAAAACGTACCCTAAGTGTAAGGGTGCCATTTTTCGATAGTCTCTATCAAAAAATATTTTTATTCTAAATCTTAATTTTCAAAATAGACTTCCTTCAGTCGGGAGTCTAACAGAAATTATGCCCCGAGAGTAGGGGTGTAAATTTCTTCTCATCAAATATAAAATATTTTTTTTCTAAATTATATTTTCCCCATTTGAGAATCTAACGGAAATTATACTCCGGGCGTTGGAGTGTACCTTTCCTTTCATAAACATACATTTTTAAATATTATTTTAAATTAAGGGATCATAATTTCTAAATTATATTCGAATTCATAATTCCACCATTAAGGCATTACGTAATCGACAGGTACCAATTTTGGGCGTTGTGGGGGTGCTCACCCTTCCCCACACGTAACCGACTCCCGAACCTATTTTCTGGTTTCGCAGACCAAAACTCGTTATTTTAGTAAAAACAAAAAAAAACAAGTTTTATTAAAATAACCGGGTTTTCAGGTGTTCCAATCGCACCTAAAGTAAAAAAACTAAAGATTGGTGGCGACTCACCCGTTGTTACAATAATGAAACTAATCCTAAGCTCAATCTCTATCTCTCTCTTTGATCCAATGTCCTCTCCATTCTCTTCATGGTGGCAAGCCTTTATATAGGGGAAGGTGTAGGCACAAATCCTTCTTGGAGAGGAAGTTAAGTTGGACTTGGACTAGACTTTATTAAAGAATTAAATCTCTTTAATTTATTACAATATACTCTTTTGTCCAAGATTCCAACTTTATATTTCCTTCCATGTTTTCCTCCTCTTCTCGAGCTCCAGTTGCCACACAAAGTGTGTAGAAAAATCCAGCGTTAAAAGCTCTACAAGTTGGCTACCACTTTGCTCATTTTCCCCTCTGACGAAATGCTGTCGCGGCCGAGCTTTCGCTGCCTCGGCATCAGTCTTCTCTGCTCAGCAAGGCTTCCTCAGCTTCCCTTAGTAGAAGTTGTCATGTGGCTTGGCTCGATCAGGATCAGTTGTCTGCTACTTCGACCTCATCTTCCCTTATGCTTTCTGAGCTATGGCGACATCATCTTGCTCTAGCGGTGGTCATTCTGCAAGAATACCAATCATGCATTAAATAGTACTTTTTTCATAGAATAAACAGAATATAAGGTTCAAAGGCATAAATGGTGACATCTATGCATGAAAGGCCATAATTCAGCTCAAATGGGTATAGGTTGATTTATATTTGTCATGATAAGGGGTCAAAATATAAGACTTTTGGGCACCTATCACATGTCTTAAAGTTCCGCAACATACTCGTCAAGATTGATGGAATCCTTAGATTTTCGAAGCCAATCCTGAGTGCAAATCAAAGCTTCAACCATAGTCGGGGTTAATGAACTTTGAAAACCATCTAGAACACGTCCACTCGTGCTAAATGTACTTTCTAAGGCAATTGTCGAGATTGGAATAGAGAAAACATCTCGAGCCATTTGTGCAAGTATATGGTACCATGGACTATTCACTTTCCACCATAATAACAAATCAAATGAAGCTGAGTTGTTTTCTTCTTCCTCCTCAGTCAAATATTTATCCAACTCAGATTTATTTTTGAAACTAACTCGTTGCTTCTTCAAAAGACATTGTTGCACTACCAAACTTTTCTTTGATTGATGCAATCTCGTAGACATGAAAAATTTCGTCAGAATACTTGATTGAGCTTCGTGGACCTTAGCTTTTATCTGCAATAAAAGAATATTCATCAAACAAACAATGCAAATCTTTTTCAATCATCTTCATAACCTCACTAGAAACATTAGGGAAAAGCAAGTATACCCCAAAGTTCACAAGGCCCATCTTATGTCGCAGATCTAAGATAAATGCCAAGTAAACTAGAAAGTTCATATTTATGGCATCACCCCAATACTTATTGTACTTGTCCCTCATTTTAGAAGCCATGTAGACAAAATCTAAATCATCACTATTCATCCATTCATCAAGTAACCAATGTACCTCTATCAATGTTTCCCAAAGAAATTAGAGGTGACATGCAATGATATGGACATTTTCAATGTAAGATCAAAAAAGGGCTGTAGAATTTTTGTAATTCTTTGAACATTTTCTCAATCATCAAATGTAGGAACTTTATTTCCAACTGTGAGGTCAAGAAAAAAGCTATTGTCCTGAAAGAGTAATTTTTAAGATAATATCGGGTAAACTTTATTACTTAGAAAGAGAACCAAACAAAGAGATTCAAACATGAAAAAAACACTTAACGAACAAAAAAAAATAAAAAATTGAAAAGAGAAAAAGATGAAAGGACTCTCCTTCCTGAAAGAGGGAAAATTCAGTCACGCCAGTAAAAGATGTTCTCACTGTTGCTCAGATGGATAAGCATAGACTCAATTAAATGGCAAAGGTCATGGAAGTTTTCAACACACAAGAGATAAAGTGAATCCCCTATATGCTTGATAAGTGATGGAGGAGTGGCGAGCAAAACCAACAACAACTTCGCTGAATAGATCTGAACGCATTGGCAAACAACCACAAGATGGGATAAAACTACTGAACGACCACCGACAATTGCACATAAAAACTGAGTGTCGTGAGAAAATCTACACGAACGTAAATCTACCGCAAAGGTAGGCGAATAACGTGCCACAAGGCAGAGGCGTGCCACAAACCTGAGGAAAAGTATGCCACAAAGGCAGAGAAAATAAGCGCAACAACATGTGCGAAAAGAAAACCAAAACAACAAGATTCTAATATAAAAACTAGAAAAAACTAACGAAAATACAAAAATAAAAGCAGGGTATATAAAAAATGACTATCGGCAGTTAGTGACCAGTGCCAAAACTAGTGCTGCCGCCGACTAATTAAAACAATGAAAAGTGATGAAGCCGCTGCGCATGATGAGAGAAAAATCTAATATTACTTTATTGAATCAATGTATATTGTCATATAAGATATTTAAATCGAGATCTATAGAGTAATTTTATATGCTATAACCTTATTTTTAAATATAATCTAATATTTCGTAAATTAAACACACATTTAACTATCAACAACTTATTTTAAGGCGGAATAAGATAAATTCATAAATTTCATAGAAACTTTAGGACTTTTGTTTAGGTTATAGATAAGAAGTAATACTACTTACACTATGTCATAGAGAATTTAATTTCTACCGTGGTTAGTTTTTTTTTTAATTCTCTCTAGTCACTTTATTTTTTTTATTTTATTTGGTCGGTGATGACATCAATTTTAATGTTGGTTGTCGACCATGATAATCTTTTGATTTTCCTTTGTTAGTAGTTATTATATTATATCTATGTTTTCCTTTACATCTAATTTTTATTAAAATAATTTTGTTTTTGTGACACATTTTACGCTGCTTTGTGACACATCTTTCTCTGTATTTTGGCACGTTTTTATTGACGGTCAATTGGCCGTTTTTTTATTTTTTTTATTTTTTACGTTTGTAGATGATTTTCTCACGACGCTCGGCTCTGATTTGCGGTTGTCAGAGGTCTTTTAGTAGTTTGATCCCCTTTTGAGGTTCGTTTGCCGATGTAGTCAGATTTGTTCGTACCTATCTTTTGTTCGAATTTTTTGATTGAATTTTTAACATTTTCATTGTATAGTCCTTATATGTTGTATAATTTAAGGGTTTATGATTATAAAACCTTATTGTAGTTTGGATATTTTCTTTTTTTAATAAAAGACTTAAAAAGTTATAATATTGTTTAAAATCAGCATCTACGAATTCTACTTTATAGCAAAACAAGTTTGAACGAACAACGAATAACCTTTCGATTGTTGACTCGATGAAAACTGTGCAAAAAATGATTGAATTCAATTAATTGTTTAAATTATTCGAGTTATCGGAATATTTTCACACATATATTTCAAATCCAAGCTAAACTACCTAACTCCAACCATATATTCAAGTGGATTTATAAACTTCAAGTTATTTGAAATCAAGTTTTGCTGTTTACATTCCATTTTCGTTGAAAATGTTGACTGGTTTCATGAGAATAGAAACATGAGCACATGGCAGAAAAAGAGATAGAGATTGAGATAGAAGTGTGAAGAGGAGGAGGAGCAAAGGTGCATGGGGGTGGCTGACACAACACAAATGGTGGGGTGGGGGTTCAATTCAACCTTATCAGGTGTGGATGGTGAGGGGACAAATCTTCACCATCCCAACTCATTCATTACACTTGTTTCTAACCTCACCTATCAATCACCCATCACATTTTCAGATCCCTACATTCATGTGCATCTTTGTTTTTTTTCTTTTCATATACCTATAATGGTTCTCCTCCATTTTACGGTCCGATAACGAGTATATTTAGTTAGTTGGCCAAACTGTTTATCTTTTTTCTTTCCTATCTAACTAGGAGCTTCCTATTCCTATTCATTTTCTAGAGTTTCTCATTCTCCTCTCCTTTAGGTAGGAATATGATTTAAATTTGTCAACAAAAAAAAATTAAGGAAAAGTATTTCATGCGGCGGAGAAAATTGTTCTTTACAAGCGGATCTGATTTAAGGTTTAGTTTAAGTTTTTAGATTTAGAACTTAGTGTTTATAGTTAGAATTTAGAATTTAGTGTTTATAGTTAGAATTTAGAGTTTATGATTTATAGATTAGTGTTTATAATAGAGTTTTAGAGTTACGGAGTTAGAATACAATTTTAAAGTAAAATTAAAAATGCTTGTGGAGTGTTTTTTTCACTGCCAGTGCATAGAATAACTCTTAAACTAAATCCTCCTCCACACTAATGAATTTAGAGTTCAAAAGAGATTTCAAATACCTAAAAATGAATCTTAAAATGACATAACTTTGTGTTTTTAATAGTCTTAAGGTGATTACAAAATAATAACTGTTCAAATTTTTTCTTACCTCTTTGATAAGACACACATTGTAGACAAAACTGATTGAACTCGGGTCTCCTAAAATGAATATTACCCTCTCTTTCACTGAGACCACTCGTTGGTTCAACATGACCTTTGTTTCACATTTACCACCCTAATCACATTATACGTGCCTATAGCATCAGTTTCTATCAGATTCAACTGCATTCAAACATCACATTTAATGCTGTAGCCACTACAAATTCAATAGGGTTGGACCACCAAGATTTGAGTCTTGAAGTTCATGAAGGTCCCCCCCATACTGCAACATAAACCAGTTTAATTACATGGATCAAATTGAGAAATCTCACGTTTAGAGGCAAATCTGGATTGTATTTGTACACAACCCAGAAAACCAAATAGAGAAAGCACAATTTTCATGACCATTCATGTAGCTTTCTCACTGGAGCTGGCTGGCTTCATGTTACTTGGATTCTGGGATGTTTCCAGAATGGAAGCTCTGGGAATGAACAATTGTGTTGTTTGTGTGGCCGATTTTTCTCAACATTATCCCCATACACTTGTCTTGTAGCTATACAAGGATTTGAGATGACCCTTTTGTAGGCAACATATTAGAAATCTTCTTTTCCTGCATCCTGCATTCTGCATTCATCATGAAATGAATCAATGGTGCCTCTCATCGGAACTTACATAGTTCAGTCAAGGGATGCGAACTTAGATTATCGATAGAAAATACAAAAAAAATATAAAAAAACACATAAACTATATGGTGGTTTAAAATTTTAAAAGAGTGTGACTACCTCCTCCAGAACCTCTCGGCCATCCTGGTCCCCTATTTCATTTAATAATAATAATAATAATAATTGTTTTTGCTTTCAACGTATGGATATATGGTTGTGCACTATTTTATGACAAGTGGCTTTTGTTTTGTAAATTATGTAGGTCAATTGATGTAAATTTATGAACATGCATTTCAACAGGAGAGGACAATAAGACAGGTTTTCAGTTGATTGTGACATTTGGATTCAATCAATATTTTAGCAATTAGGGTTTGAAGTAGACACAAATTTCTCTTAAAACATGTTCTTAGAAAATAGAAACGTGTTATGTTGTTTTGATTGAATTGAATCATGTTGTAAGGAAATTCTTGTCCTGCTACTTGTTGCTTAGAAATTGGAACATTAAAATTCATTCTACCCTAACTAAGGTTTTAATGTTCATAAATGTACTACCCAGTTGTACCACTATATGCACCTACTCGCAACTCATCTGACGATCAACTTTAACCACCACAACGACTTAACTAACCTAACTAGAAAAACCAAAAGTTGTTAGCCAGAGCTATAATGTTATGGAAATTTGAAAACAAAAATAAAAAAAAAAAGTTAGATTTAAATCTAATTTCTAATATAAATTGTAAAAATAAAATACATACAATCATCGATAAATTAGTATGAATTTATCATACTAGTAAATTCATTCGAAATTTCAAGTTCACTACTAAACATGCATCTTCATTTAAAAAATAATCATGAGTGCTGCATTTGTATGTGTATTATTTAATTTACGCATTTTGAAATCCGAATCTAAATTCTAGTTTTAGAATTCAAATTTCCAGATGTTGCATGAAGTATATTTTAGGTTTAGTTCTCCCTTGTTGTACTTGAAAATTACTTTAAAAAAACGAAAATAGTGGGGAGAAGTATTAAGATAATTTGACATCGAAAAGTATTTTGAATGTAAAAACATTTGAGAAAAACCTGTCAAATTTAGAATTTAGGACTTAAAACTTTAGAATTTAGGGTTTTAAATTACGAATTTAAAATTTAAAACTTATATTTTAATAGGAAGGGTTGTATTTCTCACTTATCATCGAAAAGTATTTTGAATATAATATAAAATACATTTAACAAATAATAAAGTAGGCCTCAATACAACAATTTGTATTTGGTGGGCACTGTTTGTTAGTCACTCTCAGGTGGGCCAAGTTGAGAGTTGAGTTGCAAAGCCAATGGCTGAAACATTATCAACAACCATGTTTGTTGATGAAAGTAAAACCCCTCAAATGACTGACTGACCGTTGGATGCGAATATTACCCCACTTTCAACATTCCTAACCTAATTATTACCTCTGGGGTTTTGTTTTTTTGGCATTCACACTTACAGTCACCAAATCATGCTCGGATTACCCTTTTGGAAGGTTATTTGCCTGTTTCTAAAGAAAAAAATCTGTCAAAAAAGAAGAATCAGCTGCAAACTAAACAGAATATAGTCAGTTCATGTAAATTACCAGAAACATGATGACATTTGTTTCCATCAGTTAAAAACTGCTTACTGTTTTACAAACAGCATGCATATTGATAATAGAAAACTACTGAATAGAAAGTTGTGAATTCTGTTTCAGTAGGACATGTATAAATGACAAAACTGTGTCTACAGAGATAACCGATGAGTTTCTTCTAAAGAATCAACCACTTCCAGTTCTAATAACCTCCTTGAGGGAAAGGAAATCGTCGCGAGGATGTGCTTCTTCAACTTGAACTTCTACTTCATCTCCTACCTGACATCCAATAGACACCCATGCAGATGCCTGAAATCCCACCTGCAACCACTCAAAATGTCAATATTAATGCAATCCAAATCTGTCGTATTAGTTGGTTTCTGATATGAAATGATGGCTATATGACTACTAAATATCCGTGCCTCGACTAGAAACAAGGCTGCAATCCTGTCCTTGATGAATCGAAGGATCAATGCACGATATTTCTTCTCCCTTGGTTGCCTTCTCAGAAACTCTATTATCCAATATCGGAGACTGCTGGTCGAAAGCGTCCTTACTGTTCTAACCTGCATATTTACCATTGACGCCATCCCTTCTAGCTGACCAGCCGAAAAAGGTGGAGATTCACCTCTAAGAAATGCCTTCACCTACACGGAAATATGAAAACGTTACAGGCATTTTCAAACAAGATCCTTCTTCTTCACAATGTCAAAATTGGTATCAAGACATCTAGACTTGTAATACAATGATGACAAACACACCCACAATGTAAAAGTCAAGTACGATGAACAATATTAGCTTAATAGAAGCCGCCACAAGAAACATTCTTAATATTGATTTATATCAGGAAGACTAGAGAAAAGACCTGATAATGAGCAAGGAGATCCAAATATCTACGGATGGGTGATGTAAACTGAACATAACCAGGAATCCCAAGAATCCCATGACGAATAGGCTTCCTGAAATCAATTTCAGCTGCACGCATTATTCTAACAACGGCAGAGCTTCGAACTGGCCCTTCAGGAAGATGTGAATATGCAGATACATCAATATTCGACTGTGGCTGTCCTCTATAGGGTAAAGGAATTTTATTGCAAGATCCAAATGTGGCTACAACTTCTCCACAGAGTATCATCATCTCAGAAACAAGCCGCATTGCAGGGTCTGCCTGGTTTTCAACGTAAAGATTAATTGATGGTTCAGGGTCCTCTGGGTTAACTACTTTGATGCGGGCTTCTAGGGTGGAAGTATCAATTGCACCCTGCAAAATAAGAATGCCAAAGGAGTATTAGGGGATGTAAATTCAGAACAAGCCTGTCTTACACAGAACAAAATAAACCCAAGGCAATTAAAATGATAATGAAGTACAGCCCGACCTGCTGGCGACGCCATTTTAACCTTAGAGCAGCTGCTTCAGATAGAATTTTCAGTTCAGCCTCCTCTTCTAGGTTCAAATGAAGCAGTTCAGTTGCACTCTCATAGGTCAGCATATAAGTTGGTTTAATGATTGAGTTTTGAACTGAATACTCTGCAATGCTTTAGTACCACAGACATGTCAGATGGTCTTCATTAATAAAATTATAAACTAACATCTAACGAAGCCAAATATAAAAACTGAAACAGTTTTGTGTCCAAAATGCAAGCAATCAAAGAACATGCACACAAGTAGACACACAAATAGAGACCAGAAAAGAAACCATAATAAGTATCATTATTTTCAGTTCCTTAAAGATGCAATTATGGCAACAATAATTATGAATAGTGGAATAAGTTTACTCGCAAATAAATATACAACTCAACTCGAAGTCCTATGGAAGCACAAAAAAAACAACTTACTAGACCTCCGGACTCCGTGGAAAGATTGCAATAGCATCACAGTACTGAGTCGGTCTTATGGCTCACTCATAGAGCCTAACATAAACATACTGCTCTAGACTCATTGTAAAGATTAAAATACTTACCCCCATCACATTTCTGAGTCAACCTTATGGCTTATAGAGCTTAACATGCAGTCCCACCACCCTCCAATTTAATGTAAGCATAAACATAGAGATTGCAAAATCTCCGTACTCTGAAAAGAAGCAAAATAATAAATTGACACTTTACCTGCCATCAGGGTGAAGGATAACAGAAACACTGACAGCTTTGCAAAGTTCCCCTTGTTTCAAACTCATCCCCTCCATGGCAAGTTTCTCAGGAAACATAGGATAAGTTCCAGTTGGCAAGAAAACAGAGGTTCCTCTTTTCAATGCTTCCCTAAACATAATTGAGTATAAAAAACGATCAAAGAAAAGTATTCTAATCTACACAATTTCAAAAAAAATAATACCTGTCTACTATGCTCCCAGGTTCAACATATCTAGTTGGGTCTGCAACATGTATCCATATTTTCATGCGGCCATCTTGCAACTTTGTTGCACTTAAGGCATCATCAAGCTACAAAAATAAGCAATTTCAGGGGGGGAAATTGACATAAAAAGGAAATAAAATTCATGTCAAGAAAGTGGTGGCAACTACCTCATCAGCCTCATCAACATCAATAGCATAAACCTTCAAGTGAGTAAGGTCCTCTCTGTTCATCTAAAAACAAAGAAACCTAAGTGAACACAAGATAAAATGATAACCATTATAAAATTCTTCATTGGTTCACATTTATCATTGTAGAGACTCGTTCAGAGATAAGTAGAAGAAACGTTTTTGAAGACCAAAGAGCTGGTTTTTGACTTGCAGATATCACAAGCTTAATACTTTTCTAGTAAAATAAAAATGGAACCTTTCAATAGAGATTGAAGCCAGATTACCTCATCTGAGTCGGGTGACTCAGACAGACTACTTTCAGCAGCAGCTATAATCTCATCAGAATGGTTTGTACGAATGTTTAACTTTAACAGATCCAGATTGACATGCACAGGAAAATAACCAATGTTTATGAGGACGTTTTTTGCAGAGGATGCTGTTTTTGTAAGTCCCATTGCCTTCAGAATCTGGCAAGAATAAGAGAATGGGAAATTAACCATGTTATTTTATACAAATGCAAACAGAATAAAGAAGTGATAAAAAATTCATCATTTCCCCCCTTCAAACTAAAACCTATGATCTTATGGTAACGAGATTGTCTTGATTAGCCCACTATTATTACAATATAGATTGTGTTAAGGTCACAGGTCTGGATCAAGTCCCCGGACGATTCACAGAAAGTCAGCTTCGATTAAGGGAGCCTTCCCGTTCTTGCGATTTCTACCATGTGAAGAACCTAAGATTAATTTACACACAGACACACATGTATATATATATAATTCGTTGAGGGGAGCTCCTAACCTTAGAACTTGTCGAGGGGAGCTCCTAACAAAGAAAGAGAGACTTCAAAATTCTGCTTGTTTTATTACTCAGATTCATCCCCCTTAAATAGAGGTTATATAGGGTTCATTCTTCATAATAGGAAACTAAAATTAAAGGCTTTTATTGTATTAAGATAATTCTACAATAAATTAGTCTAATTAAGAATATTAATTAAATATACTTATTTGGCTTCTTTCTATTTTTTGCGCCATCGGTTTCTTTTCTCGCCTACAAAGGCAACCGTAACATGATAAGAACTAAAACAGAAATTAATAGAAAGCGGATAGAAAGAAGAGATCGAGGGAGGCAGACCGCAGAGAAAGAGGAAGAACAGTTCAGAAAGTTTTCATTCATTCATTCAATGATTCCAACCCTAGTCAATTCAGGGTTTTTAGCCTCAATTTGCAAAACGACGACGCATCAATAAGACCAAAACGACAGAGCACTATAAACACCAAAACGACAGCGCAGTAATTAAAATATTAACATAAACGGCAGACTTAAAACGACGGCATTTAACTAAAGAAACAAAACATAAAATGACACCATTTTCATTGACTCTAAACGACGTGTATCATAGCATTATGAGATCAAATTCGGAAGAACTCAATAAAGTCAGACAAACTACCATTCCAGCAGTTTTCCTTTGCTCATCACTGTTGCAAGCATCAATCGTATATGCTTCAAGAGATTCAATTTTGTATCGGGTTTTCTCATCCACCATCCAGGAAGATTTGGCAGGTTTAGTAAGTGCAGGCTTTGCTTTAGCAGACATAAGTAATTGCACGAAGTCCCGAAGTTCTTTCTCAGCAGCCTCCTTGGCAAGTTTCTTGTGTAAAAGGTCTTCCACCTAGATATGATAATAAATAAAAGGAATGGGTTAAGGTGCAAAAATCACTGTCTGACTAGTCCAACTTGTATATAGAAGCTCTTTGACCGCATTTTTTAGTTGTGTCAAAAGAGCAGTCTACAATACTTAATCAACCATTAAACCAACATTTATTGTGCATATACTTGTCCTGTCGGTCGAGGCTCATAAATGGTACGAGAACCTTTTGTTGCCAGCACAGTGAAGTATACTTCATCACTCGATAGCAAAAGATGGGCACAGTAGCTCTCAAGAGGCTCTGAACTGCCAAAAATCATCTGCACAGTAACATAACATTACCAAATGGACAAGCAAACAGGTGCACAATTCAAATGAAAATATGGTACCTCGGCTAATTCTTCTGCCGTCACTGACGCATTCTTTTCAAGAAGCTCAACCCAAGCAATCTCCAGTAATGTTGGGTCCTACACCAAAATATTTTGTGACAAAGTAAACCACAAAAGAACACCTCAACAAATTTTCTGTTTGTCATCAAAAGAGCAAGTTGAACAAACCAAGTTTTCGTGAGCTTTTTGGAGAAATCTTGAGATCTCAGTCTGATCAAAATTTTCTACACCTGGAACAATATATGTAATTTGTTGTGGTTTGATGGATGATGTGACACCATTCTGTATAACAAGAAAAACAAAATGTAACATTAGCTCAAACAATCTGAAAACTCTAAACATCTGGCGTAACAAACACGAATTCTAACACCTAGCAACCTATTCAACATGCCGCATGAGTTGTTTCTACAAGAACCTGATCGCACACCATCCAATTCTTCTTTCCATCAGGTCTCTGAGCAACTCCGAGCAATACCTTATCCGTATCCTTCTTAAACTCCAGAAGGAATCCCTTGTCTAATTCTCGATTGACAAGCTTATCTTCAAGAAGCTCACCGCTACTTGTTAGCCTGAATTTGATAATAAAATTAATTGTCACACTCAAGTTCAAACAATTACTCTAAATCAAACATGAAAGTAATATTTTAAATCCATCTTGATTAAGTAGCAGAAATGATGTTAAATATCTCCCAAATCATGTAAGTAACTTGCCGTCAAAATTTGGCATTTCTTAAATTACTTTTGGGATTCAGTATATAAACACAATACAGGTAGACTCTGTATCATTTTACATTCCTTTTTCTTCTTTTTTTGTTATGAAACGGTTAAACATAAATATGTTCATCGCGTTCTAATTACTAGTTCAATTTTAGTTAAATACAAATTTTCACCAAGAAAAAGAAAATAAGAAACCCGAATTCAAACTTTACTTGACACTGGCGCGAACTCTTCTGCTACTGCGCCAAGCTGTTAGCTCTTCCATGACGCAATCAACGAGACTATGAACCGAATGCGAAAGACCACTGCCATATCCTAGAAACTGATTACCGCAACAAAATACAGGAAACCGAAGCCCTAGCTCAGAGTTTCGGCGAAACGGTAAGGAGTTGAATGGGCGGAAACGGCAGCAAAACGTCAATAGAGGAGATGATGCGGCGGAACGAAACAAAAATCCACCGTTGACGGCGCGAACCGCCATCATTTCTTAACCTTAGTGAAGGAGGAATCTATGGTTCATGTGGTGAAGGAAGAAAAAAGAAGCTTGGATTTGCTTGTTCGCAGTAGCTCTTGGCGATAAAGCCGTATGGAGGCCCGGATGATATTTTTGTCGCCAAAATTACCCGCTAACTTAATCGGGTCGGGTCGTCCGCTTTGTTCTTAGAAAAAAAGGCTGAGTCCAACTCCATAGACCATGAGCTCTAAAGTACGTTTGAAGATTTGGGGTTTGCCGAGTGAACCGTAATAAATGTTGGGCATTCGGTTCAGTATTAGAAGGATCGTACAAATACAACTGCACCAAGATTAAGCCTGGGATAATTTTTTTTCCCTTTTTTGGTATTCCAATATATGTCTAACACTAAAAAAATATTAAAAAATTAAATTCTAAGTTTTAATCTTAAATTTTAAATTTTAAACCCTACACCCTAACAAATATACCATACCCTAAATTTTCTAAACCCTAACCATAAACCTTAAACTTAAAACATAAACCTTAAATTCTAAACCTAATTTTAAGTATAGGACATAAATAAGAGCATCAAAAAGAGGCAAAAGATTTACATCTATAAGCCAATCCCAATCTTTGCATATGTAGTTTAGATATTTATTTTTACACTATCAGTTCAATAAAATACATTAGGTTTAATCTACGGTTTAGCCTTTAAAGTATAACATTTTTCTTATTTTTTAATTTTATATTTTTTTAATATGACTTAACATCAATTCGTTAAACGTTTAGTCCTTCATTTAAAAGAAAAACTGACATAAAGTTCAGACTAATAAAAATACCTCATGTTAAAAAAAATTGTCAATGAATAAGAAATCAAAGGAAAATAATTATTTAAACCGATATTATTTTGTAATAACCTTTTTATCATTAAAAAATAATATTTATTTAAAAATAATAATTTTTTTTTTGATACACAAGCTATGTAAACCAACTTTGTCTATTTGAACCATAAAATCTAAAACTTTAAATTCTAAAATTATGAATTCTAAACTTTATACCCTAAGTTCTAAAATAAAAATTTTATGTATACTTATGTATTAATATTGATGAATCTTTGAACTTTTGTTAAATGTTTAGCTTTAGTTTGCTACTTTACCAAATGATTTAATTATCTATTTTGCTATGGCATTAGAAAATGTTTGGTAATACTTAAGCTAGAGTGATTCTGGAAAGGTTGAATTGAGTAATGCAAGATCATCGTCCGTATGAGTTATTTTCCTTACCTTTGTACTCCTCGTCACCCCGTGAGTAAACTCCATCTCTCAGTTTATTATCTCCAGTCGTCGTCTATTCAAAATTGTTGCAGAACCGTTTAGTTTTCTTCATCGTCAATCTCCATCACCATGATGCCATTGGAGTAGCCTCTTCGCTCCGACCAAAACATTGACCTCCACTCGCCGAGACTTTGTGTCGTTGTCATGGAGATCACTTGTAAGTTTCGTCAAGGAGATTGGATATTTTTTGTCATGATGTTGGTCGATTTTCGCCGTTCAAAGCCGTTGTAAACTTCAAAAACTTCGTTCTTTTAATTTTTTTCATTATTTTCTATTAATTGTTGGTGTTTTCCAACCCTACAGAGTTGCTTGTGGCTAGCATACGTTGTCGGTCGTTTTATTCTGGTCGCCATGTTCGTCGCCTACTGAACTGAACCGCTTCAGCTCTGAGCCTGTCTTAGCCAGATTGGGCCTAACTCTATGAACCGGTAGCAAGGCCTATTAGAGGTCATTGGGTCGGCATACGATCGAGGGTTTCAGCCCAGTTGCTAAATTGGTTACTGTTTTATTGATAAAATATATATGTATGATTCATGTTTTATAGTTACCGTTGTCTGCTTTAACTGGATTTTTGTCTGTGGTATATTATTAGGCTAATATTAAGTAAGGGTGGGCAAAAAACCCGATTACCCGGTCTCGGTTCCGAACTCGGTCGGACCCGGTAGATTTTTACCCGAAATTGGTTTCGATGGGACCGAAATTGGATCTAAAATTTAGGTCTCTGTTGTAACCGGGACTGGATCCTGATTTTTTAGAGCCGGTACCCGGTGAGTATCCAATAGGACCGGAATTAATACCGGGTACCTGGTACTAGTCTGGTACCGAATGGCGTTGAAGAGGTTTGAAACAACTGAAGGCGCTCCTTTATTTCTCTTTATGTATGAATATTATCATCATGACTCATTTTAAGACTTCAACCTTCAAGCATACAATATTATGTTTTTGTTATTTAATATTATTATTGATGGTTGGAATTTTTTTCCCCTGCTGCTCAAATTTTATTAATAATAGACTAATTGACCGGGTACCCGGTATTGGTACCGGCTCCCACTAGTACTGGATCGGTTCCTGAAATTTTGGACCCGGTCTAACCGGGACTGGTTCTAGTTAAAAGGAACCGGTGGTTACCGGGACTAGGACCAATTCTAGACAAATTGGTCGGGTACCCGGTCTTGCCCACCCCTAATATTAAGTCTGCAAGTTCAGCCCTGATCCAACTGGTAATTTCTTATGGACCTAAAATATCCCCTTAGGTAGGTTCCTATGCTTTCCTTATGGACCTTAAACGTCTCTTTAAGTTGGTTCCTACGCTCAATAAGCCTTGTGTAATTCCTTATAGATACAGTTCTTGGAAACTGTATATTGATATTCGGGTATATGGTAGTTAGTTGTTTAAATAAAACCTTACTGCCTTTTCAAAATATACTTTACTAAAATAATTTATTAATGTTTGAAACTATCATAATGTTTCACTTTGCACTTATCAAAACGCACTAAATCTTCTAGCTCACTCCCCTAAACTTGTTCTTTCAGATATTTTTTGATAGACTTTTTTGGACCGGTACTTGGAGGACCAAATAAAGAACACCTATGTTATTTTTAAGTATGACTTTTACCAGATTTATTTGTACTTTGTTTTATTAATGAGTTTGGTAAATATGTATTTCAGACCATGTATTTAATTTGTTATGAGATTTTGAGACTTTATTTGTAAGTTTATCCGAGTAAGAAGTAGTGTTGTAAATAATTCTAGTTTAGTAATTGTACTTAAAGTTTACTACTTATGAGATTAGAGTTAATAGTTAAATGTATCTAGGACTCCAAATATAACTAAAAGTCATACTCTTAGAGTCTTTTAAAGAGTCTGTAACTAAATATTATGTGAATATATAAAACAAAATAGACAAATTATGTTTCTCTACATGGTATCAGAGTAATTTCGGTCCTATCGCAAAATTCCCTTAATGGAAAAACAACCTCAATCAACATCGAGTGAGCTACAATTCTCTTCAACCTTAAAGGTCAGTCTGGTAAATTTTTCAGAAGTAACATGTTTGACTGTTACTTATCCAAGATTTGTGGGCTATGATTATCTTGAATGGTCACAATCTGTTAAAATTTTTCTTGTTGGCCGAGAAACCCTAGGGTATATTACTGGGAAAATTAAAAAAATCTTTGTTGATGACTAGAATTTTGAAAAGTGGGCTCAAGAGAATGGTAGGGTCATGTCTTGGCTGCTCAACACTATATCCCCAAATGTTGGATCTCAATTTCTTCTTTATGAGACAATCAGTGAAGCTTGGAATGCTGTTAAAGAAACCTACTCTGGCACCAACAACAATTCTTAGTTGTTTGGAATTGAAAGCAATGCCTCTAATTTTAAGCAGGAAGGGATGACTATTACACAATTTACACTACTCTAACAAACCTATGACAACAACTAGATTTATATGAGGCAAATGAATGGGAGACCGCCAATGATGTTGTTTTATACAGAAAAATCACTATGCAAAAGAAGATTTTTAGTTCTTGAATGGGCTAAATAGAGAGTGGGGTCCTGTCAAATTCAGAATCCTTATCTGCAGCCTTTTACCATTTCTTAGGGAAGTGTTCTCCAGGATCAGAAAAGAAGAAAATAGGTCATATATGATTTCTAAAACTAATGTTCCTGAAAATTTTGTTTTGATTACTCAAATTTTTCTACTCAAAAAAAGGGAAGGATAGTGTGCGACTGCTGCAAGAAACTAGGACACTTGAAAAAAGCTGTTTGAAGTTACATGAAAAACTAACAGATTGAAAACCTCCAGTCCAGAAGGCACCTAGGGAGTCTTACTCCAATGCAGCCACAACTAATCAACCAAGTGGTTTCACTAAACAACAGATGCTAGAGCTGCATCAACTATTTAAAAAATTTAATGGTAGCAGTGACGGAAATCTAACCTTAGTAGAGGATGTACCCAGCACAAATCCTCCTCCACTGCTTTTTTTCACTACAACTACAACTACAACTACTTGGATAGTTGACTCTGGTGCTTCTAACCACATGACTGATAACATAGAACTATTCTCTAATTGTAGAACTAAGTGTTTTGAGATAATAATTGAAAAATATTTTGGACAAATTTGAAAAGAATATAAAACTTGTCTTTTAAGTCCAAACAACTTGAAAATATGTTTGAGGCATTTAAAAAAGTTTTTGGCAAAGTTTTTAATGATTTAAATCAGCCAAACTTGAGATTTCAGCAAGCCCATACCGATACGGTGTACCCCGTATCGATACACTTTTGCCCAGGTTTTGATTCTGCCAAAACCTGTATCGATACAAGATTTGCCGTATCAATATGGATAGGGATCGTTTCGATACGCCCCTTAAGCGTACCGATCCCTATTTTAACGTCCCCAATGGCTATTTCCCAACGGTCTTTTAAATGGCATACCGTACCGATATGCCCTCAAGCTTATCGATACGCTTAGGCTGGCAAGAGTCCAACTGCTAGTTTCTGAAGAAGAGCGTACCGATACGAGTCCTCGCGTATTGATACGGAAGGCTCCAGAACAGCATTAAAGATGAGAAATAAAGTCTCCAACGGCTCCAATTCAACCCCAACGGCTAGTAACAGCTACAAACTCAAAGAGGAGTATAAAAGGGACCTCCAAGCATCTAGTAATGGTTAATGCTTCAATTGTAATACAACATATGATTAAAATGTGTCTTAGTGCTTAAGTGTCAATTCTTTGTATAGACAAACACTAGTGAGCCAAAATTGTTAGATTTGCTCAAGTGTTTTAGGATTGGGTGAGAGCTTAATTGTGCAAACAAATACCTATTAGAGGAATTTGAGTTTACTTATTTTTTATCTCTTTGTAAAGAGGGTTTGATCAAGGCTTTGGGTAGAAAGCTTGATCGGTTTGTAAGGGTTTCCTCCTAAGCCTAGAAAAGTGGACGAATCAATAATGGATTGATTGGAAATCCTTAGTGGGAAGCTAAGGTAGTGAATGTATACATTGGTTAGAAGGTTGAACCACTATAAATCATCTTGTCTTTATTCTTTTTAGCTTCCACACCTCTATCACCCAAAATTCCACTTCTCCACCACTTGGCAAGCAAGAACGGTTGAAAGAATCGAGCACCATAAAACCCAACACTAATTTTACTTCTTCTTGCTCAAAGGGTTCTATTAAAACAGATAATGGTTCCCTCGCATCAATTAAAGGCATTGGTTCTGTCGTTATAAATAGTGACCTAATGTTAGATGTTCTTTTTGTGCCTAGTTTTGATTGTAACCTACTATCTGTGAGCAAGCTTTTTAAGGACTAAAACTGTTCTTTCTGCTTTACTGATACAAAATATATTTATAGGCACTGGCTTTGAGAAAAAGGACTGACAATGCTAGGTTGCAAGGTGGTCTTTATATTCTTTCCAGTAACAACACTTTTGTAAATATTTCTTCTCCTTATTGTTTTAATTCCTTAGGAAAGATTGATATTGTTATGTTATGGCATTTTAGGTTAGGCCACCCTAGCTTTCATTACTCTGTAAAAATGTCCCTACATTTGTTTATTAATAAAAAACCATCTTCTTTTAAATGTTATATTTTCCCACTTGCTAAACAAACATGAGTTCATTATTTACCCTCATCTTATAAACCCTCACATTCTTTTACTTTAATTTATAGTGATATTTGGGTTCTTCTAAGGTGAAGAATGTTAATGGAAGTAGATGGTTTGTAACCTTCATTGATGACCATACTCAAACTACTTGGGCTTACTTGTTGAGAGAAAAATCAGAAATGTCTACTGTTTTTCAGAAATTTTACAACATGGTAGAAACACAATTCAAAAGCAAAATTCAGATATTTAAATCTTATAATGAGGGTGAATTTTTTACACAGTCCTTAGATAATTTTTTTTATAGAAAAAAGAATAGTCCAAATCAGTTCTTATGTTGACACTTCACAGCAAAATGGAGTTACAAAAAGAAAAAATAGACACCTATTGAAAGTCACTAGAGCTTTAATATTTACAAACCATGTACTAAAGTATTTGTAGAGTGAAGCTTTGTTAACAGCTGCATACCTTATTAATAGGATGCCTAGCAAGTTCTAAATTTTCAATCACCTAGGGATGTTTTCTTATAAAGTTCTCGACATTTTAAACCATTATCTTCCACTCTTCCTTTGAGAGTATTTGAGTGCAATATTTTTGGGGAAAATTTAGACCCGTCTAGGACTAAACTCGATCCAAAGTCTTTTAAGTATGTTTTGGTAGGTTATTCTTCACTAAAGAAAGGCTGCAAATGTTATCACTCACCTACTCAAAAATTCTTTAATTCCTTAGACCTTACTTATTTTAACATGATCTTTATTTCCCCAAGGCTGCAACTTAGGGGAAATTATATTATCTCCAGCCTACTCACAGTCAGATTTGTCCCTCCACTTCCTCAAATTTCTTACCTCCTAGCTATCTATTATTACTTGATTCCCAAGTTCATGTTGAATTCCCCAGTTCTTTACCTATTTCTCAAAATACTACTTTACCGTCTACTCTTATTACTCCACAAAATCTACATAAATTAACATTACAACCTTCTAAACCTCTACAAGTTTATACCAAAAAAGAAGGAAAATTTCTGAGATCATTTTGCAATTTGACATTTGTCGGAATTGAACTTGAGTTCGGCTGCCTGTGAAGAAAATGGAGGTAATGACTCAACTGATATTCTTTCTCATTTGCTTTAATTTGATTGTGTGCCTATTGCTAAGAGAAAATGAGTTAGATAGTGTACTAAATATCATATTCAGAGGTATGTTGCTTATAAAAAGTTGATGCCATCATTTAAAGCATTTACAACTTGTTTAAAAGTACATGTTCCTAAAACCATTGAAGAAGCCCTATAATGTCCTAAGTGGAGAAGGGCAGTTGAAGAAGAAGTTGAGGCACTGAATATGGACTATTATTGATCTTATTCAAGGTAAAAAATCAGTTAGTTGTAAGTAGATATTTGCTATTAAATTTAATTCTAATGACAGTATAATGAGGCACAAAGCAAGGCTAATTGCTAAGGGCTTTTGTTGGGATTTTAGGGGCTCGATTCGATCAACCAAACTAGCTCACCAAGTGGTGGAGAGATGGATTTTTGGGTGGAAGGGTTGTGGAAGCTAAAAAGAATATTGACACAATGATTTATAGTGGTTCAACCTTCTAACCAAGGTCTACATCCACTACCTTAGCTTCCCACTAAGGATTCCTCAACCAATTCCACTAATTGATTCGTCCCCTTTTCTAGGATTAGGAGGAAACCCTTACAACCGATCAAGCTTCTACCCAAAGCCTTGATCAAAACCCTCTTTTACAAATAGACAATGAAAGCAAACTTAAACCCTCTAATAGGTGTTTGTTTGCACAATGAAGCACTCACCCAAAACCTAAAACACTTGAGCAAATTTGACAATTTTGGCTCACTAGTGTTTGTCTATACAAGAAATGACAAATAAAGCACTAAGACAATTTCTTGATCATTTGATGTTTGACAATTGAAGCATTAGCCTTCTCTTGATGCTTGGAGGTCCCTTTTATACTCCCAATTGAGTTTGTAGCCGTTACTAGCCGTTGGGGATGAATTGGAGCCGTTGATGACTTTATTTCCCTTCATAAATGTTGTTCTGCAGCTACCTGTATCGATACAGGTGGAACGATATCGATACGACCTTCTTGAGGAAATAGCCGTTGGGCTCTTGCCAGCATAGGGGTATCGATACACGTGGAACGGTATCGATACGGCTTGATATTTAAATGGCCGTTGGGAAATAGCCGTTGGGGTAGTTGAAATGGGATCGGTACGCTGACGTGGCGTATCGAAACGATCCCTCTCCGTATCGATACACTAAACCCTTGTATCGATACGGGTTTTGACAGTGGTCAAACTGAGGCAAAATGGTATCGGTACGGGTACAACCGTATCGATACTGGGACGTTGAAAATACAAGTTTGGCTGTTTAAAACATGAAAAATCTTTGCCAAAAACCTCTTAAAATACCTCAAACATAAATTCAAGTTGTTTGGACTTAAAACCAAGTTTTAAATTCTTTTCAAATTAGTCCAAAACATTTTTCAATTATTATATCAAAACATTAGTTCTACAATCTCCCCCTTTTTGATATAATAAAACTAACTTGAAAAATTGTTTGGGATTCTCCCCCTTAAACTTTAAAAATGTGAATAAGAGATTAAATGTATGAAATCAAATAAAGCTCCCCCTTATTCATTTTAAAATTCAATTTTTCAAACCATACTATTTCTCCCCCTTTTTGTTATATCAAAAAGAATTTAAGACATTTAAGTTCAAAATAACAATAGAGGTAAAAAGTTTTGACACAAATAAGAATTTGGTTTAAAAATGGCTCCCCCTTACTCAAAGCATCATCAAAAAAAAATTAGTCCATCAAATATGATCATCTAGTTGAATAAACTAAAAATAAGACAAATTAAATCAAAACAACTAGAAATTTTACCAACACTTGAACCCAAGGGAGGATGTGAAGCCTTCCTTCTTCAAGTGTTCTTCCTTGTGTGTATGGAGCTCCCCCTCAATGTTGGACTTGTTGAACATCTCCATCACACCTACAATAGACAATCAAGTAACTTTTGGTATCCAAATTGCTTTGGATCCATAAACATTAGTTGCAAAAATTTTAGTCCCCTTAGGAATCCATTTTTCAATGTCATCCTTTTTAATTGAAGTACTAAGTCCTTTTGGGACCCAAATACTTCTAAAACATTTTCCTTTAATAAATCTAGGGGCACTAGATTGTCTAACATAAAAATTTGATTTTCAAGATTGTTTTTCTTTTCAAGCTCTTTGGAAATCAAATCTTTTTCTTCTTGAACTCTTTGAAGCAATTTTTGTAAATCAAAACATTTTAATTCAAATTCTTCAAGTTTTGCTTCAAGTTCAAGTTTGGTTTTAGAAATCAAATCTTTTTGAATTTTTAACTTTGAAATCAATTTATTGTTTTTCAAAATGTGGCTTTTAAAATCTAAAACCAAATCATCATAGGCATCTTGTAATTCATCAAAAGTGTAAGAACATGAAGTAGATGAATTAGAAGTTACCCTTGAATCTTCTTCGATGGCCATAAGGCAAAGGTTGGCTTGTTCATCGTCGGTGGAGTCCTCATCACTCCAAGTAGCCACATATGCCTTCTTCTTATGCTTGAAGTGCTTGCCCTCTCCTTTCTTTTAGGTTCTCGTTCAAGCTCTCTCAAGGCTTTCTTCATGAACGGGGCACACTTCTTGAAGAGATGAACTATCTCTTCATCTTCATCCTCCTCTTCACTTGAGTAGACATGATGGCAAGTGGAGGATTTGAGAGCCATGGCACTTGCATTGATGCCAAGCCCTTTGATTTTCTTCTCTCCCATAGCTCTAATTTCTTCCCTCTTCTTCTCATCCTCTTTGTTCTTCTTCATGATTTGATGAGTAAGGAGAGACCCCATGAGTTCATCAAGCTTCAAAGTCTTCAAATTTTTGGCTTCGATGATGGCGGTCCTCTTTGAGTCCCAAGACTCGGGAAGTGAGTAGATGAGCTTTCGAACAAGCTTCTCCTCCGGGATGGCTTCTCCATAGCCTTTGAGACCATTGGTGATGGTGGAGAACCTATCAAACATCTTCTCGATGTTCTCTTCCGGATCCATTTTGAGTTTTCATACTCAAGGGTTAGGAGCCCAATCTTGGTCTCCTTGACTTCATTTGTTCCTTCGTATGTGACTTCAAGCTTGTCCCATACCTCCTTGGCACTCTCACAAGAAGACATCTTCTCATAGATGGATGGACCAAATGCACAAAATAGAATGTGCAAGGCTTTGCAATTTAGCTCCATCTTCTTGCGATCGTCGGCACTCCACTCCGCTTTACTTCTTTGAGACACGAACGGGCCATCTTCAACTACATCCCATAGCTTGTAATCTCTTGATTTGATGAAGAATTTCATCTTTGTCTTCCAATGGGCGTAGTGGTCTCCGTCAAAGAAATGCGGTTTGTCGATTGATTGTGCCATTGAGCCGGTTGATGAAAAAGTGATCGAGCTTGCCGGATCTTCTCAATAGGGTGTGAATCCTCTTCGATTGAGCCAAGCTCTGATACCAATTGTTGGGATTTTAGGGGCTCGATTCGATCAACCAAACTAGCTCACCAAGTGGTGGAGAGATGGATTTTTGGGTGGAAGGGTTGTGGAAGCTAAAAAGAATATTGACACAATGATTTATAGTGGTTCAACCTTCTAACCAAGGTCTACATCCACTACCTTAGCTTCCCACTAAGGATTTCTCAACCAATTCCACTAATTGATTCGTCCCCTTTTCTAGGATTAGGAGGAAACCCTTACAACCGATCAAGCTTCTACCCAAAGCCTTGATCAAAACCCTCTTTTACAAATAGACAATGAAAGCAAACTTAAACCCTCTAATAGGTGTTTGTTTGCACAATGAAGCACTCACCCAAAACCTAAAACACTTGAGCAAATTTGACAATTTTGGCTCACTAGTGTTTGTCTATACAAGAAATGACAAATAAAGCACTAAGACAATTTCTTGATCATTTGATGTTTGACAATTGAAGCATTAGCCTTCTCTTGATGCTTGGAGGTCCCTTTTATACTCCCAATTGAGTTTGTAGCCGTTACTAGCCGTTGGGGATGAATTGGAGCCGTTGAGGACTTTATTTCCCTTCATAAATGCTGTTCTGCAGCTACCAATATCGATACAGGTGGAACGATATCGATACGACCTTCTTGAGGAAATAGCCGTTGGGCTCTTGCTAGCATAGGGGTATCGATACACGTGGAACGGTATCGATACGGCTTGATATTTAAATGGCCGTTGGGAAATAGCCGTTGGGGTAGTTGAAATGGGATCGGTACGCTGACGTGGCGTATCAAAACGATCCCTCTCCGTATCGATACACTAAACCCTTTTATCGATACGGGTTTTGACAGTGGCCAAACTGAGGCAAAATGGTATCGGTACGGGTACAACCGTATCGATACTGAGACGTTGAAAATACAAGTTTGGCTGTTTAAAACATGAAAAATCTTTGCCAAAAACCTCTTAAAATACCTCAAACATAAATTCAAGTTGTTTGGACTTAAAACCAAGTTTTAAATTCTTTTCAAATTAGTCCAAAACATTTTTCAATTATTATATCAAAACATTAGTTCTACAGCTTTACACAAACCTATGGAGTTGACTATAAGAAGACTTTTACTCCAGTAACTAAATTTAATTCTGTTAGGATTTTATTGAGCTTAGAATGAATTGTGACTGAAATTTACATCAACTTGACATTAAAAATGTTTTTTAATGGAAAGTTGAAGGAAGAAGTTTATATGTAGATTTCCCGAGATTAGAGGATGATAAAAATAGTCAGATGGTTTACAAGCTCAACAAATCACTTTATAGCTTGAACCAATCATCAAGGGCTTGGTTTAAGAGATTTACCAGATTTATCTTGAAAATGAATTACATATAGTCATTGTCTGATCACACACCGTTCTCTAAGGTAACATCAAATAACAAAAGAGTTATCTTGATAGTTGTGGATAATATAATCCTAACAGGTGATGATGGTGATGAGATTTGTCAACAAAAAAAACTGCTGAGCAAAAAATTTGAGATTAAAGACCTATAAAAAACTCAGATATTTCCTAGGTATGGAAGTGGCTAGATCTGACAAGGGACTAGTTATTAATCAAAGAAGATATGTTTTGGATTTACTTGAAGAAATTAGGTTAATGGGCTATAAACCAATAGACACTCTTATGGATGCTTGTTTGAAATTTAGCAAAGCAGAATTAGGCCCTAAGGCAAACAAAGGGTTATATCAAAGGCTAGTAGGAAAGTTGATCTACTTATCGCTAACTCGACCAGATATCTCATTTCCAGTTAAAATTATTAGTTAGTATATGACTGACACTAGACATGAACACATGGTAGCTGTAAAAAGAATACTGAGGTATTTGAAAGGTACATCTGAACATGGTTTGATTTTTAAGAAGAGCCTTGACAAAAGTGTAAAGGTGTTTTCAAACTCAAGTTGGGCCAGTGAGCTCACGAATAGAAGGTCTACAAATGTTTATTGTACTTTTGTTTGGGGTAACTTAGTGACATGAAAATAAAAAAAACAAACAATGGTCTTAAGGAGTAGTGCTGAAGCTGAGTACATGGCTCTAGCCTTAGGAATGTGTGAAGGGATTTGACTACTTAACCTACTTGAAGAACTTGGAATGTGTCATGGTAAATATTTTGAGATTTTTTGTAACAGTCAGTCTGCAATTCAGATTGCTAAAAATCCAATACAACATGATCGGACAAAACATGTTGAGATAGATAGATACTTCATAGCAGAAAAATTCACAAGTGGAGTTGTACCACTATCCTATGTTCCAACAGAGGAATAAGTAGCAGATATACTTACAAAGGCTCTGCCTAAAGTCCTGTTTGATAAATTTATGTTCAAGCTAAAATTATACAATGTATACTCACCAGCTTTAAGGAGAGTGCAAGTTTATCCGAATAAGAAGTAGTGTTGTAAATAATTCTAATTTGTAATTGTACTTAAAGTCTACTACTTAAGAGATCAGAGTTAGTAGTTAAATGCATCATGATTCCTAATGTAACTGAAAGTACTACTCTTAGAGTCTTTAAAAAAGTCTGTAACTAAATATTATTTGAATATATAAAACGGAATGCAGAATACACAAATTCTGTTTCCCTACATTATTATAACAACAAAAATTTTAATTAAATATTTAGATTTCTCGTAAATGGGTTTTCTATTGTTGCATATAGATTTGTAAACCAAAATTAGTATTATGATTTATTACTATGTTTTGAGTTGATGGATTTTACTGTTCAGGCATTATTTTTGATACTATACATATACTATGTTCTTACATTCGGACTTAGTCTCATTTTTAGTTATTTTTTTAAATTTCAAAATGTTTATTTCACATCACCCATATATATAATTTTATTATAATATGTTTAAGGTTTCTTGAGGTGTTTGAATATAAGTTGTGGCTTACTAAATTTAGTATTATCGCATAGGCTAGGCTTAGGGGTTACAACACTCATAGCGACTAAGTCTTAACTTGACTAAGATTGTGCAATTACAATAATTAGGACTCAAGAGCTCGTAGATTCGAGCATGCTTAAATGTTTCTAAGATTTAGAGGTTTTAGTGAGATAGTTTAGACATTATATCAGAAAAAGAATTAATTTGTATTTAAACAAATAACTTTAATTTATATTTAAATAAACTCTCAAATAAATTCTTATTCCATTTTACATAACTTATTTGAATGCAAATAAAAATAAATAAAAGCTTATAATTGTAAACAAATAAGAAGAGAGATATTGACTTATTTATGAAAAATAAATAAACGAGGTCAAATTTTTTTCTTAATAATTTAGCTAAAACTTCTATTATGGGAAAATAATATGTATTACAAGCATATAAAAGGAACGAGTGTAAAACATGTTTATACTGAAAAAGAAAATGTACAAGAAAGCAATACATGCTAGAAGATCCATGTATTTGGCATTATATATATATAGAAATCATCGGCACTGCTGAGAACATAAGCTCTGGATCTGAGAACTGCTTGCGCCTGGCAAAAAGTATGTGGTGGTCCTTCCGCTGGGGGAGCATGTTACATTAACTTGGCTGCCTAGTTGGGTGGACTGCAATGATAATGCATTTCCATAGTTTAAATTCGAGCATGCATGTATGTATGTATGTATACAACGGCATTCGGAAACTGGTTTCCACCACAATAAATAAATCAATGCTTGCAGCCTTGCATAACAGCAACTAAGAGAAATGAAGACCAGGCACCCACCTCCATGCTACCCGCATGTCCGAGGATGTGTCAAATAAAGGTGTCTAACACGAGTTATTTAAAAGAAAATGAAGAGTCAGATGGATAGAACCAACAGTTGTATACCCGTTGAGGATGAAATCGTTTTCGACAATTCATGCCTAGTACCATAAAATGTCTCATTTTCTTTCATCTTTCTAATCTTATTTTTCCTGTTTTGTTGTTCCAGTTAACATACTTAAGATTAAGAACTAGCTAACACGGTCAAAATATTTGTTATATGGCTATCTTAAGTATGAGCAAAGTTGATTCCGATTGATGGATGTTAAAGCATAAAGAGAGGAAGACAAAATGAAAAAATGAAAAAGAGATGATTTTGTTACCGAGCAGAATGTAGGGTTGGTATTGCATCTCCATCTTGAAGTAGGTACGCAGGACAAGTAATGACACCAAGAGCAATGATCATTTGCATCGACTCCGCGTAGGAGCATAACCAATCCAAGAGTCAAACTGCAAAATTAGCATCATTTTGAAATGAAAATCGCAATTAAATGTCACCAAGTGTAGATATAAAATCAAACCAGGGAAAGAAAACTACTCTATGAGCTTGGTAGTAGTAAATAACAAAGCTCCTTGATCAAAAACTGCTTTGATAAGAAAGAGAGATCGTTCGAGAAACAAATCGGTTCATCTGCTTACCCCACAATTACAAGGATCAAAGAAACAGCCCACAGAATACACTGATACTTCTTGAATTTAGGTCGGGGTGAAACTGATTGTCCAAGAGGAGCATATCGTTGACTAACCCATCCAAACTGGGGCCGGATGAAAAATACAAATCCAAGAAGGAAACCAGTGAGAAATCCCCCAATATGAGCAAAGTTGTCGACATGTGGTAGGATTCCAACTGCTAAATTGACGGCGATGATGACCACGAGAGTCACAAACATTGCTACCTGCAAAATGCACACAAAATCGAAGGCATTTCATCCTGATACCAAGAACAACATACCACAGTTGTCTGTAACATGATTAATGGTTGAGCTATTTATGTACCTTATTAGCATATATTGTCCAATTAGTAATGAGTTCAGAGAGCATGCTTCCAAGTAATCCAAAAAGCGCACCAGAGGCACCAACGGAGATATTTGACTGGAGGAAAAGAGCAGACATCAAGCTCCCACCAAATCCAGAGATGACATAGAGCAATCCAACCAGTACTGCAACACGGTAGCACAAAAATCAAGCAAGATTTCATACTAACTTAAAATAGACACATTCTCATTTTGCAAGATGTTAGAGATGCTCAATACTCATGAGATGGTAAGTAATAAGTCTAGCTAAAATTTCAACGAACTACAGATAGCTTTCGGTAAATCAATGGCCTTAACTCAAGTTATGAGGGCGATTCGAGTAAGTTTGCTTGAATTCGAGGCCTATAGCAGATGTAACAAAAGCTATAGAAGAATCTCAAAAAGAAAAGTGATCTAATGAGAGCCTAAAACCCTTTGAATGACTATCAATGAAACTAAATGGTACGGTCAGTACAAACACGGTTTTCGGAATGACGGGATAGTCTTCGAAACCAAAACGGATGACAAGAGAAGAAAACATGTGGAGAAACAAAGAATTATAGGAGTCAAAGATTAAGCAGGGGATGCTTTTATGTAACAATTCATAAGGGGCTCAAGTCTATAACACAGAAAAGCATAAATTCAGCTAAGAAAACAGGTATAGAACATGAACAGATTCATCTACAAGTTGCAGTGTCTAAGCAATGAAGTATGGATTCATTAAAGCACATACTGAAACCAAATTCTCTTTCGAGGCGGATTCCAATGACTAAAAGACTCAACATATTAGCCAGCAAATGAAGAACCCCTCCATGTAACCAATTGCAAGTGATGAGACGCCATCCCTGGTCTCCATGAACCACTTTATCTACATCTAAAGCCCCCATCTTCTGCAACCTAAACCCACAAATAAACATGAACCCATTCACTTAAACATAACAACAAACAGTTTGAACACAAGAAACATGAACCCACAAATACTTACGTTTCGGAAGAAGGACCCAGAAGAGGATTCTCCTTGAAAGGCTGAAAGGAGAATCTGCCTAAGAAATCAGCGATACAAGAAACGGAGTTCTTGGGGCAATTATTGACGTACATGGTGATGATTAACATAACAGTGTTGGCAACAACGAAAACGGGAATCAACCACGGTACCCATTTCTTGAAATGCTTGATTTCTCTGTAAACGATTGGGGTTGGGGACCTAACCGGCGGGGTTTCCACATCGACCGGGTGTATCGAATTGCTGGATCTGGACCTCCTTGAATTGGCCCTGATCGGAGTTTGGGCGGGTGAAGGGTCGGTGGCCATGGGAGCTGAAACTGCGAGAAAATAATGATTAGCCCAAATCGGGTTTTAACATCCAGATGAAGCTCGATTGAGCAGATAAATTAGTCAACAACCAACAATCTTGGCTGCTGGAAGAATTGATATCAGGGTTCAGACAACTTCCTAATACACGGAAAATATGTCATACAAATGAATTTATTTTCTTTAAAGTATTCAATTTAAAACATCGCGGCAAGTATAACTGTATACCTACTCCAATACTAAAAAGTAATAATTCCCCACATGCTGCTTTTACATAAAGAAGTTTGACACTTTGAGAGGGAAATTGTTTTTTTTAATAAAATTAATTCTTAAAGATGTCGTCAACAAAGAGGGCGGTAAACTAATTTTTGATTTATTTTTGGGTAAACTACATGGGTGGTCACCAAACTATTACTCTTTTCCTGTTTTGGTCACACAACTAAATTTGTCGTTAAAATTGTCACTAACATTTTATTTCGTTATTGTTTTACCGTAAAATATTAACGGAGATTGTGACCTGGCATGTTTTAATAACAATTTTAGTCCCTAAAATTATTACATTATATCAATTTAATCTTAATATGAAACAATTCATCAAATATTTGGACTAAACCCCAAATTTCACATCTCCTGTCTTCTTCCTCTGCAACACTACTCTAAAAATTAATTTGCCAACTCTCAGATCAATTAAGCTTAAAGACAAATGTGTTTGTACAGGAGAAGACATGATCAAGATTAATCTTCGTGTTGACGGTGTAAGGACTAATAATTGAATGAGAATGCTTGAAAATTCCATTCAAGCCCTTCCAGGAGTTCAAGCTGTAGAAAATAGAAATATCTGTTGAGATCAAAAAGATTTCAGTCTCGTACAAATCGGATATGACCGGACCAAGAAACTTCATCAGAGTGATAGATTCAACCGATAGTAGCAAGTGTATTTTCCGAATGCGAAGGAGGTGAAAGGGAGTCTCATAGAAAAGAAGAATTCAAGCAGTAGTTCAGATCCTTCCTGTGGAGCTTGATTTTCACCACTCATGTATTTTACTATTTTTAACTTCCATGGTGTTTATGTATGTCCCGGGAATTAAGCATGGATTGGATACCAAAGTAGTTAATATGCTAAGTGCTAACTGCTACCTATAGGTGAGATTATAAGGTGGCTGCTATCAACTCCAGTGTTTATGTATCAGTTCCATGCATATAGTTAAAATACACCTATAACCTATTCATATAAATACATACACACACGTCACATTGAAGCGTGGCGGGGTTGAGTTTTTTCAAGGATTGCGTTTCTAAAATCAAGACAGCAGGTTGTATAAGGCAAGCATGCATTGTTAAATTACCGAACTTCAAGCAACCGTTTTGTCCATTGCCCCAAAATACACATCCAGAAGACTGGGAAACACGTTGGCATTTGTTTTGGCCAACTGTTTTTCACCGGAAAGGACGGATTCTTCATTTTTTAAAAATATATTTTATATATAATCTGAAAATAAATTTTGCAAAGATGTTACAAATCATGAATGTCGACCTGTTTTTGTCCTGTTAAAATTGATTAGTGATTCAAAAAATCGTCAAACGTTTGGAGTTGTCATCGGTCGTTTTCGGTTAGGTACAACCGAAAATTTATATGTCTGGTCTGCGTTTGTACTGGAGTATGGTTGAGTTTGGAAGTCGATTACGCGTGAGGAAGATTAGGACACCCCTACGACACCCAAAATTAATACCTAAAAGGATTACATGTTGTCTAAAAAAAAAGCTGTTAATAAAATAAATAAAAATGAGATAATAAATATAATAATAAATTAAAGTAATAAAATATGAAATACACATACACATTGGAAGATTTACAGAAATATTGTGGTGGGAAATTTCTTCCCAATGTGTGCAGATTATTTTTAAAAATATTATTGTTTGAACAATGAACCTAAAGTCGGATTTTGATGAATTCGAATTTAAAAAAGATCTCAAAGGCTTACTCAATTGAATCCAACTTTGGGGTTGGTCCAAAGTCTCCCTCAGCTAAATCTGACTTTGGGGGAAAAATTCCCTGAAGTCATCCTCATTTGAGTATGACTTTAGGGTAAAGTCAATCACATTTGGATCCGACTTCAGGAAATTTCATGTTAGGCAACTTGCATGTCGTGCAGGCATGAGAATCTACCATGCACATCCATGAAAAGATTGGTCGAGAAAGAAAAAATGCATGCTTTGAATGGTGATGGGTTTAGGGTATTTTAAAATGTATGGGGTAGATGTTAAAAATTTATAGTTGTTAGTTAGGCAGAGATAGGGGTAGTATAAGGGATAAAAAATTAATTTTTTTGTTAAATAGTTAAGTTAAGGTTAGAAGGAAGAAAGTTAAGATTGAAGAAGTAGAAGAAGATAAAGAAAATAGTGGAGAAAATATTGTAAGTAGATTCGAATTTTTTTAGAGTTTTGTTTTTTTAGTTTGGTAATTTTATTTTGTTATTTTGTAAGTAGATTCGTTTTTTTTAGTTTGGTAATTTTTTTGAGTTTGATAATTTTATTTTGTTATTTAGTATGTAAACATATATTTTTAATTTTTTCATGTAGTTTATAATTTGAGTTAGTTCGAATTTGGATTGGATTCGGATATTTTTAAAATTTATTTGTAAAGTTGATTTACTATGTTAGAAAAAATGATTATGTTAATTTTTGATAGGATAAGTATATTATTAGGAAATATATTCGAACTATATATTTTTAAAAATTAATATAATATATTTATTAAAAGATATATATTCAGGAAAAAACGCATCCATGATGTTAGTAACCGGAGTTATTTTTTTTATTTTTTGATGAGCATTTTGATTTAGTATGTTTTATTTTGATAATGCAGAGAAAATGAGCAACAGCAAATTTATGGCGATTGTTCATTACAATGGTCAAATGGTGAAAACTAATGTCAGGGTTGTATTTGATTCTAAAAGCAGTACGAAGATGAGATTCGATAAGGAAATCGTGCTTCGAGAAATGAAGGAGAAAATATCACAGAAAATTAAGAAAGAGATTCATGGTTTACGTTACCGATGGATGGCATGTGACAATCTGATCAGATATTGTGCAATCACTCTCCAAGATGATGACGATGTTGCAATGATGATCGCATAGCATGATTCTATAGGAATTTGATATATCAAGTTGTTTCCCGAGATGCGTGATGTTCCCGACCCATCTAGAAACGTAGTTGGAGAATCAACTCAAATGAATTTTGGTAATGAGATTGATATGCCCAGAGGTTGTTTTGTTGCAATGTTGACAGGTGGAACATCAAATGCATTTCATCAAGCCGGATCTTCAACATATGCTTCATGACACGGGCCGGGTTTTGATCCTACTGTTGAAGCTGATGTGGAACCCTTACGAGGTCGATGTGGAGAATCACTTGACGATTCCAGCGAAGATGAAGATATTGGGGATCACGATTTGTTCCCTGATGACTTCGGTACAACCCCTGATTTTGGTGTTGGAGAATTCGTTTCGTATATGTGAGAAATTACATTCTATGAACCTTCTTCTCACGTGAGTTCGGTGGATTTCGATGCAATAAGTGTGCATGAATTCTCGAATTTACCCCGATTAACCTTGAGTCAACACGGTGAATTATATGTTAAGCTTCAATTTGATGACAAGAATAAAGCTATATTGGCACTGAAAGAGTAAAACATCAAGAACCACGTGGACTACGTTGCCGCAGAATCCAACCATAAGACTTTCTTTACCAAATGTGTGAAATACAGACGTGAGTGCAATTGGAAGATTCGAGTGACGAAGCGGCAGATGTCAAATCGTTGGGAGGTCACAAAGTATAATGGTGTTCACACATGCTTACGAACTTCCATCGACTAGGACTACCGAAAATTGGACTCTAGCATAATAAGCCATCACGTAATGAAGTTAGTTGAAGCAAATCCACGAGTTCCAGTTTCAACGATTTAGGCAAGCATTGCTACAATTTGAATACCAAATAGATTACAAGAAGGCGTGACGTGCAAGAGATAAGGCAATGGACTTGGTGTACGATGATTATGATAAGTTGTACAACGAGCTACCAGCTTTATTAGTAGCACTGACACATTTTATCCCCGGCACCATAGTGAGGTATCAAACCAAGGATGCGTACGACTGAGAAGGTCAAATTGTTGAAGGCAATAAATTTTTTCATCGACTTTTTAGGGCTTTCAAGCCTGCCATCGAAGGCTTTCCCTATTGCAAACGTATGATCCAAGTCGATGGCATATGGTTGTATGAGAGATACTCTCATATACTGCTGGTTGTTGTTACGGAAGATGGTGACAACGTCTTCCTAATTGCATTCACAATTGTTGAGTAGGATACGATGAGCGCTTGGAATTTATTTTTGACGAATTTACATGAGCATGTCGTCCAAGAAGATGGGGTATGCATTATATTCGATCGAAGGACATGTATCAAAACATCAATTAATCGAGACGGAAGTCATTGGACACCACCGTACGCATACCCTGCCTATTGTATTCGTCATATCAATAAGAACTGCTACGAGTGGTTTAAAAATAAATATCTTCGTAGTAAGATTGAAAGCATGGGTAAGCATCTTTTTTTCAAACTAAATTATATTTGCATATCCATTTATTTATTTATTTATGTTTTTTATTTGTGTTTACTAATAATATTATGACACATGATATCTACTAATGCGGCCACATTTTGAGAGGAAGATGGCGAATTTAATGAAGTACGATGAGAAGGTTTAGAGTTGGGCAAACGAAATCGAGAGGGAAAGATGGGCCCAATCATGTGACGAAGGTGGTAGACGATACGGGCAAATGACTACCAACCTTGTAGAGTGCATAAATGGAGTAATAAAAGGATCACGTCATCTCCCAATAGCAAGCATGGTGAAAGAGACGTACTATAGGTTGGCAGAAGTTTGGGTAGTTAAAGGGAAGAAAATTGAGGCCTTATTAAATATGGGGCAAAGTTGGGTTCCTAATCTTGTGACGAAAATGAAAGAGAACATGACGAAAGCAATGTCGCTAAAGGTTCAAAGCTTCAACCAAACTAATCAGACATTTGATGTTATTGGTGCCAGATGCAACAACGAAGCAGCGCACTCAAATGTATTTTGAGTCAATTTCAAACATAGTTGGTGTGATTGTGGAGCATTCCAAGCATGGCGATATCCTTGTATTTATGCAGTTGCAACGTGCATGCATGTAGGGTTTGACCCATACACTTTTGTTGATAAATGCTTCGATCTCCATAGGATGGTCAATATTTACAGAAGTGAGTTCCCACCGATTGCAAATTCAATTTATTGGTCGTCGGTAGAGCATGAAAAATGGTTACCGGATCCTACACTCCGTAGATCTTTAAATGGCCGACCTAGACCGACTCACATCTACACCAGTATGGTTCTTCATGATAGAAAGAAGGGACAACAAAAGATATGTACCATATGTAGGGCCGAAGGACATTCTAGATAAAATTGTCCAAATGAACCAAGATTCGTGTCAATGCCTCTATGATTTCCAATTTTTGTATTTGAAAATGTTATGTTATGTTATGTTATGTTGTGTTGTGTTGTGTTGTGTTGTGAAACAATTCAATTTAATAACTTAATTTTTGAATTGTTCATATTTGAAAATATTCGAGTTTGTTTGGACTTTAAATTAATTTTAAAAGATCTAATATAATCGATTCCAATTGAAAAACATTTTTCTTTTAAATTGTTATATCAACAATTGCTAAATTCAGATTGTGCAGTTCTCGATCTTATATTGTACCAATTAAATTGGATAATTGATTGACTATAATAAAAACGAAGGATAGAAGAAACTAAACAACTTTCTTTCTTGGTCCTCTGATTTGCTTGCAATTTTAGATACAAAATAAAAAAAAATTCAAACATTGCATTTTAACATAGTCCACTAAAGTTATTAACTACTTGAAATAAAAAAGTTAACGATGCTTATGTCCACCGGTACCACATCCCAGTGGATGACAAGACCGATCAGGACTGCGTCGACGATGGGGCTGAAGTTGCTGCTCTTCATCGCCATTATCATCGTTCTCATTCTCGGTTCCAAATGGCCCACCTATGAAACAAGGATTGTGGTGGTGTTTGTTGAACATAGGGGTCCCAAATTTAGGTTGATACAGATACATAGGGATCGATCCTTAAGGAACACTCGACGAGACAGTCATCATCGGCGAAAATACATCGTAGGGGTTGGCCGTAAGAGGTATAAAAAAATCCATGTTCTCGCCCAAGTTCGAGTAATTGGGTGTCAATAAACCCTGGTCTGTATAAATTAGGATCATCAAACCCTACATTACTTGAAGAGCTCCCTTCCACATTACTTGAATAGCTCGGGGCCACTTTCGATTGTACACAAGTAGGAGCCGATCCTTTTTCCCATATAGCCATTGGTTTTACTCCGCTCATATATGGCTCCCATGTCGTTTGCCAACCCGTAGGGTCTCTACTACAAATATGTTGCCCTTGTGATGAGCCCGTTGCAGCCTTTGATGATTTACTTTTGCCTCCATATTTTTCCGGAACCTTTCGCATTCCTTCCGTTCAGGCTGATCTATTAAGTACAGTATTCCATGACTACGATAGTAGATCATGTACTATGAACTCTCGAAATCAAAATCGACAGCTTCCATTGGATGACGTTCCAGCACCGATGAACCTCTATTTCTCCACAAAGCAATATAGTCGTTATGTTCGACTTCCCAATCCGTATCTGGCCTGCCACATCCATCACAAGCATGAAGATGGTAATTGTCACGTGGATTGCGCGAAATAGGCTGGTGGAAGCCAAATTGCCTCAAGACTCTATCTGTAAAGTGGAACTCGGCAGTAGAGAAATAGATCAACGGTGTAAGACTACACCATAAAAGTGAATCCTTCATTAAATATTCTGGTACAAATATATGGTCATCTTCGTAGGCCTTCTGTAAAGTGTTCATTAGTCCTATATTTTATCTGCATTCCATCTCATATTATTGTTGTTCTTAAGTACATTTTAGGCATATTTAGGTGCATGCATGCATTATTTACAATATAATGAGGAACTAATAATGAGAGTGGATAATCAGAATATAAACATACATTAATAGATATGGAGAATGGAGAACTAATAATAAGGGTGGACAATCAGAATATAAAGATACATGTTCTGCAGCCTACGAAGTCAGCTAAAGGAAAAGAAGTATGGCAACAACAACAAGCCTCCTAGGTTAACCTAGAGACAGGTCAAGTCAACAGCTGCCAGGGCAGCAATAAGAGCAACAAGAACCCCAAAGGAGCCGGATAACCCACTTGGACAACAAGCAAAACGCAACCAGATCAGGAAGTGGTTATGTTTGGGAGATGCACCTCAATGCACTCCCGACATAACTTAAATTTATTTTTAATTTCTTTCTTTTTATTTTCATGTTTTAGAATTAGACTTTAATTTATTTGCAATTTATTTTCCACATTTTATTTCCAGATATAAGTATTTATTTCAGTTTTCTTTATTTAGTTTACTATTTTTATTGTCAGGTTTTAGGAATAAATAAGCAGGACCAAGAAGAAAGCCCAACAAAGAGCTCGCCCACCATGCCGTCGAGACAACTGAAGGCAGCACCCCGCAAAAATGTGTAACGGCTAGTAAACCACTAACTGCTAGTTGCCAACGGCTACATCGTAATGGGTATTGAATCTCGTAACACGCGTCGTGAAAATCTGCCCGTTGGAATTTAATGTCGCCACGACATCTCTCGGTAAACCCTATATATATCTCACTATTTCATTCATTCTCCTCACCATATCTCCTTGTTTAAACTTCTTCTGCATCCTCCTACTTTCTCAACTATTTTCTATTTTCTAGTACTCTCAGATTACAACCAACTCACACCTATGACAACGTCACAATCCAAACCCGCCTTTCAAAGATTCTTCTCTAGGCTAGACTAGGAAAGGCACCGGACTCAATTTGCCAACAGGGCAGTATGAGAGGAGCAAGGGTTCCACTATTACATGCAGATAGGAGACTTAGGTCTCGAGGCCGCCCTCTTCGAGAAGATCCACAACTAAGGGTGGAAAATTTTGCTAAGCAGTCAGAGGTGGCCAGAATCACACTCATCCAGGAATTTTACACCCACCAACCCCGCCCAGAAATCCCATTCGTGTTTGTTAGAGGGGAGGTAGTTAAACTCCACCCGACCACCATCAACATGTTTTAAGGGCTGGAGATGGACGACAACCCCTATGAAGAGTGGAGGCAGACGATGACAGCAGAGGATTAGGACCGGATGAAGGATAGACTTTGTGAGCCAAACACCCCGTGGCTGGCGAGGAAGCACAACGGTTCTATCCAGCACTGCCGACTACTACCAGAGGCAATGTTGTGGAACACGTTCATCAAGAGGCGACTACTGCCCACCTCCCACAACACAACGGTCGACCGACACCACCTCGCCCTAATTCATTCCATCATAAACAACATGCCGATCAACGTGGGTGATATCATTTGCAAGAAGATCCAAAGCTGCTACCGGAAATCCAAGGGCAGGCTCTACTTCCCCTCCCTCATCACCAGCCTGTGCGTGAACTTCAACGTGCCCACCGACCCAAAAGACGTCATGACACCACCCTGGGAAGGCTGGACAAGGAAGGTTCGGCTCCAGATGATGCAAGCACCCGAAATAGAGCCGATCACACCTTCTCAGCCGTCAGCCGACAACATCGCTGCCCTGGCAGCTAGAGGCAGTACTGAGGCTGCCCAACAACCAGAGGTCATCCAGCTGCTCAAGACACTAATCGACAGTAATAAGAGGATCGAGAAGTAGTAGCTGAGCTTTATGAAATATGTGGGGGGAAGTCCAAGAAGCCTTTGTGGCATATCTCTTGCAGAAGTTCCCCAACGACGGCCCCTCCCTACCCACATTCCCAGAAGACTTGGCCGTCGCAGCTGATCCTAGAGAGACTACACCTTTAGAAGTAGTTGTCCGCCACGCTGCTTTCCACCGCCAGATGCCCTCTCTAACAAGATACCCGTTCTACTCAGCCACCTCCGCTTCTAACACAGTGATCGACACTCCCGAGAGGTATCCACAACAATTCTCTCTAGCCTGCACAGCAGAAACAGTGGCAGACACCTCCCTGTCCAACAATGCTGAACAATAGACGACAGCAACAACGACACCCATGGCAACAGAGGATCCACCAGCAGAACCTATGGCAGAGCCAACCAGGAAGAGAAAGTGGCACATAATCTCAGCCGAGCTGGAGGAAGAGGAGTCAGAATCTGAACCAAAACAAAGTAAAGCTCCTCGTCCCACTCCCAAAAGAGTCCAGCCGCCATGGACAACAAAGATATCACATGCCAAGTCTGCTACCCGGACATCTGCCAGCCGCCGCCTTGTCATCTGGTCTTCATCTTCCTTCTCTGCCGCAAAGACTCCAGCATCTTCTCAGCCCTCCGCTAACTTCTAACGTTATTTCTTTTCTTTTATTGCTTATTTTTCTCTCTTAATTATCTTACTTGTACTTATTTTTTTGTTTTTTTCTCTTATTGTATTTTATTTTGTGCATTGAGGGCAATGCCCATCTCGAGTTTGGGGGGTTAGCACTCATCATGTTTAGGCATATTTTAGAGCATATAGGGTGCATAATGTACTTGCCTCTAAAAATTAATCAAAAGAAAATTTTTGTTAGAACTTGTGCCCATGATAGGATATCCGACTTTAAATTTTTCGCACCAATTAAAAAGAACTTAATTTTGGGGAAAGCATGAATTAAACTTAGAATTTTTCTATAAATGCCAAAAATTAAAAGCACTACTATTACTTGCTGAATTTGTTTGAATTTCTGATAAACATTTCCTGCTTGAATTATTTGTAAAATTCTAACATGGTTGCAGGAAGTTGCCGCGGCAGGCAACAAACGGAAAAATAAAAGCACTACCACGACAGAAAAGAAAAAAAAAGAAGAAATTTTTTTATAATGTCTTTCCCTAGAGGTGCCCAAAACCGGCTCTAGGAAGAATCATGTGCAAGGACACTCTGCTGCTATCAAAGTCCATGAATCTGAAATTTTTTGAAGTGATGAACAAATTAGCATAAGTGAATAAAAGTCTTCACGGGATGACTCTACTCAATGGGTTCGGGGTTTTGTAGTTGGCTCCTATCTTAATTTTAGACCTAGAAGAGTATTTGTAATGAGCTGAAGCCCTTATTGCCATGATTATAAACTGTGCTTAATCATGCTGCCTCGACAACAACCTTATATTACCATGACAACATCTTTGTTTATTTAGAATATTCTTCAGATTCAGCCTGTACACAGTCTATGCACACACTACACTAGCATTGTAGTTTAATTCTGAGGTAATTCATGTTGTTCTCCTCTCACTAATCTAATGATAGGTGCTACGGCCTTGAGGTGCTAAATCAAGTTTAAAACAAGTCTTTCTTTCTGATTAGTGCAAGGGCAAGTATCTTTAGGATTGCATTGCTTGAGGACAAGCAATAGTTCGAGTTTGAGGGTGTGTAAAGTGCTCATTAGTCCTATATTTTATATGCATTTCATCTCATATTATTGATGTTCTTAAGTACATTTTAGGTATATTTAGGTGCATGCATGCATTATTTACAGTATTCTTTACTTTACCCTGTTTATATTGAATATCTTTAATTTAGTGAGAAAATGTACTGTTTTAGTTTACTTTTAGTTTCAAGTACTAGAAGCTAGCAGAAGGAGAGAAGAGTTGAGGAGCTGATGCTAAGGCAGCAAGCCAAAGAGCTGTACTAAAGCAGCTCAACACAAAGAGAAGTGTTGCCGCCATATCTGCCGCCCTAGGCAGCAGCCTAAGAAATTGGTGAATTGGAGTGCGATTGGAAGAGCATAATTTCCTGAGTCCAATGAGCCCATCCACGCAATTTATTGATGCTGAAAACATCGAATAGAGTCGCCCGAGGGAAGATTATCCAAGGCGACTTAAGGTTACTTTTGCCACAAGGAGTCCAACTTCAAGTCAAAGAAGTCAGAATTTAAAGGATGCATTCAATACAAAAGCTACTTTATCATGAAGAAGACTTCTACTCCAAGGAGGACTTAACCTAGGCCAATGCCCTATATATACCCGACCATACCTTATATTTGAGAAAACACATAGTCTGCATAGCCTATGTTTCTCTTGTATTTTCTTGCCGCCACTATGTTCTAAATTCTTTAGGGTTTGAGTTATGTTGTAAAGTAGTTGTGAGAAAGGTTGTTTAGGTTTAAGTTTGTTTTTGCAATAAATTCAAGGTTTTCTTATTTCATGTTCTTCATTGTTTTCAATTGAGTCGAGAGATCGATTGGAAGCAATCTTTTTGTTTGGTATCGAGAGAGTCAAACTCACGAAAGAAGTAAGCACGATCTCATCAATACGAGGTGTTTATCAATCCAGCCTAGACATATGTTAGGGTTTAAGGTGGCTAAAAAGGAACGAACCAAAGGTTGATGTTCATTGTATGATTCACGACGACGAGTATCATCTGGAGTGGGCAACAACAACATTTTGACTTAGACATAAGCGTGATCATTATCGAAGTGTTCTGCCGAGCCTTGAAGGACTGTCGAGTTTGCCGCCGAGCCAATCGTCTGTTCCACTGCCGAGTTAGCAAAAGCGTCGAAGCACCAATCTGCCATCTTTCGCCGAGGCAGCAAAGTCTAGCAGCGCAAGACAACTTAACCTATTCAACGTAGTTTTACACTACTAAGCAGCATAACCTGACCCATTTTATCACCCCTGATCTTTTCTATAAATTACTTGTGTTTATTTACTTTTCTTTACAAACTAAATTTACTTGTGCATTTAATTCTCTTTGTGCCGGAATTGCGATTCGAATAAACTACCCAATCCCTGTAGGAGACGATATCTTTTATACTATAACTTGACAAGAGTGTGCACTTGCGCTCCTATTTAGAAAACACCCAAACGCTCTACACCTTCCAAATAAACTGCAAAAAATAATGGTTTAAAATAATACATCTAACTAACTAAGATGTAAAAAACACATTTAACGTCAAAAATTACTTTCCATTCATATACATGCTCTTGACAATGAGAATCAATAAGAGATCTACAAACTCTGACGTTGTTGTGCGCCAACCCCGTCTCATGCTTCTCATCGCACCATTTACATACAAATCACAATATATTTATATAACAAGTTAATTTAATTAATTTAAAGATTCAACTAAGAATAAGGATATATATTTACCTTGCAACGAGAGGAAACTGCACATATGTTCGAGTAAGTGGTGTAAAAAAGGGAAGTCGTTGCCAAGCCCACGCTTGCAACAATAACATGCAACCACCAATACCGCCTACCCTCTTACCCTTTTGCAGTAAAGCGCCCTTGCACAACTCGCGATACAAGCACGCTAATATAGCTGATCCCCAACTATATTAACAACCGGGTTCCCAATGAGTATCCAAAAAACGAAGATAACTTACGCTGACCATATTGCCAGATTTATCCGGCATCAGTATGCCTCCAATCATCTGTAGGATATATGCTCGACTGACCATATAAATTTCATCAACTGTATTATACTCAGCGAGTTGAAATTCACTCTCTAGCCAACTCATTTTTACACGAGACCCTCTCACGTTACTTCCATAAGGTACCTTTGACAAATATCAGCCGTTGAGCCCTCTGTACGCTCGACCACTGACTTTCTATTTACAGGGACCACAATAAGATAAATCGCATTCTCGAGGGTGATTGTGCATTCTCTGCAAGGCATATTAGACCACAATTAGAGCGGTAATCAATTCGGGCACCAACTTGTACCCATAGAGGAACGTGGCAAGATAAAATCCTGCCATATATAAGAAATTCTCAATTCTGTGGTCTAGGGGTTTGTCTACCATGCACAAATGATGTTTAAATGTTTCCTCTACATCCTGTAAATAACACATTATTGAAACATAATTATTAATAAAAAAAACACATAAGAGACCTATTTCGTAATGAAATAATTTTAAACAAAATTATATCAGCTCATCAACTCTAAGGCTAGTAATGTGTCGATTTTGTAAATGCAACAATAGAGCTTGCCCAACCATCCTACATGACAAGTAAAAAAATATTAGTAAACCACAACTAAATCTTCCACATTAAAATATAACAATTATAATAAAATAAAAAAAATAACTCGAATAATCTTACTTTAAACAACCATATTTAAGGGAAAAGATTTCAAAACTTAAAATTTAATTACGTATTTGCTTATTTTCTATTAAATCATTAACTTCGTCGTTTTTTTATTCAACCACCTATAAATAAATCTAAATAAATTAACGAACTTAAATAAAATAATAAAATACAAATCAAATCAACTTACTATAAATTAAAATAAACATTTTTCTCTTATATTCAAATTTTTTTCCATATTCTCAAAATTTCTCCACCTATTTAACACAAAATATTTAAATTATCTCTCTAAATATAATGGAATATTCAAACATCAAATATTTTTTTTTAAAATAACAAACTTAAATTAAACAATAAAATATTAATTTACTTACTATATTTTCTTCTCAAATCTCCAGCTATTTTTAATACAAAATTTTCAAACTATATTCTCTCCAAATAACATCAAAAATTCAAATATCAAAATAAAAATTAAAAAATTATTAAACAATAAAATAATACAACAAAATATTTCTCAAATCTCCACCTATTTAACACAAAATATTTAAAAACCAACTTCAAAATTAATCAAACAAATAACTTAGCTTACTATATTCTCTTAAAATCCCTTCTTCTCTTCAATCACCTATTTAACACAAAAAAATCACAAATTTTAACTTCAAAACACAAAAATTTGATTTTCGTAATTACTATAAAATAAAACATACAAAAATAAATAAATTACAAAAAATACTACTTACTATAATTATTCAAAATAATAATGAAAAATTATAAAAATAAAATACTTTAATAAAATTCTTCAAATCTCCAAATCTTCTTCTTTCTCAAAATATTTTCTATCCCTTTACACTATGTACTTTCAACCCATCCCTATAACTTCAAAAAAATTAAATCTCAACCACTCATACCTCCTACCCAATTAAATACCACCATTTATCCAACCAATACCAATTACACCCACCTTTCTCAATTTTCGTCCCCTTTCAGATTCAAGCTGCCTCCTGAAATAGAGGACCCTAAAATCAGACTCAAATGCAAGAGACTTTAAGAAATTTTCCCCCAAATTCGAATTCAGCTAAGGGAGACTTTGGACCAACCCCAAAGTCGAATCCAATTGAGTAAGCCTTTGAGAATTTTTTTTTTGAAATTCAAATTTAAAAAAATTCGACTTTAATTTCACTGTTCAAACAACAATATTTTTAAAAATAATTTGTCCACAACAATAGTTTAAGAAAAAAAATTCCAACCACAATATTTATGTAAATTTTCCCGTACAGATTAGTAATAATATTACTAGTAAAAAGAATAAAATAAAAATAATAACACATGGACATAGAAAAAGTAAAGACAAAAGAAAAGGGATACCCAAAGTCTAAAATTATGGACTTGATTAGGCATTCCGGCATTGAGCCTTGATTAGGCATTCTTCATCATTTCAAACTATGGCAGCAGTTTGGTTGACTGTAAGTCCGAGGCCTATTGATTTTGAGTTGTTAAACCGGATCAAATAAGGGTCGGGTGTACAGAGTACAGGCCCACGTGAGTCACCAGCTGGAACAAAAAAGATTCGCTTCTTTTCATAGTCGTCGCCGCTCCGAAGGTTCTTCCGGCGAACCAAGGCCATCAAGATGAAGTTCTCATCTACATCTATCATTTCATGGTTTTGGTTCTCACATAACCAACCCCTAAATCATCTCGAAAATGCATGCACCAACACCATTTTTACCGTTGTTGTACCCACCGTATCTCTATCGAATCAAAGCTTTTCTTCTCCTTTCTCGATCTAACAGTTCAAGTTTTGGGATATTGGAAAGATGGTTGTGATGGGTTTACTGCCAGTGGCATTTCGAGGTATTTTTTGTGTGGCTATGGTGGTAGTGACGGTGACAACGGTGGTTTATTATGATGGCCGACGGGCCTGGATGGTGAGGCTCGATGGGAGTCATGGCCGAGAGAGGCCTCCTCTCTTTGATTTCTCTTGTTTCCTCTTTAACCATGGCTCTCGTACCAATTTCCCCTTTAACCGTAGCCAACCCTTAATTCGTGGTTCTCCCCCTTTAATTCATCTCCTAATTCAGCAACAGCAATTTATAAGAATTCAAAGAACATCAAAATCCCGATTCTTTGGGGATTGTTGAGACTTGAGATATGACGGTGGAAGTGGGTGTAGTTTGGTTTAGAATTTTTGGGGGTGAGTTGGGGATAAAATTCCTCTGCCCCTTTTCGGTGCCCTTACATATGCCCCGACACTAAAAAACACTACAAAATTAAAATCTAAGCCATAACCCTAAATTCTAAACCCTAAACCCTACACCCTATACCTTAAAAAATACACCCTACCCTAAATTCCCTAATCCCTAACCACAACCCCTAACCTAAAACCCTAAACCCTAAAATTAACTTTGAACGTGGGGGCATATGTAGGGCACCGAAAAGGGGTAGAGGATTTCTATCCGTGAGTTGGTGTATTCAGTATTTCAGTTTGACCGAGATTTTGGGGAAGAATGTGAGTGTTTTAGTGGTTAGAAATGAGTTTGGTTTAAACGTTGGTTTGGGTTTTTTGGGTCGGATATATTTGAGCTCACTTAGGCTTAAATTGTTTATTTCAATATTTTATGTGATAAAAATTTGGTGTGTACAATGAACTCACGTACCCTCGAATCTTGTCCACTTCGATGGAAGGGCAGCCTAACGTCCAATCGTCCATTAGGGATATTACTCGTGGGAATTATTCTACTAAACAAAATCTTAATGTTACAAATTATTAATAATACATGATATTGACATATCGCAAGGTTCAAATATAAGGAGTTAAGAATTTATATATAATTTATATGGCTAAAGGGTCACTTTTGCCCCTGTAGTAGACTCGATTTATTAATTTCTCCTTATGGTATTTTCGTATCAATTTGGCCCTTAAAGTAGACCCAATTTACCACCGTTTGTCGCTTGACTGACAAAAGCCAACGTTAACCGTTAAGGTGGTGACGTGGCAATTTACGATGACGTGACAGAGGGCAAAATTAATTTTTTCAAGCAAGCTCGAGGGTAAAATTAATTTTTGGTTGATTACGAGGGTAAAATCGATTTTTAGGTAAAAATACGAATATAAGAAAATATAAAATGCTAAAATGATGTAAAAATAATAAAACATTTAAGAAAATATAAAAAATCGTATTTTTAGCATTTTAATATTTTCTTAAATTCATATTTTTACCTAAAAATTAAGTTTACCCTTGTACTCAACCAAAAATCAATTTTGCTTTCGAACTTGCTTGAAAAAATCAATTTTGCCCCCTGCCACGTCATCGTAAACTGCCACATCACCACCTTAATGGTCAACGTTGGCTTCTGTCAGTCAAGGGGCAAACGGTGTTAAATTGGGTCTACTTTAGGGGCCAAATTGATACGAAAATACTATAGGGGAAAATTGATAAATCGGGTCTACTAAAGGGGCAAAAGTGACCCTTTAGCCTATTTATATAATGTGTTTGGGTGTTAGTTGTGAATGTGTTGGGTGCGATTGTGTTTGTTTTGCTATCATTTGTGGATGATGTTGAAGTGTGAAAAAGTACTACATATATATATATTTATCTTTTTACTCATATTATTGTTTCGTAGTCATATTATTGTTTTACTCATTTAGTTCCATTCTTAGTCATTCATGCATTATTTCGTAGTTCTTCTGTCCGTTGGGCTTGGCTTTATATTTTGTTAATTTTTGTGGAGAAATCGATGTTGTTTTTGCTCTATTATGTGCAGGATGAGTTACCGAGCCACTTGCCGAAGGTTGCCATGACAAGTCGCGATAAAGCTATTATCTCTACGATTTATTCAAACGCTTTGAATAATTACTCATGTTCAAATTCAAAAGATGCGTTAGTTAGATATCAAACCCCACTAGTTTCACACTCAATTGGACTCTACTCCTTGCCTATTTAATGAGATTGCAACAACACACCGATGGAGGGGAATTTTGGGGAGATATCGGATCAAAGAGAGGTACTCACGTAGAGCCATTAACGCATATTGGAGAAGTTCATCTTCTCCATTTATTTTTATTTTTGTATCGTGCTGGGTTTTATTCATTGTTGTTTTCTTCTAACCCAGCCATGAACTAGAATATTTTGACTTGGGTTATTGAGTTTGTGGTGTGTAAAGATAAATGATTTGTTTTGGTTTTTTTTAATTCTATAGATTCATTGTTTATCCATTCTTGGTTCTTTAATTAACTTCAAGTAAACTTGGAAAAAGGAGCTTGAATGCATTTATTTATCTAGACTCGGGAGAGTTAGATTCATGAAACGAATGGATACAATTTTCATTTGAATGACCGTTGGTGGAAACTAATTCACCTTAGGAATAAGGAATGAATTTCAACGGCTAATAATAGTGAAAAGATCGATGTTGTTCACCCAAGGTTAACGCAGGGATGTATTACCAAGGCTTGCACATTCATCAGTTCTTTAGTTAGGGATAATTCGAAGGCATTGGCGAATACTTTGCCGAACATTGAAGGATAATTAATTGCCACGACAATTCATCCAACAATTACACCATTACTCACGATAACCTAGCCTATTCTTTCATATCGGTTATCTTCTTCGATTTATTTAATTTCTTTTATACCTAGTTTATTTTACTTATTATTTATCACCATCTATCACCATCAATTTCATTTCTTTCAGTGCGAGAAGCTAAAAGTCAAAGTTTCACCAATCCATGTGGAGACGATCTTAATCTATACTATTACTTGCGACGTGTATACTTGCATTGTTTACGTTGCACTTAAATCACACAACAATAAAATCATACTAGACGACACTGATGGTAAAACAATTAAGCGACAAAGAAGATCAATTCTGATCATGATAGATATCGTGAAGCGAGGTATGTTCAGATGGCTAGTTATTGGAAGGAAAAAATGATTCCAAATGACTGAAATTGAAGAGCTGAAGCTGAAAAATTTCTCCGCAACAAAAATGCCAGAGATGTTGCGGCTAGAAACTGAAAATTTAATGAAGATTGCTACAAAAATTATGGAACATGATGAGGATGAATATGCTTCTAAAACAAAGGAAAAAGGAGAAGTAATGTAACACCCCAAAAATAGGGCTATGTGTTTAGAGGATTTGATCGGGTTGGATTCGAACTGGTTAAGTCATGTCATTCAATTAATTAGGTTTTGGGTAAAATTGAAAGAATAAAATCAGAATTGGAATTATTTGGGAAAGAATTTGAGCTTCTAAATATGTTGAATATTTTATTTAATGTTGAACAATTTTAATTAGAAGGTAATTTAATGTGATTAAATGGATTTTGGATTATAGTGATCACATTGTAAAAATTGTAAAACTGTTTTTAATGACTATTTTTTTGAACATTTTTAATGACTATTTTGTAAATGGGCCAATACTAAGAATCCTTAGAGAGCTATATTTTAGAAATGTTTTAATCTGAAAATAACTACCTTAATTGAGTAAGGAATTGACAATTAATTATTTTCTAAATCATTTTCCTATTGTTTTGATCTTTCCTCATTTTCTCTCTATATTTCCTTCATTTTTCATTTCAACTTCCAAACAAGATTCTCCACAATTCTTTGCTGATTTTTAATGGAGAATCCATCATTTGATTTCACTCTTGTTTCTTAACAAAACCTCATAAAGATTTCATCAATTTCACAAGTTAGATTTTAAAGAAAATCTTACGTTAATTTTGGTGGGAGCTTATTCAAATGTGAATTTCTTTCTCTCTCTCTTAAAACTAAGGTTATTTATTGGTATTTCCTAGTAGTTGGATGATAATGGATTCATATTAACATGGTTTTGCAATGAATTTTAAGATTTGAGTTATAAATGGTGATTTTGATGTTTTGCTTAAAGATTTGTTTAAGTTGATGAAACATGGAGATTTTAATTGGGTAATTTCATATTTTGATAAGGTAATCATATTGTGAAATGAGATTATAAGAATAAATCCAAAACTATTTAATTGGCTAATTTTTAGATGAGTTTTTAGTAGTTTTTGGGGCTATTTTAGGTGTTTTTGAGTTGTTGTAGATATAAGGATGTTTGGAAGGTGTTTTTGGCTGAGTTTTGATGTAGATTAAATGTTAGATTCACCGGTTTAATGTTAGGAGTTGGTAGAGCAAAGATTGATGTTGTTTTCGGTAGTTTCAGTTATTTTTTTGGAAGGTTAACGTAAAGGTTGCAGGGGATTGTTTTTGGGATATGAGTTGAATGCATAATGATGTATTTCCCCTCTGATTTTATGTGGTTAAAATAGAGGACGATCAAGACGAGGTTGCCTAGTTGCGTCCATTGCTTACCGGAGGCTCAATTCGCATTATCGAGCTAAGCGAGGCGTATTGGTGAGTGAAATAACATGTTAAAGCTCTTAAAAGGCTTTATCGATGGATCATGGGGGTTTAGTTATAGCCTAACAAGCCTAACTAAGCTCAAGCACAAGTTTCCCTTATTTTTCTTGGTTATCGCATTGATATGAGCTTACTGATTTCATGTTTTGGGTTTTAAACATGATTTAATTTACTTACTGTAAATGCATCGTTTTGGATTAATATGCAATGTTTATCAAAGTATATGAATGCCTTTGAGCATTGAGATTTGTTCCTCGAAGGGAATGTGTTGTTGCCTTTGGCAATTTGGTTTTGCGTATGGAACGGTTTTGTGAATTGTATTGAAAAACAGTAAGTAAATGTACTTGAGAATGATATATTGGCTATGTGACATATTTTAAAAGTATCTGATATAGTTTGCTAGCCATAGGATTAAAGTGCACTATAAAATGTAAAATCAATCGTGTGAAATTATTCGGTTACACAATAGGGGTAGTGTTATTGTGAAGTGATATGAGTAGTTCTATTCCCGGCCGAAGTGAGTTATGGTGGAGGTAGTACCACCATGAGACAAGACTTGATGGGAGTAGTGCCATCAAGGGAATTCATGTATCCGAACATGTATGGATAGGGGTTGTACTATCCATGGATAGAGGCAAGTCTATCCGGGTTACTATAAATGCAAATATATGAGAATATTTGTGCTAATTGAGATTTACAAATGGATGATGCATATGGTTGTCATGCATGATTTATTTTGGAAACAAATGTGAAAATGCTTGGGTAGTTAAGCATGATTTGAAAGCAAAAAGATTTAAGGTTTTCAAATAGTTTTCAAATGCATCAATGTTTTGTTAGGAGTATCCTCACTAAGAATTTTTGCTTACACTCTCTTTTTCTCATTGATGCATAGCAATAAAGTTGAGGGGCATCATTGTTTTGGCAAGGAAGGTCCAAGATCAAGACATTTTCTTGAGTATGAAAGTTGATTTTGAATTTAGTTAATAAGGCAATGTGTTACCATGTTTTGGGGGGATTTTGTAATCTGAATTTTTGGATATATTGTGGAAGTTTATATGTTGTGAATGATGGTTATCATGTTTGTGGATTGGAGGCATGATTGATGATGACATGCTAGTATGAGTTTATACTTTGTGAATTTCTTAGGGTGCTTATAGGTTGGATGCGCTTATACTCATGATTTGTGATTCTAGCATGTTTAAAATGATGCTAATAGGTTGTTGATGCAATCCCTATGTTATTTTGTGCTTTGAACCTCTTTTTGAATGTTAAGTTGAGTGATTTTTAGGAAGCATGCCTCTAGTATGATGTTTGAGACATTTTGTCTTGAGTTGACTTAGGTTCCTTGAGTATTTGGCATGGTTTGACCTCTGTAGTGATTGTGTATATGAATATGATGAGTTAAGGTCTGTTTGAGCTATCAATTGGGTGAAAAACTAGCAAAATTGGACATTACAGGTCCAGGGGTACCGATACACGGGGCCTTATGTCGGTATGCGTAAGTATAATCTGGGCTCAGGGATCGGTACACGAAGGGTTGTATCGGTACGAGCTTTGAGAAAGTGAAAGAGGTATCGATACACGAGAAAGTGTATTGGTACGACTTTTAGCTACTCGAATTGGTGTTTTTGCACAACAAGCCGAGCACCGATACGTTATGAGTTGTACTAGTATGACCCTCTTTGTATGAAGCCTGATATCGGTACGGTTGCTCATGTACGATTACCCACTGTCGTTAATTATTATTAAGGAGATTCTGTAACACCCCAATTTTGGGCTTGGAAGTTTAGGGTCTGAACCGGACCAGTCTAATTTTCGGTTCGAATATAAAAGGTGGTTTTTAGGGAAAGCCTAGTTCGGGATGCATTAAAAATATGGAAAAATATCTAAAAATCCTCTTTTAATATATATAAGAGAGTGGTGAAATCAATTTTACAAAATGAGGTTTGGAAATATGACATTTTGAGTTAGTGACTAAAATGTAATTTTTGAAAAGTTCATGACTGTTTTGAAAGGATTGAAACTTTGAATCTTTAAGGAGCTAATTTACCCAAGGGAGGATTTCTCCAGATTTTTCTTGATTTTTAAGACCCATTTAATGTTTAATTAATAAAAAGAAAATAGGGAAAAGTGATATTTTAGTTTCATAACTATCTTTTACCAAAATTTTCTCATTTCATTTTCTCTCAAAATTCCCTCAGCCAGACACATTTCCACAGCAACTTTCCTTTTGATTTTCACACCTAATGAAGAGTTTTCAATTCCCAAATGATTCCTAATCATTTCTACATCAAATCCTCACCATTTGCTTAATGAATTTTCAAGGATTTTGGCTCTAAACAAGGAGAAATCCACATTTAGAGGTATGAACGTCCTTCTCCTCTAAATACTCAGTTCTTTACTGAAATTCCCAAGTTCTCAATCCTTAAATTGAGTTTTATTAAAGGTTTTAATGTTGTGATCTTGATTTTGGCTTAAAATGCAAGATTTGGATTTAATTTTGAAGAAATTCGTAATAGATGATTGGGCTCTGTTTTGAGATGTCTTTTTGATGTATTTTGGATGTTTAAATGATGTGAAATGGAGGTTTAATCAATGCAATCCCGAATAGGTTGATTTTCCTAAGTTTTTACTTGCGAAAATGGTGGTTTTTGGGGTGATTTTGATGTTCTGCTATAGCTAGAGGTATAAGGACGTGATTAGGTCCTTTTTGGATGTTAATTGATGTCTAAGAATGATTGGAATTGATGGATCTTGGCTGGGTAATGTTGTAGAGGTGTTTGGATGTGATTTCAGTTGTGTTTGGTAGCCGAAATGTGAGTTTTGATGAGAGCGGCGAGTTTAGGTGTTTTGGCTGAAGATTTTAATGCATGATGATGCATTAATCCTCTACTTTGATGTGTTTAAAACATGGGAGACCACTTCGGATCCTTGTGGTGTTGATCCGGAGGCTTGAACGGCGTTTCGGCAAGCTTGCGAAACGAAATTGGTGAGTGAAGTTTGGTTTTCAGCTTTGAAACCAATGTTTGAAGGTTATGGGAGCTTAGTTTAAGTCTAAACAACTTAGCTAAGCTCAAGAGTAAGTTTTCGGAGAAACTCTCTTTTTGATGGACCATGAGATGGTTGGTTGCAATGAGTTTAATTTGCATGTTTAAATTCTGTTTTGAAAGCATATTTTAGCATGTTTAATGCTGGTTTTGAAAGCCATGTGTAGAAGGATGCTCAAGGTAAGAGATCCTTGGTTTGACATTGATAAATGTGGTTTGATGCATATTGATGCATGATTATTTAATGGCTTTGTTTAATGCTTTAAAACAGTGGATTGATGATGGTAAATGATGTATATTGGCAAGTGATGTGTTGGTTTAAAAGTACTTGAATCGGATATAGTTAGCCGGCTATAGGATTGGGTGCACCGTGAATAAAGTCGCCTTGGATGTTGAGGGGTTGTAATGGTACCGTAAACTCCATCCAAGTACACTAACGAGATGTTTAAGATCATAATGGTGGTTAAAATGCCATGTGAGGATCTTGTGTTGTGTCCCGTGTTCTCGTTAGTGATGTTATACAACTACCAATGAGTGATGTGGAGGGGTTGTAAATGTACCGTAGACTCCATCACGGGTGTTGAGGGGTTGTGATTGTACCGGTAAACTCCACCTTGAGTGTTTGGTAGTGTGTATGAAGCGTATGGGACAACGCTTGTAATCCGCGTATCCGATTGTGTTTTGTGATGAAAAATGTGTTGGGTTGTGTGGGGCTCGATTCGATCAACCAAAGTAGCTCACCAAGTGGTGGAGAGATGGATTTTTGGGTGGAAGGGTTGTGGAAGCTAGAAAGAATAAAGACACAATGATTTATAGTGGTTCGGCCTTCTAACAAGCACCTACATCCACTACCTTAGCTTCCCACTAAGGATTTCACAATCAATCCACTAATTGATTCGTCCCCTTTTCTAGGATTAGGAGGAAACCCTTACAACCGATCAAGCTTCTACCCAAAGCCTTGATCAAAACCCTCTTTTACAAAGAGATAAAATAAAGCAAACTTAGACCCTCTAATAGGTGTTTGTTTGCACAATGAAGCACTCACCCAAAACCTAAAACACTTGAGCAAATTTGACAATTTTGGCTCACTAGTGTTTGTCTATACAAGAAATGACAAATTAAGCACTAAGACAATTTCTTGATCATTTGATGTTTGACAATATGAGCATTAGCCTTCTCTTGATGCTTGGAGGTCCCTTTTATACTCCCAATTGAGTTTATAGCCGTTTAGGACCGTTGGGGTTGAAGTAGAGTCGTTGGAGCCTTTAATTCCCTCCATAAATGCAGTTCTGCAGCTCCCCGTTTCGAAACGCTCGAAGCCGTTTCGAAACACTCTCAATGTAGAAAGATCCGTTGCAGTCTGTCAGGGTACCCGTTTTGGAACACCCCCTTGCCGTTTCGGAACGCGTATCGAAATGACCTGCATTTAAAAGTTAGTTGGGAAAGAGCCGTTGGGGTTTATGACCGTTGTGGTCAGTATCACGTGGGCGTATCGAAACGGCCTAGCCCGTTTCGAAACGCTGGGCAAAAATCCTGTCCATAGAGAGCTCGTTTCGAAACAAGTTTCGAAACGTTTTGGCTACTGGAGGCACCTGTTTCGAAACGCCCTAAGGTGTTTCGAAACACCTAGACAGTTTTGTTAAGATAGGCTTGAAAAACATGAAAAACCCTTTTTAAAATCTTCCCTAAACATAATTTCAAGTTGTTTGGACTTTGTAAATGTTTTAAATACTTTTTAGATTAGTCCAAATCATTTTTCAAATATTATATCAAAACATTAGTTCTACAATCTCCCCCTTTTTGATATAATAAAACCACTTGAAAAATTTTTTGGGATTCTCCCTCTTTAACTTTAAAAAAGTGAATAAGAGATTAAAAATTTTAATTCAAATAAGGCTCCCCCTTATTCATTTGAAAATTCAATTTTTCAAACCATTTCTCCCCCTTTTTGTTATATCAAAAAGAATTTAAAACATTAAGTTCAAAAATAACAATAGAGGTAAAATTTTGACAAAAGTAAGAATTTGGTTTTAAAATGGCTCCCCCTTGCTCAAAGCATCATTAAAAATGTTAGTCCAACATATATGATCATCTAGTTGAATTAAAAAAATTAAAACAAATAAAAGCAAAACAACTAGATTTTTACCAACACTTGAACCCAAAGGTAGGATGTGAAGCCTTCCTTCTTCAAGTGTTCTTCCTTGTGTGCATGGAGCTCCCCCTCAATGTTTGACTTGTTGAACATCTCCATCACACCTACAATAGACAATCAAGTAACTTTTGGTATCCAAATTGCTTTGGATCCATAAACGTTAGTTGCACAAATTTTAGTCCCCTTTGGAATCCATTTTTCAATGTCATCCTTTTTAATTGAAGTGGTTAGTCCTTTTGGGACCCAAACACTTCTAAAACATCTGCCTTTAATAAATCTAGGGGCACTAGATTGTCTAACATAAAAATTTGATTTTCAAGATTGTTTTTCTTTTCAAGCTCTTTGGAAATCAAATCTTTTTCTACTTGAACATTTTGAAGCAATTTTTGTAAATCAAGACATTTTAATTCAAACTCTTCAAGTTTTGCTTCAAGTTCAAGTTTGGTTTTAGAAAGCAAATCATTTTGAACTTTTAACTTTGAAATTAATTTATTGTTTTTCAAAATGTGGCTTTTAAAATCTAAAAACAAATCATCATAGGCATCTTGTAATTCATCAAAAGTGTAAGAACATGAAGTAGATGAATTAGAAGTTACCCTTGAATCTTCTTCGATGGCCATAAGACAAAGGTTGGCTTGTTCATCGTCGGTGGAGTCCTCATCACTCCAAGTAGCCACATGTGCCTTCTTCTTATGGCTTGAAGTGCTTGCCCTCTCCTTTCTTTTAGGTTCACATTCAAGCTCTCTCAAGGCTTTCTTCATGAAAGGGGCACACTTCTTGAAGAGATGAACTATCTCTTCATCTTCATCCTCCTCTTCACTTGAGTAAACATGATGGCAAGTGGAGGACTTGAGAGCCATGGAACTAGCATTAATGCCAAGCCCTTTGATTTTCTTCTCTCCCATAGCTCTAATTTCTTCCCTCTTCTTCTCATCCTCTTTGTTCTTCTTCATGATTTGATGAGTAAGGAGAGACCCCATGAGTTCATCAAGCTTCAAAGTCTTCAAATTTTTGGCTTCGATGATGGCGGTCCTCTTTGAGTCCCAAGACTCGAGAAGTGAGTAGATGAGCTTTCAAACAAGCTTCTCCTCCAGAATGGCTTCTCCATAACCTTTAAGACCATTGGTGATGGTGGAGAACCTATCAAACATCTTCTCGATGTTCTCTTCCGGATCCATTTTGAAGTTCTCATACTCCAAGGTTAGGAGCCCAATCTTGGTCTCCTTGACTTCATTTGTCCCCTCGTATGTGACTTCAAGCTTGTCCCATACCTCATTGGCACTCTCACAAGAAGACATCTTCTCATAGGTGGATGGACCAAATGCACAAAATAGAATGTGCAAGGCTTTGCAATTTAGCTCCATCTTCTTGCGATCATCGGCACTCCACTCCGCTTTACTCCTTTGAGGCACGAACGGACCATCTTCAACTACATCCCATAGCTTGTAATCTCTTGATTTGATGAAGAACTTCATCTTTGTCTTCCAATGGGCATAGTGAGCTCCGTCGAAGAAGGGCGGTTTGTCGATTGATTGTGCCATTGAGCCGGTTGATGAAAAAGTGACCGAGCTTGCCGGATCTTCTCAATAGGATGTTAATCCTCACCGATTGTGCCAAGCTCTGATACCAATTGTTGGGTTGTGTGGGGCTCGATTCGATCAACCAAAGTAGCTCACCAAGTGGTGGAGAGATGGATTTTTGGGTGGAAGGGTTGTGGAAGCTAGAAAGAATAAAGACACAATGATTTATAGTGGTTCGGCCTTCTAACAAGCACCTACATCCACTACCTTAGCTTCCCACTAAGGATTTCACAATCAATCCACTAATTGATTTGTCCCCTTTTCTAGGATTAGGAGGAAACCCTTACAACCGATCAAGCTTCTACCCAAAGCCTTGATCAAAACCCTCTTTTACAAAGAGATAAAATAAAGCAAACTTAAACCCTCTAATAGGTGTTTGTTTGCACAATGAAGCACTCACCCAAAACCTAAAACACTTGAGCAAATTTGACAATTTTGGCTCACTAGTGTTTGTCTATACAAGAAATGACAAATTAAGCACTAAGACAATTTCTTGATCATTTGATGTTTGACAATATGAGCATTAGCCTTCTCTTGATGCTTGGAGGTCCCTTTTATACTCCCAATTGAGTTTATAGCCGTTTAGGACCGTTGAGGTTGAAGTAGAGTCGTTGGAGCCTTTAATTCCCTCCATAAATGCAGTTCTGCAGCTTCCCGTTTCGAAACGCTCGAAGCCGTTTCGAAACACTCTCAATGTAGAAAGAGCCGTTGCAGTCTGTCAGGGTACCCGTTTTGGAACACCCCCTTGCCGTTTCGAAACGCGTATCGAAACGCCCTTAGCCCGTATCGAAACGACCTGCATTTAAAAGTTAGTTGGGAAAGAGCCGTTGGGGTTTATGACCGTTGTTCAGTGTCACGTGGGCGTATCGAAACGGCCTAGCCCGTTTCGAAACGCTGGGCAAAAATCCTGTCCATAGAGAGCCCGTTTCGAAACAAGTTTTGAAACGTTATGGCTACTGGAGGCACCTGTTTCGAAACGCCCTAAGGTGTTTCGAAACACCTGGACAGTTTTGTTAAGATAGGCTTGAAAAACATGAAAAACCCTTTTTAAAATCTTCCCTAAACATAATTTCAAGTTGTTTGGACTTTGTAAATGTTTTAAATACTTTTTAGATTAGTCCAAATCATTTTTCAAATATTATATCAAAACATTAGTTCTACAAAATGGTTATGGATTATCACTTGAAAGCCAATATGACATGTTGATGTAATGAAGCATGAGATGCTTGTTTTGTGTGCATTGTTGCATGAGAAATGATGTTTATGAATTTAAAGGCCTTTGAAAGGTGTTTTACAAAGTGCATTATTGTGTTGTTTCATTAGAGCATTTCTCACTAAGCATATGTGCTTACGCTCTCTTTCTTGAACCAATAATGCAGAGAATTGAAGTGCTTAAAGGGCAGCAAGGATGTCAAGAATCCAAGTGAAAGTCTAAGCTCATGTATGGTGACTATTTTTTACAACACTATTAGCTTTTAGTATTTGGCAATGGGAACCTAGATTGTGTTTTGGGAGATGTTTTGGACTCCCTAAGTTTGGTTTAATGCCTATGATGTTTGGAACATGTAAATGGCCATTTGGTATTTGTTTTGAAGTTTTGTTGGTTGCTAGATTTTCAATTATAGGATGTATGCCTATAAACTTGTGGTTTTTCCTAATTGATGCCATGATTGAGTTTTGATGATGCAAATATGTTCTTTTAATGTATGATGACTTGTTGGCATGATTAGGAGGTCATACGAGCATGTTTGATGGGTCGAAAGTATGTTAAACCAGAAAAATTCTGCATTTCTGGACAGCCCGTATCGGAACGGGTGCTACTGTTTCGGAACAGGGGTCCTAAAATGGCCTTGGCGTTTCGAAACGGGTAGAGCCGTTCCGAAACGTTTTCGCTACTGCCAAGCCTTGTTTCGGAACAGGTTTCGAAACGGTCCCGCATTTCGGAACGGACATTCCCCGTTTCGGAACACTTGACCGTTGGGCACTGAATCTGATGGTTATATGTTTTGAAATCTTTACGTTTTGGTCCTGAACTTTGTTTATGCAATTGTTTGAGTTTGGGATGTCCGTTTGAGATGAAATTTGGCAGAGAAGCATGAAACATGGCTAATTTCATAATGGTAACTTAAAAATTGGTAAGTCCTCTTAATTTTTAGAATTTACAATTTGGTCCCTAAATTCGTATGTTGTGCAATTGAGTCCCTTATTGTTTTCAGATTGCTGTGATTTTTGAGTATGATTATCTTAAGAGTACGCCTAGGGTTAATATGCATCTAGACAAGTTTAAAAAGAAAAAAGGGTCGTTAATCAAGGTTGACTTTCGGGTTGACTTTGGTTTTCCCCATGTAATCTTCGTAGTTCGGGTCAACCGTCTAGGCCGGGCTAAGGGGGTTACAGATTCTATAATTTCTAATTCTTTTATTATAGTCTATGTTTCTTATGAATGCAATTGGATGATCGTTTTGAGCTGAAGTTTGGCGGGCAAGCATGTAATCTGACTAATTGAGGATTGATAATCTAAATTTTAATTAAGTCCTTATATTTTTCTAGATTTATGTTTTAGTCCCTAAAATGTGTCAATATGCAATCGAGTTTCTTTTCGGTGTCTGTTTCTTTTGAGATTTCATCCGCTACCAGTATGCACACCTTAGGTTAATATATTGCATCTAGAGAAGATAAAAAGAAAGAAAAATGGTCCCAATCTTGTGTAATAGTTTCGGGTTTGTTTTGTCAAACTCAATGTAACTCACTAGGTTCGGTCGAGCGTCTAGGCCGGGTCGAGGGGCTTACAAATAAAGCCTAAGAACTACTGGGAGTTGAGTTAAATGAAAGGTTCTCTAGACTTACATCAAAGAGATACTTCAGTTTTCTAAGGTGTTTTGGTTCGAATTGAAAAATGTCCTGTAGGTGAAAATGGTAGATAATCGAATTAAATATATGGTAGAAGGGCTGAATTGCATGAAGAATGATTTTTGAATAGGATAATTTCACTTTAGAACAAGCTGGTCGTGTAATGAAGTAAAACAAGGAATAGAGACTGTTTTTGAATAAAAATTAAAAAATTGAAGGACCTGAATTACACAAAATTCAGTGCTTAAATTGGAGATTGGAATCAGGGGATTATATTAGAATAAGATTGGAGATTTGAATTGAACTTAAAATGGTCTAATTTAGTGAATTAAGAAAACTAGTCACATAAAGCATGATAATGTGACTAATCTGGAATTTCATGAAATTGAGGACTTGTCTGATAGTTATAGGAATTACTAAGGACTTAAAAATGATGTTAAAGGATAGTATGAATAATTTTATAAATGGTTTTGGGAATATATTGAGGTAAATAGGTGAAATTAAGATTTAAAGTGTCTAAGGAGTAAGCTGTCCAGAAAATCTAAGTCTTGAACAGTCACTTTGAAAATTCACCAAAAATAGAGTATAATGTATTTTGAGCTGAAATATTTATGGTAAGAACCTTAGAATGTATATTATCATTGAGAGAAAACGTAATTGAATTTCAGTATGTGAGCTAGGAGTTATAAATTAAAGAAATTAAGCAGTACAAATTGTATAGGTCTGTTAAAATGACTGTGTTTAAGTATTAAACTATATTAACTCAGAAGAGATAAAAATATGGGGTTTATATGGTTGGAAAACTAAGTGAATTAACTTTATAAGGGTGTATGATAAGTGAAATTTGGATTAGTGAGTAAAAAGTTATGGTCAAAATGGTAACTGGTTCTCAAACTATTTAAATGAAAAACAATTTTAAATGTTAATGTTTGTATTTGTGTCAAAGAGTTAATATGATTGAATTGACCTCTGATGTGGTTTGTATATTCTTGTGTTTGAGTGTTAAGATCAAGTGTGTGAAGAGACCTTGGAGGAGGCAAGGGTTGGACAACCAAGTGGAAGGAATAAGAGCATTATAATCAAGGAACAAGCTTAGTGGAGTATTGTGAGTGTAATTGCTTTAGGGTTAGGACTAGTGTCCTAACCAACCTATTTCTTTTATATAATTTAATTTATATGTTATGCATGAATTGGACCTAACTCAAAGCTGGCAATTTGTTTAGTAATGGAAGGAGGTTAAAATAGAAAATGAAGCATGAAATGAATCATTGTAAATACCTTGCTATTGTGTATTTGTGGACTGCCCTTATGAAACTCATTTGCAATGTTGATGTGTTCTTGAATATGATTGTGATGCTACTGTTTTTATAATGCATTGATCATGCTTGAATGTGATATGAGGTTATTTTGGTATGGCTTGCATGAAATTGTGCAATTACATGGCATTATAAGCTTGTATCTTGGAATATATAATATGAATTTGGTAAACAAAAGGACAATGATATAAATGGAGTGATTGACTAATTGAAAAACTTATAAATCCCTTGGTTGATTAGAACCCTTGGTTGCTTTGCTTGCTGATGAAGCTTTAAGCTGGTGGGAGACTACGACACTAACCGCTCCAGTAGAGTTTGTAAACTGAAAGTTCTTCGCAGAAGAATTTAAGAAGAAGTATATTAGTGAACGGTATTTGGCCGATTGAAGAAAACGTTTCTTGTATCTGAAGCAAGCAGGCCGACAGATAGAGTAGTACATTGCATATTTCTGTAAGTATTGCAAGTACGGTTCTGAGTACATCAAGACAGATAAGGAAAAATGACGTCTGCTCATGGACGGCCTGAATGATGAGTTGAGTCTGGTGTTTATCACTCTGGATATCACGGACTTCCAAACTCTGGTGAACCGAGCTATTGCTATGGAAGCTAAGATGCGAGCCACAGAAAAGAGAAAAAGCGGTTACCGAAGCGATAAAAAACACAAGGGTGATGACAAGTCTCACTGGAAGTCAAAGAAGTCTAAAAGTTAGAAAGAAGTGTCTTCTTCATATAATCCAACTCCTCGTAGTAACTTCACACCGAAACCTCAGTCAGTGAATAGACTTGATGTCTCGGTTGTATTTGCTAATAGCACGAGAAACTCGGAAAGAGCTCCGATTTGTAAACATTGCCAGAAACTGCATTTCGATCAATGCTGAAAGCAGTCCAACTTATGTTTCTCTTGTGGCAGAAGTGACCACTACATCCGAGACTGTCTGAAGAGATCAGATCAAGCTTCTGCTCAAAATTCTACTAATCTGAGTCATGTGCAATCCAATCGAAACAAGAACACTAGACAAGCACAGTCTGGAAATCAGGGTAGAGGCAGAAGCAATCAGTCGAAACCCATCACTCATCAGGAATCATGAGCTCCAGCTTGAGTTTATCATATCCGTGGCAAGGATTAGGAAGAATCTCCGGATGTTATCGTAGGTACAATTGAACTAAACCTTACTCCTATTTACGCTTTAATTGATTCGGGATCAACTCATTCTTTTGTGTGTTCTTACTTGATAAAAAAGTTACAATTAAAGCATGGAACTGTTAAAACTGGATTAATTGTCTCAAACCCTATAAGAGGTGACTTACCTATCAACTTAATCTGTAAGGATAGCCATGTATCTATTCAGAATGTACCCTTTCCCTGTGACATGTATGTTCTACCTAAATGTGAGTTTGACCTAGTATTAGGTTTAGACTGGTTGGGTAGACACGAAGCTTGGATAGATTGCCAGAATAAAAGATTGTACTTAAGGGGTTTAGGGAAAGAATCGATTCTGTTGATAGACAAGAAACCGACAACTATTTTTGCCGCTATGGCTTTGCAAGATGAATTAGATTTTGGCTTAACTGAAATGCCAATTGTATCTGAATTTGTTGATGTGTTTCCTGAGGAACTCCCTGGACTCCCTCCAATTCGAGAAGTTGAATTCAAGATCGAAGTTCAGCCCGAAACAAACTTGGTGTCCATTACGCCCTATCGTATGGTACTCATTGAATTACAAGAACTCAAGAAGCAGATTCAAGAGTTAGAAGATAAGGGTTTCATTCGACCAAGCACTTCTCCCTGGGGTGCTCTGATTTTTTTTGTGAAAAAGAAAGACGGGACGATGCGACTTTGCATTGATTACCGGCAATTGAACATAGTAACTATCAAGAACAAGTATCCTCTGCCTCGAATTGAAGATCTGTTTGACTAGCTGAAGAGTGCTGGAGTATTTTCTAAAATTGACATTATTTCTAGTTATTATAAAATGAGGGTGAAGGATGTAGATATACCCAAAACTACTTTCAGAACTCGCTATGGTCATTACAAATTTCTAGTGATGCCATTCGGGTTAACGAATGCCCCTGCTGTATTCATGGATCTGATGAATCGAGTATTCAAGCCTCATCTTGACAAGTTTGTTGTCGTTTTCATCGACGATATTCTTGTATACTCTCATAACAAGGAAGAACATGCTCAACATCTTCGGATTGTACTCCATACACTCCGAGAACATCAGTTATTTGCTAAGTTCACTAAGTGTGAATTTTGGCTGTCAGAAGAGTCATTCCTCGGACATGTTATTTCGGCCGAAGGAGTCAAGGTTGATTCTAAGAAAATTCAGAATATTCTTGAGTGGCGTCCTCCGAGAAATGTAAGCGAGGTCCGAAGTTTCCTTGGATTAGCTGGGTATTACCGAAGATTTGTGAAAGGATTTTCGGTAATTGCTGCACCACTAACCAAGTTACTTAGAAAGAATGAACCGTTCAAGTGGTTCGAAGGGCAGCAAGGAATCTTTGATCAGCTTAAGCAAGCCTTGACTTGTGCCTCTGATCTTGTTCAGCTAGAGTCGGGAAAAGAAATTGTTGTTTACAGTGATGCATCACATTCTGGCCTTGGATGCGTTCTGATGCAGAAAGGTAATGTGATTGCATACGCCTCTCGACAACTTAAGCCTCACGAGGTGAATTATCCAACGCGTGATCTTGAGTTAGTGGCCATTGTATTTGCGCTAAAAATCTGTCGGCATTATCTATACGGTGAGAAGTGTAAGCTATTCACCGGTCATAAAAGTCTGAAGTATTTGCTCACTTAGAAAGAGTTAAATCTTAGACAAAGAAGGTGGTTGGAATTACTCAAAGATTATGATTTGACCATCGATTATCATCCGGGAAAGGCTAACGTGGTTGCCGATGCTTTGAGTCGAAAACTGAACCTCGTTAAGTCTTTTAAAATTTTCAAAAATCGAAAATGCTCAATCTTGAAAATTCAACCAAGTCATTCGAATAGTGCCTTGCTTTCCAAGTAATGTATTTGATTTGTTTGTTCGTAGCTTCTCTGGCCATCAATGCTCATTTCCAACTATATAAGGCTCGGAATTATCTGAACGAACTCCAAGTTCAATATGTTCTGATTTCTAGAATCAAAGAACTCCAACAAGTTGATCCGGAACTCCAGAAAATTTTAGCTAAGCTTGAGTCTAATCCTGACTTCTTTGTCAAGTCTAACGGTCTTCTATACTTCAGAGATCAAATTTGTGTACCTAATAACAAACAATTACAGGATGAAATTCTGCAAGAAGCGAATCAAAGTTCTTTTTCTACCTACCCCGGATCGGTTAAGATGTACAAGGATCTCAAGCCCTTGTATTGGTGGTCTGGAATGAAATTGGCTATCAACGATTTTGTATCGAAGTGTCTAAACTGTCAATGGGTCAAAGCCGAACACCATGCTCCATTGGATTACTTCAACCTCTTGAATTTCTGCAATAGAAATGGGAACGTATCACAATAGATTCCGTGACCGGTCTTCCTTGCACTCCAAGAAAGTGCGATGCTATTTGGGTGATCGTTGATCGTTTCACCAAATCAGCACATTTCATTTCGGTGCGAATGAATTTTATTCTTGAGGCCTTGGTGGAATTGTACATTCGAGAAATTATCCGTTTACACGGAGTTCCGACTTCAATAGTCTCAGATCGAGATCCTCGGTTTAAAGCTCGATTCTAGGAAATGCTACACAAGGCTCTTGGAACCAAACTGAATGTTAGCACAGCTTTTCATCGTCAAAGTGATGGACAATCCGAACGAGTAATTCAAGTTCTTGAAGACATGCTCAGAGCTTGCATCATCGATTTTGGAAAGAACTGGGAAAATTGCTACCGCTAATAAAGTTTGCATATAACAACAACTACCAATCTTCTATTCATATGGCTTCTTTTGAAGCACTGTATGGAAGAAAATGCTGAACGCCTTTGTGTTGGTCTGAACTCGGAGATAATAAGGTGTTAGGACCTCAACTGTTTCAGAAAACTGAAGAACAAGTTCAAATTATTCATTCTCGATTGAAACAAGCTTTTGATAGGCAAAAGTTGTACGCTGATTTGAAGCGTAGGGACATTTAATATGAAATCAGAGACAAAGTATTTCTCAAAGGTTCTCCGTGGAAGAAAGTTTTCTGATTCGGCAAAAGAGGAAAGCTTATTCCTCGTTTCATTGGACCGTTTAAAGTAACTGAGAGAACTGGTCATGTAGCTTATCGACTCGCACTTCCTCCCGAGTTTGGTAAGATTCATAATGTCTTTCATGTTTCTATGTTAAGACGTTATAGATCTAATCCGTCTCACATCCTTGAACCAGAAGAAGTTGAACTCATTCTTGAACTTTCTTATGAAGAGGAACCTATTCAGATTCTTAATCAGGAAATCAAAAGGCTTCGTAATAAAAACGTCCCTCTTGTTAAAATTCTCTGGAAGAATCATCACGTTAAAGAAGCAATGTAGGAACCCGAGGATACGATGCGGAAGCAATATCCTCATTTGTTCAATTCATGTAAGAATTCGTCCCTTTAAGGAGGGGGAGTTGTAACATCCACCTTTCCGTCCTAGAATTTAACTTAGTAAATTAGAGTATTTATTATTTCTTTAAAAGCAATTAAGTTCACAATTAATCAATTTATTCAATTTGGTCCCCGAATTCCTTCAATTAGTATTTATTGAATTAAGTCGAATTTAAAGAGAAATTGGGTGTAAGAGTTGAAAGGGTTGAACCGAATGAGTCATGAAGATAATTTAGTTGAGCTCCAATTTAATTTTAACATGATCAAAGTAAGAGATTTGGTGAGTTAAAATAATTAGAATAGATATGAACAACTTAGAGAAATCGGGCCAAATTATAAGAAATTGAAATTAGATATATAGCCAAGATTAATGACTAAATTAAAGATAAAGTAAAATTGAAAAGTTGCATGCTAAAATTCATAATTCTTTGGGCTGCCCTTAGTCAAAAATAAACTTAAAAGATTAAGGGAGGACATTTGGGTAAAATAATACTCCAACATAGTCCCCAAATTAGGAGTTATGCCCACCTTCTCCCATTTCCCGTGTATTGTCGTGCATTAGAGAGAAAAAGGAGATAGGAAAAGCTTGAGAGAAAATCTGTAACTTTAGCTTAAAATCAAGAGGAAAAAATGGAGTCTTGAAGAGAAGAGGATTTAAAGGGGAAGATAGGTTTCATTCATGTGTAAAATTCAAGTAAGTGTTGGAAACATTTTCATTTCTCTTCATGGAAACCTTGTTAATTTAAGTGTTAAATTAGATTTTTAAGTTCTGAAAAATTGGTAATGTTTGCATGTTAGATTGAATAACTTGTTAGAGTTAAGTCAGAATCAAGAGGTAATTAAAATTATGAAAGGAACTGGTTTACATAGACAAGTATATGCTTAAACTCAACTAGAATAGCATGCTGCCAAAATCTGGAAAATTGAAGGTGTTTTGGTTCGAATTGGAAAATGTTCTGTAGGTGAAAATGGTAGATAATCAAAGTAAATATATGGTAGAAGGGCTGAATTTCATGAAGAGTGATTTTTGAATAAGATAATTTCACTTTAGAATAAATATTAAGAAATTGAAGGACCTGAATTACACGAAATTCAGTGCTTCAAATGGAGTTTGGAATCATGGGATTATATTAGGATAAGATTGGAGACTTGAATTGAACTTAAATTAGTCTAATTTAGTGAATTAAGGAAACTAGTCACATAAAGCATGAGAATGTGACTAATATGGAATTTCATGAAATTGAGGACTTGTCTGATAGTTATAGGAATTATTAAGGACTTAAAAATTATGTTAAAAGATAGTATGAATCATTTTATAAATGATTTTGGGAATAAATTGAGGTAAATAGGTGAAATTAAGATTTAAAGGGTCTAAGGAGTAAGCTGTCCAGAAAATCTAAGTCTTGAATAGTCACTTTGAAAATTCACCAAAAATAGAGTATAATGTATTTTGAGCTGAAACTTTCATGGTATGAACCTTGGAATGTCTATTATCATTGAGAGAAAACGAAATTGAATTTCAGTATGTAAGCTATGAGTTATAAATTAAAGAATTTAAGCAGTACAAACTGTCTAGGTCTGTTAAAATGATTGTGTTTAAGTATTAAACTGAATTAACTCAGAAGATATAAAAATATGGGGTTTATATGGTTGGAAAATTGAGTGAATTACCTTTATAAGGGTGTATGATAAGTGAAATTTGGATTAGTGAGTAAAATGTTATGGTCAAAATGGTAACTAGTCCTCAAACTATTTAAATGAAAAACAATTTTAAATGTTAATGTTTGTATTTGTGTCAAAGAGTTAATATGATTGAATTTATCTCTGATGTGGTTTGTATATGCTTGTGTTTGAGTGTTAAGATCAAGTGTGTGAAGAGACCTTGGAGGAGGCAAGGGTTTGATAACCAAGTGGAAGGAATAAGGGCATTATAATCAAGGAACAAGCTTAGTGTAGTATTGTGAGTGTAATTGCTTTATGGTTAGGACTAGTGTCCTAACCAACCTATTTCTTTTATATAATTTAATTTATATGTTATGCATGAATTGGACCTAACTCAAAGCTGGTAATTTCTTTAGTAAGGGAAGGAGGCTAAAATAGAAAATGAAGCATGAAATGAATCATTGTAAATACCTTGTTATTGTGTATTTGTGGATTGCCCTTATGAAACTCAATTGCAATGTTGATGTGAGCTTGAATATGATTGTGATGCTATTGTTTTTCTAATGCATTGATAATGCTTGAATGTGATATGAGATTATTTTGGTATGGCTTGCATGAAATTGTGCAATTACATGGCATGATAAGCTTGTATCTTAGAATATATAATATGAATTTGGTAAACAAAAGGACAATGATATTAATGGAGTGACTGGCTAATTGAAAAACTTATAAAGCCCTTGGTTGATTAGAGGTCTTAGGTATAAAGGCATGCCTAGAGTATGAGCTCCCCTGTTTAGTACCTAGTGTACTCTCCGAAATGGTAATTGGCACCTAAAATGCTTAGTGCATTTCCTTGTTGATCACATGATATCTTGGGTGGTGTACAAGACACATTGATGCTATTGAGCATCCCTTGACTTGTTTCTTAGGCAACCATTGTTTGGTACTTGGTACCCCCTATTGACTTGCTTACCTAATCATTCTACTCCACCAAGGCAAATAAATAAAAATGCATACGATTATAATAAGCTTATTAAGTGGATAAATGAAATGATAATTATCATGCTATGAAATGATCTATGTGTGAAACAAATATTTTAATTTTGATATAACTAAAATCCTAAGGACTAAATTGAAAAGGTCAAAACGAATTTTAAGTCCTCAAAATATCCCCATATATTTTTAATATTATGCCCAAGTTAAAAACAAGTCTTTCACATATTTTTTTTAAGTGTTTCAAGCCAAAAACAGTGATTTTCAAGACCCCGTTCCGAAACGGCCCTCAGGCGTTTCGAAACGTTTTCATCACTATCGACCATCGTTCCGAAACGTGTATCGAAACACTTTCACTCGTTTCGAAACGGTATAACTCGTTTCGAAACTGTTCTTCATATTTGATTTAAAAAGACTACAACGGTTCAAACATTTGGTGATTTTTTAAATATAAAAGGGGTGTTTCGAAACGGATCAAGGCCGTTCCGAAACGACCCTTGACAGTAGCATTTTCGTTTCGAAACGGATCCAAAACGTTTCGAAATAGGTCTTAAGATAAATTCAAAAATATGACCGTTACGTGTTTTTAACTGATTTTCTGAAAGTCGTTAAGGCGTTTCGAAACGGGCTAAGACCGTTCCGAAACGACCCTTGACAGTGGCAAAATCGTTCCGAAACGGCCCTAAGGCATTTCGAAACGGGCTCTTAAATGCACCCCAACGGCTCTTTCTATTTTAGTCCGTTCCGAAACAGGTACCCCGTGTTCCGAAACGGGTTGGTGCAGACTGCATTTATGGTGGCAAGAGAGGGTTCCAACGGCTCCATTTATGTTCCCAACCACCCAAACGGCTAGAAATCAATGAGAAGGTATAAAAGAGACATCCAAAAGCATCAACAACAACTATTGATCCTAAAGCAAACATCCAAACATCAAATTCAAGCAATTGTGCAAAAATCCCACTTTGTGTAAAAATCCCAATTTGTGTTCTTCATTCATACTTTGTAAAATTGGGTTGAGTGCTTGTATTGGGGCTATCATTTGTATAGAGAGATACCTTATTAGCCTACAATTTTCTTTATTCTCTTGTGTGAGGGTTGAGTTGATTTTTGGGTAGAAAAATCAACCGAAATTGTAAAGGGTTGCCTCCTTGTCCTAGAAAAGGGGAAGATCAATTTAGTGGAATTGTTGCAAATCCTTAGTGAGGCTAAGGTAGTGGATGTAGAGTTCATTTGGAACTTGAACCACTCTAAATCCCTTGTCCATCAATTTTTAATTTGCAAATTTCCACCACAAACCTTTAAATTTCCAATTCACCTCCCCTCTTGGTAAATATCGATCTTTCGATCCACTCAACAATTGGTATCAGAGCTTAACTCTTTGAGGATTAACAACCAAAAGAGGAGATCCTTGGAAGAGTGTGATCATCAAAATATCAAGAGATGGCTTCAACCTCCGGTTCCGGCATGTACGAGTCACAATCGACCACAAAGCCTCCTTTCTTCAATGGTGACAATTATTCTTTTTGGAAAAATAAAATGCGTCTATTCATCAAGTCTAGTGACTATCTTGTGTGGGATGTCATTGAAGATGAGCCATACATTCCATGGAAGCAAGACGGTGAAGGCAAGATGGTGTTGAAGAAGAAAGTCGAAATGAGTGAAGAGGAGAGGAAAAAGATTCAAGTCAACGATAAAGCTCTCCACATGCTATTTTGTGCTTTCGGTCCGGACATCTACTCAAAGGTCTCATCAATTGAAAGTGCCAAGGAAGTGTGGGACACTCTTGAGACCACCTATGAAGGCACCAATGATGTTAAAGAAACTAAGATTGGAATTCTCAATCTTAGTTACGAAAATTTCAAGATGGACCCCGATGAGACGGTGTCAAAGATGTTTGATCGATTCTCCACGATTGTCAATGGTCTAAAGGGCTATGGAGAGATCATACCGGAAGACAAGCTTGTCCGGAAGCTACTCTATTCACTTCCCGAATCTTGGGATGGGAAGAGAACCGCTATCATCGAAGCAAAGAACTTGAAGACATTAAAGCTTGATGAGCTTGTGGGTTCTCTCCTTACTCATGAGATCATGAAGCAAGGAAGGGATGATGAGAAGAAGAAAGAAGAGAAAAGGGTAGAGAAGCTTGAGGTTGAAAAGAAGAAGAAGATGGGAATAGCTCTCAAGGCTAAAGCTTCACAACTTGATGAGAGCTCATCTAGTGATGAGGACGAACTTGAAGAATTGACTATGATAGCCAAACGATTCTCACGTTTCATGAGGTCCAACCGGGGAAGAAAAATCCAAAGAAAGATGGACTTCAAAGGGAAGAACAAAGAAGAAGGAAAGGATCCCATCATTTGCTATGAGTGCAAACAACCCGGCCACATCCGTTCGGAGTACCCTCAACTCAAGAAGAAGGGCTTTGAGAAGAAGAAGAGACTCAAAGCCAAGCTTGCTACTTGGAGTGATGAGGAGTCATCGGAGGATGAAGAACAAGAAGTGGCTAATCTTTGTCTCATGGCACTTGAGGAAGATTCCTCCTTGGTAACCTCTAACTCATCTACTTTAGATTTTTCATATGAAGAGTTAAATGATGCATATGATGAGTTACAAGAGGTATATGATGAATTAGTTGAGAAGTTTAAAGAGTCGGTCATTAAAAACAAGAAAATCATTTTAGAACTAAATGAGAAAAATGACTCACTCACTCAAGCTAATTCTAAATTTGAGAAAAAGATTTTAGGATTAAAAGATGAACTTAAATTTTTTCAAGATGGAAATGTTGATCTTAATAATCTTTTGTCTCAATGCAATAGTGAACACCAAAAGGTGTTGGGTGAGCTAAATGAGCTCAAAAAGTCTTTAAAAAATGTTGGTAGTGTCAAGCATGAAGTAGGAGAATCCTCTAGAACACACCAACCTAAGAAAAAGACTAATTACTACAAACAAGGTAGCTACCCTAGACATAGTAGAGCTAAAAGAATTAGAAGTGTATGGGTTCCTAAGGAACTTGTAAAATCTAATAATATTATTGCTATGTCATCTTGGATTCCTAAGGGAACCAAGGTTTTGGGAGCTAACACTCATGGACCCAAAATGATTTGGGTACCAAAAACCAAAGTTTAATATCTTTGTTTGTAGGGGGAGCATTGCTACAAGGCCAAGGCACAAAGTCAAAACTCATGGTACCTTGATAGTGGATGCTCGAGACATATGACCGGAGACAAGAGTCGATTCATGGATCTAAAGCCAAAAAGTGGAGGAGTAGTAACATTTGGTGACAACTCCAAAGGCCACATTAAAGGTATTGGCTCCATAGGTAATCACTCTACCATTCTTATTGAAAATGTCTTATATGTCGATGGTCTTAAACACAATTTATTGAGCATAAGTCAATTGTGTGATAAAGGATTTAATGTTTTATTTGATAAAAATGGATGCAAAATTGTAGACATTAAATCTAATAATATTATGCTCATAGGTCATCGCATAGGAAACATATACATGGTGCATTTAGATGACATACATACATCTCATGCATGCTTAGTTGCTCAAAATGAAAATGATGCATGGTTGTGGCATAGGAAGCTAGGACATGCTAGCATTAGTGTTTTGGAAAAACTAGTCTCTCTAAATCTAGTTAGAGGTTTGCCCAAAATAAAATTTTCAAATGATAAAATTTGTGATGCATGCTCTAAGGGTAAACAACATAAGTCTTCCTTTAAATCCATTAATGATGTTTCTACTAGTAGATGCTTACAATTAATTCACATGGATTTATTTGGGCCAATTAGGACTATGAGCTTGGGTGGTAAGTCTTATGCTTTTGTGCTAGTTGATGGTTTTTCTAGATTTACTTGGGTTCTATTTTTAAGTACTAAAGATGAGGCTTTGGAAAATTCATCACATTTTCAAAATTAACCCAAAATGATCTTGAGCTTAAAATTTCTCATATTAGGAGTGATCATGGAACCGAGTTTCAAAATTTAGGGTTTGAAGAATTTTTGAATGAAAATGGTATTAGCCATAATTTTTCGGCTCCTCGAACTCCTCAACAAAATGGGGTAGTTGAGAGGAAAAATAGAACTTTACAAGAAATGGCTAGAACTATGCTTTGTGAAAACAATTTACCTAAATATTTTTGGGCGGAAGCCACAAACACCGCTTGTTATATTGTAAATTGAGTAATGATTAGGCCAATTTTAAAGAAAACACCTTATGAGATTTTGAAATCTAAAAAGCCTAACATTAGCTATTTCCACCCTTTTGGGTGCAAGTGTTTTGTTTTAAATAATGGAAAAGACAACTTAGGTAAATTTGATGCAAAAAGTGATGAAGCCATTTTTATAGGTTACTCTTTAACCTCTAAAGCCTATCGAGTATTTAACAAAAGAACTTTAGTAGTAGAAGAATCTATTCATGTTGTATTCGATGATAACCTCCTTCCTAGGAAGGATTCTTGTGATGATGATGATGTAGGGATCATAAATGCCTTTGATGGAGGTCAAACTTCAAAGGAGGATGAGATTCCAACAAAGGAAGAGAACTCACAAGATCCACCTCTTGAAGCCTTGAAGGACTTGGCCATTGAGGAAAAGGAAGTGAGCTACCCAAGGGAGTTGAACTATGTCAAAGATGGTGAAATCTTGGGTGATCCATCCAAGGGGGTAACCACTCGTTCTTCTCTTAGATTAATGAACCATGTTGCATTTATCTCATGCATAGAGCCTAAAAATATAAAAGAAGCATTGAAAGATGACTTTTGGATTATGGCTATGCAAGAAGAGCTAAATCAATTTGAGAGAAGTAATGTATGGACATTAGTTGATAGGCCTAGTAATCAATCTACAATAGGAACTAAATGGGTCTTTAGGAACAAACTAGATGAGAGTGGTAACATTGTGAGAAATAAAGCTAGACTTGTAGCACAAGGTTACACTCAAGAAGAGGGAATAGATTTTGATGAAACCTATGCACCCGTAGCTAGAATGGAAGCTATTAGGATGTTGCTTGCATATGCATGTTATCATAATTTCAAGATTTTTCAAATGGATGTTAAAAGCACATTTTTAAATGGTTTTATAAATGAAGAAGTGTATGTGGAACAACCACCGGGTTTTGAAGATTCAAAATTTCCAAATCATGTTTTCAAACTTACCAAAGCTCTTTATGGTTTAAAACAAGCTCCTAGAGCTTGGTATGAAAGGCTTTCAAATTTTTTGATTGAAAAAGGATTTGAAAAAGGTAAGGTGGACACTACACTTTTTATAAAAATGTATAAAAATGACATCTTAGTAGTTCAAATTTATGTTGATGATATTATTTTCGGTTCTACTAATGAATGTCATTGTCAAGAGTTTGCTAAGTTAATGCAAGGTGAATTTGAGATGAGCATGATGGGGGAGCTCTCATTCTTTTTGGGACTCCAAATCAAGCAAAAGAAGGATGGCACCTTCATCAACCAAGCAAAGTACATAAAGGATATGCTCAAGAAGTTTGGCTTGGAGAATGCAAAGCCTCAAGCCACTCCTATGAGCTCATCTACAAAGCTTGACAAAGATGAAGGAGGTAAGTGTGTTGACTCTAAGCTTTATCGTTCAATGATTGGATCTTTGCTTTACCTTACCGCAAGTAGACCAGATATCTTGTTTAGTGTTTGCTTGTGTGCTAGGTTTCAAGCTAGTCCTAGAGAGTCTCACCTTATAGCCGTTAAGAGAATCTTTAGGTATCTTAGAGACACTCCTTGTTTAGGTCTTTGGTACCCTAGAGACTCTACCTTCAACCTTCATGCTTACTCGGATGCGGATTATGGGGGTTGCAAAATTGATAGGAAAAGTACTTCGGGAACTTGCCAATTCTTAGGTAGTATGCTCATATCTTGATTCTCTAAGAAACAAAATAGTGTAGCCTTATCTACCACCGAAGCCGAGTACATATCCTTAGGGAGTTGTTGTGCTCAAGTCCTTTGGATGAAGCAACAACTCTTAGATTATGGAATTAAAGTTGGAACCATACCCCTAAAATGTGATAACACTAGTGCAATATGCTTAACTAAAAATCCCATCCAACACTCTAGAACCAAACACATAGAAATAAGGCATCATTTCATTAGAGATCATGTCCTTAAGGAAGATGTGGTTATAGAGTATGTAGACACCTTGAATCAATTAGCGGACATTTTTACAAAACCCTTAGACAAAGAGCGTTTTTGGTCCATTAAGAGAGAGTTAGGTCTAGCTAGCCTATCTTGACCTTTTAGGACCTCTTTTGTGCTTAAATATGCTTGATTTTGTGAAATGCCATGTTGATGTGTTTAAACTCCTAATTTCATCCATGCTTATAGTTAGGGGGAGTATGTTTATGCTTAAATATGTTTTGCCTGCTCATTCATGACATTTATGCATGTTAGGCCTCTTAAAATTTCATTTTTCTGCATTTTTAGAGCCTCATCTGCACTTCCAGACCCAGGTGTATCGAAACGGGTGAACCGGTTTCGATACGGATACCTTAAATCCAGCTCTGAGAGAAGGGCGTTTCGAAACGCCTCCAAGGCGTTCCGAAACGTTTTTGCTACTGCCAAGGGGTGTATCGGAACGTGTTCCGATATGGGTCAAAGGGGTTTCGATACAGTCAACACCGTATCGAAACAATCTGTTTATGGTTTTAAAATGGTCAAAACCCTAGCCGCCCGTTCCGAAACGGCATCGCGGACTGCTTTAAATTAGGGCTTTTAATGATAAAGTTAACTTTATATCAAACTCTTAAAACCCTAAACCGCCTCCCTCTCTATAAATACCCTCTCAAACTCTTTGATTTTCACAAAATTGTGAGGGGTTTTACTCTACAACTCAAGTCTAAGCAAGTTTCATCAATCTTGTGCAAGGATTTTTTCCAAATCATCCAAAATCCCAAACTAAGGTAATTTTTCTATTTGTTTTTTTTTCAATTTATGTTCGAATCTTAGGTTAGAAAAATTTATTTTTGTATAAATTATGTGTCTTTAGTTGTTGGTTTTCAATACCTTGTAAATTTTTTTCCAAAACTCAAAATTTTTGATTCGAATATAAAATTTTTCAGTCGTATTTTTTTTACTATTTTTTTTATTTTAATTTTATTTTCAAAAACCTAAGTGGGATTTATTATTGGATTGATTTTAAATATCAATGCATACACTTAATTTTAAACCACTTGCTTAATGTTTTTAGATGGCAGATCAAGCTAACAAAAAGCGCAAGGCCGTTCAATCCGGTGATTCGAGCATTCGTCCAAATATTACGATGCTTTTTCAGAAATCCCTTAAAACTCCGGAGGCACGTGCTCGTTTCTCTTATGTCAAGGATTTTGCAATTCGCAAGGAACGTGTCATTGATCTTGAGTTCCTCAATTCCGAGCGATTCCTTTTCCGTTATCTCGCTCGTTTGGATGAGTGGAATCTCATGCATCTGTTGAGCATTCCGGATGTTCGCTACAAAAACATGGTACTCATGTTTTACTCTAATGCTCGTTTTCTTTATGATGAGACCAAAACCGAGATTATAGGAATTGAGTCATCCTTATTGGGCAAAAAGTTTGTTGTTAATGTTGCTCTTTTGGAGTCTGCTCTTAAACTTAAGGATGAGGGTCTTGAGGATGAACGACACTTTGGCAATTTCACCGGCAAAGCACTTCATTTGGATGTGCACGATCGTGTTCTTCACTTGATGGTTTCTTGGTTCTTTCGACCTTCCGGAGGTAAATACTCTCATATCCGTCAAACTGATCATTTTTTGCTAGAGTGTTTCCGTAAGGGTGAGCGCCCAAATGTGCCTAAGATTATTTTTGCCGAGATAGTCAATAATATCAAGCTTATTGACACAAATGAGTTGAAGTCGTTCACCTATGGTATTGTCTTAAGTTACCTCTTCTATGATCTTGGTATTGATTGTACCTATGACTCTCCGGAACCTCGCAAGACCAAAATTGGTGAGTCATCCCTTCGCAAGTCCGGGTTCACATATGTGAATGGTGTTTGGGAAAGAGTTGATAGAGAAGCGGATCCTCCTCTCGTTGCTCCTCCACCACAAGTTCAAGTTGCAAACAATGAAGCCCTTACGGCTCTCATTACCGAGCGGTTCAATGCTTTGGACACTAGCATTGCTTCGGGTTTTTCGGCCATGGACAATTGTTTGAAGAATGTCGAGGATCGCCTTCTTACTCTAGAGACTTCTCATTCCAACTTGGACCTATCCTTCTCCACGCTTTATGGGCAATGGACGAAGTTTCACCGTTCTCAAGCCAAGAGCGATGATGATTCTTCGGATGATGATGACGAGGCTTAGGATCCATATCATATCATATCATATTATCTATGCATTTTAGGATTAAGGTTGCATCTTTATGTTTTCTCATGTTTTAGGAACCTATGCTATATGGCTTTTTTATTTGGGATTTTATGTTGAACTTAATGTTTGATTTATGTTTTGGATATTTTGATTATGAATTAATATTATGGTTGCTTATTATTGCTTATTGGTACTAATCCTTTATCTTCTCTATGAGCTTTTATTGTTCTTTTTGATCTAACAAAAAGGGGGAGAAGAAATTTAAGAGCCACACTTTAAACTAAAATTCGTTTTAAAATCTTAAAAGGTTTTTAAAGGTTTACAACTTGGATTTTAAATCAAAAATTTATTTTAACTTTAAAAACCTATCTTAAATTAAGGGGGAGTTAGAATATTTTCAAAACTTTCAAAATTCCCAAAAATTCTAACTTTGGTTTTGTTATATCAAAAAGGGGGAGATTGTGAAACAAATATTTTAATTTTGATATAACTAAAAACCTAAGGACTAAATTGAAAAAGTCAAAACGAATTTTAAGTCCTCAAAATATCCCCATATATTTTTAATATTATGCCCAAGTTAAAAACAAGTCTTTCACATATTTTTTCTAAGTGTTTCAAGCCAAAAACAGTGATTTTCAAGACCCCGTTCCGAAACGGCCCTCAGGCGTTTCGAAACGTTTTCATCACTGTCGACCATCGTTCCGAAACGTGTATCGAAACACTTTCACTCGTTTCGAAACGGTATAACTCGTTTCGAAACTGTTCTTCATATTTGATTTAAAAAGACTACAACGGTTCAAACATTTGGTGATTTTTTAAATATAAAAGGGGTGTTTCGAAACGGATCAAGGCCGTTCCGAAACGACCCTTGACAGTAGCATTTTCGTTTCGAAACGGATCCAAAACGTTTCGAAACAGGTCTTAAGATAAATTCAAAAATATGACCGTTATGTGTTTTTAACTGATTTTCTGAAAGTCGTTAAGGCGTTTCGAAACGGGCTAAGACCGTTCCGAAACGACCCTTGACAGTGGCAAAATCGTTCCGAAACGGCCCTAAGGCGTTTCGAAACGGGCTCTTAAATGCACCCCAACGGCTCTTTCTATTTTAGTCCGTTCCGAAACAGGTACCCCGTGTTCTGAAACGGGTTGGTGCAGACTGCATTTATGGTGGCAAGAGAGGGTTCCAACGGCTCCATTTATGTTCTCAACCACCCAAACGGCTAGAAATCAATGAGAAGGTATAAAAGAGACATCCAAAAGCATCAGCAACAACTATTGATCCTAAAGCAAACATCCAAACATCAAATTCAAGCAATTGTGCAAAAATCCCACTTTGTGTAAAAATCCCAATTTGTGTGCTTCATTCATACTTTGTAAAATTGGGTTGAGTGCTTGTATTGGGGCTATCATTTGTATTGAGAGATACCTTATTAGCCTACAATTTTCTTTGTTCTCTTGTGTGAGGGTTGAGTTGATTTTTGGGTAGAAAAATCAACCGAAATTGTAAAGGGTTGCCTCCTTGTCCTAGAAAAGGGGAAGATCAATTTAGTGGAATTGTTGCAAATCCTTAGTGAGGCTAAGGTAGTGGATGTAGAGTTCATTTGGAACTTGAACCACTCTAAATCCCTTGTCCATCAATTTTTAATTTGCAAATTTCCAGCACAAACCTTTAAATTTCCAATTCACCCCCCCTCTTGGTAAATATCGATCTTTCGATCCACTCAACACTATGGTTGATTCATAATTAATGTGAACAATGGTCCTTTTGAATGATATTATGATGCAATGTGGTATGCTTGAAATGGCGGATTCATGATCAAGGTGGACAATGGTCCTTTCGTATGATATTATGATGCAATGTTGTGTGCTTGAAATGCTTGAATTCATGATCAATGTGGACAATAGTTCTATTCGAATAATATGCAATAATGTAATTTATGTGTTGCTTATGAATGATGGTTGATTCAATGATATTTTTGAATGACTCGTGCTTGTTCGAATATGAAGCATGGTGATAAACATGATGTGAATTAAAATGGTGTACGACCTTATGCTATGAATGATTGTTCATGAGATGTATGAAGTCAATTGAGACTTGAGCATGATAAGCTTAGTTAGGAGATGCTTTATGTGTGAATAATGCCTAGTTAAGTAACCTTAATGATGACCATAAGATGCTAAAGAATGAATTAGTTTTAGAAATGACCTCTCTAAGTACAATTTTTTACTTAACGCTCTTTGTTTCCTTCTTCCCAAATAACAGGATATCTTGGGCACAAAGCTAGCAATTTCTGATCGGAAGCAAATCACAAGTCAACAATATGTATTACCTAAGTCTTGTATTTAGACTCCTAGATGGTGGCTTGGAAATCTGTCTAGACATTCATCTCATTTTGTTTGACATTAGCCTTAATCTACGTTGGTGTTTGACCTTGTTATATGCTCCTTGATTGCTAGTTTGGAGTATAGTAACATGTTTTGTAATTAGTAAGTAAGCCTCATTTTTTTGTTGTAAATATGTAAGTCAAGCTTGGTGGTCTTGTAATGGTTCTATTTTGTTGTAGATATTAGAATGATAGCTTGACATGGCTTAAGGTACATCATGCTAGAATGATATTTTGTAAAACAAGCATGCTTAATGAAAGGATATTATGTTAGTAAGTGAAATCTCATGTATGGTTTATATGGTATTTGTGATTTTAATAACTAGTGATAAATTGTAACATGGCTGTTTGATTCGAAATAAACCTTGAATAATTAAGTAGGCTTTTCGAATGGCCTTGTAATTATAGGTCCTATGTTGTTCGAACATTGAGAATATGCTTATTAAAATTTGATAGCATGAATGGCTTATAATGCTTCGAATGAAATAAAAATGGAACTTTAATTTGGCAGTCGTAAGTAACCGAATTTGATTCTTAATAATATAGTATGAAAGGTTTAAAGTTTTTTTGTAAAATGATGATAAGGTTTAGTATGGTTAAATAATTAATTGTTTTATGTTATGTTAGAAAAAATTTTGTTAGCCCACTTTCCGCATGCGTTTTAGTAAAGTTGCTAATAAGAAACTATTCTTGTTTTGGATTTCTGTTTGATAATCTGTTATGTTCTGTTCCGCTAACGCTCCTCGCTCCTAACCCGGTATAGGGGTGTTACAATCCACCCAAGCTACGAGAAGATATGTATTAACTCCTTTAAACAAAGGCTAAAGGGGTGTTGAAGAGTGTAAAGACAGAAGAACGATCTTTCAAGTCAGGAGTACAAGATAACTGGATTGAGTGAGCAAATATACAAAGATCAGATGTTTTCCAAAAAGCGAAGAAATACAATGAAAAAGCAAAATTGACTATCTGGACTGAGCGACCAAACATGTGGGTTCAAAAAAAAAAAGGAAAAAAATTAATTCTGAGAAAAAAGAAGCAAAATAAGTGAAACATGCATACATTTGATAGACATCCTTAGGGGCATGCACATCATAATCATAGCATTTGTTTATTTTTGATTGGTTTGGAACCCGCTTATCTATTTGAGCATGAAGAGAATGGAACCTGCCTATCCGTTCGTGCATATGGAGAATGGAACCCGTTTATCTTTTCGAGCATAAGAAGAATAGAACATGCTTATTCATCCGAGCATGAGAAGGATGGAACCCTTATTTTTCTGCATCTTCTTATCTATCCGAGCATGAGAATGATGAAACCTTTTTTTCAGTCTGCTTATCTATTCGAGCATTATGAGAATATAACCTGCTTATCCATCCGAGCATAAGAAGGATGGAATCTTTTTTCAGAATATGCTTATCTGTTCGAGCATGAGGAGAATAGAACATGCTTATTCATCCGAGCATGAGGAGGATGAAACCTTTGCTTTTCAGAATCCACCTATCTATTCAGGCATGAGGAGAATAAAACCCGCCTATCTACCCGAGCTTGAGGAGAATAGAATCATCTTATTTATCCGAGCATGAGGATGATGGAACCTTTATTTTTCAATATGCTTATCTATTCAAGCATGAAGAGAATAGAACTTGCTTATCCATCCGAGAATGAGGAGAATGAAACCTTTTTTTAGTCTGCTTATCTATCCGAGCATGAGGAGGATATAACTTGCTTATCCGCCCGAGCATGAAGATGATGGAGCCTTTTTTCAACCTGCTTATCCATTCAAGCATGAGGAGGATAGAACCTGCTTATCTATTCGAGCATAAGGAGAATAGAACACGCCTATCTTTTCTGACATTTGGAGAATGGAACCTACTTATCTATTCAAGCATAAGGAGAATATAACATGTCTATCCGTTCGGGCATTTGGAGAATGGAACCTGCTTATCTATTCAAGCATAAGAAGAATATAACTCGTATATCCGTTCGGGCATTTGGAGAATGGAACTCGCTTATCTATTCGAGCATAAGGAGAATAAAACCTACTTATACATCCGAGCATGACGAGGATGGAACCTTTACTTTTCATAACCTGCTTTATCTGTTTAGGCATCAGGAGAATGGACCCCGCCTATCCGTTTAGGCATCAGTAGAATGTAATCCGCCTATTTGTTTAGGCATCATTAGAATGGAACCCGCCTATCTGTTCGGGCGAAAGGAGAATAAAATTGTCTAGCAAATCTGTGATTAGTGAAAATTACTGCTTTTTAGTCTTTGCTCTATCCATGTTTCACCGGAATGAGCAAAGAGGGGCATGTGTTGTCACTAAATTTTCACCATCTCTTCATTTTATTTATTTATTTATTTATTTATTTATTTATTCTTATATTTTATTTTATTTAATAATAATAATAATAATAATAATAATTATTATTATTTAGGGATAACTACATATTTAGTACCCTACCTATTCTCGCGTTCCTATTTTAGTACCCCACCTATTTTATGGCAAAACTATACCTAACATTACGTTTTTGTTCTGTTTCGGTACCCTGACCATTAAAAACAAACGGAAATGATTACTTGACTTATTTTTAATTGGGATGGTCACAGTTTTAGTCCTTAAAAATTTTATATTTCTTTCAATTTGGTCCAAACTCTATCAATTTAATCACTATCTTAAATATTTGGATTTAAACTACAAATGTCTCTTTTTTTTTCTTTCTTCTTCCCCAGAAACTTTAACCCCCTATTTCCCCCTTCTGCACTAGAACAAAAAGGGCAATTACAGAACCTACATAAGAAGCTTAATGCTGTAACCCCCTAAACCCGGTCGAGAAGACAAGACCGAAATTAGGAAGTCACCGTTGAAAACTTTACCCTCAAGTAATAGATTTTAGGTTTAAATAATTTATAAAACAAAATAATTATTAAATAATAATAATTATCGTAAAATAGCACAATTGTTTTCAAAACCCAAATATTATTAAAATATTCTGATCATTTAATAAAATATCTAAAATAAAGTCTATAGATATATGCTGAAACATAAACCCAAAATATAAAGTTTCATGATCCGAAATTCGTAAATATCTCAAAACATAAAATAATAATAGTATGATAGTTTAAATTTAGTTCATACTGAATAATAAAATAATCGGATAAAATTGAGATCCTCCAAGTACCACGTCTCCTAAAGTCCAAGATATCTGTAAAAGAAAACTAGGGGGTAAGCTATAGAGCTTAGTGTGTTTCTAAAGCCCAAGAAAAATCGTAAACAAAAAGGCAATAATTTTTATAAAAATCATTAAGTTCAAAACAATGATGAATCACAACACAAACAATTTAATTTTATAAACACAATGCAATGTACCCAACTACAACACACCAAACGATAAGAGGGGCGTTCCCTAGAACTCCTCGCTACATCACACCAATCGATAAGCGATCGAAACCACAATCTTCCACCGTACAATCCCAACCCATGCACAAAACATTATAGAATCACAAATCTCTAATCTCTACACAATTATGTACTGTAATCCGAGTTCATAGTCCACAAAACCATTATTTAAAATAAATATCTCAAGTATAAATTCGTAGAAAATTCTTTATGCAACAACACATTTCATGTAAAATACCCATAAACTGTAAACAACATCACATGGTAAAACTATTTATATAGCACGGTAAGAAAACACGTCTTAAGCGGCAATAACTCTAACATCGGGATGAACGCCTCTCACGTTTGGAACTAGCTGAAATGGAACCTACGATATAATCCCTATATTCATAACTATCACTATGCCACTAACTAAAAACACTAATACCAATCTAAAAGAATACTTACGTGTAGTCCTCGTAGTACATGCACAGTTAGATCAAATAGGTGAAGCAGTATAAGGATGTGGACAATCATTGTAGAAATGCTCCAAAGAATCACATCTATAGCATGCTCTGATATTCTTACGCACTCTCCCCAATGTTTTCGGTTAAAATATGAGCAATTAAACATAGGGTAAGAGCCAGTCAAACCACCTACACTACCAATCGAATTTGTTAATATAGCAGGTCTCTCACTTTGGTAATTCTGATGATCAAACTCTTCTCTAGCCCTCTTCCTGGACCGATTTCCCTGACCGTGCTGAAAAAATATGGTCGATTGCTAACTAGCTTGATCAGTACCTGAGTTTCAAGTTGCTTCATCTTTGCCTCATTCCGCTCAGCATTCCTAGCTCGTTGAGTAATCTATTTATACTCTTTATCCATATACAAAGCAACACCCGTCTTAATTGATGGACGCAACCCCTTCAAAAACCAGTCACATTTCTCCTTTTCTGTGGTCACTAACCCTGGAACATATTGTATCATCCTCATGAACTCTATCTCATAATCATTCACGGACATGTCGTTCTGCTTCAGATTCATGAAATCATCTCGGCACTTTGCTAAGTATTCAGCCCCAACATAACGGTCACGAAATGCCTGACAGAAATGGTCCCAAGAGATTTGACTGGCTGAAATAACATGTTCCTCAGCCTCCCACCAATTCTGGGCTTCACCTTGCAACAGTGATACTGCAGCCCTAAGCTTCCGGTCAGTAAGATAATCCATCTCAACAAACAATCACTGAAGCTTCTTCAACCAGTACTCGCGTCAGCCGGATTCGTACCAGTCTCCCCATTAAACATAATCATCCCAGTAGCTAAGAAATCGGTAGATATGGGCCTCCTAACACCCTCAGACTGGCGAAGGTAATGAAGCAACTCCCTATGCACTGCAGTAGTATCCAAGCCATCAGTCTCACTATCCCTAGAATCATGTGGACCATCATTCTGAGCCTGTTGAACATGTGGACCCCTACCACCAGTCTGATGTACTCCAGTCTGATTCACATGCTGCTCCTCTACATCTTTGTCATGAATATCATTCTGATTTTGTGGCGGATCCACAAGGGGTGTAACGTCACTCTCTACAGCAGTGGTACGACCTCGACCACGACCAGTCGCTAATCTTGAACTTCTACGTGGTGGCATAGTAGTCTATCTACAAAAGGAATTAATCCTAAAGTTAGAGTTGGTACTTGGAGTCTCTATTCAAAACATATCTTTAATTCTTTAAAATAATAAATTTATCAGAAAATCACATTTTGCCCCAAAACATTTAATATGCATGCAAAAATCATTTTAGGTTTAAAATTTTAAGTGAGCCTCACAGTCTAAGCGTTAAACTTAGCTCTGATACCACTAAATATAACCCTCTAAACCCGGCCTAAAAGAAAAGACCGAATTTAGGAAGTCATCGTTGAAAAGTTTACCCTCAAGTAATAGATTTTAGGTTTAAATGATTTATAAAACAAAATAATTATTAAATAATAATAATTATCGTAAAATACTACAATTATTTTCAAAAACCAAATATTATTAAAATATTCTGATCATTTAATAAAATATCTAAAATAAAGTCTATAGATATATGCTGAAACATAATCCAAAAATATAAAATTTCACGATCTGAAATACGTAAATATCTCAAAACATAAAATAATAATAATATGATAGTTTAAATTTAGTTCATATAAAATAATAAAATAATCAGATAAAATTGAGATCCTCCAAGTACCACGTCGCCTAAATTCCAAGATATCTGTAAAAGAAAACTCTGGGGGAGTAAGCTATAGAGCTTAGTGTGTCTCTAAAGTGCAAGAAATATCGTAAACAAAAAGACAATAATTTTTATAAAATCTCTAAGTTCAAAACAATGATGATTCATAACACAAATGATTTAATTTTATAAACACAATGTAATGTACCCAACTACAGCACACCAAACGATAAGAGCAAAGTTCCCCAGAACTCCTCGCTACATCTCACCAATCGGTAAGTGGTCGAAACCACAATCTTCCACCGTACAATCCCAACCCATGTACACAACGATATAGAATCACAATTCTCTAATCTCTACACAATTATGTACTGTAATCCGAGTTCATAGTCCACATAACCATTATTTAAAATAAACATCTCAAGTATAAATTCATAGAAAATACTTTATGCAAAAACACATTTCATGTAAAATACCCATAAATTGTAAACAACATCACACAGTAAAACCAGTTATATAGCACGGTAAGAAAACACACCTTAAGCAGCAATAGCTCTAACATCGGGATGAACGCCTCTCACGTTCGGATCTAGCTGAATCGGAATCTACGATATAATCCCTATATTAATAACTATCATTATGCCATCGACTAAAAACACTAATACCAATCTAAAAGAATACTCACGTGTAGTCCTCGAAGTACATGCACGGTTAGATCAAATAGGTGAAGGAGGTGGTAACTCGTCTTCTTCAAAGTCGATGTCGTTTAAAACACATATTTAAGCTGCATCAGATCTCATATCCAAATCCTTTAAAAATTAAGGTTGTGCGATGCTAAAGACTCACCAAAGTTCGATCGAAATAAGAAATATAAAAAAAAGATGTCGAGAGAGAGGGAGAGATCGTGCGACTGCTCTCGAATGGAATCTCAAAAACAAATTGTTTTGGCCGATTAAGGGGTTTAAATACCGCACTCAAGGGTAAATCCACGATAGGCCATCCAATTATTTAGGGTTTGTATAATAGCACCCAAACTTTTCCTGACTTATTGAATGGCCCCTAAAATTCTAAATTAAGCCATACAATTTTAAATTAACTCTATTTAATCCTTTAGCAATAATTAGGTTCCCAAATTCAAATTCCCAAAATTAATTTAGGGTTTTTAACCTAAATTCCCCAAAATCTAGGGCTTTGAAGAATACCAAGAACACCTGTTATCCTCAATGCATGAGAACATGTATATCCTTAACCAACACATTTCTCAAGAGAGTCCTCTTCCCCTTAAAACTCTTTATTCATTTATTTAATTATTCTCATGCATTTCATAAGTATATACATGTTCTCATGCATTGAGGATAACACATACCTTAGGTTTGAGGGTGTGTGTTGTCTCACATTTATTGCCATGACATTCATTTTTATGTATATGTTTACATTCTGTTATTGCCATGTAGATATAAAAAAACCTTGCATACCAGACCAATAAAAAATTGCCAATGCTTGATTTTGTACTTAAAAATTTTCCAAATACATTGCTAGCATAGTTAAATTCAAACCTAGTATACCTCTGTTCGATGAAGAATTAAAATCTCAGAACTCTCAAAGAACCACAACAGTTAAACTCAGTAAAGACAAGTTTTTTTGGGAATTGATCTCTAACTTAGGGAAGTTTGATTTCACTTAAACACCTAGCATGTATTAAGTTCCCTGAATAAACTTAGAACATTTGAAACCGAACTCAACAAAATGTCAAGGTAAAATGTAATGAGTAGGGCAACAATGTTTATTCAAGTACTGAAAAGTAGAACACTCATCTGCCTAAGGGAAAGTAATTGACTCGAGGCTTTGTGGTTTCCTCCCTCTTAGTTCTCAGGCTAACAATATTACTCTAGAGATGAGTGTAATGGGTAAACAAAGTGGTAGTGTCTGGAGTAACATGGAGGTTCGTGGTATGCTCCCTCTTACTTCTCAAGCCAAACAACATTATGACGCAAACCCTAAATAAATTGCCAAAGGCAAGACAAACAAAAAGAAAAGTGAAAAGAAAACCTTTGTGAGCATGCATAATACCAAGTTTGGGTAGTAAATTTTTTAAGGGAGTTTAGAGACACTGTATACAAACTGCCCACACCATCATACAAAAGAACGACCCAGATTAGAGTTATATTTCTACACTTGATCTCCATTTGGCATTGCAACTATTATCTTGAGATTACTAAGAATAGAACTAGGGCCATATTTTGCTTGCTAACTAGTGTTACCAATTAGAACACATTTTCCAAGGCATAATAATTGATAACTTTTATTTCTTTTATTTTGCGTTACTTGAGGACAAGCAATGACCTAGGTTTGAGGGTGTGTTAACTCCTAAAAAGAAGTATTTTCCATGCATTTATTGGCAAGAATATTGCTTGACTTTGAGTAAATATTAGTATATATATCCTAGTAGTTCCATGCATTTGCATTGCATTGCATTGAGGATTTAAGGAGTATCGGGTTTTTATTGCAAGACTGACCCTTAGCAAAGGTTTGTGTTTATACGGTGATGTGCAGGAACGACAAGATTAGAAGAAGCAGAGACAAGAAGAAATTGCCAAGAATAGTTGGCAATAGGAATAACAATTCCTGAGAAAATAGCGCCAAGTTAGATGCCGAGAAAATAACGCTCAGACCAGACTACGAGAAAATATCACCAGATTAGACGTTGAAGAAATAGCTCCAGATAAGATGTCAGAAAAATAACGCCAACCTAAATACTAGTATCATTAAACATCTTATGCTTGCGCCAAAAATATAGGAGTTATGTTAACCCTAATTAGGGATACACTTGCACCTATAAAAGGACATGTGCAGCCGCCAGACAACTTATGTCGCGGAGGCCACTGTAGAATTGCAGAATCGCAACATCCCTTGGGTAGTAGACATAGCAGGCTGCAACAACGAAAAAAGAGGAATCAGAAACAATAATAACAAAGGCTTGAGCACTTAAAAGACATATGGGATCCATTAAAGGGCTGCATCGAAAAACATCCTTCCTTTCTTTTGTTTCTTGTTTGTTTTTAACATTACCGATCTTGTGCTAAGAATGATTTCAATCTTGAATTTGCTGAACTTTACCCTAGCCATGAACTAAACCTTTAATTGGCTAGGGTATGTTTATGAGGAACACTTTAGGTTGAAGTATTTAGTTATTAGTTTATCCAGTTTTATTATCTATATTGCACGTGTTTATTGCTTATATATCTTATGTCATACAATAGTTAGTATTAGATGCTTATTATTGTCTAATATCTTAATCGACTTAGATAATAACGATCGAATGCATGTACTAAGGAGAGAAACTTCGACAAAAGAGATTCGAGTAGATGATGCTTACCTTAGAAGTGAGTCTACCCTTTAGGAGTATAGGTTGGAATTTCATCAAGTTGGATACTAAAAAATTCACCATAGACATATAGGTGTTAAGATGAATTAACTTAAGGTGCTACTATGGACAAAGGCAGTATTAATATGGAATTTTCTCGATAATAAAATTAGATAATAGTGTTACTAATTGCTGCATTCATAAGTGTGAAATCCAGACATCCCTTGCCAAGATTTAATAATCATTCTTGCATCTATTGTTTGCCAGTCCACTATCAGTTTACTTCCAAGATCTTTACCTTAGTTTTCTTAATTTCTTTAGTTCTTTTATTTTACTCGTTCTCTTAATCAATTGTCATCACCTTTATTTTCCAATTCACAAGTATTAATCGTGGCAATTAATTCCTGAACAATTCATATGGAGACGATACTCAACTCACTACTTTATTACTTGTTGATCGTGTATACTTGCACGTAAAAGACATATCTTTGACATTATTTCCTAAATTGACAAACAGAATCCTCAACCTTTTGCTAAGCAGTATTAGACATATCCTTAGCATTATTTCCTGAATTGACAAACATAATCCTCAACCTTTTGCCAAGCAATATTTGGTCGACAGGCCTCCCGCGTACCGGTACTATAGCCCAAATGCCTTTCTAAGCTACGAATTTTAACTAGAAATCCCTAAATTCGAACCACCCAACTAGTTTCATGCTTTCCAAAGTCTATTAGGATTATTATTAGCATATTTAGGCCTTTTCAACATACTTTTAACATCAAAACAACTTAAAGATCAACCAATGGCCAACATGCTCAAACACCCAAATACATCATGCTTAATGCAAACCAATCACTATTATGAAAGGCATGAAACACTTCAAAGGTGGAGATGTAATAACCTTAAGCATGGACTCCAAGGAAAACTATTGATCAATTCTCTACAACTTTCTCTTTTTTCCCTTGGTGATAGAACTTTCTCCAATTCTTCACTAAGCCAACAAGTGTAAGAACGAATTATTATCAATACTCGCATACAACTGTCTCCCCAAGGGGTATGAGATGCCTTCATATGAAGATAACTATGCATTCTCCAAGGGTGTCAAGATAAGCTCCACTCATATTATACATATAAGCTCCACCCATATCACACATGCTCTCCAAGACTGTTAAGATAAGCTTCACTCCTTTTACATGTATTTTCTCCAAGTGAGTCGAGATAAACTCTTCCCATAATGTGATTATTTCTCTAAGGGCGTCGAGATAAGCTCTTCCCATAATATCATTGTTTTCCCAAGGGCGTTGAGATAAGCTCCGCCCATAATATCATTGTTTCTCCAAGGGCATCGCGATAAGCTTCACCCAGTATATCATTGTTTCCCCAAGAGCATCGAGTTTCCTCCGTTCATATTGTATTTATGAGCGTCGAGAAACCTTCGCTCAATTTATATATTTGTTTCTTCCAAGAGCGTAGAGTTTCATCCGCTCAAATTGTATTTTGAGCGTAGAGATGCCTTCACATGGAGATGCCTCCGCTCATCTGCCAAAACTTTCGACTGTTTCTCTAAGGGCACAATAGCGTAGAGATGCCCCAACCCAAGAACTACGCCTGAACCTCAAGGGGCATGAAATGATAATCCTTTGACGATTTCCCGGAGTTGAGTTATTTTATTATCTACTAATCTGATGTGTAACCCTCTCGTCCCGGCCTAGCCAGCAGACCGATCCAAACGGGTTACATGGGGAAAACCGAAGCGAGACCCGCTAAGGCCTCGCTCCGATTAGCAACCTATTTTTTTCATTTTATTAATCTTCTCTAGATGTCACGTTTAACCCTATGTGTAAAGGCAACCAGCGGAAAAGCGAACACAGATACGAACCGAGCAGAGGCATACGGTGAATTAAACTTACCAAGTAGATATTAGTAATGTTTCATGCACACGAGGCAAGACCATCACAAAGGTCACATATAAACTCAACTAGGAAGCATACAAGCATTAGAGACTAAAATGTAACATTTGGAAACCTTCAAAGATGCTCTTTAACCGTTTTAACCACCTACGTTTCGAAACAGGCTACCCGTTTCGAAACGCGAGCTTCATTCAAAAAACAACACCAGGCCGTTCCAGAATGGACCCTCATGGTTCCGAAACAGGAGCCTCCAGTGGTAAATCGTATCGAAACGGCACCACCCCCGTTCCGATACGGGTACCCCTGGAGCTTGGCCGTTTCGAAACCATATTAGACGTTCCGAAACTATAACCCCCTTGGCCGGGCCTAGACGCCCGGCCCGAACTAAGAAGATTACACGGGGAAAACCGAAGCCAACTCGTTAGAGTCAACCTCGATTCACGACCTTTTTTTTCTTTTTATCTTCTATAGACGCATATTATTATCCTATACGTTCAGCGAAGCGGTTGGGTGAAAATGGCACATGGATCTGAGTTCAAATATGGGTTCAATTGCAAACTAATGACTTTTAGAGACTAAACTGTAATTTCCATAAAATACAGAGACTTCCAAGATTTTAAAGTTACCAAACTTCAATTAGTCATGTAACATGCCAACATGCCAAAATTTAGCTCAAACGGATCATCCAAACTCATTCAATTGCATACACAATATTCAGGGACCACAATACAACATTTCCAAACTTAAAAGATACCTTTAACTGAATTTTAACTACCCGTATCGATACACCTGGGCCTATATCGATACGCGGGAAGATAGTAGTTAAAGAAGGGACGAGAGTATCAATACGCTTCCCCGCGTATCGGTACGACCTTCAAACTTGGCCTGGGTGTATCGATACGCGGGCAATCCGTTTCGATACCCCTGTACAAAAATGCCTCAATTTTGCCTTAGCGTATCGATACACTTCCTCAAGTATCAATACGCATACCAGATTGGCTCAATCCAACATCTTTTAAACATACTAAAACACGTCCAAGCAAGCTCAAATCATGCATACATGATATACACAATCTAATAGACTTATAAAAACCATCAAACAACAAATCATATCCATCAACCACTTCTTATCATGATGACATCTTAGCTATTCTAGCATGCTTAAGATACCAAGCTATAGCAAAGGTAAAACACCATAACCAAACCATAGAACCGTTTAAAGGCCAAATACAAGTCCACAATCAGAAACTAAACATGCTTGAAACAACAAACATCACCAACAAAATCAGGAAGTAGAAATCCCACCCATTGCCACTTATTAAACTAAGGGTGAACCACATACATCTCTTAAACAAAGCCTTGGAATCCCCTTGCTTTTGGGCTGCCTTGAAATGCTCAATTCTCTGCATTGATGAAACAAATGAGCGTAAGCATATAGCTTAGTGAGGATCGCTAAACAACATTCATCAATGCATTTCACATGACTTTCAAAACCACCACTTTTATCACATGCCTTTTCATAAAACATGTCTTCTCAAAACAGCAAATAGACCTTTGCTCATGCTTTACCAAGCATCTCATGCATTCTTGCATCATTTACAAACATCTCATGCTTCACATTAATCTTTAACATTATATTGGCTCATAAGTGATAATCCATGAACCATTCCAACAAAAGACACAATCGGATACGCGGATTACAAGCGTTGTCCCACACGCTTCATACACACTACCGGACTACACAAGGCTCACACACGAGAGCAACCCTCCATCGTTGTAACACCCGTGGTGGAGTATAATGGTACAATCACAACCCCTCAACACCACTCATCGGTAGTTGTATAATTCCACTAATGAGAGCACAGGATACATAAGACAAGATCCACACACGGAATTAACATCCACCATTGTGATCTTAACCTCAATTGTTAGGGTACTTGGATGGAGTATATTGTACAATCACAACCCCTCGACATCCATAGCGACTTTATTCACGGTGCACCCAATCCTATAGCCGGCTAACTATATCCGATTAAAGTAACCATAAACCATTTTCATCACTTGCCAATATAATCATTAAACCACTTTAATTTAATCCACTGTTTTACAAGCATAAATACCATGCCATTTCCACAAGCAAAACATGCTTAACATCATATGCATAATCACATGAAAAACCAAGGATCACTTACCTAGTGCATCCTTAACACAATGTCATTAAAATCCAGCATTTAACCATGCTTAATTATGCTTAAAAATAGTACACAAAACCACATTTAACTCAAGTGCATTTTCATCGAAACATGGCACATTTCCAAGAGAGACTTTCAAACCACTTACTCTTGAGCTTAGCTAAGTGTTTCAAACTTACACTAAGCTCCGAAGACCACGCTCAAAGCGTTACAAAGCTGGAAAATCCATTTCCACTCACCGATACACGAAGCCTTTCTCACCGACAGAAAATTACCCTTCCGGAGCCTTCAACAACACCTCGTTCACTCCCGAATCAAGATCCCATGTTTTCCCAACATCAAAACAGAGATCTAAATGCATTAAAATGCATTTCAACACCAGCAACAATTCACAACTCGTTGCTCACTCAAACTACACCAAAATACCCATCCAAAACAATAGAAAACTCAATCGATTGCTTACTAAACCGAGCCCAGCCAACATACAACACTTTCAAAGCATTATAAACATCAAAACACATCTAACAAACAACCTAACCCAACCTTATACCTCCAGCAATCAAGATTCCACCATTTCACCTCAAAAACTCACTCAAAACAACCAAGAAACTCAGGGATCTCAAGGATTTCGGGATCTATGTTATCAACACTTCATTTTAACATATAAATCAACTTAAAACTCAATTAAAATCAATACAAAACAGAGCTTAACTCAACAAGTCCGAAAATTAAGATTTCAACCATCTTTTTACAAGATTTTGATCTCCAATCAAAACTATAATGAAAACTCAACCAAAAATAGTATTTAGAAGCGAAATATCTTGGGAATTTCAATACAGAACTTAGATTAGAGGTTGAGAATGATATTTACCTCTAATCCTTGCTTCCCTCAATGTATGACAAATTTTCCTTAGGAAAATCTTGAAGAACTAGGAAAGATTTCTTGAAAATGATTTAGGAAATGTAGAGAGAGTTTTTGGGGGAAAGAATTCTAGAGAAAGATGAGGGAATGAGTGTTTGACTGAAAATGAGAAAGAGTTGGTAGTTACGTAATTGAAAATCTCACATTAACTAACTATATTAATTAATTAATATAAATCCAATTAAAGTCATTTAATTAAAAACCTTTTAAAACACATGTCCTATTCAGGAAAGTTCAAATTGACTTAAAGCCCCCTAGTGATTCTAAGATTTTGGCCTCCACATTAAAAATCACATTTTCCCAGTTTTGAAACTTTACAATTTGGTCACTACTCAAAATGTCCCATTTCCAAAACCCGTTTTGTAAAATTGACTTGACCAACCTCAGAAATATATTTTTAGAGGATTTTAGCAATTTTTACCACATTTTTATCCTATCCCGATCCTTGACTTCCTTAAATCACCTTACGCGATTCGAACCGTTCTCGACCGGTCCGATTCGATGTCTAAAACATCTAGGCCCAAAACCAGGGCGTTAAAACTCTCCCCCACTTAGGAAATTTCATCCTCGAAATTCCTACCTGATGGAAAGAGATGCGGAAACTGCTTCAACATGTCCGCCTTGCTTTCCCACGTGGCCTCCTCAACTCCTCGGTGTCGCCACAACACATTCACAAGCTCTATCGTCTTGCCACGAAGAACTTTGCTACTCACATCCAGAACCTTTACTGGTTCCTCATTATACGACAGATCCAGATTCAACTTTATCTCTTCAACAGGCATCACATGCGAATGATCCGATCTGTACTTTCGTAACATAGAGACATAAAACACATCATGTATCTTCTCCAACTCCGCAAGCAATCTCAACTGATATGCCACAGGACCAATACGCTCCATAATCTCGTAAGGTCCAATGAACCTTGGGCTAAGCTTACCCTTACGCCCAAATCTCATCACCTTCTTCCAAGGCGATACTTTCAAGAACACACGTTCGCCAACCGCAAACTCAATCTCCTTACGCTTCAGATCCGCGTAAGACTTTTGCCTATTCGATGCTGCCTTCAAACGCTCACAGATGAGCTTCACCTTCTCGGTGGTCCCCTTTAGCATAGCTGGCATCGAAATCAACTTTTGCCCATCTTTTGCTCAACAAAGAGGGGTTCTACACCTTCTCCCATACAAAGCCTCGTATGGAGCCATTTGAATACTTGTCTAGTAACAATTATTATACGCAAACTCAACCAACGTCAAGTGCTTCTCCCAAGAACCCTGAAAATCTATCACACAACATCTCAACATGTCCTCAAGCACTTGAATCACACGTTCTGACTATCCATCCGTCTGAGGATGATAAGAAGTACTGAAATTCAACTGTGTACCCAAAGCTTGATGTAAACATTCCCAAAATTGTGCTATAAACCTTGGATCCCTATCCGACATAATAGACTTTGGCACACCGTGCAACCGCACAATCTCAGCTATGTACAGCTCAACCAACTTATCCAAGGTATACATAGTATGCACAAGCAGAAAATGTGCACACTTCGTGAGTCGATCTACAATCACCCAAACTGAATTTTTCTTTGATGGCGACAAAGGCAATCCAGACACAAAGTCCATGGTGATTCTCTCCCACTTCCATTTTGGGATTCTTAAAGGCTGCAACAACCCAGAAGGAACCTGATGCTCAGCCTTTACTCGTTGACACACCATACACTTACTAACAAACTCAGCCACGTCCTTTTTCAACCCCACCCAGTAGTACTTATCTTTCAAATCTCGATACATCTTCGTACTACCTGGATGCATAGCAAAACGACTACTATGAGCCTCAGTTAGAATAGTGCGCCTCAACTCAACATCATCTGACACCATTATTCGACTCCCAAAGCACAAAACACCATCATCACTAAAGCTGAAATCCGAAGGTCTACCCTCCGCAATGTCCTGAACATGCGAAACAAGAGAATCATCAAGCAATTGCTTATCTTTGATCAACTGTATCAGAGATGGTTTCACTTGCAATTCTGCAATAAGGCCACCATCACACGATATGCTCAAGCGAGAAAACATCGCTCTCAACTCCACAGCTACTTTCCTGCTCAAAGCATCAGTTACAACATTAGCCTTACCCGGGTGATACTCAATCGTCAGATCATAATCTTTAAGCAACTCTACCCAGCGACCTTGCCTAAGATTCAACTCCTTCTGAGACATAAGATACTTCAAACTCTTATGATCCGTGAACACAACACACTTCTCACCGTACAGGTAATGCCTTCAAATCTTCAAGGTAAACACCACAGCCGCAAACTCAAGATCATGAGTAAGGTAGTTGCGCTCATGCACCTTCAACTGCCTAAATGCATAGGCCATCACCTTACCCTCTTGCATCAACACGTAGCCCAAACCAGCAATGGACGCATCACTATAGACCACAAACTCCTTACCAGACTCGGGTTGAATCAGAACAGGAGCTTGCGTCAAAGCTTCCTTCAGCTTCTCAAAAGCTTGTTGTCTTGTATTAGTCCACTCAAAGAGAACATTCTTCTACAACAACTTGGTCAAAGGTGCCGCTATCTTTGAGAAACCCTCGACAAACCTACGGTAGTACCCAGCCAATCCAAGGAAACTCCATACTTCTGTCACTAACTTAGGTACTTTCCAATTCATTACAGCTTCTACCTTGTGCGGATCAACGCGAATACCCTCAGCTGACACAACATGTCCAAGGAAGACCACATCCATAAGCCAAAACTCACATTTACTCATCTTGGCATACAACTGATTTTCCAACAACGCTTGCAAAAAAACTCTCAAGTGTCTATCATGATCCTTCTCGGTACGTGAATAGACAAGGATATCATCGATGAACACCACCAAAAACTGATCCAAGAATTCATGGAATACACGATTCATCATGTCCATGAAAGCAGCAGGCGCGTTGGTCAAATCAAACGGCATCACCAAGAATTCATAACCGTACCTCGTCCGAAAAGCTGTCTTCAGTACGTCCACATCCTTCACCTTCAGTTGATAGTACCCCGATCTCAAGTCTATCTTAGAAAATACTAAGGCTCCCCGAAACTGATCAAAGAGATCATCAATTCTAGGCAAGGGATACTTGTTCTTGATCTTCAACTTGTTCAGTTGCCGATAATCTATACACATCTGCATTGTCCCATCCTTCTTCTTAACGAACAAAACCGGTGCACCCCAAGGTGACACACTCGGCCGGATGAACCCTCGATCCAACAACTCCTGCAATTGCGTTTTCAACTCTTTCAGCTCTTTAGGTGCCATACAATAAGGAGCAATGGACACCGGAGTCATATTCTCGTACAACTCTATACCAAACTCAACTTCCCTGTTTGGTTGCAACCCAGGCAATTCCTCCGGAAAAACGCCTGGAAAATCGCGAACAGTTCGGATGTCCTACACACGCACATCCTTGGTGTCATGATTCATCACATAAGCAAGGTAATCCTTGCAACCCAACCTCGTCATACGGTTTGCTTCCAAAGCCGAAATTACATTCGACAAGAATTTCACATTCTCGCCCACTACCACTACTTCATAATCATCGGCCAGCTTTAAGGTGACTCACTTGACCTCAAAGTCAACCACCACCCTATGCTCCGATAACCAATCTATGCCAAGGATTACATCAAATCCGTAGAAAGGTAACTCCATCAAATCCACAAGAAAAACATGTCCTTGAACAGATAAATGGCATCTTTTATACAACTTCCTAGTGACTACAGTCTCACCAAAAGAACTAGTCACTTGCATTCCTACTTCCAGCAACTCAAAAGGTATATCAAGCAAATGTGCATGCTCACTCAAGATATAAGAATGCGTGGATCTAGAATCAATCAAAGACAGCAAAGATAAAGACTGGAGAGCAAAGGTACCTGCGATGACATCTGTATCATTGCGCTCCTCGCGCTGAGCATAAACCCTCGTTGGTCCACCTTCCTCAGGTCAAACAACTACTACATGGACAATACCTCGCTGCCCCTCGTCTCTCCTCTGGAAGTTCCCGCGGCCGTGCCCACGGCTCCTCTGAGGTGCAGCTACTACAGGAGCACGTCCTTGGCCTCCACCAGCCAACAAGGGACACTCCCTTCTCATTTTATCCGCTGAACCACAATTCCAACATGAATTCCTGGTCACTGCAACGGGAGCCTGAACCTCTCTAGCTGCCCGAGGACAATCTCGCCTCAAATGACCACGAGAACCACACGTCCGGCACGTGTTCTGTTCAGCCCTCATCCTATCTCCCTGAGCAGGTGCACCATGTCCACCATTACACCGCCTAGCAGCAGGCTGGTACCTCCTATCTCGTCCCCTCTTGTTCCGTCCACCACCGAAACTAGACTCAGCTACTCTCTTCCCAGAGCTAGAACCGACACCTCGAGAGGACAAACCCAAATTTTGCTTGATGTCCTTCGCTCGACAAACAAGCACATCAAAATCAGTGTAGTCTGCAGCCAACATATACGTCTTGAATTCCTGTACCAGACCGTACCGGAAGCGATCACAACGGTGCCTCTCACTAGGTATCAACTCAGGGGCATACTGGCTCAAGCATACGAACTGGACCTCGTACTCAGCCACAGAAAGGTTTCCCTGAACAAGCGACATAAACTCACGTTTCTTTTCGTCCAAATATCTCACCCCTAGATACTTCCTCCTGAAGGCACCTCTGAAAAACTCCCAATCAACCTCATTGGGCTCCATACCAGCCGTGATATTTGTCCACCAGCTGTAGGCATCGCCTTGCAACAAAGATACTGCGCATCCCAGCTTGAGCACATCATTACAGCCCATCTGATCCATGATACGGATCGTACTCGCTAACCACAACTCCTAGGCTCCTCAACCTCTCTAAAGGTAAGCATGCTTGCCCAACTGCAGGGGCCTGTACATGCGCTCCGACAACAGCAGCCTGAAACGCTACGGTGATCGCCTGAACCAGTGGCGCCAAATCACCCAAACCAGGACCAGTAGGTCCTTACTGCACCTTCTCCCCACCTCCAACTGGTGGCGGAGGAGGTAGATTTCCACCATGAGGGACATCAGCCCCGTGTTCACCCTGGTCACCCTGCTTAGCTGCAGGCACTATCGTATTCAACCTCAGTTCTCTTCTTGGACCCATAGTGCTATTTTAAACAAAGCATAACAACAAAACAAGTCAAACCATTTAGGCCAGCTTCAAGCAAGGTTCCAAGTTTACAAAAAAAAAACCCTAATTTCCCCCAACATGGCATAGCATACAATGACACATCATGCTGAACATGCTTTTCATCATCCAATTTCAGCACATAACAACATTGCATCATCATCCCGCAATCATATCCATTTCACATGCAATTCACATAAATCAAGCATGGCACAAGCTTCAAAATTCAACCAATTGTATATTTTTCACATAACATACATCAACACATATCAGTTTAACATACCAACATTCCCAGTTCTTTCGTAACCTGGCTCTGATACCAACAAATGTAACCCCCTTGGCACGGCCTAGACGCCTAACCCGAACTAAGAAGATTACACGGGGAAAACCGAAGCCAACTCATTAAAGTTAACCTCGATTCACGATCTTTTTTTTCTTTTTATCTTCTCTAGACGCATATTATTATCCTATACATTCAGCGAAGCGGTTGGGTGAAAATGGCACATTGATCTGAGTTCAAAAAGGGGTTCAATTGCAAACTTATGACTTTTAGGGACTAAACTGTAATTTCCATAAAATATAGGAACTTCCAAGATTTTAAAGTTGCCAAACTTCAATTAGTCATGTAACATGCCAACATGCCAAAATTTAGCTCAAACGGATCATCCAAACTCATTCAGTTGCATACACAATATTCAGGGACCAAAATACAACATTTCCAAACTTAAAAGATACCTTTAACTGAATTTTAACTACCCGTATCGATACACCTGGGCCTGTATCGATACGCGGGAAGACAATAGCTAAAGAAGGGACGAGCATATCGAAACGCTTCCCTGCGTATCTGCACGGCCTTCAAACTTGGCCTGGGCGTATCGATACGCGGGCAATCTGTTTCGATACCCCTGTACAGAAATGCCTCAATTTTGCCTTAGCGTATCGATACACTTCCCCAAGTATCGATACGCATACCAGATTGGCTCAATCCAACATCTTTTAAACATAATAAAACACATCCAAGCAAGCTCAAATCATGCATACAGGATATACACAATCTAATAGACTTATAAGCACCATCAAACAACAAATCATATCCATCAACCACTTCTTATCATGATGACATCTTAGCTATTCTAGCATGCTTAAGATATCAAGCTATAGCAAAGGTGAAACACCATAACCAAACCATAGAACCATTTAAAGGCCAAATACAAGTCCACAATTAGAAACTAAACATGCTTGAAACAACAAACATCACCAACAAAATCAGGAAGTAGAAATCTCACCCATTGCCACTTATTACACTAAGAGTGAACCACATACATCTCTTAAACAAAGCCTTGGAATCCCCTTGCTTTTGGGCTGCCTTGAAATGCTCAATTCTCTGCATTGATGAAACAAATGGGCGTAAGCATATAGCTTAGTGAGGATCGCTAAACAACATTCATCAATGCATTTCACATGACTTGCAAAACCACCACTTTTATCACATGCCTTTTCATAAAACATGTCTTCTCAAGACATCAATGCACCTTATAAACACATGCTCGTATGCAACATTTTAAAACAGCAAATAGACCTTTACTCATGCTTTACCAAGCATCTCATGCATTCTTGCATCATTTACAAGCATCTCATGCTTCACATTAATCTTTAACATTATATTGGCTCACAAGTGATAATCCATAAACCATTCCAAAAAAGACATAATCGGATATGCGGATAACAAGCGTTGTCCCACACGCTTCATACACACTACCGGACTACACAAGGCTCACACAAGAGAGCAACCCTCCATCGTTGTGACACCCATGGTGGAGTATAACGGTACAATCACAACCCTTTAACACCAATCATCGGTAGATATATAATTCCACTAATGAGAGCACGGGACACATAACACAAGATCCACACACGGAATTAACATCCACCGTTGTGATCTTAAACTCAATCGTTAGGGTACTTGGATGGAGTATACGGTACAATCACAACCCCTCGACATCCAAGGCGACTTTATTCACGGTGCACCCAATCCTATAGCCGGCTAACTATATCCGATTAAAGTAACCAAAAACCATTTCCATCACTTGCCAATATAATCATTTAACCACTTTAATCCATTGTTTTACAAGCATAAATACCATGCCATTTCCACAAGCAAAACATGCTTAACATCATATGCATAATCACATGAAAAACCAAGGATCACTTACCTAGTGCATCCTTAACACAATGGCATTAAAATCCGGCATTTAACCATGCTTAATCATGCTTAAAAACAGTACACAAAACCACATTTAACTCAAGTGCATTTTCATCAAAACATAGCACATTTCCAATAGAGACTTTCAAACCACTTACTCTTGAGCTTAGCTAAGTGTTTCAAACTTACACTAAGCTCCGAAGACAACGCTCAAAGCGTTACAAAGCTGGAAAATCCATTTCCACTCACAGATACGCGAAGCCTTGCTCGCCGACACGAAAATTACCCTTCTGGAGCCTCTAACAACACCTCGTTCGCTCCCGGATCAAGATCCCATGTTTCACAACGTCAAAAGAGATATCTAAATGCATTAAAATGCATTTCAACACCAGCAACGATTCACAACTTGTTGCTCAGTCAAACTACACCAAATTACCCATCCAAAACAACCGAAAACTTAATCGATTGCTTCCTAAACCGAGCCCAGCCAACATACAACACTTTCAAAGCATTATAAACATCAAAACACATCTAACAAACAACCTAACCCAACCTTATACCTCCAGCAATCAAGATTCCACCATTTCACCTCAAAAACTCACTCAAAACAACCAAGAAATTCTAGGATCTCAAGGATTTCGGGATCTATGTTATCAACACTTCATTTTAACATATAAATCAACTTAAAACTCAATTAAAATCAACACAAAACAAAGCTTAACTCAACAAGTCCGAAAGTTAAGATTTCAACCATGTTTTTACAAGATTTTGATCTCCAATCAAAACTATAATGAAAACTCAACCAAAAATAGTATTTAGAAGCGAAATATCTTGGGAATTCCAATAAAGAACTTAGATTAGAGGTTGAGAACGGGATTTACCTCTAATCCTTGCTTCCCTCAATGTATGACAAGTTTTCCTTAGGAAAATCTTGAAGGACTAGGAAAGATTTCTTGAAAATGATTTAGGAAATGTAGAGAGAGTTTTTGGGAGAAAGAATTCTGGAGAAAGATGAGGGATTGAGTGCTTGGCTGAAAATGAGAAAGAGTTGGTAGTTACGTAATTGAAAATCTCACATTAACTATCTATATTAATTAATTAATATAAATCCAATTAAAGCCATTTAATTAAAAACCTTTTAAAACACATGTCATATTAAGGAAATTTCAAATTGACTTAAAGCCCCCTAAAGATTCTAAGATTTTGGCCTCCACATTAAAAATCACATGTTTCCCAGTTTTGAAACTTTACAATTTGGTCACTACTCAAAATGTCTCATTTCCAAAACCCTTTTTGTAAAATTGACTTGACCAACCTCTTAAACATATTTTAGAGGATTTTAGCAAAATTTACCACATTTTTATCCTATCCCAATCCTTGACTTCCTTAAATCACCTTACGCGATTCGAATCGTTCTCGACCGATCTGATCAGATGTCTAAAACATCTAGGCCCAAAACCAGGGCGTTACAAAAATGCCTGGACATAGTTTGGCCCGAAAATGCATTTCGGCATCTCCAAACGTTCCCAAACGTACCCCGAAACATCACCAACCACATGGTAACTTATTAAACAAACAATCTAGAGGCAAAACACCCTATAGACAAGCTTCAAACATGCATACACGCAAAAAATGTATCTCAAACCCAAAAGCTCATAAAAACACTTTAGTTCAAAAACGCTAACAAGTCAAGACACATAACAATTAACTCAAGGCCATAACAAGCCTTAACATATCACGATATCAACATTTAAAACATGCTAGCAACATTAAAAAAAGCCAAACATAGGAGTTTGAACACCAACTCCCTAACAACAAGCCTAGCATTCCCATTGCATAAGTATTATTACAACTAAGAAAACCATACTTTGAGCTAGCATGGAACTCCAAGAACTCCTCCCTTGCCCACTTGCCTCCCGGAGCCTCTAACGATCTGCATTGTTGGAAAAAAAGAGAGTAAGCTTAAAAGCTTAGTGAGCGAAGCTCTAAAACACAACAACAATGCAGTTCAAACCATATATCCTAGTTTTAAAAGCAAAACCATTTAAGAAAGAGATACAATAAAATGGAAGCATAAACGAAACATGGTTTGCACATGCACAACCATCCCGGTGGGACTACACATCGCCGTACACAACAACTAGCATATTTCCGGTGGGACTACACATCACCGTACACAACAACTAGCATATTTCCGGTGGGACTACACATCACCGTACTCATCTACTAGTCACTACCGGTGGGACTACACATCACCGTACACAACGACTAACCATCACGTGAGGCTTGACATCAAATATAACCATACAACAACCTTAAAACAGGGAGTAAAAGCAATTCGTATTTCACACAACAACACGAATAACCGCATACACCAACGATTAACAAAACAAGGCAAATTAGAAAAACTTACATTTGGGTTTAGGTTACCCTTAAGGCTCTACCCAAACCCCTAAGAAAACCTCTTTGAATCATTCTAAAGCTTCAAACATTATCACTCACCAGCTCAAAACCCAAACACGCTAACGATCCTCCTTCAAGCTCCCGCAACTTCACGGATTCTCGTCTGGGACTCCCAAATTGATTTTCCCTGTTTCTAATCAACCAAAAGCAAAGTATTACCCCCTATTCTTCCATAAATTCACTGCCAAACATCAGTTCACAAATCTACAACATTCTCTCAACGATTCAAAGCCGAAATCTACCAAAATATCATCAAATCCGTTCTTAAGCAAAGCCCAGCAATAACCCATCAATTTAAACATCCAAAACACTCATAAATGTACCTAAAAGCATCAAATCGAAGCTACTAAACCATCAGGTCTCATTTCCCCACATATTCAAACCAAAAACTTAAGAAATTTCACTCCAAACACCACTCCTAAGCATAGTTTCGGGTTTGGTTGTTTAAAACTTCATTTCAACACTTTATCAACACCAAAATATGATTTACTACTAACCCAAATCGTTTTTTTTCACCAAAAAGCTTAAACCTTTCAAAAAAAACCCTTTTTACCCAAATGTTGAAACTTGAGAAAATCTCTAAAACCTAAAAGAATAATGGTAAAAACAAGACTATAATGAAGAGGGGAACAAAACCAAGTGCTTACCTCTTTGAAATCTTCAAAAATGATGAAGCTTGGTGGAAAAGTGGGTTTGGCTATGGTGTTGAAGGGTTTAACGTGAAAATGAGATTTTGGGGAAAATAATGGGATGGTGACCTTTTTTTGAAATATGTTATTTTATTAAATTCAAAAATTATCTCAAAACTCACCTTTTTCCCATTTACCAAAAGACCCCTTTTTAAGATTCCCCTTTTCTCTTAAAGCCTTTAAAATAGGTAATTTAAGTTGTTTTCCCTAAATTTGCTTAACCTGAACCGGCTTATCTAACCCGAATATCTCTCAGGCCTCAAACCCGGGCGTTACAACTCTCCCCCACTTAAGGAATTTCGTCCTCGAAATTACCTGACGGAAAGAGATACGGAAATTGTTTCTCCATGTCTTCCTTCCTCTCTCAAGTAGCCTCTTCTACACCTTGGTGTCTCCACAAAACTTTGACTAACTCGATAGATCTCCTACGTAACACTTTCCTATTCGTAGCAAGAATTTCAACCGGCTCTTCATCACACGATATGTCTGGGTTCAACTTGATCTTTTTCACTTGCATTACATGAGACAGATCTGATCTATAGTTCCGAAGCATCGAAACATGGAACACATCGTGAATCTTCTCTAACTCTGTCGGTAGTCTCAATCTATAAGCAACAAGACCAATCCTCTCAACTACCTCGTAATGACCAATGAATCTCGGGATCAACTTACCTTTCCTACCAAACCTCATCACCTTCTTCCAAGGTGAGACTTTCAAGAACACTTTGTCGCCCACGACATACTCTATCTCTTTTCTTTTCAAATCGACATACGATTTCTGTCGGTCTGAAGCTACCTTCAAGCGATCACAGATCCGTTTTACCTTCTCAGTAGTGTCCTTGAGCAAGTCAGGCATAGGTACAAGCTTCTACCCGGCCTCGGCCCAACAAATAGGTGTTCTACACCTCTTACCATACATAGCCTCATACGGTGCCATCTGAATACTAGCCTGATAACTATTATTTGTACGCAAACTCTACTAACGGTAGGTGTTTCTCCCAAGAACCTTGAAAGTTGATGATGAAACACCTCAACACATCCTCCAACACCTGAATAACTCTCTCTAACTGGCCATCTGACTGCGGGTGATACAAAGTGTTGAAGTTCAACCAAGTGCCCAAAGTACGATGCAAACACTCTCAAAATCTAGCTATAAACCTCGGATCTCGGTCTGATACGATCAACTTCGGTACCCCATGCAATCTCACTATCTCACTAATGTAAATATCGGCCAACTTATCTAAGGTGTAGGTAGTATGAACAGGTATGAAATGGGCACACTTAGTGAATCTGTCGACTATCACCCACACTGAATTCTTCTTTGAAGGAGTCAACGGTAAACCCGACACAAAGTCCATGGTAATACGTTCCCACTTCCATTCCGGAATCTTCAACGGCTGTAACAAACCTGAAGGAAACTTATGCTCGTCCTTAACTCGCTGACATACCATACACTTACTCACAAACTCGGCCACATCTTTCTTCAACCCAATCTAGTAGTACTCTTCTTTTAACCCATGGTACATCTTCATAATACCCGAATGCATAGCAAAATGAATGTTATGTGTTTCATTCAAGATAGTACACCTTAACTCGGCATCTTCTAGGACTACTATCCTATCCTTGAAACATAGGATCCCATTCTCACCAAATAGAAATATGTCGGTCTACCCTCGACTATATCTTGCATATGAGGTGCCAACGACCCGTCTTGTAATTGTTTCTCTCGAATCAACTAAACCAATGAAGGTTTAACCTGTAGCTCGGCTACCAACCCGCCATCCCGTGACACCCTCAATCTCGCAAACATAGCTCGCAATTCAACTACCACTTTTCTACTCAAAGCATCGGCGACTACGTTCACCTTACCTGGATGGTACTCTATCGTAAGGTCATAGTCTTTAAGAATCTATATCCACCTATGTTGTCTAAGGTTCAACTCTCTCTGAGTCATCAAGTATTTCAAACTCTTGTGGTCAGTATAAGTTGTGCACTTCTCACCATAAAGGTGGTGTCTCCAAATCTTCAGAGCAAACACTACTGCGGCTAACTCTATATCATGAGTGGGGTAGTTCTTCTCATGAACCTTCAACTCTCTCGAAGTATATGCTACAACCTTACCCTCTTGCATGAGCACACAACCTAAACCTACATATGATGCATCATTGTAAATCACAAACTCTTTCCCCGGTTTAGGCTAAATCAAAATAGGAGCTCCGGTCAAAGCTTTCTTCAACTTCTCAAACGCTTGTTTCCTTGCATCTGACCACTCATACGGAACATTCTTCTGAAGAAATTTAGTCAAGGGTGCCGCAATCTTCGAAAATCCTTCGACAAATCTTCAGTAGTACCCCGCCAACCCTAGGAAACTACGGATTTCGGTCACCGACTTCGGTTGCTTCTAGTTCACTATGGCTTCTATCTTCTTAGGGTCCACACTAATTCCATTGGCTGAGATCACATGAACTAGGAAGACCACCTCCCTAATCCAAAACTCACATTTACTTAACTTGGCATACAACTGATTTTCAAGCAAAGTCTGAAGCACTAGTCGCAAATGCTCATCATGCTCTTCCTTGATCCTAGAGTACACTAAGATATCATCTATGAACACTACCACAAACCTATCCAAAAACTCATGAAATATTCGATTCATCATGTCCATAAATGCAGTTGGAGCATTAGTCAACCCGAAAGGCATTACCAAGAACTCATAGTGCCCATAACGTGTACGGAAGGTTGTCTTCGGTATGTTCACATCCTTTACCTTCAACTGATAGTAACACGATCTCAAATCAATCTTCGAAAACACTGAAGCACCTCTCAATTGATCAAGCAAGTCATCTATCTGCGGCAAAGGGTACTTGTTCTTCACTGTTACCTTGTTTAACTACCTATAGTCTATACACATCCTCATATTGCCGTCTTTTTTCTTCACAAACAAGATCGAGGCACCCCACGGAGAAATAATAGGACTAATGAAACCTCTATCTGACAGCTCATGAAGGTGTCTTCAACTCTTTCGGCGCCATCCTATACGGAGCAATAGACACGGGTGCAGAATCTGAATACGTCTCAATAGCAAACTCAACTTACCTATCTGGAGGCAAACCCGGCAACTCTTCCGGAAAGACACTCAGAAAATCACAAATTGTTCTGATGTCTTGCGGTCTAGCCTCACTCATATTCAGATTCATCACATAAGCAAATACGTCTGACAACTCGAATCCATCAATCTCTGAGCTTCTAAAGCAGAAACAATATTGGACAAGAACTTAATGTTCTCACCGACCACTACAACTTCAAAATCATCCGTAAGCCTCAAGGAACTCTCTTGGTCTCAAAGTCTACCCTAGCTCTATGCGTTACGAGCCAATCCATGCCCAAAATCACATCAAAACCATAGAACAACAATTCCATCATGTCGACCGGAAACACATATCCTTGAATCATCAAAGAATACCTCCTATACATCTTCCTAACTACCACGGTCTCACCGAAAGAACTAGTAACATTCACACCTACTTCTAACCACTTATACGGTAAACCTAGAGACCTTGCATGTTCACCCAAAATGTACGAATGTGTCGAACCCGAATCTATCAAAGAAATAAAAGTCAATGACTGTAACGAGAAATTACATGCAATGACATCCGTGTCGTTCCCAGCCTCTCGTTGTGCATACACCCTAGTTGGTCCTCCACCATCGGGCTGAACTGCCACCACATGAGCTAAGTTTCTCTGACCATCATTCCTCGGCTGAAAATTACCTCGACCACGCCCACGATCTCTCTGATGCTCAAACCCCCTAGTTGGAGTGTTGAGAGTGGCAATCAATCGATTAAAACCAAGAGGGGGTGAATTGGATTTTTGAAAGAATGGTGGACACTAATTGCAAAGGTAGAAATTGCAAGGAGATTTAGAGTGGTTCAACTCCCTTAAATGGAGTCTACATCCACTACCTTAGTGACCACACTAAGGATTTTCCAAAAATCCACTAATTTGTCTTTCCTTTAAGGATAAGGAGTAACCTTACACAATTCAATAGACTTATACCCCAAAGTCTATTGAATCCTTTCCCTAAAACAAATACAAAGAAGCAAACTAGGAAATCCTCACTAGGAATGTGTTTGCAAAGTTTAAGCTCTCTCACACACCTAGAGAAACACTAGCAAAAGAATTACAATGAAGAACATTCTAGTGTTTACAAGAAAGATCGAAAATTAAGCACAAAGTGGACTCTTGAAAGCTTGAATGTTTGTGTAGACTTTCTTGTTGTTGCTGAGATGATTTTTCTTTGTTTTTGTATCCTCTCAATCAATACTAGCCATTTGGAGCCGTTGGAGATGTCATAAAGCCGTTACCTACCTGAAAACAGAGCATTTATAGCATGAGGGGTCGATCCTTTTACAAAGGGATCGATCATTTCTTATGAAAAAATATGACCGTTGCAAAAAGAGATCAATCCCATACACCACAGGATCGGCCCTTTTGCACTGAGACAAAAAATAATTGAAACTGTCAATCAAAGGATCGATCCCTTGTATTAGGGGATCTATCATTTTTGCCTTGAAGACTGGAAAACAGATTTCTTAGTGCAAAAACGGATCATACTTGTTTTGAAAAGGATCGGTAAATTTGGAAAGCATTCGAAACAAATTTTTCAAGTCTGTTTGGACTTTGAATTATTTTTGCAAGAATTTATATATTCGATTAAGTCCAAAAACATTTTTTTTAATTTGTTTTATCAAAATATTAGTTTATCAATCTCCTCCTTTTTGATATAACAAAACTTTTTGAGTAAAAATTGTTTTTGATAAAAGCTCCCCCTTAAGAAAATAATTTTTGAGTTGATAAATGATTTCAAAATCTAGTTTTAAATTACAACAATTTAAGCTCCAATTTTATTTAAAACCCATTTTTCATTATTTTCTCATATTTCTCCCCATTTTTGTTATATAAAAAATAATTCAAGAAAAGTGTTAGCACAATATAACAAAGGAGAAAATAAAAGTAAAGGCTAGAATTGAAGCGATAGATAACAATAATAAAGCATAAATATCCATAGGTACTTAAATTAAAATCCATAAAGCATCCATAAGTACCAAAATAAACCAAAGCAACATAGCATCAAAGTTCTAAAACAACATCCAACAAAGAGTCATAAAAAGCATGTAGCAATGTCTAAAAGCAACGATAAACAAAAGCATCAAGAGATGACTAATGCTTCAATTATCAACAACACTATGATCAAGAATTTGTCTTAGGGCTTTATTGTTCAATTTCTTGTAATAGACAAACACTAGTGAGCCAAAATTGTTATATTTGCTCAAGTGTTTTAAGATTGGGTGAGAGCTTAATTGTGCAAACAAATACCTATTAGAGGGATTTGAGTTTTCTTATTTTTCATCTCTTTGTAAAGAGGGTTTGATTAAGCTTTGGGTAGAAAGCCTGATTGGTTTTGTAAGGGTTTCCTCTTAAGCCTAGAAAATGGTTTGAAAAATTAATTTTTCAAGTTTTTCAAGAGAATAAGGGGGAGCTTTAATCTAATTCAAATTTTAAGTCTCTCATTCAAATTTTAAAATACAAAGGGGGATAGAATCTCAAACAATTTTTCAAGTTGGTTTTATTATATCAAAAAGGGGGAGATTGAAGAATTAAGTGTTTTGATATAATATTCGAAAAATGTTTTGGACTAAATTGAAAATAATTTAAAATATGGTTTTAGTCAAAAACAACTTGAAAACATGTTTAAGGGTTTTACAAGGCTTTGGAATGATTTAAAGTGCATTTAAAGTAGTCAAAACCGAGCTTCTCAAGTACTCGTACCGATACGGTCTGGTACCGTACCGATACGCCCTAGGGTTTCAACTACAAAAATTTTCCAGTAGCCAAAACCCGTACCGATACGTTTAGTCGTATCGGTACGGTGTGATTTAAAATACCCAACGGCTAGTTCGCGTACCGATACAATTGTATCGCGTATCGATACGCCTAACTACCCTCAATGGTCAATTTTCCAACGGTCTTTTAAACTGTAGGACCGTACCGATACGCTAGGCAAGCATATCGATACGCACAAGCTGAAGGGCTCAACGGCTACTTTCTTATCGGGACCGTATCGATACGGTTTGAAGGATATCGATACGCCAAGCTGTAGAACTGTATTTATGGTGGGAAATAAAGGCTCCAACGGCTCTAATCCAACCTCAACGGTCCTCAACGGCTACAAACTCAATCAAGAGTATAAAAGGGACCTCCAAGCATCAAGATATGACTAATGCTTCAATTGTCAACAACATTATGATCAAGAATTTGTCTTAGGGCTAATGGTTCAATTTCTTGTAATAGACAAACGCTAGTGAGCCAAAATTGTTATATTTGCTCAAGTGTTTTAGGATTGGGTGAGAGCTTCATTGTGCAAACAAATATCTATTAGAGGGATTTGAGTTTGCTTATTTTTCATCTCTTTGTAAAGAGGGTTTGATTAAGCTTTGGGTAGAAAGCTTAATCGGTTTTGTAAGGGTTTCCTCCTAAGCCTAGAATAGGGGATGAATCAATAGTGGATTGATCGGAAATCCTTAGTGGGAAGCTAAGGTAGTGGATGTAGACCTTGGTTAGAAGGTTGAACCACTATAAATCATCTTGTCTTTATCATTTTTAGCTTTCACGCCTCTATCACGCAATATTCCACTTCTCCACCACTTGGTGAGCAAGCACAGTTGAAGGAATCGAGAATCATAAATCTCAACAATTGGTATCAGAGCTTGGCTCAATTGAAGAGGATTAACATCCTATTGAGGCAATCTAGCAAGCTCGGTCAACTTTTCAAACAACTGGCTCAATGGTGCAATCCATCGACAAACCGCCCTTCTTCAACGGGACCAATTATGCTTATTGGAAGACGAGGATGATGTTCTTTATCAAATCCAAAGACTACAAGCTTTGGGATATCATAGAAGATGGCTCGTTCGTACCACAAAGAAGCAAGGCGAAGTGGAGTGCTGACGATCGTAAGAAGATGAAGCTAAATTGCAAGGCTTTGCAATTCATCTTTTGTGCACTTAGCCTCAACATATACGAGAAGATGTCTTCTTGCGGGAGTGCCAAGGAAGTCATTCCGGAAGAAAAGCTTGTCCAAAAGGTTATCTATTCTCTTCCAGAGTCATGGGACTCAAAGAGGACCGCCATCATCAAAGCTAAGAATTTGAAGACCTTGAAGCTTGATGAACTCATGAGGTCACTTCACACTCACCAAATTATGAAGAAAGACAAAGAAGAGGAGAATAAGAAGGAAGAGATAAGAAAGATAGGGAAGAAGAAGATCATGGAGCTAGGCATCAACGCAAGTGTCGTTGCTCTCAAATCGTACACATGTCATCATGTAGAACTAAGTGAGGAGGAAAGCGAAGATGAAGAGATGTTCTATCTCTTCAAGAAATTCACTCAGTTGATGAAAAGAGAAATGGACAAATCCAAGCATGAATCGAAGAAGAAGATGAGGGATTCCCACAAGTCCAACAAAAAGGGATCATCTTCAAAGAAAGCATATGTGGCGACATAGAGGGATGAAGACTCCACCGATGATGAGGTAGCCCACCTATGCTTCATGGCCCTTAATGAGGGGGAGGTAACTTCTAACTCATCTAGTTCAAATTCATATTCTTTTGATGAGTTATAAGAAGCCTATGATGAATTAGTTTTTGAATTTAAGGCTTCATTTTTTAAAAACAAGAAATTGATTTCAAATTTAAAAACCGAAAATGATTTGCTTTCTAAAACCAATTTAGAGTTAGAAGTAAAACTTAAAGATTTTGAACTTAAATTTTTAGACTTACAAAATTTGCTTCTAACAATGGAAAAAGATCATCAAAAAGAAGTTGATGATCTCAAGAAAGAAAAAGATTTGATTTTCAATGAACTTCAAAAGAAAAATAATTTAAGAAAATCAAATTTTTATGTAAGACAATCTAGTGCCCCTAGATTTGTGAACAGTAAATGTTTTAGAAATATTTGGGTCCCAAAAGGACTAAGTACTTCAACTAAAAATGATGAAATTGAAAAATAGATTCCTAAGGGGGCAAAATTATGTGCTACTAATGTCTATGGATCCAAAGCAATTTGGATACCAAAAATTACTTGATTGTCTTGTTTAGGTGTGATGGAGATTGATCAACAAGTCCAAAATTGAGGGGGAGCTCCATGCACACAAGGAAGAACACTTGAAGAAGGAAGGCTTCACATCCTCCATTGTGTTCAAGTGTGGTGAAAATCTAGTTGTTTTATTTTGTTTAATTTGATTTATTTTTTATTTCCACTAGATTATCATATATGTTATACTAACATTGTTTGATGCTTTGAGTAAGGGAGAGCGAATTTTAAAACTAAAATTTAATGGTGTCAATTTTCTTTTTACCTCCTAAGTTATTTTGAGCCTAATGTCATTTTAAATTCTTTTTGATATAACAAAAAGGTGGAGAAATGGTTTGAGAAATTGATTTTTCAAGTTTTTCAAGAGAATAAGGGGGAGCTTTAATCTAATTCAAATTTTAAGTCTCTCATTCAAATGTTAAAATACAAAGGGGGAGAGAATCTCAAACAATTTTTCAAGTTGGTTTTCTTATATCAAAAAGGGGGAGATGAAGAACTAAGTGTTTTGATATAATATTCGAAAAATCTTTTGGACTAAATTGAAAAGATTTTAAAATATGTTTTAATAAAAAACAACTTGAAAGCATGTTTAATGGTTTTACAAGGCTTTGGAATGATTTAAAGTGCATTTAAAGTAGTCAAAACTGAGATTTTCAAGTACCCGTACCGATACGGTCTGGTACCGTACCGATACGCCCTAAGGTTTCAACTACAGAAATTTTCCAGTAGCCAAAACTCGTACTGATATGCTTAGTCGTATCGATACGGTGTGATTTAAAATACCCAACGGCTAGTTCGCGTACTGATATAGTTGTATCGCGTACCGATACGCCTAACTACCCCCAACGGTCAATTTCCCAACAATCTTTTAAACTGGAGGACCGTACCGATACGTTAGGCAAGCGTATCGATACGCACAGGCTGAAGGGCTCAACGGCTACTTCCTTATCGGAACCGTATCGATACGGTTTAAAGGGTATCGATACGCCAAGCTGCAGAACTGCATTTATGGTGGGAAATAAAGGCTTTAACGGCTCTAATCCAACCCAACGGTCCTCAACGGCTACAAACTCAATTAGGAGTATAAAAGGGACCTCCAAGCATCAAGAGATGACTAATGCTTCAATTGTCAACAACACTATGATCAAGAATTTGTCTTAGGGGTTTATTGTTCAATTTCTTGTAATAGAAAAACACTAGTGAGCCAAAATTGTTATATTTGATCAAGTGTTTTAGGATTGGTGAGAGCTTAATTGTGCAAACAAATACCTATTAGAGGGATTTGAGTTTTCTTATTTTTCATCTCTTTGTAAAGAGGGTTTGATTAAGCTTTGGGTAGAAAGCTTGATCGGTTTTGTAAGGGTTTCCTCCTAAGCTTAGAAAAGGGGACTAATCAATAGTGGATTGATTGGAAATCCTTAGTGGTAAGCTAAGGTAGTGGATGTAGACCTTGGTTAGAAGGTTGAACCACTATAAATCATCTTGTCTTTATCATTTTTAGCTTCCACACCTCTATCACCCAGTATTCCACTTCTCCACCACTTGGCGACCAAGCACGGTTGAAGGAATCGAGCATCATAAATCTCAACATGGAGCCTGTCCACCCCTGGCCTGGTGTGGACAGTTATGCCTCAAATGATCTCGGGAACCACAGTTCCAACATACCCCAAAGGTACCCATACACTCGCCCAGATGGCGTCTTCCGCATCTAGTGCACTCAGGAGTGTAGACAACAGCTCCTTGGCCCTAATGGCCCCGTCCATGGCTACTGCCCTTATGTAACACCTGGGATCGGGGGTCGGGCAAAAAATAATAATTTAATAATGGTTCGGGTTTCGGTTCCTAATTTTTAAATAATAAAGTAATGGTTTGGGCCTCGGGTTTTAAGACAAATAAAATTAAGTTGGACCATTTTCAAAACAAGCCCAAATGGCCATGGGTGTCACCTAATGTGGTTTTCCTATTTCATTAAGGGCATTTAGGTCTTTGGCCTTTTAATTTTAAACAAACCTAAAATAATGCTTTTGGGTCATCCTCTTCCCCCCTCCATTTTCTTCTCAACGTGAAATGAACCCCTCTCCCCCTAGATACTATTTCATCTCACATCTTGCTCATTGTTGGAGCTTTTGCAAAGGTAAAGTCGTTTTTGACCTGCCCTCATCATCCTCTTCGAGTTCATACCTTTATTTTCTATAAAACTCATGATTTGTGTATTTTGGGTGTTTTAAGTTTTTGATTAAAAATGTCATTTTTAACATCTTTAACTTAGGCTTTTGATTTATAAATGTTACATGGGTTGTTTTCAATCTAAAGGTTCATTGTGTATGATTTTACAAGGTTTTGGGGTGTTTCCCGGAATGGGGTTTTGGGGAGGTTTTTGGGGGGTTTTAAGTTGAGTTTTGGGGGTGTTCTAGGTGGAATTTTGAGGGCTGATGGTTATATGTAAGTGTTGTTTTGGAGGCTTTAGGGAGCAATTTAAGGGTTGGAATCAATGGATTTAGGGTGTGCTTAGGGGCTGCTCGGGATTATGGATTTTGGGTTTGTTTTCAATGGAAAATTTGATGTCTTGTGCTTGGTATGTAATCCGGGTTGACTATTTTGGAATGTGGACTGATTTGGGATTGTTTACTTTGTGTTGGAATGTTTAGAAGCGAGAAATTTGGTTGGTGAAGCTTCGGGGACAAATCCGGGGATTTTAGAGTCTTAAGCTTGGTCTTCGGTCTTCACTTGGGTAACAACGGTGAGTAGAATTATTGATCTTTGCTTTGTGCACGATATGGGACCTTTGGGGTTTGGGTGGGATCTTGAGGGTCCACCTAAACCCGAGTGTAAGCCTCTCTACTCCTTTGTAGCTGTGATGGATGAATGATTATGTGTTATGATTATCATGTACATTTTAAGTTGTTAATGTGTAGTCGAGTTGAAGTCGTGCGTCACGTGATGGTGGTCTAAACTACGGTGATGTGTAGTCCCACCGGTAGTGACTAGTAGGAAAGTACTTTGATGTGTAGTCCCATTGGAAATCTACTAGTCGAAACGGTGATGTGTAGTCTCACTGTGTGTGTATGTTGGTTGTGCTTGTGCAAACCATGTGTTGTTGTTGAGATAGTCACTTCGTGCATCCATTGCTTTTCTTGCATATAAAATGTGTTTTGGAAAACTGCATGTTGTGGTTTGTAGAGCCTCTCTCACTAAGCTAGTTAGCTTACGCTCTTTTTGTTTCCAACATGCAGATCGTTAGAGTTCGGGAGGCAAGCATGAGAGGGAGGAGCTTTTGGAGTTCTCAAGCTAACACAAGCATGATTTGTGTTTTGTAATAATGCCTAAACGATGGGGTATAGAGTTTTGGAGTTGGTGTCAAACTCCTTAGGTGATTGTGTTATTTGAGCGTGTTAAACTTATGGATGTGTTATGCTTTTGTTTCATGGATTGTGGACCATGCTTATCATGTTGCTTATTTGAATGTGCCTAAAAGTGTATGTTGTTGGCCTATGTATGCCCTAGGTTTGACTATCTTGTGTATGGGGCCTTATGCTTGCTAAGTATGCTCTCTTTGTGAAATTGCATGAAAACTTTGATTTGTATGGTCCTTGTTAGATTCAATGCCCCGTATGCTAATTCTTGGTTGTGATTTTGATGTATGTATGTTTGTATGAGCTTAGGGGAGCTCAAAGATGCATCTAGAGTCGTGTTTAAGGTCGTTTAGTTAAAATTTGTGGAATTTCAGTGTAGGGCGTATCGGTACGCCTAAGGGCTGTATCGATACGGCCTTGCCCAAAGGCCACAATTTTAGCCGGGCGTATCGATACCCTGGGGGTACCGATACCCTCCCAACTCACTGGAATTTTGAGAAATGGGTAAGAGTAGGGCGTATTGATACGGGGTTTACGCGTATCGATACGATCCTACTTCGTTGACGAAGAAGAATTGATCGAGAAGGGCGTATCGATACGCTCAAGGGCTGTATCGATACGGTCTTCCCGAAGTTGACTGTTGGGTTGACCTTGGTCAAGGCGTATCGATACCCTCCGTGGGTGTATCGATACGGCCTGCTTGAAAAGGGAAATTAGGTTGTTTAATTGCATGTCTTGTGGGTTCCTGTATCTGTGTTTGTTCATTGCGCGTCCCATCACATAGGATTTAATAAAGGCATCTAGAAAAGAAAAAAAGTTGCTAACCGAAGGGGAGCCTTAGCGGGTTTCACTTCGGTTTTCCCCGTGTGGCCACTCGGACCGGTCATCCGGCCAGACCGAGATGAGGGGGTTACACCTTATGTCTTGAATCGGGCTGATACCTCCTATCTCTGTGCCTCTTGGCATGATCTCTATCCTAATCTGCGTGTCTCTTTTCGGAATTAGACCCACTAGCACGAGTACTCGAGCCTAAGTTATGCTCAATATCTTTGGCCCTAGAGACCAAAACATCAAACTCGGTGTAATCAGAAGCAAGCATATAAGTCTTCACATCCCTAGTCAATACATAACGGAAACGCTCACACCGTTCCCTCTCACTGGAACTAACTCAGGTGCATACTGGCTCAACCTGACAAACTGAACCTCATACTCTGACACTGTCTTACTACCATGAACCAAGGCCATAAATTATCTCTTCTTTTCATCTTGGTATCGGACTCCAAGATACTTTTTCTTAAAGGTTGTTCTGAAGTATTCCCAAGTGACATCTGCTTCTGCCATACCCGAAGTAACGGTAGTCCACCAAGTATACGCATCTCCCTGAAGCAAGGAGACGACACAACCCAACTTACGAGTGTCTCAGCACTCCATCTGGCCTAAGATTCATGTAGTGCTCTCGAGCCAAGCTTCTGAATCCTCGTGAGTCAAACCACGAAACTCAACTCCGCCCAAATTGTGAAGCCTCTCAAGGGGTAAACTTGTCCTCGCACCCTGAGGTGGTGCTGCAACATGTATACCGGCCAAAGCTGTCTGAAAGGCCCTGGCTATAGTCTGAATCAAATGGGCCATGTCCGCACCTGCTTGACCAGCCTGAGCTCCATTTCCTCCAACATTCGCACAGGGCTGAGGTCCATTACCATCACCTCCAACATTCGCACCGGCCTGAGACACATTACCTCCGACATCCGCCCCATTACCATCGGGAGCATGAGGAACAGGAGGCACATCCCCGGGTACCTGGTCACCCGCTCTAGGCCGTCCTTTCGGTCTTACCATAACGAAGATAAAATCTAAACAATAAACACATCACACACAAGAAAACATTGGGTTAGCAAGGGCAAGGATCCGAGTGCTCAAGCTCTTTTAAATCGAAACCATTTTCCAATAACAACGCCTAGCAATGGGAACACTCGACTAAACTTCAACCAACAACAAGAATGAGAAAACATGCTTCCACACACCGTGCAATGGCAAACAAACCAACTTACCTGACTTACCTTCCCAAGAGACCTCGTAACCGAGGCTCTGATACCACCAAATGTAACCCCCACGTCCCGGCCTAGCCAGCAGACCGATCCGAACGGGTTACACAGGGAAAACCAAAGCGAAACCCGCTAAGGCCTCGCTCCGATTAGCAACCCTATTTTTTTCACTTTATTAATCTCATCTAGATGTCACGTTCAACCCTATGTATAAAGGCAACCAGCGAAAAAGCGAACACAAATACGAACCGAGCAGAGGCATACGGTGAATTAAACTTACCAAGTAGATATTAGTCAAGTTTCATGCACACGAGGCAAGACCATTACAAAGGTCACATATAAACTCAACTAGGAAGCATACAAGCATTAGGGACTAAAATGTAAAATTTTGAAACCTTCAAAGACGCTCTTTAACTGTTTTAACCACCTGCGTTTCAAAACATGGCTATCCATTCCGAAACGCGGGCTTCATTCAAAAAGCAACACCAAGCCGTTCTGGAACGGACCCTCATGATTCTGAAACGGGAGCCTCCAATGCAAAATCGTACCGAAATGGCACCTCCCCCGTTCCGATACGGGTACCCCTGGAGCTTGGCCGTTTCAAAACCATATCAGACGTTTCGAAACGCCAAGACACAGTTTGGCCCGAAAATGCATTTTGGCATCTCCAAACGTTCCCAAGCGTACCCCGAAACATCACCAACTACATGGCAACTTATTAAACAAACAATCTAGAGGCAAAACACCCTAAAGACAAGCTTCAAACATGCATACACGCAAAAAATGGATCTCAAACCCAAAAGCTCATAAGAACACTTTAGTTCAAAAACACTAACAAGTCAAAACACATAACAATTAACCGAATGCCATAACAAGCCTCAACATATCATGGTATCAACATTTAAAACATGCTAGCAACATTAACAAAAGCCAGACATAGGAGTTTGAACACCAACTCCCTAACAACAAGCCTAACATTCCCATTGCATAAGTATTATTACAACTAAGAAAACCATACTTTGAGCTAGCAAGGAACTCCAAGAACTGCTCCCTTGCCCACTTGCCTCCCGGAGCCTCTAATGATATACATTGTTCGAAAAAGAGAGCGTAAGCTTAAAAGCTTAGTGAGTGGAGCTTTAAAACACAACAACAATGCAGTTCAAACCATATATCTTAGTTTTAAAAGCAAAACCATTTAAGAAAGAGATACAATAAAATGGAAGCATAAACGAAACATGGTTTGCACATGCACAACCATCCCAGTGGGACTACACATCATCGTACATAACAACTAGCATATTTCCGGTGGGACTACACATCACCGTACTCATCTACTAGTCACTACCGGTGGGACTACACATCACCGTACACAACGACTAACCATCACGTGAGGCTTGACATCAACTACGACAACATAATAGCATTAAAACGGGGAGTAAAAGCAATCTGTATTTCACACAACAACACTAATAACCGCATACACCAACGATTAACAAAACAAGGAAAGTTAGACAAACTTACATTTGGGTTTAGGTTAGCTCTTAAGGCTCCACCCAAACCCCCAGGAAAACCTCTTTGAATAATTCTAAAGCTTCAACACGCTAACCATCCTCCTTCAAGCTCCCACAACTTCACGGATTCTCGTCTGGAACTCCCAAATTGATTTCCCCTATTTATAATCAACCAAAAGCAAAGTATTACTCCACTACTCTTCCATAAATTCACTGCCAAACATCAGTCCACAAATCTACAACATCCTCTCAATGATTCAAAGCTGAAATCCACCAAAATATCATCAAATCCGTTCTTAAGCAAAGCCCAGCAATAACCCATCGATTTAAACATTCAAAACACTCATAAATATACTTAAAAGCATCAATTCAAAGCTGGTAAACCATCAGATCTCATTTCCTTACATATTCAAACCGAAAACTTAAGAAATTTCACTCCAAACACCACTCCTAAGCATAGTTTCAGGTTTGGTTGTTTAAAACCTCATTTCAACACTTTATCAACACCAAAATATGATTTACTACTAACCCAAAACATTGTTTTCACCAAAAAAGCTTAAACCTTTTAAAACCCCCCTTTCCCCAAATGTTGAAACTTGAGAAAATCTCCAAAACTTGAAAGAATAATGCTAAAAACAAGACTAGAATGAAGAGGGGAACAAAACCAAGTGCTTACCTCTTTGAAATCTTCAAAAATGATGAAGCTTGGTGGAAAAATGGGTTTGGCTATGGTGTTGAAGGGTTTAACGGGAAAATGGGAATTTGGGGAAGAAGATGGGATGATGACCTTTTTTTTTGAAACATGTTATTTTATTAAATTCAAAAATTTTCTCAAAACTCACCTTTTTCCCATTTACCAAAAGACCCAATTTTAAGATTCCCCAATTTCTCTTAAAGCCTTTAAAATAGGTAATTTAAATTGTTTTTCCCAAATTCGCTTAACTCGAACCGGCCTATCTAACCTGGATATCTCCTGTGCCTCAAACTCGGGCGTTACATGATGATTTTTTGGAGTTGAGTGATTCGCTTCTATATCCACTCCTCCGATGATTTTCTAGAGTTGAGTCATTTGCTTACTCCCTTGATGTTGTCCTATGGTTAAGTCATTTACTCCTCCGATGATTTCCTAGAGTTGAGTCGTTTGTTCACCCCCTGATGATTTTCCCAAGGTCGAGTCACTCTTTTATCTACTCTTCCGATGGTTTCCCGAAGTTGAGTCATTCTCTTACTTCCCCTTTGGGGTTGAGTAATTGGTTTACTCCTTCGATGATTTCCCGAAGTTGACTTGTTCACTTACTCCCCTTCGAGGTCGAGTCGCTCACTCACTCATCCGATGATTTTTCAGAGTCGAACCATTTGCTTACCCATTCCTCTAATGTTGTCCTAAGGTTGAGCTCTCTACTAGATGAACATTGTTTCTCTACTTGACTTGGACTCTTGGCCCAAATCAACAATTAGGGTGACCCGCCATGGTTCCTTCAACAGATGCCTTCGGAAGCACTATTCGACAAATTCCTACAAAATGTTAAGATCTCCACTAAGAACACAACATCGAGACATCTCCGCTCCAGCATATCCCCTCTCTAAAACCAACAGATCAACAAGGTCTTAGCTCGTGCCACTGTATGGCACTTCTTCAACTAAGAGGGGACTAGTGTTGTACCTCCACCAAATGCACGAGGACTACATCACCCTAAGAAAGACATCACCGCCCCCGCACTACACTTCGACATTCCTCCAAAGGCTCACCTCAGAGATTTACGAAGCCTTTAGAGTCCATAAGCCTCTGGGATCCGCAAGCTTCCGTTGTAGATCCTTTGAAGCTTCTAGCCTTCGTACCACTCGAGGCACCATGGCCTCCGGAGCTCCTATCTCCACACCACTCTCCCCATTCAACTCATGTACCTTGACATAACTGTTGTCAAGTCCACCTGACTCTCCATCTCATTTTGTCGCCCGACAACGAGGTCCACTATGTCAGCCCTTCAATAGTCATCATGACGCTAGGCTTGACTCCATCTCATCGAGAAGCACCAAGGGGATATAAATACCCCCAAGACCGAAGATAAACGAGACGACACTTCTACATCAACACTGTAACCCCCTCGTCCCAAGCTAGACGACAGATCGGTCCGAATAGGTTACACGGGGAAAACCGAAGCGAAACCCGTTAAGGTTCCACTCCGATTAGCAACCCTAGAAAATTTCTCTTTAATTATCTTGTCTAAATTTTACAATTAGTCCTATGTGTGAAAGCGACAGCAGAAAACGATAACGAGACGATGCAAGCAGAACGTAGGGTAACTTAAATTTACCAAGTGACATATTAGTCTGATTGCATGATTACGAACTCAAACCATTCATAAAAGATGTATATAAACTTAACAAGAAAGCAAACAAATAAATGGGACTAAAACACCACATCCGAGAACCTTTGAAGATGCCAAAAAGCCAAATTACAAGCATACGTTTCAAACAGGCTTGCCCATTTCGATACGCGGGCTCTGATTTAAAAGCCAAATCAGGCCGTACCGATACGGTCCACTTCGTTTCGGTACGGGGGTCTCCAGTGTCGAAGCGTTTCGGAACTGGTTCCGAAACAGGCACTCACAGTGGCAATTCGTATCGAAACATGTACCGAAACGGGATGTCACAGTGTCAAGTCGTATCGAAACGGCACCACCTCTGTTCTGATACGAGTATCACTGGAGCTACAACCGTTCTGAAACAACCACGAGCGTTTTGAAACGTCTGCACTCTGAGTGACCCTGAAAACAGTTTTCTGCATCTCCAAACATTCCCAAACATGCTCCAAAACAACAAGAATCATGAAATAGCAATCATACACATAGTCTAAAGGCATTTCATCCTACCACAAGCATGATCAAACATATAAACATACATGACAAGACCATTTCATTCATAGGAAACATACATCCACAAAGCATAGCATAAAACAAGGTTTACATGCTTCTCACACAAAACACTTAGACATCTCATAAAACATGGTTTACAAGTCCTCAACACAAAAGCATTAACAAAATAGGAGTCTAACACATGCTCCTACAACACATAGCATCCCCATTTCTAACTATTACATTATTCAATAAAACCATACTTGAGCAACCACACACGCGCTTGGATGCCCCTTCCTTGCTCCTTGCTAACTTCCACACTAATGATCTGCATTACCGAAACGAGAGCGTAAGCTAAAAGCTTAGTGAGGGAGCTCAAAAACAAAACATCGACAATGCATGGCCCAAAGCATGGTATCCACAAAACATCCACAAGGCATACAATTACACCAACATATCGACATAGCCAACTACTACGAGAATGCATGAACATGGCATCTTACCTCATGTTATGCTAAACAAATGCAATAGAACATCTTATCACAACCACCACACATAACAAGTATATTGGCAACTACATAGCTTACTCGAATATGCAGATAACTTCCATTGGGATTTTCGCCCCAACGTACTCAAACAACCATATTACCTTCCGATGGGATTACACACATCACTGTTTCCATTTACGAATGGGATTTCACTCATCATCACACATATGATTTCCGGTGGAATGTTACCTCACTGTACTCCTCCTTGGTGACTACACAACAGCAAGGCCACGCGCGAATTTGACTCTTACCGTGTGCACACTCATCCTAATGATCGATCATTTATACCCGGTAATCATAACTAGTGCCAACATACTAACCAAGTCTCACCATGATTTCACAATCATGTAACACAACATATCATCACCAATATGCAATATCAATAGATATATATCAACATGCATAAACGAACATATATCACACAAGATCACTTATGTACATTTGGCAAGAACTCATAAGGTCAAACGAGAGATTAAGCTACCAACTTAATCTCTATATTAGATTGGCCTACCAAGCACAATCTAATACCTCCACCACACACTTAAACCAATTTAAAACCATTTTAAATAATCCACTCACCGAACACCCTTAAAGCAAACCAAGAAAGTCGATCAAGCCTCTAAACTTCCTAGAATCGAGCCTGAAGCTTCTCCAATGATTTCCCTTGATTCTAATCAACCAAAAACAACATATTACTCAACAAATCATCCACAAAACCACTGTCACAAATCAGATTACAACCACAAGACCATTCTCTACATTTCCAAGCCATGAACTAACCCAAAATTCTCATTTTCGGACTTGAACTTAACCCAGCAGAAACCCATCAATTTCAACACCTAAATCATCACTAAACACACTCAAAGCAACCCCTAAGCATAACCACATCATCAACCCAACTTTCCTACACCAAACTACCTCAAAAACCAAAGTTTTCTACCCTTTAACACACCCACAAAAAACCATTTCGGGATTTTCAACAAAACACTACCATTTTGAAATATGATACACCTAAGGGCAAGAGTTTAACATAAATTAACTTTACAAATCGAAAACCAAACAAAAACCCATCAAAGCTTCCTCATTTTCCCCAAAATTCGAAAACTTGAAGAACTTCAAAAATGGAGTTTACTAAAAACTAAAACCATAGAAATGTTTAGAAAGATTAGGAGAAGCCAAAAACGTAATTACCTCGATGAAAACACTTGAAATTGATGAATAAATGGATGGAACAGTGTTTTGGGGTTTGGGGAGGTTTAGTGCCGTGAAATTGGTGAAGGAATAAGAAGATGGTGACTTAGTAAAAAGTCCCATTTTACTTAGCTTATTCCCTTTATTTAGAAATTTACCATTTTGCCCTTAATGAATCACAAGCCTTTTTAGTTTTAAAACCAAGCCCATTTTAATTTAAAACAAGCCCACGACTCGAACCCGATTCACACACTTAACATCTGACCCTTAAACCCGGGTGTTACAAACACCTCACTCACTCTCTCTCTCTCTCCTCTCCCACATGACCCCAATCACCCTCTCTACACTGTCTATAGCTCTCAGCCCAAGTCAGCTAGGGGTGAACCGCTTGATTCGACTACCAATCACCGTCCACTATGGCTCTCCGTCCATCCTATGATGAGTGAACCACCAATCCTCATCCCCAAACCTTCATTCGGACACCGTCTCCACCTCCTTGTTTGGTGTTGTCCAAAATTGGCATCAACAAATATCATATTCAAAGAAAAATCAATTGCCCTCATATTCTTCTCATTAGAGTTTATTACCTCTAATGGACAAAAAATAGTGTCAATACACAATTCTCTTAATCATGTAGCAAACCACCTTAGTCTGTCGGTGCCAACTTTTCCCTTGTCAAATCATCAATGATAAATTTTTGTTCGTTCTGCCCGTTTATCCAAACTCAACGAACATGCCCAAGGACAATCCCCCAATGAAAATTGTTAAAACTTTTTGATCCAAGGAAAGTAAATTTATTAGAGCCAAATCATAAGTAAACAAGAAGGCAAGGGGAAGAGATGGTCCCCAATAAGTCTGGACCTTGATGTCCTTAGAAAACTTAGCAAGCCCATCGGCTGCCTGATTACATGATCTAGGAATGTAAGAAAATGAGCAAGCATGAAAAGTTTTAGCTTGGCGACTAATGTCCTCTTCAATAGCTGAAGACACCCATTCTGATAAGGATCCTGAATGGAGCCTGTCAATGACTGTTTGGCAATCTGTTTCGATGATGATGTGATAGAGCTTGTTCGAAGATGCAGAGATAAATCAAGTCTAATGGCCATGGCTTCAGCCGCTGCCATAGAGGGGGCAAACAAAGGTTCCGAGACCCCTTGGATAACATTTCCTAAGAAATCACGTGCAATGGCTGTGACAGAAGCCTTCCCAGAAAGACAGTCGAAGGCCGCATCACAGTTTATCTTGTAGGTTCCCGTAGGAGGGGGAGTCCATTTCACAGTTTCTATATCCATGGTGGATTCCATTTTCAGACGTGTTAGGGATTCCCTAGAGAATTCTTGAAAAGCACAGTCCGCGCGTAGCCATACGTCCTAAGGGAGCTCTTTCATGTTTTCAAACACAAAGGCGTTCCTCGACTTCCAAATTGCCCAAATAAGGAAGGCAATGAGTGCGCAACCTTCGTCAAAATTGCCCATCTTCCTGAATTCGTTGATTTTGAGCCACCAACGTGGGAAACCAGGAAAGCCAGTAGGAGATGGAGAGTAGTTGAAACCAGATGCTTTCCAAACCGCTTGTGCGAAAGGACAAAAGAACAGAAGGTGTTCACTTGACTCCGTTTCTTCCCCACATCTCGGGCAGTAGTCTGAATCTCTAAAGTTACCGTGGAAGCGGGCTGCGAGATTTCCTTTGGTGGGAACAATACAATGACACAGCTTCCAGAGGAAAGACCGTATTTTGGGAGGGACCTTTAGCCCCCAAATGGAATTCTAGAAACATTTACTACTACCTGGATCCGTACTTGAAAAAGGGTCTATAGACGGTCGAATTTCCTTCTCAACGAACTGGTAGCCAGATTTGGTAGAGTACTCTCTATTCTTCTTCCTACCCAAATAAGGGAGTCTTTAATTCCCGGTCCCCCAATTGGGATGGCTAAAGTAGCTTCAACTTCCGTAGGCGAGAAGAGAAGAGGAGATCCAACCTTGAACGATCCCATGACCTTTGGTAAGAATTCATGAGGCTTGAGACAGAAGGACATAAGTGATATGAGGAGATCTGTGTCAATAAGCGAAACTTTGGGAGTTTCGGTATCCAATTATCCTTCCAGGTTGTAACACCCCAAATTTGGGCTTGGAAGTTTAGGGTCTGAACCAGATCGGTCCGGAAGACGGTTCGAATATAAAAGGAGGTATTAGGGAACGCCTAGTTCAGGATGCTTTAAAAATATAGAAAAATATCTAAAAACCCTCATTTAATATATATATATATATATATATATATATATATATATATATATATATATCAAAGACTGGTGAAATCAATTTTACAAAATAAGGTTTGGAAATACTACATTTCGGTGTAGTGACCAAATCGCAGTTTTTGCAAAAGTTAAATAGTGATTGTTTTGTAAAGGATTGAAACTTTGAATCTTTAAGGAGCTAATTTACCCAAAATGTTTTTCTCCAGATTTTTCCTTAATTTGGGTAGTTTTATTAATGTTTTAATTAAAGGAAATGAAGGTTAATTAAAAGAAAAACTAACTTTGACTATTCATAACTACTTTTCACAAATTTTCCCTCTCTTCATTTTCTCTCAAATTCCTTTCAACCAAACACATTTTCTCCAGCAAATTTACTTTGATATTACACTTCATTTGATGAGATTTCAATTCCTCTTTGATTCTTAATCAATTCCTCATCAAATCCACTTGATTTCTACATTGAATTTTCATGAAAACTTGCCCAAATCAAGGAGAAATCATCATTTAGAGGTAATCTTGTTCTTCTCCTCTAAATACTCAGTTCTTTACTGAAATTCCCAAGTTGTCAATCCTTTATTAAAGTTTTATGAATGGTTTTAATGTTGGAAACAAGATTTTGGCTTAAAACTCAAGATTTTGGAAGAGATCTTGGAGATTTTTGTGGATCTTGGTTAGGCTCTATTTTGAGGTTGTTTTCTAATTTATTTTGGATATTAATTGATGTTACAAATAAGGTTTTATCAATCAAATCCCGAATAAGTTTTTTTCCTAAGTTTTGCTTGCTAGAATGGTGGTTTTTGGGGGTAATTTTGGTGATCTGCTGTTGCTGGAGGTATAAGGTCATGTTTATGTTGCTTTTTGATGTTAATTGATGTTTATAAAAGGTTAGAATTGATAGATCTTGGCTGGGCTTTGTTTTGGGAGAGTTTGGAGGTGATTTCGGTTGTTTTGGGTAGCCGAAATGAGGTTCTTGGGTAGAGCAGCGAGTTGGGTTGTGTTGCTGGTGATTTTAATGCATGGTGATGCATTAATCCTCTGTTGTTATGTGTTTAAAACATGGGAGAATGATCCGGAAGCAATAGAGGTGGCGTTGGAAGTTTCAGATGCTTGGAAGGCTTGTCGGCTAGCATAGTTTTGTGTATCGGTGAGTGGAGATCGTTTTCCAGCTTTGAAACAATTATTTGGAGGTTTTGGGAGCTTAGTTTAAGTCTAAAAAACTTAGCTAAGCTCAAGAGTAAGTTTTCGGAAAAACTCCATCGGATGTGCTATGTTATGGTTTGATGCATTGGTTATGGAATGCATGTTTAATTACTGTTTTGAAAGCATATTTTATCACGATTAATGCTGATTTTGAAAGCCATGTATTGAAGGATGCTCAAGGTAAGAGATCCTTGGTTTGACATGTTGTTAATAAGGTTATGATGCATGGAAACGCATAATGATAAATGGCTTTGATTAATGCTTAAAACAGTGAATTGATTATGGTATTTGATGTATATTGGCAAGTGATAAAATGGTTTTAAAGTACTTGAATCGGATATACTTAGCCGGCTATAGGATTGGGTGCACCGTAGGTAAAGTTGCCTTTGATGTTGAGGGGTTGTGATTGTACCGTAAACTCCATCCAAGTACCCTGGCGATTGAGGAAATTCGTGTCACCACGATGGAGGATGGCTCTCGTGGGTGGACTTGGTTAAGCGTCACCACGGTAGAGGATTGTTCCCGTGTGTGAGCTTGGTTAAGGTGATTACAATGGTTGAGGTAGCTCCCATGTGTAAGCCTTGTGGTGTGTCCCGGCTCTCGCTAGTGGGTTATACAACTACCGATGAGTGATGTTGAGGGGTTGTGATTGTACCGTTAAACTCCATCACGGGTGTTGAGGGGTTGTGATTGTACCGTTAAACTCCACCTTGTTAAGCCGGTAATGTGTATAAAGCGTGTGGGACAATGCTTGTAATCCGCGTATCCGATTGTGTCTTGTGTTGAAATGGTTTGTGAACTATCACTTGAAAGCCAATATAATGTATTTGAAAGTAATGAAGCGAGAGATGCTTGAAAATGATGCAAGGTTGCATGGGAAATATGTAAATGATACAAGAATGCATGTGATACTTGTTAAGCATGAGCAAAAGTATCTTCTATTATGAATGGTGCATATGTGCATAGAATCTCATAAGTGCATTGAAGTCTTGTGAAGGCTTGTTTTAAAAAGGCACGTAATGCAAATGTTGCTTTTGTAGTTCATGTGTTTTGCACTTGTTGATTGCATGAGATAGATAGAAGGAACATTTGGTTTTTAAAAGGCATTTAGCTTTGAAATGATCATTAAGCATGAGAAAAGTATGGTGTGAAGTGGAAGTGATTTCCAAGGAAATTGAGTTAAACTTTGCAAGAAGTGTTTATGCATGGAAAGGTTTAAATGATAGCATTTGCAAGAATGTGGTTTGGGGTGAATTGTTTAGCATTTCAAAGTTAAAGGTTGGTTTTCATGTTGAGCGATGCATGATTTAATGCAATGTTGTTTCAAAGAAGGTTTTCAAACAATGCTTTGGTTTATTGAATTGTATCTACATTTAAAGAAGGTTATATGATTCGTTGCATTGATGGTGTTTTGGTTTTGAGCAATCCTCACTAAGAATTATGTGCTTACGCTTCTTTTTGTCCATCAATGCAGATATTTGAAGTTGGGATAGCAAGAAGCAAGGGATTCAAGAAGATCTCCACTTGAGACGTATATCTTGATTTATAGCTATAGATAATAAAGGCAATGGGGGAGAGTCTTTTATGTTGTTGTGTATTGAGATTGTGTATGTTGACCATGTTCGGTTTATAGTTTGAATCTTGTTGTTGATCGCTTTGCCATATTTGAATCTTCTTCTTCATAAGTTGATATGCTATGCTCTTTGATTAAAAGCAAGATCATGTGTTGGATGTGATGAATGAGTAAGTGTGCTTAATGTTTGTAATGTATCTAGTCTTTGATGTAATTTGATAGTTATAATGCTTATCATGTTGATGATATGTTATGGAATGATTTCAATTATGTTTGATGGTGTTTTGAAGTGAAAAACTAGAATTTTCTGAAGTTTCTGGGCAGGGTGTATCGAAACACCCTTGGCTGTTTCGAAACGGGTGCTTGAAATGGCTTGGGCGTTTCGAAGCAGCTAGAAGTGTTTCGAAACACTTTGGCTACTGGAAGTGCTTGTTTCGGAACTGGTATCGGAACATACCCGCGTATCGAAACGGTCAACATCATTTCGATACGGGCGTACGACACGGGTGTTTCTATACGGGTGTCAGTGTTTCGAAACGGGTGACCGTTGGACACAGATTTGAATTGCCTTGAAGTCTGCATGCTTTACATTTTAGTCCTGGAAGTTGTAATTGCAATTACTTGAGCTTGAGATGTCCTTTTAAGCTAAAATTTGGCATAGAGGCTTGTAATATGATTAATTAAGGTTTGGTAAAACTAAAATCTTCAAAGTCCTTTTACTTTCCAAAATTTACATTTTGGTCCCTAAAAGTGTATTTCTTGCAATTGAATCCCTATATGTTATCCGATTGTTGTGCCTTTCTCAAATATGATTTGTGAGTACTCACCTAGGGTTAATGTGTATCTAGACAAGATTAAAAATAAAAAAGGCCGTGAATCAAGGTTGACTTTCAGGTTGACTTTGGTTTTCCCCGTGTAATCTTCGTAGTCCGGGTCAATCGTCTAGGCCGGGCTAAGGGGTTACATTTGTTGGTATCATAGCTAAGTTGCAAACTTTTAGGGTAACGGTCAGTTTGTGGTAAGTTGTTATGGTAAGTGTTGGATGTTTAATCTAATGTGTGGTTGAAAGTTGGTTGGAAAATGTGTCTTTGAGTGAATTGTTAATGTTTTATCATGCTTTTTGGTTATGAATCTTCTATGAACTAGTGTGAACATGTATTGGTGATATGCTGGTGTTGTGAGTTGATTTTCTGAATAATGAAAATGTGATGGGTATGATATGCTGATATTATGTTGTTGAGGGTGAATGTTGTTTGATGAGAGCGTGATTGAAGTTTGCTGATTGATATGCCCGGTGTTTGTGATATCAATGTTTTTATTGATTGTTATGTCGTATAAAAGGGGAGAATTCGGGATACCCATTGCCTTATTATTATAGCTAATGTGTTATGTTGGAGTTGGAGTCTTGAATCCTTGCTTGAAGCTGGCCTGGTCGTTTTGTTTGTTTTGTTATCATTGCTTTGTTAATAATAGCACAATGGGATCGATGAGAGAATGGCAGTTGGGTACGATGGTTACTGCTTTAGAGCAAGTTGTTAAGGGGTGGAATTCACTTTTTGGTGGGAGTGTACCGCTTCGGTCGACAGTGCCTGGAGTTGAGGTAGTAGGGCAGGAGGAGAAAGCTGGTTTTGTGATGAAGGATTCATCACCTGTGGTTCAAGAGGTGTCGGGAACATCTCAGGTCGTGGTGAAAGTGAGGCCTGTAGACGTGCTGACTGTGGGACATACGAGTTTGTCAAAACAACGTTTATATGATTTGGGAGCTGTGGAGTATCATGGTTCGACACCTGAGGCGTTTGAGGCTTGGTTAGCCAGTATAATTTCGATTTTGGATCATGAAGGGTGTGACAACGCCTGTAAGCTGGGAAGTGTTGTCTTGTTAATGTTGGAGGATGTTTGTGCTTGGTGGACATTTGTGGCGGTGGCAACGAATATCCACGATAAAGATTGGGAGTTCTTTGTGTCTGCCTTAAATGGAAGATACCTTGGAGAGAAGTTCTCAGGGGTTAAGCAACGTGGGGGTGTGGCTTCAGATTATGATGGTGGAAAAAGTTTAAGCAAAAGAGTTGTGGGTACTGACCTCGAGAGTGGTCAGCGTAAGAGGCTACGTGACAGAAGGGTTTGCTTGAATCGAAGTCTGGGTGGTAGTGCAGATGTGGGTCAAGTGCAATATGACCAAGAAGTGGTAGCTCGGTTGCCGATGTGTGACCGTTGTGGAAGGTGTCATGTTGGAGTTTGTTGGGGCGTGGGAGTTTGTTGGAACTGTGGTTCTAAGGAGCATGTGAAGCGGAATTGTCCTCAAGTGGTGAGATCAACATCAGTGGGTGCAAAAGGGTCTCAGAAGGGTCGTGAGCGCGGCCGAGATAGAGTTCGGAGGTGGCAAGAAAGGCAGAAAGGTGTGAGGTTTTGGGGGGATGGATCTTGTTGGAATTGTGGGTCTGTTGGACATTTGAGACGAAATTGTTTGGAGTTAGCTCGGGGTAGTCAGGGTTCTTTATAGCAGGGAGACGGTGATGACCTTAAGGTGTTGGTTGGTGCTGCGGCGGTGCGGCCAAAGAATAATGGTTCTGTGGGGAAGAGAGTTTGTCTTTTGGAGCTCTGGGGCAATGAGGTGATTTCAGGTAATTTTGTTAAGTAATCTTCGCCCTAGTTATCTTTGTTTGGTTCTGGGTTGGATTTCCTTGTATAGTGGGTAAGTTTTATGGCTAGCAAGGTTGGGTAGTAGCCAGTGATGTTTTGGGAAGACAATTTTAGTGTGGAGAGTGTAATAGAGAAGTAATGTGTGGTTAGAGGGTTCTTAGAATGGTAAAGATGGACAAGTTAGAAGTGACGTAAGAGGTTGTTCTTAGGCGGATCCTGAGGATGTTGTTGGTAAGTGTGAACCGACATACATGCACAGTTAAAACCATTTGTTATATATTATATATATTTATGTTGGTACATGCATACATGCGACATGACATTAGAGGTTTTGCATACATGTACACATGCATTGATAGGGCATATTGGTGACCATGCATACGAACGTTCACACTTGCTAATAGCTAGTTGGGTCCGTTAGTGTTGTGGTAGGGTTAGGTTGGATGGTGTGTTTTAAGTGTTGTTTTGGTGCTAGGTGAATGCTAGAAGTAGTGGAAGGTAGTAAGCGAGTTATTAGTAATAGTGAGTGTGATTTAGCATGTTGGCAGAAGGAAGGTGTTTTGGTGCTTAAAAAGTTTAGCAGTGTGGTGGTGAGAAGATTACCGGTTGAAGTTAGAATTGGTGGAGGTTGTTGTGAATAGCTAATAGGTGTGGTAGTTTCTTTGTGTTAAATGATGTTGTAGGATTAGTGGATGTGTTTCCAGAGTGCTGAGGCGTCTTGGCGTTGATGTTTGCAATATGAGGGTTGTTTATGCAGGTGATGGTTCGTAGCAATCTTCGAGGAGTTGAGAGGAGGTTGTGTTGAGAGCTGTAGATAAGGTTTGGCTTGGGAGGAGTGGAGGTTTCGTAATCTTAATATGTTTGTATGGAATGGGTGGTATCCAGGTAAGGTTAGTGTTATGGTCAAAGCTTGAAGTGGAAAGGCAATGTAAGTTCAAGGGCCATTGTTGGTTGGTCGGGTTCTTGTGAAGAGTGGTTTGTTAGTTGTGTATAGGTAAATCTTTCTTAAGTCAGTTGGGGGTAAGTGGAACAGCTGGTGGAGTTAAGGTTGGAGTCTTGTGGCATGGGTTTCGCATGTTGTGTGAGTAGTTTTGGTGAGTTGTTATGGTGGTGATAATGGCGGATATGAAGGAATGTTATCAATACATTGAAAAGTTTGAGTAAGCAGTTGTTGCTTAAGAAATTTTTGCTTATTGTGGTAATCTTTGAAAGGAGTTGAGCGGTTTTGCAAGGGGTTTTAGAAGCAGTGAAGGTTGTGGGTCACATGGTGGTTGAAACTGGATGGGTTGGTGTCACTGTGTGTGCGAGTTTTGTTGAGGGAGTTATGAGATAAGGTGGAGTATGTTGTAAAGGTTTGAAGGTTCTTCGGGTTGTTGGGGCTGTGCACAGTTCGGAAGTGTGAAAGGTTAAGCTGGGATTAATAACCAAGTGTTCTGGAAGTCTTGAACCATAAGTAGTGGTGTTGGGTTTGGGAATAGTGTGAGTTTGATTTGAGGAGGAGTTGATTTTTTGTGGTGTTTTGGGTGGAGGGTGTTCAGTGGTGGTTAATTCTCTTGTGTTACATTGTGTGTTGCTTTGAGAAGTTTGGTATCGTGCTCTTTAGGGTCTGAACCGGATCGGTCCGAAAGACGGTTCGAATATAAAAGGAGGTTTTAGGGAACGCCTAGTTCGGGATGCTTTAAAAATATAGAAAAATATCTAAAAATCCTCATTTAATATATATAAGAGAGTGGTGAAATCAATTTTACAAAATAAGGTTTGGAAATACTACATTTCGGTGTAGTGACCAAATCGTAGTTATTGCAAAAGTGAAATAGTGATTGTTTTGTAAAGGATTGAAACTTTGAATCTTTAAGGAGCTAATTTACCCAAAATGTTTTTTCTCCAGATTTTTCCTTAATTTGGGTAATTTTATTAATGTTTTAATTAAAGGAAATGAAGGTTAATTAAAAGAAAAACTAACTTTGACTATTCATAACTACTTTTCACAAATTTTCCCTCTCTTCATTTTCTCTCAAATTCCTTTCAACCAAACACATTTTCTCCAGCAAATTTACTTTGATTTTACACTTCATTTGATGAGATTTCAATTCCTCTTTGATTCTTAATCAATTCCTCATCAAATCCACTTGATTTCTACATTGAATTTTCATGGAAACTTGCCCAAATCAAGGAGAAATCATCATTTAGAGGTAAGCTTGTTCTTCTCCTCTAAATACTCAGTTCTTTACTGAAATTCCCAAGTTGTCAATACTTTATTAAAGTTTTATGAATGGTTTTAATGTTGGAAACACGATTTTGGCTCAAAACTCAAGATTTTGGAAGAGATCTTGGAGATTTTCGTGGATCTTGGTTAGGCTCTGTTTTGAGATTGTTTTCTAATGTATTTTGGATATTAATTGATGTTACAAATGAGGTTTTATCAATCAAATCCCGAATAGGTTTGTTTTCCTAAGTTTTGCTTGCTAGAATGGTGGTTTTTGGGGGTGGTTTTGGTGATATGTTGTTGCTAGAGGTATAAGGTCATGTTTATGTTGCTTTTTGATGTTAATTGATGTTTATAAAAGGTTAGAATTGATAGATCTTGGTTGGGCTTTGTTTTGGGAGAGTTTGGAGGTGATTTCGATTGTTTTTGGTAGCCGAAATGAGGTTCTTGGGTAGAGCAGCGAGTTGGGTTGTGTTGCTGGTGATTTGAATGCATGGTGATGCATTAATCTTCTGTTGTTATGTGTTTAAAACAAGGGAGAATGATCCGGAAGCAATAGAGGTGGCGTTGGATGTTTCGGATGCTTGGAAGGCTTGTCGGCTAGCATAGTTTTGTGTATCGGTGAGTGGAGATGTTTTTCCAGCTTTGAAACAATTATTTGGAGGTTTTGGGAGCTTAGTTTAAGTCTAAACAACTTAGTTAAGCTCAAGAGTAAGTTTTCGGAAAAATTCCTTCGGATGTGCTATGTTATGGTTTGATGCATTAGTTATGGAATGCATGTTTAATTACTGTTTTGAAAGCATAATTTATCATGATTAATGCTGGTTTTGAAAGCCATGTATTGAAGGATGCTCAAGGTAAGAGATCCTTGGTTTGACATGTTGTTAATAAGGTTATGATGCATGGAAACGCATAATGATAAGTGGCTTTGATTAATGCTTAAAACAGTGAATTGATGATGGTATTTGATGTATATTGGCAAGTGATGAAATGGTTTTAAAGTACTTGAATCTGATATAGTTAGTCGGCTATAGGATTGAGTCTGTAGGTAAAGTCGCCTTGGATGTTGAGGGGTTGTGATTGTACCGTAAATTTCATCCAAGTACCCTAACGATTGAGGAAATTGGTGTCACCGGGATGGAGGATGGCACTCGTGGGTGGACTTGGTTAAGCGTCACCATGGTAGAGGATTGTTCCCGTGTGTGAGCTTGGTTAAGGTGATTACAATAGTTGAGGTAGCTCTCATGTGTAAGCCTTGTGGTGTGTCCCGGCTCTCGCTAGTGGGTTATACAACTACCGATGAGTGATGTTGAGGGTTGTGATTGTACCGTTAAACTCCATCACGGGTGTTGAGGGGTTGTGATTGTACCATTAAACTCCACCTTGTTAAGCCGGTAGTGTGTATGAAGCGTGTGGGACAACGCTTGTAATCCGCGTATCCGATCGTGTCTTGTGTTGAAATGGTTTGTGAACTATCACTTGAAAGCCAATATAATGTATTTGAAAGTAATGAAGCGAGAGATGCTTGAAAATGATGCAAGGTTGCATGAGAAATATGTAAATGATACAAGAATGCATGTGATACTTGTTAAGCATGAGAAAAAGTATATCTTCTATTATGAATGGTGCATATGTGCATAGAATCTCATAAGTGCATTGAAGTCTTGTGAAGGCTTGTTTTAAAAAGTCATGTAATGCAAATGTTGCTTTTGTAGTTCATGTGTTTTGCACTTGTTGATTGCATGAGATAGATAGAAGGAACATTTGGTTTTTAAAAGGCATTTTGCTTTGAATGATCATTATGCATGCGAAAAGTATGGTGTGAAGTGGAAGTGATTTCCAAGGAAATTGAGTTAAACTTTGCAAGAAGTGTTCATGCATGGAAAGGTTTAAATGATAGCATTTGCAAGAATGTGGTTTAGGGTGAATTGTTTAGCATTTCAAAGTTAAAGGTTGGTTTTCATGTTGAGCGATGCATGATTTAATGCAATGTTGTTTCAAAGAAGGTTTTCAAACAATGCTTTGGTTTATTGAATTGTATCTACATTTAAAGAAGGTTATATGATTCGTTGCATTGATGGTGTTTTGGTTTTGAGCATTCCTCACTAAGCATTATGTGCTTACGCTTCTTTTTGTCCATCAATGCAAATATTTGAAGTTGGGATAGCAAGAAGCAAGGGATTCAAGAAGAGCTCCACTTGAGACGTATGTCTTGGTTTATAGCTATAGATAATAAAGGCAATAGGGGGGAGAGTCTTTTATGTTGTTGTGTATTGAGATTGTGTATGTTGACCATGTTCGGTTTATGGTTTGAACCTTGTTGTTGATCGCTTTTCCATATTTGAATCTTCTTCTTCATAAGTTGATATGCTATGCTCTTTGATTAAAAGCAAGATCATGTGTTGGATGTGATGAATGAGTAAGTGTGCTTAATGTTTGTAATGTATCTAGTCTTTGATGTAATTTGATAGTTATAATGCTTATCATGTTGATGATATGTTATGGAATGGTTTCAATTATGTTTGATGGTGTTTTGAAGTGAAAAACCAGAATTTTCTGCTGTTTCTGGGCAGGGTGTATCGAAACACCCTTGGCTGTTTCGAAACGGGTGCTTGAAATGGCTTGGGAGTTTCGAAACGGCTAGAAGTGTTTCGAAACACTTTGGCTACTGGAAGTGCCTGTTTCGGAACTGGTATCGGAACATACTCGCGTATCGAAATGGTCAACACTGTTTCGATACGGGCGCACGACACGGGTGTTTCTATACGGGTGTCAGTGTTTCGAAACGGGTGACCGTTGGACACAGATTTGAATTGCCTTGAAGTCTGCATGCTTTACATTTTAGTCCTGGAAGTTGTAATTGCAGTTGCTTGAGCTTGAGATGTCCTTTTAAGTTGAAATTTGGCATAGAGGCTTGTAATATGATTAATTAAGGTTTGGTAAAACTAAAATCTTCAAAGTCCTTTTATTTTCCAAAATTTACATTTTGGTCCATAAAAGTGTATTTCTTGCAATTGAATCTCTATATGTTATCCAATTGATGTGCCTTTCTCAAATATGATTTGTGAGTACTCACTTAGGGTTAATGTGTATCTAGACAAGATTAAAAAGAAAAAAAAGGTCGTGAATCAAGGTTGACTTTCGGGTTGACTTTGGTTTTCCCCGTGTAATCTTCGTAGTTCGGGTCAACCGTCTAGGCCGGGCTAAGGGGGTTACACAGGTAGAGATACTTCTTCTGTCTCCAACTCGCCACAGAGATCCTTCTCTGATTACCTCAATCCTTCCTTGATACCAGCCCAGGCCCAGGAGGAGTTATTACACTTCGGAGCTTCAAAGATATTGTCGTTCGGGAAATAGATACCCCAATGAATTTGAGCCAAAAGGGACTCCGGATTCTTGAGAATTCTCTATGCAACTTTAGCGATCATAGCTTTGTTAAAGGATCTGAGATCCCGAAAACCCATGCCTCCCTGATCTTTAGGACGACAGAGATTCCTCCAGTTAATCCAGTGGATGCTCCTCTCTTTGGAGCCACAATTGTTCCACCAGAATTTTGCTACAAGCGAACTGAGCTCATCGCAGAAGGTGACAGGAAAAAGGGAGAACTGCATCACATAAGTGGGAATAGCTTGGGCAATAGCTTTGATAAGAACCTCATTCCCAGCTTGATTTAAGAATTTGGTTTTCCAGCTACGCAGCTTGTTCTGGACTCTCTCCTTGATAAAGGCAAGGGCTTTTTTTTTGCTTCGCCCCCAAAGGGGGGGGGAGGCCAAGATAACTATTGTCCTCCTCCAATGGTCTAAAGCCTAATATATTAAAAAGATGGCTTTTGAGATTCGCATAGATGTTGGGGGAGAAGTAGACTGAAGATTTCTAAAAGTTTACCGTTTGTCTTGTTGAAATCTGAAACATATGAAGAATATCCAGAATTGCATGACAGTTTCCTTTGTCTGTCGTAGAGAACATCAGACAATCATCAGCAAACATAAGGTGGCTAATAGTAGGGCACCTTCTTTTTATTTTAAGTCCTTCAAGGCGATTGAATTCCACCTCTTTCTCCAGAAGCCAAGAAAGATGTTTGAAATGAATGTGAAAAGAAAAGGTGAAAGAGGGTCACCTTGTCTAATACCCCCCTGGAAGAAAATCTCTAAATATTTCCCCGTTCAAAACCAGGGAGAATGATGCAGAAGAGACACATGCCATGACTCTATTAATCCACCATTCGTAGAAACCCATTCTTCCCATAGTGAAGCGGAGAAGGTCCCAGTCCACTTTGTCATAAGCCTTCTCAAGATCAATTTTTAGTGCCATTATTCCCTTTTTTCCTTTCTTGGCTCGTCTAATAGTGTTGAAAGCTTCATTAGCCAGGATGATGTTATCATGGATTGCCCTTCCTTGGACAAATGCTGATTGAGATTGAGAGATTATGTCGAGAAGGAATCTCTTGAGTCTAGATGCAAGAATCTTGGAGATTACTTTGTAGGAGAAGTTGCAGAGGCTAATCGGTCTAAAATGGGTGACTTCGCAAGGGTTTGATCTTTTGGGTATGAGCACCAGGTTCGTCTTATTCATCCCGCGTTCTAGGACTCCATCCTTGAAGAAAACATTTACCATTTTTACAAGGTCTTCTTTAATGACTTCCCAGAAGTTACGATAGAAACAGCCCGGGAAGCCACCTGGCCCCGGAGATTTTGTCGCTCCCATACTAAAAGCCGCGTCCCTGATTTCCTTCTCCGTAACTTCTTTGCTAAGTTCCGAGTTCATCTCCTCATTCACCAACTTCGGAATGTACTCTCTCAGGCATTGATAATCAACGGAATGATCCTTAGCAAAAAGTTTCTGAAAGTGTTGTTGGAGTAAATCCTCTATTTTCGGCGGGTCTTCGAGCCAGGTCCCATCTTCCTTTTTCAGCCTCAGGATGGAGTTGATCTGTCTGTGCTGAATGGTGGTGGCATGGAAGAATTTTGTGTTCTTGTCTCCACATTTCAGCCAGATAATTATGAACCGTTAATGCCAGTGCCTCTCTTCACACTCTCATTCGGTGTTCAGTTCCTTTTTTGGTTGTTTATATTCTTCCAACTCAGGTTCCGTTAGTCTCTTTCCTTAGAGCTTCATGATGTGTGCCATTAGTTTTTGTTTCTTTTCATTCCTCTGTTTGAATTTCAATCTGCTCCATTTTTTCAAGGTGGATCTTGTTCTACCAATTTTCCTCCCAAAGCTTTGAGTGACTCGATCGGAGGGATAAGAGCCCCAGCTTTTCCGAATCGCCTGCGGGCATTCTTTGTCCAGAAGCCATTTATTTTCGAATTTAAAGTCTTTTTTGTATTTCCTAGTGAAGCCCAAAGGGAACGGAATAATTGGGGCATGATCTGAGGCAACTGCGATGTCCATTAAGCATAGAGCTTTGGGGAAAGTGATACTCCATTCGGTAGAGCATAGAACGCGATCGAGTTTCTCAGAGATTGCCTCGTTGTCACTTCTCTGGTTGTACTACGTGAAGCACCCCCCTTTGATTGGAAATTCAAGTAACCCGATCGTTTCCACAGAGTCCCTGAAACCATTCGTTTCGGTTGGATTGACCGGGGTCCCCTTTCCTTTTCCTCCTGACATGTGATGATATTTGAATCGCCTATTACTATCCACCTCGCATTAGGAGCCCTTCTTAGGTTCGTCAGATCTCTCCAAAAAGCTTGCTTCTCTTCTTTGTAAGGAGGACCATAGATGAATGTACCGAACTAGTCCTCACCCTCTTGAGTTGATATTTTCGTATCAATGAAGTTCTTATTATAATTTAATATGGTCACATTCATATCATTTTACCACCATAGAGCGAGACCACCGGTTATACCTTGCGGGTCAACATAGGAGTGTTCCATCTTCATTTTCATTTTAATTTTGTCGAGGTATCTTATCTTTTGTTTCGTTTCACTCAGAAAAATTATGCTCGGTCTGTGCTTCAAGATAGAATTCTTTAAGGCTCTGACAGTATCCCTGTTACCCAAACCTCTCACATTCCATGCAAGGACTGTCATGACTCGCCAAAAAACCAACCAAAATCGAAGCGGGCAGTTTAAAAGATGATAATAGGAGATCAAAAGCAATAAAGCCGGCTTCAGCATTCAAATCACCAGTAAAAGCCAGACGTGGGCAGTGAATAGGGAAGCCGGACCAGCCAAAGAAAGATCTCAAACACAAGAAACCAGAGGAATCAACACAGAAGATGATGCAGCAGAGTAAACCAATAAACCTCAACAGCCACAGAAAACCGTAACAAATCAAAGCACTGAAACAAGGGAGGATGACCACCAGAAACCAAAGGGAAAGACAACAAGACGGAACCAACATACACCACTGAAACAAGCAATGAATTTCCACCAAACTCGGCCAGCTTACTCAGCAGGCCAAAGCCATAAGAATCATATGTTCACAGATGCAGAGCAAGTAAAATGAATCCAGTGCAACCATAGCTATGCGAAGCAAAACAAAACAACCCGCAGAGAAAGTGATAGTCCACAAGACGATGGGAAAAGGCGAGGGGCAGGGGCAGACAACCAGAGAATCGAGGAGAATCACCTGAAGGGAAAAGAGGGAATAGAAAGGGGAAAAAGTAGTTACCGGAAAAACAATGAAATCTGGAGCGTTCGCCAGCGACCATAGTCGAAGGCAACTATCAGAATAAGGGGTTGTGAAACACACCGCAGCCGCCACCCAGAAAGTTCTCCACCGCCACAGCTCCTTGGAGTACCACCATATGTCGATGTTCGCTGCAACGCTCTGGGAAACCGACGGTCTAAGGCAGGGCAAAGCCACTCGCACTCAGGAGCCACACAACAATATAGGGACATGGAACCAGATCGAAGCCTGGGCTCGGGGAGATGCGGGCTAGAGAAAGGGATTTGGGGGTGCGTGGTAAGCGCTTGAATATGTTGTGGTGGGCTGTGGGCAGCTTGAAAATTATTAAAACTATAAAAATTACAAAAACTCATAAATATATATAGTAAACGTAAGAAAATCATTAATGCAACAAATTTATTATGACCTTAACGATGTCTAATAGTAGACCCAATAACTTTACTTATAATTTTTTTAATGTGAATGATTAAATTTATTGAATTATTTTGATATATGACCAAATTAATAGAATACATAAGCTTTGAGGACTAAAAATATTATTATATCAAGTTGTTAATTTCAATTTTAATGATAAAATAACATATTTGTCATAAAAACTTTAATTGGGTGACAATTGTCATTTTATTTTTTAATAGCCTTAAGGTGATTACAAGGTACTATACATTCATACATATTCTTAACCTTTTAATAATGCAAACATATCTTGTTGACAAACTAATTTGAACTGATTCCATAAGATGAACATTATCTCTTTTTTTCACTTATACTTGGGACGGAGCCATGTTATGTAGGGAAGGGGTTCTTTCCCCTCTCAAATTTTTTTGGTATAATTGCATTTGAGGTCCCTTTTAGTATAAATAGTAGTAAAATAGAGTTTTTGCCCCTTCGAATTTTTAGATTTAAAAGCTTAATAAACCTTTACCCCCTCTAATATTTCATTCTAGCTCTGTTCCTTACTGATACCACTTATTGAGTTCACAATTGACATTTTAAAAGAAAAATAAAATATTTATTTTAGACCTACAATTGAGTGAATTAGGGTGTAATTATCAAACTTTGTAAGGTATTTTCTAACGCGGCAAAGGAAAGAGGCCAGCAGTAGCCACAAACCGGTTTAACCTTGTCGGCTAAGGAACCCAGCCCAGGTGCATTGTGTTGTGGCCAGCCCCTCCAACCGAGTCACACCCATGGTCTAGGGCCACAACCGAGCCTCCGAGTCAACTTGTCCCCATTTCAAATATTCCAATGTTTTTAGGAAAAGTCTTATTTTCATTGTTTTCTAGGCTAAGTAAAAAGTGTCCCCATTTCAAACAAAACAACGTCTACTCGTAGGATTTCTGTAAAGTTTTTTTCGCATATATATAGGGGGTGGGCAGATGGCCGGGGCTGCCCACATGCTTGTGTGTGCTTGTGTGCTAGGATTTCCCACACCATCAGGGTGGCCCCTACCACCTCACTCGACGATGGTGTGGATTAGCTTCTGTGTAACCCGATGCATTCGTTTTTAATAAAAACCTTTTTTCCGTCGGGAAACAGGGGGTCGATTGGGGGTATCCGCTATGCCCCACGATTTTGGCTTGTCGCTTGGAAATATATCATGATGCGGGACTAACGTGGTGCTTATTGGTTTTCGACAGATATTTTGAGTAGAAAGGCTGACTTGATCGAGCGAAAACCCCGAGTCAAGTGCCGCACGGCTTAGCGACCGAGTAAGCTAAGAGCTAAGACCGTGACACGTGGTACCAGAGCAAGGTTGGCCAAGTATTGCCAAGTATTTTACCAAACTGGATCTTCGATCGGGGTACCATCAGGTAAGGGTGGCCGAAGGAGATGAGCCAAAGACCACCTGCGTCACTCGGTATGGAGCATTTGAATTTCTTGTTATGCCATTTGGGCTAACCAATGCACCTGCCACCTTTTGTACTTTGATGAACCAGGTATTTCATGATTTTCTTGATAAGTTTGTCGTGATATACTTGGACGACATAATGATATACATCCCGTCTCTAGAGGATGATGAGAAGCATTTGCGGTTGGTTTTACAAAGGCTCCGGGATAATCAGTTATTTGTCAAAAGGGAGAAATGTGGGTTTGCTCAAACTCAAATTAAGTTCTTAGGACACCTCGTTGAACAGGGGTATGTGCGAATGGATGAGGAGAAGGTGAAGGCCATCCAAGAGTGGCCAGTTCCGAAGAATGTTAGAGAGCTTAGGTCATTCTTGGGTTTGGCTAACTATTACAGACGTTTTGTCGAAGGCTACTCCCGGAGAGCAGCCGTGCTTATGGATTTGTTGAAGAAAGGTGAGAGATGGGTTTGGACTAAAGAGTGTCAAGATGCTTTTGACGGATTGAAAGTGGTGGTAATGACGGATCCTGTTTTAGCATTGCCTGATATTGGGAAGTACATGGTAGTTGAAACGGACGCGTCTGATTTCGCCATAGAGGAGTATTGATGTAGGAAGGACACCCCGTGGCCTTTGAGAGTAGGAAACTAAATGGGGCGGAGACGAGGTATGCTACCCAAGAGAAGGAACTTCTAGCAGTGGTCCATTGTCTTAGAGCTTGGAGACATTACTTGTTGGGCTCCAAATTTGTTGTTAAAGTGGATAACACAGCTGGCAGTCACATCCTAACACAACCTAAGTTGTCCGCAAGACAAGCCAGATGGCAGGAACACCTGGCCGAGTTTGATTTCTATTTCGAACACAAGGCAGGGAAGAAGAATCAGGTTGCTTATGCGCTGAGTCGAAGGGCCGATCTGGCGGCTCTTAGGAGGATTGCTCCCATGTCTGCTAGCAGGGTGACAAATGACATCCGTGATTTGATTATGGAAAACATGAAGAAGGACCCGCAGATGATGGCGATAATGAAGATGGTGGAGAGTGGACAGTCAAAAACCTTCTGGATAGAAAATGGAGTCTTAATGACCAAAGGGTCGCGAATGTATGTCCCGAGGGTGGGAGAACTCAGACAAAAATTGCTGCGAGAATGTCATGACACTTACTGGGCGGGTCACCAGGGTTGGCGGCGCACTCTAGCTTTGTTGGAACAAGGGTACTACTAGCCGCACATGCGACAGGACATAATGGATTACACAAAAACTTGTCTTATCTGCCAACAAGACAAGGTAGACCGACAGAAGACCGCTGGGTTGTTGGAACCACTGGTTGTGCCGGGTAGACCTTGGGAAAGTATTTCCCTCGACTTCATTATGAGTTTGCCTAAGGTGAGGGATCTTGGAGCTATTATTGTGGTGGTAGATCGATTCTCGAAATATGCTACGTTCATCCCAGCACCGAAGTACTGTTCTGCGGAAGAGACAGCTCGGTTGGTTTTCAAGCATGTTGTGAAATACTGGGGTGTGCCACAAGACATTGTCAGTGACAGGGATAGGTGATTCACGGGGAAATTTTGGAGAGAACTATTCAGGTTATTGGGATCCAAGCTGAATTTGTCATCAAGTTACCACCCTCAGACGGATAGACAGACTGAGCGTTTCAATGGGTTGCTGGAAGAATATCTGAGGCATTTTGTTCAGGCTACCAGAAGGATTGGCCGACGTTGTTGGATGTGGCGCAACTTTGTTTTAATTCACAAAAGAGTTCCGCTACTAATAAAAGCCCTTTTGAAATTGTGACAGGTTAGCAGCCGCGACTCCCACATACCACTGTGGAATCTTACAGAGGGAAGTGTCCCTGAGCTTTTACCTTTTCTAAGGAATGGCACTAGAATACAGAAATTGCTCGGACTTATCTTGAAAAAGCTACAAAGCGCATGAAGAAGTGGGCGGATCGTGGCCGAAGGGACCAACAATTCAAAGTCGGGGACTTAGTACTAGTGAAGTTGATGGCAGAACAACTACGGTTCTTGCGGAATAGGGATCGTCGTTTGGTGAGGAAATATGAGGGACCTCTACCGATCGTAGCCAGAGTGGGGAACAATTCTTACAAGATCAAGCCACCCTCGTGGATGAGAGTTCACCCAATGTTTCATGTAAGCAACTTGAAGCCTTTCCATGCGGACCCATTGGATGCGAACAGAGGACTGAGTGATAGGGAACCCATTTGCACCAAACCTCCGTCCCAGTGCAGAGTCGAGGAGATCGTTGCTGATAGATTTGTGGCAGTGTCAAAGAAGAAGCCCATTCGTGAGTACTTGGTCAAGTGGGAAGGTCTCGGGCCTGAAGAGTCAAGCTGGGAGAGAGATCATGATCTGAAAGCTTTCCAACAGAAGATCGAGGAGTTCCTTGCAGCGCAGTCGACGAGGGCGTTGACAAGTTAGGTAGGGGAGGATGTGTTGGCCAGCCCCTCCAACCGAGTCACACCCATGGTCTAGGGCCACAACCGAGCCTCCGAGTCAACTTGTCCCCATTTCAAACATTCCAATGTTTTTAGGAAAAGTCTTATTTTCATTGTTCTCTAGGCTAAGTAAAAAGTGTCCCCATTTCAAATAAAACAACGTCTACTCGTAGGATTTCTGTAAAGTTTCTTTTCGCATATATGTAGGGGTGGGCAGATGGCCGGGGCTGCCCACATGCTTGTGTGTGCTTGTGTGCTAGGATTTCCCACACCATCGGGGTGGCCCCTACCACCTCACTCGACGATGGTGTGGATTAGCTTCTGTGTAACCCGATGCATTCGTTTTTAATAAAATCCTTTTTTTTTCCTCGGGAAATAGGGGGTCGATTGGGGGCATCCGCTATGCCCCACGATTTTGGCTTGTCGCTTGGAAATATATCATGATGCGGGACTAACGTGGTGCTTATTGGCTTTCGACAGATATTTTGAGTAGAAAGGCTGACTTGATTGAGTGAAAACTCCGAGTTAAGTGCCGCACGGCTTAGCGACCGAGTAAACTAAGAACTAAGACCGTGACACATTGCACACGGTTCACACCTTTTTGTTACTACTACTTCGAATCGAAGGCCGACTCGGTTGGATTTTCACTCACTCTCCACAACAACGCGTGGCCGAACTTCTCCAATGATATTCGGTTTAAAACAAATAACCTCCAACTATGTATGCTTGCTTCGCTAGTCTTCGCTGTTTCCATCATCATTATACTAATAATAATAAAAAAAAAACTAATATAAAAAGATATTCCCATAATTAATTATTTCATAAACAAAGCTTTTTATAAAGTTTTAAAATTCCTCCCTTTTAAAACCCCTCCTCTTCTTCGTCTTTCGTAACCGAGCTTTGATTTCTTCTTCTTCTTTTTCGTTTCAATTAACGAAGAATTGAATAGAGATGGCGCCGAATGATCCGAAACAAGGTGCTGGTTTCTTTGCGTCGATCGCTAGCAGTATTTCTAATTTTGGTAGCGCCATGACTAAATCAGTCAACGGGTATTAAGAAGATCCATCTTCTAATTTTTATTTTTATTTGTTTTCTTTTTTCTCGGATCTTTCTCTCTCTCTCTCTCTCTCTCTCTCTCTCTCTCTCTCTCTCTTTTAAATGAGTTGATTGATTCGATCTCCATCTGGAAATAACTTTTAGTTCAATTTCGAGGTTATTATAGATTGCATGTTGCTTAAAAGGAGTTTGTTGTATCAGATCTGTGATTTTGTTTAGAGCTTATTAGAGGTTTTAGCTAAAATGAACTATTTGAATGTTTTGAATTGAGGGTTTTTTTAGCTCATTGAGGTTTCACGGTTGTTTTCCTGTTTGAACAGTTTGTTGGGATATGAAGGGCTTGAAGTTGTTAATCCAGAAGGGGGGACTGAAGATGCCGAAGAAGAAGCAAGGAGGGGAAGATGGAAACAGGAGGTAGTGCTTAATTTTTGGGGTCTTCGTCTTAATTGGAGCAAATAAGGAAGAAAAACACTGAGTTTGGTGCCTGTTTCTATCACATGCTTTTAAATAATGATGCTTCAATTTGGAAGATCTTCCTGCAAAGTCACTTTTGACTTGAGTTGCATTATTATCATTAGTGCCTATCAGGGTTATATTGTAGTGACAATCATCGTTACATTGCCAAACTTTTATATTGTGCTTAGGCTAACATGTTCCAACTGATTTCGCTGGAACATGTGAGATATCTGAATGTTGCCAGAAAAGCCATGTTTGTCCCATGACTAGCATGCTTAATGCTTGCTTATTTCTCATAAATGATAAAATTATACGAGACTGATTGCTTAAGTTGCCTTTGATATGATGAGGATGCATTTTTATTAACTTGTATGGCCATTTACAACTTTGCTTTCTTTTGTTTAACAGGACAGGGACAGTTACTGGAAAATGATGCAAAAGTATATAGGGTCTGATGTTACATCAATGGTGACACTTCCAGTTCTTATTTTTGAGCCGATGTCAATGTTGCAGAAAATGGCTGAGGTTTGTGTTTTCACATCCAACCATTGCTGTGTCTGGTTCTTTTCTGTCAGTGGGATTTATCATTTATCAATTTTGTTCTGTGACAGTTGATGGAGTATTCATACCTGCTAGATCTGGCTGATGAATGCGAAGATCCTTACATGCGATTAGTGTACACTAGTAAGGTTTCTTCTAATTTCTCTTTCTCTCCAAGTTTAAATAGGTGACTAATGGTAGCTAATTGCAGCTTCATGGGCTATCTCCGTCTATTATGCCTATCAACGTACTTGGAAACCATTCAATCCCATACTTGGGGAGACTTATGAAATGGTTAATCATGGTGGCGTTACTTTTCTAGCTGAACAGGTGTGTCTTTTAGAACTGAGTTTGGGTTCATTTTTCTCCCATTTTAATGCTTTAGGCTCTTATTTCTGGTACTTTTTTCGTGTAATTTCTCTAAATGGCTTATATTTAAGGTATTTATTAGACAATTTCCCCTTCCAGGTTAGTCATCACCCCCCAATGAGTGCTGGTCATGCTGAAAATGAGCATTTCATTTATGATATTTCATCTAAAGTGAAAACCAAGTTTTTGGGAAATTCCATTGATATCTATCCTCTGGGAAGGTAAAACATGCTCTCTTTCATAACTTTTTAGGGCCTATTCGTACTTCTTGTTTTAGTTTTCAATTTCATCGTGTAAAAAAAATTATACGTCATTAGCATGTTTTAAGCCAATAGAAGCAGCATTAACCTTCGAGTTTGTGGAAATTACAATAATATCTAATTCTTAATGTAAAGTTCTGTTCTCGCAGTTCGGTTTATTTTTGTTGGAGAATTTTCTACTTGTACTTGAGTTGAATATAGGTCAAAAGGTTCAACAAATTTTTGAATACTTGGGTTGGTGTGCATTTAGCATTGACTTTTAAAAAAAAATACATATGGCCTTTGATACAAGAACACTGCAATGGGGAGGGAAGAACTTGTTTATATGCATTCTGATCTGTCAGAGATTGTGTAGCTGTCATACATAAACTTGAGTTTTTCTGTTTCCCCACCTAATCTTCTTTGGAACCATCATCTTATAGGACGCCTCTCATCTTATAAAATTGAACTTGTTTGGGTTATCCTTTCATGGTGTTTGATTTCGATGAAAGTAAACTTGGCATACTTTTAAGGTTTAGTGTTGGTATTGATGCATAGATTCTCAAATAATTGTGTGCAGGACCCGCGTGACCCTCAAAAGAGATGGTGCAGTTTTTGATTTGGTGCCTCCTCCCACAAAAGTTAACAACTTAATTTTTGGACGAACTTGGGTCGACTCCCCAGGGGAGATGATCATGACAAACCTGACAACAGGCGACAAAGCTGTGCTATATTTTCAACCGTGTGGTTGGTTTGGGTATGGTTTTATTCTAAGAAATCACTATTCTCCCGCATATGTAGGCTCCAACTTCCAAGTCTTTTCCTCTCTGTATTGTTTGGAGACACACACACAAAAAAGGAATGCTTATCAAGATTTTAAAGGGATTCACTTTGCAATTTAACATTAGGTCTTGGTTGTTCACAGGGCTGGCCGCTATGAAATTGATGGATATGTATATAATTCTGCTGAGGAGCCAAAGATTTTGATGACTGGGAAATGGAACGAGTCAATGAGTTATCAACCTTGTGATAGTGAAGGGGAACCACTTCCAGGCACTGAACTAAAGGAGGTTAGTCTTTTACACCATCTCTGAGTTGTTTTTGTCTTTGTTTCTCCTGTAAACACTCCTAGAGTTTTCTTGATGCTTGTATTCTAGAATTTTCGTATTTCCTCCAAAAATTTAGCAGAATGAATAATGATGTTTTTAACATGTGATTCATTCAGAAAGCAGATTACAAGCTGTGTGTTTATCCCTAGTGATTAATTTTGACTTTTGAAACAAGGTTTGCAGTCAGAATGGCGAAACCATACTTGTTCTCTAAGTATTACACCTTTCCCAATAGCTTCCGACATGCTAAATAAGTAGTGCTGCTTCTAACAATGAACAAGAGAACTGTGGTGCCTGGTTCAGTAGCAATTTATATGCAATTTTTTAAGTTTTGTTTACATAGACATTTTCTCTATTGCATGATGAGTGTTTTGATTCCAAAATCAAAGCAATTGAGGACTGATATACTTACCCGTGGTAATAATTTGTAGAGCTTTAAGAAATACAAAAAAAAGGGATAAAAGATTATGCCTCCAATACTGATCTGCTTGTTATGACTCTGTTGCTATTATGCAGTCATGGAGACTTGCTGAAGCTCCGAAAAATGATAAATTCCAGTACACACATTTTGCACATAAGATTAACAGCTTTGATACTGCTCCCAAGAAGCTATTAGCATCTGATTCTCGTCTACGTCCTGATAGATATGCACTAGAGCAGGGTGACCTCTCTAAGGCAGGTTTCGAAAAGAGCAGGTATTTCTCTCTCGCTGTCCTCGAATTAGATTTTAGAATTAATGTTTACTGCCTGTATACATATTACATATATGCTGCTGATCGTATGAACTTTGTTTGATGGAGGTGAAACAGGTTATGGTGTTGTATTTCATTTTATCTATCATGTCACTCTTCACTTTATATGCTATTAGCCTATTATCATCTCAATTCATATAATATTCTTATAATGTCTTATAAGCTCTCCTTTCGTTGTGCAGTTTGGAGGAAAGACAAAGAGCTGAAAAGAAAAACAGGGAGGAAAAGGGCCATAAATTTACACCCAAATGGTTCGACTTCACCAACGAAGTTGCTGCTACACCTTGGGGTGAGTTGGAAGTTTATCAATACAATGGCAAGTATGACGAATACCGGGCCGCAGTGGATAGCTCGAGTAGCAGTGAGGAGATTGACGTTAAGTCCACTGAATTCAACCCATGGCAGTATGAAGATTTGGCTGCCAACTAAAACTATACATTTGCGCTTGCTTTTGAACTGTATGATAAGTCTTTATATGCGGTTTACACTTTGGTTTCGTATTGTGGCTAGTGTCGATCATAGAACAATTCCATATAGGTATTTACCCGGATATGTTTTATATATAATTCCCAGTTAGTTTCCGATCCATGGTTTTCAAGAAATATCTTTGTATTTTTTAATTGGATAATCTTGATTGTCATAAGATTATATGAATAGGATGTGAAAAATTATGCATGGATGTATCAAAATAAAATAAATCATGGTAAACTACGCTCAAGGTAGCACTCAATTATAGCTTTTATAACAACTGTCATTTTCCCTAAAAATTAGGTACATGCTATTTAATTAATGTAATAACAAACATTTTTTAAAAATAGCATTTTTTCACTTTTAACGATGAACATCGATGAACACCGTTAATTTTTTTTTTAATTTTAAAAGTTTAAAGGACTAAAATTATAATTAAAATTATCTCTTAAAAAATAAAGAACAAATTTAATATTTATTTTATAATATTTTTAATAAGTTAGAATCAAATATACCCAATTCTCCTAAATCCTAACAAAATTAATCTCTTAAAACTACGAAAATAGGGTCAAATTAAAATAATATTTAAATAATGAGAGTTCAATAGAAATACGAAAATAGGTGAGGTACTAAATATATAGTTTACCCTTATAAAAAATAAAATTTTAATATATATATAAAATAATTTAATTAAATTTTTAAAAATAATTCTTAATTGTATTATGTGTCCTTAAAATTTTAAATCTTTATTAATTAATTTAATGGTGTTCATCGGTGTTCATCATTAGTGGTGTTCATCGGTGTTCGTCGCACGTTGTAGAATTTTCCTTAAATATATGTTTTTGACAAACAAATTGTGAAACAAGTATTTTAATTTTGATATAACTAAAAACCTAAGGACTAAATTGAAAAAGTCAAAACGAATTTTAAGTCCTCAAAATATCCCCATATAATTTTAATATTATGCCCAAGTTAAAAACAAGTCTTTCAAATATTTTTTTAAGTGTTTCAAGCCAAAAACAGTGATTTTCAAGACCCTGTTTCGAAACGGCCCTCAGGCGTTTCGAAACGTTTTCATCACTGTCGACCACCGTTCCGAAACGTGTATCGAAACACTTTACCTCGTTTCGAAACGGTATCACTCGTTTCGAAACTGTTCTTCATATTTGATTTGAAAAAGACCAACGGTTCAAATATTTGCTGAGTTTTTTTAAATATTAAGAGGGTGTTTCGAAAAGGATCAAGCCCGTTCCGAAACAACCCTTGACAGTAACAAATCTGTTTCGAAACGGATCCAAATCGTTTCGAAACAGGTGCTAGGTTTAATTTGAAAATATGACCGTTATGTGTTTTTAACTAATTTTCTGAAAGTCGTTAAGGCGTTTTGAAACGGGTTAAGACCGTTCCGAAACGACCCTTGACAGTGGCAAAATCGTTCCGAAACGGCCCTAAGGCGTTTCGAAACGGGCTCTTAAATGCACCCCAACAGCTCTTTCTATTTTAGTCCGTTCCGAAATAGGTACCCCGTGTTCCGAAACGGGTTGGTGTAGACTGCATTTATGGTGACAAGAGAGGGTTCCAACGGCTCCATTTAAGTTCCCAACCACTCAAACGGCTAGAAATCAATGAGAAGGTATAAAAGAGACATCCAAAAGCATCAACAACAACTATTGATCCTAAAGCAAACATCCAAACATAAAATTCAAGCAATTGTGCAAAAATCCCACTTTGTGTAAAAATCCCAATTTGTAATCTTCATTCATACTTTGTCAAATTGGGTTGAGTGCTTGTATTGGGGCTATCATTTGTATTGAGAGATACCTTATTAGCCTACAAATTTCTTTGTTCTCTTGTGCGAGGGTTGTGTTGATTTTTGGGTAGAAAAATCAACCGAAATTGTAAAGGGTTGCCTCCTTGTCCTAGAAAAGGAGAAGAACGATTTAGTGGAATTGTTGCAAATCCTTAGTGAAGCTAAGGTAGTGGATGTAGAGTTCATTTGGAACTTGAACCACTCTAAATCTCTTGTCCATCAATTTTTAATTTGCCAATTTCCACCACAAAGCTTTAAATTTCCACTTCACCCACCCTCTTGGTCAATTTCGATCTTGCGATCCACTCAACACAAATTTATATTAAATATGACATTGACAAAAAAAGATAATATTAAATAAGAAAATTCTACAACGTGCGACGAACACCGATAAACACCACTAATGATGAACACCGATGAACACCATTAAATTAATTAATAAAGATTTAAAATTTTAAAGACCCATCATACAATTAAGAATTATTTTTAAAAATTTAATTAAATTATTTTTATATATTAAAATTTTATTTTTAATAAGGGTAAACTATATATTTAGTACCTCACCTATTTTTGTATTTCTATTGAACCCTCGTTATTTAAATATTATTTCAATTTTACTCTATTCTTTATAAAAAAAATAATTTAACCCTTAACCCTCAACCTAAAATCCTAAACTATTAAACCTTAAACCCTTAAACTCTTAAACATATACCCTAAACTATATACCATTAAAAATAATTTCACCATCATCGATTCAATTCAATTCAATGAATTGTTGAATTCTGCTAAAAAATTCAATTAAATTATTTTTTACATATATCAAAATTAATTAAACCCGAATCTCCTAAAATTAACATTATCATCTTATTGGCGAAACCCCAATATAAATATAAATAATAAGAATTTAACCTTTGTATATTGGGACCGCCGCCTGGTTCAACTACAACTTTGTCTGCTGTACAGAAGAATTTAAATATAAATAATAAGAATTTAACCTTTGTATATTGGGGTTTCGCCAATAAGATGATAATGTTAATTTTAGGAGATTCGGGTTTAATTAATTTTGATATATATAAAAAATAATTTAATTAATTTTTAAGTAGAATTCAACAATTCATTGAATTGAATTGAATCGATGATGGTGAAATTATTTTTAATGGTATATAGTTTAGGGTATATGTTTAAGAGTTTAAGGGTTTAAGGTTTAATAGGTTTTAGGTTGAGGGTTAAAGGTTAAAATATTTTTTATAAAGAATATAGTCAAATTAAAATAATATTTAAATAATGAGGGTTCAATAGAAATACGGAAAATATAGTTTACCCTTATTAAAAAAATAAAATTTTAATATATAAAAATAATTTAATTTAATTTTTAAAAATAATCATTAATTGTATGATAGGTCCTTAAAATTTTAAATATTTATTAATTAATTTAATGGTGTTCATCGGTGTTCATCATTAGAGGTGTTCATCGGTGTTCGTCGCACGTGGTAGACTCATGCTATTAAATAATGATTCGAATATAGAATTGTCTGATTTGGGAAAAAGGTGGGAGTGAAACCGACAACGTGATGTCTTATGTTGGTCATGGTTTTATAGCAAAATTATGTCCGAAAGGAACAAATTTCAATTATCCAAACTTACCCCAGGAAGATGGAAAAAGCGTAGTTTTATGTGAAGGAGATTAAGATTAACCAAAATGGAAGGACAGGCTTCCACATGTCAGCGATAGAACTGATACGGACAGGAGTGGATCACCCAAAACGGAGGAACTGGTCCAAAGTAGTTTTTGCTTGCCCTTCAGTGACCGGTTATTCCACTTAAAACCCCGCAAGTTATATAAACGCAACCATTTCTTTTGTGGGTTTAACACAAAAAAGAAGAAAGATTGGAACTTTTGGGTGGTTTGTTTTCATGGGGATCAGACACAAAGCTGAAAAAACCCATCTTTAAAGGTGAATTTTTCAATGTTTTTTTTTTGTCTTGCTCTTAAAACCTGCAAATTTTGTTTTGATCTTCTTTAGGTTAGATGAGACATTGTAATTTGGTAGGTGGAAAGTTAAGGTAGTTTTTGTCTCTGGTTTTTGGCAGCTAAAAAAAACCCATATCTCTAAATTATAAGATAATATTCAGACATGACAGGGTTTTGCTTCCTTTTTTGATTACTACTTTCATTCTTCTGTCTGAATTTTCTGTTCCATATGAAGGATTGTTAAAACTTTGAAACAGTTCTGTGTTTGGGTTTATGGCTTGGTCTCTTTAGTTTCTTTATAGGATACACATATTCAGACATAGATATGTGGCTATGGTCCTTTAAGCATATGGAAAAAATTCGGTAACATTCATGGCTTGTCAAGAATTGTTGTCTCCTGGTCATTTGCAGGATTCCCCTATTTTATGTTCTTGAATCTTTCTGATCAGCAGTTTCCTACTCTTTGTTTGCTGTATCTATTTTTCTCATTTGCAGAATCTAGTTTTCCTATTGGTTTTGCTTAATGGATTCTTTTTTTAAATGAATGCCTAAGACATGGTGTCCCAGACAAGATTGGAATACGGTTTCAACGGCTACCAGGTGCCTGTGTTCCCTCGAGCTTGTAGATCAGCAAGGGTAAACAAATGCTCACATCCGAGGATGGTCTATATTCCTGTTTTTTCTGTGTTTGAAAATAGTAGTTTTGATATTGTCATCTGCTGGTTTTAGGTTAGAGTGCCGATCAGGAAGACAAGTGGGAACAGTCAGAAACGTGCTTTCGAAATTTTGGTTAGTGTAGCCGGTGAACTGTTGCAGGAAAGTAAAACTTCTGTGCCAGAGGATCAGCAAATTGCTCGTAAGAATCTCCTTTCGAAGGAACAAGAGGATGAGAGGGAATCAACGAAGTGCAACATTTCTGATCAGGAAACTTGTGATGAGAAAACCTTTATCAGTTACCACCAAATCGATACATTGAATAAGTTTTCATGTGCTCCGTACTGGTTTAATTCAAAAGCAGCCGATGCAAATTTAAAGAGCTTTGATCAGTTGGCTAATGTCAGTGGTAGAAATGCAAACCCTTCTGCTGAATTACGCAGTTCTTCTCTTGTATCTCGGGAGTTTTCCGAAGGGAAAGTGGAGGATGCAGGAACTGAACCTTCAATCATTCGAACTGTAAAAAGTGAAACTCCTCCACTTACAGTCAGTTTGGATGTGTCGCAAATGGACCGTAAAACTCCCGATTTTTTCTGTTCAGACAGCAAGGCATCAATGTTCAAAGATTGGATAACTCTTGGTCCCTCTAGGCATTCTGATACTATAGATTTGGTCAATAGACATGATGACAAGAAGTACATCGGGTGCACTCAGGCAGCCACCACATTGAAGGCCTTCAGGCTACCATCAAATGCTGCGGATCAAAGAATTAAGAACCTGTCTTCATCCCGACATTGGGGAGTATCTCCGAATTTGAATGGTGGAGCTTCCTTTAGAAATGGTATATGAGCATTCTGTGGTATATTAATAATGGATTGTGCTCTTATAGTATGAATGTAATTCTAGATGTCATGATACAGTCTATTGAATTCACTGAAGTTTGCGACTAGTAATAAGTTCTTGCTCATGTTACTGGATACGGTAGGCATTCATTCCCGTATCTGTTCGTTTAGCACCACGAATTTGCCTTCTGAATTATATGCCATTTCCTGATTAACTGATGTTTTCAGATGGGAAAAGATTCCAAGATGGGAGAACTAGTTATAGTCGTCAAAGATCGAAGAGGATGTCCTCTTTCAAGAGAAGGGGTGTCCTTAATCAACGGCCATTCTCTAGGTCAGATCGAGGGTTTCAGCTCGATAACAGATTCAATTCTGCTGACAAGAGAAGTGATGGTGACAACTCTAGTGCAGGTTCAATATGGCCGTCAGCTTTCTTTTTTGTTCATTTTCTGCCCTTAGGCTTTAGGGATCTATTCAATTTTCGCTGAATAAAGGAGCTCTTACATGCAGCCATTAGAGTGGGATCCTCAATTGCAAGTCCACACCCGCGAGAACGCAATGGTATGGACATCTTTGGTGCAATGTTATAGTATCTGATCGGATGGCTGCGTTATCCATCCATTCTCTAACCTTTCTTTTCTTTTCTTTTTCAGTGAAGCTTCGGATTAAATCCTTTAAGGTTCCAGAGCTCTTAGTTGAGATTCCTACAACTGCTACTGTTGGTTCACTGAAAGTACGCAGTATTCTCAGCGTTACACTGCTTTGGTCGCTTTAATGTTTTAAGAAATTATGTATGAGCTTATAGAGATGAAGTAGCCTTTTTCTTATACAATGCTTAAACTACTCAAATTCGTAAATCATAGGATAATGTCGTGTTTTTTTTTTTTTTTGTAGAGGACTGTGATGGAGGCAGTGACTACTGCACTTGGAGATGGCTTACACGTTGGCATCCTTCTTCAAGGAAAAAAGGTTAAAGAAGACGGCAAAACCCTGCTTCAGACTGGTATTTCTCGAGATGGCAAGCATCGTAATTTGGGTTTTATGTTGGAGCCTGGGCACCCGCAAATTATACCACCTCCGTGCCTGGGAGAGCAGAGGATAACAAGGCAAGTATTTGGGATTTGTTAAGCTAAAAGAGGGCCGACCTTTTCTCATTCCGTCTTCACTTCTGTGGCTCGAATTCTCACTCTCTTTTCAATTTTTTTAACTCATCTTCCAGGCATGTGACGTCTTTTACTTTAGAACCGGAGACATCTGGTGTCTCCGGCCATGTTCCTCCTGTATCTGGTTGCAACAATGGTGGTGAAAGCGACCTTCACCTAGTTTCGTCTCTTCCCAACATATCAGCTAATACTATCACTCTTCTAAATTCACAATCTGTACTATCAATACCGGCCATCAGTGTTGGGGCATTGGCTGTGGTTCCAACTCATCTCAGAGCTAGACGTCGTGAGTTTGTCCAGCGGCCTATCAGAAGACCCTTCTCTGTCTCAGAAGTAGAAGCATTGGTTCAGGCGGTCGAGAAACTAGGAACTGGAAGGTTACTTTTTTGGTTATCCTTTTGATTGCAGACTCCGGTGCTTTGGTTACTAAGCCTGTTGTAAATGTTGTAGGTGGCGTGATGTCAAATTACGCGCTTTTGACAATGCAAAGCATCGGACGTATGTGGATTTGAAGGTGAATGGTCCATTTATGTTTCTGCTGAATATCTTTAGAACAACATGTTTTTCATGTAAAATATACGTCTAGTTCTAAAGTTTCCATCCTAACTCTTCCAGATTTGGGTTTTCTGAACCGGAGTTCATTCCATTATGTTAAGATTCCTTAGTTGTTTACTTGGTACAGGATAAGTGGAAGACATTGGTCCACACAGCAAGAATCTCCCCTCAGCAAAGGAGGGGAGAACCTTTACCACAAGAGCTTTTAGACCGGGTCCTCGCTGTCCATGCCTACTGGTCCCAACAGCAGGCCAAGCAGCTACTGGAATCAGGTGTCTGAGGTCTCTGCTCAATCTTGTAAATAAACACTTGTGTAATTGATATCTATGTAGTATGCTCACATTCAAAGCTGATCTGCAACCGAAATGCCTGGCTTTGTCGGATGGAGTTCAGTTCCATTACATAATTTGTTGAAAAAACAATGTATGCTCGGATGCTTTTGTAGTAATAGTTGTAATTTATTTTTCCAACAACATTGTTTCATTGTACTGGTGGCCAGCCGCAAAAAAGAGGGAGAATTCGCTATAGAGATCAAATATTGAGTTCCATATAGAGAGGATGCACACTAGAGTTCAAATATAACTGAAATGATGAGTTCCATAGCAATGTAGTACCAAAAGAATTTCATTGCACCGCTAAGTTTTGCAAAGGGTACCTTAGTAGAACAGCCGACAGTTGCTTGTTTTCTAGTCCTTTCTGCTGATCATGGTTTGATTCCAAAAGATTTAGATACTGTTGATTATTCAGATTAAAAGTCCTTAGAAGCATAACATATCTTGTAGACAACCTCATGTCCCTCGAGAATTAGAAACGACTAGTGATCTGTGAAAAAAGAGCCTTGAAGTCCTTCGTTGGAGTGCCGGCTCCCTCGGGTTTTGAGGCTAAATCAAACGCCTTAAATTTGGCCTCCTCGAATTTCAGAGCCTGTTTGAAAAGAAAACAAATAAGATGCATGAGAAAAGCAATACAATGCCAATGGTGAGGATGAAGATGTTTAAAATTCGGAATGCAGACATGATTAAAGGCGATACCTGAATGCAAACTTCAGCTACATCAGTCCTGGCAATTGTTTTTGTTTCAGTCTGAAGAAGCTCATCATCCTTCCCAACAAGTAGTTCTCTGATACCCCCATCTCTATCTTGCAGCCCTCCAGCCCTAACTTGGCAGAAAAGACTCAATGTCAGTTGTTTGAGGTCACTGGCATTTCCTCTACTAGAATGGAGAGGGAAAACCAAAGAATGCCAACGCTATAAAACTACCTAAATTCGTCTACCTGATAATCGTGTATGGAACACCGGAATCAGCCAAATACTGCTCGGCCTTTCTCTTCCAGACCTGCAAAACAGAAAATGGAAACCGAATAATTCAAAAATACAGAGGGTGAGATTTATTAGCAGTATTGAGAAATGAGAAGGATGCTAACCAAAATGTTCCCATTGCCCAAGCTGTTCAAGGGATGATTAAGGTTTGTTCCACCCATTGACCCGACCAACACGATTTGCTTCACACCAGCCTCCTTAGCTGCCATTCGAAATGTGTTTTTTGGTTTTATGGTTTGCCCAAGTGAAAACTAGACATGTAGGCTGAATATTTAGGAACAATTTAGATGAACAACTCACCAACATCTATTTGATTTTTCTGACCAATCCAGTCAACCTAAGAAACAAGACAGTACATCAGTATAGTGAATAATAAAAGGAAACAAGAGTAAAATCCTAGAATTACAAGAAGAAAATGGGCTTACTTGCTCCGGGTATGCTCCATCTTCAAAATAGAACTCAGGCCTTCCTCCTTTTGTCGGATCAAACCCAGGTTTCATTCTCGGAACAGCACTTGTAAGAATGATGAGAGCGTCAACTCCTTGCATAGCAGGAACTAGAGTGGCGGTATCCCTTATATCGCCGACAATAACATCATCTGCTCCACCGATTGACTCCTTGCTTTCTGGAGTCCTAACCAATCCTCTTGCAACAAACTGGTCGGACCTCTCTTTCAGTTTCTTGTAAACTATCTGACCTGCCAGAATCCCCACCAATAAATCCATGTCAATGCTCAATACCAGGACATTGTTCGATTAAAAAACATAACCACCATGGATGCCACAAGGCTGTAAGCACTTTCTGTAGGTTGAAGTTACATTAAGTAAACGTAGGAACAAACATTTATGGAATAACAATGCAGGCAGCAGGCCTATATGACAACAATTTTCATATGTAAAGCATTGAAGAAAACCAATTGCAAGGGCTAAAAGTTTGTGAAATAACCCTCTTCTGTGGCACCTTCACCATTCCACTCCAATTAAGTTCCTTAACAGCAACAATTTTCTGTGTTTGCAAGAAACTATAGGAATCCACAATAAACATTGATACTCAATAACTTGAAAAACAACAAAATCCCAAGCAGCCAATAACCCAATTCACCCACTAACATTCATGGCATAATTGTATCCTAAGGAAAACCAAAACCAAAAAATCAACAAAAAGAAAAAGAAACCCTTTTTAATAACTAAAAAGAGAGATAAGAGCTGTAAAACAAAGGGAAAACCTGTTCTGCCGCCGGCTCCGGTGACCAGCACAGTGCTCAAATCAGCCATGGAAGCTAAAACCACTGCTGTTCTCCTAAAACCCTTGGTTTTTCTGGTTGAGAGAGGCGGAAATGGAGATGAAAAAGAGCCGACTTTGAGAGAAGAGAGAGTAGAACAATCTGGAATTTTTCTGGTTAGAGGTGATGACGATGCCACGCAAGTATATTTATGACAGTGACGATTTAAAGACATTGAGGAAGCAGCTGGTGGAACCGTGCAGCTGGAAAAGACCAATGGGACACGTGTAAGCGTAGCCATTGATCGAGAAGGGTCGGTTACTATCCCACCGCCGGTGAGGTTAGCAAAATTGGAGGAGCGGAAGGAGGAATAAATTAAAAAGCTTTATGGTAGTTGCCGTTAAAGAGGTTGTAAATGTAAGAATTGTTTATAAAAATATTATTTTGATTTTTCTTATCCTGTTTGTAAAGTAAAGTAAAGCCTTAGCCTTATCTCGTCGTCTTCCCTGCTTTTATTGCCGTTAAATAGGCTAGCCCATGAATTTATTGTGTCTGGTGAGCCAGTTGAGGCCCATAATGTCGGCTCTTTAATTGCGAGTTTTAGTTTTAAATTTCAAAATGTTTATGGAATAGAAAATTAAATTATTATAAGGTAAACTACATAAATGGCCAATATATTATGGATTTGAATTTGATTTGACCACTATACTTTTAATTGTAGCAATTAAATTATTAAATTATTAAATTAGACTTAATGTGACCACCAACCATTAAAATCTATCAGAGAAACTGATGTGACAGATAAAAAAATTTATATAATTACACATTTGATCCACATTACTTGTACATTCTATCAATGGCCCCCAATAAGTTTCAAACTTGGGTTTCCATGGGGAGATGGGCATTGATTTACCAATGTGCCAAGTACACTTTTGTGAACTAAAGTATGAAATATATTTTATATCTTCATTTGTTGTTAATGCCAGGAAAAAAGAAATAAATAGGGGTCAAGAGGACTCGAACATGAAACATTTGAGATACATAAAAACTTCTAAATCATCAAAATAAATATAATAATTAAATTAAAGTTATATATATATATATATTAAATTATAGTTAATGATTGATTTAAAATAAAAATGATTTTAATATTTTTTATATTTTAAAACTAAATTCAATATTTTTTCACATTTATTTTTTATAATTTTACATATATAATCAATAAATAGATTTTTTAATTTAATTAATAATTGGATTGATTACTGGAATAATCACTTATGTTTCCCCTCAGTACAGAGTTAGTCACCGATTTTGAAAAACAACCAGTAAGGTCACTTACATTTTCGGGGCGTAAACTTTTGGTCATTCAGCCGTTTGTTGTCGTTAAACATTAACGTCTTGCTGACCTGGCAGCAAAAAAATAAGAGTAAACTACTGCAATGGCCACTAAAGTTTATCCCATGTACATTTCTGCTCCCAAGTTTTAAAAAACAAACATTACGATCACTACTAAAAAGGTTTCTTTATAATTTCACCCTTAAATTTTTAAAAATTCATTTTTTTCAACCCTAAAACTTTACTATCAATTAGTAAAATAATATTATAAAGGCTTAAATGAAAAATAGGTGCCCAAAGTATACACTTTTTAAATTTTAGGTGACCATAATGTTTATTTTTTAAAATTGGGGAGCAGAAATGTACATGGGATAAACTTTAGTGACCATTGCAGTAGTTTACCTTTATTTTTTCCCTGTCGGGTCAGCAAGCCGTTAATGTTTAACGGCAACAAACGGCTGAGTGACCAAAAGTTTACGCCTCGAAAACGTAAGTGACCATATTGGCCGTTTTTCAAAATCAGTGACCAACTTTATACTGGGGAGAAACATAAGTGACTATTCTAGTAGTTAACCCTTAATAATTTTAATATTTATTAATAAAATTTAATTTAATTATTATATATATGAAATTATATTAAAAATTCAAAATTTGAAAATAATATCAATTAATTTAAATTATTTCTAATATAATTTTAAAATTTTAATATAATTTAATGTACATAATAATTTAATTAAAAAATTTAATAAAACATAAATTATTAATTAAGTTTAAAAAATAATTCAATGATTATTTATATGAATTTATAAAAAATAATTGTGGAAAGAAAAATATATTAGATTTAGCTTAAAAACACTAGTGTGTCAATTTTAATTTAATTATTAAATTTATTTTGGTGAATTCGAATATGACACACTTGATATATATTTCATACTTTAGTTCACAAAAGTGCACTTGGCACAGTGGTAAAGCAATGCCCATCTTCCCATGGAGACATGCTGAGGGCAATTGTTGTTTTCTTCATTTTCTTCCTTTGATTGGGTGGTGACACGTGTCACCACTTGATTGGAGGAGGAAATTAAAATTATTAAATTAAATTTAAATAGTTAAATTCCTCCAATGAGGTCAGATTTAATCAAACTCATTTTATTATATATAGGTCATTAAGGTGATTATATGATATATCTATCAATTCTTTTTTATTAACCCTTTAACAACGCGCGTACATAGGTGTTCAAACCTGAATCCTTTAGGATAAACATTATCATCTTTTCTATTGAAGTCACATGTTGGGCTCTTTTATTTTTTTTCAGATATATTATCATCAGATTTACTAATCAAGGTCATATTTAAGATCAAATATTAAGAGGGACAAATGACATAAGTTCAAAATAATAAAGATTCATTAAGTATTTACTCTTAAAAATTGGAAGGACAAAAACTAATTTAACTTAAGTTTAAACTGATAGTAATCTTAAATTCTATTAGATAAAAAATTCATGAGACGGGCTCCATTCACTTTCAACGTATATTTGTCATTATCATTGATAATGTTTAAAATTGTATACATTCAAAAAATGTATACATTCAAAAAAATGTATACATTCAGCTAATAATTTCTAGAGCGAGTGGTTAAAAACTCTCAGTTGATACCTTTCTTTTCTCTAAATTATAGATTCTAGAGATCTAAAAGAAAAGGACAACGATAATGATGAAGAAAGCAAAACCCTAAAGAAACTGATCAAAGACGGCTCGAGAAACAGATAAGCAACAAAAGAGTCCGAGAGAAAAGTCTCAACTCGATAATGACATCAAATACCATGTTAAATTGTAAAACCGTATGATTAAAGAAAGGACAAAAATGATATACAAGTTGTGTAAACTTAAGTTCACACAAGCTTGTTAGATTTAAGGCTTGTAGTTTAGGTTTAAGGTTTTTAGAGTTTAGTGGTTTAAGTTGTGGTATTTAGAATTTATGATTTATGGTTATGGTTTAAAGTTTTATGTTTAGTAATTTAAAAATTAAATTTTAAAGAAGAGTTGTATAATGTAACACCCAGGTTTGGGGGTCGGAAGAAAATAATATTTAAATAATATTATTTGGGTCTCGGTTTATGATTAAATAATATTATATATTATTTGGACCTTGTGTCTTTCTTTATTTTCAAAATAAACATTTTATGTTGGACTAATTTGAAATGAAACTAAAATTTCATGGATTTTAAAGTAAAGGAGAGTTGCCATCTCATTAATGGCAAAAGGGTAAATAAAATGAACTTTTAAAATTAAAACCCCTTTTTTGTTGAATTAAACATGTGCTCATCTTCTTCACTCCCATTTTCCACCATTTTAACGACAAGTAGAGCTCTCCCTCCTCTTTCACTATTCCATCTCATTTCTCCTCCATTTTGGCTCGGTTTTGAAAGGTAATTACATTTCCGACTTGCTCTCATCTTCCTCTACTTGGAAGTACAAATAGATTTCATTTTCATCAATGTTTTAGAATTTGGGTTTTTCAAAGTTTTGGTTAAAGGTTGTGACTTTATCAGTTTTTATCAAGGCTTTTGGTTTATTTATGTTAGATATGTCGTTTGTGAATCAAATAGTCCAACATATATAATTTTTAGAGTATTTTAAATGAATTCCCGAATTTGAGTATAAATGGGGTTTTTGGAGGGTTTTGGGTGAGTTTTAGGGGTTGTTTTAGGTGGGAATTGATAGCCCAATGGTAGTACTATGGTTAGGGGTTAATTTGGGATCATTTGTGGGTGCAATGGGTGTTGGGAACATGGATTTTGGAAGGGGTATTGGGGCCGTCCGAGATTGCAAAGTATGGGGTTTGGTCATGGCTTGCAACATTTTAAATTGTGATTGAATTGTATTCCGGGTTGGTCTTTTGATGTTGGGCTGATTTGGGATTGTTTGAATTGTGTTTGAGGTTGTTTAGAAGCGGGAATTTATGTTGGAGAAGCTTCGAGAAGAAATCCGGAAACTTGAAGGTGATGCTTGCTTGGTAGTTGAGCTTGGAGGTAGAGGTGAGTGGTTAAATATTCTTAAAATAGTTTTGAGTATTTGGTTCAAGCATGTGAACCTAGGATGGGCTTGGTAAACCCACCTAGAGTTGGGATTAGAGTGGTAGCCTAATCCCAAGCTTCGATTAGAGACTTTGGTTGCACTCTTTAATGCTTGTATGTGCCTCGTGTTAAATTGTGATGGTGTTGATTATGTATATGTTGTATACATGTATGTTGAGGCATGTTTGATGCATTGCTATATGCATGTGGATGATAGATATGATATGGTTATACACATGTGTAAAATATGATGTGATATGGTTGTTAATGATGTACATGTGGTGTTGACGTGTGAAATGATATTATGAGGTGTTTGTCTGATCCGAGGATCATGGTGAGTACATGCTAGGCATGGAAATGTGGTTTGTGCATGACGGTGAGTCATGGTGAGTACGTGCTAAGCACGGAAGTTATTATGAAATGGTATTGTGAAAGATTATTGAAATGTGTAGTATTGGCACTAGTATGCTTGAGTACAAATGATCGATCATTAGGATGTTAGTGTGCACACAGGAGTCTAAATTCGCGCGTGGCCTTGGTGGCGTTGAGTCACCAAGGAGGAGTACGGGTACGCCCGGAATTTGTATTTATATTAGTCGATGATGAGTGGAATCCCATCGACGGGGCGTGAGGATGAGTGGAATCACCTCCGCGTGAAATGAGGCGTGAGGATGAGTGGAATCCCCTCCGCATGAACGGTGATGAGTGTAATCCCACCGTCAGGTAATGGTTGTGTTGTTGGATGTGAGTTCCAACGGTTATCCGTGTATTCGAGTCATAGCTAGGTGCCAATATGGATTGTAGTTTATGTTGCCAATATGTGATTAATTGTGAGCCGATGCGATTTGGGATGTGTTGCTAACATGGTTTAATATATGTGATTTCATGTGTTGTGGATTTAAACATGTTGAGCATGACATGATATTGATTATATGTTCATGCATCATTTAGAATTATGGCTCGTGTGGATCGGAGGTAAGAGCATGCATTTTATCTTGGTTGTAGCTCGTGCTTGGACCCTGCATTGTCGAGGTTTGTTTTTAAAGAGCTTACCCTCACTAAGCTTTTATGCTTACGCTCTCTTTTGTTCGACAATGTAGATCAATAGCTTGAGGGTGGCAAGGGCAAGGAAGGGTATCCAAGTGTTGCTAATGGTTAGCTCAATGTATGAACCTTAAATGTTAGAATGTAATAGTTAAGCAATGGGATAGGTATTGTTGATTTGAGTTTGAAGTATGTCTATGGTTGACTTGGTTTGTAAGCATGATATATCTTGCCAAATGCTAGTATGATGGATGTCTTATGAATGCTTAAGTTGCTTGAATGGCATGTAAACTTATTTGAGATGTATGATGCTTATTGGTTCTTTTTAATGTCTTCAAGCATGCTTGTATGAAAGGCTCTTAATGTGTAACTTGCTATGTATGAAGAATTGTCTAAATCCATGCTTGTTTGTGTTTGAGTATGTCAAATCTAGGATGTATGCCTCTAGACTTTGTTTGATGGTTTTGTGTGCCTTTAGGGGCCCTATGGGACCTTCATACTTGTTGAAATACCCTTAAATCTGAATTTCAAAAGGCTGTAGACAGCCCGCGTTTCGAAACGGGCTGGGTCGTTTCGGAACGGGTAAGGCCTCAGGGACCCCATACCGGAACGCGTTTCGATACGGTATGGCCTTTGAAACCCCTGTTCCGATACGCGTTTCGGAACGTTTTGGCTACTGGAATTCTGAGAAATTCACGAGATGAAGGTGTATCGAAACGGGTATAAGGGTTTCGAAACGGTCAAAATCTCGTTGACCACGAGAAGTTGACCATTGAAGGCGTTTCGGAACGGTTGACCACCGTTTCGATACGGCCCCTTGTAAAGGCTCTGGGACAGTTAACCTGGTCAAGGCGTTTCGATACGCCTCAAGGGTGTTTCGAAACGGCCCGTTTAAAAGATTAAAAGTGGGCTGTTTAATTGCTGTTTTGGGTTCGAATGTTTGTCTCATGTATTTTGTTCCGCTGTTTGATCACATAGGACTTAATTGAACTTTTAGAAAAGATTAAGTAAAAGAAAAAAAATATAGGGTTGCTAACCGAGGGGGAACCTTAACGGGTTTCGCTTCGGTTTTCCCCGTGTGGCCCACTCGGACCGGTCATTCGGCCAGACCGGGACGAGGGGGTTACATTTGTTGGTATCAGAGCCTAAGGTTTCCAAGACCTTGGGCAGGTAAGTGAGGTAAGTTGTGTTTTATGATTGATATGCACGGTGTTTGCTTGCCATGTAAGCATGTTGCTTGTTATCAGTGTATGCTGTAATGTATGATTGTTTGGTTGAGAATATATGTTGTTTGATCGTACGCATATGTTTACTTGTTTAGCAAGTAAGCCTTGTTATATGCTTGGTTGAGCATGTATGTGTGTTGAGTTGTTCGAAACATGTTGAGTAGAGTCTCATTGCTTCTATTACATCGGAAAAAAGATTTTAAGTGAAGGAAATCATACTTGAGCCACTTGGACCTTTCCTTTGCTAACCCAACTTGTATGTTAAATTGTTGATTGATTTATTGCTTTTAGTAAGTTTGAGGCCAGTGTGTGGGCCTTGAATCGGTGAGTGGAAGTTGTGGTTTTTGAAAATGTGGATGATGTTGAGGAAGTTCTTTGTTGTAGTTGGGAGAGTATGGTTGTACTGGAGTTGAGGTACAATTTGTTTGTTCAAGACTTTGTGTATGTGGGTTGATTCGTGTGGGTGAGGGACGAATGAGATCGATGCTGGTATTAGTTGGTGAAAAGAAGTGAAGACCTTTGAGCGAGGTTCATATTGGATTGATGTTATAGTAGATAAGCCCTTGGTACAGTCTTGAGTTTGTCTCTTCTGATTGATTCTGAATCTGTACTTTCGTATGTTGTTAGCAAGCACGCAAAGTTGAATGTGCCCGATGAGGTGTTAGAGGTAGGTATGAGCACATTAGTTCTTTAGCGAGATCAAGGTAAGGGTCTCGTGTGAGTAATCTAAAAGTCAGAAACGTTAGTTGGTGATCGTTGGAGTTCGGCCTGTAGTTTTGATACAAGACAGCCGATCAGTATCCGTGAGTGGGAATCGATTTGTGCGATTAGACCAGTGTGCATCTGTGTTGTCTTCCAGCGAGAAGGAGAGTTGAAGTCACTTCCGTTATAGTTGAGCCGAGAAGGAAGTCTTGAGCTTTGACTCCAGATTTTTTTGGTAGTGGGATGTTTCGGGTCGTCAGGACTGATGTTATAGAACAAGTTCCAGCGTGATAGTTTGTGTGTGATCAGAACTGAATTTTGAGGTTTCGAGATACTCTAAGAACGATTTAGAAGAGTTGGATTGTGTTGAAAGGACCAGCTTGAAGACAAGAGGGCCGAAGACTAACAGCTGTGTACTTGTGAAGTTGTAATTTCTGCAGATTCGTCCGTTTGTGTGAGCATGCAAAGGAATTTGATATATCTCTGTTGAGATTTTAGACGTAGGGACGCATGCGACTAGACCTTTTGGGAGATAGTAGTGATCAGAAGGATGTACGAAAGATGTTTGTTGGTGGTTCAGGGTCACTAGTTTCTAATAGATGGGAGGTGATTGTCTTTTTTTTACGGTTTCGATGTACCTTTTCGACATGGTTTGGCTTGTAGAGCACAAAGCTAGGATATACATTGAGACAAAGAGAGAGTTGCCTTGAAGTTGCAGATTTCTGTGAGACTGTAGTAGTAGGTGAGGATGTGAACTTCTTTTTGAATGACTGATCCAGCTTTTAAGGTCAAGGATTGGTTGAGTTTAGTCCACAGGCTTACTTAGCAATTGTGGTGGATTTGATTTTGAATGAAGATTAAACCACAGAATGTTATAATAGTTGTGTTTTCTTTTCCTAGAAGTGTTTGGAAGAATTGCCGGTTTACCTCTTGTTAGAGGAGAAGAGTTTGTTATTGAGACCGTTTTCGAGGTTGCTACTGTTTTGTTTGTTCTGTAACTTATGAATCCCGGAAGAATTGAGAATGTCAAAGAATTAACTTCGAGACTTGTTAGACCTTAGATTCATTAGGCCTAGTGCATCATCTCAGAGTTCTACAATGTAATTTGTGAAGAAGGAAAAGTGACAGTACGAGGATGTGTTTAGATTTCAGATAGTTGAAACAAGTGACAACGAATAATTAGTATCAGTTTCTGAGTGTCAGTGATTTGTTGATCAGTTAGTGTGTGCTTCAGTCTTTTCGAAGATTAATTCGAGATCCGATTACTACCAGTTGGAAGTGAGAGAAGCTGAAGTATTGAAGACAACTTTTGAGGCAAGATGTGACCGTTTTGAGTTCCGAGTTATGCTGTTTTGTTGGACTAGTGTGTTGGTTACTTTTATAGAGGTGTTGAACAGAATATTTTCCTAAGCTTCTTGATCAGTTTGTAGTAGTTCTCATAGATGATACATGAGTATATTCAAGTACCGAAGAAGACCATAACAAGCTTTAGAGTTAGTATTGTAGATTCTATTAGAGAATCAGTTGTATGCCAAGTTGAGCCAACGTGAACTCCGAGTTAATGAAGATGTTCTCCTAGGACATGTAGATCAGCCGAGTGTGCTAGAGTAAATCCCTAGTAGGCAAAAGAAGATATGAGTTGGAAGAAATTGAAGACTGTGACAGATATCTATAGTTCCTAGGTCTAGCGTTGTTACTTTCAGAGAATTGTAAATAGTCTTTTGAAGACAGCAGCTCATTTGACAGATTGCTACAGAAGAATGTTCAGTTTGTGTGGTTAGATCCGAGGCAGTGAGCCCTTGAGAAACTGAAAGAAACTTTGATGAAAGCTTCGACCTTGATCCAACCAATGTCAGAGAAAGAATTTGTGAACCATAGTGATGTGTTACATGTAGAGTTAGGTTGTGTGTTTATGCAAAATAGAAGATTTGTGGCTTGATCATCGAGATAGTTGAAAGACTGTGAGAAGAGTTATCCGATATGAGACATAGAGTTAATTACAGTTGTAATTGCTACGAAGACTTGGAGACAAAGCTTGTATAGTAAGAAATGCACAATGTGTATGTACTTATCATCAGAACTTGAAATATTAGACGACTTAGGAAGGGTTGGAACTTGAACAGCATGAGTTGTTAGAATTGCTTGAAGACTGTGGTCCCAAGATTGAGTACTATCTGAAGAGAGTCTACATAGTAACCGATGTTCCGAGTTATTTCGTTGTCAGATTAGTGGTTGAGTTGCGAGCTATGTTGCTGGATTCAGTTTATTGAACGATAGTATTTTGTGGCCGAGTTTCATGTTAAACCTACTTTGAGTCAGATACTTGAAGAGAAATAGTTGCAAGACAAGTTCTTGGCACCTCACGTGCAAGACATGGCAGAAAGAAGACCTTCATAATACAGTTCAGAGATGATAGAGTTTGTATTGTTAGAGATAGAATTGTTGTACTGATTGGCATAGTGTTTTGAGACGTATTGTGTTGGCCGAAGCATACGGCAGTTCATTTGTATTGCATCTGAGTAGTATGAAGACGTATCGTGGGTTGAAGATGGGTACTTCTGGATTGAGTTGATGTATGACATTATTCAGTATGAGAGTAGGTGTGTAAATTACCAGCGTGTCAAGACCGAGTATCAGTTTTCTTCTAGTTTGTTACATCCGTGGAAGATTCTTAAAGAAAGTGAGTAATAGAGGTTCGAGATTTCAACTAAATTTTTGAAGACGTCTGCATAGTGTTTGATTACCTGTTGAAGTCAGATGATTAGTCAGAGAAAGTTACGGGTCAAGTATTCAAATAGTGTTGTATGAGATTGTGAATCGGGCTAGTTCTGTTGTTTGTTTGTCGCAGTTACCACTAGAGCTAGAAGGAGGTTTGCGATGTGGTTTATGTATCTATGATTCAGAAGTGTGAGTTAGATTTGTTCCGTGCTATGTTGTAGAAGAGATTGAGTTGAGTTTGAAATTTGCGTGCAACGAAGAATCAGCTGAGATCTTAGCATCTGATATCTATTGATGTGTGGTAAGTCCACCGAGATTGGTTAGTGTGTTGTGGTGTGAAAGAAAGTGGGTTCATGTCCGATAAATTTCGGGGACGAAATTTCATTAAGTGGGGGAGAGTTGTAACACCCGGGTTTGGGGGTCGGAAGAAAATAATATTTAAATAATATTATTTGGGTCTCGGTTTATGATTAAATAATATTATATATTATTTGGACCTTGTGTCTTTCTTTATTTTCAAAATAAACATTTTATGTTGGACTAATTTGAAATGAAACTAAAATTTCATGGATTTTAAAGTAAAGGAGAGTTGCCATCTCATTAATGGCAAAAGGGTAAATAAAATGAACTTTTAAAATTAAAACCCCTTTTTTGTTGAATTAAACATGTGCTCATCTTCTTCACTCCCATTTTCCACCATTTTAACGACAAGTAGAGCTCTCCCTCCTCTTTCACTATTCCATCTCATTTCTCCTCCATTTTGGCTCGGTTTTGAAAGGTAATTACATTTCCGACTTGCTCTCATCTTCCTCTACTTGGAAGTACAAATAGATTTCATTTTCATCAATGTTTTAGAATTTGGGTTTTTCAAAGTTTTGGTTAAAGGTTGTGACTTTATCAGTTTTTATCAAGGCTTTTGGTTTATTTATGTTAGATATGTCGTTTGTGAATCAAATAGTCCAACATATATAATTTTTAGAGTATTTAAAATGAATTCCCGAATTTGAGTATAAATGGGGTTTTTGGAGGGTTTTGGGTGAGTTTTAGGGGTTGTTTTAGGTGGGAATTGATAGCCCAATGGTAGTACTATGGTTAGGGGTTGATTTAGGATCATTTGTGGGTGCAATGGGTGTTGGGAACATGGATTTTGGAAGGGGTATTGGGGCTGTCCGAGATTGCAAAGTATGGGGTTTGGTCATGGCTTGCAACATTTTAAATTGTGATTGAATTGTATTCCGGGTTGGTCTTTTGATGTTGGGCTGATTTGGGATTGTTTGAATTGTGTTTGAGGTTGTTTAGAAGCGGGAATTTATGTTGGAGAAGCTTCGAGAAGAAATCCGGAAACTTGAAGGTGATGCTTGCTTGGTAGTTGAGCTTGGAGATAGAGGTGAGTGGTTAAATATTCTTAAAATAGTTTTGAGTATTTGGTTCAAGCATGTGAACCTAGGATGGGCTTAGTAAACCCACCTAGAGTTGGGATTAGAGTGGTAGCCTAATCCCAAGCTTCGATTAGAGACTTTGGTTGCACTCTTTAATGCTTGTATGTGCCTCGTGTTAAATTGTGATGGTGTTGATTATGTATATGTTGTATACATGTATGTTGAGGCATGTTTGATGCATTGCTATATGCATGTGGATGATAGATATGATATGGTTATACACATGTGTAAAATATGATGTGATATGGTTGTTAATGATGTACATGTGGTGTTGACGTGTGAAATGATATTATGAGGTGTTTGTCTGATCCGAGGATCATGGTGAGTACATGCTAGGCATGGAAATGTGGTTTGTGCATGACGGTGAGTCATGGTGAGTACGTGCTAAGCACGGAAGTTATTATGAAATGGTATTGTGAAAGATTATTGAAATGTGTAGTATTGGCACTATTATGCTTGAGTACAAATGATCGATCATTAGGATGTTAGTGTGCACACATGAGTCTAAATTCGCGCGTGGCCTTGGTGGCGTTGAGTCACCAAGGAGAAGTACGGGTACGCCCGGAAATTGTATTTATATTAGTCGATGATGAGTGGAATCCCATCGACGGGGCGTGAGGATGAGTGGAATCCCCTCCGCGTGAAATGAGGCGTGAGGATGAGTGGAATCCCCTCCGCATGAACGGTGATGAGTGTAATCCCACCGTCAGGTAATAGTTGTGTTGTTGGATGTGAGTTCCAACGGTTATCCGTGTATTCGAGTCATAGCTAGGTGCCAATACGGATTGTAGTTTATGTTGCCAATATGTGATTAATTGTGAGCCGATGCGATTTGGGATGTGTTGCTAACATGGTTTAATATATGTGATTTTATGTGTTGTGGATTTAAACATGTTGAGCATGACATGATATTGATTATATGTTCATGCATCATTTAGAATTATAGCTCGTGTGGATCGGAGGTAAGAGCATGCATTTTATCTTGGTTGTAGCTCATGCTTGGACCCTGCATTGTCGAGGTTTGTTTTTAAAGAGCTTACCCTCACTAAGCTTTTATGCTTACGCTCTCTTTTGTTCGACAATGCAGATCAATAGCTTGAGGGTGGCAAGGGCAAGGAAGGGTATCCAAGTGTTGCTAATGGTTAGCTCAATATATGAACCTTAAATGTTAGAATGTAATAGTTAAGCAATGGGATAGGTATTGTTTATTTGAGTTTGATGTATGTCTATGGTTGACTTGGTTTGTAAGCATGATATATCTTGCCAAATGCTAGTATGATGGATGTCTTATGAATGCTTAAGTTGCTTGAATGGCATGTAAACTTATTTGAGATGTATGATGCTTATTGGTTCTTTTTAATGTCTTCAAGCATGCTTGTATGAAAGGCTCTTAATGTGTAACTTGCTATGTATGAAGAATTGTCTAAATCCATGCTTGTATGTGTTTGAGTATGTCAAATCTAGGATGTATGCCTCTAGACTTTGTTTGATGGTTTTGTGTGCCTTTAGGGGCCCTATGGGACCTTCATACTTGTTGAAATACCCTTAAATCTGAATTTCAAAAGGCTGCAGACAGCCCGCGTTTCGAAACGGGCTGGGTCGTTTCGGAACGGGTAAGGCCTCAGGGACCCCATACCGGAACGCGTTTCGATACGGTATGGCCTTTGAAACCCCTGTTCCGATACGCGTTTCGGAACGTTTTGGCTACTGGAATTCTGAGAAATTCACGAGATGAAGGTGTATCGAAACGGGTATAAGGGTTTTGAAACGGTCAAAATCTCGTTGACCACGAGAAGTTGACCATTGAAGGCGTTTCGGAACGGTTGACCATCGTTTCGATACGGCCCCTTGTAAAGGCTCTGGGACAGTTGACCTGGTCAAGGCGTTTCGATACGCCTCAAGGGTGTTTCGAAACGGCCCGTTTAAAAGATTAAAAGTGGGCTGTTTAATTGCTGTTTTGGGTTCGAATGTTTGTCTCATGTATTTTGTTCCGCTGTTTGATCACATAGGACTTAATTGAACTTTTAGAAAAGATTAAGTAAAAGAAAAAAATATAGGGTTGCTAACTGAGGGGAACCTTAACGGGTTTCGCTTCGGTTTTCCCCGTATGGCCCACTCGGACCGGTCATTCGGCCAGACCGGGACGAGGGGGTTACATATAATATTTTTTTACAGAGCTTGTGTATTAAAATATAACTCTTAAAGAAACGTATATGTACATTCATTATTATTGAATTAATTTACAAGTCAAGTATATATACAACTTCACCTAACTAATCAACCGAAGATTAACTAATTAATTGATTGATTAACAGAACAACTACTTCACTTAACTAACTCTCTACAGTTCTTTTCCATGGTTATTAGAGCACTTTCCTTCATGGCAGCTCTCAATGTCGCTTCATTGCGAACATTTGCAACGTGAGCACCAGCAAAACCAGGGCTTAGAGCAGTGAGCAGCAAGTCGTTGAGTGTAATATGATGGATTATTTATTGTCAAGTTTGAATTTCCTGAAAGATTTGGTCACGACCCTTAATGTCGGGTTTATCAATTGTAATTTTGCCAACGAACCGACCGGGTCTCAACAGAGCTCTGTCTACAATACCAGAAGTTGCTCCCAATCCATCCAATTCTACAAGCAACTGGTTAAGAGTACTTCTGCCTCCACGACCCCTTTTTTAAAAAAGGAAAATATTATCAGTGTTTGGAAAGTGGATGAATATGACAAAATGGTCCTAAATCTGGTGCATACTATATTTGGCTGTGAAACAAGTTTTTCAAAGTTTTTTTTTATTGGTCAATAAATGCGAAAAAGATGGAGTCAAACTCGTGTTACTTGTTTTGTTTGTTAGACATTCAGAGGATGCGTGAGCCTCGAGGGGGAAGAGCACCGACTAATGTAATGCCCATGGCCTTGGTTCACATGTTTTTGGTCAAATTCATAGAATGTTTTGCCAAGTTTAAGCTTTACATTAATTGTTTTATATAGGTATGATTACATGTTAATATATGTTCATAATTTTTCTTAATTATTGATAAGATTTACACACCTTATAACATGTGATCGAATTCGGTCTCCTTTCATAAGTTTGACATTAATGTTCCGTAAACAAATAAACGTTAAACATGAAAACCCCATCCATCCATTTTGTATAAATTAAAAAGTTGGGAGTTAACTTCTACTACAAGAAAAGAAACACTTTTATTACCCCTCCCTCCCTGGCTTCCACCATATTTAACTTCTGTTTCCATTCATTCATTCTTTCTTTCAAGTAAATGCTTTGGATGGAGAATATTGAGAATGTTGGCGATGAGTACAGAAATTATTTGCACACTCCATATTTGCTTGAGAATCAAGAATACAGGTACCTACTAAAACCCTACAACTTTGGTTTTGACAAGAAAAGGGAAACTAAACTAACTTGTTTTCTTTGCATCCATGCATGCAGTTGGACAATTGACGGGTACTATGATTCTAGTTCCCCCGACGGAGCACCCTCATCCTCCGCCTCCAAGAACATCGTCTCCGAACGAAACCGACGGAAGCAGCTTAACCAACGCCTTTTTGCTCTCAGAGCGGTTGTTCCAAATATTACCAAGGTAAGCTAGATACAACATATTACTAATAATTCATAAACTCAACGCACATGCACGATGCATGCAGTCACCTTCCTGTTTCCTTTTTAGATGGACAAGGCTTCCATAATCAAGGATGCCATCGACTACATCCAGCAACTGCAGGAGGAACTGGCCAAAACCCAAACCGAGATCATGGAGATGGAGAGCAATAATCCGGTGACGGAGGAGCAGCCGCGGCCTCTGCCTCAGCTACTAGGATCCCACAACACCAACGTTTTCAATTCAGCATCTTCCCCCAATATTCAACTTCTTCAAGTCAAAGCTAACCTCTCTACTTATTTCATCCATTGATTGTATCTTGTCTTTGTTTCTCTAACTTTGTTCTAAAACTTTTGCAGCTTAACGTGACGCCCATGGGAGACAACATTTTGCTGGTGAATTTAACGTGCACTAAAAGGGCGGGCACCATTGTTAAACTCTGTCAACTTTTCGAATCATTCAACCTCAAAATTATTACAGCAAACATCACTGCTCTCCCTGGGGCACTGTTGAACACTTTGTTTATTGAGGTAACTCCACCCTACTATATATATTGATACCATGATTATTCAGACCCCTCCCCATCCTTGAATCGAAAGATGTTGAATATTTAAATATATTCGATCTCACCTCCTCGTATATGTTACACCGACAACGGTACCAACTGAGTTAAACTCCATAGTCATACTCAGACAGTCATATCACTAAATTCAATAAAAAATATTTAGGTGAGATTACTTCACATCCCATCCTCAAAACATTTGATTTCGAACGCTGATTGAAATCAGTATTAATTGTATTTAGGTGAGAATAAATTAGATATATATGCTGATATGAAATGATAAACGCAGGCTGATGTAAAGGAGAAAGATGGATTAAAGATGCAGATTGAAACCGCCATTGCAGCACTTATGGATCCACCAAGTCCTATGATGACCTAGCAATAGCATCCTCTTATATGTCGTGGCGTTGCACTGCTTGGAGTTTAGAAACCAGTATTAATATTATTGCTTTTAATATATTATGTTTTTTTGAGTTTTAATGTTGTTTTTATTTATTTGTAGAAAAAATATATTTTCTTCAAGTTAGTTTGTTTTATTTTTTTTAATTTTTAAGATGTTAATATTTAATTTGGTTCGTTTTTGGAGGGGTTTAGGATGCGGAAAATTCTCCAACGTGCTACGAACACCGCTGAACACCAATAATGTTGAACATCACTGAACACTATTAAATAAATTAATAAAGATTTAAAATTTGAAGGACTCATCATACAATTAATAATTATTTTTAAAAATTCAATTAAATTATCTTATATATATATATTAAAATTTTATTTTTTTTAATAAGGGTAAACTATATACTTAGTATTTCATATATTTACGTATTTCTATTGAACCTTCATTATTTAAATATTATTTTAATTTGACCTTATTCTTTATAAAAAATAATTTAACGCTTAACCCTCAACAAAAAACCCTAAACTATTAAACCTTAAATCCTTAAACTCTTAAACCTATATCCTAAATCATATGCCCTTAAAAATAATTTCACCATTATCGATTTAATTCAATTCAATGAATTGTTGAATTCTCAAACTCATGGCACAACCGATTTTTAGGTTAAATTCTTCTCCTCTTCATTCATCTTTAATAACCCAAATTTCGTTTCTCCAGAAAAATTCCCTAAAATCCTTGGATCGGGTAACTTTTCTCCTGAGCTTCTTCAATTTATCCTCCGAATGCTTTTTTTCCCTCCTTTCAATAATGGTTTTTCCGGGTTAAAGATCAATCTTTTAATCGTGGGCTTTGTCTGTATAACCAGTAGTTTTTATTTTATTTTTTAATTAGTATATGGTTTAGGGTATATGTTTAAGAGTTTAAGAGTTTAAGGGTTTAAGGTTTAATAGTTTAGGGTTTTAGGTTGAAGGTTAATGGTTAAATTATTTTTTATAAAGAATAGGGTCAAATTGAAATAATATTTAAATAATAAGGTGTAACACCCGGGTTTGGGGGTCGGGTGAAATAAATAAATAAAATAATATCCCAGTTTTGTTTTACAAAATTAAATTGAAAGTGTTGGACCAAATTCTTGATGTTAAAGCCCAATAGCCATTTTAATGGCATTTTTGTAAATAGTGGGTCTTTCCAAATAAAACCCATTTCAAATAATCAAATTTTACAATCTTCTTCTTCACAAGAGAAAAACTCACGACAAGAGCTCTCCCTACCCTATTTTTTACTCTTCCATCTCTTTTCTTCTTCATTCTTGGAGCTTTTTGAAAGGTAAATATATTTTTGACTTGGCCTTGGTCTCCTCTTCACTTTGGTATCTTTAGATTTCACTAAAATTATGTATTTTGTAATTTGGGTTTTTGAAAGTTTAGGTTAAAGGTTAAAGCTTTATGAGTTTTTATCAAAGCTTTTAATTTAATATTGTTAGATATGTTGTTTATGAACCTTGAGGTCCAACATGTATGAATTTTTAAGTGTTTTATAAGAATTCCCGAATTTGGGTTTTGGTGGGGTTTTAGGAGGGTTTTGAGTTGAGTTTTGGGCGTGTTCTATGTTGGAATTCGAGGGTTAATGTTAGGGTAATAGTTGGGGCTGTTTTGGAAGTATTTGAGTGTGCTAAAAAGGTTGAAATCATGAGTTTTGGATTGGGTTAAGGGGCTGCCCGAGTTTGATGTTTTAGGGGTTGTTCTTGGCTTGGAATCTTGTGTTTATTGCTTGAATGGTGTTCCGGGTTGCTACATTGTTGTATGAGTTGATTCGAGGTTGTTTTGTTTATGTTGAGATGATTAGAAACAAGAGAAGACAATGGTAAAACTTCGGGAGTGAATCCGGAAACTTGAAGACCTTGGTTGCTTGGTAGTGGAGTTTGAAGGTGAAGGTGAGTGGTTAAAATGTTTTAAATGATTTTAAGCAATTGGTTCAAGCATGTAGACTAGGTTGGGATTGGTAGACCCACCTATAGTTGGGATTAGAGTGGTAGCCTAATCCTAAGCTTAGGTTAGAGACTTTGGTTGTACTCTATTTGATGTTGGTGACTCATGTTTATTTGAGATTATGGTGGTTATGTATATGTTGTTATACATGTATTGTAAAACTAATGTTTTGATATAATAATTGAAAAATGTTTTGGACTGATTTAAAAAGTATTTAAAACAATTTCTAAAGTCCAAATAGCTTGAAATTATGTTTAGGGATGTTTTCAAAAGAGTTTTACATGTTTTCATAAGCCAAAGTACACAAAACCGTCCAGGTGTTTCGAAACACCCTAATGTGTTTCGATACGGGGGATTCCAGTAGCAAAACGTTTCGATACTAGTATCGAAACGAGCTTTCCCTGGATGAGTTTTTGCCTAGCGTTTCGAAACGGGCTATGCCGTTTCGATACGCCTACGTGGCATTGACCACAACGGTCATAAACCCCAACGACTATTTCCCAACTAACATTTAAATGCAGGGCGTTTCGATACGAGTCTAGTGCGTTTCGATACGATTTCTGAAACGACCAGGGGCGTTCCGAAACGGGTGCCTTGTCAGACTGCAACAACTTTTTCTACTTAAAGGGTGTTTCGAAACGGGTTCGAGCGTTTCGAAACGGTGAGCTGCAGAACTGCATTTATGGTGGGAATTAAAGTCCTCAACGGCTCCAATTCAATCCCAACGGCTAGCAACGACTATAAACTCATCAAGGAGTATAAAAAGAGACCTCCAAGCATCAAGTAAAGGCTAATGCTCATATTGTATCAACAAATGATCAAAAAAGTGTCTTAGTGCTTAAATTGTCAATTATTGTATAGACAAACACTAGTGAGCCAAAATTGTCAAATTTGCTCAAATGTTTTAGGTTTTGGGTGAGTGCTTTAATTGTGAAAACAAACACCTATTAGAGGGATTTGTGTTTGCTAATCTTTTCTCTTGTAAAGAGGGTTTGATCAAGGCTTTGGGTAGAAAGCTTGATCGGTGTAAAGAGTTTCCTCCTAAGCCTAGAAAAGGGGACGAATCAATAGTGGATTGATTGGAAATCCTTAGTGGGAAGCTAAGGTAGTGGATGTAGACCTTGGTTAGAAGGTTGAACCACTATAATTCATTGTGTCAATTTACATTTTAGCTTCCACACCACTTCCACCCAAAAATCCACCTCTCCACCACTTGGTGAGCCACATCGGTTGAACGAATCGAGCTCTTCACAACTCAACAATTGGTATCAGAGCTTGGCTCAATTGAGGAGGATTCACATCCTATTGAGAAGATCCAGCAAGCTCGATCGTTATTTTATCAACCGGCTCAAATGACACAATCAATCGACAAACCGCCTTTCTTTGACGGAACCCACTATGCCCATTGGAAGACAAAGATGAAGTTCTTCATCAAATCAAGATATTACAAGCTATGGGATATAGTTGAAGATGGTCCGTTCGTGCCTTAAAGAAGCAAAGCGGAGTGGAGTGCCGACGATCGCAAGAAGATGGAGCTTAATTGCAAAGCCTTGCACATCTTATTTTGTGCTTTTGGCCCAACCATCTATGAGAAGATGTCTTCTTGTGAGATTGCCAAGGAGGTATGAGACAAGCTTGAAGTCACACACGAGGGGACTGATGAAGTCAAGGAGACCAAGATTGGGATCCTAACCTTAAAGTATGAGAACTTCAAAATAGATCTAGAAGAGAACATCGATAAGATGTTTGATAGGTTCTCCACTATCACCAATGGTCTCAAAGGCTATGGAGAAGCCATCCCGGAGGAAAAGCTTGTTCGAAAGCTCATCTACTCACTTCCCGAGTCTTGGGACTCAAAGAGGACCGCCATCATCGAAGCAAAGAATTTGAAGACTTTGAAGCTTGATGAACTTATGGGGTCACTCCTTACTCATCAAATCATGAAGAAGAACAAAGAGGATGAGAAGAAGAGGGAAGAAATTAGAGCTATGGGAGAGAAGAAAATCAAAGGGCTAGGCATCAATGCAAGTGCCATGGCTCTCAAATCCTTCATTTTCCATCACGTTGATTCAAGTGAAGAGGAGGATGAAGAAGAAGAGATAGTCTATCTCTTCAAGAAGTGTGCCCCGTTTATGAAGAAAGCTTTGAGAGAGCTTGAACGAGAATCCAAGAAAAAGGAGAGGGCAAGCACTTCAAGCCATAAGAAGAATGCACATATGGCTACTTGGAGTGATGAGGACTCCACCGACGATGAACAAGCCAACCTTTGCCTTATGGCCATCGAAGAAGATTCAAGGGTAACTTCTAATTCATCTACTTCATGTTCTTACTCTTTTGATAAATTACAAGATGCCTATGATGATTTGGTTTTAGACTTTAAAAATCACATTTTGAAAAACAATAAGGTGATTTCAAAGTTAAAAATTCAAAATGATTTGATTTCTAAAACTAAACTTGAACTTGAAGCAAAACTCAAGGAGTTTGAACTAAAATGTTTTGATTTACAAAAATCGCTTCAAAAAGTTCAAGAAGAAAAGGATTTGATTTCCAAAGAGCTTGAAAAGAAAAACAATTTTGGAAAATCAAATTTCTATGTAAGACAATCTAGTGCCCCTAGATTTATTAAAGGAAGATGTTTTAGAAGTGTTTGGGTCCCAAAAGGACTAACCGCTTCAACTAAAAAGGATGACATTCAAAAATAGATTCCTAAGGGGACTAAAATTTGTGCTACTAACGTTCATGGATCCAAAGCAATTTGGATACCAAAAATTACTTGATTGTCTTTTGCTAGGTGTGATGGAGATGTTCAACAAGTCAAACATTGAGGGGGAGCTCCATGCACACAAGGAAGAACACTTGAAAAGGAAGGCTTCACATCCTCCCTTGGGTTCAAGTGTTGGTAAAAATTCTAGTTGTTTTTTATTTCATTAGTTTATTTTAGTTTAAATTCAACTAGATGGTCATATATGTTGGACTAACATTTTTGATGATGCTTTGAGTAAGGGGGAGCCATTTTAAAACCAAATTCATATTTTTTTTGTCAAGTTTTACCTCTATTGTTATTTTGAACTTAATGTTTTAAATTCTTTTTGATATAACAAAAAGGGGGAGAAATGGTTTGAAAAATTGAATTTTTAAATGAATAAGGGGGAGCTTTATTTGATTTATATCTTTAATTCTCTTATTCACATTTTAAAGTTAACGGGGGAGAATCCCAAACAATTTTTCAAGATAGTTTTATTATATCAAAAAGGGGGAGATTGTAAAACTAATGTTTTGATATAATAATTGAAAAATGTTTTGGACTGATTTAAAAAGTATTTAAAACAATTTCCAAAGTCCAAATAACTTGAAATTATGTTTAGGGATGTTTTCAAAAGAGTTTTACATGTTTTCATAAGCCAAAGTACACAAAACCGTCCAGGTGTTTCGAAACACCCTAAGGTGTTTCGATACGAGGGATTCCAGTAGCAAAATATTTTGATACTAGTATCGTAACGGGCTTTCCCTGGATGATATTTTTGCCTAGCGTTTCGAAACGGGCTATGCCGTTTCGAAACGCCTACGTGGCATTGACCACAACTGTCATAAACCCCAACGGCTATTTCCCAACTAACATTTAAATGCAGGGCGTTTCGATACGGGTCTAGTGCGTTTCGATACGAGTTTCGAAACGGCCAGGGGCATTCCGAAACGGGTGCCTTGTTAGACTGCAACGACTCTTTCTACTTAAAGGGTGTTTCGAAACGGGTTCGAGCGTTTCGAAATGGTGAGCTGCAGAACTGCATTTATGGTGGGAATTAAAGTCCTCAACGGCTCCAATTCAATCCCAACGACTAGCAACGGCTATAAACTCATCAATGAGTATAAAAGGGACCTCCAAGCATCAAGTAAAGGCTAATGCTCATATTGTAAATCAACAAATGATCAAAAAATGTCTTAGTGCTTAAATTGTCAATTATTGTATAGACAAACACTAGTGAGCCAAAATTGTCAAATTTGCTCAAGTGTTTTAGGTTTTGGGTGAGTGCTTTAATTGTGCAAACAAACACCTATTAGAGGGATTTGTGTTTGCTAATCTTTTCTCTTGTAAAGAGGGTTTGATCAAGGCTTTGGGTAGAAAGCTTGATCGGTGTAAAGGGTTTCCTCCTAAGCCTAGAAAAGGGGACGAATCAATAGTGGATTGATTGGAAATCCTTAGTGGGAAGCTAAGGTAGTGGATGTAGACCTTGGTTAGAAGGTTGAACCACTATAATTCATTGTGTCAATTTACATTTTAGCTTCCACACCATCTTCACCCAAAAATCCACCTCTCCACCACTTGGTGAGCCACATCGGTTGAACGAATCGAGCTCTTCACAACTCAACATGTATGTTGAGACATGTTTTAATGCATTGTCATATGCATGTTGATGATAGGTAAAATGTGGATATACATATATGTGTGGAATATGATGTGATAATTGTTTGATGATATACATGTAGTGTTGACATGTGAAATGATATTATGAGGTGGTTGCATGATTTCGAGGATCATGGTGAGTACGTGCTAAGCACAAAAGTTGTTGTGATGTTACGTTGTTAAAGATTTATAGATTGTGTTTAATATTGGCACTAGTATGCTTGGGTACAATGATCGATCATTAGGATGTTAGTGTGCACACGAGAGTCAAATTCGCGCGTGGCCTTGGCGGCGTTAAGGCACCAAGGAGGAGTACGGGTTCGCCCGAAAATCTTTATATATTAGTCGGTGATGAGTGGAATCCCATCGACGGGGCGTGAGGATGAGTGGAATCCCCTCCGCGAGAACCGGTGATGAGTGTAATCCCACCAAAGGTAATGGTTGTGTTGGAAATGCGTTCCAACTTGTTATCCGCGTATTCGAGTCATAGCTAGGTGCCAATATGATATGAAATGTGATTCCAATATAGATTGAGATATGTTGTTGATAATATATTGATATATGTATCTTCGTGTGTTGGGCTTATAAATTGTTGATCATGGCATAGAGATGACTATATGTTCATACATCATGACTATTTTGGCTCTTGTGGATCGGAGGTAAGATCATGCATTTCATCTTGGTTGTTGCTCGTGCTTGGACCCTACATTGTCGAAGGTTTGTTTTATGAGCTTACCCTCACTAAGCTTTTATGCTTACGCTCCTTTTTGTTCGACAATGCAGATCAGCAGCTTGTGGGTGGCATGGGCAAGGAAAGGCCTCCAAGTGTTGCTTTTGGTTAGCTCAAGTATGAAATTTAAACTGTAAATAGTAATAGTCAAGCAATGGGATAGGTGTTGTTAAATTGAGCTTTGAAGTATGTTTATGTGGTTTGGCTTTTGGATGCCTTGTTTGAATTGTAAACCTTGTCTATGTTGCATGTCTTGAATGTTTATATGTTTTGTTTCTAAGGCATGAGCCTTTATGTGTTATGTATGTCCTCTTTATGGTAAATGTATGAATCCGCTCGATGCATGATCCTTGCTTGTTTTGAATGCCATGAATGTTGATATCTTAGTTGTTGAAGGTTGTATGTATGTTGTTTGTGGCTAGGGGAGTCGTAAATCGCATCTAGAGTCGAGTCTTAAATCGTTTTGCTGAGATTTGGAGACTTGCAGTGCAGGGCGTATCGATATGCCTAAGGGTCGTATCGATACGGTCTTGCCCTTCAGGACTCAGTTTTGGCTTGGTGTATCGATACGCGGGTGTGTATCGATACGCCCAAAGCTCACTGGAAATCCGAAATTTTGGTGAGACTTTGGCGTATCGATACGAGCTCCAAGCGTATCGGTACGATGTTTATCTCGTTGACCATGAGATGTTGATCGAGAAGGGCGTATCGATACGCTCAAGGGCTATATCGATACGGTGTTCCTAGTTGACTTGAGGCAGTTGACCTTGGTCAAGGCGTATCGATACCCTTGACTGGTGTATCGATACGGCCTGCTTAAAAAGGGAAAAATGGTCTGTTTAAAAGTGCTGTTTTGGATGGTCGTTGTTTTATTGCTTGTGTTTCCGCTGTCGTGTTTCACATAGGACTTAATAATGCATTTAGACAAGGATTAAAAAAAAAGAAATTTTCTAGGGTTGCTAACCGAGGTGGCACCTTAACGGGTTTCACATCGGTTTTCCCCGTGTAGCCTACTCGGACCGGTCAGCCGCCCAGACCGTGACGAGGGGGTTATATAAGGGTTTAATAAAAATGCGGAAATAGGTGAGGTACTAAATATATAGTTTACCCTTATTAAAAAAATAAAATTTTAATATATATAAAAATAATTTAATTGAATTTTTTAAAGTAATTATTAATTATTTGATGAGTCCTTAAAATTTTAAATCTTTATTAATTAATTTAATGGTATTTAGCAGTGTTCAACATTAATGGTGTTCAACGGTGTTCGTCGCACGAGGTAGACTCATCTTTAGTATGCTGACAAAACTAAAGAAAATGTTTAAGGTCAACAGTAATGAAAAAGTTAAAAACATTAAAACATTACTGTTTAAGGTAATGAAAAAGTTAAAAACATTAAAACATTACTGTTTAAGGTTTAATGAAAATTAAAATATTAAAGTAAGGCTTAAAGATTATTTTTTAGTACATGAACGATGTATTTTCTCTTAAGTTGGTATCTAAATAATTTACTCACAAATTAATACATGAACTAGACAATTTCTCCCAAGTTGATACCTGAAGAATTTTTGCTCCCAAATTAGTACTCAACCTTTAATATCATCCACTATTTCGGTACTTTTATTAACAATTTTAGTTCTTAAAACTTATATATTCTATCAATTTGGTCCTAATTCGAAATAATTCAATAAATTTAATCCTTCATGTTTAAAAATTGCACCAATTTAATCATTTTTTGCGGCACTGTTAAACCAAACGAGTCCATCAGATCAAAGTAATAGTTGGATAATTGCATTCTACTATAAAGCAACAAGTTACTGTTAAACTTTTACGATACCAAGAAAGTAATATAAAGTTTCTAGTAGAAGAACAAATAATTTAAGAGATGAACAAAGAGTAAATTGATAGAACTTTTAAATATAGAGGGTTAGGTTTATTGAGTTATTATGAATTAGGATCAAATTGAAATAATGCATTAGTGTGGGCACCAACTTAAGAGAAGGTGCTTAGTTCAAGTACCAACTTGGAAGTAAAAATTCTTTAGATACTAACTTGGAAAAATGTGCCTAGTTCAAATACTAATTTAGGAGCAAAAATTTGTTAGGTACCAACTTAAAAGAACATTTATAATTTAGACATCAAATGTATATTTAAACCTTAAAATAACTATATTAACACCCATACTTGGCAGCCGACATGCTATCATATTTGAACTGGTAATTTGTTTCTTTTAGCAAAGAAAATGTTTCAATTATCTCACCCAAACAAATACATTGATTATTGTTGATCATTGACTGTCACAGTTACTCCTTAACTTACAATAAAGAGCTTAAGAGAATCACTTACATTTTTCAAATTCAGCTGTCTCATTGTTTGTGGAAACATGTAAGACTTATTTTAGACTTAATAATGCTTTGAGATAGGTGATCTAATAACTGTAACTAGAGTAGGCTAGATGATAACTCATAGATATTGAAGCTTTATCTATGCTCTTTAAACTATATTTATCTTGTATGCTTATTTTATGATAATCACGAATTGTGGTAGAGTAGAAATGTACCACTGAGCTTTGTAAGCTCAACGTTCGAATCGTTGTTTTCATTCGCATGTTTGTAGGTTGATCGTGATCGAGGAGCACATCGAGAAGGGATTTCTCAGCACCGTTTCGCTTTAGAGTATAATGCTTAGTATTTAGTTTTGAGCTTATGTATTCATACGACCTTACGAGTTATTGAGTCTGTAAACTCTATTGAAATGTTATTTTGATATACGGTGTTTTAAACATGGATCTCCGGTTTTGTAAACTTATTTAAAATGCTTATTTAATTACATGAATTTGTGGATGATTTGATATTTTGAAAATGACTAAACTTATGGTTTTTAATGGAAATTTCCGAATATAGTACTTCGGATCGGGATCGGGATCGAGGTGTTACATTTAGTGGTATTAAAGCTTAGGTTTAACCGGTTTTAGGACACCTCGGGGTAGTATAGAGGTCGTGTAAGGTGTCTAGTGAATACAAGCCCTTAAATTTAAGTTATACTTGTCTAAGACTGGGAATCCTTATGATGTTGTCTTGTTTCCTTATGAGTTTAGAAAACTCGATGGTTGGTGAAGCCGGACACGACCAGGAGAGTCGTGAGGAGAGCCATGTCTCTCAAGCGAAGGACTTCAGTAAAAAGTCTGTCTTATATGTTGGGGACACGAGTCTTCCGGGAGGTACTAGAAGATGAGGGGTAAACCACCTTCATGATCTTACCTCAACTCTCTTGAAAGTTGTGCAAGGTATCCCGAGGTAGTCTGAGATGCCTCGCAAGACCCCTATTGAGAGGCTTCACCATTATGGACCAAAATATTTCGAAAGTTTGGGTGAGGATGACCCGATCAAGGCTGACCAGTGGTTAAGAGACACTCAAAGGATTCTAAGACAGATGAGGGGGAGTCCGGAGGACGACCTTAATTTTATTGTCTCCCTTCTTAAGAGCAATGCACATAAGTGGTGGGAGATTGTTGAGTTGGGATTACAACATGCACTTCCATCATGGGATGTCTTATTCGACGAGTTCAGGAAGAAGTAAATCAGTGAGGTTCACATGGATGAGATGAGAGATCGATTCTTGTATCTAGTTTAGGGGGACCAAACAATGTTTGAGTATGAGCAAGATTTTTTATAGTTGAGCCGATATGCCCCTGAGTTAGTTGCCACCGAGAAGTTGAGTTATAAGAGGTTTAGACATGGATTGAAGTTTGACCTTCAGATACATGTGACAATAGCTTCACTTGGGACATTCTCTAAGTTAGCCAATAGTGCGAAGGCACTTGAATGACTTTAGGGTTTGACACCGAGTCAGATTGAGGGCTCTAGAGGCCATGTTGCGGGGACCCAAGATGTCATAAGTCATTCCCAGGCTCCGTCTAGGAGGTTCCGTGCTTCGAGGGTTTCAAAGAGAGTTGCTTTAGATTAACTATTGAGAGTCAATCAAGGATCTAGATCGAGGGTACGTGGGGGCTCTTTGATTTATGCTCTTGAGGGGAGTATTGATGGTTCGGCCAGAGCGTTGCTTCCACTGTCTTGTGAGCCTTATGACCGATATCATCTTGGAGTGTTCTTCTTGCTTCGAAGGGTTTGCTATAGGTGTGGGGCACCGAGTCACATGGCGAATGATTGCCCAGTTATGAATGATGGCACACCAGTTCAGTCTCTGAGGTTGACTCCTTCTCGGTATGGTTAGAGTTTTGCGAGAGGTGGTCTTAGAGCGTCATCTAGGTATCAGAGTGGAGGTTATGTGAGATCCACCGTCAGATTTGACGCTCGAGCCGTTTCTAGACAGTCTACCATTTAGGTCAGAGAGGATAGCTTTACTGCTAATGATATGTCAGGTACTTGTGTTTCGTTTTGATTTCAGTTGTTGCTTTAATAGAGACATGATTTCTTGTTTATGCAAGGGTATTGGTTCTCGTTGAATAAATGTTATGGTAAGATCTAGTGGTTAATGTTGAATTGATTAATTCGTCAAATTCTAAGTGCTTATAGGTATGGTTTTTACCGTAGATGGTGAGTGACGATTGAGAGTAACAGTCTCCGTGAGCTTGTTAGAGTTACTCTCTCTCCCTAGTTAGTGGATGTTACCATTAGTATAGGTTGGTCTTGTGAGTACGACGTGTGCCTTGGTTTTCAAGAAAGGGTCTCGAAGTTTCGGGATCCGAAATAAATCAAGTTGTTGGTATTGGACGCAAGGAACCATTACCTCTCTAGTGTGAGTGTCGTGCTCTTGTGACGCTAGTTCAATGAGAGTTTGTAAGTTTCAAGACTTTCTTATCCCACTTAGTAATTACTAGGGTTGAGAGTCCGAGTCTTTAGAGTTGCGAACATTTAAAAGGTTGTTAGGGTGGTCTTCGAGGAATGAGCGAGCTTACCTCTTGATCGTGGATTAGAATCCACGATAGAGGTAACATCGAGTTCGTTTAGGGGCAGAACATAGGGGGTTTAAGGGGGTTTGGTCCCCGCCAACATTTTTTTTCATTAGGAATAGGATAGTTTTTTTAGGAAAAAAGTAAAATTACCTCTATAATCCCTTCAAAGTTTGTAAAATCTTAGTATGACCCCTCAAAATTTTTAATTTCATTTTGGCCCCTTTTATAAATTTCTATTTTTTATTAATTTTATTTTGGTCCCCTCTTTATAAATTTCTAGTTCCGCCCCTGAGTTCGGTGCTAGTGTCCATCACCTTATGGTATGGCACCGACTGAACTTTTAGAGTGCAAAGTCATTTGTAAAAGTGAGTGAATACGGGTGTCCTCACCAAGTGGTTCACCTTGGGATGTGCCTATGTTGGTATGGCGAAGAGTGGTGGCGTTGGATGTTGCAAGCCGATGTGTAACAGTAAGGACCGCTATCCGTTTCTCGAGGTTGATGATCTTGTAACTGGTTGAAGAGTTTTGAGGTTTCCGTATGATCATTCAAAATTTAAGTATCGAAAGTCGAAGGTTAAAGAGAATTCGTGATAAAGATTGAGTTTGATGTGATGTATAGACTCTAAGGACAAGTCGTGAAGTGGTTTCGACTCACGAGGGCGTCAATATAATCTTGAGTTTGATAATTTGAGTGTTTGCTCTACCAAGTTTTTGAGATGAGTTGTCTACATGTATGGTAAAATACTGTGAAGATTATCATAGTAGCACAACAGAAATGTAGGTTATCGGCTACTGCTATCGTCAATATAATCTTGTGTCGCAATAGGTCTTTTTGGAAGAACCATTTGAAAATCCTTGAAGACTTGTTAAAATTTCAGTAAAACTGTTCGTTGGAATTAAATGGTTGGGTTTGAAGAGAATGTTCAGACCTTCGAGGATAGTTTGGGGAGTTTTGACCTCTAGTAGAGTTCGTAAGCGACAACTGTAACCCCCTCGTCCCGGTCCGAACGCTTGACCGGTCCGAGTGGGCCACACGGGGATAACCGAGGCGAAACCCGTTAAGGCTCCACTTCGGTTAACAACCCGAGAAAACTTTTTCATTTATTATTATCTTGTCTAGATGCATTATTATGTCCTATGTGAACAACAACAGCGGAAGCAACAAGCGAGGCAATCAACCCAAACAACATACCAAAAACAACCCATTTTAACTTAAACTACTGGCCGTATCGAAACGCCCAAAGGGTGTATCGATACGCCTTGACTAGGTCAACTGGCCAAAGTCAACCAGAGGAGACCGTATCGAAACAGGTGTTGACCGTATCGAAATGCCCTCATCGGTCAACTTTTCGTGGTCAACGTTACGAAGACCGTTCCGAAACGCCTAGGACTGTTTCGATACTCTCAATTTCTCATCAAAATCTCATATTTCCAGTAGCAAAACCGTATCGAAACACCCCCTTTGCGTATCGAAACGCCTGGCCTGAAACAAGGGACCCGTATCGAAACGGGACCAACCGTTTCGATACACCTGCTGCGAACAGACAAGTTTTAGCTGGTTTATGGCACAAGGCTGCCCCAAAACACCAACTAAGACCTCTAACAACCAACATGCATCACTCTAAGGCAAAACCATACACAACAAGCATGCTTAACATACTTCATGCATATAAAAGCCATACATTAAAAGGATCATCAAATTCAACAAAAGATTCATACATAGCACTTAAAGGATCTCATGCTTAGAGCCAACATTCTCAAACATTCATGGTAAGCAATAAAGCATGGTTTACAAAGCAAGACATGGCATCCACAAGCCAAACCAACATCAACATATTAAGGAGTCTAACATGCTCCTAACACATAACATCAACATACATCAAAATCTCTAATCCCATTGCTTGACTATTACATTCTCATAACTCAAAATCCATACTTGATAAATTCAAAAGCCCAACTAGCACACTTGGAGGCCCTCTCCTTGCACAAGCAACCCACGAACTACGGATCTGCATTGTCGAACAAAAGAGAGCGTAAGCATAAAGCTTAGTGAGGGTAAGCTCATAAAACAAACCTCGACAATGTAGGGTCCAAGCAGGAGTAACAACCATGGTAGAATGCATGTTCTTACCTTCGAACCACATAAGCCAAATATTTATGATGCATGAACATAAACTCAATATTATGCCATGCTCAACAAGTCCATAAACATAACATATGGAAACACATGTATCAATGTATTATCAAACACATTCCACAATCCGTATTGGCACCTAGCTATGACCTGAATACGCGGATAACCGTTGGAACTCACATCCAACAACTCACATTTACCTTACGGTGAGATTACACTCATCACCGTTTCACACGGAGGGGATTCCACTCATCCTCACGCCCCGTCGATGGGATTCCACTCATCACCGACTAACATATATATGAAGATTTCTGGGCGAACCCGTACTCCATCTTGATGACTACCATCACCAAGACCACGCGCGCATTTAGACTCACGTGTGCACACTAAACACCCTAATGATCGATCATTGTACCCAAGCATACTAGTGCCAATACTAATACATTTCATAACCTTTCACAACATCATTTCTTACCAATTTCCGTGCTTAGCACGTACTCACCATGACTTACCATCATGCACAAACCACATTCCAAACCACATGCATATAACAATGTAAAAACCATGAGCTTTCATGAAAATAAAGGTACGAACTTGTAGAGGATGGTAAGGACACGTCAAAAATGGGTTTACCTTTGAGAAAATCCAACAACAAGCAAGAAAGATGATGGGATAGTGATTCAAATGGTGAAGGGGTTTTTCACGTTAGAAAGGCTTGAAGGTAGGAGATGATGAATAGTTTTTTTTTAAATAAGAGTGTTTTTATTTTACAAGTCAAAATATTTACCAATTTGCCATTAATGAGATGACTATCTCAAAAATCCTAAAATCCATAGAATTGGGTTTTAAATCAAAACAAACCCAACATAAAATCGTTTGTTTTGAAAACAAGAGGCTCAAAATATTATTTTATTATTTTAATTCACCCGACCCCCAAACCCGGGTGTTACAACAACGGTTTTCGTTTGGGATCAAGTGGCTCGAGTAGTAGCATCACATGCTCATGAGTTAGCTTTCGTTCGAATTGGGGCGAGTTCTAGTAAAGTGAAGTGCTAAGTCCCGCCTTGGTTGGCCGAGCCAGGAAGCAGGGTTGTTAATACAAGATAAGTATACGGTAGAATTCAGTTTTCGGAGCTTCACTTGTTCTTTGAAACATTTGGTCATGGTGTTAATATTAGACAGAGAAGTGTTCCTAGTAGTATACCTTTGATTAGTTGTCGCGTTCCGACCACATATGAGGTTTGAATTCGAGAGTTTTAAACCGCGGGTGATCGTAGAGGGGATTCTTAACCGAGACTAAACTCATCCGACGTGATTTCTTTGGGTTGATTGCTTGGACAAAGTCGTTGAGTCCATCCTGAGTTGTTCAATTATTAGGAATAAATCGTTGGAGATCCATGAGAGTGGTATTGATGAGTTCAGCGTTATTAGCTTTGGATAAGGAAGTTTGTGGAGAAACTTTAGAACCGTGGTGAATGTATGTGAGATGGGAAATGGTTGGACCTAAGGTGGTTGTATCTCCTTCCTTCGTCAATTTCAAGAAAGAAATTTCTTTTTAGGAGGGGAGAGTTGTAAAGACCTGAATTTCTGATTCAAAGTTTGGGTGTTGACCCGAGTTGTGGACCTATGTGTTAGGTTGGCTCATTAGACCCATTATGACAAGTTTGGATCATATTGGTTGATAGTTGGGCCATTTGGGATTGGTAGGTGACCATTTTGTAAAACAATGAAAATTGAGGGTTTTTATGAATATTAGACCCCTTTTTAATTTAAAAGCTGAATTTTTCTTAAATGCCTTTTGTCTCACGTTGAAAGGGGGAACCAAATTACATCACTCTTCTTCCATCTTTTTTCACGAACACCCATGACCATTTGAATTAAAGAAGCCAACTTTCCTACCAAGTTCTTTCACCCAAGATTTAGGAATTTAATATGTTGATCTCCTCTCATGAGCTTCAAGAAAAGTATTTTCTCTTCTCAAATAGGTGTGTTTACCATCTATGGGTTTTTATGACGTTTTGAGCTTTGAGGGTTTCAATGGAGTTCTCTCTCGGTTTTTAAGGTTGTAAATTTATGGTAGATTCTTCCCAAAATCTTTGGTCCATGTTTTAATATGTTTTTCATGGTTGTATGGCTAGAGAAGGTTTTTGGGGTTTTTTTTCCACACTTGAGTTGAGAGAAAAGTTGAAGGGTTTTTGGTTGGAAGGCTTGATTCGAGATTCTTGCTAAAAGGTTGTCGACTGACTAACACTTGGCAAATAATTGAAGAATTAAAGTAAATATACCAGAAAATAATGCCAAGTTTAGGTCTTTTTTCGTGCAAGTATACACGGTCAGCAAGTAATTCAACAATAATTTGAGTATCGTATCCATAGGGATTTCCAGGAATTAAATGCCACGATTTTACTTGTGAAATGGAACAAATGAGTTTGATTTGAAATCTGGATTTTGGATTAAGAAAAATGACTAATGGAAAATGCAATGAAAACTCAAGCAGTTTTGCAAACAAATGTATTCAAATAGATGGTTGAAGTTGGCAAGGGATGTTTGGATTTCACACTAGCTATGCCAACACAGGTAATAACTTCGAAACTTGATTTTATTACCGAGCAGATTTAAGTAGTATTGCCCCTGTCGATAGCAAGACTCTAAGTTAATTACGATTAACTCTTATATGTCTATAATGATGTTTTTCAATAATTAACTTGACAAAGTTTTAAGGGTAAAGTACACAGACGGTCACTGAACTTTGGTAAAAAAATAAAATGGCAACCAAACTTTCAAAAATCACAAAATGACAATTAAACTTTATGTTTTATAACAAAATGGTAACTAGACGTTAAACCATGTTAAGTGTCTGTTATAAAATTTGATATAATAACACATTTAGTCCTTCATATTTATACATTCAATCAATTTAGTCATAATTCGAAACAATTCACTAAATTTAGCCCTCGTTATTATGCATTCTTTCAATTTGGTCCTTAAAGCAAAATTCCAAAGTATGTTAACATGATAAATAATTACAATTAAATTTTTATAGGAACTCTAAAACTTGACTCGACTCAAATCGAAAAAATTTCAAATAAAGTTTGAGTTGTAAAATATGACGTGTAAACTCGAATAACTTGAAACTTTTTGACTTGACTCGATCGAGCGCTCACCTCTATCTTAAGATATGACGCGTCAACTCGAATAACTCAAAATATTCAAATATTTTAAATCATTTTTTCTTTTAAATTGAATATTTTTTAAAATAGAATATTTAATATTTAAATCACATCGAATATTTAATAACTACTTTAAATATTTGATTTAATTTTAAAATATTAAATTAAAAAGAAAAAAATTGATTTAAAATATTTGAATATTTAATGAAAATTTTATAGGAACTCGAAAGCTCGACTCGAATCAAAAAAATTCAAATAAACTTTGAGTTGTAAAATATGACGCATCAACTCGAATAACTCAAAATTTTTTGACTCGAATCGATCGAACGCTCACCTCTATCTTAAGATATGACGCGTCAACTCGAATAACTCGAAATATTCGAATATTTTAAATCACATCGAATATTTAATAACTACTTTAAATATTCGATTTAATTTAAAAACATTTTATTTAAAAGAAAAAAATCAATTTAAAATAGTCGAATATTTAAAAGAAAAATATTTAAAGTGGTTATTAAGTATTCGAATATTTTAAATCAATTTTTTTCTTTTAATTCAAATATTTTAAATTGAATTGAATATTTAAAGTAGTTATTAAATATTCGATGTGATTTAAATGTGAAAATATTAAATATTCTATTTTAAAAAATATTCGATTTAAAAGAAAAAAATGATTTAAATTATTCGAATATTTCGAGTTGACATGTCATATCTTAAGATAGAGGTGAGCGTTCGATCGAGTCGAGTCAAAAAATTTCGAGTTATTCGAGTTGACTCGTCATATTTTACAACTCAAACTTTATTTGAAATTTTTTCGATTCGATTCGAGTCGAGTCAAGTTGAGTCGAGTTTTCGAGTTCCTATAAAAATTTAATTGTAATTATTTATCATGTTACCACACTTTGGAATTTTGCTTTAAGGACCAAATTGAAAGAATGTGTAAATAACAAGGACTAAATTTAGGAATTGTTTCGAATTAGGACTAAATTGATTGAATATATAAATATGAAGGACTAAATGTGTTATTATACCAAATTTTATAACAAAGGACTAAATGTGTTATTATACGTCTAGTTACCATTTGTTATAAAACATAAGTTTAATTGCTATTTTGTGATTTTTGAAAGTTTGATTACCATTTTGTTTTTTTTACCAAAGTTCAGTGACCGTCTGTGTACTTTACCAAGTTTTAATCTTTACTCTTAAGGGGTAGATTCACTCCCGGAGTAAGGTCATCTACTTAAACATCTTCTTTCGAAACTTCTCACCTTAGTACCTGACAATTAATCGTTATCTCCTAAGTCTGTTAAGATATTAAGCGATAATAGGCATACAATGCCAACTGTCATATGACAAACAATTGAAGAAAGTTAAGCACTGCAAGATTGACAAAAATGCCAAGGCATTCAATTATTAAAAGCTAAAAAATAGCTGAGCGTTCATCGCTAAAAATCCACAACCAACTTAAGAAGTTTAGTTCATGGTTGGGGGGACCATGAACACCAAATCATTTTTAACAAACACCATCGTAAAAAATCAAAATTAAAACAAAAGAAAAATAGAGAAAGAAGGAGGTCCGTCGATGCAGCCCTTAAATGGATCCAGAGCTCTCAGTCTTAGCCTAGTCGAACCACAGTTTGCCCTCTTCACCACAATGCAGCCTCCTTCATTGAGTCGATCCCTATTTCATCGTTGGGATTCCTTTTTATAGGCAATCGTGAAAACCCTAGATCGGGTTTGAATTTGAAAGTTGGTTACACACTAGAGATAAGCGTGTTATCCTCTTATCTTCTCATTTGAAATTATGGCTGACTGGATCTTTGACCAACGACTAACTGACCAGACATCGACCATCATTCTTTTTCCAACCAAGTCTAACAATCCTCGTCCTGCTTTTGCCAGCTTGACTTGGCATGTCTCCTCTGGTTCTTCGCTCTGCTCTGCCTACTGCTCATGTCCTGCTCTTGTCTTGCTCATGCTCCTAACCTACCTTGTACACCAAAGCAAAGAAATACACCTTTACTTTGGCAAAAGAAAGGTTCCTTAACTCCCTTATGCAAATGCATGATTCTACTAACTAAATGCATGAATATATATACTCAAAGGTAAGCAAAAGCATGACAATATATGTAGGAAAAATAATACTTTTGAAGAGTTAACACTCCCCCAAACATAGCCCATTGCTTGTCCTCAAGTAATGCAACTAAAATTAAGAAAACAAAAAATAAAATAAAATGAAGTACCTTGGCAAAATTTTCATGACTCACAACACATGCTAGCATGTAGAATCTGGCCCTACTTCTGTCCTCAGATACCCAATGTAGTAATGCCAAGTAGATCAACAAATTCAAGAGCAAAAATATAACGCTAGCCTAGGGTCATGAAGTGTGCATAAAGTGCATGCAATATGCATCAAGTATCCTTTTACTCCATTATTCAAATTTACTATCCAAACTCAGAATTAGTTTTAGTTTTATATTATTTTCTTTTATTAACCAAGGGTTTTTGCTGGTGTAGAGCGTTTTAGGTGTACTCTATTTATGAGTGCAAGTGCACACTCTTGTCAAGTTATAGTATATAAGATATCGTCTCGCACAGGGATTGGACAACTTGGTTCGAATTGTTGTTCCTGCACAAGAAAAGTAAATTGCACAAGTAAGATAGTTGTTGAGAAGAAAAGTAAAAGAAAACACAAGTAAAAGAGGAAGTAATCAGATTGATAGAAAGGGCATGGTTATGTTGATGCTTAGTGTGAAACTGCGTTGAATAGGTCAAGTTGTTTTGCACTGCCACGATTTGCTTCCTTGGCGGGTGATGGCAGATTGAGGCGGCGTCAACTTTCGATGCCACGACAGAACTCTGCGCTTGCAACTTTCGCTATCTTGGCAGTGGGATGGAGAGAAGTCCCGGTGGCAAGTCTGGCAGATACTCCAAGTTTGGCGAAGCAATTCTGAAGTGATCCTTCCTATGTCTAGGCAAGGATTCTGTCACTACGTGATGTAGGCAATACCTAGAAATCTCAACGTAAACCTAACACAGGCAGTCGACGTTTGGTTGCTCCTTTTAGCCGCTAAAATTATAACTTATATCTAAGTCGAATTAGTCAACACCTCGTCATGATGAGACCGTACTTAATTCTTTCGTGAGTTTGACACTCTCGTGCCCGACAAATGTATTTCTTCAATTGGACTTTTGGAACTAATTGAAGAAGTGAAGTATATGAATTAAGCAAGCTTGGAATATTTTATTGCAAAACAAACTTTGAAACCTAAACAACCGTTCTCACAACTAAATACAACATAACCCAAACCCAATAGAAATTTAGAACATGTCGGCGGAAAAAAAAAACCTAAGCTATGCCTAAAGAAAACCTAAGATGATTTGAATTAGAATTACAATAAGTATTTATAGACAATAGCTAGGTCTAGTCCTTCTTGAAGTAGAAGTCTTCAAAAGTAGCTTTCCACATTAAATGTGACTTTAAACTCTAACTTCTTTGAGTTAAATGTGGACTTTATCACGTTGCCTTGTTCAGCAAGCAATCTCAATATTTTGATTTGGCGACTCTGCCCGCTACTACAAACGTCGAAAAATTGAGTGGACGTCACCGATAGAATCAGGAATTTCTGCTCTACAAATCGCACCCCGGTTCTCCAACTCCATAGTCTGTTGCCGTGGGCGGCACAGTCGACGGCGGCAGCACTCGACATATGCTATTTCTGTCTGGAACTACGTCAATATAGCTCCCTGGTTCACTACCTCAACATCATATCCTCAGCTCCTCTTTCCCTCTGTCAGCCTTTAGTACCTAAAACCAAAACTACAGTAAAACAATACCTTTTCTTCACCAAATAAAAGGTAAACTATAAAATCAAGGTAAAGCAAAGAAATACTATAAACTGCAATGCTTGGTCCTGATTATGCCTAAGATGTGCTTAAAAACAACAATAATATGAGATCAAATATGCATGAAATATAGAACTTGTGGACACTTTACACACTCCCAAACTCGAACTATTTCTTGTCCTCAAGTAATGCAATCTAACATACTTGCCCTTATAATAACCAGAAAGAAAAACTTGTTTTCTACTTGATTTCATACCTCAAGGCCGTGGCACCTATATTAAATTAGTGAAGGGAATTTAGCAAGAAAATAACTCAAAATTAATTCCTAATGCCAGTGCAGTGTGTGCAGGACTGTATACATGCTGAATATGCAGAATAACTAAATAACAAAGATATTGTTACGATATATAAGGTTGCTACTGAGGAAGCATAGTTAAGTACAATATTTTAATCACGACAATGAGGGCTTCAGCTTATCACAACTACTCTTCTAGGTCTGAAATTAAGATAGGAGCAAACTACAAAACCCCGAACCCATAGAGTAGAGTCATCCCGTGAAGACTTTCATTCACTCATGCTAATTTGTCCGTCACTTCAAAACTTTTAGATTCATGGACTTTGATAGCAGTAGAGTGTCCTCGGACATGATTCTTCCTAGAGCCTATTGCGGGCACCTCTAGGGTAAAACAACAATGTTCTTTGTTTTTACTTTTGCTGTCGTGGCAGTGCTGTATTTTTCTGTTTCTCTTGCCTGCCTTGGCGGCTACCTGCAACCATTGTTAGAACTTTGCAAAGAATTCTAAAAACAAGCATGCAGTGTTCACTAGATATTCGAACAAATTCAGCAAGTAACAGTTGTGTTTGATAGTTTTGGTCATTAAAAAAAATTCTAAGTCATTTTCATGCTTTTCCCATATTAAGTTCAATTTATTATTGGTGTGTAATAAGCAGTCGGCTAACTATCATAGGAACAAGTTATATAACAAAATTTTCTTTTCTGATTATTACTAAGGCAAGTACAATGCAACCTATATGCTACTAAGTATGCCTACACAAAAGATGTGAGAACTATCCCCCCCCAAACTCGAGATGGGTATTGCCCTCAATGCACAAAATAGAAAAAGAAAATAAAAAGAAAAATAGAGGCAAGAAAAAGGAAGAGGACTTAGGCTTAGTCAGATGGTATAGAGGATTTCAAGGGGATGTCTACTGTCAGCGGCAGGTCACGACAACTGGCTTAACATTTGCTGCCCTTGTCTATGCTTAGCGGTCCTAGTTTTTAAGGGTTTGGACCTGCATAATTAATTGTGAGACGGGAATAAAAAGAAAATGAAAACCTATTCCTAAAAAAACTACTCCTACTAAAGAGGTAAAGATATGGAAAAGATAAATTTATGTCACAGTGGGGTGGGCATCCCCCAATGTGAATTCTTCATGTTCTTTTTGGACATAATCTCATGTATATTGCTTTAGTCGTTGCCCGTTAACTTTGAATTATGTCCCTCCATTCACTAGTTTTACTGTCACGGCACCATGTGGGAAGGCTTGGACTACTTCGAATGGTCCTGACCATCTGGATTTTAACTTCCCAGGAAACAACTTGAGGCAGGAATTAAACAGCAGCACTTGCTGCCCAGGTAGGAACTGTCGCTGCTGAATCTTGTTGTCGTGCCATTTTTTGACTTTTTCCTTGTACAACTTGACATTCTCGTATGCCTCCCGCCGAAATTCCTCCATTTCTGTCAGATTCAGTAGTCTCTTTTTGCCAGCCTGTTTCCAGTCCATGTTCACCGCCTTGACTGCCCAATACGCCTTGTGTTCTATTTCGATAGGGAGGTGGCAGACCTTTCTGTATACTAGACGATATGGGGACATCCCTAGTGGTGTTTTGTATGCTTTCCGGTATGCCCAAAGAGCGTCGTCTAATTTCATTGACCAATCTTTCCTACTTGGGTTTACAACTTTCTCCAAGATGGTCTTGACTTCCCTATTCGAAATTTCTGCCTGCCCATTTGTTTGTGGATGATATGTCACGACAATCTTGTGCTTGACCCCAACTTTTTGGAGTTCCTTTGCAATCAGTTTGTTATCGAAGTGGGTGCCCTCGTCACTAATGATTACTCTTAAGACTTTGAAACTTGTGAATATGTTCCTCCGTAAGAACCTATGGACGATCTTTGCATCATTGTGGGGGTGGCAATGGCTTCTACCCACTTGGAAACATAGTCCACTGCTAGTAGGATGTACATATTACCACATGAAGATGGGAATGGTCCCATAAAATCTATCCCCCAAACATCTAACAACTCAACTTCCAAGATTGTTTGCAGGGGCATTTCGTTCCTTCTTGATATGTTTCCTGTTCTTTGGCAGCTGTCACACTGTTTGTAGAATGCTTGGGCGTCTTTATGCAGTGTCGGCCAAAAGAAACCTGATTGAAGCACTTTTGCTGCCGTGCGCTGCCCTTCAAAATGGCCTCCATATGGTGTTGCATGGCACTGTGAGAGTATGACTTTGCTGTTCATCCTCTAGGACACACCGTATGGTAACCTGGTCTGCACAGTTTTTAAACAAGAAAGGCTCATCCCAAAAATAATGCTTAGCATCATGTTGGAATCATTTCTTTCCTTGAAAGTTAAGTTCGTAGGGCAAAACACCATATACTAAATAATTCAAAATATCTGCGTACCAGAATGTGTCTGTCGATGCTGCTGCTGCGGCTTCTTTGTGGGTGGCAAGTGAGATGCCTTCAGCTTCTAGGGCGACTACCAGAGCAGAGGCTAGTAGCAACTGTTCATCAGGGAATGCATCTCGAATTTCGCTGTTGGAGGTCTTCTCTTGTCCATTCTCAAGTCGAGAGAGATGGTCTTCCACTTGATTTTTTGTGCCCTTATTGTCTCGAATTTCTAAGTCAAACTCTTGCAGCAGCAGGATCCAACGGATCAACCGGGGCTTTGAATCCTTTTTTGTGAATAGGTACCTTAAGGCCGAATGATCTGTGTGGACTATCACCTTTGTGTCAATAAGGTAGGGCCAAAACTTATCGAAAGTGAACACTATTGTCAGTAATTCTTTCTCTGTAGTGGTGTAGTTGGTTTGGGCAGAATTCAATGTTTTGTTGGCGTAATAGATTACATGAAAGATTCTGTCTCTGCGCTGTCCTAGGGCGACACCGACGACAGTATCACTAGCATCACACATGAGCTCAAAGGGTTGACTCTAATCAGGGGGAACTACTACATGTGATGTCACTACCTTTTCTTTTTAGGTTTTGAATGCCTCCTGGCATGCCTTATCGAAGTTGAACGGTTTGTCCTGTTCCAGCAAAGTACACAACAATTTAGAGATTTTAGAAAAATTCTCAATGGACGTGTGATAAAAACCTGCGTGTCCCAGGAAACTCCGAATGCCCTTGACAGCGATCGACGGTGGCAAGTTGGCAATTACTTCAATCTTGGCTGTGTCTACCTCTATTCCCTGTGCGGAAATTTTATGCCCCAGGACTATGCCTTCGTCGACCATAAAGTGGCATTTTTCCCAGTTAAGCACCAAGTCTGTTTCCTCGCATCTGGTGAGTACTTTTTCAAGGTTGCCGAGGTAGCTGTCGAAACTGCTAATGAAAACAGAGAAGTCATCCATAAATATTTCCTTGAAGTCTTCTATCATGTCGGAGAAGATAGCCATCATGCATCGCTGGAATGTGGCGGGGGCGTTGCATAATCCGAATGGCATTCTTCGAAAGCATAAATGCCATATGGGCAGGTGAATGTTGTTTTGGCCTGGTCTTCTGGTGCAATGACGATCTGGTTATAACCTGAATATCCATCCAAAAAGCAATAGAAAGGTTTGCCAGCAAGGCGGTCAAGCATTTGATCAATAAAAGGTAATGGAAAATGATCCTTTTTTGTTGCTTTATTTAACTTGCGATCATCCATGCAGATTCCCGCACCAGTTACTGTTCTAGTTTGTATTAACTCGTTATTGTCATTACTTACCACAGTTATGCCACCTTTCTTTGGTACACATTGTACCGGGCTTACCCATTCGTTGTCCGAGATATGATATATGATACCAGCGTCTAACCATTTGATGATATCTTTTTTGACAACTTCTCCCATGGCATCGTTTAATCTCCTCTGGGCAGCTACATTTGGCTTTTGGTTCTACTTGAGTTGGATTTTGTGCATGCAAATGGCTGGGCATATTCCTTTTATATCTGTAGTGGTCCAGCCTATTGCCTTCTTATGCTGCCGCAGCAGTGCTGTCAGTTGTTGTTCCTATCTAGGTTGCAGCTTGGAAGAAATTATTACTGGCAGTGTATCATTAGGTCCCAGGAAAACATACTTAAGTTGTGCATGTAAGGTTTTTAACTCAAGAGTGGGAGGTTGTTCGGTGGATGGTTTGAACATTTCCCCCCCTTTTGTGTAATTCAGGGGGTTCAATGTACTTACATGGCTTGTTCACTATCCAGTATGCTTCTTCCTGTTCCTCCAATTCCTGTTTTGTCCACTCGTTGTGTTGTTCATCATTTGGGTAGGTTTCGAAATGGCTACCGAGACAGCTGCCGAGGTTGCTGCCCGGGCAGTCTTGCTGTAGGCAGGGTCTGATGACTACAAGGTTGAACTCTGAGATGGCTTCCATTAGTTAGCATTCTTTCGGATCATCTACTTGCCTCATGGATTGGAAAACATTCAATTTTACTTGTTGGTCATCTACCCTCATCGTAAGTTCACATTTTTCCACATCAATTAGTGTTCTGCCCGTAGCAAGGAATGGTCACACCAGGATTATTGGTGCCTTTTCATCTGCTTCACAGTCTAGTACCAGAGAATCGGCAGGGAAAATAAATTTGTTCACCTTTACCAGGATGTCCTCAGTTTTTCTTTCCGATTGTACGTATGTTCTATCAGCCAGCTGGAGTATTACTGTTGTTGGGCGGGCGTCTCCTATTTCTAGTTTCTGAAAGACAGATTTGGGCATTAAGTTGATGCTCGCCCCTAAGTCACAACTCATATGGAGTGGTTGCTGCCTATTTTGCAAGGAATTATGAAGCTGCCCGGATCTTTTTGTTTGGGCGGCGCCTTATTGTGTAGCATGGCCATGCATCCTTCCGTCACTGCCACTGTTTTAAATTCCCCGATCCTTGTTCTCTTGGATACCATATCTTTTAAAAACTTGGCATAGCTGGGAATTTGTTCAATCAATTCGACCAGTGGAAGATTGATTTTGACTTGCTTTAGAACGTCCAAGAATTTTTTATATTGCATCTCTTGTTTCTGTTTCTTCAATCTTTATGGAAATGGCGGTGGAGGTGCGGGGCTGATTATTTTTGCTTTGCTGGGCATCCTATCCTGGGAAGAGGTAACTGGTTCAGAATCTGGTCGTTCATTCCTGGTGTCATCTGCCAGTGGAGATTCTGGTTCCTTGTTGCTTTCGTCTGGTGTTGCCGCGGCAGGTTGTCTAGCGGCTTGAACTGGTTCGACAGGTGCTGTTTCTCTTGCAGCAGGCATGGATGGGTCATGTAGTTTTATCCCTCTTCTGGTTGTTATAACTTTGCACTATTCATGGGATTTCCCTTTCGCTATTTTAGTGTCACTAGGTAATCCACCCATTGGCCTAGTACTGATAACCTGAGCAAACTTTTCAAACTGAGTCTCTAGATTTTTTTATCGCTGCTTCTTGGCTGTTCATTCTGCTTTCTTTTCTGTACATGAAAGATTCAGTTTTGTCAATAAATTTATTCGTGTTAGAAATAAAATCATTAGTACGTGATATGAAAGTATGTATGGTAGATTCTAAGGAAGAGGTGTTAGTATTCTGTTGATGTTGAGGCAACTGTCGTGACAAGTACTGCTGATAATCTCCTTGTTGCTGTTGGGGGTTTGCAGCAATCTTTGGGTTGCTCCAGGAGAAGTTGGGATGGTTCTTCCATCCAGAGTTGTAGGTGTTCTGGGAAGGTCTGTTGTTCTTCTCATATCCTCCCATAAAATTGGCAGATGCGGTGCAATTAGAGCAATCATGGTTGCCCCCACACTCATCACAGAACGGCTCCACAGCCTGTACCTCATAGACCTTTTCAGTAGGTTTTACGATGCTCATGACCAGCTCTGTCAGCGTGTCAAGGCAGGCATTGACAGATTCTGAGGCTGCTACCTCGTTCACAGTGGCTGGCCGCCTAATGCCGTCTCGGCGGGCTGTTGGATACTTATAATCATTCTTAGCGGCTTGGTTCAGAATATGCAGTGCCTCCTCTGGTGGTCTGTCAAGGAAGATTCCATTGGGCGAGGCATCAATCATCATCTGTGTTGGGTAGTTTACCCCGTTGTAGAATATTGATACCCGTGTCCAAGCCCGAAGACCATGTAGCGGGCAGTTGTTCAGCATCTGTTGGTACCGCTCCCATGCTTCATACATCGGCTCATCATCCCCTTGTCGGAAGGCTGTTATCTCTTTTCGCAGTTTGTCTGTTACATTGGACGGGCTGAATCGGTCCAGAAAATCTTTACACAGCTTTGTCCATGTGTTGAATGACCCTGCTGGCTAGTTATTTAACCACTCTTTTGCCCTATCCCTCAGTGAATAGGGAAATAGTCTCAGCCTCAGGACGTCTTGATGGACCACGTGTATTTTGAATGCTCTGCAGATGTCCAGGAATCCTCTCAAGTGTTGTCGAGCATCTTCTCTGGCAGTCCCTCCAAATTTCCCTAATGTGTTGATCATGTTAAACATGACGAGCTTCAACTCGAAGTGGTCTGCCTCGATCTTAGATTTTGTCACCGTCGGATCGAACACTCTAAAGTCATGCTCCAGATAATCCCTGGTGGTTCGAACATACTATGGCTGCCTGGGTGAAATAGGTGGGTCATGCCTTGGTGGATCTTGCTGATCTCTGGGCGGCAAATTTTGCTACACATCCCTGCCGTTCCCGGCATTGTTGGGTGGGTCCATGATCACCTTTGCTTTTTCCTTTTCTTCTTTGTTTTCCCCTAGGGTTACTCTGAGTTCCTTCTTGAGTTCTCTTGCTCTACGCTCGATATCGTCGTAGAATAGGATTTCTCCTTTTGGATTCGCCCTGGTCATACACTAGCAAAGGAAACTGTAAAATTCTTTTCTTTTTTCGATTAGAAATAAAAATGAAATAAAAGTGCAGAAATTAAAAACGAAATTCGCTGTTACCAATCCCCAGCAATGGCGCCAAAAACTTGTAGAGCGTTTTAGGTGTACTTTATTTATGAGCGCAAGTGCACACTCTTGTCAAGTTATATTATATAAGATATCGTCTCCCACAAGTGTTGGACAACTTGGTTCGAATTGTTGTTCCTGCACAAGAAAAGTAAATTGCACAAGTAAGATAGTTATTGAGAAGAAAAGTAAAAGAAAACACAAGTAAAAGAGGAAGTAATCAGATTGATAGAGAGGACAGGGTTATGATACTCCCTCCGTCCCACTTAAAATGTCTCTTTTGTGTTTTAAAATTGTCCCACTTAAAATGTCTCATTGAAAAAATCAACTACTTTTACAAGATGCATTTCCCTTTCTATCCTTTCTTTTAGTTTTCCAACAAAACAAACTTTAACTTTTAAGGGTAAAATTGTCTTTTTAATTAATTTATATCACATTTCTTACACAAACTTTTTTTCCTAAAACTGCGTGAAAATTCAACAATGGACATCTTAAATGGGACGGAGGGAGTACTTCTTAGTGTGAAACTGCGTTGAATAGGCCAAGTTGTTTTGCGCTGCCACGATCTACTGCCTTGGCGGGTGATGGTAGATTGAGGCGGTGGCAACTTTCGATGCCACGACGAAACTCTACGCTTGCAACTTTTATTGTCTCGGCAGGTGGGATGAAGAGAAGTCCCGGCGGTAAGTCTGAAAGATACTCCAAGTTCGGCGAAGCAATTCTGAAGTGATCCTTCCTATGTCTAGGCAAGGATTCTGTCACTACGTGATGTAGGCAATACCTAACAATCTCAGCGTAAACCTAACACAGGCAGTCGACGTTTGGTTGCTCCTTTTAGCTGCTGAAATTCTAACTTATGTCTAAGCCGAACTAATCAACACCTCGTCATGATGAGATCGTACTTAATTTTTTCGTGAGTTTGACACTTTTGTGCCCGACAAATGGATTTCTTCAACTGGACTTTTGGAACTAATCGAAGAAGTGAAGCACATGAATTAAGCAAACTTGGAATATTTTATTGCAAAAACAAACTTTAAAACCTAAACAACCGTTCTCACAACTAATTACAACATAACCCAAACCCAAGAGAAATTTAGAACATGTCGGTGGCAAGAAAACCTAAGCTATGCCTAAAGAAAACCTTAGATGATTTGAATTAGAATTACAATGAGTTTATATAGGCAATAGCTAGGTCTAGTCCTTATTGAAGTTGAAGTCTTCAAAAGTAGCTTTCCACTTTAAATGTGACTTTAAACTCCGACTTCTTTGAGTTAAATGTGGACTTTATCACGTTGCTTTGTTCCCCAAGCAATCTTAAGATTTTGCTTTGGCGGCTCTGCCCGCTGCTACAGTCGTCGAAAAATTGAGTGAACGACACCGATAGAATCAGGATTTTCTGCTATACAAATCGCACTCTGATTCTCCAAATCCATAGTTTGCTGCCGTGGGCGGCACAATCGGCAGCGACAGAACTTGACAGCTGTTGTTCCTGTCTGGAACTACGTCAGTACAACTCCCTGGTTCGCTGCCTCAGCATCACATCCTCAGCTCCTCTTTCCCTCTGTCAGCCTTTAGTACCTAAACCGAAAATACGCTAAAACAATACCTTTTATTCACCAAATAAAAGGTAAACTATAAAAACAAGGTAAAGCAAAGAAATACAGTAAAATGCAATGCATGGTCCTAATTATGCCTAAGATGTGCTTAAAAACAACAATAATATGAGATGGAATGTGCATGAAATATAGAACTTGTGGACACTTTACAACTAGCAATATTTTCAAGCTTGCTCCGTAATATTGTTTAGCGTGAGAAGTAAGAGGGAACATACCACGAACTCCCACGTTAGTCTAGACATTACTAGGCTTACTTATTATACTCATACCCTAAAGTTATTGGCTTGAGAACTAAGAGGGATCAAACGACGAAGCCTCAAGCTGCTTATTATCTCTAAGGCAGAGGAGCGTTCTATATTTTTTCTTGCCTTTTGCAAAACTTTGTTGCCTTATTCGTTCTTTTTAACCCTGGCATCATATTTTTATTCTGAGTCTAGTTTCAAAAATCATAACTTTGTCTTGGGAACTAGATACATACTATGTGTTAAGTGAGACTCCAGTTTCCTAAACTAGAGATCAATTGCCAAGCAGTCTTGGCATTACTAATCTGTTGGCTCATGCTAACTAAGGATTCCAATTTCATCACCGGACAGAGTATACTAGTACAAACTCTAACTATACTAGCAGTTATGTTTATCAGATCAATCAGGCCTTGGCAAAAAAAATTTTAATTGTTTTGTATGCATGGTTATACCTAATCTATATGTCAATAGAATGCATATGGAAACACAATGCATGCGGAAACATAAACATGTATGAATATCATGGCTAAAGATGTGAGGCAACACACACCCCCAAACCTAAGGTATGCATTGTCCTTAATGCATGCGAACATATATATATATATATATATATATATATATATATATATATATATATATATATATATATATATATATAAATTAAATGCATGAAAACACATATATACAAAATGAAATACATGATTAAAAATGAGAAAAAATATGCAAGTAAGGAGTTAAGGGGAACAAGACTCCCCTTCGGAACATTCTGGGCGTGAAACCCGAGTCTTTCTTTTGACAAAGCTTCCTCGATATGGACTATAGACTTCTTTCTTTTCAGCTAAGGTTTGAATGCGGCAGTGGATGCTCTCACATCATGGAGTACCTCCTCTATAATCCTCACCGGCTTAGAGGCGGCGAGGACGGTGAGAGCGGAAGAAGATGCTGGCGTGATAGGAGATGCTAGAGGCACCTCGGCCTTGGCATCGACATCACCATCAGATTCCTCGAAGGTTCTAGTCTTGGCAGATTCAACTTGAACATGCGAAACATGGACATTGGTATTAGATTGTTGCGTAGGAGTGTGAACAGATTGCGGGCTAGGCGGAATTCCTTCTGGGACAATGAACTCGACTGGGAACTCTAGGAACGTTGGTAAAGGATCAGTGGCAATGCTGCAAGAGTCGTCCTAAGAGCTTAATCCCTTGAACCAACATATTGACAGACCAGTAGTTCTGCTCCTCAACCCTCTCTAGTTTCTGGAGAATGAGTCTTGTCGCTGAAAAATCTGGGATAGTAATGTCAAGGCTTCAACTTGAAATTAATTGCTTCCACAGTGCAGGGGTAATGGTTCTTTTGAATTTTTTAGTGTTGTTAGATTCTAAATTTGGCACATTATGAAGCATGCAAATTTTAGAGATTAAAGAAGGAAAAAAAACCAGACTACCATTTCTCTTACCAGCACATTTGTAGGTCTTCTCCACAATCAAACAACCCACTTTGATTTTTCTGCCCATCATGATGGAATGCGACAGAGCCATCCGTTCCTATGAAACGGTTTTGTTATGCATGGTTGGCATCAAGTTTGCCTTCAGGAAGTGGTTCCATCCCCTCGGCTGTGGCTTCAGTGCCAATCGTTTCACATTTTGTTTGGCCTTTGATGAAACAATCTATTTTGTGCCAGGCTCGCACGAGTCCTTCAAAATCAGCTTCCTCTTAGCATTATACAAAGATTCAATGAAAGCCAAATTTTCTTCTCTTATACCAACTAACACAAACAAGCAATTAATATACCCTCCATCGAATCAAACACACGTACCTCCTAAAAAAAGAAAAGGTGAGTCTTTTGTGGTGAGATGGGCGTAGAATTCGCGGACGATGGTGGAATCGACCTCTCCTGGCTGTTGGTAAAAGGTCTCCCATTTCTTGACGATGGCAACCAGTTCAGGCGAGTAACCCAAGCTGGACTTGTTCTTGAACTCAAATCCTTTCTTGTAACAGAAGGTACGAGCAGCGAAATTCTTCTTATATTTCTTCTTGATTTCTTTATTGAAGAAAATCTTGAAGGGTGTAGAGGAAGATTCAATGTAAAGAATTTGGGAGAAATTAGAAAAGATTAAGAAATAGATCTTTGGTACTTGCTTTCTTGCCGTGTGAGAGAGAATAAAGAGAGAGTAAAGATTTAGCTTTGTGGAAAATTAGGATTAAATAAAGAGAAGGGGAAATAGTTGAGTTGGTTTAATGGTGAGGTTAGTGGAGGTTATGATGGAGTGGCAGTTATGCGTGTTTAGGGAAGTGGGATGGTGATGGGTTTTTGGATTTAATTGAGGTGATGGCGCGGGAAATAAAAAGAGGTAAAAAAGTTTAGGTTAAAAATTCAAAATGGGGAGATTTAACCTAGGCGGCTTAGGGCTTTTCCCGCTTCAACAAAAATACATATCCCCTTGGGCCTCTCGCATAAGGTTCATGTGTTATCCAATCTTGTGATCATAGGTCTCCAAATACCGGCATGTCCTAGCGAAGCATACTGCCATGGCAAAATTTCATGTACTAACGCTCACACAAAACCTTTCAAATCAGAAAAGAAAATAAAAATAAAAAATGAATAAACTGAAATACCAAAAAGAAAAAAACTAACCTAATTATTTATAATGTTCAAAGGGGATGGCAAAATTAATCAATCTTTGCTAGGAGAATGGTCTCCTTGGCATTACCCTAACTACCTTCACAATAGTGCTTTAGTCTTTGACCGTTCACTTTGAACGTTGTCCTTGTTTTTAAGTCTTTGATATCTACTGCTCCATGAAAATAATGCGTGAAAACTTCAAATGGCCTTGACCATCTGGATTTGAGTTTACATGGAAATAACTTAAGCCTTGAATTGAACAACAACACTCTTTGCCCTTCTTCAAACTGCCTTGGAAAAATTTTGTTTTCATGCCACCTCTTTGTTTTTTTCCTTGTAAAGCTTGGCATTTTAATAGGCTTGTGCTATAAACTCCTCTAATTCATTCAAGTCTAACAGATGTTTCTTACCTGTAGCCCTCCATTCCATGTTCAACTGCTTTGTTACCCAATATGCTCGATGTTCTAACTCCACTAGCAAATGGCATGACTTCCCAAAGGTTGTTTTGTATGCCCACAAGGAATCATCTAGCCTCAAGGACCAGTTCTTCCTTGTTGGGTTCACTGTCTTCTCCAAAATGTTCTTGATTTGCTTGTTTGAGATTTTTGCGTGGCCATTTGTTTGTAGTTGGTAGGTAGTGGAAATTCTTTGCTGGATTCAGTACTTGCACAGAGCTTTAGTGATTAAATAACATTTAAAATGAGTACCTTTATCATGGATGATGGCTCTGGGGCACCGAATCTAGTAAAGATATGCTTGTGTAAGAACTTGGCAACTTCCTTGGCATCATTTGATGGGAGAGCAATCACTTCAACCCACTTTGAGACGTAGTCTACGGCAACAAGTATGTATACATTACCAAATGATGGAGAAAAAAGACTCATAAAGTCGATCCCCTATACATCAAACAACACCATTTGCATGATGTTTTGAAGTGGCAATTGATGTCTGCTGGAAATGTTTCCAGTACTCTATCATCGATCGCATGCCTTGGCAAAATAATAGGCGTCCTTGAACAATATGGGCCAGAAAAATCTTGACTACAACACTTTAGCCACTGTCTTCATTCTAGCAAAGTGTCCTCCATATGGTGTTGCATAGCAAAGCTAAAGTATGTTTTGTTGTTCATCATCTAGCACACAATGGAGAATGACTTAGTTGGCACATTGCTTGAATAAGAATGACTCATCCCAATGATATTGCCGGAAATCATTCAGAAATCGTTTCTTGGCATTATTGGCCAAGTCCGGTGGCAAAATGTTGCTGACCAGTTAGCTTACTATGTCAACATACCATGGCATGGTATTGGTTACAAGCAAGTATTCATCAGGAAACTCATCTCTAATGGCAGCTTTATTACCATCATTATGGTGGTACTCTAACCGAGACAAATGATTAGCTACCTAATTTTCACTTCTCTTCTTATCTCGAATCTCTAGGTCAAACTCTTGCAACAAGAGTGTCCATTGGATCAATCTATGCTTGGCATCCTTCTTGGCTAAAATATACTTGAGTGTCGAATGGTCTATGTATACCACAACTTTACTACCTACCAAGTAAGATATGAATTTTTCGAACGCAAAGACAACTACAAAGAACTCTTTCTCAATTGTGGTGTAATTAAGTTGGGCTTCGTTCAATGTGCAGCTGGCGTAGTAAATGGTATGGAAAATTTTACCACGCCTCTTTCCTAACACAGCTTCAATGGCATAGTCGCTGGCATCACACATGAGCTCGAATGGCTCATTCCAATCTAGTGCCATGACTATAGGGGCATTAATCAACTTGTGTTTTAGTTCCTGAAATGCTTTCAAACAAGAATCATCAAATGCAAAAGTGGTATTCTATTCCAAAATTAAGCATAAAGGTTTATAAACTTTTAAGAAATCTTTAATGAAACAATGTTAAAAACCTGCATGTCCCAAGAAACTTCTATTACCTTTTACACTTGTGGGTGGTGGCAATTTTTTGGTTACCTCTACCTTTGCTATGTCAACTTCTAGTCCTCTCTTGGTCATTTTGTGTCCAAGAACTATGCCCTTCTTCAACATGAAGTGGCATTTTTCCCAGTACAGAACCATGTTTGTTTCAATACATCTCCTCAGAACAAGTTCCAAACTCTGAAAACATTCCTCAGATATTTTTCCAAACACCGAGAAGCCATCCATGAACACTTCTAAGTTGTTCTCAATCATGTCTGAAAAAATTGACATCATGCAACGCTGAAACATTGCTGGGGAATTACACAATCCAAAGGGCATTATTCTAAAAGCGAATGTCCCATATGGACACGAGAACGTAGTTTTCTCTTGATCTTCTGGGCGATAGCAATCTGATTGTAACCCAAGTAGATTTCTAGAAAGCAATAAAATGCCTTACCTGCAAATTTGTCTAACATCTTATCGATGAAAGGCAGTGGAAAGTGGCCCTTCAGTGTGGTATTATTTAGCCTCATGTGATCCATGCGCATTTTTGTTGTTCTGAACTACGATCATTCCTCCCTTCTTTGGCACATATTACACCGGGCTAACCCGCGAGCTATAAAAAATGGGATAAATTATCACGACATCTAGCCACTTTATGACTTCTTTCTTGATTACCTCTTTCATGCTAGGATTCAGTCTCCTCTGGGCCTCGATTGTTTTGCCATGGTAATCCTCCAGAATGATTTTATGCATACAGATTGTGGGGCTTATCCCTCTGATATCAGCAAGGGTCCATCCCACAACTTGCTTGTGATTGCCTAATGTCTCCAGTAATCTCTCCTCGTGGTCATCCGTCAAATCAGCGACAATGATCATTGGCAAAGTGGTATTGTCTCCTAGGTAAGCATATTTAAGGTGGCTTGGCAAAGTTTTCAGTTCCGATGGTCCTCAATGGATGGTTTAGGTGCCTTGATTTCTCTGCCAGCCAACTCAAGTGGCTCAGGTCTCTCGAAATAACTCATGATCTTACTCAGCATGGTTGGTTCCTCAAATTCTTCACTCGTCATGTCCTTATCATCCAGTTCTCTGGCATCATCATCAGAGTCTTGGCAAATTTGTGTTATGTCCATAGTGAAAATGGATTCCATCATCTCAACAGCTTGGCATTCCTTAGGTTCATTTGCATACTTAAGATCTTGAAACACGTTAAACTTAACATGTTGGTCATTCATACGCACAGTAAGCTCACCTTTTTGAACATCAATTAAAGTCCTACCTGTGGCAAGGAATGGTCTTCCAAAAATTATCGAGACATTGTCATCGACCTCATATTCTAAAATAATAAAATTAGCAAGAAATATAATTTCATCTTCCTTTACCAACACATCCTCAATCTTACCCTTATGATGTGCATAAAATCCATCTGCTAGATGAAGTGTTATCGTGGTAGGCCTTGCTTCAATACCAAGCTTTCTAAAAACTGACATTGGCATCAAATTGATGTTGGCTCCCAAGTCACACAATGCTTTGCCCATGAATCTGCTGCCAATCGTGTAGGGAATAGTGAAACTTCTCAGATTTTTTAGTTTCGGTGGAAAGCTATTGGTTATCATTGCACATCATCCTTCATAAGAGAAACAATCTCGAAATCACCCAACTTTCTTTTTCTGATAATATGTCCTTCATGAATTTGACATAGTTGGGCATTTGTTCGAGAGCTTCTACTAATGGTATGTCGATTTGCAACTATTTAACAACTTCTAAGAAGCACTTAAATTGTTGGTCTTGCTTCTTTTTTTCTAGAGTCTTTATGGAAAAGCTGGTGGTGGATAAGAAAATGCTGGCTCCACTGGCTTTTCCAAGGTAGTGTTGGCATCAGATTGACGTTTGGCATTGGATATCGGTCTGGCATCATCAGTTTTGCCTCTTCTTTCTTAGCTTCATTGGGTTCATCTATTGGCATCAACTTATCGTCTTGCCAATTAGTTGATTATTTGACAAGCATCTCAGTCTCGCATTGTTTGCCACTTCGAAGAGTTAATGCTTTGCATTGTTCTCTCCCTTTTTGCCGAGCATCCTCCATATCACTTGGTAAATTTCCTCGGGGTCTATTTCTGAGTGCATTGGCAATATGCCCTAGCTAAACCTCCAAGTTTTGCATAGATACTACTAAACGCTGGATGGTTGCATCATTTCACTCCATGTAATCAGTTAGAGTATTCCCCTTGTTAGATCTTTATCCTTGTTGAAAATTGTGTTGTGCTCTCTGTGGCATTACATTCTGGTTAAAGCATGGCAATGCATTATTGTTCTACTATTGAGCATTGAATTGGTTACCGCTTTGATTTGTCCATGAAAAGTTTGGATGCTAATTCCAACCTGCATTGTAAGTATTAGAGTGTGGGTTAAAATGAAATTGCCAACAAAATTTATCGATTCAAGGTTTGATGGGCATTCATCCACATGATGACCCTCTCCACAAATAGTGCAGAAAAGTTATGGTGCCTTTTACTTCTTGAACTCCATTAGGCTTTTGCATTGCTTTCACTATGTTAGTGAGGTTAGAAATTTGAACATTGATAGATGACAAGGTATCAAGCTCCAATTTTCCAGCGACTTTTGTTCTGGTTCCAATCTGGCACTAGGATACTAAAGGTCATTGGTGGAAATCCTTTCAAGGATGTCAAATGCCTTCGTGCAATTTTTTTCTAGTAATGAACCATTTTTCGAAGCATCAACCACAATCCTAACATGAGCATTGAGTCCATTATAAAAGGTCTCTATTTGGGTCCAAGTAGGAAATCCATGCTTGGGACACCTCCTCAACAAGTCCTTAAAATGCTCCCAGGCATCATACAAAGTCTCATCACCAGCATGCTTAAAAGTAATAATTTCACTTCGTAACTTGGCATTAAGTTTAGGTGGCTGGAATCTTAGAAGGAACTTCTGGCATAATTCTGCCCATGAAGTAATTAAACCAGGTGGCAAAGAACTTAGCCAAGTTTTTGCTCTATCTCTCAGAGAAAATGAGAATAATCTCAACTTCATTGTCTCTTCAGATACACTAGGTTGTTGAAATAGTTGGCAAACCTCCATGAATTGCTTCAAGTGTTGCCTTGGGTCTCCAATAGGTGATCAATCAAATTGACCTACATTCAAAAGCTTATGTATCATTACCGATTTGAGTTCAAAATTAACTATATTTACCTCTAAACCAATTAGCACTAGCATCAAATTGTCCATATTTCTCAGATTTTCCTGATTGTTGGCATTATTTTCGATTCCACCATTACCATTTAGAGCCATTTCTCTAAGTTTCTTTTTCAACCTGCGTAGGTTTCTTTCAATTTCTGGATCGTATGGTCAATCTTCTACCGCAATTCACCTTCTAGTTATACACCAAGCAAAACAAAATAAGTAAAAATAAATAAACACAAGTTCAGGTACCGTTTGTGTACTTTACCCAAGTTTTAATCTTTACTCCTAAGGGGTAGATTCACTCCCGAAGTAAGCTCATCTACTTAAACATATTCTGTCGAAGCTTATCACCTTAGTACCTAGCAATTAATCGTTATCTCCTAAGTATGTTAAGATATTAAGAGATAATAAGCATGCAATGCCAACTGTCGTATAGCAAACAATTGAAAAAATTAAGCACTAGCTAGATTGACAAAAATGCCAAGGCATTCAATTATTAAAAGCTGAAAAATAGCTTAGCGTTCATCGCAAAAACATCCCCGACCAACTTAAGAAATTTAGTTCATGGTTGGAGTAACCATCAACACCAAATCATTTTTAACAAACACCATCGTAAAAATTAGAATTAAAGCAAAAGAGAAATGGACAAAGAAGGAGGTCATTTGATGCATCCCTTAAATGGATCTAGAGCTCTCGGTCTTAGCCTGGTCGAACCACAGTTTGCCCTCTTCATCACGGTGCAACCTCCTTGATTGAGTCGATCCTTGGTTCATCATTGGGATTCCTTTAAATAGGCACTTGTGGAAACCCTAGATTGGGTTTGAATTTGAATGTTGGTTACGCACTTGAGATAAGCGTGTTATCCTCTTTATCCTCTTATCTACTTCTTCCTCTTATCTTCATGGTGCCACATATTTTTATCTTTAGAATAAAACTTAGCTTTTATGAGAGGAAGAAAGCAGTGGAACGAATCAAGAAAAGTTTGTCATCAAACTTTGAATGGGGACAGTCTCTAGTTCGCTCCAATTTTTATATAAAAAATTTGGCATGGGCATTTTACCCGATCTGGTCGGGTTCTGACCCGACTTGAGATTAAAGTATAATTTTTTCATATATTTTTAGGGATATTCGCAATAATGCTCTCTCTTTGCATATTATTTTACAATTAGGTTATTAAAATCAATTTTTTACAATTAGGTCCTTAAGATTTACTATTTTTTAAATAGATCGGGTCGAGTTCAGATTTAAGTATATAATTTTCAGGATAGGTCAGACTTTTTAAAAGATGAGATCAGATCGAATTTAGGATAAATATTTTCGAGTTAGCCGAAACCCCAACCTGTCCATCCATATAAAAAACTGGTATTTGTAGAAATAAAGCCAAACAAAGACTAATATAATATACATGAGTTTATCTTCAATAAGAGTTTTGCAGCTTTGATTAAAAAAAAAGTTTTGTAGGTATTCGGCATTAACTTTGTGAACCCTAGAAAACCAAGGCTAATCCTGACCATCACCTTGGAACCTTATGTAACAACACAAATCAAATAACCAAAATTTTTTAGAGAGGAAGAAATATATTATAGCAAAGATAAGGAAGAAGCATAAGTGAGAGAGGAAGAAGCATGATTTTCATTCAGGATTTTGATAACCAACAATACAAACCTTTCTCCTCTTTTAACCTTAAGCTGATAAGACGATCGTGTTTTATCTATTAACAGGCCTCAATATGCTGTGTTTCACTAACAATAGCTAATAGCCTAATTAAAACATTAACAGAAAATAACAAAAAAATTAAAAGAACCTCCAACGATCGTAAAACAGATTTAGTTCGTGACAATGCTCTCTTCTTCAGAAAATCCTTGACCTCAAGGATTGAAGTTTAGGAATCGTTGCTTCAAGTGATGGAGTATCTCTCAAGTAGTATCTTTAGGGAAAGATTTCGACCACTCAATCAATACTTGTGTTACAGCCTTGTTCCCCCTCTTCCTTATCATCCTCTCCAAAATTCTCAATGGTTCTTTACTAATATTGCCATCAGCATCAATGATAGGCAAATCATTTTGAATTTGGTCACTTCCCACCCTTTTCTTCAATTGTGATACGTGAAACACTAGATGTACCTTAGAGTCATCTGGTAATTTGAGTCTGTACGCCACTACTCCCATACGATTAGTGATAAGGAAGGGACCAAATCACCTTGGAGTCAATTTCTGTCCAGTTCTCACACAAACAGATTGTTGCATGTAGGGTTGCAACTTCAAGAAGACCCAATCTCCTAGCTGAAAATCACAGTCCTTCCTCTTTTTGTTCGCCTGGTTTTTCATTCTATCTTGAGCTCTATGGAGATGAAGTTTCAGCATTTTGATGGCAGCTTCCCTCATTTGCAAGCTTTTGTCAACAGCTGCTACCATTAAATGAATAGGTGGTGGCTGTCCATACAAATCCTAATAAGAAGTCACTTGAATTGTTGAATGAAAGGTTGTATTATACCACCATTCTGCCAAATGTAACCATTTTGCCCACTCTCTAGGCCTCTTCCTTGTCATGCATCTGACGTATGTCTTTAGGCTCTGATTCACTCGTTCTGTTTGACCATCAGACTCTGGATGGTAAGCTGTCAAAGCATTCACCCTGTAACCCCCGTAGCCCGGTCTGGACGGTTGACCCGAACTACGAAGATTACACGGGGAAAACCAAAGTCAACCCGAAAGTCAACCTTGATTAACGACCCTTTTTTTTTCTTTTTAATCTTGTCTAGATGCACATTAACCTTAGATGTGATCGCACAAACACCATGCTCAAAGATCACAACCATCAGAGATCAAACAGGGACCCAATTGAACAAATTACAACTTTAGGGACCAAATTGTAATTTCTGAAAACTTTAAGGACTTAACCAGATTTTAAGTTACCAACTTAAAATTAATCAGGTTTCATGCTTCCCTGCCAAATTTCAGCTCAAACGGACACCCCGAACTCATACAATTGCACAAACAAGTTTCAGGACCAAAATGCAAACATTTTGAAACATTTAACCGCCCATGTCAGCCCCAACGGTCACCCGTTCCGAAACAGGCCAAGCCCGTTCCGAAACACGGGGCCGTTCCGCAACGCGTTCCGCAACGGGGGTCTGGCAGAATGCCTTCCGTTTCGGAACGGTGGCACCCGTTTCGGACGCCTGGGTTCATGCAGGGCACCCGTTCCGAAACGGTGTTACCTGTTCCGAAACGCCTAGCCCAGAATGCTGCATTTTGCTCACTCAAACACACAATTGATCATTCAAACATGCTCCAAAAGCCACCAAACTTTACCAACATGCAATTCAACATAAAAGAGACATACTTGTATCAACAATTCAACAGAAACACAACATATAAGAAAAACCCCAAATCTATAGGCATGCTTCCTACACAAGCAACCATTTAGGCACAAACCTTCCAATTCAAACTCATTAAAGCCAATTCATGTTCCAACAACATTAGCAACAACATTTAAACATTCTTGATCAAACATATACGATCACATACACAACAACCCGAGAGATTCTACCCCATTGCCCTTATTAACTATAGCTATTCACCGAGACATACATCTCCATTGGAGTCCACCTTGAATCCCTTGCTCCTTGCTGTCCAAACTTCAAGAATCTGCATTGATGGACAAAAAGGAGCGTAAGCACATAATGCTTAGTGAGGAATGCTCAAAACCAAAACACCATCAATGCAGCGGGTCATTAAAACACTTTTAAAACAAACCCAATTTGATTACCAAAACCATGTTTGAAAACCCTTTTCAACATCAAGCTCAAATCATACATAATCACCATAAGCCAAGCTTAAACAAAACCATGGAAAACACTCTCATTTCACAACATACCTTTCTTAAACTTGAAAACCATATCAAGCAAGAAACCTTTTAAAACCATAGCTCAAATATTCTATCACATGCATTTAACCAAGGCAACATAAAAACCATAACATCATCTTCACATGCCTTTAAAAACAAGTCTTACAAGACTCCAATGCAACATAGATATTTCATGCTCACATGCATCATTTACCAAATGATAACCAACACTTGTTCACCTTAACAAGTAACATGCATTCACTAGCATCATACACTATTCATGCAACAATGCATCTTTTCAAGCATCTCATGCTTCACATGCAATCATGCATCAATCCAAGCATCTCATGCTTCACATGCAACCATGCATCATTTCAAGCATCTCATGCTTCACTATGATCAAGAACATTACATTGGCTTCCAATTGATCAACCACATTCACTTTCCAACTCAACAACCCGATCGGATACGCGGATTCCGATGTATGGACTTTTAAACACCATACAACCTTAGCTTTTTCCCCAAGGTTCCCATGTATGGACTTTAAACCACCATACAACCTTGACATGCACAAGATTCTCCCGTATGGACTTTTAACCACCATACAACCTTTGCATAACCGATTGGTAGTTGTAGAACATCACTAACGAGATCCGGGACATCCCACACAAGATCCACACATGGACTTAACACTGCCATTGTGATCTCAACAAGCACAAGGTTCTCACATATGGACTTTGAACCACCATATAACCTTTGCTCAACCAAGGTCCTCGAATGGGCAACACCTCCATTATGACCTCATCAACCAAGGTCCTCGAGTGGGCAACAACCTCCACTATGACCTCATCTCGTTAGGATACTTGAAGGGAGCTTATCAGGTCCACTCTTGACCACTCCACCTCCAAGGCGACTTAATTCACGGTGCACCCAATCCTATAGCCGGCTAACTATATCCGATCAACAAACCAAGAACCGCTTACATCACTTGCCAATATAACCATATTACCATATTAATCCAATGTTCCACATGCATAAACATAATGCAAAGCCATCACACATTAGCCCAATGATTCACATGCATAACCAATATGCAAAACCATTACCTCATTAATCCAATGATTCACATGCATAACCAATATGCAAAAGGTAACATTTAACATCATCAATTCACTGTTTTAAAGCATCATACAAAGCCATTGAAACACCATGCAACATCATGCATCAAAACCACATTTTCAATATACAAAACCAATGATCCCTTACCTTGAGCATCCTTCTCAAATGACTTTCAAAACCAGCATTAAACCATGCTAAAAACATGCTTACAAAACAGAATTAAACCATGCAAAACACATGCATTTCAATCATCAACCACATTTGCTTTTAAAACCAAATCACACACAATTCAAGAGCAAAACCCATTCACTTACTCTTGAGCTTAGCAAAGTTGTTTAGACTTACACTAAGCTCCCAAAAACCTTCAAACCTTGTTTTAAAAGTTGAAATCCCAACTTCACTCACCGATAACCAAAACAAGACTAGCCAACAAGCCTTCCAAGCTTCCGAAACCTTCCGCAAACACCTCCAAAGCTCACGGATCAAACTCCCCTGTTTCAAGCACACAAAAACAGAACATTAATGCATCCTTATGCATTAAAACACCAGCAACAACAACACAACTCACTGCTCATCACAAATCTAACAATTTGGCTACCAAACACAACCGAAATCACCTCCAAACACTCCCAAAACTTAACCCAGCCAAGATCCATCACCTCTAACCATTTTTATACATCAATTAACATACAAAATGATCACAACCACGTCCTTATACCTCCAGGTATAACAGATCACCAAAAACACTCCAAAAACAACCAAAAACTCAAGCCAAACTTAGGAAATTCAACCTATTCGGGATTACATTGATTAAACCTCAACTTCTAATCAATTTAACATTCATTTAACATCATTTTGACACTCCAAAACACTGCCCAAACAGATCACACGAAAATTTCACCAAAATCACCAAATCTTGCATTTTAGCCAAAAATCAAGATCTCAATTAAAAAGCCATTTACAAAACATAAATCAAGGATTGAGAACTTAGGAATTTCAGTAAAGAACTGATAGTTTAGAGGAGAAGGACGTTCTTACCTCCAAACTTGAATTTCTCCATTTTAGAGCCAAAAAGCTTGATGAAACAACTTGCAAATTGAGAGGTTTTGTTGATGAGATGATTAGGAATCAAATGAGAGTTGAAATGAGAGATTTAGATGTCAAAATCAGAGAAAGAAATCTGGAGAATTTTGTTTGGGTTGAGAGAAACTGAGAAAAAAGGAAAATTGAGAGAAAATGGAAAATTAGTTATGAAATTGGTTAAAATGATTTCCCTCCCTTTCTTAATCTTTAAAAATCAGAATAAAGCCTTAAAATATCTTAGAAAAATCTGGAGAAATCCTTTTTGGAATAATAGCTCCTTAAAGATTCAAAGTTTCAATCCTTTATAAAACTGTCCCGCAACTTTCAAAAATTACATTTTGGTCACTAGCCAAAATGTCAACCTTCCGAACCTCATTTTCCAAAATTGATTTCACAGTTCACTTATATATATTAAAAGATGATTTTAGAACATTTTTCCATATTTTTAATGCAACCCGAACTAGGCTTTCCTAAATTCACTCTTATATATTCGATTAGCACTTTGACCGAACCGGTCAACACCCAAAACTTCTGAGCCCAAAACCGGGGCGTTACAACTCTCCCCCCCTTAGGAAATTTCGTCCTCGAAATTTCAACCGGCGAAAAGAGAACCACAACCTTCTCAAAGCAACACACAAGACAACACAACCACCTCAACTTCACTGAACACATTCCACACAAAACCTCCACCATACACTGTTCACAAATCCAAACTCTCAAGGTAACCACGACTTAACTTTCCACATAACCGGACTGTACACAACCCCAACACCAACCTGAAGAACTTCAGCTCTTACAGCAGACAACACTGTAACACACAACTCCCAAGACTTGTTCACACAGAGACAACAACCAATCCAACTCAGCCACTAGGCAACCTCTCTGCTTCTAAAACTCTTGCGACTCCCAAACCTCTTCCAAAGATTTTCTCAACAAGCAAAAATCCTTAAACATCAACTGTTTACTCAAACTCCTCAACGAAGCTGACAATCCTTCATATCTGCCAAAAACATTACCATAACAACTCACCAGGACTACTCACCCAGATACCAAAAATTACTTCACAACCCCAACTTGAAACCGTCAGCCGTTCCACACACCACCAACTGACTTCAAACGGAACTTTCTTAACCACAACCAGCCAACCACTTCTCACAAGAACCCAAACAACCAACGAAAACCTTCGATCTTTCACAGCCCTTTCACTACAAACTTCAACCAGAACTCTTGCATTACCAGAACATTACTTAACCAAAACACACATAACAGCTTCTGAACTCCTCAAAGGTTGCTAAGAACCATCACAACCCTTTCACAACAACATAAAAGCTAAACTACTTCAGCACTTGGGAACTCAACCACTAAGCTGCAACATCACTTAACACCAAGGAACTACCACTTCCTTTTAGCTAAACAAACCACTTAACCGATACTAACCTCAACTGATACCCTTCACTACCAAACCACTAAACTCTCTGAGCATCAACACTATCCTTCTACCAACAGGCTATTCCACTCTCACTATCACTAGCAACTAGTTTACCCAACTCCAACACTTCTAACTCTCACTCAGCACCAAACAACCTCTAAAAACCCATCATCCCACCTAATCCAACCACAACACTAACAGATTTGATTAGTTATTAGCGAGCGTGAACATCGTATGCATGATCACCTACATGCCCTATCAATGCCTGATGTACATGTATGCAAAACCTCTAGTGTCATGCCATATGTATGCATGGACCAACATATATAATATAGCATATAACAATGATTTTAACTGTGCATGAATGCCAGTTCACACCCTCCAATAACATCCTCAAGATCTGTCTAAGAACAACTTCCTAACTCACCTTTAACTTATCTAACTCCATCATACCAACAACCCTTAACCAGAAGATACTTACCCAAGCCTTCTTCACACCCAAGATATCACCAAACCACAACTACCATTACCCCAAACATACTAGCAACAAAACTAGACTTACCACACAAGGAAACCAACAGAAACCAAACTAAGGCAACTAAGCAAAGATCACTTAACAAGGTTACCTGAAAGCACAACACCATCCTGAAGCTTCATCAGACGAGCTCTCTTCCTTGCGGAACCATCATCCTCCTACCGCACCATTGCAGCACCAGCTAACACACCAGGGTCACCACCAACTCCTTGCAATAAAGAACCTTGGCTATTCCGGGCCAACATCAAACAATCACGCCTCATGTGTCCAGCAGACCCACATTTCCAGCAAACTTCATTTCCCAAACTCTTCACAACCTTCTGCTTTTTCTACCACCTCTGAACCTTGCCCCGGCCGTGCCCACGACCTTTCAAAGATCCTTTGGCTATCACCAAAGCTGACTTCACTCCATGAGGACAATCACGCTTAACATGAACTTTAGAACAACAATTCCAGCAAACACCTACGCCCCAACAATTTCCAACATGTTGCCTTTTACAACGATCACACACAGATGGCTGAGCCTCTACTCCTTGCTCAAGCAACACTTGCCCCACAACAGCACTACCCGCGCCTTGCTTAACCCCTGGAAATTCCCTTCCAAGATACCTTTCATAAAAGGCCGATACAAAGAAATCTCAGTCAATATCATGGATATGTGACGCCACCGCCACAGATGTCCACCAGGCACAAGCATCCTCCAGCATCAAAGAAACAACGCTCCCCAGCTTACAGGCATAATCACAGCCTTCCTGATCCAAAATCAGAATCACACTGGCCAACCAGGCCTCAAACATCTCCGGTGTAGAACCATGATACTCCACAGCACCCAAATCAAACAAACGCTGCTTCGACAAACCTTCACATCTAGCCAGCACATCCACTGACTTTACCTCAACCGCAGCCCGAGATGTTCCCAACACCTCCTGAACCACAGATAATGAACTTTTCATTACAAAACCAGCTTCTTTCCCTTGCCTTACCACTTCAACTCCAGGCACAGAAGACTGAGACAAAACACCTTTACAAAAGGGTGAATTCTTTGCCTTAACAACCTGCCCCAAGGCAGCAACCATCTCCTCCATCCGCCAATCTTTCATCGACCTTGCCATACCACTAACAACAATAAACATACAATCACAACAAGCAAACAAACCAGTTAGACCAGCATTAAGCAAGGATTCAAACTCCAACTCCAAAATAACACAATAGCTATATTAATAAGGCAATGGGTACCCCGAATCCTCCCCTTTACATGACATAACAGTCAACACAACATGGATATCACAACATCAAGCATATCAACAACATACCTTGATCATGCTTACACCAAACAACATCCAATTGCACCAGCATATTAGCAACATATCATGCTCAATACACATTCACCAAGCATAACATCAGCTCATAGCATCAGCACATATCCACATAAACTCAACCAAGATTCATAACCACAAACATGCTTGCATACATCAGCAACATGCTCAGAAACATCAACAGCATACTCAAAAACACATGTCCCAACCAACTTTCAACCACATAACAAGGTAACATCAAACACATATCACAACTTACCGTTTTCCCCAACCTTCGCAACTCGGCTCTGATACCACCAAATGTAACCCCCGTAGCCCGGTCTGGACGGTTGACCCGAACTACGAAGATTACACGGGGAAAACCAAAGTCAACCTGAAATTCAACCTTGATTAACGACCCTTTTTTTTCTTTTTAATCTTGTCTAGATGTACATTAACCTTATATGTGATCGCACAAACACCATGCTCAAAGATCACAACCATCAGAGATCAAACAGGGACCCAATTGAACAAATTACAACTTTAGGGACCAAATTGTAATTTCTGAAAACTTTAAGGACTTAACCAGATTTTAAGTTACCAACTTAAAATTAATCAGGTTTCATGCTTCCCTGCCAAATTTCAGCTCAAACAGACACCCCGAACTCATACAATTGCACAAACAAGTTTCAGGACCAAAATGCAAACATTTTAAAACATTTAACCGCCCATGTCAGCCCCCAACGGTCACCCGTTCCGAAATAGGCCAAGCCCGTTCCGAAACACGGGGCCGTTCCGCAACGCGTTCCGCAACGGGGGTCTGGCAGAATGCCTTCCGTTTCGGAACGGTGGCACCCGTTTCGGACGCCTGGGTTCATGCAGGGCACCCGTTCCGAAACGGTGTTACCTGTTCCGAAACGCCTAGCCCAGAATGTTGCATTTTGCTCACTCAAACACACAATTGATCATTCAAACATGCTCCAAAAGCCACCAAACTTTACCAACATGCAATTCAACATAAAAGAGACATACTTGCATCAACAATTCAACAGAAACACAACATATAAGAAAAACCCCAAATCTATAGGCATGCTTCCTACACAAGCAACCATTTAGGCACAAACCTTCCAATTCAAACTCATTAAAGCCAATTCATGTTCCAACAACATTAGCAACAACATTTAAACATTCTTGATCAAACATATACGATCACATACACAACAACCCGAGAGATTCTACCCCATTGCCCTTATTAACTATAGCTATTCACCGAGACATACATCTCCATTGGAGTCCACCTTGAATCCCTTGCTCCTTGCTGTCCAAACTTCAAGAATCTGCATTGATGGACAAAAAGGAGCGTAAGCACATAATGCTTAGTGAGGAATGCTCAAAACCAAAACACCATCAATGCAGCGGGTCATTAAAACACTTTTAAAACAAACCCGATTTGATTACCAAAACCATGTTTGAAAACCCTTTTCAACATCAAGCTCAAATCATACATAAACACCATAAGCCAAGCTTAAACAAAACCATGGAAAACACTCCCATTTCACAACATACCTTTCTTAAACTTGAAAACCATATCAAGCAAGAAACCTTTTAAAACCATAGCTCAAATATTCTATCACATGCATTTAACCAAGGCAACATAAAAACCATAACATCATCTTCACATGCCTTTAAAAATAAGTCTTACAAGACTCCAATGCAACATAGATATTTCATGCTCACATGCATCATTTACCAAATGATAACCAACACTTGTTCAACTTAACAAGTAACATGCATTCACTAGCATCATACACTATTCATGCAACAATGCATCTTTTCAAGCATCTCATGCTTCACATGCAATCATGCATCAATCCAAGCATCTCATGCTTCACATGCAACCATGCATCATTTCAAGCATCTCATGCTTCACTATGATCAAGAACATTACATTGGCTTCCAATTGATCAACCACATTCACTTTCCAACTCAACAACCCGATCGTATACGCGGATTCCGAGCGTTGTCCCTACGCTCCCTACACCCTACCAATCCAAGGTCCTCGAATGGGCAACACCTCCATTATGACCTCAACAACCAAGGTCCTCGAGTGGGCAACAACCTCCACTATGACCTCATCATCCTAAGGTTCCCATGTATGGACTTTTAAACACCATACAACCTTAGCTTTTTCCCCAAGGTTCCCATGTATGGACTTTTAACCACCATACAACCTTGACATGCACAAGATTCTCCCGTATGGACTTTTAACCACCATACAACCTTTGCATAACCGATTGGTAGTTGTAGAACATCACTAACGAGATCCGGGACATCTCACACAAGATCCACACATGGACTTAACACTGCCATTGTGATCTCAACAAGCACAAGGTTCTCACATATGGACTTTGAACCACCATATAACCTTTGCTCAACCAAGGTCCTCGAATGGGCAACACCTCCATTATGACCTCATCAACCAAGGTCCTCGAGTGGGCAACAACCTCCACTATGACCTCATCTCGTTAGGATACTTGAAGGGAGCTTATCCGGTCCACTCTTGACCACTCCACCTCCAAGGCGACTTAATTCACGGTGCACCCAATCCTATATCCGGCTAACTATATCCGATCAACAAACCAAGAACCGCTTACATCACTTGCCAATATAACCATCTTACCATATTAATCCAATGTTCCACATGCATAAACATAATGCAAAGCCATCACACATTAGCCCAATGATTCACATGCATAACCAATATGCAAAACCATTACCTCATTAATCCAATGATTCACATGCATAACCAATATGCAAAAGGTAACATTTAACATCATCAATTCACTGTTTTAAAGCATCATACAAAGCCATTGAAACACCATGCAACATCATGCATCAAAACCACATTTTCAATATACAAAACCAAGGATCCCTTACCTTGAGCATCCTTCTCAAATGACTTTCAAAACCAGCATTAAACCATGCTAAAAACATGCTTACAAAACAGAATTAAACCATGCAAAACACATGCATTTCAATCATCAACCACATTTGCTTTTAAAACCAAATCACACACAATTCAAGAGCAAAACCCATTCACTTACTCTTGAGCTTAGCAAAGTTGTTTAGACTTACACTAAGCTCCCAAAAACCTTCAAACCTTGTTTTAAAAGTTGAAATCCCAACTTCACTCACCGATAACCAAAACAAGACTAGCCAACAAGCCTTCCAAGCTTCCGAAACCTTCCGCAAACACCTCCAAAGCTCACGGATCAAACTCCCCTGTTTCAAGCACACAAAAACAGAACATTAATGCATCCTTATGCATTAAAACACCAGCAACAACAACACAACTCACTGCTCATCACAAATCTAACAATTTGGCTACCAAACACAACCGAAATCACCTCCAAACACTTCCAAAACTTAACCCAGCCAAGATCCATCACCTCTAACCATTTTTATACATCAATTAACATACAAAATGATCACAACCACGTCCTTATACCTCCAGGTATAACAGATCACCAAAAACACTCCAAAAACAACCAAAAACTCAAGCCAAACTTAGGAAATTCAACCTATCCGGGATTACATTGATTAAACCTCAACTTCTAATCAATTTAACATTCATTTAACATCATTTTGACACTCCAAAACACTGCCCAAACAGATCACACGAAAATTTCACCAAAATCACCAAATCTTGCATTTTAGCCAAAAATCAAGATCTCAATTGAAAAGCCATTTACAAAACATAAATCAAGGATTGAGAACTTAGGAATTTCAGTAAAGAACTGATAGTTTAGAGGAGAAGGACGTTCTTACCTCCAAACTTGAATTTCTCCATTTTAGAGCCAAAAAGCTTGATGAAACAACTTGCAAATTGAGAGGTTTTGTTGATGAGATGATTAGGAATCAAATGAGAGTTGAAATGAGAGATTTAGATGTCAAAATCAGAGAAAGAAATCTGGAGAATTTTGTTTGGGTTGAGAGAAAATGAGAAAAAAGGAAAATTGAGAGAAAATGGAAAATTAGTTATGAAATTGGTTAAAATGATTTCCCTCCCTTTCTTAATCTTTAAAAATCAGAATAAAGCCTTAAAATATCTTAGAAAAATCTGGAGAAATCCTTTTTGTAATAATAGCTCCTTAAAGATTCAAAGTTTCAATCCTTTATAAAACTGTCCCGCAACTTTCAAAAATTACATTTTGGTCACTAGCCAAAATGTCAACCTTCCGAACCTCATTTTCCAAAATTGATTTCACAGTTCACTTATATATATTAAAAGATGATTTTAGAACATTTTTCCATATTTTTAATGCAACCCGAACTAGGCTTTCCTAAATTCACTCTTATATATTCGATCAGCACTTTGACCGAACCGGTCAACACCCAAAACTTCTGAGCCCAAAACCAGGGCGTTACACACCCTGACTCCCAATTTATCAAACAACCCCTTCCAAAAGATGTTCATAAACACATTGTCTATATCATAAATGATGGTACTAGGAAGTCCATGCAACTTAAACACATTCTCTAAGAAGATTTTAGTCACATCCTTTGTTGTGAATGGATGTGATAAGGCAATAAAATGGATGTACTTACTCAATCTATCAACCACCACAAATATACAGTCTTTCTTCTGAGATTTTGGTAATCCCTCCACAAAGTCCATACTAATTGAAGACCACATTGTGTCTGGTATATGTAAAGGTTGTAATAAGCCTCTAGGGTGATGTAAGTTCCCTTTGTTTCTTTGACACACCATACATTCCCTCACCATACTTTTAACATCTTTCTTAAGACCCTTCTAATAAAAATAGTAGTCAATCTATGAATAGCAGCATGTGCTCCTAAATGGCCCCCAATGGCACTCCCATGAAAAAACAACATCAATTCCCTTCTCAATTCAGTATTGTTTCCCACTACTGGCTTCTCTCTTCTCTTCAAAGTTCCCCCATCCCATCTATACTTAGGGTGTTTATTAGATCCACCTTCTATAGCTTGGATAATCTTATTCAACTTTGCATCCTTCTCCCAAGTTTCAGCCACCCTACTCAACACTTCATAAGTTATATGACAGACTCCCATTGTTTGGAAGCTTCCAATTTTAGGTTTTCTGGATAAAAAAACATCTGCCATTGTGTTGTATTTCCATCCTATACTGCACTTCATAGTTGAACCTCATCATTTTGACTACCCATTTCTGTTGGAAAGGAGTGATTGCTTGATTCTCAGCCAAAATTTTAAGACTGTGGTGGTCAATCTTGATTTTAAAATGCCTCCCAACTAAATATGATGACCACTTCTTCACTGTCATCAAGGCTGCAAGCATTTCTTTTTCATAAACTGATAACCCTCTGTGCCTTACTCTCAATTCTTTATTGAAGAATGCTAGAGGCCTTCCTTGTTGTACCAGCATAGCCCCTACTCCCAAGTCAGATGCATCAGTTACTCTAGAATAAAATCTGGTAATGCAAGAACTGGAGCGGAACACATAGCTTCCTTAAGTTGCTGGAAAGCCAATTCCTCTTTATTTCCCCATTTCCAAGCTCCCTTCTTCAACAAGTTTGTTAGGGGTCTAGCAATGCAACCATACCCCTTAACAAATCTTTTGTAGTATCCTGAATGCCCCAAAAATTCCCCCAAGTCCTTCACTATTTCAGGAGTAGGCCATGTCATTATGCTTTCCACCTTGGATTTATCCATTGAGATTGTCCCACCAGATATGACATAACCTAGATAATCCACTTCATTTGATGCAAAACAATATTTGGATCTCTTTGCATATAACTGATTAGCCTTCAAAATACTCAACACTTCCTTCAAATGTTCTAAATGAGATGGCCAATCCACAGAGTAAAACAATATATCATCAAAGAACACCAAAACAAACTTCCTTAACTATTTCTTGAAGACTTTATTCATAATCCCTTGGAAGGTAGTTGAAGCATTTGTCAACCCAAAGAGCATCACTAAAAACTCATAGTGACCCTCATGTGTTCTGATTGCTTTTTTGGGGATATTAGACTCTATCATCCTGATTTGGTGATAGCAAAATCTCAAATCTAACTTGGAAAAGTAGGTGGCAGCTCCCAGTTCATCCAACAATTCTTCAATTGCAGCATAGGGAAACTATCCTTAATAGTCACCTGATTCAATTTCTTATAATCAATACACATCCTCCAAGATCCGTCTCTTTTCTTTACCATGACAACTTGTGAAGAAAAAGCACTACTGCTATCTCTGATGATCCCTGATTGCAACATCTCTTCCACCAGCCTCTCAATCTCATCTTTTTGGTTGGAAGGGTGTCTGTAAGGTTTAACCTTTACCACAGCTTTCTCACCAGTCAATTCAATCTTGTGGTCATGTCCCTCTCAGGAGGTAACCCCATTGGTTCATCAAAAATTTCCTTGAACTCTTGTAACAATTTCTAGACCTCTGCCTTCACAAAATTGTCTTCAGATTTCATTTCCAAATGAGGATTCAGCATCCAGACACTAGCAGTACAAGGACCCTTATTGTTCCTCAATAACTTGTCACATACTTTAGAATCTATCGTTTTCAAAGGTTGAAGATGGCAGCCTTGTAACTCTATCTCCCTTTCTTTGTTTTTGAATATCATACTCAATTCAGAGAAGTCCCACTAAATATTCCCCAATTGTGATAACCACTGAACTCCCAAAATTACATCACAATTTTTCATAAGAAGAATCAGAAAATTAAAAATAAAAGATGCTTCCTGACTTTTCCATTCCACTTCTTTGCATTCCCCTAAGGTGGTCACCCAATTACCATCAACATCTGTCACTTTCAATTGTTTCTGTCTATTCATCTTAAGATTCAGTTTCCTCACTATGGACAAGCTCAAGAAGTTATGTGTACTCCCATAGTCTAGTAAAGCCACACACTGAATATTCACAATCTCTATTAGTATTCTCATAGTCTCCCAATGTGCAGACCCCCACATAGCATGTAATGACAACATTGGTTCCTCATTCCTTCAACTTTCTTTTACTCCAGTTTTCACAGCCTCTTCACTGTCCAAGAAAATCTTAGGCTCACCCTCATCTTCCAGGCCTTCCACCACAATTTGATACAACTGAGTTTTGGCACACTTATGGCATGGTGTATACTTGGCAGCACACCAGAAGCACAATTCTTGTAACACCCCCTTCCCGGCCTGGTAGAGAACCGGGTCAAAGGGCGTTACTGAAAAACAGAACGGTGAACGGAGTGATAAATTCTAAATTTTTTTCTAATCAATATTCTTAAGGCTTTTTGATCTTAGAAACATTATTAAACAATAAAACAAATCTAATTATTCTAATACGAACAATGTGTATTCAATTAGGACCAATTTATAGCTTTTACAAATTTAGGGACTAAAACGTAAATTTTACCAACTATAGGTCCTTAGCCGAAATTCATATTATTAAACTGTAATTAAGCTTACTAATTATTAGCTTGCAAAAATTCGTTATCAACCAAGGTCGTTTACCTATCCGATTAGACGATACAATATTTTAGTGACCCTTTCGTAATTTGTCTAAAACTATTTTTATTCGAACTAACAAAGTATCTTAAACACTTAAAAATTTATACAAAACATAGGTAACGTATACACAATAGTAGGGCCACAAGACTAGTATAATTAATTTAACTACTTTGCCACCATACTAGGAGTTTATTAGGACAAAACACATTACTCTTTACTTGTAGTGACTTGCCAATCTTCCAACTAATCTCGATCTCGATCCGATACTTTCCTTAACCTGAAATGTTATACAAATGAATGCATTAGTGTGACACCCCCAACTCGGGCCGGGAGTTAGGGGCGTCGCCGGAACAGAAAAGGCGGGCAAACGGAACATATCAGACAAAAGCGGAAGCATTTCGGAAAACGTGATATTATTTTAATCAGTATTTCATATTAACGCGCACGCGGAAAATGGGCTAACAAAAACTTAGACATACTTTCTCTTAATCTTGTTACTAATTTACGAGCCAATTTAAAATTTTTATTTTTATTCTCATATTACTATTACAATTAGATCATAATTTCAAACATTTAATTAACCGATTACATGCCATTCGAAAACTTATCTAAATGGTCTAGGTGCTTTCCAATTAATCCAAAATTACCAAATATTTAATCAAGCCAATTTCATGCAACACATAACATATCATTTTTCCATTTCATGGCATTAGCTTTCCTTTACTTAGGACATACAAAATAACATAGCTTATATGCCCCTAAACATGTCAAGCTATCGACTATGGACAACAAAAAGGATCGACACAACCACTAGCTTGACTTACATTTTTATACACAAAATAATGAGGCTACCTACTTAAATACAAAACATGATTCTAGCCTCCTAACCAAGCATCACAGAGCATATAATTTCAAACACCATTTCAAACTTAAGTTACGACCAAACATAACAAAACGAATCCTGAGACAGACTTCAAAGCCACCATCTAGGAGTCTAAAGATAAGACTTAGATCGTACATATTTCAGAACTGTGAACTTGAGAACTTGATAACTTTGATCCAACGAAAGCTAGCTTTATAGTCCGAGCTATCCTGCTAAGGTTGGGAAGAAGAAAACAACGGAGCGGTAAGTACAAAAAGTACTTAGCGAGGTAATACTAAAACTAATTCATTCTTTTAAGCTTTAGCGTGTTCAAGCATTGAGATTACTTAGCTAGGTTTATTAACAATCATATTGCACCCAACTAAGCTCATGCAAAATTCATACATAGCATCATACATGTCATATCAACATTCATAGCACATGCTCGAATACATAGCATATCACAATAATTTATCACATGCTTGTACATAATTCGATTAATAACATAATTCAAACCAATTTCAGCATACTTGATGTCATGCTTAGCAATTGAATAAATCAAGATCTCATACTAATCCATACATAGCATTTTTAACTTATCAAGTCAAACTCACAAATTCATCAAAGCATTTCATTCGAATGACCTCAAATTATCATTCAAAAATCAGAATTTCTCATTTCTTAATCACATATATTCGAATAGGGTTATTACCCAAATTTCACATAATCGAACTTGTAAGCATTTCATATGCTTCATATCATAATCGGATAGGACCAATGTCCACATAGCATAGCACTTCATATCATATCATATTCAGATAGGATCAATATCCACATACCGTAGCATTTCATATCGTATCATATCATGTTACGTCACATAATCTTTTATCCACTTCATAAGCTTATTTAACTTAGCAAGTTCCATTCAATTCATGCAATTCATATCACATAGTAAATTCATTTCATTTCTTTAATATGGTTTCATAGCTCAAGCATTTTATTTAAGTTTTGCCCATGGTAGAATAGTCGTAACAGAAATTCGAGCCATCGGAAGGGTAATCACACATATCAAATTTTGTTGCCCGCGGCAACGTCATATATTGCACAAAGCAATGTCAAAGGGGATGCCCATAGCATCGTGTGTCTCGAACAGCAATCAAGATCACACATCTTATCAAAAGTACACAAAGTACTATCAAAGGTTGCACAAAGCAATATCGGACAGTGAGCTCAGACTCTAGGCATGCCGTTCTTATCTAGAACGTCCAATCGACCAAGGGCGTAATCTTGTTAAGTGATTAGTCCATTAATTCATTTCATGTACATTTTTTTTAGAATTCACTTTGCATGCTCATTCGATCCTAATATCATGCATGGCAGCAACATCGTTCATACATAATCATAGGCATTTTCAAGCATAGCATAATCGTGTCATATGGCAGTCCACATGTTCATTTTATCAAATATGATCAAGAATCCATTTCATGCTTTTCTGTCATACAATCATTCACATGGGCAGTCCACATTTGCACATACTTAATCGATTATCAAAATCCAAATCAGCATAAAATTCATGGCATTTAACATCATACAAAACAGCCCACATATCGCACACAATCAAACATATATCACTGATTTCAATCATGCATCCAAGTTCCTTTATATCTCCTTCCCTTACTAAACACATTACCGGATAGCATTTAGTCCAATTTCATGCATATAGAATATAAATTACAGAAAATTAAAGTGGTTCGGACACTAGTCCCAACCTTAAGATAAAATTACACTCACGATATTACACTCACGATCCTTAAGCTTGATCTCGAATTGAGATGCTTTTGCTTCTTCCTTTCGAACGATCGATCCTAGCTTCCTCCGAAGTTTCTTCGCTATTCCGATCTTAACTCTCAACATTAAACAAATACACTATATTAGGAAGCAATTCAACCACAACTATTTCACAATTTCAAGCATGAACTCCTAATTTCAATTCTGACTTTTCATTAAACTAGTTCGAGGACTAGTTAGCGTTTTAATCATAACTTTTTAATTACTAATCCAAAATTAACTTATCATATACCGTTAGAAAGGTACTAACCCAATTTTTCAGTCACATTAACCTCATATTTTTATCTTATTCGAATTAATACAGTTTATTACTTATTTATACTCATTTTGGCAATTCTGGACAGCATGCACTGCCCGACTTTAAAAATTCATATCTTTCAATTTATACACTGAAATTTAGTTCCGTTTTCTCTCAATGATTCTAGACATATCAAAGTTTATACAGTATAAATTTCAGCCTCAAATACCTTATATCCGATTTTTGGTGAATTTCCAAAGCTACTGTTTTTACATTGAACACCACTGGGCAGTTTTCTTAATTTATTCTTTAGCTTGAACATACACTTAACCACATACTTGAATATAAATTTCCTTCATGTTATGACTTATTCTACTTTTCCATGGTATTCTTACAGTCCATGTAAACTTCCAATTTCAACATTTAGGCATGCAAATTACCAATTTCTTCAAATCAGTCCCCTATCTTCATAACTTTCGGTTTCATGACCATTTTTAGTTCTAATCAAAATATCATCTTTCTAACTCATTTTTCCAGCAACCAATAAACTTTTACAACAAAATATTCATTCCTTGACAAATTTCTCCTAATGAAAATTTTCAGATTTCAATCCCTAGCAACTTTCTAAATGCTCAAAATTTTATATTTTTTTTCAAAACAGTCCCCTTTTTACTCTATTCATGTGTTCTTGAAAAGTTTTCACCTATTTCCATATTTCATCTTGTTATTTCATTCAAAACTCATATATCTTCATGTTCATACAAATCCTAGGTTTGCATGCATGATTTTTAACTCAACCGAAAACTACAAAGAGTAGGAAACTTACTTTCTTTAATCTCTTGACAACATTAGCTACTTTCTTCAATATCCTAGCTTAATCATCCTTCATGCAACCGAAAATTTCACAAATTTTAGCTCTCAAAATGGCTGACTATTGAGCTTCTCTCCTCCCCCATATTTTCCCTTTCTTCACGGCAAAGAAGAGCAAAATGAGGAAGGAAGACAAGCTTCCATCATTTGGATGATTTGATAGCTCTTCAATTTACCTATAAGCCCTTTTTACTAATTCTTTTATCCTTAATTTACTAAGGGCAGCCCCAAGGATAATTTATCTTTGACATGCAATTTTTACTATTTAAAAGTCTTTTAATTTAATCACCAAATTGCCTTGTTACAAGCTTTATTGAATTTCATCAATTTCATCCGATTTGTAAGGAGTGCAATGTTATTTAATTTCTTTTCGTATTCTTTTAATTCCAAACTTTAGATCTTGACATCACTAATTCAATTTCGTTAGTCTACCAATCGGCTAGACTAATTAATTCGAATCTAATTTCCTTTCTAACCCGAATTGGCACTAATTGCCCAATTGAGGACTTTAGGGACCAAATTGCATAATTCACAAATTCGCAAGCTCAATTGCTTTCAAGAATAAATAAAATAATTAAATTCTACGGCTTTAAATTCTAGGACGGAAATGTGGGTGTTACAATTCCCTCCTCCTTAAAGAAAGAATTCGTCCTTGAATTCTTACCTGAACTGAACAAATGAGGATATTGCTTTCGCATCGTATCCTCGGGTTCCCAAGTTGCTTCTGTAACGTTATAATTCTTCCAGAGAATTTTAACAAGAGGGACGCTCTTGTTATGAAGCCTTTTAATTTCTCGATCGAGAATCTGAACAGGTTCCTCTTCGTAGGAGAGGTCAGGATTGAGTTCAACTTCTTCTGGTTCGAGAATGTGAGACGGATCAGATCGATAACGCCTTAACATAGAAACATGAAAGACATTATGAATCTTATCAAATTCAGGAGGTAGTGCAAGGCGATAAGCTACAGGACCAATTCTCTCAATTACTTCGAACGGTCCAATGAAACGCGGACTAAGCTTTCCTTTCTTGCCGAAACGAAAAACTTTCTTCCACGGAGAAACTTTGAGAAAAACTTTATCTCCGATCTCATATTGGATGTCCCTACACTTCAGATCAGCGTATGACTTCTGCCTATCAAAAGCTTGTTTCAATCGGGAATGAATAATTTGAACTTGTTCTTCAGTTTCCTGAAGCAGTTGAGGTCCTAAAACCTTATTGTCTCCGATTTCAGACCAACACAAAGGAGTTCGACATTTTCTTCCATACAGTGCTTCAAAAGGAGCCATCTGAATAGAAGACTGATAGCTATTGTTATAAGCGAACTCGATTAATGGTAGTGATTTCTCCTAGTTCTTACCGAAATCGATAATACAAGCTCTAAGCATATCTTCAAGAATTTGAATTACTCGTTCAGATTGTCCATCACTTTGAGGATGAAAAGCTGTGCTAACATTCAGCTTAGTTCCAAGAGCCTTATGTAGAGCTTTCCAGAATCGAGCTGTAAATCGAGGATCTCGATCTGAAACGATAGAAGTTGGAATTCCGTGCAAACGGATAACTTCTCGAACATACAGTTCTGCTAAGGTCTCAAGACTATAATTCATCCGTACCGGAATGAAATGTGCTGATTTAGTGAAACGATCAACGATTACCCAGACAGCATCACACTTTCTAGGAGAGTCAGGAAGACCAGTCACAAAATCCATCGTAATCCGTTCTCATTTCCATTGCGGAAATTCAAGAGGTTGAAGTAATCCAGTAGGAGCACGATGTTCAGCTTTGACTCGCTGACAATTCAGACATCTAGATACAAAGTCATTGATAGCCGATTTCATTCCAGACCACCAATACAAGGGCTTGAGACCCTTATACATCTTCACAGATCCAGGGTGGATTGAAAAAGAACTTTGATGTGCTTCTTGCAGAATTTCAGCTTGTAATTCCTTATTATTAGGAACACAAATCCGATCTTTGAAATATAGAAGACCGTTTGACTTGACAGAAAAGTCAGGATTAGACTCAAGCTTAGATAAGATTCTCTGAAGTTCCGGATCAACTTGCTGGAGTTCTTTGATTCTAGAAATCAGAGCAGATTGAACTTGGAGTTCGTTCAGATAATTCCGAGCTTTACATAGTCAAAAATGAGCATTGATGGCCAAAGAAGCTATGAACAAACAAATCAAAAATATTACTTGGAAAGCAAGACATTATTCGAATGGTTTAGAGAATTTTCAAGATTGAACATTTTAGATTTTGAGAATTTCGAAAGACGTACCGAGGTTCGGTTTCTGACTCAGAGCATCGACAACCACATTAGCTTTTCCAGGATGGTAGTCGATGGTCAGATCATAATCCTTGAGTAATTCCAACCACCTTCTTTGTCTAAGATTCAGATCTTTCTGAGTAAGCAAGTACTTCAGACTTTTGTGATCGGTGAATAGCTTACACTTCTCACCGTATAAATAATGCCGCCAAATTTTCAGTGCAAAAACAATGGCCGCTAATTCAAGATCATGAGTTGGATAGTTTAGCTCGTGAGGCTTAAGTTGTCGAGAAGCGTATGCAATCACATTACCTTTCTGCATCAAAACACATCCAAGGCTGGAATGTGATGCATCACTGTAAACAACGAATTCTTTTCCAGACTCAGGCTGAATAAGAACAGGAGCACAAGTTAAGGCTTGCTTAAGCTGATCAAAACTTCTTTGTTGTCCTTCGGACCACTTAAACGGTTCACTCTTTCTGAGCAATTTGGTTAGCGGTGCAGCAATTACCGTAAATCCTTTCACAAATCTCCGATAATACCCAGCTAAACCAAGGAAACTTCGGACCTCGCTTACATTGCTCGGAGGTCGCCATTCAAGAATTGACTGAATTTTCTTAGAGTCAACTTTGATTCCTTCGGCTGAAATAACATGTACGAGGAAAGATACTTCTGAAAGCCAGAATTCACATTTAGTGAACTTAGCGAATAGCTGATTTTCTCGGAGTGTCTGGAGTACAATCCGAAGATGTTGAGCATGTTCTTCTCTATTACGAGAATAGACCAGAATATCGTCGATGAATACGACAACAAACTTATCAAGATGAGGCTTGAATACTCGGTTAATCAAATCCATGAATGCAGCAGGGGCATTCGTTAACCCGAATGGCATCACCAGAAATTCATAATGACCATAACGAGTTCTAAAAGCAGTTTTGGGTATATCTTCATCTTTCACCCTCATCTGATAATATCCGGATCGAAGGTCAATTTTAGAGAATACACCAGCATCTTTCAGCTGATCAAACAGATCTTCAATTCGGGGCAATGGGTACTTGTTCTTAATAGTGACTCTGTTCAATTGCCGAAAATAAATGCAAAGTCGCATCGTTCCGTCTTTCTTTTTCACAAAGAGAACTGGAGCACCCCAGGGAGAAGTGCTGGGTCGAATGAAACCCTTATCTTCCAATTCTTGAATTTGTTTCTTTAATTCTTGCAATTCAATTGGTGCCATACGATAGGGCGTAATGGACACAGGATTAGTTCCAGGCTGAACTTCAATTTTGAACTCAACTTCTCGAATTGGAGGAAGTCCAGGGAGTTCCTCAGGAAAAACATCAACAAATTCAGATACAACAGGTATTTCTATTAAGCCAAAATCTAATTCATCTTGCAAGGCCATAGCAGCAAAAATAGATGTTGGTTTCCTGTCAATTAGCAGAATTGATTCTTTTCCTAGTCCCCTTAAGTACAGTCTTTTATTCTGACAGTCGATCCATGCTTCATGTCTACTCAACCAGTCTAACCCTAGTATTAGGTCAAACTCACATTTAGGTAGAACATACAGATCACAGGGAAAAGGTACATTTCGAATGGAGACAAGGCTATCCTTACAGATCAGGTTGATTGGTAAGTCACCTCCTATAGGGTTTGAGACAATTAACCCAGTTTTAACAAATTCAGGCTTTAACTGTAACTTGTCGATCAGGTGAGAACACACAAAAGAATGAGTTGATCCTGAATCAATTAAAGCATAAACAAGAGTAAGGTTTAGTTCAACCGTACCCGCAATAACATCCGGAGACTCTTCCTCATCCTTGCCACGGATATGATAGACTCGAGCTGGAGCTCGTGATTCCTGATGTGTGGTGGCTTTCGACTGATTGCTTCTGCCTTTGCCCTGATTCCCAGACTGAGCTTGTCTAATATTCTTGTTCCGATTGGATTGCACATGACTCGGATTAGCAGAGTTTTGAGCAGGAGCTTGATCTCTCATCACTGGACAGTCTCTAATATAGTGGTCACTTCAGCCACAAGCAAAACATGAGTTAGCCTGCTTTCGGCACTGACCAGGATGTGGTTTCTGACAATGCTGACAAACGGCAACCCTTTTTGAATTCCCAGGGCTATTCACAGATATGACCGGGACAGAAAGTCTACTCACAGAATGAGGCTTCAGTGTGAAGTTACTACGAGGTGCTGGATTATACGAAGAAGTACCTTCTTTATAGCTTCTAGACTTCTTTGATTTCTAGTGAGACTTGTCATCACTCTTACGCTTCTTATCATGACGGTAACCGCTTTTCCTCTTTTCTGCGGTCCGAAACTTGGATTCCGTAGCAATGGCTTGATTTATGAGAGTTTGAAAGTCTGTGATATCCAGTGCGGTAAACATCGGACTCAGCTCATCATTCAGACCGTCAATGAACATACGGCACTTTTCTTTCTCTGACTTGATGTACTCAGAACCATACTTGCAGTACTTACAGAAATCAGCCACGTACTGCTCTATTGGTCGACCCGCTTGCTACAAATGCAGGAAACGCTTTCTTCGATCGGCCAGGTACTGTTCACTGATGTATTTCTTCTTGAATTCGTCTACAAAGAACTTCCAGTTCACAGATTCAACTGGAGCTGTTAGTGTTGTAGTTTCCCACCAGTTCAAGGCTTCATAAGCAAGTAAGGCTACAACGCATTCGAGCTTATGTTCATCGGAGCACTGAAGTTGCTTAGTCAATATTTGAGTAGTTCTTTCTAACCAATACTCAGCTTCTTCAGGCTTCTCTTCAATAGAGCCTGCAAAAGTATAGGCTCGGTGCTGAGCAAGCTTTTCAATAGGAGCTATGCTAGGGGCAGCAGCTACCGGAGCAGGTTGTTCATGTCTCATGTTCGTCAAAAGCTGATCGAACATTTCTTTCATGCTCAGAAGACAATCTCTTTGAACATTCTGAACAGTCGGATTGTCAGTGTTCGTCCGAGGCTGAACATGAGATTGTTGTCGAGTGTTATCTCGTACAGGAGGGTTCTCTTTATCCGGAGGGTTTTCTTTCATACGAACACTATCCCCTTCACTTGAGGATTCTCGAGGACTTTCATCGTCTCGATCTAAATGTGTCTCTTTCATTCTAATTCAGATCAAACAAAATTCAAGTTAGGATCAAGTCACAAGTAACAATATGTATGATCCCTAGGTGGCTTGACTCAACTAATGACGCACACAGAACACATTCGAGGTCTATAGGACCTATTACCTAAAACGCTCTGATACCAAAATAAATGTGACACCCCCAACCCGGGCCGGGAGTTAGGGGCATCGCCGGAACAGAAAATGCGGGCAAACGGAACATATCAGACAAAAGCGGAAGCATTTCGGAAAACGTGATATTATTTTAATCAGTATTTCATATTAATGTGCACGCGGAAAATGGGCTAACAAAAACTTAGACATACTTTCTCTTAATCTTGTTACTAATTTACGAGCCAATTTAAAACTTTTATTTTTATTCTCATATTACTATTACAATTAGATCATAATTTCAAACATTTAATTAACCGATTACATGCCATTCGAAAACTTATCTAAATGGTCTAGGTGCTTTCGAATTAATCCAAAATTACCAAATATTTAATCAAGCCAACATGCAACACATAACATATCATTTTTCCATTTCATGGCATTAGCTTTCCTTTACTTAGGACTTACAAAATAACATAGCTTATATGCCCCTAAACATGTCAAGCTATCGACTATGGACAACCAAAAGGATCGACACAACCACTAGCTTGACTTACATTTTTATACACAAAATAATGAGGCTACCTACTTAAATACAAAACATGATTCTAGCCTCCTAACCAAGCATCACGGAGCATATAATTTCAAACACCATTTCAAACTTAAGTTACGACCAAACATAACAAAACGAATCCTGAGACAGACTTCAAAGCCACCATCTAGGAGTCTAAAGATAAGACTTAGATCGTACATATTTCAGAACTGTGAACTTGAGAACTTGATAACTTTGATCCAACGAAAGCTAGCTTTAGGGTCCGAGCTATCCTGCTAAGGTTGGGAAGAAGAAAACAACGAAGCGGTAAGTACAAAAAGTACTTAGCGAGGTAATGCTAAAACTAATTCATTCTTTTAAGCTTTAGCGTGTTCAAGCATTGAGATTACTTAGCTAGGTTTATTAACAATCATATTGCACCCAACTAAGCTCATGCAAAATTCATACATAGCATCATACATGTCATATCAACATTCATAGCACATGCTCGAATACATAGCATATCACAATAATTTATCACATGCTTGTACATAATTCGATCAATAAAATAATTCAATCCAATTTCAGCATACTTGATGTCATGCTTAGCAATTGAATAAATCAAGATCTCATACTAATCCATACATAGCATTTTTAACTTATCAAGTCAAACTCACAAATTCATCAAAGCATTTCATTCGAATGACCTCAAATTATCATTCAAAAATCAGAATTTCTCATTTCTTAATCACATATATTTGAATAGGGTTATTACCCAAATTTCACATAATCGAACTTGTAAGCATTTCATATGCTTCATATCATAATCGGATAGGACCAATGTCCACATAGCATAGCACTTCATATCATATCATATTCGGATAGGATCAATATCCACATACCGTAGCATTTCATATCGTATCATATCATGTTACGTCACATAATCTTTTATCCACTTCATAAGCTTATTTAACTTAGCAAGTTCCATTCAATTCATGCAATTCATATCACATAGTAAATTCATTTCATTTCTTTAATATGGTTTCATAGCTCAAGCATTTTATTTAAGTTTCGCCCATGGTAGAATAGTCGTAACAGAAATTCGAGCCATCGGAAGGGTAATCACACATATCGGATTTTGTTGCCCGCGGCAACGTCATATATTGCACAAAGCAATGTCAAAGGGGATGCCCATAGCATCGTGTGTCTCGAACAGCAATCAAGATCACACATCTTATCAAAAGTACACAAAGTACTATCAAAGATTGCACAAAGCAATATCGGACGGTGAGCTCAGACTCTAGGCATGTCGTTCTTATCTAGAACGTCCAAACGATCAAGGGCGTAATCTTGTTAAGTGATTAGTCCATTAATTCATTTCATGTACATTTTTTTCAGAATTCACTTCGCATGCTCATTCGATCCTAATATGATGCATGGCAGCAACATCGTTCATACATAATCATAGGCATTTTCAAGCATAGCATAATCGTGTCATAGGGTCGTCCACATGTTCATTTTATCAAATATGATCAAGAATCCATTTCATGCTTTTCTATCATACAATCATTCACATGGGCAGTCCACATTTATACATACTTAATCGATTATCAAAATCCAATTCAGCATAAAATTCATGGCATTTAACATAATACAAAACAGCCCACATATCGCACACAATCAAACATATATCACCGATTTCAATCATGCATCCAAGTTCCTTTATATCTCCTTCCCTTATTAAACACATTACCGAATAGCATTTAGTCCAATTTCATGCATATAGAATATAAATTACAGAAAATTAAAGTGGTTCAGACACTAGTCCCAACCCTAAGATAAAATTACACTCACGGTCCTTAAGCTTGATCTCGAATTGAGATGCCTTTGCTTCTTCCTTTCGAACGATCGATCCTAGCTTCCTCCAAAGTTTCTTCGCTATTCCGATCTTAACTCTCAACATTAAACAAATACACTATATTAAGAAGCAATTCAACCACAACTATTTCACAATTTCAAGCATGAACTCCTAATTTCAATTTAGACTTTTCATTAAACTAGTTCGAGGACTAGTTAGCGTTTTAATCATAATTTTTTAATTACTAATCCAAAATTAACTTATCATATACCGTTAGAAAGGTATTAAACCCAATTTTCAGTCACATTAACCTCATATTTTTATCTTATTCGAATTAATACAGTTTATTACTTATTTATACTCATTTCGACAATTCTGGACAGCATGCACTGCCCGACTTTAAAAATTCATATCTTTCAATTTAAACACTGAAATTTAGTTCCGTTTTCTCTCAATGATTCTAGACATATCAAAGTTTATACAGTATAAATTTCAGCCTCAAATACCTTATATCCGATTTTTGGTGAATTTCCAAAGCTACTGTTTTTACATTGAACATCACTGGGCAGTTTTCTTAATTTATTCTTTAGCTTGAACATACACTTAACCACATACTTGAATCTAAATTTCCTTCATGTTATGACTTATTCTACTTTTCCATGGTATTCTTACAGTCCATGTAAACTTCCAATTTCAACATTTAGGCATGCAAATTACCGATTTCTTCAAATCAGTCCCCAATCTTCATAACTTTCGATTTTATGACCATTTTTAGTTCTAATCAAAATATCATCTTTCTAACTCATTTTTCCAGCAACCAATAAACTTTTATAACAAAATATTCATTCCTTGACAAATTTCTCCTAATGAAAATTTTCAGATTTCAATCCCTAGCAACTTTCTAAATGCTCAAAATTTTATATTTTCTTTCAAAACAGTCCCCTTTTTACTCTATTCATGTGTTCTTGAAAAGTTTTCACCTATTTCCATATTTCATCTTGTTATTTCACTCAAAACTCATATATCTTCATGTTCATACAAATCTTAGGTTTGCATGCATGATTTTTAACTCAACCGAAAACTACAAAGAGTAGGAAACTTACTTTCTTTAATCTCTTGACAACATTAGCTACTTTCTTCAATATCCTAGCTTAATCCTCCTTCATGCAACCGAAAATTTCACAAATTTTAGCTCTCAAAATGGCTGACTATTGAGCTTCTCTCCTCCCCCATATTTTCCCTTTCTTCACGGCAAAGAAGAGCAAAATGAGGAAGGAAGACAAGCTTCCATCATTTGGATGATTTGATAGCTCTTCAATTTACCTATAAGCCCTTTTTACTAATTCTTTTATCCTTAATTTACTAAGGGCAGCCCCAAGGATAATTTATCTTTGACATGCAATTTTTACTATTTAAAAGTCTTTTAATTTAATCACCAAATTGCCTTGTTACAAGCTTTATTGAATTTCATCAATTTCATCCGATTTTTAAGGAGTGCAATGTTATTTAATTTCTTTTCGTATTCTTTTAATTCTAAACTTTAGATCTTGACATCACTAATTCAATTTCGTTAGTCTACCAATCGGCTAGACTAATTAATTCGAATCTAATTTCTTTTCTAACCCGAATTGGTGCACTAATTGCCCAATTGAGGACTTTAGGGACCAAATTGCATAATTCAAAAATTCGCAAGCTCAATTGCTTCTAAGAATAAATAAAATAATTAAATTCTACGGCTTTAAATTCTAGGACGGAAATGTGGGTGTTACAATTAGACTTACATAGTCTAAGTGAGGTAGCCAATAACAATGAATGAGCATGTTATGCAATGCTGCATACTTCAATGGCATATTTAATGACACTTTTCACATAAACAATCTATATACATATTATAAATGAAAGGCATGCTATCCAATCATAACAAAAGCAATATCAATAATCAATATTTTTTCTTGGACCGATTAAACAGTATTTGGATACGCGAATTCCACCACATCACCAACAATAATGGTCGTGTCATAATCCCTCCTCCGCACCAATTGACCAACACACAACACATCCCTCCTCCGCACCAATGGCCGAAGCCCATTACCCGTACCAATGAGCTCATGAATTCTATGGCATGCCAATTGTATCCAATACTTCGAATCCAAGGTTCAACACTCAATAGTTCAACAACGATATTTCAATAGCAATATTTACACATCAATATCAATAACAGTAATTCAATAGCAGTAGACATATATCAAAGTTTCACTAGCAATATTTAATGCTCGATATGCAATACTTAATCAAACTTACCAAGTAAAGCTTTCAATATGATTTTTATGCAATGACCTTCAATAAAATGGTTAACAAATCAATAAACAATGATTCGAGATGGCACCTAGCCAATTCTCGAGACTCGGACTACACTCACCTCGATATTAGGGTTCTCGTATAACATCACCTTTTCTCTTGGTTGACGGTCGTCCTTTATCGATTTTTGGACTAGGTTAAATAAGAATCGGTTAGGACCGACAAGACAATATTAATCAGACTCGATATCGAAACTTAGACTAACCAAAGATTTGTGCTTACCTCGACGTCGGCAGAGATTCAATATTATTATATCGAAAATATCGGACCACCAATCTAATACTGAACCCGAACCTACCTAATTATTGTTTCTTCACTAACTCCTTATTTTCCTTTCTCATTTGCGCATAGTCTTCCCCCTATTTATACTAAGAATGGCCGGCCCTTCAATGTTTTCCCCAAGCACCACGTATGCTTAGAAACGTGGCATGTTTGGCCAAATTTTAATTGTCCACGTGGGTGGGCAATTGCCACCCTTAAATTGATTGTGCCACATGCCCCATTTACGTGGGATTACCACGGTAAATTCCTTCAAAATGAAGGAGTTAGCAGTGAGTCCCACAACCATTATATAATAATAATAATAATAATAATAATAATAAACTATCATAAATTAACCCAAAAAATATTTATTGGTTCAGATAAAATTAAATAAATTATTCAATCGATAAAAAAAATATTCGGTCACCGGAACTTAATTCCGACTAGACCGGTTTTTGGGATGTGACAGTTCTTTCTTTCGCCTATCTTCAATCTCAGCTGCAGATAAGGCCTTCCCAGTGCTCCTTTGATTCCCCACATTTGTCTTAGCATTTATAGGATTGGTACTGCCAGGAGTGGAGAACTTAGATGAAGAATGTCTGTTGGTGTATGACCCTTTAAAGATGCTACCATCGGTCCTAGAAGGTATAATCACGGATAATGGTGGTAATGTAGAAGTACTCTGAGCCATTACTATAGGTTTCTTCTGTGCAGGAGAATTCATGGCTTCTACATGTTTAGCTAAGTGGAATGCATCCAAGAGAGACTTAGATTGTAACAACTTCACTATCTAACTAATTTCAAGTCGTAAATGGTTTTTGAACATGCTAAGGATATACTTGTCAGGGAGCTGGACTTGGTTCACCAAATGAATAAAGTCTTCATAAAACTTTTCATCTGAATAAGTTTGCCTTAATTCCACCAAATCTGTAAAAGGGTCATCAAACTCTCCTGGAGCAAATTTTTACCGCATCAACCTTAAGTAATCCAACCAATTCATTATGTTCAAATCTCCCTGTGACTTGGACAAAAACTAATGCCATTGTAAAGCTTTCCCTTCAAGGTGTAACATCACAACTCTAACTTTAGCTGAATCAGGGACTGACTCTGCTTCAAAATATTGTTCTAACTTACAAACCCATTCTCTATAATCTAACCCATTAAATCTCGGACATAACAGTTTGTAAGCAAAGTTCATCTACTGAGGTGGGATTTTCATTTGCATCTCCCTAACCTCATCATCACCTACCACTATTACTAGATCTTTCGAAGTAGAAATTAAAACACCAGGATTTGAAGTACCTGCAACCGGAGCCGACGGCTGAGTTCCCAGCACTCCAGAATGTTGGCCCAGAATAGCCTCAGCATCAATTTTCTTCCCAAGGCCTATCTCAATCAATTTGTATAAGTTGGCCATCATCGCCGCTTGCATGTCTTGAAAACGATCATTCACCGTGTTCTCCAAACGCTGCACATGGGCTTGAATCCGATTGGTTTCATGTTTTCACTCGGGCAGCTGAGCTTGAGTATTTGTTGCGGCGGTCGTTGGTGGAGGATCCGACACTGCCAACGCCGTCTAACTGCGAGTTTCAACCATTTTCGAGGACCATAATGAGCTATGATGCCTTTGTAACAACACAAATCAAATAACCAAAATTTTTGAGAGGGGAAGAAGTAGATTAGAGCAAAGATAAGGAAGAAGCAGAATTGAGAGAGAGACAAGACTGATTTTCATTCAGAATTTTGATAACCAACAATACAGACCTTTCTTCTCTTTTAACTCTAAGCTGATAAAACGATCGCGTTTTATCTATTAACAGGACCTCAATATGCTGCGTCTCACTAATAACAACTCACAACCTAATTAAAACATTAACAGAAAATAACAAACAATTAAAAGAACCTCCAACGGTCATAAAACAGATTTAGCTCGTGACACCTTAACACTAATTAATGGTTTTGACTGTCACAGGAAACTTGGGTTTAGCTCCTTTGACAATATTACTAACAACAACGAATTAAGAGTAATTTATAAAGATTTTAACTTTTCATATTCCGATATACGTGGATATTTTCAATAATTCTAATTATCTGATGTGTAGTAATGAACTTTTAGGGTCAGTGTTGATTGTAAACTGATTCAATTTTTTAAGTTTATTTAATATATAGATTCATTTTTTTTCAAATACATATTTCTAATAATTTTTCATCTATTCTTCTATTATTGCATAACGAGAAGTATGTGAATACCAAAAAGAAAAAATTCTACAACGCTCGACAAATAGCGTTGAGTACCACTAACGCTTAACATCGCTGAACACTATTAAATTAATTAATAAATATTAAAAATCTTAAGGACTCAACATATATTATAAATTTTATTTTAATGAAATTTTAATTAAATTGTTTTTCATATATATAATATTTGTTAATATATTTTTAAAAATAATTTGATCAAATATCAATCTTAGTCAATTAAAAAAATAAAAACCCTAACCCTAAACCCTAAACCCCAAATCATAAACTTAAAATTGTAAACCCTAATCACTAAACATGAAACCATAACCCCTAAACCCAACCCTTAATTGGTTTCAAAGGTTTGAAATCATTAGAGGTGTGGCATCGGCTCTTCTTTATCTCCATGAAGAAGGGGAACAAGTTGTTATGCATGGAGACATCAAAGCTAACAACGTTCTTTTAGACTCCGAACTAAATGGACGCCTCGGAGATTTCGGTCTTGCCAGATTGTATGATCGCAATGGTGATCTGCAAACGAATCGTCTAGTAGGAACATTAGGATACATGGATCGGAACTCACCCGTATCGGAAAGGCTACTAAAGCTGTTGAAATTGTTTTTCTTTCGAAATTTTCTGCTAGAGGTTGCTTGCGAGAGGAAACCATTTGATCCTAATAAACTATCGAAATATATTTTTCTAGTTGATGAAGTCAACAGGTCCTTTAAATGAGATGCCATTGTTTGATTAGCGATCCAAAATTACAAGGCAATTACGTGGTGGAAGAAATGGAGCATGTTCTGAAACTAGGCATGCTTTGTTCCAACACCAAATCAGATTTTCAACCCAGCATTAAAGAAGTGGTGCAATATTTGGAAGGCAACGCTAGTTTGTCCGATATACCACTTGATAGTAATAGTGTAGCTCAAAAGATACCATCTTCAATCCTTGAAACCTTATCTCAGAGTACATATATTAACATATCTACAACGATAACTTAGCATCTGGTACTGTAATTTTGTTTTCTTCATTGTTAGGGAAGGGCCTTATTTGAATTCCTTGTCCAGTATAGATACAGTTCTTCACATAGGTTGTTGACTCTCGTAAAAAATATTTGTACATTGTTACTTTTTGTTCGTTAGTTTTTTTTTAATTTTTAAATCGGTTTGATGTTTCTGGGTTAGTATACAACACTATTTTGTTGCTGCAAATATTTTCATTTTGCAAGAACAACTAAAATAAACGTAAGCTCCTCAAATGAAAGGAAGGAATTGAGAAAAAAACTTTAATTGGTTTGTAATCCAAATTCTAAATTCGTTAAACTTTCCTAGGTGTTTTGAAGACTTTGAGGTTTAGGGTTTTTAATTTTAAATTGTCTATGGTTGATATTTGATCCAATTATTTAAAAATTAAAAAAATATAATATATATACAGAAAATAATTTAATTGAAATTTTATTTTAAATAATTTATAATTATATGTTGAGCCCTTAAGATTTTTAATCTTTATTAATTAATTTAAATGGTGTTCATCGATGTTCAACATTAGCGGTGTTCGTCGAGCGTGGTAGACTCATCCATACCAAAAATATATTAATTGCAGTTGTAAGATAAATTATACTTTTTTAAAATACTAATTTTAATCATAATTCTATCTAGAAGGAAGGAGAATATGACTCTAGAAGAAGGAAGAAGGTGCTCCCAGTAGGTCTAAAAATTGTAAATTTTTAATTTGAACATTTTAAACAATATTACTGAGAGGGACAATTTCGAATATAAACCATAAACAGTTATGAAAGATACTAAAAAATATGCACCAATGACCAATTATATTTAGGCAATCACCTTTGTCGAGCCTCCTGTCGAAGCTGCTGCTACTTTGTTGAAAGATTTACATGTCATAATTTAATGTTATTTGCATCAGTATTACTATTAGGGCGGGGGGGGGGGGGGGGGGGGGGGGGGGGGGGTTCATTTTTGATGGCATCATAAAGGGTATAACAAATCCTATAAAACAACAAAACTAACATGTAAATTCTGGTAGCCAGCGGGACGTGTATCATTCTATCGAGTTGAATCGAGTTAAAAATTTAAATTAGTCGAGTTAATAAATCTTTTTTCATAACATAAATTTTATTTGTTGACGTGAAAATTGTTAGCGATATTGGAGACATGCAAAGGAGTCTTATTGTATGAGTAATTTTCAACTGACCCAACGATGATTCAACAGATATTATATAAGAATTAAAGTTGTTGAAGACTTGACGACGGTACTTTAATAAATTTTTGACTTAAGTGAAAATTGAAGTTGTTGAAGATTCGGGTGACCAATGCTAAGATGACATTTTTGTCAAAGGGTTACATATTGTTCAAATTCAAGTTAATCAATTAAGTCTGTAGTTCTAAAAGTTAAAGATTACTTCGCAATTAGGTTTACTGAATAAGTATATATTTATATTTAGGTAAGAAGTCTTATGGATTAGGATTTCTTAGTGACTAAGTATTTTACTCTATAAAGGGTAGGTTTTAACTTTTTTTTATTTATTACGATCCTATTCTACTTTTACATAGAGGGGGAGGGGGAAAATTTAGGTGAAGGTAAAGTTCCTGAGGGGTCTTGAACATGAGACCTATGGGGAAGGGAGTGGAGCAGGTGAGCGTGCTCTGACCACCAGGCCGTCCTCGCATGCTCGGGTTTTAACTTTTTAAAATTGTGAGAGATAATTAATTTGGAGAGATATAATTCTTTTGTAATCTTTTCAACTATTGCGACCACGTTGTAGAGATATAATCAATTAGGTTCCAAATAATAAGTAATGATAAATAAAATTTAAGAGTATGCTCCTCCTAATAACAAATATTGAAAAAAATGAATTTTAAGAATATGTCCCTAATAACAACTATTGAAAAAAAATTGGGCCCCAAATAACAAGTATTGAAAAAATTGGACCCCTGATAAAAAATACTAAAAATGAATTTTAAGTATAGACCCCGAATAACAAATCTTAAAAATGAATTTTAAGAGTAGACTCATAATAACAAATATTAGGGATTGAGCCACTAATAACAAATTGATGGGCTCGATGTACTCCAACCGAATATCGCTGATGAAAAGTGTAAAGATCTCTTGTGAAGTTGTGAAGCAAAAATCGACACAAGAAATGACAATTTTGACACGGGCGATTTTAGTGTGGTTCGACCTTCTCAACCAATGTCTACATCCACTACTTTAGCATTCACACTAAAGATTTCTCAATTCACTACCTTGAATTCTTTCTTTTTACAGGACAAAGCGATAACCTTTACAACCTATCTTTTTACGGGCTAAGATAGAACCCTCACCCTAGTTTTTCTAAGGCTCAACTAGAATCGATTCCTCAATTACGAGATCTTGAAAATGTAAATTAATTATCTCTCTAGGTGGGTGTTTACACAATTTGGCTCACTAGGATTGGACTCTAAAAATTTACAAGAGATTATAAAAAAATAAAACAATGAAAAACTCTTCTCTCTTGATTTTTAAGCTTGTATTTTAACTTTTTAAAATTGTGAGAGATAATTAATTTGGAGAGATATAATTCTTTTGTAATCTTTTCAACTATTGCGACCACGTTGTAGAGATATAATCAATTAGGTTCCAAATAATAAGTAATGATAAATAAAATTTAAGAGTATGCTCATCCTAATAACAAATATTGAAAAAAATGAATTTTAAGAATATGTCCCTAATAACAAGTATTGAAAAAAAATTGGGCCCCAAATAACAAGTATTGAAAAAATTGGACCCTTGATAAAAAATACTAAAAATAAATTTTAAGTATAGACCCCGAATAACAAATCTTAAAAAATGAATTTTAAGAGTAGACTCATAATAACAAATATTAGGGATTGAGCCACTAATAACAAATTGATGGGCTCGATGTACTCCAACCGAATATCGCTGATGAAAAGTGTAAAGATCTCTTGTGAAGTTGTGAAGCAAAAATCGACACAAGAAATGACAATTTTGACACGGGCGATTTTAGTGTGGTTCGACCTTCTCAACCAATGTCTACATCCACTACTTTAGCATTCACACTAAAGATTTCTCAATTCACTACCTTGAATTCTTTCTTTTTACAGGACAAAGAGATAACCTTTACAACCTATCTTTTTACGGGCTAAGATAGAACCCTCACCCTAGTTTTTCTAAGGCTCAACTAGAATCGATTCCTCAATTACGAGATCTTGAAAATGTAAATTAATTATCTCTCTAGGTGGGTGTTTACACAATTTGGCTCACTAGGATTGGACTCTAAAAATTTACAAGAGATTACAAAAAAATAAAACAATGAAAAACTCTTCTCTCTTGATTTTTAAGCTTGTATTTATAGTGTGGAATGAGTTTGTGGTTGTTTATAATTGTTGGGGAAGGTTTGGAGCCGTTGAAGGTTAATTTTCAGCCTTAAATGCACTTCTACTGTAATGGGTATCGGTACATGAACATGGGTATCGATACCTGCTTAAATTAAAAAAAATTCGTTGCAAATAATACAGTAGGTATCGATACTCAAATCTCGGTACCGGTGTTCAGGGCATAGGTACTCGAATCTTGTTATCGATACTCAAGGCAAATTTTTGATACAAGAAAAGATTGGAATGTTTGGATGGGCAAAAAACACTTAGCAACAAGTTTAAACACATTTTTCAAGTTTAAATGGACTTTGAATTATTTTTGCAATGTTCAAATAAAAATCTAAAAATATATTTTTTTACAAATTTTATTATATCAAAATAAATATCCCAACAAAAATATTAAAAAAATTAAACTACCATTCAAATCTTAATTATAGCCCTAATATCCATTAATGTCTATTTCCTAGATTAAATATATTTCAACTGTTCTTTATATTGAAAAAAAAAACCTTTTATATATTTTGAATTATGGATGGTGGATCTTGGGCGAGCAATGGAATATCACATATTTATATTTTTAGTGATCTCTAATTTCTAGTGAATTATTTGTTTTTATCCACAAAATCAATCAACTTTAAATCTCATTTTTTATGTGTATCTTATATTAGGTTAATCTCACTTTATATATGTTTTGCTGGAAATTTGCATTCTAGATCACTGAATTTAGTTTCAACTTTCATTTAGATTACAAATCTTTAATTTAATCAAATTACATTATTGAACTTTCATTATTAATAAATTAAGTCACTTATACTAACACATTTTAAACAAATTTAACATAAAATGTGAAATTGATACTTTTACTTAACATACATCTTTACATATTATCATCAAATAATGTTTAATTGACAATTTAAACATTTTTTTAGAATTTTATAGAAAATTTAATCATTTTTCTTTGAGTTTATTTAAATGAAATGTTTGAGAAAATTCTAACAAAAAATATTTAAATGATCAATTAAACATTATTTAACGACGACATGTGAAGAATATATTAAGTAAAAGTGTCAATTTCAATTTTTTTTAAAAAAATTATTTAAAAATATTCATATAAGTAACTTATTTTATTAATAATAAAAATTGAATAATATAATTTAATAATATTAAATGTCTATAATCTAAATAAAATAAAAGTTAAATTCAGTGATATAGAATGTAAATTGGCCACTAATTTGAGCTGAAACTTTCTACAGAGGTTTGATAGGAGTGAGGTGTAGAGGACTCCAGCCAACCATAGTCAAAATTCCTAACAATCCCTGTGGGCTGACGGTGCAACCCAACAAAACCATGTTAGGGCTAAAGAGAAGAGGTACCCCTCCAATGCATGGGATAGGCTCTCTCTTCAAATGCAGGGGAACCGGAAAAATTCCATATTTACGCATTTAAAATGTTAAAGATTGATTTGACATTATTTTTTAAGAAATATATAAAATATACTTTTAAAAAGTAAATTTACATTGTTTCGTTTAAGATAGGAATGTCTAATATCACTATTAAAAAGTACTTTTTAAGTTAGTAAAATATTTTCGTTTGGTTTTAGAAAATATATTTTATTTATGTTTTTTTGTTTTTATTTTTAGAAAATAATTTTTATTTTTAATTTTTTAAAAATTACAAAATATGTTTGGTTAATATAGATGAAAAATTATTTAAAAAATGAAAAATAGTGAAAATGTGTTTAGTTTATAGCTTTTCAAAATCGAAATGAAAAAATAATTACTAAATAATTGAAATAAAAATATAATTAGAAAATATTATTATAATTATAATAAATAAAATATGAGTAAATAAACTAAAATTTTAAAAATGGTATTAGAAGGATTTGAACTCAGGTTAAAATGAGGTTAAAATTAAAAAAAAAACATTTGTTTTCATATTTTCCATTTTCCTAAAACATTTTCAAGGTAAACATCTTTTTTATGTTTTCAAATTTGTACTTATTTTTGTTTTCATTTTCTAAAATTCATTTTCTGTTTTCTAACCGAACATGTTTTCTTCATCGTTTTCCATTTTCCAAGAAAATGATAAATAAGTAGTTTTTCTCGAAAATATATATTTTAAAAAAGTTTAAATCCGTTTGGTTTTAGAAAATATTTTTTTATTTTTTCAGAAAATGATTTTCATTTTCTGTTTTCTAAAAACTAGAAAACACATCTGGTTAATAGAAATGAAAACTTCTTTTTCAAAAATGAAAATAGTGAAAATGTGTTTGATATCTAGTTTTTCAAAATAAAAAGGCTTAAAGGTCAAATTAGCCATCAACGAAAAATAAAAAAATCAATTAAACCCTTATGAATTTTTTGCACCCAATTTAGCCCTCATAATTCAAATTACAATCAACCAGACCCTCAAAATTCAAATTGATCAGTTTAGCCCTCTTGTAACATCGACCGTTATAGTTGATTGTTAACTCACAAACAATCATTAAGATAGTGACACGTGGTACACCTGAAAATTATTTTAAGAAAACTAAAAAAACATTTAAAATTAACCCTTTCACCACTACCCACCTTAAAATAGTTATTTTATTGGTTGCCAATGAGTTAATGGTCAAAATTTGATCAACTGTTACGAAAGGACTAAATTGTGTGTGTTTCGGCTAACGAGGACTAATTTTTTTTATTTTTCATTGAGGACTAATTTGATTTTTAATCCAAATAAAAATAAACAAATAATTATTCATTAAATAATTAAATTAAAGTATAATTATTAAAAAATATTATTATAATAAAAATAAAATATGATTAAATAAACCAAAGTTTTATAATTGACATTAGAAAAATTCGAACACGGGTTAAATAGAGTTAAAATTTTAATACTCTTGTTTTCATGTTTTACACTTTTTTAAAACATTTTCAATAAAAATGGTAAAAATATCATTTTTATGTTTTCAAAATTTCACTCAGTTTTGTTTTCATTTTCTAAAAATAATTTTCAAATTTTGCAACCAAACATGATTTCTTCAACATTTTTTATTTTTCAAGAAAATAAAAATATCGTGTATTCTCCAGAACCAAACCCACAAATTTTTTAGCTGAAAAACATTTTTTGACGTGTTCTTTTAACTTCAAAATTACTATTAACCCAAAAACACATTTAAAAACCCTAGATCTCAAAGTTAAAATCCTAATTCTAAGTTCAAATTCCTAAATTTGAGGCCAAATCCATAAGCAATAATATGCAACATAGGTCTAAACAGGAGTTTAAATTATAAATCTAAAACCTAATAGACAATTTAAGATCTAGGTTCGAACAAAAATAAAAAAATAAAATTTGAAGGGGCAGAGAACTTATCTTGCCGTCACTGTCGCTGTGAGTATCGTCGGAGTTGAGATCGGAGTGCTAGGATTTTAGTCGGAGTCGAAAATGACAGAAGAGAGGCTACTGGTTTTGGGTAGAGAGCTCAGGAATGGGAGAAGGGGTCGTTTCTGATGAAACAAGGACTAGATCTAGGTTTAGGATAAAAATGAACGATTTGGGTAGTTTTAGGGTTTCGGTGACGACGGAGACGATGACAGAAAGTCGCAGAAGGTGGCTGAAGAGTACAGTTTGGCCGAAGAAGATGATCAAAGTTTGGTCGGAAGGTGGCCGGAAATTACAAAAGGTAGCGGAAAAGATGATCGTTTTGGGAGTCGGGTCAAAGAGGATCTGCGCCTCTCTTGATGGATATGAATACACTAGGAGACCCGAGGCTTGGTTCGGACCGTTTGAAAGTTAGGTGTTATCTCATAAACCCTAAAAATTAATAATTTTCATAGAATTTTAATTAATTAAATTGGATTTAGGGCTTGACATGGGTAGTGCCCAATTATTTGGGTGTTATCTCATAAACCTTAAAACTTAATAATATTCATAGAATTTAAATGAATTAAATTAATGGAGCCTAAATTAGGGTTTACCTAAAATGAACAACAAAATAATTAAACATGCATTAAACCTTTTGTGTTGAGATACATTTTGAATATAAATTGAAGTGTCCTAATGTATTTGGACATTTCAAAACTTATATTCGTCCAAAATGTATTTTCTTACAAAAGGATAACCCTATTCGGAATGGAATCCATTTTACGATTAAAGATTTAATTAAATTCAGATTAATATTCAAAATTCCAAAATGCCGCGTGGAATTAATGAGGTACCGATAACGGGCGTTGTAGGGGTGCTAACCCTTCCCTACACGTAACAGACTCCCGAACCCGAATTTTATTAAAAGAATCTTTGGTCTGCTTTTTATGGTGTCCAATCTACCAAAGTGACCGGTGGCGACTCCAAAACGATTTTTAAGCAAATAAAGGAAATTTGATTAAAAATGGAAAACCCCCAATTTACAAAACCCAAATCGTCAGGTTGTTTTTCCACAAACGGGTTACAAAAACGGTCGCGACAGCTTGCGACTCCGCTGAGGATATAATTGAGAGTCAAGCCTATTAATTAATTCCACGTGGCATTTTGGCATTTCAAACAATAATCTGAATTTAATTTTTTTTAAGAATTTTTGGATGGATTTTCAGGAAAAATTATGGTAGCTTTTGTGTATGATATATCTGTCATTCATGCATAAACCCTCCACCTGGGTTTTTAACCTTTAAGTGGGAGAAAGACAATATCCGACGTGATGCTCTCCAGCTCTGAGTTTGGATTTTTCTTCTTCTTCTGATATACTAACCTTATGCGTCGTGAGGCCCACGTCTCCGTTATAAGGGACTTATACTACTGAATCAATGTCTTATTATCGTAGTAGACGGTAACAATAGTTCGGGAACCGAGAATCTAGAACAAAGCCCACATTCTATCTTTAGAAACCCACCCCGCTAGAGCCAGACAGGGACCTAGGACAGATGTTGCCAGCTTAAATACATTTCTCTGGTTATTTCACTGCTATAAATATTATGCTTATCTGAATTATTAATTTGTTTACTTGCTTTTCATATTACTTCACAGTACTAACACAAGTTTTTTGTTTTGTTTGTTTTTTTTAATTTTGTCATAAATTACATTTGTTTTGGCATTGAATTGAGAGTCAATCAATTTAGAAGTATCTAATACGTCTCGAGAGTTTAGGATTGGAGAAGATAATACTACAGTCTGGACTTGGTCCGAGCAAACTCAAGACGAGAAAGAGGATAGTCTTGGTAAAGGCGAAGTGTCCAAGATGAAGAGTTATGTGAAGATAAGCACTAATCAGAATACATGTTTGTCATAATTAAAAGAAATGTGGGATTAGTGGGATAAGGAAATGAAGGAGCAATTTAAGAAGGAATTTGGAGATATAGTCTTGCTATTAAGTGTAAAGGTCGACCAAGAATTGCTCAGAGCTATGGCACAGTTTTGGAACCCAGCGTACAATTGTTTCACTTTCGAACAAGTAGACATGACACCAACACTGGAGGAATATGAGATACTGGTTAACTGTCCAAGAATTAAAAGTGACAAGATTTATACCAGGCCCGTCAATAATTCAAGCTTCATCAAGAAATTAGTATCATTAATCGGAAAGACAAAAGAGTGGTTGGACAAAAAATGGCAAATAATGACAGCACAGATCAAAATGAAGACCGACAACGAATCAATTGGAGGAGCCTTAAAGAACTGATATTAGCAAGTAATAATGAGCCTATTAGGATGCGAAGCCTTTTTGCCTTGTGTATTTACGGTTTGGTTTTATTTCCAAGGACTTCATGGCATATTGATCCATCAACTGTGGGACTATTTGAGCGACTAGATAAAGGAGTCAACCTAGTGCCCGCTATCCTGATAGAAACTTACAGATCGTTGACTGCTTGCAAGAGATAAGGAGAAGGAAGGTTTTGGGGATGCACACAACTACTTGAAATCTGGTTCAAAAGTCACAGGTGGAGCATATCTTATAGAGGAATCAGGTATCTTGACACATATTCATCGATTGAAGAACACATAGCTAGCTGCCCTTTAGAGGAAAATAGTGAAAAACATTGGGAAGAATACTTCAAGGGCTTGAAAGATATTGACGTGGTATGGAAGGCTCCATGGTTGAATAGAAGAACAACTTTCTTATATCGGTGTGGAGATATGGACTGGGTTCCACTGCCAGGAATTTGGGGAGGAACGGCTTACTGTCCTTTGCTAGTATATAGACAGTTTGGTTCAAAATAGTTTATACCGGCTACTGCGTGAATGGCAAAGTTCGAGTACGCAAACAAGATGAATGACTACAAAGGGGTAGTAGTTCAGACTACTAGAGCATGGGAAAAGCCGAGAAGGGTCCAACCATATCAAGACTCAGGAGTGACGGCAAGATACGATGAATGGAGAATGCAAAGGGTCAACGACAACACATTTCAAGAAAATGCAGTAAACGCTAGTTCCTCTACTCAGACTGCTAAGGAAGCACCCTTGGCTTTATAGAAGCTCAAGCATGACCGTGAGTTGGATTTGAAGAAGTACGAAAAGGGGATCAATGATATCACCGAAGAACTGACCATGGCGAAGCTACAGGTGAGCATGCATGAGGGGAAAGAAAAGGAGCTGATGGAACAGAATAAGAAGATTAGTCGTGATCTGAAAGAGTTGCAAGAATTACACAATGATTATAAGAAAAGCAAAAAGAAGGAGAGGGAAAAGTAGTGAAGAGTCTATCAGAGAAACTGGATGCAATGACCAAGGACAAAGAAGACTATAAAAAATGTATGACAAGAAATCACGAGCAAACAAAGAATCGAGTAGTAAAGCAAAAAAAGAAGCTGGAAGAGAAGCAATCTAGGAATTTTGATTTGACAAGCCAAGTAACACAGCTGGAGGAACTAATTACAAAATATCATAATGAAGACAAAGTTCAGGCAGAAATAGAGAAAGAAAGGTTACAAAAAAAGGTGATGTAATTAGAGAATATTGTCCAAGATTTGAAAGAAAAACTTGCTGGTTACGAAGGAGCGCTGATGGTGGAAAGACAAGTATGAAGTAGCACAGCGAAAAGTCCATGCCATAATGATGAATTGGTGAGTTTGAAGAAGAATGTCAGAAGTGTTGCCTCATATGTCTAGATATTGTCAAGGCAAGCCACGAGTTTGTTGGAGCAACCCAACATTGAGCAAGAGCATGGAGAAGTTATCACTCGCTTGCTGCACGAGCTGGTTAACTTAGGAATTAGGGCTAGCAGTTTCCTGTAGGAAATTTGTCTTTACTTTGTATTTGAACTTTCGGACAAATGGATGTTTCTAAAAGACTAGTTCCTGAATTCGATGCCTTCTTTCTGTATTCATGCATACATTCATACATTCACTCATTTAAAACTTCATATCATATTGAAAAATAAGGAATCTAATAAAGGAAATGTTTAATGACAGTTTTCTTTAAACCGCAATAATACTGCATTCATACGGAACTCGCATGCGCTCTAAAGCCATGGTTGTGGAAGATAGAATTTCTAGTCTAGAGAACGATTGGGTGGAGACACAGAATTGATTTGATAGAATGGAATAGTCTATCAAAGACCATTTTGCCCAGACACATGCAGAGATTATTAGTCAGATAACTGCCCTGTTAGGACCGAAGGAGTCCGGAAAAGCTAAAGCTCCTGAAGTGCTTCAAATGCCATGAATGATCAAGCTGAAGCTACGTCTCACATTAGAATGCAGCCTAAAAAACCTCCACCGGTGAAGAAGGTCCACATCAACTTGGCAGGGGCAACGCCCAGTCACCCGGTGCATTTTGGGGCAAACTTCGGGAGTGGTGAAGAGGTCCCATATCTAAATACTTTGAATGAGATAGATAAGATTCGTGCTAAAATTGAAAGGAAGTACGAGGAGCGTTGCAAAGCCTTGGAAGACTGCTTGCTGGAGTTACAGAAAGCAAATGAGGTGGGGCCAAGTGCTACTGAAATGAGCTTAGTGACTGATTTGATACTGCCTCACAATGTACTGCCAAAAAATTGCCGCCCATTTGAAAGATGAGAAGTTGTTGATACATTGCTTCCAGGATAGCTTAACTAGTTCAGCGGCCCGATGGTACACACAGTTGAGCCGTGTGAACATCCGATCGTAGAAAGATCTTTCAGCAGCCTTTGTAGAACAGTACAAACATGTGTCAGAAATGGTCCCTACCCGAGTTATGCTGCAAGGCATGGAGCAGAAAAATTATGAAACACTCCGGTAATATGCTCAAAGATGGAGAGATATCGCACCCCAATTGCAGCCTCCACTAATAGAAAGTGAGGTTGTCCACATGTTTGTTCAAACTTTGAGAGGGCCACTTTTCGAGAGATTGATCAGTAATGCTACTCAGAATTTTATTGATATTGTGATTACTGGAGAATTGATAAAAGATGCGATCAAAAGTGGTCGGATTGAGAGTGGAGAAAGCTCCCGAAGGAATTATAAGAGGAATGATAGTGAAGTGAACAATACAAGTACATATGAGGCTCCGAAGAATGTGACCATCACTTCACCTGGAACTGCATCGGGAAATTCGCAAAATTCAAACAAGAAGGACTCTCGTGGACCTACGAATGATAGGATGAATTTTACACCCATTCCGATGACATATGCCAAATTGTATCCCCAACTGCATGAAGCAGATTTGGTGAGGCCGTATCATTTGACACCCCTACAACCACCATACCCTCCGTGGTACAAATCTGAAGCCCATTGTGAATTTCATGCCGGGATACTAGGGCATTCGATTGAGACATGCACGACATTCAAGAAAGTGGTACATAATCTGATCAACACTGGGATCTTAAAGTTTGACGAGCCAAGCATTGCTGCAAACCCTTTGCCAAGTCATGGTGGGCAAGCGATGAATGCTATATAAGAAGATGATGAAGCAAGACAATTGAAGACTGATGTGTCAAAAATAAGATCTCGCTGAAATGGGTGTTTGAATAGTTCTACAATGCCAGAATGATTGAAATGGGCATGAAAGTGGAAATGGAGTAACAACTTGAGGTGTATTGTGAGTATCATCAAGAATGTGGTCACGAGATTCAGTATTGTCCAGAGTTTAGAGACTTGATTCAGAGAATGATGGATAACGAAGATATTGAATTCTTTGAGAAAGCAAGAATGAGGAAAGAAGTTGAAGTGTGCACCTCTGAGTGTTCCAGAGTTAAATATGGGGTCCATAAGCCCTTGGTTCTCTCTGTTAAACCTAAGGCTGCAAGCGCAAAACCGACAATAACCCCGAATGTTGTGATCTCGACTCCTGCATCGTTTTCTTTCAAAAGCACCAATGTAGTTCCCTGGAATTACACAACCAATGTGACCATAACAGGAAAAAAGAAGTCCCAAGAAGAAACAAAGTCAAATGATGAAAAGAAGGATGAGTTAGAGGGAAAGAATGACAAGCAGCCTGATATAGGGGCAGTAAATGAAGTGGGACACTTTACCCAAAGTGGTAGATGTTATTCTTCTCCAGAAGTACTTAAAGAAGCAGAGAAGATTAAAGGGAAATCTGTGATAACACCAAAGAAGATTTTTAGAGAAGATCTTGCTCCAAAAATAAATGAGCTAGTAACAGAAGAACATGCACAAGAATTTTTGAGGTTTTTGAAACACAGTGAATACAGTATAGTTGAGCAGTTAAAAAGACAACAAGCAAGGATTTCTATCCTAGAGTTACTGTTGAGCTCCGAAGGGCACCGTAATGCTTTGATGAGGGTGATAAACCAGACATTTGTACCAAATGAAATATCTGTGGACAAGTTAGACATAATCGTGAATCATATTACTGCTGACAACTACATTACATTCACTGATGATGAAATTTCTGAAGGCAGGATGGGGTCGGTAAAGGCTTCGAACATTACTACACATTGTAAAGGGTATGTGTTACCATGAGTCCTAATTGATAACGGATCGGTGCTGAATTTCATACCAATGGTAACCCTACAAAGGTTGCCCATTGATGATTCTCACATGAAGACATACTAGAACATTGTAAGGGCCTTTGATGGAACAACACGAGATGTGTTGAGGAGAATTGAAGTACCACTTCTGATCAGGCCGATAGTTTATAACATAGATTTTGTGGTAATGGATATTAAGCCTACATACAACTGTTTGTTGGGAAGACTCTGGATTTACTCGGCTGGAGCTATCCCGTCGTCCTTACACCAGAAGCTCAAATTTGTCATAGAAGGGAAGATGGTTAGTGTCGGTGCAGAGGAAGACATTATTGCCTCAATAACCACTGACGTCCCGTACATCCAAGCAAATGAAAATGCCCTTGAGTCTTCTTTTCAGGCTTTGGAGTTTGTAAATGCTACCTTTTTTTGCTGAGGGCAAGCCCTTCCCGTGACCAAGGCTATCGAATTGCACTAAAATGATTGTGTAGGAAACGCTAGGAAGGGGCGCGAAGAAGGGAAAAGAACTTGGGAAACACTTGCAAGGAAACCAACGTCTGAGGCCCATTATCATAAAGAAGAACCATTTTGGGTAGGGTTCAGTCCAAACATGCAAGACTGGCTGAGGGAACTGAAGAAAAGAAAGGAACAAAGGAAAGCTCGTTTGCTGGGGACTGAAACTTCTTCTAGACTAGTAACTTCCTTTGACATGACGAAGATTTTCAAGTCTCGGGGATTTGCAAATATTGAGAAACAACTGGAAGAGGTTAATCAAGAGACAATAAAGCTACACGAAGAAGAGATTTTAGGCAATAACTTGGATGGGCTCGTCATTGGAGGAATTTTCGAAGGAGTTGGACATGGAGAATTTTTGGAAAAGATCCACCCCTGTCTCCTAGTCGAGATGCTAAACAATTGAACCGCCGAAGATGCTTTTCATGCTGATTCACAAATGGAAAACATGTTTCTTTAATTTTTTGCATCGTTTCCAAAATATATTATTATTTTCTTTGCAAGTCTCCAACTATCGACTGTATGAATGATCCTAAACCTAATCATGGAGTAGGTTCTGAACCGCCAGTGTGTTTAGTGGAAGTCAATGAAGTCGAGGATGAAATAGAATGTGAAATCCTTGAAGAATTACCAAGGTTGGTGGAGAAAGAAGACAAGCAGATCTTACCTCATAAGGAAGAATTGGAAGTTCTCAACTTGGAGATGAATGAAATCAAAAGAGAGGTAAAAATAGGGACAACATTCCTATTAAAAGAGAAGCAAAAGCTGATTGATCTACTACGAGAATTCAAAGATGTCTTCGCTTGGTCTCATCAAGACATGCCAGGATTGAATATTGACATAGTGGTACACAAGTTACCTATAAGGCCAGAATGTAAACCGGTTCAGCAGAAGCTAAGAAGGTTGAGACCGAGAATGGTATTGAAAATAAAGGAAGAGGTACAGAAGCAGATCGATGCTGGTTTTCTCGCAGTATCGCAATATCCAGAGTGAGTGGCCAATATAGTCCCTGTACCAAAGAAAGATGGAAAGGTACGAATGTGTGTGGACTACAGAGACTTGAATAAAGCTAGTCCAAAAGATAATTTTCCCCTGCCACACATAGATATTCTGGTTGACAACACGCCAGAACATTTATGGTTTTCTTTCATGGATGGTTTCTTGGGGTACAATCAGATAAAGACGAATCCAGAGGACATGGTCAAAACAACATTCATAACTCTATGAGGCACATATTGCTACAAAGTGATGCCTTTCGGATTGAAGAATGTCGGGGCAATGTATCAACGGGCAATGGTTACCTTGTTCCACGACATGATGCACAAAGAAGTTGAGGTGTACTTGGATGACACGATTGCTAAATCCCATACTGAGGAAGAGCATATTCAAAACTTGAGGAAATTGTTCTTGAGATTGAGAAAGTACCAGTTAAAACTCAATCCTAACAAGTACACTTTTGGAGTAACATCTGGAAAACTCCTAGGGTTTGTGGTCAGCAGGAAAGGAATCGAGATAGATCCAGATAAGGTGAAGGCTATCCAGAATTTGCCACCACCCAGTTCGTAGAAAGAAGTTCGTGGATTCCTTGGTAGGTTAAATTACGTTTCTCGGTTCATTTCACAATTGACCGGTAAATGTTATCCAATCTTTAAGCTGCTAAAAAAGAATAACCCTGGAGAGTGGAATGAAGAATGCCAAGAAACATTCGATAAAATCAAGAAATATTTGAAAAATGCTCCAGTATTAGTCGCGTCAATCCCCGGAAGACTGTTGATCCTCTACTTGACGGTTTATGAGAATTCAATGGGATGTGTGCTAGGTCAACATGATGATACAGGAAAGAATGAATGAGCCATTTATTATCTGAGCAAAAAGTTTACTGAATGTGAAGTACGGTACCCATCAATCCAAAAGTTATATTGTGCTTTGGTCTGGGTAACTCGTAGGCTCAGACAGTATATGTTGTACCACACTACATGGCTAATTTCCCGCCTTGATCCGTTGAAATTTATGATGGAAATATTGGCATTGTGTAGAAGGTTAGCACGTTGGCAAATGTTGATGTCGGAATTTGATATTGTATACGTGAGCCAAAAGGCAATAAAAGAAAGTGACATAGCAGATTTCTTATCCAATCGTGCAGCGAAAGATTATGAGCCCCTGGACTTTGATTCCCCATATGAGGTTGTAATGAATGTCTCCACGACGAAAACTGGAATCCTAGGTAGTGAAACTTGGACATTATATTTTGATGGAGTAGCTAATGCCCTTGGACGTAGAATTGGAGTTGTATTGATTTCTCCAAAAAAAGTACATCACCCGCAAGTTAGAATTTCTTTGTACCAATAACATGGAATAATATGAAGCTAGTGTCATGGGTCCGCGAGCTGCTATTGAAAGGAGGATAGAAATTTTGAAAGTATATGAGGATTCGACATTAGTGATCTACCAACTTCGTAAAGAATGGGAAACAAAGGATGTAAAGTTGATTGAGTACCAAAAATTGATTCTTGAGCTAATAAAAGAGTTTGAAGAAATTACCTTTATCCCAGGGAAGACAACCAAATGGCGGATGCCTTAGCTACATTGGCTTTAGTATTCCTAGCAAATAAGCCAGAAGACATGATGCTGATCAACATGAAAAGTTATGAAACCTATGCTCATTGTTGCAGTATAGAAGAAGAAGTCGATAAGCATCCCTAGTATTATACCATTTTGCAATATCTAAAGTATCAGACTTATCCCCTGGGGGCAAATGACAATGACAAAAGAACTATTAGAAGGATGGCTTTAGGATATATACTTGATGGAGAGGTTCTTTATAAAAGGGGAAAGATCAGATCCTGTTAAGATGTGTCAACGCCAATGAAGCAAATAATATCATGGCAGAAGTGCATGATGGAATATGTGGAACACATGCCAATGGATTCTCTATAGCCAGGAAAATCAGGAGATACAGCTATTATTGGACAAGTATGGAAGGAGATTGCATTGAATATGCCAAGAAGTGTCATAAGTGTCAGATATATGCTGACAAGATTAATTCTCCACTAGTACCTCTTCATACAATGAATTCGCCATGGCCTTTTGCTATCTGGGGCATGGATGTTATCGAGAAGATCCACCCTAAAGCTTCTAATGGACACCGTTTTATTGTTGTGGCCATAGACTATTTTACCAAGTGGGTAGAAGCAGCTTCTTATGCCAACGCCACAAGAACGACAGTTTTCAAGTTCTTGAAGAAAGAGATAATTTGTCGGTATGGTTTACCAGAAAGAATCATCACGGATAATGCCACCAATTTCAACAATAAAGTGATAGTAGAAGCATGTGAGCAATTCAAAATCATTCATCACAATTCTGTGACTTATCGCCCTAAGATGAATGGGGCAGTGGAGGCAGCCAACAAGAACATCAAGAAGATCATATTGAAGACGACAGTAACTTACAAAGATTGGCATGAGAAACTACCTTTTGTATTGTTTGCATATCGAACTTCAATACGAACCTCAAATGTGGTAACACCTTACTCTTTGGTCTATGGGACAAAAGCGGTTCTCCCCATTGAGGTCGAAATCCCATCTCGTCATGTTTTTTCTGAAGTGAAGTTAGATGATGCGGAATGGCTGAGGGTTCGGTTTGACCAGTTAAATCTCATTGAGGAAAAGAGATTGAGGACAATTTGTCACAGCCAAACGTACCAGAAAAGAATGATGCGGGCATATGATAAAAACGGTGCGCCCGAGAGAATTCGGAGAGGGGGATCTCGTGTTAAAAAAGGTCCTACAAATACATCGAGATGACCGTGGAAAATAGATACCTAATTGGGAAGGACATTATGTTGTCAAAAAGGTCTTCTCTGCAGGAGCATTGATCTTGGCTGAAATGGACGGAAAGGAATTACACAAGCCAGTGAACTCTGATTCAGTCAAGAAGTATATGTCTGAAATATTCAAAAAAAGAATGAAAAAAGAAAAAAAAAAGAAAAAACAGAGTGAAAACCCGAAAGGGCGCTTTCGCAAAATGAAAATATCTATGGTGAAAACCCGAAAAGGGCGCCTTAGATATCTCAAAAAAAGAAAAAAATAGAAAATAAAAATAAAAGGAGGGTTCTAGGTGAAAATCTGCAAAGGGCGTCTTGAAACCAAAGGAGGATTTGAGTTGAAAACCTGTTAAGGCAGCTCAGATAAATGAAGTTAGGCATCTGATAATTAGGACTTCTCGGACACCTGGTATTTTGGAAGAGATTTCACATCTGTAAGCATCGTGGCAACGTTTGAGGACCGTTGGACATGAGTGCAAGTTCAGCCCTATATCTGGTCAATGGGGTGGTTGTATCCTTCATGCTTTGGATACCTAGAGATTTGACTTTGTTTCTTGACTCCATTGTTTGTCACGACTATTTCAAATTCTGTTGTGTTTTGATTTATAAGCTTCAATAAAATTCATGAATTTACTTTCGAGCTTTTTTTATTCTAAGGCATCATAAAATGGTTGATATAATGTATAAAAAACAGATAATTTCCTGGTATCACTATGTTTTTAAAAGTGCGGGTGAACCTTATACTCTAGGATATTGAAGAGGAGTATACAGGATAAGATGGTGTAAACTTGAAGACAGGCCACAAAGATGTCAACAGAGTCTGCCACCCGAAGAACAATGATTTTTACCTCTGTGTTCATGTTGAGATGATCAGAACCACAAGGCCAACACATTATCATGCTCTTTTGAATGAGCATCTCAGTTAGGACAATTTATGAAGATTGGGAATGAGGAAGAATGTCCGCAGCCCTATGATCTACTGTTGAGAACCATCATTTTGAAAAGACTCTTGGATTTGACAAAACTTTAACATTGAAGGATTGGATATTTGTAATGTTGCCAAAACAGGGTGACATATGCTTGGCCAGGACAAGATTTCGTCAACTATAATACATCTTCTATATTCTTTGTCAAAGAAAACGAAAAAAAGAAAAGGAAAAAGAAAAGGAGAAAGAGAAAATCGAGGTGAAAACCTAAAAAGGCGCATTTGCAAAAAAAAAGAGGCCAAAGTGAAAACCCGAAAGGGAGTTTTGAGAAAAGCAACCTAGAGTGAAAATCCGAAATTCGCTTTAGAGCAAAGGGCTAGAAGCGTAGAAAGAAAGTTGTGACGGCCGATTCTGAATGTGAGATGGGAATAAGAAAAGAAGCATCAAAAAGAGGCCTAAGAGGGCAGAAGCAGATTGATGAATCTTAACAAGTCATGGTTCATGCATCATGTAGGAAATTAGGGTCATGCTAATCCTCATATTTAGTTGTTTTGACGGGAAGTAGATGGAAAAATAGAACTCCTAATGAGAAGATTTCGCCCAGCAAAGAAGGATTCCTAATGAGAAGAGCCCGCCCCAACAAAGATAGAGCTCCTAATGAGAAAAGTTCGCCCAGCAAAGAAGGATTCCTAATGAGAAGAATCTACCCCAGCAAAGATAGAGCTTCTAATGAGAAGAGTTCGCCCAGCAAAGAGGGATTCATAATGAGAAGAGTTCGTCCCAGCAAAGAAGAACTCCTAATGAGAAGAGTTCGCCCAGCAAAGAAGGATTCCTAATGAGAAGAGTCTGCCTCAGCAAAGATAGAGCTCCTAATGAGAAGAGTTCGCCTCAGCAAAGATAGAGCTCATAATGAGAAGAGTTCGCCTAACAAAGAAGGATTCCTAATGAGAAAAGTTCAGCCTCAGCTAAAGAAAGAGATAAAGGAAGATTGAAGAATTTCATAATAAGAAGAACAACTTCAAGATTCCATGAGTGGACGGTTCGGAAAAAAATTTGGGTCTTTTCGGTCTTTGCCCTATTCTTGTTCCACAGCAATGAGCAAAGAGGGGCAACTGTAATACCCGCATTTCGTCCGGGTACCCGTATATATATAAATATATATATAATATTCCAATGTAAATAAAACCAAAATATATACAATATATAAATACACATTAAATAGGTAAATAAATAAATAGCCCGAAGAAGTCCAAAATATGTCGTACAAGGTCCATTTTACATACCGAAATTGTCCATTTCTATTAAACAAAGCCCAAATACAAACATTAAGCCCGGAATTATGCATGGCCAACCCATTTACAGCTCATACCCAACCCAAACAAACATAAAAATCTCTCATCCTATTTGTGTTTTTTTATCCCGCCTAAACCAGCCCACGTGGTGAGTGCCCATTTGTCCATTTCCCATTCACTCGGACTGTCTCAGAGGTTGACATCACCTTATGGTCAGCTATAAGTACCTGTAAGAGAGATAAAAAATGGGGCGGTTAATCATTAAAGCAATCATTAATGAAACATTAATTGAAGGAGAGGAAAACAAGGAGACTAACCAAAAGTTGGAGAGGCAGTTGGAGAAGACGAACCAGAACTGTCATTCATTTCCGGAAGCTCGCTGAAGTTGCAAAATCACCAATAGAGGTGCTTTTCACCTATGAGCTCTTCTTTTGCTAAGTAAATCTAACAAAAACACAACCAGAGCCACAAATCCTTAAAGTCAGTATCAAAACCACTAAAACCCCTAGATCTCAGAGTTAAAATCCTAATTCTAAGTTCAGATTCCTAAATTTGAGGCCAAATCCATAAGCAATAGTATGCAACTTAGGTCTATACAGGAGTTTAAATCAGAAATCTAAAACCTAATAGACAATTTAAGATCTAGGTTCGAACAAAATTAAAAAAATAAAATTCGAAAGAGCAAAGAACTTATCTTGCCGTCACCGTTGTCGTGAGTATCGTCAGAGTTGAGATCGGAGTGCTAGGATTTTAGTCGAAGTCGAAAATGATAGAAGAGAGGCTACTGGTTTTGGGTAGATAGCTCAGGAATGGGAGAAGGGGGTGTTTCTAATGAAATGAGGACTAGATCTAGGTTTAGGATAAAAAATGAATGATTTGGATAGTTTTAGGGTTTTGGCAACAGCGGAGACGGTGACAGGAAGTCACAGACGGTGGCCGGAGAGTACAGTTTGGCAAGAGAAGATGATCGAAGTTTGGTCGAAAGGTGGCCAGAAATTACAGAAGGTAGCGGAGAAGATGACCGGAAGGTTACCGATCATCAGAGAAAAGAAGAAGACGATCGGAGATGATTATCGGTGACCAGCATTATCTCCAGTGAACAAAATATAGGTTGGGGAAGGGATTTTGGTTGAATGAGGATCAAAGTGTGACTTGGGAGATGTTCTTGGCTAGTTCTTGAGAAAATAGGTACTTTGATCTTCAAGAACAAGGAATAGGAGCGATTTTAGTGTTTTTGAAGATTAAATCGATGAAAATGGATGAACAGAGGAAGAACAAGGATGGAAAATAGGGTTTTGATTGAGATTGGGTCAGGGATTTTGGGAAATAGGTGTTTGAGTTTAGAAAATTAGAGAGAGAAAAGAAAGAAAAGAGAGTGGGGGCTGAGAAAATGACCGTTCCAACTCAAAAATGGTCCTTTTATACCGAGTTGGAACGGTATCATTTTGGGAGCCAGGTCAAAGAGGATCCACACCTCTCTTGATGGATATGGATACGGGGTCACAACCCGGTTGGTGACCCGTGGCTTGGTTAGGATTGTTTGGAAGTTGTGCTTATTAATTGGGTTGGTTCGTAGACCAGTTTTCCGTAGGTTTGACCCAGTTTAAGTGGTTTTGGGCCGAAATTTTTAAGGATTCAGGTTTAAGATCTAAAGGTTATCATGCTTTACATTTCAGTCACCTATCCCTTTGTAAATCGACAACCCAAGTTTCAATTTAATTCAATTTCGCCCAAATCAGTTTAATTGTTTAGATTAATATTTTGTTTAATTATTTTATTTAATTGTATGCTTGCACATTTTAAAAATTAAGCATGTAGTATATATGTTAGGAAGACCTAATCACTAAATTGCACTAGTTAGAGCCTTTAGCATAAGCTTCTTAAAATAAATAATTTAATAGGATATGACATTGTAGCAAATAAATGGATATTGAATAAAGGTTTGAATGTCCTAAATTGGTTAGTATCACAATGTAACGTGATGTTAATCAATGGATATTCAAATAAGAAATTCAATGTTCCATTTGAACTTAGAAAACGGTATTCACATAGTAAGTTTAATTAAATTGGAATTAAGTACACAAAATTAGAATCACAATTAATTAGGAATATTATGGATTCAGGGCTTGACATAGGTAGTGCCCAATTATTTGGGTGTTATCTCATAAACCCTAAAACTTAATAATATTCGTAGAATTTTAATTAATTAAATTAATAGAGCCTAAATTAGGGTTTACTTAAAATGAACAACAAAATAATTGAACATGCATTCAACCTTTTAGATATAAATTGAAGTATCCTAATGTATTTGGACGTTTTAAAACTTATATTCGTCTAAAATGTATTTTCTTACAAAAGGATATCCCTATTCGAAATGGAATCCATTTTACGATTAAAGATTTAATTAGATTTAGATTAATGTTCGAAATGCCAAAATGCCACGTGGAATTAATGAGGTACCGATAACGGGAGTTGTAGGGGTGCTAACCCTTCCCTACACGTAACTGACTCCCGAACCTGAATTTTATTAAAAGAATCTATGGTCTGCATTTTAAGGTGTCCGATCTACCAAAGTGACCGGTGGCGAATCTAAAACATTTTTTAAGCAAATAAAAGAAATTTGATTAAAAATAGAAAAACCCATAATCTAAGACCAAATTAAAATGAAAAAACCCTGATTTACAAAACCCAAATCGTCATGCTATTTTTCCACAAATAGGTCACAAAAACGGTCGCAATAGTGTTATCTTAGTATTGTTCTTTTTACTTTAATATGATTTTTTTATTTAACTCATATGCTATATAATTTTTTTAAGAAAAAGGGTGGGCCTCGTTAAAACTCATATGTCATTGGTATTGATCTTTATAGTCCCGGCCGAAGGAGGGCGCCAACTTTGATTCGTGAACATTGGGTCATCGGTCGGTGGCATCGTAGCGAAGCTGGTCATCGTGGAAGCTGCTTAGTCATAGATAAGGCCTTAAGAGTTGAGCACTGTGAGCCAGGGGGTTGAAGGCGATCATTATGAACCCAATCATTCCTACGATTCCATAAATTCCAAAGAATTGTAAGAAACAAGGCAAAGGTGCTACACGGGAGCATGGAAGCCCCCTCCTCAAGCCACGAGAGCATAGATGTGGTGCGGTTGAAAATAAGGCCATGTGGCAATCCAGCCAAACGTAGAGCATCAGATGAACCCGGGCAGTCGCGTAGGACATGAATTGTCGTTTATGGGGCCAAGCGGTAGAGAGGGCATGAGCCAAGGGCAAAGTTTGTTGTCTGAAGTCTTTGAAAAGTCGCCAGGGCATCATGAACCAAACGCCAGCCAAATGTCCGAATCTTAAGAATAACTGGCAACTTGGAGATAATCTTCCAAATACACGAGGGCCGATTTAAAGGGGCATATGGTCTCTGCAAGAATAAATATCCGAACCTAACCAAGTAGATGTCGGAATCATGGTTACTCCAAAGAACCATGTTGTGGTTGTCATTGATAATAAGAACATGGAGGATTGTGTTGACATCGTCTAAATCAAAGTAATGACGAACTTTAGCCTTATCCCAAGATGGTTGGCTGCCCACGTCGCATAATGTCACGACAACAAATAGACAGTTTATCATTATTCGTGTAATCACCATACAAATTGATCGCAGACGCACCACCCTAGTTATCCGAGTGCACGCAGATTTTGCTATTGATACTCGGCCTCTAGAAGAACCCAAACTGCAATTTATGCATGGCTTAGTATAGGCCTTTCTAGGCGAATGATGCTTTGTGTTGGCCCCGTCATCAAAGATATTCCTGAAAGAAAAGTATTGTGCCATGTAGACACGAGATAACAGTGAATTAGGCTCATGGACTATACGCTAAATTTATTTTCCCAACAAAGCAACATTAAAGAGATGCATATCACGAAAGCCAATGCCACCGGAAATCTTGGAGGCACAAACAGAGTCCCAAGGAATCATAGTCCAGCCTTGTTTATTGTTTCGATCTGACCACCAGTAACATCGCACATATTTAGTCATATCATCAATAAGGTTTTGAGGCAGCAAGTAGCAAGACATGACGTACTAAGGCAGAGGCTAAACTACCGATTTGATGAATACCTCCCGACTGGTGAACGAGAGATGATGATTGTTCCAGCTAGCCATACGCGAATTCACTTTGTCTCGAGTAAATCCTAGGGCAGCCATTTTATTTTTCCCAATCAAAAGAGGAATGCCTAGATAAATACCAAGACCGTTTACCTCCCGGATATGAAGGATATCATGGACATATTGCTTATGGCTAGGAGGGATGCGGGGACTGAAGAAGATGGTAGATTTATCGAAATTAACTGCCTGCCCCAAAGAGGAAGCATAGGTGTGAAGGATTTCTTTAACTCGTGTAGCTTCCCAAATATTATTTTGAATAAAAACCATACTATCATCAGCAAAAAGCATGTGATTCACCCAAGTCCCGTATCAACTTGCGCAGAGTTCATGAAGACGCCCCGCCCACTATTCAACGATGAGTGTGTCCGAGAGACCTTGTGTGCAAATGAGAAACAAAAAGGGGGAAAGGAGGTCCCCTTGCCTTAATCCCTGCTGAGGATAGAAAACCGGTGAAAGCGAGCCATTGACCCAGGGCGTAAAGGATAATAATGAGATACAACGCATAAGGATATCTTCCCACACCACATCAAACCCCATTTTTAACATAACTAACTAGATGAAAGACCATTCACTCCAATCGAATGCCTTTTCCATATCAAGTTTTAAAGCGGCACCCTGAAAGGGACCACTACCATTGGACTTAAGGGAGTGCACCAGTTCATGAGCCATCAAAATATTGTTTGTGATACTCCTTCCTCGGACAAAAGTCGTATGGTTTTCGCTAATGCAAGAGGGCATCACATGTTTCATGTGATTGACAAGCACTTTTGCAACGATTTTATAAATAACGGTGCAAAAACTGATGGGCCGAAGTTGACGCATAGAGGTAGGCTCGACCACATTTGGTATTAGGACCATGATTGTTTGGTTTACTAAGGCCATGTTCATATCCCCTTTAAGGAGGTCCAGACAAAGCTTAACGACATTCGGGCCGGTCGTATCCCAATATTGCCGATAAAAGCTACTTGGGAGACTGTCAATACCCGAGCTTTCCTAGGATTTATATCCCGAAAGGCAAAAACGACTTCATCTGCAATGAATGGCCTAGTTAAAGCCTTATTCATGTCAGGTGTAACTGATAAAATAATATTTTCAAGGATTAAAGAGGCCATAGTCGGATTAGAAGAGTTGAATAAGTTCTAAAAGTAATCTGTGACAACTCTCATAATTTCATCCATACCTCCCTACCATACATTGTTGTGATTAAGCAGACATTTAATATGATTCTTCTTTCTTCTTCTCGATGCACAAGCATGGAAAAAAGAACGTATTCTTACCCCCTGTGAAAGCCAAGTAATTCGGGAAAGTTGAGCCCAATAAGCTTCCCTGATATCAAAAAGATATTGAAGTTCAGATTTAGCCGCTAGAAAGACCTTCATATTAGCCTTAAAAAGACGACCACACATGCAAGAATGAATTTGTTTATTCAATGTGGTGATGCGATGGATAGATTCCATGTGTCCTTGGTCTTGCCAGGTCTTGAGGTAATCCCCAACAACTTGAATCTTATTAACGGTTGAACCAGGAGCAACTGCCTAGGCTCATTGAACCATTGACACACAGTTGGCATCATGAGCCCAATAATTCTTGAACCTAAAATGGTCATTACGAGTGTCCTTGGTTCATGCGAGACGAGAGAAGTCTCTATAAGGATGGCACAATGATATGATTCCGCGTTATACTCTGATACAGCACGATGTCCAGGGTAAGCGTTAAGCCACAAAATGATCGAGCCGCTCAAGGATAGGCGAGGTATGTGGACCGAATTTGGACCAAGTGAACCAACCCTTAGTGGGTTTACAGTCAAACAAGTGATTCTGAGATAAGCAATCCCTAAAGCTATCAATTTGTGAACGAGCACATCGACAACCTTATTGTTTTTCATTATCGAAAAGGATTTCATTAAGATTTCCCCCGATTAGCCAAGGGAAAAGCGATCAGGAGCTTATTGTATCAATTAATTCCCAAGTTTTATGTTTTTGTTTGTGTCAGTGTAACCATAGATACCGGAGAAGTGAAGTTGGTCAAGATCCGTATGAATAATAATATCAATATGGCGAGTAGAGTACGAGACCAAATCAACGGCAATATTATTATTCCAAAGGAGCATAAGACCACAAACAAGCGTGATTTCTATCTACATTGATACAACCATGCATATTTAAAGCTAACTTTAATCTATTATTACTAAAATTATTCAAACGAGTTTCACTAAGAAAACAACATCATGATGAAAACGAGAAACAAATTGCCCTAATGACTGAACTGCCTGAGGCTTACCGAGACCTTGGCAGTTCCAATACATGAGCTTTATTTTTCTCAATGGGGTTGAGTATCAACCTCCGCCGAAGAGTTTTTGATGCTACCCATCCCAACTGTAGAGTGTTTAGAATCTCGAAAATTAGAAAGTGGTGAAGAATGTTGTCGCTTTGCTTTGACAGCTTCCAGGAGAGTGGAACCTCTCTTTGGAACACGAGTGACCGGTTCTTTCTATTTGTATTTTGCATTCATGGTGGGGCGTGAACGCGTAGCCATCCAAGCATCAAAATCAGACAACTTTGGGGTCGATTTAGACTTGTCCGAAGTAACCTTACCCTTTTGTGCCTTCAAAAGCAAAAATAGCGGAGGCCACTTTGCCTTCCTCAACCGCAAAATCAGCAACTAAGACCGAGCCATCAGCAAGTACAAAGGACGCATGTTCCAAAGTCTCATCAGCCACCAAAACCTGGGCTTTAGCCAAAGCACCACGCGTAGTTTTGGGAACAGTAGGTTCGACTTTTGCAGCATCAACTTTCGTAGCAGCATGAGCGGGAGGGCCATTATTGGTTGTGTCACAACATGAGATGTCACGACTGTTGGCGCAGCTGGGAAGGTCTCAGCCTAGTCAGTTGTGACCCCCGAATCCAGTCCGAGCATAGGGACTGTAGCGATGGAAACAGTTGCGGCCGGGCTCATGATCAGTACTGACCGAATCAACATCCACCAAGATTCTACCTCGGTGTCGTTACTTGGCACACTTGAAGGTGCCACAACGTCACGGTAACAGATTCTACCTCTCGACCGTAAGGTTCCCCCTTGAGGTTTAGAAGGATCAACACGTAGCCTATATAAGAACTTAGAGGAAGCATCAACCTTAACTGTTAGGTAAGAGGTGGTCAGGTGACTGATGATTCCGCAGCCATGGCAAATCAAGGGAATTCGTTCATATTGAAGAGGGCATAATTTCGGTGTGGCCCTAGAAACACTCAAAGCCACACATCGACAAATTGGTTTTGTAGTATCCAAGATTACCCAAACCCGGAGGAAATCTCCCATGTTGTCATCCATAATTCGAGTATCTATCCCAACAAATGTTTCAATACAAGATCTAAGAGATCGACCAGTATCATTGGCCATCAAAACAATCGGGATGCGATGAATACGGACCCAAATACACATATTAGTAAAGGAATATTCATCTATTGAGCATTTATGATCCAAGGGGAGAAGGGCAAGTCAGTCCTTCTTAAAGGTCCAAGGTCATCTCTTAAGGATGTCATTACACTTTGTTGTCGAAGAGAATTTGATCAGAAAGAAGTTGGGCTTCAATTCAGAGATGGAAAGCACCTTATCATTTTTCCACACCGCACGTAAGACACGTATCAAAGCAGTACCGTCTATTTTCTTATGCGTGATGACCTTCCCGATGAGAGACAAATCACAATCCTTTGGGGATTCCCAATTGACTTAAGGAGTGAAAACCACCCCTTGTTTCTCAATGGTGAAGTTAAGATCACACAATCATTGAAGAATTGAGTCGGGAGCCATTGGTTCGAATGAAGAATAATCTAAATATATCAAAGGAAGAATTGACGCGAATGAGTCTTGTGGGGGAACAAAACAACGAGAATATAAAGGTGTAGAGATTTGTATCCACACTTGAATATAGAGGGAAGATAGACTACACCAAAATGAAAGGCTTTAAAGCTTAGGGTAAAGATAAAATCGGTGCTGATTAAGGGAGAATTTGAATTGGGTTCAAATCATATTGTTACCAAAGAGAGTATTAAGGAGAATATTAAGAAGATGACATCTAAATTAAATGATGATTTAACTCTAATCAAGGATAATTTTGATTCAAAATTAGCATCGAGATTCAAATTTAAGTTAATTGTAATCAAAGATAAAACTAATCCAAATTTAGCATCTAAATTCAAGATTGATTGAACACTAATCAAGGATAAACTTGATCCAATTTTAGTATCTAAATTCATATTTGAATTTACCAGAGCGAGATTTAAGGAGAAAATTAAGGTGATGGCATCTAATTGCAGAATTGAAATAACTATAAACAAGAGAATCCAATCCAAAATTAGCGTCTAAAATAAAAATTGAATTTACTCTAAACGATGACAAATCCAATCCAATTTTATCACCTAATTTCGGATTTAAAACTACTAAAGATAGATTTAAGGCAGATATTAAGGTGATGACATCTAATTTTAAATTTAAATTTACTCTAAAAAGGTTAAATCCAATCCAAAAGTATCATTTAAATTCGGATATAATCTACCAGAGAGAGAATTAAGGAGAACATTAAGGTAATGGCATCTAAATCAAAGTTTGGACTAACTTTAATCAGGGAAAATTCAAACCTAAATTAGCCTCTAGATTCAAAATTGAATTAAATCTAATCAAAGATAAATCCAATTCAAATTTAGCATTTATAATCAAATTTGAATGAACTTTAATTAAGAATAAATCCATGCCAGATTTGGCATCTAAATTCGGGTTTGAATTAACCATAAAGAGAATTAAGGAAAATATTAAGACAATGACATCTAAATTAAAGTTTGAATTAACTCTAATAAAGGATAAATTCAAACAAAATTTAGCATCTAAATTTTTAGATTAAATTAACTCTAATCAAAGACAAATCCAAACCAAATTTAGCATCTATATCCATAAGCCCAATGGATATACAATAAGTTGAATTACACCTAAATTTTAATCTAACCAGAGTTAATTATATAATTTAAAGCGAGTAATGGACATGTCCCACAAATTGATGGAGAACTTTGAATAATAAATGGAGACCGTTATGCTCATAAAGAATCATAAATTGAATAAAAAGAATTTAGATTCAACAATAAGTCAATTAGCAATGGAGTCAGCGTCGAGATGAAACTGTGTAAGCATATTCCCCATTGAAATCGACAAACTTTAAGTGTATCGAAAAAGATCCATTCCATAGTTAAGAAAAGTGTAACGGAAATGATCCACTTCAGAAATAAGATCACCAATTGTAAAAATAAAATGGAAAGCATAAACTCTCCAACAATACTCTATACAAAGCCTTCATCCAATATATGAAATAAATATTCATATAAAACAACAACAAGAAAAGTTAGCTTTAAACCTAAGTCAATCTTCAAGCTGAATAAAATTAGAGCTCCCGAATCATGCATCCCGACGATGTGTCGAAGCTTCACCTCCTCGTGTCGATGCTATTGATCAGGCTTGCTCGGAATAACTTAGTTATGATTGCGTCGATTGCGCACAGCTTCCCAATACAGCTTCAAGGGCCAACGGAAGATTGAAACATTAAGTAAAGTCGGTCTACAAATTAAGGGCAAACAATACCCTCAAAGCTACAAATAGTGGCATAGCATTTGAAACCAAGTCTGTAAAGTCTAGGAGATCGAGAGCTACAACCATGGCCATAAGGACAAGGAAAAAAGCCGTAAAAGCGACAATAAAATCAGATGCCAAGAGGCAACCAATAAACCATTTCTCCTGAAGATCACATGAAGATAGGAGATTAGTTTTGGACAGACATAAAGGAGTCTTAAGATTACTTGCCATACCGTAGCTAACAATACATATCATTTTCACCAACAAACGTAATATTGATTCCATGACTGACATACAATAAATTGTAAACAAGGATAAATCATGATATAAAGTGAAATAAAGAGGAACAAAATTCATATTAATTCAATCAATACCCTTCATACAATCTATAAAGCAATCTATAATGTAATGTAAAATCGAAACCCAAAGAGACAGATTGTATGAAGGGCAAGGGAAGATTGAATCGATTAGGAATAGGGGTTGGATGTTATTTGTGAGTAATCTCTCGAAACAAATTCATTGGAAAGGACTATGGCATGTATTTGATCGATATGGACAGGTATTAGATGTGTTTATTCCAACGAAGAAATCGAGAATGGGTGAGCGTTTTGGCTTCGTGAGAATGAAATCGAAATTGGAAGCGCAACGGGTACGAGATAGATTGAATGGTGCTTGGATTTATGGGGCAAGGATAACAGTAGCGTTTACGAAAGAAACGTCGACGGGGATTGGGGAGCGAAAATGGCAATTGGACAATGGGCAATCAAGGCCGAGTGATTTTAGGGAGAGGCTGGCGACAAGACTATATCGCAATGCTGATGGGAGGCAAGAGCCTAAGGAGGACGATATTCATGGAATTATCGATGAGGGTAAATGGGAAACATTACAGAGTTGCGCGGTCGGATGGAGTAGAAAATATAAAGGTATAGCTACCATGGCGAAAGAATTACAATCGGCGGGATTGAAGGATTTGTCAATAATGCGTATTGCAGGGTCCAGATTATTGTTAATCTTTGAGGATTCTGTGAAAAGAGATGAGTGTATTAAAGAGGGGAAATTATCGACATGGTTTAGTACAGTTCAAAGATGGCAGCCGGAGATTGACAGAGGGGATAGAAGGGCATGGCTAGCTATACGTGGATTGCCCATACACTCATGGTCGAAAGAGACTTTTGAACGGATAGTGGCAAAGTGGGGACGATTAGTTAGATGTGAGGATTCCGTGACGGAACCGACATCTTTTGAGAGAGGCGAGGTGATGGTGGAGACGGATTGCATTGATCAAATTAATGAAATTGTGGAGGTTCAAGTTGGACAAAATAAATACAAGGTGCGCGTAATAGAATTTGAGCCGATGGTTGATGAAATGCGTTGCTGACATTGTATGGAGGAGACATATTCGGAACAATGCGAGGAAACGATAAATTTATGCAAATTGATAGGGGTAGAGACTATTGGTAACAAGGAGAGGATTGTGAATGATATTGCCGGCTTATTGCAGCGGCAAGACAATCGTCAATAGACCCGGAGAATGAAGGTGTTGTCGTGGAATGTTAGGGGGTTGGGAACGAGCTCGAAGTGTAGAGCGGTACAAAAGCTTTTACGACAACATCAAGCGGAGATGGTGTTTATTCAAGAAACGAAGTTAGAGATGATTACGGATCAAACAGTGAAGAGGGTGTGGCATTCGGACAAATTTGAATTTGTATATGCGGCAACGGTTGGTCGGTCAGGGGGTTTATTAGTGATTTGGGAGGCGACGAGATTTCAATTGGAGGCGACCGAGGTGCAGCAACATTATATTGCTCTATGGGGTAGGTGGGTACTCGACGATTGGAGATGTGGGTTGATGAATGTTTATGCGCCGTGCTCAGTAGATGGCCAACGAGGGTTGTGGGAGAGCATTTTAATCGAATCACAGCAACGCGCATTACCTTGGTGTGTTGTGGGCGATTTCAACGTGGTTAAGAGAATGGAGGAAAGACGCAGATGTCTCGGCTCTCAACAAGGTATGACAGCCTTTATTTATTTTATTGAAGAGATGGGGTTGATCGATGTAAAGGTAGTGGGAAAAAATTTCACATGGTTTGGGTCGGGCAATAAGTGTAGCCGATTGGATAGATTTCTTGTTAGCGGAGAATGGATAGATAAATTCGTGGGTTTGAGGCAATATATCTTGTGTAAGAGTGTGTCGGATCATGCGACGATTAAACTTGCGTGTGAGGAGGTGGATTGGGGACATCGTCCATTTCGGTTTCTTAATTGTTGGTTGGAAAAGAAAATATATGTCCAGGCCATGGAACAAGAATGGGAGAAATTAGCGCGACACAAAGATAATGGGCAGCAACTAACACTGCTTGAAAAGCTAGAGGGTTTGCGCCGGATTTTGAGAATATGGAATCGTACCTCTTTTGGGAGTGTAGAACAGAAAATTGAAACAATTTCTTTGCTAATTGATGAGTTGGATGGTAAATTAGGGTGTAGGGAATTATCCGAGGTGGAACTGGGTGAGAGGAGAAAGCTACAAGTGGAATTATGGAAGCTATTGCGCTTCCGTGAGTCTATTTGGCGACAAAAATCGTGAGCAACTTGGTTGAAAGAAGGAGATCAGAACACGAAATTTTTTCAACGAACAGCGAAAATTAGAGGGATGCGGAACAATATTGAGGGTCTATGGGTGAAGGGGCGTTGGATATCGAAGCCGGATCGTCTTAAAAGATGTGTAGCGGAGGAATTTAGAAAACATTTTTCAAGGCGAAAACAGTGTGGTTCATTGGGTGTGCCGCTGATTCGACCGCCTCTTGATGCAACCCAAGCTGAGTATATTGAGTTTCCGTTTAGTGAAGATGAGGTTCGACTTGCTGTGTGGGGGTGCGATGGTAGCAAAGCACCGGGACCAGATGGGTATACGTTTGAGTTCTATCGCAAGTGCTGGAACTTCGTTAAAACGGATGTGCTGTTGTGTTTTCATGAATTATACAACACGGGATCTTTGCCGAAGGGGAGTAATTATGCTCATATAGTTCTTATACCAAAGAAGCAGGGAGCATGTGAGGTAAGTGAGTTTCGACCAATTTGCTTGTTGAATTCAATATACAAAATTTTCGCAAAGGTGCTGGCGAATAGATTTCAGAAGGTTCTCAACGGATTGATTAGTGACACTCAAACGGCCTTTATTAAAGGACATCAAATTATAGATGGTGTGCTTCTTGTAAATGAGGTGGTACATTCGTTGAAAAAGGCGAAGCAAGGATCGGGGGGTGTATTATTGAAATTAGACTTTGCCAAAGCTTATGATTGCTTGAATTGGGATTTTTTGGATGACACTTTGGAATGTGGACAGCGATGGCGAAGATGGATGAGGGAGTGTGTGACTACAGCAAGAGTCGCAGTGTTGTTAAATGGCAGTGCAACGAAATTTTTCCCGATGGAACGGGGTGTGAGACAGGGGGATCCGCTATCGCCATTAATTTTTGTGGTGGTGGCGGAGACATTACATTGTATCTTGACAAGAGCATTGACGAGTGGAGTGATCAAAGGGGTGAAGGTGACTTCGGAAGTTTGCTTATCCCATCTGCAATTTGCGGATGATCATCTGATGTTCTTACATGGGTCTGTGGAAGAGGCGATACAGGTTAAACGTCTATTATTGGGATTTCAATATGGTTCGGGTCTTCAAATTAACTTTGATAAATCCTGTGCTTATGCGATTGGTGTGGAAGATAGTGTGATAACACAAATGGCGAGCGTGTTGGGTTGTGAGGTGGGTACTATGCTGTTTAGATACTTGTGAATGCCTATTGGGGTGAATCCGAGGAGAATGGCGATGTGGGAACCGGTGATTCAGAAGGTACGTAATAAATTGGCGGGATGGAAGAAGAGCTCTTTATCTTTTGCGGCACGTTTGATGTTGGTTAATTCCGTTCTTGCTTCGTTACTTGTTTACTACATGAGTATTTTTGCGGCTCCGAAGGGGGTTATAGCGAAAATTGATCAAATTCACCGTAATTTTCTATGGGGGATGTGGAGTTAAAGAGAAAATTGAGTAGAGTTAATTGGGAGCGTGTATGTCGACCAAAAAAGTTAGGAGGATTAGGAGTGGTGAATTTGGAATTACGTAACGTTGCGCTTTTGGCTAAATGGACTTGGAGGTATGCGAAAGATACAAATGCACTATGGCGAGAACTAATTAAATCTAAATATGGGGAACAGGTGCTTTCGTGGCGGATTAATTGTGAGAATGCACATCGGATGTCTCCAATTTCGAAACAAATTGCATTAGTAACGACAAAGGATAGGTTGACGGGGTTGTTGGATGTCGATAGATTTTATTAGATAGTGGGCGACGGGAGGAGTGTGCTATTTTGGTTGGATATTTGGTGCGGGGGACAGCCGTTGAAGCTGATATTTCCACGACTTTTTCGTGTGTCTAGCAACAAAACCGGCAATGTGATGGCTTACTCAAGAGGGGGCTGTTTTGATCATGATGCTTGGGTGACGTTTTTTGGGCGATCTTTGAGGGGATTCGAACAACAAATGCTGCTGGAGCTGATGGAGATGTTGCGGGATTGGAGAGTACGCGAGGGGTGTAGGGACAGGCTTGTATGGTGTCCGAATCCTCGGGGTGAATTTTCCACGAGAGAATTAATGGGATTAATGACGAGATTTGGCATGGATGAGAGTGACATGGAGGCGTTTTTGGTATGGAAAATTGATGTTCCGCCGAAGGTACAATGTTTCATTTGGTTTGCGTTGATTGACCGCTTGCCGACACTTTGTTTCTTGCGCGAGCGTGGAGTACCGTTAGGGGAGAATACAGTGCAATGTGTGTGGTGTGAGGAGGGGGAGGATGAGTCGACACATATTTTATTGCACTGTGCGTATGTAAAGGGTATATGGGACTGTTTTTTTGCAATGGTGGGGGTGGAGTTGGTTCGTCCGAAGACGGTTCAAGAGTTCATAGGACAATGCTATGAGGGAATCTTTCGAGGCTTGATACGGCGATGGTGGATTGCAGGGTGTGCTGCACTGCTATGGTCAGTGTGGTTGGTTTGAAATGATGTAATATTTCGACAGCGGAAGTTGGGCGCGAAGGAGGTGGTGTTTTTAATTAAAATGCGAGCATTACATTGGGTGAAAGTAACGAAGGATGGTCAAATGGTGGACGAGGCGACGTGGTGGACGTGTCCGCGACAATGTGTGTCGTTGGATGAGGGTATGCGAGTGAGGCCAATGGCGAGCTGGGAGCTTCCATGTGTGGGAATGGTGAAATTCAATGTCGATGGGGCGGCGAAAGGCAAGCCGGGGCCTGCCGGATGTGGGGGAGTTTTGCGTGACGAGGGGGGAAAGATATTAGCTATATTTTCGGGACCTTTGGGCGTGATGGACTCAAATGAAGCGGAAGTATGTACGATTGCGGTAGCTTTGGGGTTCCTTTTAGAGTTGCATTGTAATGCTTGTGGGGTGATTATTGAATCCGATTCAATGGTGGCGTTGTCTTGGGTGGAGAATCGAACAATGCGACCATGGAGACTTTGGACATGGTTTCGGTTAATTGATGATGCGTGTAATTTATTACCGAGGGTTTGTTTTCGACATGTTTTTCGGGAGTCGAATAGTATTGCGAATGTGTTGGTGAAGGGGGGAGTGAATTTGGTGGAGTGGTGCCGGGTGAGTTATTGACGAGTTTGCTCGCGGCAAGGGGGATGCAGGGGAGTGGAGTGTTGGGTTAGAGTGAGATGGGGTAGGCGTTGGTGTGAGGGGCAGCAGTGGGGCTGGATTGCACAGCGAGTACAGGGGGTTTGGTTCGAAAGAGCAGACAGGGGGGGCTGATTCGGATGGGAGCAGTACGGCTGGGAAGCTAAATGCTCCAAGGATGTTGGGTGGGGCTTCGACAGTTATGAGGAGATTCGGTTGGGGGGGTCAGGTGCAATTTTATTTCGGATTTTGGGTGTGTTATCGTTTTTCAACATTTACATGTCGTACTCTTTTCTTCCGTTAGGATATAGGGAGTTTTTTAATGAGGCGCATATAGATGTTTCACGGATGTATGATTTGTGACTTAATAAAATCATACTTTTCTGATAAAAAAAACATTAACCAAAGGAAAAGGTTGCAGTGTGATGGAAATAACTTTCCTCTCAAAACAAAAAGACCTCTCCTAATACAAGGAGAAAGCCAGAAATCAAAAGGCAACGACAGTATCGGCACCCAAAACGTAACCCAAAACTCATGATCCCAAAGTAGCAAAAAAAAAGAAAATAGTCCCGCAAACAGCACCCACAAGCTCCCCAATTCAAAATGACGACAAGAAAGGAAGCGCGATCACTACCAGGATTGTTAAGAGTTATTATTTAGCTGAGTTGTATTTAGTTGTGATTAGCTGTAATTAGTTAGGTGGTTAATCTTCTTTAATCAGTTTCTTTTATTCTATATTAAGGCTTTAAATATTTTTATAAACTAATTTTATTCATTCAATTCAATAATAATAAATTCTCTTTTCTTTACCCATCTTCTCTTCTCCCTTTTATCGTGAAACCCTAAATCAAGAACCAGAAAACTAACATGGTATCAGTTGATTCTCCTTCCGATTCTCGCTCTTGTTCCTCTTATCAGACTCGGTTTTCAAAATCCGATGATCCCTCCAATCAGTATTACATACACCCAAATGAAAACGCAACCCTCGTGTTAACGTCGTCCTTACTCGATGGGAAGAACTATCACCAGTGCGCTCGATCGATTCGTATGGCACTTATCTCGACGAACAAATTTGCCTTTGTTGATGGGTTGATTAAGAAGCCAAAGCACGATGATTCTCGGTTCGCATCTTGGGAGAAATGCAATAATCTGGTCCTCTCCTGGTTGTAAAGGGCTCTAGTTCCTAAAATTGCCCAGAGCGTAATCTGGTTCGACAACGCATCAGAGCTGCGGGTTGACCTTTTTGACAGATTTAGTTAGGGCGATTTACTTCGGGTATCTGACTTGCTTTAAGATTTATTCAGTCTCTCTCAAGGTAACCTTTTTGTGTCTGCTTTTTACACTCAATTGAAGACAATGTGGGATGAGATTTGCAGCTTACGCCCTTTATCCCCTTGTGACTGTCATGCTTTACTCTATAGAAAACAAGATTTTGTTTTCCGATTCCTTTGTGGTTTAAATGAGTTGCTCAATATTCCTAAAACTCCAATCCTCATGATGGAACCTCTACCAAAAATTACTGAAGTTTTTTCAATCGTTATTTAACATGAAAGATCCTTATAATCCGCTTTTATTGTTCTTGAATCCAACATTTTGATGGCTGGTCGTGTTTCTCCTAGTAATGCTTATGATTTGAATAGGATTGATAGTAGAAATGTTAGTTCCAAGAAATTCTCTTCTGGTTCTAAACGGCATTTGTGTGTTCACTGTGACATTTATGGTCATACAATATATAAATGTTATAGGAAACATGGATTTCCTCCCGATTATAAGAATAAGTTTCAGAATAACAATAGAACAAATCTTGTTGGATCTTCTGTTGGTGATGCATCTTTACTTAAAGATGATACTCCAATGACCCTTACTAAGGCTCAGTATGATAGTCTGCTCAACCTGCTTCATGAGAAAGACGTTAAAGTTTCCCATGAATCTTCCCATATTGATATTTCCAAGGTCAACATGCTCTCTTCAACTTTTGATGTTTCCTTAGGTAATGACACAGGTATTGTTCTGAACTGTAATTCTTTAGATAGTTCAAGTAGTTTATGGATCATAGACTCTGGGGCTACTGATCATGTTTGCAATAGTTTATGTTATTTTACTGATTATTATCCCATTCAAAATAAGTATGTTAAGTTACCTAATGATCAGCTTGTGCAAGCTGATCATATAGGCATTGTAAATATTTCTAAAGAATTAGTTCTTAATAATGTTTTTCATATCTCTAGATTTAATTTTAATTTATTTCTGTGAGCCAATTAACAAAAGACAATAATATTTTTTTAATTTTTTTCTAATGGTTCTTGGTTGTGCAACCATGGAGGACTATTGGTACAGCTAGCCTTATCAATGGTTTATACATGCTGTATTTTGCTTGCTTACCACAGTTTGATTCTCAATCTCAGTTTAATGTTTTTCCTTTTTGTAATTCTGTTTCAAATAGTTTTGATGCTTGGCACTCTAGGTTAGGCCACCCTACTTAAAGCAGAATGAAATTGTTATCTGAACTTTGCAATAAGATTCCTTCTGTTTCTCATTCTAAGTTTGATTGTGATGTATGTCACCTTGCAAAACAAAAAAGATTATCCTTTCCTGCTAGTACTTCTACTTGTACTTCTACTTTTGATTTAATCCATGTAGATGTCTGGGTCCTTTCCCAGTTAAAAGCTTTTATGGACATACTTACTTTATTACTATAGTTGATGATAGGAGTAGATATGTTTGGGTTTTTCCAATGCACCAGAAATCTCAGGTTGGGCAGCTTATTACTGAATTTTATGAGTTTGTCTTAACTCAATTTTCTTTAAAAATAAAATGTATTAGGACAGACAATGCCAAAGAATTTGATATGTTTGACTTTTATAGTTTTAAAGGTGTTGTTCATCAAAATACATGCACCTACACACCTCAACAAAATAGCATTGTTGAGCGTAAATACCAGCATCTTCTTGCTGTTGTAAGAAGTCTGAGAATTGAAGCCTATCTTCCCTTAAATTTCTGGCTTGACTGTGTTCTACACTCAGCATACCTAATTAATATAACACCTATCCCTCTTCTTAACAATAAGACTCCATTTGAACTTCTATTTCAAACAAAGCTTAATCTGGACAATATTAAGATTTTTGGATGCCCAGCTTTTACTTCTATTCTACCTAAACCACAAACAAAACTTCACCCTCGAAGCACCAAGTGTGTTTTTATTAGTTTTTCTAAAAATGTCAAAGGTTATAGACTTTATGACATGGCAAATAAAACAATTTTTGTTTCCAGAGATGTATTCTCATAAAATCAGTTTCCCTTTAAAAACAGGTAAAACTTCCAGTGATATTATTTTTCCTACTATTGATTTAAATACACTCTTTGAGGATGTTGTTTCTCCTCCAATGGCAGGTTCAAATTCTATTACAGAACCTGGTAGCACTTGTCAGCATTCACCAGCCTTGTCTTCTACTGATCCAGAACCTAATCAGACTGAGTTGTCTAATTTTAGTTCAGTGGCAGATTCAGTTCCTATTCCAGTTTCAGAATAACTTTCAGTTGCTTCCACAAGACCTTCTAGAACTATCAACCTTCCTTCCAAGTTTGATAGTTTCCAAGTTTCTCTTCCAGGGAGTCAGTTTAATTCTTATACAATTCCTCATACTATTGCTCAAGTTTTGTGTTATAATAATGTTTCTTTTAATCATCAACACTTCATTAATCAAGTTGATTTACTAAAAGAACTTAAAAATTATAAACAAGTTGTTAAATATGACTGTTGGAAACAAGCTATGAGTGAAGAAATCTCATCTCTTGGGAGGAATAACACTTGGGAATTATTTTTTTGTCTAGTGGAAAACAAACAATTGGGTGTAAATGGGTTTATAGGACAAAACTGAAATCTGATGGAAGCTTAGAGAGATATAAAGCTAGGCTAGTTGCAAAAGGATATACTCAACAGCACGGTTTGAATTATCTTGACACTTTTAGTCATGTTGCTAGAATTACCACTATTAGAACTCTAATTTCTGTTGTTACCTCTAAGAATTAGTTTTTACAGCAATTAGACATCAATAATACCTTTTTACATGACTTTTTAAATGAAGAAGTTTATATGAACTTACCACCAGGTTTTGTGCCTCCTAAACCCGGTTTAGTATGTAAGCTCAAAAAGAGCTTATTTGGCTTGAAGCAAGCCAGTAGGAAGTGGAATGAGAGGCTATCATTGGCCTTAAAATCTCAGGGTTTTATACAATCATCTTCTAACAATTCTTTGTTTATAAAAAGTAGAGGGTCTGACTTTATTACTCTTGCTATATATGTTGATGACATAGTTTTTTTAAGTCCTGGTATGAATGAAATCTCAGTAGTTAAGCAATATTTGCATGAAACCTTTAAAATAAAGGACCTAGGTGATTTAAAATTTTTCTTAAGATTTGAGGTTGCTCGTTCTAAACATGGTATTAATTTGTGTCAACGCAAATATACTCTTGAACTTTTAGAAGAAACATGCTTCCCTAGTTCTAAACCTGCTTCAACCCCTTTTAAACTAAGCAAAAGCTTTCTAAATTGGATGGTGTACCTTTAGCAAATATAACTTCTTATAGGTAATTAATAGGAAAACTCTTCGATCTAACTAACACTAGACCATATATTACTTTTGATGTGAATCATTTATCTCGATTTCTATCTACTCCAATAGATATTCACTTAACTGATGTTCATTGCATCCTAAGATATCTTAAGGGTAGTCCTGGTCAAGGATTGTTTTTTCTTGCCAACAATGAACTGAAACTCAATGTCTTTTCTGACTCTAATTGGGTATCTTGTCCAAATTTTAAGAGATCTGTTACTGGTTTCCTGCATATTTCTTGGATCTGCTTTAATTTCATGAAAATAAAAAAGTAACTAACCATTTCTCGATCATCTAGTAAAGCTGAATATAGGGCTCTTGCAATTATAGCATGTGAAATCCAGTGGTTGCTTTATTTACTAGATGATTTGCACATTCCTTTCTCCCCTGCTAATTTGTACTGTGATAACTTGTCTACTATCAAAATTGTAGAAAATTCAGTTCAGCACGAGAGTACAAAACACATCGAGATTGATTGTCATTTGATACGGGAGAAACTTCAACAAGGAATTTTGCATCTTCTGCCTGTTTCATCTTCAAATCAATTGGCTGATTGCTTCACCAAATCTCTTTTGCTAGCTTTGTTTAGGAATTTTTTTTTATAACAAGCCGACAAGGATTTTATTAATATAAGTGAAAGGAAAAAAAACAATACAAAAAAAACTTAAGACCATGGGCCTCCCAGCCCAAAGGCCAAAAACTAAGAAGGGATAAGGAAACAAAGGATTCAGCTATCAAAGCCAAATCCCCAAAATTGAACAGACGCAGCTGAGGAGACAACCCTCCCCAACCGTCACCATGCCGGAATCAGAATCAAAGACTCCTCTCAGCCCTCTTCACCACCGTGAAGTCTAGATAGACGGGGAAACAGTACATGCAAGAGGAGACAGGGCACTAAGCATAGAACGAAAGCCCCACAAAAATCTACGGAAGCGGCCGGAGTTCAAGGCGGATCCTACAGCCGCTTATCCGCTTCCACCGCAGGCCGCGCGCGCAACGGAACCTCCTCGACCCAATAGACCTCCGACGAAACTCCATCACCAGCTCGAGCGACCTCATGAGCTGCCCTGTTGCCCGATCTCGGGACAAAACGAAAGGCACACTCCTCCAGCGAACGGGCGCGATGCTTCACCTCCCAGGTCAAGGAACTCATATCTGAATACTCAAGTTGTTGTGAATTTAAGCTTTTAATCACTGCTAATGAGTCTCCCTCCAAAATAATACAACGCAGACCCAAATCGACGGCAAAATTCACCGCATGCAGCGCCGCATAAACCTCGGCAACAAAACTGCTTGATACATGCTCGACCCTTCTCCAACAAGAGCCCAAAACCTCGCTGTGGCAGTCCCTAACCACCACACCCGAGAAAGACTCGGAAGAACCCACCCTAAAGCGCGCATCAAAGTTAACCTTAACCAGACCCTCTCGTGGCGGAGACCATCTGACCTCAGCCGACTCCGATGAAGGTCGAAGCAACGGCACCAGGGAATCAAGCTCCTGACAGTAGGCTCTGACGAAGGTACAGACTTCTTCCCGTGACTGTGCTAAGCCTTCATGTATATTTTTATTACGTGCATACCATAGTGCCCAGATTGTAACACCGATCTCTCTATGTTTTGCTTGAGGAACATGTATGAAAGCCCAACTTAGCCACTCATAAACAGTAGATAAATTTAGGTTTGAGGGCCAACGAAAGCCCATTGAATCCCAGACAAGTTTTGGGAGGCGGCAGTCTCTAATAGCATGTAGCCCAGATTCGATAGACGTGAGACAAATTGCACATCTAGGATCACTCAGAACTCTTTTGATACACAGGTTTTGTCTAGAAGGGACAAAATTTAGGACAAATTTCCAAACCTGTAATTTAATTTTCTCCGGGCACGACATGGCCCATAAAAACTTAAAGAATTTCCTTTCTGATGAGTCACTAGGCGAGTTCTGAATGAGGAGTTTGTAGCCACTTCTTACAGAGTAGGCCCCTGATTGTTCTGCTGACCAAACCAAAGAATCCTCTTGCATAGAATCGGCAAGAGGAATACTAAGGATCCTCGATGCATCCTCTTCTGAGAACAAATCTTCATTTAACTCGACATTCCAGGATTTCGGATTATCTTGAATAAGATCCCGAACCCTGGATACCTCCGTAGACATAGGCGAATCAACCAGCTTTGGCGGGGACACAGGCAACCAAAAATCGTTCCAGATGTTGATGGACGACCCCGATCCAACTCTCCAACGAAGCCCCTGCAGTAGAAGGCCTTTTGCGCTCCATATGCTTCGCCATACAAGTGAAGGAGCCGAGCCCAAACCCGAGCCCAAGAAATCAGTAGATTGAAAATACTTTGCTCTCAAAACACGGCCCACCAAACTAGAAGGGTTGGTTAACAACCTCCACCCTTGTTTTGCCAATAAGGCCACATTGAATTTGGCTAAGTCTCTAAAACCAAGTCCACCCTCCTCCTTCAACAGACACATCTTGTCCCAAGTGCACCAATGTATACCTCGTTTCTGCTTGGAGTTTTACCACCAGAATCTAGCCATAGCCGCTTGAAGCTCATTACAAACCCCCTTAGGAAGAAGGAATATACTCATAGCGTATAGAGGAATGGCCTGGAGAACACTCTTAATAAAAACCATTTTGCCCCCTTGAGACAATGGCTTCACACTCCAACCCGCTATCCTTTTCCTAGTCCTATCCTTCAAACCCGCAAAAGCCCGCGATCTATTCCGCCCAACAAGGAGAGGCAAGCCCTGATATTTTTCAATATTACTACTCTGGCCCACCCCAAAAACCCCTTTCACATAGAACTGATCCTCCTCAGCAGTATTCGAACTAAAGAACATGTCTGATTTATCAACGTTAATCTGTTGACCCGAATACTTCGAGTACATATCTAGGATGACTTTAATAGCTTCCGCATCACCACCAGAAGTTTTACCAAAAAGAAGGCTATCATCCACAAAAAATAAATGCGTAAGGGATGGAGAATACATGTTTAAACGAACACCCGCCAGTTGACCTCGGCTTTGGGCCTGATATAGCAGCGAGGAAAGGCCCTCAGCACAAATTAGATACAGATATGGGCTCAGGGGGTCTCCTTGACGTAGACCCCTGGACGGATAAAACATATCTCCCGCCCTGCCATTCATAGTAACAGAATACGACACCGTGGAGATACACCACCAAATACGATCGACCCAGAAGGGGCAAAAACCCATACGAAGAAGAACAGCTCGAAGAAAACTCCATTCGACTCTATCGTATGCTTTGCTCATATCTAACTTTAGGGCAAAAAAACCACTACCCCCTCCACGCTTATTCTTAAAAGAATGTAACGTCTCATAAGCCACAATGACATTATCTGTAATCAAACGGCCTGGCACAAAGGCGCTCTGTGCTTCGTCAATGCAACACGAGAGGACGGAGTGGAACCGATTAACCAGGACCTTCGCGACCAACTTATAGACAACATTGCATAAGCTGATCGGACGGAAATTAGCCATGGACCTCGGATTCTGGACTTTAGGAATTAGGACAATATTCGTACAATTTACCTCTTCCATCGGCTGAACCTCCTTCAGAAGATCCAAACAATAATGGGATATATCATGTCCCACAATACCCCAAAATCTCTGAAAAAAGATAGGCCCAAGCCCATTAGGGCCCGCAGCCTTCATTGGGTTCATGGACTTTAGTGCGGCAGAAACCTCATCAACAGAAAAATCTTTACATAAGGCTTCATTCATGGGCCCAGTAATACAAGGAATAATACCTGCTAAAACTTCCGTTGGGTCACTTGGACCTTGAGAACAAAACAACCCCTCAAAATATGTTTTGGCAACCTCCACAAGCCCCTCTTCATCATTTCGGCTAACGTTGTCATTGTCCACCAACGACAAAACCCTACTACGGCGTTTCCGTTGGGAAGCAAATCGATGAAAAAAAGCTGTATTCCTATCACCGTGCTTCAACCAATTACTCCTAGCACGCTGTTCCCAATACAGTTCAACTTTATCGTACTCCATATTCAACTCCAGCCGAGTATCCATAATATCGCCAATAACATCATCCGACGGATCCTTGTCAAGAAGATCCTCCAACTTTGCCTTCAAATGAGAGATACAGCCTCTCTTCTCATTGCGCAATTTAATAGACCATTTATTCAAGCCCATAGCCATTGCACGTAACCGGTCAGGAATGGGGCCCTCAGATAGACCCCACAACCGCTGAACCTCACCTTCACATGAGTCCTCCATTAACCACGCAGCCTCAAACCGAAACACCCAATTACCCGGCCCACTAAGGCAAGAATCCGTTTCGAGCAATAATGGACAATGGTCCGAGAAAGTATGGGCCAAATGAGTCAGGGAAAAATTAGGGAACAAATCCCACCAACTACTATTAGCTACTCCACGATCCAGCCTTTCACGAATAGTTGTTCCCTGTGACATGCCTTTGCTCCATGTGTACCAGCGCCCATTAAAACCAATATCCGACAGAGAACATTCGTCCAGAACATTTCTAAAATTCTCCATCAGCCTTTCACTCCTCAACCGCCCACCCCTCTTCTCATCCGTGGTGAGAATTTCGTTAAAATCACCAATGACTAACCACGGAAAATCAAGAAGCTCATTTAAACCTCGAATTAGATCCCACGCTGCATTTCTGAACCTTTCTTCTGGGGCACCATAGAACCCCGTCACACGCCAGCATAGCCCGTTAGCCTTTGTAACCACTGCATCAATAAACCGTTCTGAAAAAGATCTCACCATGACCTCACAATCCTCCCTCCAAGCTAACGAAAGACCTCTACTTCGTCCTTGGGAACTAACATCTAAACCATTAGGAAAACCACATAACCTATGAGCACGAGCCATTTTATTTGAATTTAACTTTGTCTCCATCAAGAAGACAACCACCGGGTTAACGTCTCTCAAAACACGCCGGAGACGTCTTACCGTCCGAGGTTTCCCCAAACCACGGACGTTCCAACTCAGGACCTTCATTGCACCCGGCTGGTCTGAATGGTCAGACCCGTCGATCCTCTATCATCACCCTCCTTTGAATCACTTTGACGTGAAACTAGGGAGGTACTTGCACCCACTCTTTGCCTCTTCGGCCCATCCAGATGCTCCAAAGCATTGTCTTCAGCCCCATCAGCCATCTCCTGGTCAAAGCCCGACCCCACATTAAGTATTGGCCCAACGGCTGGCCCAGAACTAGACTTACCCGAAAGGGGGCCCCCACCTGGATTTGATAAGGTTGACTTACCTTTTAAATTAAAGATAAGGTCCATGAATCTATCCGAATTATTCTCCTTAAAAAGCGCAGGAGATCCAATCATACCCTGATCAAAGCTAGAATTTCTCACAGGGTCAGAGCCACACACGCCACTAATTGCTCTTATATCATCACGCAGCCATGGACTATACACCGGACCACCGCGCCTCGGCGGTGCACGTAAGGAAGCATCCCATTCACACCTCAGACTAGTATCACCCGACTGAAACCTGATCGGGCAGATGCTCTCACCGTGTCCAATCCTCCCACACAGAAAGCAAAACAGTTTTAGTTTTTCATACTGGAACTTAACATAAACAGGCTCACCGTTAAGGATAGTAACTTTCTTCCTGCGCTTGAGCGGCCTACGGATATCAATCCGCACCCGGATGCGCATCATTCCTCTATAACCCAAAGTAACAGTGGACAAATCTTGTTCGATAAAAGCACCAACAAAATTACCCAATTGAACCGCAATGTGGGAAGACATGAAGCCCACCGGAACCTCACACACCAAAACCCAAAAATCTACCGAGAACAACAGAACACTCAACGGCTCCTCCCCAGAACAGAGCCGGTGAAGAACCAAAAGATGGTTGTTAAAGTACCATGGCCCTCCCGCTTCCAACCTATCAACATCTATCGGGTGGTAAAGTCTGAACAAGAATCTACCCGATCCAATATCCGATATGGATATCCCACCAGTTGGGTGCCAAACATTCGACAACGTGGAACGCATCGATTGGAAGTTGACCACACTCGTCGTCAAGAACGAGCCCACAAAGCAGTGATCATACAAAATCACGGGATTTACACTCACATCCCCAACCAAGAGTGGTTCCTCCTCGCCCTCGTCAATCGAAAGACCAGCCAAATCTGCTTCAACGTCCGCCATAGGCCTCACTAGAAAAACACATGTTTTGCAAAAGAGAAGAAAAAGAAAAGAAAAACTGAAGAAAAAGCGTGCCACACAGAGGCAGAGAGAAAAAGCGTGCCACACAGAGGCAGAGATTTCAGAAAATACTAAACTTCTGTCATACAAGCAATTTATATGCTCCAACTTGAGGGGCTGTTAAGAGTTATTATTTAGCTGGGTTGTATTTAGTTGTGATTAGCTGTAATTAGTTAGGTGGTTAATCTTCTTTAATCTGTTTCTTTTATTCTATATTAAGGCTTTAAATATTTTTCTAAACAAATTTTATTCATTCAATTCAATAATAATAAATTCTCCTTTCTTTACCCGTCTTCTCTTCTCCCTTTTATCGTAAAATCCTAAATCAAGAACTAAAAAACTAACAGGAATCAAGGAAAAACGTCTTCATAGTGGCGATGAGAAGGAAGGTCGGAGAAGAAAAAAGGAGAAGGCGGCAGATGGGGAAAAAGAGAGGAGATGGTTGAGAGAGTTGAGAGAATTTTCATCAACACGTCCCCGTAATCTATTGGAAATTTAACCAACCCGTTCGAATTTTAACCAAGTATATAATTTAGTTTTATCCCTTGTATTTATTTAAAATTAAACAATTCAACTATTATGAATCAATATAAAATATTATATTTTTTTAACAAAATATAAAATATAATATTTAGAACTTCAATTGAATTTTCTGAAACCTTTTTAAAATGATTATTAATTTCATGTCACCATTACTTTTTTTGTTATATTGTAGTTAAATATTTCTATAAATTTTGATTCATTAATAATAATTTTTATGTAAAATCTGACACAATTTTGTATATTATATTTACGTGTTTCATGTATTATGTGATACTCCAATCATTGTTATCATGTTATATCTATATTGTGATAAATTATTAAATTTAACCGAACTTATTGTAATTTTGTATCAAATATCATATAATAATCAATGTTTTGTTCAACTAAATTACAATCAATGTTTATATTTAAATTTATTATAAAATATATTATTTTGTGGATCTTAAGATTGGATTGTATACCTTTTAAACTCTAATTTTTATTTTATGTACTACGATTGTTATTGTTGTTAGTACATATATATAAGTTTATGAGATCGAATATATTTAAACGTTTAATATCTTATGATTTATAGGTGAGAGGGAACTGGATATTATAGGTATATAAGCACGAATGCTTGTTTTAAATCGATGATGCAATTTTTTAAAAAAATTGTATTAAAAATTTAAGATATATAATTACAAAATTTTAAAAAATATAAAATTAAATCTTTAACAAAATATATAAAATTTAGTTAAACTAGACGAAAATTTAAAATTTTAAATGTGGTGCTACACCCAATACCATGGGTTCATATATGTAGGTGTATATGTATTACATTCAACCTTCAAAAGGTTGAGCAAATTGAAGCACGTTTTAGGCAGGCTTCAATCTAAGGCCATTTATATTTAATTTACTGTCCCCAGTGGCCCCATTGACAGCGGTTCAGCCCACCGACTGAAAAGTTCTCTGAACCGAAATCTAAAAACCAAAAAAGCCCCAAAACGGGCGGTCGAGATTCAAAGCTACTAATTTTTCCCGCCCAAACGCCGACTCAGGTCGGGCGCCGTCCTATTTGAAAATGCCCCCACAAACACTCAACGCGGGCCACGTTTACACTCGCAGCTTAACTAACCCATTCAGCATTCGCCACGTGGATCCAACCAGTTCTCGCTTAGCTGTCATTCGTCCCACCCGCACGATCAAAATTCTCCACTCTTTTTTTATTATTAATTTCAACAGTTTCCTCTCCGCTTAAAAACAGCCCGCGATTCCACGAACATTCCCCATTGTTTTTCCTCTCCCACCAAATTTTCAAAATTTCAAAAAAGGTTAATACGGAATTGTATCCCTTATATATATCGTTTCAACTCTCCAGATTTGTTTTGTTTATTTCAAAGGTTTTGAGAAAATGGAGAGATCCGGCTTGATAGAAGAAGGTTGCACTACGCCGAAGCATCCAATACCCGAGGCATTTCAATGTCCGCCACCGCCGAGGAAGAAATCGCAAGGCGGACCAAAGAGGGAGCCCCCGAAGAACGGTTATTTCCAGCCGCCTGATCTCGATTCTCTTTTCACCATGCAGTCTAGACGTGAAGCTATGTGGTTCAAACTATAAGAGAATGGAAAAATATTCTGCAATGTTCGGTTATTTGTTTGTTTCTTTAATGAAACTTGAACCGTAAATATAATCATTTAGGATTAGCACTAGTATTACTTTTCCATCTTCCAATTTCTAATGTAGGAGCTGATTAATTTATTTTTTTTATTATTTTTATTCCGTTTGCTATTGTCATCATCGGTTTCTGTTATGTCATCGCCTTTTGTTTTTTATTCCCTTTCTATCTGTGCTTTCCACTGAAAATTTCTTTTGCAAAACAATGAAACTTTTGATTATGATGCTAATCTTTGTTCATAGTTTAGCCAAATGTTGAAGCTATAAATTGTTGCTAACGTTTGAAATTCCAAATTAAATCCTTGAATGTTGGGCTTAATCTATGAGATTCAAATAGTAAATCAAAAATTAAAATTTTGTTTCATGTATGAGACAAATTATAAAATAAAAATGTTTAGTCCAATTTTAAAGTATTAGTGTTTATTAAATTTTGTATGATATAAAAGTTGTGTAAACTAAATCTTTAACCTTAAATTCTAAACCTTTAAATCTTAAATCTAATAAATTTGTGCAAACTAAATTTACACAAACTTATGTATTAACTTTTTTTCGTATTTGATTATTTCAAATATTGTGGAATGTGAAAATGATTGAGCTTGTTGTCGGGGCAATGATTTTCTCGCTCGACACATTAGCTGGCAAAGCTGCAATATGAATACAAAATATGAAATCCTGTCAGATTCAGATAAGATTATGAATCCGCATATGTTTGCGTTTAACTTGGCATCTGCAATGAACTTTTAGATTTCAAATTTCTAATCACAATTAACAATAAATTCGGACAAGTTTAAAGAAAAGAAATTGTAGTTGTAGAAAATATATGTATGCATAGATTCTTTCAAACATCAATTGTTATATATGGTGGTACATTCCGTAGCCTCATAATCTATGCAAAAAATCTGCACCAGTTCTTGTTCTGGCGTTGTATAATTCCATGTAACATTAACCCAAAAAAAATGAAGGTATGGGGAATTGGTGATCCTAACAAGTATAACAAAGCAATAGGGAATAAAAGAATATAATGGACACCGGAAAAGACGTCGATGATCGGTCCTCAGCACTTTGGAAGATCGGCAGGCGGAGGTGGTAGCTTCTGTTTGCGGCCTTTTCCGTCGTTGACCACCCAAGCCATCTTCAACCCCCAGCTAGTGTGTACTTCCAAATGGCAGTGCATAAACCAAACGCCTATATTCATGCACCATTTTATTCAAAGTTGATCAAATTATTGTAAAACTATATGATGTCACAAGTGAAACATAAAGAGTTGTATAATGTCATGATGTCACAAGTGAAACATAAAGAGTTGTATAATGTCATGATGTAACTCGTTACTCACCTGGATTGTCTGCAAGGAACCGAATCGCGACCCACCCACCAGACGGCACACCCACCGTGTTCCTCTCCGCGGGGTCGACGAGATTGAACTTGGTCGGATCGTTTTTGGGGTCAAAGTTCCCAACACCTTGAGCCAAAACAAAGAAATTAAACCCATGGAGATGTAGAGGGTGGCTTTCTGCTCCAAGGATGCTAGTATCCTGCAACACTAACTCCACTCTGGTGTTGAAAGGCAGTGCCACCACCTTGGTGCCGCTGCTCAGCGCAATGTTCTTCGGTGGTGTGCCGGTGTAGTTAAACTTGAAAGGTGGGTTGGTTGGGAAGTTGGTGGTGTAAACACCCTTTGATTTATTAAAAAAGTGGGCTTGGAGAAGAGCAATATTTGGTTGCACAAATGAGACATTGTTAACTGCAGCTGCAGGCCTTGTGTTGTTGGGACCTTGACATGTTTGGGTTTTCGCACAAGGGAGTATCCCTAGCCCGACGGTGAAGAAGAACTGTCGATCGACTTTTTTCGGGACTTTTGCGGGGAATTTAGCGGTGGCGAGACTGCGGATTTTCCGGAAGAATTTCATGGCATAGGTGGAGTCATTGAACTGTGGAAGTTTTGCTTTTAGAAGTGGCAGCTTCTTGTTAGTAGATTTTGAGGCTAAAACAGATTTCTCATATTCTAGAATTCCAATTGTGGTGGTATTGTCAAAAGTGGCAGGGCCAGTTGCATAAGGCCTAGCTGACATAGCAAACTTGGCACTTGGGGTCTTGGATTTGGCCCTGAGAAGGACATTAGTGGTCTGCCCTGGAGTGATAAGTACGATGTCGGTTTTGAAGGGTTTGACATACACTGCATCCGCTTCCACGACGGTGAGCGTGTGGTTTGCGATTCTGAAGAAGAGCTCGTCATTGAGTGCAGCGTTGACAAGACGAAGAAGATACGTTTTACCGGCCTTCACCTTGAGCTTGAATGTTTCTGCATATGTTTAGTTAACCCGACTTTAGTATGTCCTTGATTGGAACCCTTCCAATAGAAATTTACAATGTTGTAATTGTAAGATATGTTGAGGTACCTTTAGCTGAGCAGTTGTAAGAAGGCCCTGGGAGACCATTAATGGTGAAGGCATCCGAGATATTCGGTGCTCCTCCAGTTGCCATTGCCTGGTTGATAATCGTTTCGGTATCAGCTTTCCACCATTCCCCTGCAATTCGAGGCAAAACTCAAAGAAATCAATTGAGGATGCAAAAAAGTGATTCCTCCTTTAGTGCTTGATATTAGAATTCGTTTCTTGTACCGAAAACGATGGGAACTTCTTTGTAGGGCTGGGGAAACGGATACGAGGCATGCCGTTTGGGGAGAATGACAATAGGTCCATAAAGAGTAGCCCTTAGCCAAGAGATGTGAGCATGCCAAAATAAGGTCCCTCTTTGGCCAGTAATGGTGAAGTTGTACACATAGGACTGCCCTGTCTGAATCGGACACTGTGTGACATAGGCAGGTCCATCGGCCCATCCACTCCGTAGCTGCCGGATTCCATGCCTAGTTTTCATAAACGAGAAGCCAACATTCATCAATTTCAACTAAAATTATAACCATTGAATAAAAGGAGAGGAATCAGTAGGATTAGGAAGTCAAATTCCATACCAGTGAAGTGTGACATTGTACTGAACATGGTTAACCACCTTGATCAAAAGGCGATCACCTTCCCGTGCTATTATCCGTGGCCCAGGAAATTGGCCGTTGACCGTCACAATGCTCTTTGTTTGGCACAACCTGGTCACACTTTGCATCTTAATCTGTAAAACATAGTAAAAAAAATGTAAGCCAAAACTATAAGCATAGTTAAAAATCAGGAAAAAGGGTAACCAAAACTTACATCAAACTTGTAGTGCCTGGTAACACCTGCATGTTTTGCAAGTGCCAAATCAGACAATAACCAGATAGCAGACAATGCTAGGAGCAAAGCCCTGAAAATGTCCGAAGATGTAAGAACAGAAACCATTGTATGTTAGTCAAACAAGAGCTCAAACTTGTTTTGATGGTAAGAAAATGGAAGGATTCAATCAGTTTATATAGTGGGAGAAGGACTGACATGTTTGTTGATTAGGTAAGTAACTTTTCAGAGAATCCCCTGTTAGCTTTTACACAGGTTTGTGTCTTAAGCAGCAACTTCCATTTCTGGTCTGAACTGCTGATGGTGGATCACTTTAGAGTGAGGTCCAAGCCAGAGAACAATTCCCCTAATGGATATCTATTTTTTCTAACAATAAATTTGAATATAGATCACAAAATTAATGATGTTTTTATGTTACATTCAATATCTTTATCTTATCTCACATTTCTTCCAAAATCATACAACAAAACCATAGAGACAGATTTTTCATAAAATCAAGGCTAAATTAAATGAATTAGTTATAAGGTTTGAGTTTTTTCAAAAAAAAAGTTATAAGGTTTGAATAGGAGTGAGAAAAATTATTATATGAGTAAAACTTTGATACACAGGCTCTGCACAATAAATTTTACATATTTACAGTATAAATTCTTAATCTTAAACTCTAAACTATATACCCTAATTATACACACTAACTTTAAATTCTACCCACTAAACCCCTAAATTCTAAATTATGAACGAAATCCCTAACCTTTAAAACTAAAAAATTTATGTGAACTAAAATTTACACGGCCTGTGTACCAATTTTTTCTTTATTATATTGTTAAAAACAATAAAAATAGGAGAAGGGTTGATTAATGTAATTATGGGTACAAAGGGGTGGGCATGGTTGCAGGGTAGCCTTCAATGTCCAACCATTAATACTTGTTAATGAAGCCAAAACAGAATGGATTTGGATCATATTAGTTAGCTGTCGGTTGTTCCAAACTGTTGTATCTCTAAGTTGCTTAACAAATTTTGATAGTTACTTCCATGCAACATCCCTTTCACCACCCCTTCTCCTTCTTCCCATAGATATAAATCTAACCCCCTTTTTTGGATTCATAGATTACAACATTTTATATTCACACTTTGAAAATTATTATTAATAAATTATTGATTTTATTTTATTTTAGTTTTTTTATTAAATAGAGATATTTATATTAACAATGTAAATACAGAGAATAGAACTCATATAGACGTGGACAATATGAGTATTATTGACTACTCGACCAATTAATAAATTTTTGTTAATTTTATTTTAGTTGACATCATTATTATTGTAGTAACTCGAAAACTAAAGTTTAAAAGCTCTTAAAAGTTTAGACAACTTGTCGGTAATTTAAATATTATATAAATAATTTTAGAGATAAACTATAATATAGGTGCATTACTTTTTTTTTTACGATATTTATATTATTTAAACTTTTCCTCACTCATTCTTTTGTATGATGCATTGACAATTATGATAATTAAATTAAACTCAATTGATATATTACCGTATGTTTTGGAGGACAAATTCAATAAAATCAAATAAAATATCAAAGATTATTAAGATGTCAAGAATTGTAGGTTAAACTCATTTTTTATACAAACCTTCACTAACCAAACAACGTAGAAGCGCACTTTGTTAAAAGGTATTTTTCAAATGCATGTTTGATGAACAAAAATCATCATTTTTGGTATACTTTTTTTATAAATATTCTATACACAAGCGGTGTAAAGTTTTCACAAGCACGTTAGCTTTAGGGTATAGAGAGATAGTTTAGAGTATAAGGTTTAAGGGTTTAGATGCATTGACAAAATTCTCACCATATTACCCTAAAAACTAAACCCTAACTTATAAACTCTAAATTATAACCATAAACCTTAAATTGAAACAACTATCCCTAAATTCTAAACACATATACCTAAATCCCTAAACCTTATACCCTAAACTAACTCCCTATACCCTAAAGTTAAGGCGCTTGTGAAAACTTTCAGTTTTCACTGCTAGTGTATAGGATATTAATCCTTCCTTTTTTATGCGTCAAAATAAAATCAAATATTAAATTTCAAATTATAATTCTAAATTTTATATCCTAAACTATAAACCTTGAATCATAAGAATAACTCTGCCTTTATGACATATTTTTCTCTACCTTTGTGGCACGTTTATCTATGTCTTTTGACATGTTTTTCGTCTTCTTTCTTGGTTGTTTGGCCGTTCTTTTAATTTTATATTTTCTCATGATTGAATTTGACGACGCCACGACTGATCAAGATGGCGCTTATTTGTAATCATGCTAATCTTTCATGTTTTGGACCCTTGAATGGATACGCGATTTGCGTTCTTGGATAATTTCTCACGGCGCTCAATTCTGATTAGTGGTTCTCGATGGTTTTTCAATAGTTTAACCCCTTTTGTGGTTCATTTGCTGATGCAGTCAAATTTGTTCGTATCTATTTTTCGTTCGAGTCTTTTAGTTGGGTTTTTAACCTTTTCCATGTATGGTCCTTGTATGATCTAAAGTGGCTAGTTTCTTCTGTCAATGTTATAGAAAAATGTACAAATTATATATTTAGTTTACGATGATTGTTGTAAACCTTATTGTAATTTTGTATATTTTCTCTTTTTAATAAGACTAACAACTTTTATTCAAAAGAAAATACACCATACTTCAATTCTCTAAATTCTAATATTAAATTTTAATTCTAAACTTTAATCTCAAATCTAATTTTTATTGTAAATAAATAAATAAAGACAACACAAGGGAGGGTTTCTGTATATTTGATTTAAAATGTATATGGTTTATGTGACAGATTTAGATGTTATTTTTATAAATAATCATAAATGAATACTATTTTTAAAATAATTTTAAATGATTATATTTGGATAAACAGGTGTTTAAGACTTTCATGTCTATATGAGTAAATATATTTGGTCGGTTGACCAAATTACTTAATTTTGTTCCTCATATTTTTGTAGATTATGGGTTCGAGACCTACTAAAAGTACTCTACTTTTTTTAGAGTCTTTCCTTCCCCTCCCTTCTAGGTAGAATTTGAATTAGATTTAGAACTCTTTTAAAAAAAACTTTCATGTCTATATATTTTTAGGTAAAATTCACAAATGATCACTAAACTTTAATTAATTATTTAATTTGATAATCAAACTTTTAATTGCTTCAATTTTACCATTAAATTTTGTGTTTTGTTTTAATTTGACCACTGAGGTCTTAAATGACGTTAAGAAAGTGACGTGGCTGTTAACAAATTTTGTATAATACCACATTTAGTCTCTCACATTTGCATATTCAAACAATTTACTCCTAATTCAAAAAATAATAATAAATTTAACCCTCAATATTTTACATTATTTTAGTCTGGTCCTATTTTTAATTAAAAATAATTTAGCCCTAAACCTAAAAACCTCGATACATTCCCGGTCATTCTCGATCATTCTGAGAAGTTAAAACTTATATTTTCCATTACAATTTTCAGTTCAGTTTCGAGGTTAGAATCTGAAAGGCGACGGTCTACAACAAAATACACCTAGAGTTCTGGGTTAATGGCATAACTACAAAATATTCTTGCCATGATGCCCATGGTACAAAATAAACAAGCAAGCAAACTACCTTAAAAGCTTCGAATGCACAAAAACAACAAACGAACTTGTAGAAACAAGGAAGGTCTTCACTATCTGTTCTACCATCAGAGATAACTGGAATTACCAAGGTCTGCAAGAAACAAGAACGAAATGTTCTATCAAAAAGGCACGGTCAATACATTACAGAAAAGCTGCATAAAAAAGATCGACTAAGTTTGGATGCATTATACGATAATGAACTTATTCAAGCAGTTATACCAACCACTCAACACTAGCAGATCTATATCAGAGATCGATACGTAGTAGTGAGTCAACACTTGTGTGCCAGCTCCTACCTCCAAATGATAAACCTTTATGTACTCCCAAACACGTCTTTCTGCCTCGGCTGCTACCATCTCCCTTCCTCCAGCACCCAAAAACTTGGCAAGCGCCTCAGATATAATTATAGGTTTGGGCTCTGGTTTGATACCTTCAGTGGTGGACTCGGTATTTACCTTCCCTTTTTTAGTTTGACTTGATTCCTCTGCAAGGATTAGCAAAATTTAGGGTTAGGGTTTTGGCTCTTGGGTTTATGATTTTAAGGCTTAATGTTTAAGGTTTGAGTTTATGAGTTTAAGATTTTTTTTGGGTTTATGGATTTGGGGTTTAAGGTTTAGGTGTAACATCCCTTAGGACCCAATTACAAAATCTGAGAATGCACTTCAAGTTCATAACAGAATTACCTACCTCGATACTGGTACTCGAAGGGTCGTACCGATACGCCTGATCAAATTATTTTTCAGAGACCCAAAACTCATATCGATATAGGGTCTCCGTACCGGTGCCCGAGTGACCATACTGGTACACATACTCTCAATACTGGTACCATGTATAAACTATTCTTATGCACCATTTTCAGTGATGAATTTTCATATCGGTACGGAATAGTATGTACTTGTACGCCTTATCTTATATTATTACTACGGGTATAACCGTATTGGTACGCCATGACCCGTACCGATGCGTATTGCACCAGAATGCAGCTTTTCATACAAAACTTAATTCATACCAATCTAATTTAAGTTCAATGCATATCAAACTCATACAACTTATTTCTAGCGTATTAAGTTAAATGTATAACAAGTCCGTGTTCATTTTAGCATGCATATTTTTTTTATCTAATTATGAAAGTGCCATAGATGCCATTTTATGTCATTAATGTCCAATTTCATACATAATTTAGTCTTTCATGCATTTGATCAAATGACCATCACATAAACACATATCTCATGTTCAATATATTAAAAAGCATGCTTATATCCAATTTTACTTGTACTTACCTTATCTGATCTAATAAATGCCTAAAGGGTTATTTCATCAAACCAACACGTCATACTTGCATACTTGGCATGCTTGACATACAATTAGCACATATGTACTAAACCAATCATATGAACACCAAGGGAATTATTCCTTGAAACAAAGCATCGTATCACCAAAGTTCCATGTACCATATGCCATAATGCACACATATGTTCATATCACAATTTATTCATACATGACCATGACATATGTCATTATTCTAGGAGTTATATGGAAGGTTATAAAATTACTTGGAGCTTGAGAAGTGAGTTGCAACCTTCATTCACGATCGATCTTCATAAGTTCAAAATCCTGAAAGTGCATATCAATGGAATAAATTAAGCTTACTTAGCCTAAGTGAAGTAGCGACTTTGCTATAAATAATTATGGATTTCAATTAAAATCAGGCACATAATAGCATCAATGCATCCAATGAAATCAAAGTATGTGGTGACATCCAAGCATACTTGAATACATCTTATTTGAGTTCACAATCATGTCTTGTACATATCACACATATACAATACATAAACTTAAAGATCATTTTTATGATTTATTTTCGTTAGTCTTAATTACTATACTTAACTAAATTCAATAAAGTCTTTAATACTTTGTTTTCCTTTGGAGCACATTGGACATAAGTACCATTGGTCAATGAATCATAGAACTAAACACAAAGTAATAGCTAGTGTCGATGTAATATCAATGAGTAGATGCTTTCTTTCTCTATCATCTATCATCTCCCCCTAACCTCCCATCACCAATACAAGATGAGTGCAATAAATATACCATGTCTATGTGTCCAAGGTTTTTTTGTTATTTAATGTTTTATGTCAATAAGCGAGTCTTGGCTCCAATAATTTTTTTATATTCATAATGAGCACAAAGTTCCAAAACAATGTATTTCGATGTATTAAATAATTTCGGTGCAATATTAATGTAAGGTCTAAATTATATGATTCATCACAATGTCATATTTTCATGTCATGCTCAATTTCAATGCAATCAATAATGTAAAGCAAATCAAAGAAGCTTACCAACTTTTCATGCAATGAATACAGCCACCATTTGCTCTATGTGAGCTATGTGCAATGCAATCATCAAGTGTAATAATACATAAAACTAGCAATTGAAATAACACTTGTTATCCGAAATCATGAACTACATTCACGGAGTATTCCGAATTTACCACTCCAAGCTTGAGATTCCGAAATTAAAGTTTTCACACCTAAAGCTTGATTTGATGGGAGCTTGACTATTCGTACTCTTAATAAATTTATGAATGGTGAATTCGGCTCGGGAGAAGGAGATGATGCTGAATCTTTCCAAACTTTGTTTTCTTTTTCCTCCCGAATCTGCCCCCATTGCTATCCCTAATTTCCATCAGATTTCCTATAGTTAAAAGCCTTACAAACATAATAAGATTTCTGCTCTTGTAGCACGTTTTCTCTCTGCTCTTGTAGCACGTTCTTTTCTTCTTTTTTTCAGTCTTGAGTTTTTTAAGTTTTTTCTTTCTCTCAAATGTCGGACGTACAAGATGACCTTGCTCGTTTGGCCATTGCAGATGGAGAGGAGGATTGCCTCCAGTATGAGCCTGATGATTTGACTGCGAGACTTAGTTTCGATCATTGCTTTGTTGGCAGATTCCTGACATCGAGTGTGATTAACTTCCAGTCAATGAAAGGCACACTGGCTAATGTTTGGAAACCGGTCGGGGGAACAACAATCACTGACATCGGAGATGGGCATTTTCTGTTTCGATTTTTCAATCATATTGATGCTGATCGGGTGGATCTGGGGAGCCCGTGGTATTTTAATTCTCATTTGTTGATTTTGCATAGGCTTAAGCAAGGCGAATTTGCATATTCGATTCCCCTCTTTCATGTTTGTTACTGGGTTTTAGTCAATGACGTGCCTCTCGGATTTTTATCGGAAAAATTTGCTCGTCTTATTGGTGATTTCGTTGGATCGTTCATGGAATATGATTCCTCTGATTCTTCTTTGGGCTACAAACGGGTTATGCGTATTCGCGTGAAAGTGGATAGTCGTTTACCGCTGAAACGAAAAAAAAGGGTAATCTTCACTCGTGGTCACTTTTGTTTTGGGTATGTTCTATTTTGGTCACCAGAATTCAAAAAAGATTATTTTGGTCACTTACGTTTGAAACCGTTTCTGTTTTGGTCACTGGACCGTTAATCTCCGTTAATTAAAAATAATAATTTTTAATTTAACCACCAAACTTTCAAAATTTCATTTTTACCATCTTCCCCAAAACTCAATGAACTTTCTCCAGAAACATAAATCCTCCAATTCTACACCCCTACATTTTCGCCATTCTTCTCTCTTTCTCTCTCCCCCTCTCCAACTTCTCTTTGTTCACTCACTCCCCACTTTCCAATCAATATTTTCCCATTAGGATTTGCTTCGCCAACACAAAACCATGGAGCCTGCGCCTCTGGATCTCTTTCTTTCTTTAACAACTACTTGACCGTGAAGCAAATCTAAGAAACTAAATCACCACATTGTTGCGAGGAATTTCAAGATTTGGAAAACAAAAGGAGCAAAAAGCATAAAGCTTTAGGCGATTAGGTATACTGCTGAAGAAATATGAGCGCCTCGAAATTCATGCCGTCGGCAAAACCTGCTTGCTGATTTCCTACACCAGCAACACTTTCCCTACGGTGAGCCTTTTTCGCTCCCTTTCCTTCTTTTTTTTTAATTTTTGCCATTGATGGTCATGTCTACATACCAGGTTCTTGAGGAGATGCTTTTGCCTTTCCCCCACGAAATACACAGGAACAAATTATAAGCGCAAATATTATAGCAAAAACCAATAAGCCAGTAGAAATACCAAAGGCAAGAGTCAAATCCGAATGCTTCCCCTTGTTTGAAGGGCTTGGTGATGTAGAATTGGAGGATTTATGTGCGGGGAAGTTCATTGAGTTTTGGGGAAGATGGTAAAAAATGAAGTTTTGAAAGTTTGGGGGTCAAATTAGAAATTATTATTTTTAATTAACGGAGGTTAACGGTCCAGTGACCAAAATAGAAACAGTTTCGAACGTAAGTGACTAGAATAGTCTTTTTTGAATTTTGGTGACCAAAATAAAACAAACCCAAAACAAAAGTGACCACGAGTGAAGATTACCCAAAAAAAATTATGCTCCCGAATGGTAAGCCTCATTACGTAAGATTTGAGTATGAAAAATTGACCCTTTTTGCTTCGTATGTGGATTACTAGGACATGGTGAAAGTTTTTGTCCAGTCCGTGATGTTAATGTGGGTAAGGAATTGCCAATGGCTTGGGATGCCTCTCTTCGTGCTCCACGGCGCCGTTCGGTTGTTTCGACCAGTCCATGGCTCCGAGAAGAGCCTGAATTGAATGCTATTAATTCTTCCTCAAATCTTGCTCAATCAGGCATGTTTGCGGGAGGAATTGTGGGAGGAATTAGATTTGATCAGGTGGCAATCCCAGATATTTCCCCTCCTTTAATGTCGCACTCTTCTTTTATTGGTCAGACTGGTCAGGCTTTGGGCCGTCTTGATGGTTTTGATACCTTAATGAGTTCTTCTGAGGAGGAAAGCCCAATTGGAAATGTGGAGGGTTCTAAACGGGCCCGTACCCTGAATGTATCCACTGGTTTTTCAGATGTGATTGACCCAAATGGTGTCCCAACAATTTCATCGGCCGGCCTTATTCAGGCCCGCCGGGCACAATGAAAATCATCAGCTGGAATGTCTGTGGACTGGGGAAACTACGGACAGTACGAAGACTCAGGAATAAGTTGAGGTCAATATCTCCCCAACTTTTGTTTCTTATGGAAACAAAATTATCTTCACAGCGTATGGCTCGTGTACGTATTCAGTGTGGTTTTACACAAGGATTTGATGTAAGTGCTCAAGGATCGAGAGGTGATCTTTCTTTGGCTTGGTCCCCTAATTTGTCTGTTTCAATCCGAAGCTTCTCTATTAACCACATTGATGCCGATGTTAGGGATATTAATACGGACTTGCAGTGGCATTTCACAGGTTTCTATGGCAACCCGGTGGAGAGCCAACGCTCTTTAAGTTGGGATCTTTTACGTTCCCTTGACACTGATCGCAATTCTCCCTGGATGGTGGCGGGAGATTTTAATGAAGTGATGCTTGCTTCTGAAAAGAGGGGTGGTCGTGTTCGCTCCGAGAGGAATATGGAGGCTTTTAGAAGTGCTCTCCGCGATTGTGATTTAACAGATCTGGGTTTTTCTGGTAAATTGTACACATGGGAAAGAGGACGCCTCTCTAGTAATAATGTTCATGAAAGGCTCGATCGAGGCGTAGCTAATCCGTCCTGGAGGACTAGTTATCCGGATTCTGTAGTGGAGCACCTCTCTCACACTATTTCTGATCACTGCCACCATCCTCATTGACACTGCGCCTCATATAACACATAATGGTGATCGTGGTTGTTTCCGTTTTGATGCCAAATGGACCCTTGAGAAGGATTGCGAAGAGCTTATAGCAAGGTTTTGGAGCTCTAATAAGGATGATTTACCAGTAAAACTGTCTTTTCTAAGCAAGGACTTGAGTAAGTGGAGCAAGGAGAATTTCCTAAATAGGCGTCGGCGATCTCATAAATTAAACGAGAAACTTAAGAATCTGTCTAATCTAGATGCTGATGATGATACGTTGGCAGAAATACTTGATGTTAAAATTGCCTTAAATTTGGAAGCAGACAAAGATGAACTATACTGGGAACATCGAGCACATTCTAATTGGCTCAAACATGGGGATCGCAACACTCGTTTTTTCCACAATTGGGCATCATATAGAAGGAAGAAGAACAAAATTTCCAGTCTTAGAACTGATGATGGGCATACTGTTACTAGTGAAGAAGACATGGCATTTGTTGCTACTGATTTTTATAAAAATCTTTTCACATGTGCGGGGACAAGTGATTTGGACTTTCTGCAAGATATTGTTCAACCAGTAATTACACCAGAAATGAATAATGATTTATTCTTGCCTTTCACTACTGCGGATATCTCTTGTGCAATAAAAGGAATGGCACCTCTTAAAGCATCTGGTCAAGATGGGTATCCTGCTTTATTTTTCCAACATTATTGGTACATTGTGGGAAAAGAGGTTTCAGATTTTTGCCTAAAGGTCCTTAATGGGGGTGGTGATCTTTCTGCCATCAATGGAACAAATGTGGTCCTCATTCCTAAGGTATCTAACCCAGTTTCTATAGCTCAGTTCCGCCCTATTAGCCTTTGTAATGTTCTCTACAAGATCATTGCTAAGGCCATTGTAAACAGACTATGCACACTGCTTAATGTGTGTATTGATACTACTCAGGGTGCGTTTGTCCCGGGACGCCATATTTCGGATAATATCCTTATTGCATATGAGGTTCTTCATTCTTTGAAGTCGCGGAAACAGGGGTCTAGTGGTGCTTTTGCTCTAAAGCTGGACATGAGCAAAGCTTATGACCGTGTTGAATGGGATTTTATCCGTAAGATGTTGGATGTTATAGGGTTTTCTACTCAATGGATTGATTTGGTGCTTAAATGTGTTATTTCGGTGTCTTATCGTGTTGTTCTAAATAATGTGCCTGGTGAGAATTTCAAACCTTCTCGTGGTCTTCGGCAAGGGGTCCCTCTTAGTCCCTATTTGTTTTTGTTCTGTGCGGAAGGCTTATCAGCACTTATCAAGGCAGCTAGTATAAGAAAAGAGGTTAAGGGGGTCAAGGTGGGTCGTAGTGGTGTTACCCTTACGCACCTCTTCTTTGCGGACGACAGTATCCTATTTGGAGATACCTCATCTGCTTGCATTCATGCTTTAAAGAACCTTCTTCATGTATACGAAAAGGCTTCTGGGCAAAAGATTAACTTTGATAAGTCTCTGGTTTATTTCAGTTCGAATGTTCCTATTTCGACTCGTTGGCTGGTTGGTGAGTTTTTTGGCGTCCGAATCTCTATCAATCCAGAGAAATACTTGGGTTTACCTACTATGGTTGGAAGAAATAAAAGAGGTGCGTTTGCACACCTTCTTGATAATACTAATAGAAAGGTGGATAACTGGAGTTGTCGTTTCTTATCGATGGGGGGTAAGGAGGTTTTTATCAAAGCTGTCTTGCAAGCAATACCTATTTATGCTATTTATGCTTCTTATTTCCTATTACTCTCTGCCGAGCATTAGAATCCATTTATTGTCGTTTTTGGTGGCGCAATGGGGGCACTAAAAAAGGTATTCACTGGGCTAGATGGGAGTCTTTGTGTGCCCCGAAAGAGAATGGGGGAATGGGTTTTAGAGACCTAGCAAAATTCAATATAGCTATCTTGGCTAAGCAAGGTTGGCAGTTCCTTACGAATCCAGACAGTCTTCTATCTAGAGTTTTACGAGGTAGGTACTTTCTTACTGGTAATTTCTTGAATGCCTCTCTTGGCTCTAATCCCTCTTACACCTGGAAGAGCATATGGTGTGCTAGAGGTCTTTTAGAAAAAGGTTATGGCTGGAGAATTGGAAATGGAAATTTTGTTAATTTATGGTCAGATCTATGGCTTCCTGATACTGCTAATGGTAGATTGCAAGATATGATTAGTAACCCTTCCTATTCAAGGGTCTCTGGTCTTATCCAGCCTAATTCTAATAGCTGGAATAGGGATGTAATTAACTCTATCTTCAGTCCAGCACAAGCAAATAGTATTTTGAGCATACAACTACGTCAGTATAGCCGTGATGATATGATCATTTGGTGCGCAGATAAGTCAGGGGTGTATTCTGTTCTCAGTGGTTATAAACTATTCTGTGGTGAACAATATATTTCAGATGGCAATGGAACAATACAACAGTCAGGTACTTCATCTATTTTTAAGAAACTCTGGACTACTAATTTACCAGGAAAAATTAAAGTTATGGTTTGGAGATTCTTCAAAAATTACTTGCCAACAGCTGTTAACTTACAAATACGACGAATCCAGGCTCATTTGGAGTGTAATTTATGTGGAATGGGAGCCGAGTCGACTTATCATCTTGCTTCTGAATGTTCTTTTTCAATGGAAGTCTTTGCAGCTTTGAACATCTCATTGCCTTTTGTGTCTGTTGAGCAAGATTGGCTGAGTTGGTTATCTAATCTTTTTAATGGAAATCCATCAGCAGTTATGTATCTATTTTTCATTGCAATTTGGGTCATTTGGACTTACCGTAACCGTAAGGTCCACGAAAACTTCTCCCAAACACCAGCAGAGGTGACTGCTTTTGTGAAGAAGTACATTGCGGAGCTGCAAGTCTATCACGAGTCCAAATCCCAGAAATCTAATTCACAAAATGCTCCGATTTGGGTACCTTCACCTGGGGATGAGGTAAAATTAAATTTTGACGCGAGTTTTAGTGCTGCATCAGAATCATTATTTAAGGCATTCTAATTAGAAATTCGGAAGGAGAGATAATGGCGGCGGCATCTTACCCTCACCGGTGTGTTTCCAGTCCTGAAACTGCAGAAGCTCTTGCATGCGTTAGAGCACTGGTGCTGGCTAGAGATCTGGGGTTTCGTCAGGTTTCTGTGGAAGGAGACGCCCTCACTATCATCAGAAAAATTTCCTCCCCGTCGATCGATAAATCGGAAACCTTCGCCCTGGTCTCTGACATCAAAGAAATTTGTGGTCATTTAGAAAGGATCTCGTTTGGGTATGTCAACCGGAGATTAAACGATGCGGCACATACCTTAGCACGACTGGGCCGCTCTACCCTAGAACCTCGGATCTGGATTGAAGAAGCACCGGCACCGGTTGAAGTAATTGCAGATCGAGGCCGATGCCGGTTGAATGCCTCTGCTTGACGAACGCGTTTCTTCTTAATCTGGAGCCTGCGAATCTTATCACTTGTTCTTCATCTTCGTCTGCATGTTGAAAGCCCCTTTCTTGCTCTCCTCGCCGGAGAGTTTGGTCTCAGACGATTTGTCGGTGTGTTTTGATTTCTCTTGGGGTGTTGCTTTAGTTTTCTTATTTGTCTTTTCGAGTTGCTACTTTTTCTGTTTTTATTATTCTATGTGTAACCCATGAGTTATCCCACTTGAATTAAAGCCGAAAAAAAACCTTACCATTTAACACATAGAGACACCTAGCATGTGACTCATCACTGACAGCAATTACTGTAGTCCCCTTTTTATTTTTTTTATTTTCTTATTATTATTATCCTAATAAGTTTATTAGTCATCAACTTATGCCACCCCAAAATTCATACCGATGACACCTAGCATGGTGTTGTCATCCAAATCCATAATTTAGTTAAATTGACTTAATTACCATGCAACCAAATTCTTTTGTCATCTATTCACCTTGGTCCTTAATCTTCTAATTGATTAATCACTAACATACACTACACATACTTGGTCATCTCCCACTATTACGAAATAGCCTATTATGGTTATATAAAATATGTAATTAATCCATATGATGAATTCTTGGTTTATTTACACATGCAAACTTTTATTCGTATTTAATTCGATTTAGTCCTTAAATTGCGTTTTCTTTTCAAGAAGAAAGGTTAAGTTTGAATCACACCATTGGTCCTTGAATTTCTTAACTTTTACATTTTATCTCCTTCACTTTGAATCTTTACAATTTAGTCATCACTCATACTTTCAATTCTTTCAATTAAATCACTAGGTGGTATAATTACATACCTAATCCTTATAATCTTCAATCTTTTGATTTAAGCCTAAGACTTTATAATTATTCAGATTAGTCTCTTTTAACCTTTTCATAAGAGTTAACTTAATCGTCATAATCAAATTTTCGATCATCGAAAACCAAATCTCGACTAGGCTAGTTTTTAGGGTGTTACATTAGGGTTTTAGGTTTAGGGTTAAATTATTTTTAATTAAAAATAGGACCAAATTGAAATAATGTAAAATATTAGGGGTTAAATTTATTATTATTTTTTGAATTAGGAGTAAATTGTTTGAATATGCAAATGTGGAGGACTAAATGTGTTATTATTTTGTTAACTGCCACATCACTTTCTTAATGTCCGTTAAGACCTCAGTGACCAAATTGAAGCAAAACACAAAGTTTAATTGTAACATTGAAGCAATCGAAAGTTTTGTTACAAAATTGAATAATTAACCAAAGTTTAGTGACCATTTGTGAACTTTACCCTATATTATTTAAGTTGTCCTCTCAGTTTCTCAAGGCTTTGTCTTAACTAATCCAAATTGACCCGCGTCGTATAGGGATATTCAAACGGTTAATTCGATTAACCGACCGAACCGAACTAGCTAAAATCTATTAATCGGTTTTTTTCTTTAATCAATAATCGAACCGATTTTTTTAAAATTAACCGAACCGAACTTTGTTTGGTTAATTCGGTGTATTTTCGAATTAACCGAAATATCAATAAAAATACCTAAAAAATATTTTGTATCATAATTATTAAGCATCAAAATAACAAAAATACATTACAAATAAAATAGTTTATATCTATTATAAGTATCAAATAACAATATACAATATATAAAATAATAGTTAGCATCTAATTTAGTTGGGTTAGGCTTAATATATCTATGTCAAATATATATTATATTTAATATTTTTCGTTAATTCAGTTAATTAATCGATTTTGAAACGAATTAAACGATAACTAATTTTTTTTAAAAAATATCCGTTAATCGATCTAACATCTAATTAACCGAACTAAATTTAGGTTTGGCCGATTAATTCAATTTTAACCGAACAATGAACACCCTTAGCGTCGCACACCTGGCTTTGGTGGGTGTGTCTCTTAGCGAGGATTTTTTGCATACACAAAACATCGAACTCGAGACCTACTTAAGCGATACTAAATTGCTTACCACTTGGATAACTCGGTTGATTCCATGTCTATATATTTTAACATATATTAAGCAGAATTTTAATACACATAAAATTTACAATTGACGTGATGATAAATTTGACCCTTAATGTTTACATTTATTTTTAGTCGAATTGGTGTGATTTTAACGAACCTTTCGTTTTCAGTTAAATTTGTGTGATTTTAAAGTAAATGTTAATTATATCATTCAATTTTTACAATGAAATGGCTCTAAGAATGGAAAAATTATATTATGGGTGATTTTCACCGAGAAATTATATCATGAGTGATTTCCACCATATCATCTATGGGACCAACCACTAAAAATCACAAACTTCATCATTATTTTCCATGTCATTAATTTAATAATAGAATAACTTCCAAAAAAATAATTTTAAAATAACATGGAAAAACTTTAGTGAAGATTTATTGGTTGAAAAAAATGACATGGAAAAATTATGGTGAAGTGAGTGGTTTTTATTGGTTGGTCCCATAAATAACGTGGTGGGAATCGAAAAATTATATTATGGGTGATTCCCACCACGTTATTTATGGGACCAACCAATGAAAACCACTCACTTCACCATGATTTTTCCATGTCATTTTTTCCAACTAATGAATCTTCACTAAAGTTTTTCCATGTCATTTTAAAAATTATTTTTTGGAAGTTATTCTATTATTAAATTAATGACATAGAAAATAATGATAAAATTGGTGGTTTTTAGTGGTTGGTCCCATAGATGACGTGGCGAGAATCACTCATAATATAATTTCTCTTAAGAGTGATAATTTAACCTGAATTAGATGGGTCTCGATCCGATCCTATAAGAGAGATTTTTTATAAATTCTATTTAGGTTTCAACTTTTCTTTCCTTAAATTTTTTCAGTTCATCAGCCGTTCTCTTCAGTCTCTCACCCCCTCTCTCTCTCTCTTTTCTTTCTTTCATTCTCTTCTAATCAGAGCATTCGCCTATCTTCATTTTCTTTTATGTTTGTTTTTATTTGCATGTTCTTTATTTCCAATAATATATATCTATATATATTTGTAACATATATTTATTTATTTGTTGCTTCTTTTTACTTCTTTTTTATTGAATATTCATCACGATTTTTAAAATTTTTATGTAAGGATGAGTCTACCATGTCCGACGAATACTGCTGAACACCACTAATGTTGATTATTGTTGAACATCATTAAATTTATTAATAAAAATTTAAAATTTCAAGGACTCATCAAATAATTAATAATTACTTTAAAATTTTTAATTAAATTTTTTATATATTAAAATTTTATTTTTTAACAAGGGTAAACTATATATTTAGTACATCACATATTTTCGTATTTCTATTGAACCCTCATTATTTAAATATTATTTCAATTTGATCTTATTCTTTATAAAAAAATAATTTAACCTTTAACACTAACTATTAAACCTTAAACTCTTAAACCTATACCCTAAACCATATACCCTTAAAAATAATAAATTATTAGATTGTTCATTTATTTCTTGTAATCTTTAAACTACTAAGATTTTATTAAATAAAAATATTTTTATCGGAGGAACAGGTTGTTGGGAGTCTCTCTTCAGTGACTTTCTTGGATGTTAGTTACTGCAGGAATATCAGAGCTCCGACCCTTGAAGAAATAGGCAAGCACTGAAAGTTACTAATGAGGTTGAGGAAAACGATGCACCCATTAGAGATAGTAGATAAACTGTCTCAAGATGATGAAGCCCTTGCCATTGCTACTAGGGGTGTTCATGGTAGGTTAACCGTACCGTTTAGCTTAAACGGTTGGTTAACCGTTATAGCGGTTATTATTCGTAATTTAACCGTTACTAACCGTTAAGAAATGGTTAACCGTTAATTTTTTAAATGGTTAACCATTATAGTGGGTAACCGTTAAGGAACGGATCGGTTACAAGTTAACCTGTAACCTATTACGATTTTCTTTTCAAATGTTCATTATTTCTTTTCTAGAATAATAATTATATCTCTCCGATAAATATTGTATTAATTTTTTTTAAAAAAAATTAACTTAAATAGCGAAATTTTAAACACAAACTTTACACTTAGTTAAAATAAAGTACCTATAGGTTAACCTATAGGTTAACCATTAACCGTCTTTTTTAGCAGTTCGGTTAACCGAAACCGTTTAACTTTAACGGTTAGGTCAATTAACCTAAAAAATGAACGGTTATACCGGTTAACGGTTACGGTTAACAGTTACGGTTTATTTTGCACACCCCTAATTGCTACTACAATGTCGAAGCTCAAGCAACTTGAGGTGGCATACTTGCTTATTAGCACAGCAGGTGTGCTCAAAACACTTGAAAGCTGCCGCGATCTTGAATTATTAGATGTACGAGGATGTTGGAATGTGAAGCTAGATGAAAGTTTTGTCAAGAAATTCTCAAGGCTGAAGGTGGTCGGACATCTCGTTGTGGACTATCTTGGGATGAAGGGTTGCGATGGTTGTTCAAATTATTCAGGTTCCTCTGGTTACTTGGCCTGGGACTTTGTTGTTGGAGATGTCGGTATTGATTACGATGATAAGATATTAGATGGGGACTAGGAAGATGACCAAAGTATGGAAGATGTGGAAATGAGGTTCTATGATGGTTTTGACTCTGAAAATGCTGCATTCGATTGGCCCCTCTTCCCTTAAAAGATTGTTATCCATTGCTTTTCTAAATTAGGTTGACAGCTCCACACGTAAGCTGTGTGCAGTTCTTTGCTGCCATTTTGCTATTTACAAACGTTGTGTTTCTAATGTAGTGTATAAACAAGTTTTTCTAGGAGTATTTGTAATAAAAGAACTTGTAATCTGTAGCAGAAGAATGTGTTTCCCTTGTAATTGAGATAGATATCTCATAGCATTTCCATGCTTCAGTATTGTCCCTACAATAATGATACAATTAGAAGTGGGATTTGTAAAGATGGTCCAAACATATGTGTATGGTGACTTCCATGGAATATCAAAGAAATTGATCTGATTGCGACAGAAAGGAGGTTTGCCCTTTATCATTTATTTAAATTATTAGATTTTTATGAAAAATCACCCTAATAAATTATTAAATTGTTCAGTTATTTCTTATAATCTTTAAATTACACTAGGATTTTATTAAATAAAATTATTTTTAAGGGTATAGGTTTAAGAGTTCAAGTGATTAAGGTTTAATAGTTTAGGATTTTAGGTTGAGAGTTAAGAGTTAAATTATTTTTTTAATAAAGAACAAGGTCAAATTGAAATAATATTTAAATAATGAGAGTTCAATAGAAATATGGAAATAGGTGAAGTACTAAATATATAGTTTACACTTATTAAAAAATAAAATTTTAATATATAAAAAAATAATTTAATTGAATTTTTAAAATAATTATTAATTATTTGATGGTTCTTTAAAATTTTAAATTTTTATTAATTAATTTAATGATGTTTAGCTGTGTTTAACATTAATGGTGTTCAGCGATTTTCGTCGCACGTTGTAGAATTTATTTCATGTAAAATATGAATTCAATCCTTTAGATCTTTTGTGTTAAAGTTCTTGTATAAGATATCTTCGATTAATGTTCAAAAACCCATTTTTTTACTTCATGTATATTGGATTTCGTTTATCATTTGTCTTGGATATCTATAAATCTCGTCAGAAATGTTGGGTTTTGTTTCAATTTTCTAAGATTTGCATTGCTTTGCTTTAGTTTTCTGGGTTTTGCTTTAATTTTCTAGATTTTTATGATATATCGGTTCGGATTAATATTGATATAGTCTTAATTTTCGAGACGGGTTAATTAATATTTAATTCAAGGGCGGGTTGAACTATGAGTAGGTCGGGGCGGGTTGAACTATGAGTAGGTCGGGTTGGGTCAGACAAAAACTCACCCTACCTCGTCCTGTTATCATCCCTAAGTGACTCTTTGATATACTTTTATGTAAATTATTTGGTAGAAAATTATTGAATTTTTTGGTAGAAAATTATTTTTTAAAATATATTTTTATGTAAATTTAAAGTTATTTGTTGATGTAACATCTTATTTTGGGGGTGTTCATGGCCGTTAACCGTATCGTTTAACTTAAACAGTCGGTTAACCGTTATAACGATTATTGAATTTTGCTAACTTAACCATTAAGAAACGGTTAACCGTTGACGGTTGACTATTAGAACATGGTTAAACGACAGTTTAGTTATAAGTTAACCTATAACCTATTACAATTTTTTATATGTTCACTAAAATAATAAAATTGTTAGAAAACAGTCGTTAATATAAGAATAAATAATAAGATAAAATATTATTATTTAAACGAACAGTACAAAAAATAAGAACGGTACGCCAATATATATAAATCAAACCGATTTGAAATCAAAAGAAACGTGTTGAGGCATGCACGAACGCAATTTTCTTAAGACAGATTTTCGACCACTCCTATTGTGCTCGAGTTCATTTGTAACCCCCTTAGCCCGGCCTAGACGGTTGACCCGAACTACGGAGATTACACGGGGAAAATCAAAGTCAACCCGAAAGTCAACCTTGATTAACGACCCTTTTTTTCTTTTTAATCTTTTCTAGATACATGTTAACCCTAGGTGAACACTCGAGAAACATATATGTGTAAAGCACAGCGATCGGATTTCAGAAAGGGACTCAATTGCACAATATACAAATGTTAGGGACCAAAACATAAATTCTGTAAATTAGAAGGTCATAATTGATTTTAAAGTTACCAATATGAAATTAGTCATATTACATGCTTCCCTGTCAAATTTCACCTTAATTAGACATCTCGAACTCATACAATTGCAAACTCGACTTTCGGGACTAAAACGTAAAGCTTGCAAACTTCAACACCATTCAAATCAGTGCCCAACGGTCACCTGTTTCGAAATGGCATTGACCGTTCTGAAACGCAGGTTGGTTCCAAGACTGGTTCCGAAATAGGGCATTCCAATAGCCAAAACGTTTCGGAACAACCTCCAGCCGTTTCAAAACACGAAGGCCATTACAGGCCCCCGTTTCGAAACGCCAGTGAGTGTTCCAATACGATTTGCCCAGAAGCTGCAGAATTTGCTGGTTTTTCATACACGAATCCATCCAAACACCACCTAATGACTTCCTAGTCAAACCAACAAGTCATCATACATATATGGTGCATGGTTATAACTCCTAAACACATTCGTAGCATCAAACATGAAATTTCACATGTCTATAGGCATGCTTCCTATTATCCAAAACCAAGAAAACAACCAAACTTCAAAACAGGCATTAAAAGGCCATCTACAAATTCAAACCATCAAAAGCAACATGCCACAACCTGGGGAGTTCAACACATCTCCCAAAACACGTCTTAGGTTCCCATTGCCAAAATTACCAAAACTAATAGTGTATGAAGACATCACCATACATGAGCTCGGTTTTCCTTGGACACTCTTAGCTCCCTTGTTGCCCTCAAACACCTCAATTATCTGCATTATTGGTAAGAGAGTGAGCGTAAGCACAAATGCTTAGTGAGGCATGCTCTAAAGAAAACAACACAATAATGCATTTTTAGAAAACACTTTCAACAAAGCTTTTAAAACACATGCTCATCTCTTTTCATGCAACCTTGCATACTTTACAAGCATCTCATGCTTCATTACATTCAATACATCATATTGGCTTTCAAGTGATAGTTCATAACCATTTGCAAACTCAAAACACAATCGGATACGCGGATTACAAGTGTTGTCCCACACGCTTCATACACACTACCGGCTTAACAAGGTGGAGTTTATCGGTACAATCACAACCCCTCAACACCTGTGATGGAGTTTAACGGTACAATCACAACCCCTCAATCACTCATCGGTAGTTGTATAATTCCACTAATGAGAGTACGGAACACACAACACAAGATCCACACACGGACTTCCAACCACCGTTGTGATCTTACCTTACTCGTTAGGGTACTTGGATGGAGTTTACGGTACAATCACAACCCCTCCAAATCCAAGGCGACTTTACTTACGGTGCACCCAATCCTATAGTCGGCTAACTATATCCGATTCAAGTACTTTAAAACCAATTCATCACTTGCCAATATACATAAAATACCATCATCAATTCATTGTTTTAAAGCATTAATCAAAGCAATTAAACATCATGCATCTCCATGCATCATTACCAAAATATAACATGTCAAACCTAGGATCTCTTACCTTGAGCATCCTTCAACACATGGCTTTCAAAACCAGCATTAACCATGCTAAAACATGCTTTCAAAACAGAATTTAAACATGCAATTTATAACAATGCATCAATCCACTTCATAGCACATCCGAGGGAGTTTTTTCGAAAACTTACTCTTGAGCTTAGCTAAGTTGTTTAGACTTAAACTAAGCTCACAAAACCTTCAATTAATCGTTTCAAAGATGGAAACCCAACTCCACTCACCAATTTCGTTTAGCTAGCTTGCCGAAACGCCAATCAAGCCTCCGGATCAACTCCAAAAGTGTCTGAAGATGTCTCCCCTGTTTTAAACACATCAAAGCAGAGGATTAATGCATCATCATGCATTGAAATCTTCAGCCAACACACCTAAACTCGCTGCTCTACCTAAAATCAACATTTCGGCTACCAAACACAACCGAAATCACCTCCAAACTCTTCCAAAACTTAAACCAGCCAAGATCCATCACTTCTAACCATTTCTAAACATCAAATAACATCCAAAATAAACCTAAACTCGTCCTTATACCTCCAGCTATAACAGAACACCAAAAACAACCCAAAAACCACCATTTTCTTGAGCAAAAACTTAGGAAACACAACCTATTCGGGATTGCATTGATAAAACCTCATTTCTAACATCATTTGATAACCAAAATACATTAAAGAACCACCTCAAAACAGAGCCCAATCAAACTCAACGAAAATCTTCAAGATTTCTTCCAAATCTTGAGTTTTAAGCCAAAATTAAGTTTCTAACATTAAAACCATTTATAAAACTTAAATTAAGGATTGAAAACTTGGGAATTTCAGTAAAGAACTGAGTATTTAGAGGAGAAGAACAATCTTACCTCTAAATGGTGATTTCTCCTTGATTTGGGCTAAATTCCTTGAAAATTCAATGTAGAAATCAAAAGGTTTTGTTGCTAGATTGATTATGCAACAATGAGTGATGGAAATCTCATCAAATGAGGTGAAGATCAAAGTGATTTGTGCTGGAGAATATGTGTTTGGATGATGGGATTTTGAGAGAAAATTTGGAAAAGGTAGTTATGAGAATCTAAAAGTAGGTTCCATCTTTATTTCATTTAATTAAAACATTAATTAAATAACCCAAATTAAGGAAAAATCTGGAGAAAACATTTTGGGTAATTAGCTCCTTAAATATTCAAAGTTCCAATCCTTTACAAAACAGTCACCACTAAACTTTTCAAAAATCTCATTTTGGTCACTACACCGAAATGTAATATTTCCAAACCTTATTTTGTAAAATTGATTTCGCCACTCTCTTATATATATTAAAATAGGATTTTTAGATATTTTTCCATATTTTTAAAGCATCTCGAACTAGTCTTTCCCTAAAACCTCCTTTTACATTCGAACCGTTTCTCAAACCGGTCTGACCAAACCCTAAACTTCTAAGCCCAAAATTGGGGTGTTACAACTCTCCCCCCTTAAGAAATTTCATCCTCGAAATTTACCTGGAGGAAAAAGGTACGAAAACTGCTTCTTCATGTCGTCCTTTCTTTCCCACGTGGCTTCCTCAACACCACGGTGCTTCCACAACACCTTAACCAATTCAATGGTCTTGCCTCGAAGAACTTTACTGTCCGAATCTAGAATTTCAACCGGCTCCTCATCATAGGTCAAGTCTGATTCAACTCCACTTCCTCCACAGGCATAACATGCGAAGGATCTGATCTATACCTCCGAAGCATAGAGACATGAAACACATCATGTATCTTTTCCAACTCTTGCGGTAACCTCAGCTTGTACGCAACAGGACCCACACATTCAATCACCTCGTATGGTCCAATATACCTAGGGATCAACTTACCCTTCCGGCCAAACCTCATCACCTTCTTCCAAGGCGAAACCTTCAAGAACACACGGTCACCTACCGCAAACTCAATCTCCTAACGCTTCAAATCCGCGTAAGACTTCTGTCGATCAGAAGCTGCCTTCAATCGCTCACAAATGAGCTTCACCTTCTCGGTGGTTCCCTTCAATAAAGTCGGCATTGAAACCAACTTCTGACCTGTTTCAGCCCAACAAAGAGGAGTTCTGCATTTCCTCCCATACAAGGCTTCATAAGGTGCCATTTGAATACTTGTCTGGTAGCTATTGTTATAAGCAAACCCACCAAAGGCAAATGCTTCTCCCAAGAACCTTGAAACTCAATCACACAGCACCTCAACATATCCTCAAGCACTTGGATAACACGCTCGGATGTCCATCCGACTGTGGATGATAAGAAGTACTGAAATTCAACCGTGTACCCTAAGCTTGATGCAAACACTCCCAAAAACGCGATGTGAACCTCAAATCTCTATCCGACACTATAGACTTTGGCACACCATGCAGTCGCACAATCTCAGCAATGTACAGCTCTGCAAGCTTGTCCAAGGTATACGTAGTATGCACATGTAAGAAATGCGCACACTTCGTAAGGCGATCTACAATCACCCACACCGAATTCTTCTTCGATGGCGACAAAGGCAAACCAGACACAAAGTCCATGGTAATCCCTTCCCACTTCCACTCAAGAATCCTCAACGGTTGCAACAACCCTGAAGGAAACTGATGCTCAGCCTTAACCCGCTGACATACCATGCACTTACTCATGTACTCCGCAACATCTTTCTTCAATCCCACCCAATAGTACTCATCCTTAAGATCACGATACATCTTTGTACTACCAGGGTGCATAGCAAAAGGACTACTATGAACTTCAGTCAGAATAGCATGCATCAACTCCGCATCACTCGGCACTACCATCCGACTTCCAAAACATAGAACTCCATCATCATTAAAACAAAAATCCGATGGTCTATCCTCAGCAATATCCTGAACATGTGGCACCAAAGAATCATCCAATAATTGCTTATCCTTTATCAACTGAACCAAAGATGGTTTCACTTGCAATTCAGCCACAAGCCCTCCATCTTGCGAAATACTCAGGCTGGCAAACATAGCCCTTAACTTCACTGCCACCTTTCTACTCAAGGCATCCGCTACAACATTAGCTTTTCCCGGATGGTACTCGATCGTCATATCGTAATCTTTAAGCAACTCCACCCAACATCGTTGCCTAGGATTCAACTCTTTCTGAGACATCAGATACTTCAAACTTTTGTGATCCGTGTACACAGTACACTTCTCACCATACAGGTAATGTCTCCAAATCTTCAAAGAAAAAACCACCGCAGCTAACTCAATATCATGCGTAGAATAATTGCGCTAATGCACCTTCAACTGGCGTGATGCATAAGCCACCACCTTACCCTCTTGCATTAGCACACACCCCAAACCAACATAAGATGCGTCGTTGTACACCACAAACTCTTTCCCTGATTCAGGTTGAACCAAGATAGGAGCTTGCGTCAAAGCTGACTTAAGCTTCTCAAAAGCTTGTGGCCTTGCTTCTGTCCACTCATACTTGACATCCTTTTGCAACAACTTCGTCAAAGGTGCAGCAATCTTCGAAAATCCATCCACAAATCTCCGCTGATATCCTGCCAACCCAAGGAAACTACGGACATCATGAACAGACTTATGAGGTTTCCAATTCATCACCGCATCAATCTTCTGAGGATCAACATGAATCCCCTCAGCATAAACCACATGACCAAGGAAAACAACTTTCCTAAGCCAGAATTCGCACTTGCTCAGCTTAGCATAAAGCTGATTCTCCAACAGCGCCTGCAACACAATCCGCAAATGCCCCTCATGCTCCTCCTCGGTACGAGAATACACAAGGATATCATCAATGAACACCACAACAAACTTGTCCAAGTATTCATGGAACACTCTATTCATCATGTCCATAAAAGCTGCAGGAGCATTCGTCAAGCCAAACGGCATCACAAGGAACTCATAATGCCCATACCTCGTTCTAAAGGCTATTTTTGGCACATCCACATCCTTCACCTTAAGCTGGTAGTAACCTGACCTTAAGTCAATCTTAGAGAACACAACCGCTCCCCGAAACTGATCAAAAAGATCATCAATCCTCGGCAAGGGATACCGATTCTTGATAGTTAACTTGTTCAGCTGACGATAACCGATGCACATTCTCATAGTGTCATCCTTCTTCTTCACAAACAAGACCGGTGCACCCCAAGGTGACACACTCAGCCGAATGAAACCACGATCAAGCAACTCTTGAAGTTGCGTCTTCAACTCCTTCAACTCCTTAGGTGCCATGTGATAGGGAACAATGGACATTAAAGTTGTGTTTTCATACAGCTCAATTCCAAACTCCACCTCTCGACTAGGAGGCAATCCAGGTAACTCCTCCGGAAACACTCCAGGAAACTCTCGCACAATCCTGATATCTTGAATGCACAACTCCTTAGAGCTAGGATTCATCACAAAGACTAGGTAAGCCTCACAACCTTGCCTCAGCATTCGGCTTGCTTCCAATGTAGACACCACATTGGCAAGAAACTTCACATTCTCGCCAACCAACACTACCTCGTAATCATCCGCACGTTTCAACGAAACTCGCTTGTTCTCAAAATCCACTACAGCTTGATGTTCAACAAGCCAATCCATACCAAGGATTACATCAAAACCATAGAATGGCAATTCCATGAGATCAACAAGAAAAACATGGTTTTGCACTTCCAAGGGACATCTTCTATACAACCTCCGTGTTACGACTGTCTCACCAAAGGAACTAGTCACACGCACACCAACATCCAAAGACTCAACAGGTAAACCAAGCAATTGAGCATGTTCACGCAATATGTATGAGTGTGTAGATCCAGAATCAATCAAGGAAAATAATGACAAGGATTGCAAAGTAAAGGTACCTGCGATCACATCCGTATCATTTCTCCCCTCACGTCGAGCCTGACCACCACCCTCAGGTTGAACAGCCACCACATGCGCCACATTCCTCCCACCATCATCTCTGCGCTGGAAGTTACCACGGCCGCGCCCACGACCTCTCTATGGTGCAACTACCCCAAGAGTACGTCCCTGACCACCACCGGCCAACAAAGGACACTCCCTTCTCATGTGGTCTGCCGAACCACAATTCCAGCATGAATTAGCGGTCACTACCACAGGAGCCTGAACCTCCCTCGCTGCTCGAAGACAATCTCGCCTCAAATGGCCACGAGATCCACACGTCCAGCACGTGTTCTGATCAGCCCTCATCCTATCTCCCTGAACAGGCGCACCATGCCCTCCATTACCACGCCTAGCAGAAGACTGATACCTCTTATCCCGTCCTCTCTTGTTCTGTCCACCACCAGAACTATAATCAGCAGCTCTTTTGCCCGAGCTAGAACTAACGCCTCTGGAAGACAAACCCAAGTTCTGCTCGATGTCTTTCGCTCTACTCACAAGCACATCAAAATCTGTATACTCAGCAGCAAGCACAAAAGTCTTCACGTCCGTCACCAAAGCATAACGGAAGCGTTCACACCTCTCCCGCTCATCAGGGATTAGCTCAGGTGCGTACTGACTATGGCGGACAAAATGGATCTCATACTCAGCCACTGTCATGCTTCCTTGCACAAGAGACATAAATTCTCTTTTCTTCTCATCTAGGCATCGCACACCCAGATACTTCCGCTTGAACGCATTCAAGAAAAACGTCCAAGTCACATCATTTTCCTCCATTCCAGAAACAGTGGTCGACCACCACGTATAAGCATCATCGTGCAGCAGTGATACCATACAACCCAACTTCTGCACATTGTTGCAGTTCATTTGCCCCAAAATCCTCTTGGTGCTTTCCAACCAAGATTCAGATCCTTCCGGAGATAAACCTCTGAACTCAGTCCCTCCCAGACTTTGAAGACGTTCCAAAGGCAATCTCACATTAGCATCACCCTGATGCGCAGCTCCGTGAGCTCCAGCTACTGCTACCTGAAAGGCTCCCGCAATAGCCTGAATCAACACAATCATGTCAGGAGCAGCATGCCCCTGCACACCTTCAGGTCCAGCGACCCCAGCACCAGCACCAACACCAGCATTATCACCTCTAGCACCACCACCGCCGGGTGGTCCACCACCAGGAGGAGGAGGTAAATCCACAACATTTTCAGCATTCTCCTCATTCTCATTCTGAGCCATGGCTCTCGTATTCATTCTCATCTCCCTACGCGGCCCCATTTACAAGAAAACAATGCACTAACACAAATGCAATAAACATAATTAGGCTCAACAAGGTATGTAATCCAAGTACTCAAGCTCATTTTCCAAAAACAATTCCTTTCATTAGTTTTGATATGGCAATGGGATCCCCTAATACATTCCAACATAGCATATCATCACAATTGAAACCATGCATTACAATTCAAACAACATTCATTCATCCAAAAGGCATATCATGCAATTACACATACATCACCCACATAACCATTCCCATTTACACGAGAACTCAACTCTGATACCACCAAATGTAACCCCCTTAGCCCGGCCTAGATGGTTGACCCAAACTACGGAGATTACACAGGGAAAATTAAAGTCAACCCGAAAGTCAACCTTGATTAACGACCCTTTTTTTCTTTTTAATCTTGTCTAGATACATGTTAACCCTAGGTGAACACTCGATAAACATATATATGTAAAGCACATCGATCGGATTTCAGAAAGGGACTCAATTGCACAATATACAAATCTAAGGGACCAAAACGTAAATTTTGTAAATTAGAAGGTCATAATTGATTTTAAAGTTACCAATATGAAATTAGTCATATTACATGCTTCCCTGTCAAATTTCACCTTAATTGGACATCTCAAACTCATACAATTGCAAACTCGACTTTCGGGACTAAAACGTAAAGCTTGCAAACTTCAACACTATTCAAATCAGTGCCCAACGGTCACCTGTTTCGAAATGGCATTGACCGTTCCGAAACGCGGGTTGGTTCCGAAACAGGGCATTCCAGTAGCCAAAACGTTTCGGAACAGCCTCCAGCCGTTTCGAAACACGAAGGCCATTACAGGCCCCCGTTTCGAAACGCCAGTGAGTGCTCTGATATGGTTTGCCCAGAAGCTGCAGAATTTGCTGGTTTTCATACACGAATCCATCCAAACACCACCTAATACTTCCTAGTCAAACCAACAAGTCACCATACATATATGGTGCATGGTTATAACTCCTAAACACATTCGTAGCATCAAACATGAAATTTCACATGTCTATAGGCATGCTTCCTATTATCCAAAACCAAGCAAACAATCAAACTTCAAAACAGGCATTAAAAGGCCATCTACAAATTCAAACCATCAAAAGAAACATGCCACAACCTAGGGAGTTCAACACATCTCTCAAAACACGTCTTAGGTTCCCATTGCCAAAATTACCAAAACTAATAGTGTATGAAGACATCACCATACATGAGCTTGGTTTCCCTTGGACACTCTTAGATCCCTTGTTGCCCTCAAACACCTCAATTATCTGCATTATTGGTAAGAGAGAGAGCGTAAGCACAAATGCTTAGCGAGGCATGCTCTAAAGAAAACAACACAATAATGCATTTTTAGAAAACACTTTCAACAAAGCTTTTAAAACACATGCTCATCTCTTTTCATGCAACCTTGCATACTTTACAAGCATCTCATGCTTCATTACAATCAATACATCATATTGGCTTTCAAGTGATAGTTCATAACCATTTGCAAACTCAAAACACAATCGGATACGCAGATTACAAGCGTTGTCCCACACGCTTCATACACACTACCGGCTTAACAAGGTGGAGTTTATCGGTACAATCTGTGAAACCGATATTTTAATTTTGATATAACTAAAGAACCTAAGAACTAAATTGAAAATGTGAAAACGAATTTTTAAGTCCTCAAACATCCCTATATGATTTAAAGAATATGCCTAAGTTAAAAACTAAGTTTTCCAAATATTTTCTAAGTGTTCTTAAAGCCAAAATAGTGATTTTCGAGTCCCTGTTTCGAAACGGCCTAAGGCGTTTCGAAACGGTTTTGAAACTGTCAACCTATGTTTCGAAACGGGTATCGAAACGTTTTCAACACTGCCAACCTGTGTTTCGAAACGACTTTAGAACATAGAGAAACCGTATCAAAACGACATGCAGTGTTTCGAAACGGTTATTCATTTGATTTGAAAAATATGACCGTTATAAGTTTTTAATTGATTTTTAAGAAACGTTAACGCGTTTCGAAACGGGTTCAAGCCGTTTCGGTACGACCCTTGACAGTGGCAAAAGTATTTCGAAACAAGTTTCGAAACGGCTCTTAGCGTATCGAAACAGGTTAGACCGTTTCGATACGGGCTCTTTAATGAACCCATCGGCTCTTTCTATTTTGGTATGTTTCGAAACAGGGTCGGGCGTTTCGAAACGGTTGGTTGCGTACTGCATTTATGGAGGTGAGATAACACCCCCAACGGCTCTATTGATGAATGCAACAACCACAACGGCTAGAAATCAATGAGAAGGTATAAAAGGGACCTCTAAAAGCTCCAGCAACAACTATTGATCCAAAAGCAAACATCCAAACATCAAATCCAAGCATTTGTGCCTAACTCCCAATATTGTCTAGAAACCCCAATTGTATTTTTCATTCTTATCATTTCAATTGGGTTGAGTGCTTGTAATTGGGCTACAATTTATATTGGGAGATACTTTCTTAGCCAAAAAAATCTTTGTTCTATTTGTATGAGGATTGGGTTAAATTTTGGGTAGAAAATTTAACCGAAAATTGTAAGGGTTACCTCCTTAGCCTAGAAAAGGGGAAGAGCAATTAGTGGAATTGTTGCAAATGTGATTGGAGGTCTACTTAGAAAAGTAAGCAAAGCTCTGGACTTTCTAATCACTTCTTGAACTCCGGACTTTTTGCAGATTGTGCGGGCAAGCTGCGAATTTCATAAAAGAGTCCCCAAGAAGTGACTCGAAAGTTTTACTGGAAACTCTCAAGGAACTACTTGGCGGTAAATGGCAGCCGCCCAGAAGCTCCCAAATATTGCGATATGTCGGTGGGAAAATGTGATCGGAGGTCCCGAGTGAAAGAAGCAAAGCGCGATAATCAGATTTCTTCTGAAATGGTAGCAGCTTTGATCCACATTTGCAAATGTAATCGACACCGGTCACATTTGCAAAATAGGACTGCTTATGCAACATGGTCAATCTGAATCCGCCCTCACTTCTAAAAGTCGTTTTGTTTCAAAACTGTACCTGAGGATCCTCTCGACGGCGGCTACAGAAGCTTCCATTGAAGGGGACGTAGCCGCCCACAACCTCCCAAATATTGCGATATGTCGGTAAATATTATTCAATGAATCCCGCGGAACACAAATCTTTAAGTGAACTCCAACTATCATTAAGGAACAATATTTCGGACAAAAAAATTTCAACTACAAAAAACACAGCATGACACGAACTCATATTCAACTGAGAAAAACTTAAATGGTTACGAAAATCCATCGCCGTGCATATATATATACCAACATCTAAATGACCTCGCGTTCTGTACAACGCGAGGTTTAAAGGACCTCGCGTCCTACAGAACGCGAGATTGACACGTCAGCAGATTCACCTCCCTCTATAAATAGCAAACTCTTGGGGAGGCAAGGAGCACCCACAGAAATTTCTTTCTGTATTCACGTAAACATATTCACGTAAGCAGTTTTCGCTTGCAACTACTAATGGCAACATAGCGCGTATTTGGGAAGTTTTTTTTCAAACTAATTTCTCAAATATTGCGCTATGTCGTTATTTGTAGTTACTAATGAAAACATAGCGCGTATTTAGGAAGTTTTTTTCAATTATTATTATTATTATTATTATTATTATTATTATTATTAGTATTGTTGTTATTATAATTATTATTATTATTATAATTATTATTGTGATTATTATTGTTATTATTATAATTATTATTATTACTATGATTATTATTATTATTATTATTATTATTATTATTATTATTATTATTATTATTATTATTATTATTATTATTATTATTATTATTATTATTATAATAAATGACTTTCCCGCCTGGGAAGTGTTCTTTTAAAAAAAAACCCACGACCTCGCGTCCTGTAGAACGTGAGGTCTTTAGAAACTCGCGTTTTATAGGACGCGAGGTCACTTCTGACCGTTCAGTTCACGCGTCTGTTCCGTGACGCGCCTTTTCAATGAACCTCGCGTTCTATAGGACGCGAGGTATATGGATATCGCGTTCTACAGAACGCGAGGTTCATTAACATCGCATCCCAAAAGGCGCGAGGTCTTCTATAAATTGGAGGCTCTGCCCCCAATATCAACCACATAACGCGAGTTCTTTAGCTTTTTAACAACAAATTATCGGCAACTTTTATATTCCGTTCGATATAATGGAGCCCTTATTACGCAACGAAGCGACTCACTGCAATCAATATTGGCGAAGCAATCCAGCAGTATTACTTTTCCCTATTAATTTTTAAAAAAAATTATTTAATTAAATTTTTTATTTTACTAACTATTTTTTTTTTTTTTTGAAGGGATACGAACATAATTTACAATGTTACCTTAACCGTATCAACACCCCACCCGTTGATGCTGTTATGGAGTGGATTCAGCGCGCCAGTTTTGGCTACATAGCACGATATATAGGGGGTGAAGGTAAAACCATCGTTGATCAGCGCGCTGATAGAACGGTGGAGGCCCGAGACGCACACGTTTCATCTTCCATTTGGCGAGGCAACAATCACGCTGGAGGATGTTGCCTACATTCTGGGGTTGCCTACAAACGGCAGCGTTATTACGGGTGTAGTGTTGGCAGATTGGCCAACTCTATTTGCTGAACAAATGGGCATGATGCCCCCTGAGGAAGTGTGGGACGGTGGAAAAATCGAGCTATCATATTTGGAGGCTCACTTTGGAACCCCTCCCCCGATGCGGATGAAGTTACACTTCAGGTATTTTTTCTATTTAAAAATTAGGATGCCATTATTAAATATTTAGTATGCTTTTATTAGATTTATGATGAAATTAAAAATATTTATTTGAACATTACGATGGTTTATGAAATTTTTAGGATGGCTTCATTAAATATTTAGGATCCTTTTAATAAATTTAGGATGCAATTACAAATAATTACTTGAAAATTAGGATGCCTTTATTAAATATTTATGATGACTTTATTAAATATTTAGGATGCATATATTAAATATTTAGGATGAAGTTACAAATATTTATTTGCAAATTACGATGCCTTTACTAATTTTTTTGGATGCCTTTATTAAATTTAGGATGCCTTTAATTACGGTGTCTTTAATTAGGATGTCTTTATTAAATCTTTATTTTCACAGCGGTTTGCGCGTGCCCAGATCTTGCGCATTATTGGCGGGATATTAATGCCAGACAAATCCCGCACAAAGGTGCACGTGATGTGGCTTCGTCATCTTACAGATTTAAATGAGTTTGGAAGAAAATCTTGGGGATCAGCTGTCTTGGCGTTTCTTATCAGAGAGCTCTGCAGAAACGTTGACGCCTCAAGAGCATCGATGGGAGGATGTTGTTTACTCCTACAGGCTTGGGTTTGGTTTCCGATGCCTATTTTGAGACCACAGCTTAGACAGCCCACCGCTATGTTATTTCCGCTTCTACTGAGGTACTACGTAATCTATTATATTTTTTTATTTTTAAATTATTTTATTTAACGTTTTTTTTTCATTATTTATAGGTGGAGCAGCACACTGACCCACACCGACCTGCCGAACTCCCAAAAAGAATTCAGGCATGCTTTCGATGGCTTGACGGAGGACGAGGTAATTCGAAAATTAATTTGAATTTTTTCATACTATTTTTTCCAATAATATTTCATATAACCGTTACAAACGTTTTCATTCTTTTTAGTTCGTGTGGAGGCCCTACGATTCAGAGGAGATTCGACAAATTACTCCACCGAATATTCTGCGTGACCGAGACCTCTGGATTTTCGTCGTGCCGCTGCTCAACTACGAAATTTGCGTGTGGCATGCTACAGATAGGGTTCTCCGACAGTTCGGGTACTTTCAAAATGTTCCAGCCCCTCCGCAAAATATGGACCGCTTCCACAATCTTACGCGCCAGGGGAAGACGGAGGTTGACTGGTCCGAGTACCACGCTCCATGGATAGCGATTTGGGGTAATCGATTTGCCCAACGCCCACTGATTCTCCAACAAATTATGGAAGGGTCTGATTCGGTCGCTTTCAATTATGACCAGTGGTATAGGCTCAATGGGATGCCGCATATCCTTACTCAGGCCAAGCGCGCTGCAGGGCTTCCCCAGCAACCCCAAAACCGTCCACGCGGCACCCGTCGAGCGACCCAGAGCCAAAGCCAGAGGCAGTCGACGCAGCGCGGTCCAAGACCACGATATGACACTGGAGGGGCATCATCTTCTGGCGCAGCATTTCATACTTATAGCGATCCATCGAGTTTCCAGCAGACGATGCCTCCACCCCAGTTCGGCTCCTCCGATGCCTATCCTCCCCATACACCCACGACTGACCTTCAGCTTATCGATTATCCACAGCTACAATCTCAGTTTGACTTTCCCATTGTGGAGAGTACGCCGATGGGTAGCTTGTTTTACTCCCCGCCTGGGCCCAGCACAGATCCGCATATCGCACACGATGGTCGGGATGATGGGGACCAGGGACCACCTGACGATGGACGGAGGTATCCGACTCGTGATCGTCATCCACCCGACTGCGGAACGGGTGGACATAGGCATTTTTAGTCTTTTTTTACTGATTTATACTTATGTTTTTAATATTTATATTACACACATTTGATTTTTATAATGTCGTATTATAATTTTGTTTATCTATTATAATTAAACTTTAAAATGTTTATTTAATTTCAGTTTTGAATAAATTTTATGGGATTACTAAACCGAAAATCGGCATTTGTTCAAATGCAACTTCATTCAAAAAAGGATGATAACATAGGGTTTTTGAAGCCATTTTAAACCATTGTAGAATGGACGGAAATTAACCATGTTGGTATCATACGATAGACAATTTCCAGTACTACGACCCCAAACTCGATGATCGCTAAAAATATACAATTTACACGCCCAAAATTGGGCTCGAACATGCCTACCCACACTTGTTTTCCCTTGTTCTTCAGCCCAGAATTGCACAGAACTGGCGTCCTGCAGAACGCGAGGTCTGTGCGATATATTCAGCCGCCCTTTTAAATTCTCGTGAACCTCGCATTCGTAGAACGAGAGGTCCTGTAAAACCGTTAACACAAACAACAAGGCCACGTAGACGGAAATCGCGTTGTGTAGAACGCGATATCCTACCTCGCGTCCTACACAACGCGATGTCCACCGACGTGGCAAGTTTGGGGGTCATTTTGCCAAATAATATTTTTTGGGAGCCATTTTCCAAAATAATAATTAAAAATGGATTTTTTTTTAAAATTGCTGGATTAATGCATCATCATGCATTGAAATCTTCAGCCAACACACCTAAACTCGCTGCTCTACCTAAAATCAACATTTCGGCTACCAAACACAACCGAAATCACCTCCAAACTCTTCCAAAACTTAACCCAGCCAAGATCCATCACTTCTAACCATTTCTAAACATCAAATAACATCCAAAATAAACTTAAACTCGTCCTTATACCTCCAGCTATAACAGAAGACCAAAAACACCCCAAAAACCACCATTTTCTTGAGCAAAAACTTAGGAAACACAACCTATTCGGGATTGCATTGATAAAACCTCATTTCTAACATCATTTGATAACCAAAATACATTAAAGAACCACCTCAAAACAGAGCCCAATCAAACTCAACGAAAATCTTCAAGAATTCTTCCAAATCTTGAGTTTTAAGCCAAAATCAAGTTTCTAACATTAAAACCATTTATAAAACTTAAATTAAGGATTGAAAACTTGAGAATTTCAGTAAAGAACTGAGTATTTAGAGGAGAAGAACAATCTTACCTCTAAATGGTGATTTCTCCTTGATTTGGGCTAAATTCCTTGAAAATTCAATGTAGAAATCAAAAGGTTTTGTTGCTAGATTGATTATGCAACAATGAGTGATGGAAATCTCATCAAATGAGGTGAAGATCAAAGTGATTTGTGCTGGAGAAAATGTGTTTGGATGATGGGATTTTGAGAGAAAAAGAGATGAGAGAAAATTTGGAAAAGCTAGTTATGAGAATCTAAAAGTAGTTTCTATCTTTATTTCATTTAATTAAAACATTAATTAAATCACCCAAATTAAGGAAAAATCTGGAGAAAACATTTTGGGTAATTAGCTCCTTAAAGATTCAAAGTTCCAATCCTTTACAAAACAATCACCACTAAACTTTTCAAAAATCGCATTTTAGTCACAACACCGAAATGTAATATTTCCAAACCTTATTTTGTAAAATTGATTTCACCACTCTCTTATTATATTAAAAGAGGATTTTTAGATATTTTTCCATATTTTTAAAGCATCACGAACTAGGCTTTCCCTAAAACATCCTTTTATATTCGAACCGTTTCTCAGACCGGTCTGACCAAACCCTAAACTTCTAAGCCCAAAATTAGGGTGTTACATCATTGGTCGTCTGTCCCCCATGATACAACAACATAAGATCAGCCACAGTTGCACTACTATGGAGATCACGAACTGACCCTTGCCTTCGCCTATCACCGAAAACCACTTGTAAAATCTAGAAGGTTTACTCCCTATTTATAGGAGTTTCATGAGGGTATAAGTGGAAATTTAACCTAATGGAGCATTTAATATTGAGAATAAATTGATTCTTCTTATAAAGCAATTTCCAAAATTATTATCTGAATTAAAGGTAACTTTCAATATTTACCCTTTTAATTCTAAGATAAAATTTGGCAAATTTATGCTTTTATTTGAGGAAAATTCATTTCAAATTTGGGTCAAAATATCTGCAAGCCCATGAAGGACTAGACCGGTTCAGACATTTGCGTTACCCATGTCGTGCACGTCTGCACATTTACGAACCAACAATTGGTTCCACATTTTCCTCAACAACATTTGAATCAATTTCTTATTCAAAGCTCCAAAATTATCGAATTTTTCCAACTATCTGTCACATGAATGAAATTGATTTAATCAAAAACATTTTGACTCGATGCGGTGATAGATTCTACGATCGATAGCTGCATAGGATAGGTAGGTGTCCACCCTTGAACCTTCCCTTGTGAAAGTATATTTACTTTACTAACTGACCAGTAGACGTAATGTCCTTGAACTATTCTGCCGTTTGTGTAAACGATGATATACTTCACACAACCTCTCCGACAAGAGTATTAGTTCTCATGGGTATGTCCATATGGTCGTGGATATCGCCTGATTCTACAAGAGTTTGAAAGAACTATGCCCAATAGTCTCATTGAAGCGGCCTCACTTCACTCTCACATAGGTGACTTATGTTGCTTGACTCACCAAAGCACACAATGGCCATTAAAAGCATTGCTTAACCTAAACCACTTTGATCATTGTTTACATCATAGGAATGAACTTGGGGATAAGAGCCTCTGCAGTGACCGCATAAGTCTATGCAATTAGGCTGTCCCTTTGAACCTAGATATTAGGATCTCCAGTCAACTAGGTAGGGTTTTCCTTCACATAGAACCTTAAATTTACATGGGCTTTAGTCTCATTCCTTTCAATTTTTTTAACTTGATCTCGATTTAACCGTTTGGTTAGTGGATTCGCAACGTTATCCTTTGATTTCAAAAAATCAATAGAGATAACTTCATTTGAGATCAGTTGTCTAACGGTATTATGTCGACGACGTATATGTCTCGACTTACCATTATGCTTTACCAATTTTCGCTTGGTCATCACAATGTATGCACATTGTGGGCACTGCTTTGGCCATTCAGGAATATGCTCTAAGAAATTTCTGAAGCCATTTGACTTCTTCTCCAGACTTGTTTAGAGCTATAAACTCAGATTTCATTGTGGTTCTGGTTATAACCGTTTGTCTTGAGGATTTCCATGACACGATTCTTCCTCCCAAAGTGAAGACATATCCACTTGTGTCTTTGATATCTTGAATATCATATATCTAATCGCATCAGAATATCCTTCTAGATAGTAGGATCTTTAGAATAATGCAATTTATAATTCCGAGTATATCTAAGATATCTTAGTACCCTCACAATCTCTTTCTAGTGGTTTTCACTCGAGTTGCTTGTGAATCAGCTTAAACTGCTCACAGTAAAAGCGATATCTCATCTAGTGCAACTCATGAGTTACATTAAACTGCCTATGACCCTTGCATATTTCACTTGGTTACCACTTTAGTCTTTGTTATTGAACAAATGTTGACATGTATTTATTGGAGTTCTAGCTATGCCGAAAACATCCTTGCCAAACTTCTCTTGTCCACGTAGTGTGACTACATCAATATGAGACCTTCAAGTGACCATTTGATTTGGATGCCCAAAGTCAAATATGTCAATGTCGAATTTGACAAGTCTTTGGTACGTTTACCATTTCATTGTTACTTCCAACATAAAATAAAATATCAAATATTAGTGGTTTTGACATATATACATTTGGCACACTCATTTGAAGTTGTTTGTCATCATGACATTATCGAACTTATCATGTCTTTACTCTGGTGCTTGTTTAAGTTTGTACAAGGACTTCACCAATCTACAGACTTTCCTCTCTTGACTTGAAACTACATGACCCTCAAGTTGTTCCATGTATATTTCTTCATCAATATCTCCATTTAGAAAAGTTGTTTTAACATCTATTTGATGTACCAATTGTAAATATCATTCTTATGGATGTTATCCTTGATACAAGAGAGTATCTATCGAAATAGTCAAGGTCTTCTCTTTATCGATAACCTTTTATTATCAATATGGCTTTGTACTTATCAATTGTTCCATATGCTTTCATTTTTCGTTTGAAAATTCATTTAGAACTCAGTGGTTCAATTCTCGGAGGAAAAATCACTAATTCTCACGTATAGTTTTACATGATGGAATCGACTTCACTCTTAATGGCATCCTTCCATAAGGTGCATTCAGATGAACGTAAAACATCATTATACGTTTGAGATTCAACCTCTAGCATAAAAGTTAAGAAATCATATTCAAAGGTTCTTTTTACCCTTGCTCGTTTGCTCCTTCTTGGCTCTATTTCAATTTCAGCCTCTCGTTGATCACTTGTAATCATTTCATCTAAAGTTTATTTTGTTGAACTTTGATTGTAACCCCCTTAACCCGGCCTAGACGGTTGGACCGAATTAAGAAGTTTACACGGGGAAAACCAAAGTCAACCCGAAAGTCAACCTTGATTAACGACCCTTTTTTTCCTTTAAAACTTATCTAAATGCATATTAACCCTAGATATGTTCATAAGATCAGCATTCTCAAAGATCATCACAATCAGAAAACATTTAGGGACTCGATTGCACAAATTATGAATTTAGGGACCAAAATGCAAATTTAGAAAATTATAAGGACTTAACCAACTTTTGAGTTACCATTATGAAATTAGTCATGTTTCATACTTCTCTGCCAAATTTCAACTCAAACGGACATCTCAAACTCATTCAATTGCATATACAAGGTTCAGGACCAAAACGCAAGGATTTCAAAACATATAACCGTCAATTTCAGTGCCCAACGGTCGAGTGTTCCGAAACGGGGATGATCCGTTCCGAAACGCGGGACCGTTCCGAAACAAGTTCCGAAACAAGGCTTGGCAGTAGCAAAACCGTTCCGGAACGGCTCTACCCGTTTCGAAACGCCAAGGCCATTTCAGGCCCTCTGTTCCGAAACGGTAGCACCTATTCCAAAACAGGCTGCCCAGATTGCAGATTTTTTTTCTGGTTTATCATGCTTTCAACCGATCAAACATATTCCAAAGACCCTCAAATCATACCAGCAAGTCATTAAATAGTTAAGGAACATAATAGCATCATTCATTCACAACCATGGCATCAAATAAGGAAAAACCCAATTCTATAGGCATGCATCCTATATTGAAAACCATTCAAACACCAAATCGCCAAACCAACCTCACAAAGGCCATTTACAAGTTCCAACATCATCAAAAGCATAAAACCAACTTAGGGAGTCCAAAACATCTCCCAAAACAACAACATAGGTTCCCCATTGCCAAATGCCCAAAAGCTAATAGTGTTAGAAAAACATTCACCATACATGAGCTTAGTTCTTCACTTGGATTCTTGACCTCCTTGCTTCCCTTAATGCACTTCAATGCTCTGCATTATTGGTTTAAGAAAAGAGAGAGCGTAAGCACATAGCTTAGTGAGGAATGCTCATTTAAAACATCACAATAATGCATTACTAGAAACTCCTTTTCAAAACCTTTAGTTTAAACAACATTTGATCATGCACATATGTATATAAACCAAGTATCTCATGCTTCAAATCATTAACATGTCATATTGGCCTCAAGTGATAATCATAACCATCTTTCCATTCAAAACACAATCGACAATCGGATACGCGGATTACAAGCGTTGTCCCATACGCTTCATACACACTACCAATATCAAGGTGGAGCAATGGTACAATCACAACCCCTCAACACCCGTGATGGAGACTATGGTACAATCACAACCCCTCCACATCACTCATTGGTAGTTGTATAACATCACTAACGAGATCACGGGACATACAACACAAGATCCACACATGGACTTTTAACCACCATTGTGATCTTACCATACACAAGGTCCTCAAATGGAATTTTAACCACCATTATGACCTTAGCACAAGACCCACCCATGGACTTTTAACCACCATGGTGTTCTTAACCATCTCGTTAGTGTACTTGGATGGAGTCTACGGTACAATTACAACCCCTCGACATCCAAGGCGACTTTATTCACGGTGCACCCAATCCTATAGCCGGCTAACTATATCCGATTCAAGTACTTTTAAACCAAGACATCACTTGCCAATATACATCATTTAACAACAATATTTCACTGTTTTAAAGCATTTAACAAAGTCATTAATCATCATGCATCATTATGCATCAAAACCACATTTATCAATGTACAAAGCAAGGATCCCATACCTTGAGCATCCTTCAACACATGGCTTATAAAACCATCAATAAACATGCTAAAATATGCTTTCAAAAACAGAATTTAAACATGCAACAAATCACTTTGCATTCAACCAACTCATGGCTCATCAACAAGAGAGTTTTTCCGAAAACTTACTCTTGAGCTTAGCTAAGTTGTTTAGACTTAAACTAAGCTCCCAAACCTTCAAAACATTGGTTTCAAAGCTGAAAACCCAATTCCACTCACCGATTCCGTTTCGCAACTTGCCAAAATACCGATCAAGCTTCCGGATCAACACCACAAGGATCCAAAGATGTCTCCCCTGTTTTAAACACATCAAAGCAGAGGATTAATGCATCATCATGCATTAATATCTTCAAACAAAGCACCTAAACCCGCTGCTCTCATCAACACTCACATTTCGGCTACCAAACACAACTGAAATCTCATCCAAACAACCCCACAACACTACCCAGTCAAGATCCATCAATTCCAATCATTCTTAAACCTCAATTAACATCCAAAAAGAATCTAAACACGTCCTTATACCTCCAGCTATAGCAGATCATCAAGATCACTCCAAAAACCACCAAAAACTCAAGCAAAACTTAGGAAAATCAACCTATTCGGGATTGCATTGATTAAACCTCAATTTCACATCAATTATACATCCAAAAATCATCAAAAAGACACCTCAAAATAGTGCCCAATCATTTCATACGAATTTCATCAAAATTAAATCAAATCTTGCATTTTAAAGCCAAGATCAAGAACACAATTGCAAAACCTTTAATAAAACACAAATCAAGGATTGAGAACTTGGGAATTTCAGTAAAGAACTGAGAATTTAGAGGAGAATGACGTTCATACCTCTAAATGTGAGTTTCTCCCTTTTTGGAACCAAGATTCTTGAAAATCCAATAAGCAAATGCTAAGGTTTTGTTGTAGAAATGATTAGAGATCAAATGTAGGTTGAAATCTCATCTTTAGATGTCAAAATCAGAGAGAAATGTGCTGGAGAAAAGTGTTTGGGTTGAGAGAAAAGTTGAGAGAAAAGAAATGGAAAATTTTAGAGAAAAGTTAGTTATGATCACAAAATATCTTTTTCCCTCCTTTTTACCTTTAATTAAAACCATTAATTAATTGATTAATATTAAGAAAAATCTGGAGAAACTCTTCTTGGGTAAATAGCTCCTTAAAGATTCAAAGTTTCAATCCTTTTTAAAACAGTCACCAAGTTTTCAAAAATTACATTTTAGTCACTAACCCAAAATGTCACACCTCCAAACCTCATTTTGTAAAATTGATTTCACCATACTCTTTTATATAATAAAAGAGGATTTTTAGATATTTTTCCATATTTTTAATGCATCCCGAACTAGGCTTTCCTAAAAATCACCTTTTTATATTCGAACCGCAACCCGACCGACCCGGTCCAAGCCCAAAATTGGGGTGTTACATTGATCAAGTTCCCTAGGGAATAAAGAATGATGCATTCTTTGATTTCATTATCGCATTCTTGTAAATCTCAGGATTCTTTGATTCATACACAAAAAAATTGATAAGCATTGTTATGTCCAGCATAACTAATAAAAATACAATCCATGCTTTTTGGACCTATTTTCATTTGTTTTAGTAATGGAGCCATTACCTTGGCAAGACACCCCCACATTTTCAAGTTGTAATAGGAAAGTTTAATTACCTTTCACAACTCATATGATGTCTTGTTTCTTTTGTTATGAGAAACTTTATTTAATTAGTTGATTTAACAACTTCCCCCACATGTTAGGCACATTATGATACCAACGTTACTCATATAGAGATTCTCTCCATCTTAATCCTTTAATTAAGTTTGGGTTTCAACATCATGCTCATAGAGAACAATTTTCTCTATAACTTCATCTTTGCTTTTAAGCAAATACACGTATTCCTTCAACCAATATATTGTCATATCAATTGTTACGCCAATAACATTGCACTCGTTTGAAAATCTATAACCCGAAGACTTGTTCCTCATCTTATGGCAATTGAAGCGTTTTCTGTAAAATTCCGATTCTTGAACACACAGCCTAATTCGCGATTTCAAGTCATTTTTTACTCCCACTGCGTTTTCCATGGTAATATTTGTTTAGCAATATTTACCTTAATAACATTTGAATGTGGTAATAATATGTACCTTATCCTCTCTAATCATAGGAGGATCATCCTTCAGATATTTGACCAGGTTTATCATGGTCAAATATGTAACATCTTTTGTTGCCATGTTTGAAATTCTTTCCAATGAATCCAAAACCAAAACATTATGAAGCTATTAAACGTAAGGAATTTAGTCAGAGACTAAAACCAAAAACAAACATAATTTCTAACTTTTGTTAGACAACAGAGATTTAGTAAACTAAACCCCAAACAAAAGTTCACACGGTATTAATAGAAAGAACAATAATAAACAGTGCACCAGATAGGTAACTTATGAAAGAGAGGTGGTGCACTAGGCACACTTAAATACCAGGTCTCTCAAAGAACCATTCCTAGACATGCACTTTCAAATTGTCTTTCAATAATCCGTTTATGATCCAACAACCATCACAATTCTTTAGCCATTTTCAAACATTGTGCACTTCATAACATGCATCAAAATATGCTTTAAGAATTTAATTTTAACATAGAGAACCAAGTTCTTCTATGCTTTGATTCGAGACCTCAGTCGGAATCGTCGCTTTGAATTTGGTAACCAATGTTACTTTTTGAAATAAATCCACCGGTTTATTTCCAAAATGAAATTATACTTTGATTGTTTAAGAAATAATAAATATGAGTTATTTCTTTTCCCAAAATAATTTCACCAACTTATTTCAAGATTGAATCATTCTAGATTCACACGAAATTAAATCCAATGATTTATTTCCCCTAACACGTTAGAATCAACACATGATTCTAGCATAAGAATAAACTTAATGATTTATTTCTTTTTACAAAATTGAATCATACTTGATTCCTAAGAAAATAAATTCAATGATTTATTTTTCATACCAAATAAAATCATACAAGATTCTAACGGAAATAAATTCAATGATTTATTTTCCTTTCTAAAATTAGAATCAACACAAGATTCTAATTTAGTAATTTATTTACATTATATCTTCTGTTAAACAACAGAGATATCAATCCAACTTAATTATGTTTAACCAACAGAAATCAAAAGGAATTAATCCTTTGATTTTAATTCCATTTCTTGTTTGGAAGATCAAGTAAACCTGTTAAAATGACGGGAATTACATTTTCGAAACGAATTATTTACGAGATCTTTTATTTCCAAAACAAATCACGACTTTGCCTGGATATCATATTTCTCTCGACAAAATTTCTCAAAAGAAATTGTAAGTACGGAATAAAATCCACTTAGTTTCCAAAAACAAAAAGAATCACAATTAAGACAAAAAATGTGACAAAGTATAATTTATATACATGTCATATTTAAAATGCCCATATTATAAGATAATAATATTACCAAAAATATTACCAAATTTAAGACTTTATCTTAACAATACATGCAAGCATGTATTTAAAGTTTTTATTTTCATTCCAAGAAATGTTGGCATATAAGGTTATAATATTACCATATTTTCATATTGAATGTCATATTTATCATTTAATATTAATGCAAAAATTGTTTAAGGAATATTTCATTATTACATTAACAGTGTCATAAAAAAGTTTAATTATGGCATAAATCATACCATATTAAAAGTTAAAAATAATATGAAATATTACCTTAATAATACTATAATTTATAGTTTTAAAAGCGTCATATTTTCAAGAAAATTTATTAAGGAATATTTAAATTACCTTACTAATCAAATATTCAAATGTTCTATCTCAAGAAAACCGCTTGCATCGTGTTGAATTCGTAGTGTTGGTGATCTCAACGTTTCTTGTCTTTGGGCATTCACTGCCATGAAAAGCGTTGAAGCATCTTTGGGCATTTACGGGCACCAAAAGCTTTGAAAGACAAGAAAAACTGGTCAAATGCCAAATATGAAAATAATTGGCCACTTTGGTTTAAAGCCATATAAAGGTTATAGAAAAAGCACGCATGTAAATCACAAATAACAACATTAGGCTTTCCTTTTTCTATGCGTGAAAATTTTCTCATCGTGTGAATCATTGCTTTAGATAAAATAATCTGTTCGACTTTGACTAAGGCCGAAAATATGTCTTAAGATTGTTAGAAAACAGTCGTTAATATAAGAATAAATAATAAGTAAAATATTATTATTTAAACGAACGGTACAAAAATAAGAACGATACGTCAATATATATAAATCAAACCGATTTAAAATTAAAAGAAACGTGTTGAGGCCTGCACGAACGCAGTTTCCTTAAGACAGATTTTCGGCCACTCCTATGGTGCTCGAATTCATTGGTCGTCTGTCTCCCAGGATACAACAACATAAGATCAATCACAGTTGCACTACTATGGAGATCACAAACTGACCCTTGCCTTCACTTATCACCGAAAACCACTTGTAAAATCTACAGAGTAAAACAATAAAAATTTTCTGTGGTTTTGAGTTGTGTAAAACCTAGAAGGTTTACTCCCTATTTATAGGAGTGTCATGAGGGTATAAGTGGAAATTTGACCTAATAGAGCATTTAATATTAGAATAAATTAATTTTTCTTATAAAGCAATTTCTAAAATTATTATCTGAATTAAAGGTAGCTTTCAATATTTACGCTTTTAATTCCAAGATAAAATTTAGCAAATTTATGCTTTTATTTGAGGAAAATTCATTTCAAATTTGGGTCAAAATATATGCAAGCCCACGAAGGACCAGACAGGTTCAGACATTTGCGTTACCTACGTCGTGCACGTCTGCACATTTACGAACCAACAATTGGTTCCACATTTTCCTCAACAACATTTGAATCAATTTCTTATTCAAAGCTCCAAAATTATCGAATTTTTCCAACAGAAATTATATCTCTGATAATTATTAAATTAAAATATTCAAAAAAATTACTTAAATTTAGAGATTATAAATACAAACTCCATACTTAAACAAAAAAAAAGTACATACATGTTGTAGAGCTTCAACACAACACACATACACACAAGTTTGACAATAGTTTAAAGCTTAAAGACCAAATTTCAACAATGTTCAGCACATAGCAATAGGGGTGTGTATTTCGGATATCCGACCCGATCTGAAATTTCAGATATTCGAAAATATTGAATAGGTATATTAGCGATCTGTATCCGATCCGAAAAAATCGAATACCCGATTTTTGAATATTAGGAATTTTAGATCAGATATCAGAATATCCAAAATTATGACTTAATTTAATTATATTTTTTTTAAATTTGACGGTCCTATCCATGAAAATTTTAGGTTTTCAAAAATAAAAATCTACAAATTATTGAATATAACAAGATTTGTATATATAAAATTTCAATTTTTCATATATAACAAGTAAAAGTATGGAATATAACAAGATTCATATCTATAAAAAACGAAATATTTGGATATCGGATATCCGATCTGGATGTGAAATCACTATCCGCATCTGATCTAAAATTTTCGGATATCCGATCCAAATTATCCGGAAAAATAAAAAACGGGCCAGATATCCGAAATTTTGGATCGAATCAATAGATAAACGGATCAGAATTTTTTTGCACACCCCTACATAACAATACATCATCAAAGTTCAGGACATGACACCATCAAAGTTTTAAACGCAAATATTTAACTAACACAAAACAAACCTAAGATAAATGAAACTTCCATAAATTAATACAACACAAGTCACAAAATAATTTAATAACGATTAAACTATATATTAACCGTCTGTCAAAATTCATAACCGTAACCGTAACCATTTACCATCATTTTTAACGGTTTAGTTAATCGAAACCGTTTAATCTTAACTGTTTGGTTAGTTAACTTATAAAATGTAACGATATACCGAATAACGGTTACAGTTAATGGTTATGGTTAATTATGCACACCTTTAATTATATCAAGTTAGTAATGGAATAAATTATTATTATTTTTTAAAAAAAATTTAACATTTTAATCATCAAAGCAGTAAGCGCTGCTATCTTAATTTTAACCCCACTTTTATTCTTAGTTCTTGATTTCTTAGTTCTTGATTTATGATGGTAGTGTCAGTTTTAATGTTGGTTACTACCGCCGTTAATCTTTTTTTTCTTATTTTTTTAATATTAAGTTCTTGTTTTCTTTTTATATTCTAGTGCTTTTTAGTTTTTATCTGTCTTGTGGCACGTATTCGCCTATCGTTGTGGTAGATTTGCGTTCTTGGATACATTTTTCACGATGCATTGGTTCTAATTTGTAGACTGTCTATGGTCTTCAGTAGATTCATCCCCTTTTGTGGTTCGTTTACCAATACAGTCAGATCTGTTTTACGAAGTAACCTTCAAGATTATTAGTTTTGCACACCATCGTACTTTACCTGAAGCGTGTAGGTGTATAAAGACAAAAGGTATTGTTCTTTGTTTCTAATTTTTCTGATGTTTCATCTTTATCATTATTTTGCAGCTCACTTGAGATTGAGATGTTTTGCTAGTTTGATATTTTGTTTTTTAAATTTTTGTTTTTGTTTTTTTACAATTTCATATTTTTAGATTATTTTCTATTTTAATTTTTAATAAAATTTAACCGGTATATTATTTTTTTTAAAAAAAATTAATCATCATTTTTTTCAAAATCGAACCGTTTTATAGAAAAATGAGATTAAATTTAATGAAATGCACCGTTACACACCACCATTGTGGAGGGCATAATTTAAAGATAGTAGTTTAATGGCAGCAAGCGAGAAGTTGACTAGTGTCTTATCTACCTAGCTTAATAATTTCAACTATATTTAAAATTCTACCCAACTCCATAAATCTAATCTGTTATGAATCATCTTCCAAACCAACAAAAATAATTGAATGTCATGCAAATTCATTCTCCTATTATATAACAACAAATGAAAAAAATTCTAAAAAAATAATATTTTTTTAATATTTGTACCTTATAATACAGGCTTATAAATCAGCGGAATTTTTAGGTTATAAACATAAACCTCCCATGTACAAATTGAGAGAAATTTTGCCCTGCTGCCGTATGATCAAGCTGATCATCACAAATACAATCTAATGGCTGATATAGTAAGACTTTGTTTGTTGTTCCTGTTTCCCCTATAGGCCCACACCAAATCTCTGCCTAGCCAAATCACACCGCACCTGAGCCAATCCGATCCTTGATTTCTCGAGATCAAATTCCATCCACACGTTTTGCTGATGATGATGACCAATCACGTAAGCCTCCATGCCCAACAGATCAGAGTTTCCAAAACTCATGCACCACACCGAATCACTCCCCCTTGTTTCATCCGGAACCTTGTATAAAACCCGATCCCCCGACACCACCATTTCCGCCCCGGCAAATACCAGGCTCACCGACGGTAAATTTGGCAGGCTGGTTTGACCCGTTGGGACCCGGTAACACAAATCCATTGCCCCTTGGAACACAAAGTTCGGATCCTCTAAAACCCTTAAAACCCCGGTTGTTTGATTCAAAAACTCTCTTCTCAAAGCGGTGTAAACGGGTCCAAGTAAGAAAGTGAATTGGGTACCCGAGTCAACCATGGTTTGACCTGCCCCGGTGTGATCCGGGACTAGGACCGATTTCGGAATCGGTAACAACTTACCCGATACTTTGATCCCTTCAAGCTGAACCGTATAAGCGACCCGATCAAAATACGGCAATGGTTGGGAGATTTGGATTAACGGCGTGTAGTTCAACGGTGCAAGCCACGTTACATTGGAGTCGCCGAGTAAAAGGAAGCCCGAGAAATCGGAACCCGAGATGCAATACGAGAATTTGGGGAATCCCATTTGGGAAACAAAAGAGAGGGACCCACGGTTCATGCCCATTAGCCCGGTGGTTTTGGAGTCTTCGTCCGGGTTGGAACTGAAAATGGAGACCATGCAACCGAAAACAACGCCCGAAATGTTGTCGGATGACCCGAGATGGAAGATATCGGAGGCGAGATTTCCATCGGAAGATGAAGAGTCAGCGTAGGAAAGAGTAGCGTGGCAGAGGTTGTCGGAGTCGCATGAAGCCGGGATTGGGAAATCTTGGGTTTTATTTGTGCACGTCGGAGAAAAACAAGGGATTGGTTTGTACGAGGTGGATTGATTCGGGTAGAAAACGGTCGGGTCTGGTTGGTTGTTTCGGGTCGTTTGGTTGCAATGGAGCCAAGAGAGCTCGCTTCCGGTGTCGAGAACCATGGAGACATTTTGTGGTGGAGTGCCTACCGTTAAAGAGACAATGAGGCTAACGTTGTGCTGGAACTGAAGCTTGTTCGGAGATCTTAGGATTTGAGTTTTAAGGGGGAAAATGAGAGATTTCGGTGAAGAAGAAGAACAGAAATGAATCTGAATAAGAAAAAGGAAGGATATTTGAAGGTATAGAGAAGATAAAGAGAGGATTTTGAGAGAAGGGTTTGAGTTAGAATCGAAGATAATGCAGGAATTCATGATGTTTTTTTTTTGCTGTCAGAAATGGAACATTTAGTGGAAGGTTTTGGAAGTTGGAAAATGTTATTGGAAATGAAAGATCTGTGTTTTATTGGAAGAAAGAGGATGGAATCTGTTTGAGTGTGGAAATATTTGAAACTTGGAACACTGGTCAGAGAATTAAGAAGCTTCTTTTTTTTTCCTTGTTTCTGTCAGTTAGCTTCAAAAAAAAATATCTTGAGAGGCTGAGATCTATAAACTAGAGGTTTACACGGTGGAGTCAGGAGCAAGACGGTGCCGTTCGGAATGTTTTCGACCAAACATTCCACTTGGCTTTGTTATTTGATGTGTCAACTCGCCATGAATTCTCCCAATTTTTATTTTTGCTTCTTTCTAATTCTTTAATTACAAGATGAATTTGCTTTATTTGAATCGTGCATTCTGATTAAAGCACCCGATTTCTTGTCTTCTTTGTATATCTTTACTTCATTCATTCATTCCTTTCTTTTTATCAAATTATTATTATTTTAACAAATTTTAATTCTTTATAGAGGGAAGGAGAACGAGAGACTTTAGGAAAAGGAACAAGTGCCCCTACTAAATTTAGAACACATGAAAAAATACGAGGAAACAAAGATAGGTAGCTTAACCAATCGACCCAAATGCTTGCTCTATCGAATAATTATTTTAATCATTAATATCAAATTTATTAATTACTTTATTCGAATTAGGTACGAATAATCATTTTAACTTAATTTATTCTCTTCACAATGTTAAAATTTTCTTCACAATGTTAAAATTCGAATCTCTTACTTTATTTAAAGATTTAATATCTAATCTTTATTAGTGTTTTTTTATCAAATGATGTTAGGAAATATTACCCTATAAGTTAGCCTCTATTTACCCACTGTTGATAATCAGTCTAATATTTCTTTTTTATATATATAGAAAATAAATGACCAGAATTTTCCTGATAACTATTAAGTTGATCAATATAATAGAGATACCAAAATCGAATTGATTAAAAACTTATATGAATGGTAATACAATGATATTAATGAATTTAATGATTGTTTGTCCTGTTAAGATATTAATTATAAAAAGATTTATAAAGATATATAAAACTATTTAATTTTGTATCAATCGAAGTGAATCCTTCTATACATGAGCATGCATGGATGTTTTTTATGTTAAAAAAATTGACAGGTTGTACTATAGTTCATAAATTAGGACCTACTTATCAGTAACCTATATCTTGTTGCAGTGTATTTGTGGCTTGTGTTTCACTGCATATTTGAGTGGGTTCTTTTAGGTGACTGATACATGTACAAGTAGGGGTGTGAGAAACTGACCCGACCTGGTAACTTGCCTGAAACCCGATCGAGTTAGAACCTGGTTTGACTCGAGAATTCAATGACCGAACTCGACCTGCACTCGACCGAAACAAACCCGAACCCGAATTTGACTTGTTACTGTAGAAACCGAACCCGAACTGTACCCGACCGAAGTGAACCTGGACCCGAAATTGACCTGTTACTGTAGAAACCGAACTGCACCCGACCGAAACGAACCCGAACCCGAGACTGACCTGCCAGATAACCGATTTAACCCGACATGTTTGGACCCGACCTGTTTTGAAACCGACCTATTTTGAACCCGACCTGTTTTGAACCCGACCTGTTCTTAACCTGAACTGATATTGACCTGAACTGTTCTTGACCCGAACTGTTCTTGACCTGAACTGTTCTTGACCTGAATTGATATTGACCTGAACTGATATTATTATTTGATTTGTTGGTAATGATAATTATCTGACATTTGAAGAAGTTATATTTAATGAATTTAAAATTTTAAAATTAATTAAAAATAATAAGTATTTTTTTATATTTAGTAATAATATCAAGTATTAATAAATTAACTAACTTAACTTTAATTAAAAGATAAATTGAATGAATAAAAATCAAGTAGTAATAAATTATCTTTAATTAAAAATAATAAAAATAATCTTTTAAGTTAACAATAAATAATATGAATAAATTAATACTAAATTAATAATAAATAATATTTTAATAAAATACGGGCGATTGATTCAAATGGGAGCTAAATTTTTTTGTAAAGTTCCCGCTTGATTGAAAGCATGGAGAGAATATGCCCGCCCTTTTAGGTGTAAGGGTTATTCACCCTTTAGGTCCTCCTTTGTTTGAGTTCTTTCATTTTGGTCCTTTTTTTATGAAATTGAGCTGGCAATTTTGTTTTATTTTCAATTTAGTCATTATTTCAGTTTTAAGGTTTAGGGTTTGGGTTTAATTTAGGGTTTGTGGTTATAATTTAAGGTTTTTCTTTTCAATGTTTAATTTTAAATATTTCATTTTTAGGGGTTAGGGTTATGTTCAAGTATTCTTGTTTTTATTAGGGTTTCAATTTTATGGTTTAGGGTTTAATTTAGTGATTTATTTTTTAGATTTAAAATTTGAGGTTTTGATTTAAGGTTTCATTTTAGGGTTTAAGGTTTTAATCTAGAGTTTAGGATTTATAATTTAATGTTAATATGTTTTGTTTTTAGGGTTTAAGGATTTTATTTAGTGTTTTGTTTTATGGTTTATGGTTTTAAATTAGGGTTTCGTTTTAATTGTTTAGGGTTTTAGGGTCTAGTATTTAATTTTTAGGTTTAGGGTTCACATGTTTAGGGTTTAAGGTTAGTGTTTCGAATAAAGGTTTTATTTTTAGTGAACTAAGCTTATCTTTAGGGTTTAGGGCTTAAGGTTCATGGCTTAGTGTTTAGTGTTTTGATTTATGGTTTTGATTTTATTGGTTTTAGTTTAGGGTTTCTTTTTATTAGTTTAGGGTTTTGTTTTAGTTTAGTGTTTTGAATTAAGGTTTAGGGTTTATTATTAGTGAACTAAGCTTACCTTTAGGGTTTAATGTTAGGGTTTAAGGGTTTACTTTTAATTGTTTTTATTTTGGGTTTTCTTTTTATGGGTTTAGGGTTTAAGGTTTCTTTTTATGGGTTTAAAATTTTTGTTTTACTTTAGTGTTTTGAATTAGGGTTTAGGGTTTTGGTTTCATTATTAGGGCCTGTTTTTGGTTGCGTTTCGCAACCAAAAAGTACTTTTTTAAGTGCTTTTAGTTAAAACATGCTGTTTTTGGTTGCTTTTAAAACTAGCTTTTCCACCCAAACCAAGAAGCTGAATTTTATAGCTTCTTGGGTGGAAAAGCTAGTTTGAAAATAAAATTACTTTTTTATTCTTATTATTTAATTATAATTTATTGTTAAAATAATGTTTATGCATACATAATTGTAAAATAATATATATTTTATAATATTTATATTGAGAATAAAATTATTTTATTTGTACTTTATTTTATATTTATTATTAATGTGTAAGTGGTATGTCCGTATATAATCTAGAATGTAGTTTATATTTTCAAATTAAATTTTATAAAAAAATATTTTTTTATTATAATTGAAATTGATTTATTTCATAAATCATAACATTAATTAATTTGAACAATCACCAAAATTTACTTTTACTTTTTAATATTATGTCTAAAATAGACTTTTTATCTCATGAAAATCACTTTTTGACTTCAATGACAAACACTAACCAGCTTTTTAAAACTACTTTTCAACAGGTAGTTTGAAAATCACTTTTTTCACCGCACTTTTTAAAAGCAACCACAAACTAAGCCTTAGTGAACTAAGCTCACCTTTATGGTTTAGTGCTTAGGGATTAGGGGTTTATTTTTATTGACTTTATTTTGGGTTTTCATGTTATGTGTTTAGGGTTTCTTTTCATGGGTCTAACGTTTAGAGTTTCTTTTTATGGTTTTAGAGTTTTGTTTTAGTTTATTGTTTCAAATTAGGGTTATGAGTTTAGGTTTTGATTAAGGTTTCATTTTAGAATATATATAATATATTAGTGTATTATATATGTATGTAAAATGTATTTATGTATGTATAAACCTTAAATCTTAAACCCTAAACTATAACCCTAATTCCTTTTTGTGCTATGTGTGTATAATGTATGTATGTATGTAGGAATGTGTAACCCTAAACCCCCAAACCCTAAACTATAAACCCTAAACCATATAAACATATGTATAATGTATGTAAGTATATATGTATGTATGTACCAATATGTATAAACCCTAAACCCTACCCCAAAACCCAAAACCCTAAACCCTAAACCCCTAAAATATTAAACCATAATTCCTATATATATGTACGTATAATGTATTAATATTATGTATGTTAAATCCTAATCCCTACACTATAAACCCTAAACTCGAATGAACCCGACCTGAAAGGAAACCGGCCTGAAATTACCCGAACTGAAATGAACTCGACCTGAAACGAAACCGACCTGAAATGAACCCGACCTGAAACAAAACCGACCTGAAATGAACCCGACCTGAAACGAAACCGAACTGAAATCAACCCGAACCGAAATTAACCCGTCAATTAACCGTTTTGGCCCGACCTAAAATGAACCGACCTGCAATGAATCCGACCCGAAATGAACCCGACCTGAAATGAACCCGGCCTGAAATGAAACCGACCTGAAATGAACCCGACCCGAAATGAACCTGAACTCGAACCGAATCGAGTCAAAATCAAAAACAACCTGAAATGACCTGTAACCGATTTAACCCGAACTGACAGAGCCCGACCTGAAACTCAACTGTTGACATGTTTTTACATCCCTATGTACAACTACGATTCTTCCAAGTAAAAGGGTAGGTATAGGCACACAGTGTATTTTTTTTAAACTTTTATACATTTTTTAAATAGTTGGAAAACTAAAATATATGACAGAATTTAACAGTAATTTATGTAAAGATTATCGCTTGAAAAAATGAGTTAATTTCATTTATTTATTTTACCATCCAACGATCCACAAAACATGTAAAATTATGACTTATATCTTTTGTATAAGTGAATTCTATATATATATATAATCCAGTTACACACTGTAAAAGTTTTTAAATTTTACAAGTTTTTTGGATTGTTAGGTCGGGAAAATGAATGGATGAGATTAACAGTATAATATGTGAAGATTATGGTTTGGAAAAAAAGTAACAAGTTAATTTCAGTCATCAATTTCTCTTATCCAACGACTCGAAAAACATGTAAAACTTAAAAAATTTACATAGTGTAGGTGAATCATACCCATATATATATATATATATATATATATATATATATGTAATTGTTCTATACACAAGCGCTTGTGGAAACTTTTTTTACACAAGCGTCTTAGTTTTAGGGGTTAGGGACTCTGTTTAGGGTTTAAAATTTAGGGATATAAGTGTAATAGTTTTGAATTTAGGGATTGTTGATAGAATTTTGGGTTTAGGGTTAAAATTTAGGGTTTATAGGTTAAAACCTAAATCCCTACCAATATTACCCTAAAACTAAACCCTAACCCTAAACCCTAAATTCTAACCCTAAATCTTAAATTCTAAACATGAACCATAAATTCTAAAACTTTACACTAAAACCCTTAAACTTTAAACACTAAACCCTAACCCTAAACCCTATAATTGAGGCGCTTGTGGAAATAAAAATTTTCCACAGCCAGTGTATAGGATATTATATATATATATATATAATGTGAAAAAAATTGAATTCATGGAGCTTGAATTATGGTTTAATTGGTTGAAACAACTAAAACAATGATAGAGACGTGTACCTAAAAACGAACATGTTGACCATTAGAGAAGAAGGAACATGAAAGCTGGTAGGAAGCCGTAGGAAAACCGAATCTCCGTGGTTCCACAAATCTGCAAGAGAAATCAAGGGATGGACATTGTGGTGGTATGGGTGAAGTGAAGAAAGGGTGGGATAAATGATTTAACATTCACGTGCATCAGTTGCACAAACAGATTCTTGAAATGTGAAATCCAATTCCTTTGCACATGCTGTGCTGAATCGTTTACAAACACAGAATCGTGGGTTTGGACCTTGGAGGGTCCGACTCCACTGGTTATGGTAACCCATTGCCCCATGTTTGGGATTCGGTCATCCCAGTTCCACTTTCATATCTCACTCATCAACATTTCAATGGGAAGGAAAAAACAAGACTGACTGTAAATAAACATGCTGTTAGATGCCCTGGCGGGTTTAAAAATATATTTGAGGGCAGATACACATAAAATTTCAAGGTGGGCACAAGTCATAAATATAAGAACTAATTCATAAAATTCATAAAAATTGAAGGCAAATGTGTGAACTTTAAAAAGTTGAGTGTAGGCACGGGCCCACCCCACATTACATTTGGATCCGCCATTGGTTAGATGAATTGTTAGTCAATCGTTAGTGTATGGTCGTTTATTAAACTAAATAAATGAAATGAACAATTTTTCTATGTTCACGAACAAGCTCGTCTATTGTCTCATTTACTCGGTTCTCATTTTTCTTTTATTTTTTATATTTTAAATATTGGTGAAGTTAGGGACTAAATTAAACACATGGTGAACTTTGTAGTTTAAATTGTAATGACTGAGGAGCTTAGGACAAGTGGCATAATTTCACTATTTTCTTCAATGAACAAGTTGGTGAATTTTAATAAATAGGTTGGCAAACATATAAACGAACATGTTCGCAAACGTTAAGCGAACATGTTTGTTAACGCTAAACGAACAAACAAACAAACAAACAAACAAACACGACACAACACAACCTTATTCGTTCAAGCTCAGTTCATTTACACACCTAAACATGACGAGTGAACTGTGATTTCACTGAGTGTAAAATAATAATCTATGTCTCGATAAATTTGTGTCTTTGAAAAACTCAACAACATTTACTAGACATATTTTTTTTCTACCTTTTTTTTAATTTTTCAACAAAATATAATATAACTTTTCGAGAATGTAATTGTCATTTTAATTATTTTACAACATCTCTTATACAAAAATTTTCCTAAAATTATGTAAGAAAATCAACCAAGAACAATTTAAGAAGGGCACAAATGTTTACTCCATTACGACATGGTGGTTTCTCCATGATTTTAGTATTATACACATAAACATTTTCAAAAACAAATATGTCTAATGTTCTGGGCTTCAAAGCAATGGAGGAAGAGGCTAAATATCTAGGGCTCCCGTCCTTCTGAGGAAGAAGTAAGAAAGAAGCTTTGGGCTTCTTAAAAGAACGTGTCCAAAATAAGCTAAAAGGTTGGAGAGCAAAGTTTCTGAATCTAGCGGGCCAGAAAGTCCTTATCAATGCTGTGACACAGGCCATCCCTTCTTACATAATGCAATGTTTCCTCCCCCTCTGTTACCGTTTGTGATGAGCTTAGCTCAATGGTTGCTAAGTTCTGGTGGAATAATTGCTCGGATAAGGACAGAGACATTCGCTGGAAGAGTTGGAAGGATCTCTGCCGACCGAAGGATCAGGGTGGAATGGGATTCAAAAATTTGAGAATCTTCGACAAAGCCTGCATTACAAAAATTGCCTGGAAAGTGATAAAGAGCCCGGAGTCCTTTCTTGCTCAAACTCTTAGGGGAATTTACTTCCCAAAAGGAAATATCTTCGAGGCCCCCAAGTGCACCAATCCCTCATGGGCTTGGACATGGATTAGGAAAGGAGTAAAGACCTTGAAGGAAGGAGGCCTATGGAGAGTTGGGAATAGTAGGTTCATTTCAACTTGGAAGAATAACTAGGTCCCAGATTTACCTACTTTTCGAATCTCCACTCCTATCCCTCAAAACTCCCTTTCACCAACCGTAAGCAGTCTCATGAACCCTGATGGTCGATCATAGAACAAATCAAAGATTCAGGATCTGTTTAATCTGATAGAAGCCAAGGCAATTCTTACCATTCTAATTGGTGGGCCCCAGATTAAGGATTTGTTTATCTAGTCTGACACGAGGAACGGAGAGTTCTCAACCCGTTTGGGATATAGGTTTATTGAGGCTTCCTCCAAGGATCATGGTAATCCTACTCCTAGCGAGGATCCAAGTGCGAGTAAGAAATTTTGGAACTCTATCTGGAGCTTAGGGGTTCATGCAAAAATTTGATCTTTTCTCTGGAAGATATGCCATAATATTGTCCCTACAAAAGGTACTCTGGCATCACGTTTTCATGGAAATTTCCAAGATTCAGATTGCTGCCCACGGTGTGGGGAGAGTGGAGAATCGGTCGAACATCTTTTTTTTTGCCCGTTTGCATAGGGGGTTTGGAAGGCATCAGGCTTCAGCTATTCCCCGTCCTCTGTTGGCTTTCCTGGCTTCCTGAAATAATGGTGTAAAATCAATGGATTACGCCAATTGGGGATGTTCGATGGATGTGCCCTGATCGCTTTCCTTTTTTGGTCCCTTTGGAAGTCTAGGAATGCGCTGGTTTATGAGAACCTGAAAGACCAGCCATGGGATGTTTGGTTGCGAGCGGAACGAGCTTTCACAGAATTTCACCACATTTTGTCACCTTGCCAGCCAGGGAAATCTCATCTTGATCAGGAACCAAAGTGTTGGTCACCACCACCTATGGGTTCAATCAAGATTAATTGTGATGCTGCGTTTGACCCACTCTCTGGGATAGTGTCAGCTGCGGCTATTGCTCGAAACAACTTCAGATCATTTCTTCATGGGTTTACTGACTCTTATGTTGTTTCCTGAGCCATGGTGGCGGAAGCTTAGGCCATAAGATCGGGTATTTCGATGGCTGCCCACTTTGGCTTCGACAATATCTTTATCGAAACGGATTGTAAAGCTGTGATGGAAAGGATCAAAAAGGGTGCTCTGTCCGATTGGACCACAGCTGCCGTGGAAGAGGATATCAGAACCACATCTGGATCCTTCATTTCTTGCATCTTTGCTTTTGTTCCTCGGTCTTGTAATCAGGCTGTCGACTGGCTAGCCAAACTTGCTAAGAACCATCGGGGTCTAATTTTGTGGGGCCCTTACTCCTCCCCGTCTTGTATCTTGACCGTGTAATTTGACCTTGAGCATGAAATGAAGTTACCTTTTGAAAAAAAAACAAACAAACACAATACATTCTTTTTTATTCAAGCTCGGTTCATTTACATACCTAAATAGAATGAGTGAATTATAATTTCATTGAGTGTAAAATAATACTCTTCGCGTCTCATTAAATTAGTCCCCTTAAAAAACTCAACAACTTTTATTATATATATTTTTCTACCTTAATCAGTTTTCCAACAATTATTTTTAATTTTTTTATAAATAAAATTAAAAAAGGAGTAAATGTTTACTCCATTACAGCACGGTGGTCTCTCCATGATTTCAGTACTGACCATTGTCTTGTCAACATAAAGAAAATGGAACAATGAAGGGGAAAAAGTAGATTGTAAATGCTGATATTTTGTTTTGAAATAATAACACCAAATTTCATTCATAAAAAAACTGAGCATTACAACAAGAAAAGAAAAATAAAAGCACGCATGCTTGAAAACAACAAGGCCTCAAAAAGGACAAACACATAAGGTTTGAAAAAAGAGCTGACAACCACTGAAAAAAAACAAGCAGTAGAAAACCACTAAAAAAGGAGGAACGATATTGTAAATTTGAACCAACAATGGGTTCATCGAACGAGAGTTCCTTGGCGGTCGGATAAATCGACAGGTGATCCAAGGGCTCGGGTTGACAGACGGTAAAATAAGGCCAAAACGACCACATGAAACCAAACTTTTTTTGCGACAGTAAGACATTCGGAGCAGCAAAAAACACCTGAAAAAGATGAAGAGTGGGATAGCAGATCTTCAAAACCTAAAAAAAGAGTCAAAGTAAATTCGAACAGAAAACCTATCTCCATCGAAGTTGACCTTCGGGAGTGGTACAACCGACGCTGGGGAGATGAAACTCCCAACGAAAAATCGAATGTCTCCACAAAACTGGCCGAGACAAAAATAGATAAAAGGTAAAATGAACAAACGATAACAAAAAAAAAAAAACGAACAAAAGAGGAGCAGAACCGAGGAGAAAGAAAAAGGTGGGTGTGACTACCGCACCCAACAGAGGCATGCGGTCGCCACCCATGGCAAGAAAAAACAAAACCCTAATAGCGTAGAGAGAAGGCAGAGAGTCTCTCACTAGTTTTTATTCGTTTGTATATGCTGCTGTTTTCTCGTTAAAGAATGTTGTTTTGAAATATTTGTTTATTAAGATGATTAAATGAATATATGAAAGAAATGCATTCCTTTATTTAATAAATTGATTTAAGCAAGACTGCATTTAATTTGTTTATTTTCATTAATAAATTTATTTATTAATTAGTTCATTTATAATTCTATTTATTAATTTATTATTTAAAATTAATATTTTTTATAAGATATTTAAAAGCTATCCATCCTAATATTACTCTCGTTTAAACATACTTAACTGCAGAGTTCTGATGAGATTTGCTATATTAATGTTGGTATTATCGTAATTCCCTTTAAGAATGTAAATATCTTTACAAAAAGGCGAAACAAAATATTTTGCTCATTAAAAAATCAAAAAAATTTGAACTAAATAACACAACATGCCATTAAAAAATGCACTTATCACACCATAATTTCACTAACAACACTAGTCTAACCAAAAATAGAATGTTGGTTTGGGTTGTCACATTGATTCAGTTTGTTTACTCTATGGAACTGAACTGGACACACGTTATTATTTATTTAGAAAGTGTATTTTTGCTAGGCAGGTTCGGGAGTTGATTTTACAAGCTTGCAGGATTTTGTCTTCACATAATTGTTGGATGGAGTTGATTAACTGGGTTCAACAACATGGTAAAGGTAAATTTTAGCAGGTAACTGTAATTAGATTGCCTAGTGTGGATTTAACTATTATTTGGCAAGAAATAAATAGAAGGTAGCATGAGAATAAGCCAAGACATGTTTTTTTAAAAGGAAATTTGTATGGTTTTATTGTAGAGATTTGTACATACAAGACAAAGACACGGGTCTCATTAAGAAACCACTCTAATCCTAAATGAAGAAAAAAGAGTGCACCATATTTATGTCGCTTAAACGCAGAGCATCACAACGACCAAAAATAAAGAAACAATACAACCAACCAAGATAGAAATCCAACCTTAGAGAAATATCATTTATTGACTGCATGAGGCAAATCGATTCACAACAGTACTGTAAAACTTATGTTTGATTTTGATATAACAAATTAATTGAGGACTAATTTGTAAAAGTAAATAAATTTTTAAGTACTCAAAAGTCTCACTTAAAGTCAAAACTTAAACCCCAAAACTTTTTAAGTGTTTTCAAGCCAAACTTTACAAAATCGCCCAAGCATACCGATACACCCTATAGCGTTTCGATACAGATTTTGGCTACTGGAATTTTAATTGAGCATATCGTTTTGATAAGGCTTACCCCGTTTCGATACGATGTTGCGATACGAGCTTGTCCATTTTGATACGACCTTCAAACCGGGCTTTATACAAATGAGTTTTGGTACATGTCTTAGGCGCACCGATCCTCAGTTTCGGTACGACACGTCAGCATACCGATACGGGGTCTTAAGATTTTTAAAATCTTGGTATCAAATTTTTTGACCGTTGAGTGTCAGTTAAAGCTTTAAATTTCAGTTCTATCGTATTGATACAAGTGACATCCATTTCGACACGCTTTTGTAAAAACAAGCTTTCCGTATTGATACGCCCTTAAAGCGTACTGATACTTTTTTCCAAGACTTTTTCATCAGATTCTAGTGAGCAAAAATCGTACCGACGCGGCCTAGCCGTTTTGATACGACCCCCATTTACACTAAGATCGTTTCGATACGCCTTCCTGCGTATCGATATGCCCCTACATTTACTCTTGTAATGGCTAGTTTCTGTTTTATAGGTACCAATACGGGGCTTCCGTGTACCGATACGCCCTGCACCAGAAGTGCATTTATTGCGAGAAAAATAGTCTTCAACGGCTCTATTTATGATCTTAGCTACCCAAACGGTTAGAAATCAACGAGGGGATATAAAAGCAAGTCTCAAAAGCTACAACAATAACTATTCATCAAGTGAGAAGCATTCAAGCAAAAATCCAATCTCTTTGAGCTTTTTAGAGTCAAACCCTTGTACCCAACTTGTGATTTTTCATTGTAATCTTTTATTTTATGTTTGAGGAGAGTTCACTTGTAATTGGGCAACATATAAGCCTATTTGAGAGGTCAATTTAAGTTTGCTAACAATTCCTTGTAAGTGAGTGATTTTGATGAAGTTTTGGGTAGGTAGAAAGCTTGATCGTTTTGTAACGGTTTCCTCCTAAGCCTAGAAAAGGGAACGAATTCAGTAGTGAATTGTTTGAAAATCCTTAGTGGGAGCTAACGTAGTGGATGTAGAGCTTGTTAGAAGCTTGAACCACTATAAATCTCTTGTCCTTCATTTTTATCTTTCCAACTTGCTCCCTTAAATTTTTAATTACCAATTCACCCCCATTGGCCATTTGGATTCGATTGATCATCTCAACAATTGGTATTATAGCTACACTCATTGGAAGGATTAACACCCTCTTGAGTCGATTCTAGGAGATATACATCAATCCAAAAATCAAGCCATGGCATCTATCTCCAACAATAGCTTGTACGAGTCTCAATCGGTCACCAAACCACCTTTCTTCAATGGAGACAAATATCCCTATTGGAAGAATCTGATGAGGCTATTCATCAATTCAAATGATTATGTCCTTTGGGATGTAATCGAAGATGGACCACCCATTCTGATGAAGCAAGAATGAGATTGGCAAGTTCCAAAATCAAAGAATGAAATGGCTGATGAAGAAAGAAAGAAGCTAAAAGTTAATGACATGGCTTTGCACATGCTCTTTTGTACACTTGGACCGGATATGTACTCAAAGATGTCTTCGTGTATAAGTGCAAAGGAGATGTGGGACACGCTCAGGACCACCTATGAGGGAACCAACGATGTAAAGGAGACAAAGATTGGACTCCTCAATTTGAGCTACGAGAATTTCAAGATGGAGCCCAATGATAATGTCACAAAGGTGCTCAATCATATCTCCGTCATCGTCAACAGTCTCAAAGGCTTCAGAGAAATCATCCTCGAAGACAAGCTTGTCCGAAAACTCCTCTATTCTCTTCCCGAGTCGTGGGAAGGGAAAAAAACCACCATCATCAAGGCAAAGGATTTGAAGACTTTGAAGCTTGATGCTTTCATGGGTTCTCTTCTTACTCATGAGAGTATGAAGAAATGAAGAGAAGAAGAAAAGAGAAGAGAAGAAGAAAAGAGAAGAGAAGAAAAGAAGACCGAGAAGAAAGAAGTAAATAAGAAGAAACTCAGAGTTGCTCTCAAAGCTTCTTTTGAAGAGAGTGATTTGAGTGAGGAGGAAGACGAATAGATGGCTATGCTAGCCAAAAGATTTACTTGGTTCATGAAGTCTAATAGAGGAAGAAATTTTAACAAAAAAAAGAGACTTCAAGAATAAGAACAAGGAAGAAGAGAATGATCAACTCATATGCTATGAGTGCAAGAAGTCGAGGTACATAAGAACCAAATATCCTCAACTCAAAAGGATGAGCTTCGAAAAGAAGAAAAAGATCAAGGCAAACGTTGCTACTTGGATTGATGCAGAATCATCCGATGATGAAGAGTAAGAAGTTGTTGCGTGTAAAAGTGATGCACAAATTGCATGCAAGTATACACGGTGCCAAGTTATAGTATTTAAGATATCGTCTCCACATGGATTGTGACAACCGTTCGTAATTCATTTTTCTGCACAATAAAAATGAAAACACAAATATTGAGAGTTGATTTGATTAAAGCTAAGGTTAAAGCAAATAAAATAAATTGAGAAATCAGAGTGAGATAATGGGTCAATATTGGAATGCTTCGTAGTGTAGAGATTGGATGCACTGTCTCGGCACAGTTTTGCAGATCAACTTAACAACTTTCGGTAGCCGCCCACAAGTATGCCTCGGCAGATGCTCGCCTCGACAGAGACCAATGTGACTGCCTGGGTAGTTAAGCGATGATTCAAGGATCGGAAAAGGCTCCCTTCAATGACTTCCTCTTATCTCTAAGCTTGAAGTACTATTGGCGAACACGTCTTGGATGATACCTCCCGACATGAATCTAAGGATGAACACCAACCGATTATGAAGCCTTTCTTAGCCGCTGAACTTCTAACTTATCTGTAAGCCGAAGTAGCTTTACCCTATGGTTGGATAAAACCGTGTTTACTCGTTTCGTGAGTCTAACTCTCCCGATATTAAACAAATAGATTGATGCTTTCTTCTCTCCTGATAAAGATTGCAACAATGAAGAACCAAGAGTAAACAAACCTTGAATTTTATTGCATAAACTGAAAACCTAAACAAATACAAGCAAACTCTTACAACTACTACACAACCAACCCTTAGCCCTAGAGAAGGTTTAGAACATAATGGAGGATGACGGCACAAGGGTTTTTCGACAAGAAGGAGTTTTCTCTCTAATCTCAATTGTTCTTTTCCTCCTTCAAGTCGATAATATTTATAGGGGAGTGGCCTAGGTTTAAGTCGGTTTAGGGCAAGAATACTAATTAAAATCTAATTACAACTCATTAAAAGAACAAATCTAACATTAAATCTCCCTAGATTCCCGTTTCACTTTTTCCACCTTTACTTTAACCATGACTTTTCTTTGTCTACTGGGCTCCAATGTACGTGCAAATGATCTCAAAAAATCGGGCTTGATGAGCTCTTTTAGTCGCGTACCACTTGCAATTTCCATCCTTCCTCGAGTTGCTGCCTCGATGGCACACTGTTGTTTGCCTCGGCAGAGGTCTGGGTTGGTGTGCAAGGGTTGACACAGCTCTTCATTCTGGGCCTCTCCTCCTCGATCAGTTCTCTAGATGATCCAACAGCTTCCTCCATCAGTTTCCAGCTTCTCCTCTGCTGCCTCGATGACATCTGCCTGGGCAGGTACCTGCGTACAGAAAGAAAACACACATGGGCATTATCTTTTATATAAAAACAATTAAGTTCATCAAATAAGGCAAAATATCTAATCTATGCAGTTCTGTGTACGTTTTCCTAATAAATGCAACTAAACTATACTTAAGAACAACAACAATTAAGGTAAACTAGGGCATAAATATAAGACTTTTGCACACTAAACATACCCCCAAACTCGAACTATTGCTTGTCCTCAAGCAATGCAATCTAACAATAACATGCCAAAACTTAAAATCATATGTAAACTTAGTCGAGAGAGTACCTTGAGCAACTTTTACATTCCGTGTAGATTTATGCCTGATTAGCAACCTTTCGAATGACAATGGACTTACCCGGAACCGAATTATGTATCTGGTGAGTGTGTGCGGTCCTTGTGATAAGAATGATTCTTCGCCTTCTAAGTAAACTCCGATAAACACCTTAATTCCCTTGGGCTTCCCTCTAGTTTCTTTTGCAATTCATAACCACTAGAGTCGGTGATAGGTACTTCTAATGATTTCATTTTTCCCTCTAGAGCCGGTTTCAGACACCTCTAGCTTATCCTAGAGCCAGTTTCGGGCACTTCTAGAACATTTTTTTTCCAAACTTCAAGTTCTACCCAAGTTTACTAGGTGAAATACCTAAGTTTCCTAGAAGTCCTAAAATCAAACTAGTCACAAAGAGTGTTTTCTTTAAGTTCAGACCATAGTAAGATTCTAAGTCAATCCTAAGTCATGCTAAGGTTGCCGCCCAGGCAGGCTATCTGTCGCGGCGGGTAAAAACTACTCAAGGATTTTTCTCAAACTAAGAATTCATTAGACTTTAAATAAAAGCATGTTACATTAGAACCTAAATGCAACTAAAAAAACAAAAACATAAAAATAAAACAGAAAAAACAGAAAAAAGAAAAAAAAGAAAAAAAATTAGAGGACTAATTCCACCCCCCCAAACTCTAGAAGAGAATTGTTCTCAATGCATGCCTACATACACAAAAATTAGCATAAATTAGACAAAAATAATGAAGAGGTTGAGAAAGCTTATATTGATGGTGTCTCAGAGGAGGTTTCATCGTCGTCGACGGCTATGATCACCCTCTTTCGAGCTGCCATTTTGAAGCGTTTGGACACCCTCGGCGGCTGCTGGCGGGAAGGTGGAGTTGTGAGAGAGTCTTGAAAACAAACCTGAAAAATAAAGGAAAAATAAAATGGAAATCTGCATCCTAATAAAAACGAATGTAAGAAAAATAAATCCAATTCCTAAATCATAAAATTAATAATTATAAAGAAAAAATGATTTAAGTTTTGTTAGGAGTGCATTGGTATGCATCTCCTAACATAACCACTTCCTGGTCTTTGGTAATGTGGGTTCTTGTATAGTGCTTTAGCCGCTGCCCATTCACTGTGAATTCATGGCCATCTTTGTTGGATTTTATGGTGACTGCACCATGTGGGAATGCTTTGACCACCTCGAAAGGTCCAGACCATCTTGATTTCAACTTTCCTGGGAACAATTTTAATCAAGAATTAAAAAGAAGAACTTGCTGCCCAGGCATGAACTGGCACGACAACAACTTTCTGTTGTGCCATTTCTTAGTTTTCTCCTTATATATCCTCGCGTTGTCGTACACTACAGCTCTGAATTCTTCAATTTTATTTAGGTCCAGGAGTCTTTCCTGTCCGTCTTTTTCCCAATCTAAGTTTACTGTCTTGATGGCCTAGTACGCCTTGTGTTCAACCTCGACAGGTAAGTGGCAGCTTTTTCTATATACGATCCTATAGGGTGACATGCCCAATGGGGTTTTGAAGGCTATTCGATATTCCCATAATGCATCGTGGATCCGAAGGGCCCAATCTTTCCTAGAAGGGTTAACCACATTTTCAAGAATGCTCTTCAGTTCCCTATTTGAAATTTCAGCATGCCCGTTGGTTTGAGGGTGGCATGCCGTGGCAAGCTTATGCGTGACACCATATTTTGTCAATGCCTTGGCAATCAATTTATTATCAAAGTTTTTCCCCTCGTCACTTATTATGGCTCTGGGGACTCCAAACCTTGCAAAGATGTGTTTGTGGAGAGAATTCAGCACGTTCTTGGAGTCATCGTTTGGTGTAGCAATGACTTCCACCCACTTGGACACATAATCTACTGCCATTAATATGTATAAGTTCCCACAAGATGATGGGAACGAGCCTATGAAGTCGATTCCCCACACATCAAATAGTTTGATTTTCAGGATATTCTGTAATGGCATCTCGTTTCTCCTAGAGATATTGCCTGCTCGCTGGCATCTATCACACTGCTTGTAGTATGCTTGGGCATCCCTGTATAATGTCGGCCAGTAGAATCCTGATTGGAGAACCTTGGCGGCGGTTCTGGTTCCTCCAAAATGTCCTTCATATGGTGAGTTGTGGCAATGTTGGAGGATTTCATGTTGTTCTTCCTTTGGTATGCATCTCCGAATTACTTGGTCTGCCCATTGTTTAAAAAGGAGAGGTTCGTCCCAATTATAATGTTTTGCATCATTTTGGAACCTCTTTT